>CM066036.1:328864341-330064341 GCA_033557465.1 Ichthyophis bannanicus
TGTGCTAGATTGGTATGAGCTATGTACAGAGTGGGCTATATACAGTGGTGCAAAAACATATTCGATACATACATTGGTTAGGCGGAATCATGTGCTGTTATTCATTCTCTGAAGTTATGTGATGTGTCCATAGTGTTCTATGAAAAGCATGGTTTTCAGCTGTTTTCTAAAGTCTTTGAGGTCTGTAGCGGCCCTCAATTCGTCCGGGAGTTTGTTCCATATTGTTGGAGCGGCCATTGAGAGTGCTCTGTCTGTTGTGTCCTTGCGTGTGTGTTTGTATTCACTTGGGGTGCTGACTCGGTTGTGGGTTTGTTTTCTTCTGGGACGCGTACTGGTGTCTGATTGTATGAGGGTGTGTAGGCTGTTGGCTGATGTGTGGTGTTTTATCTTGAATAGGTTTATGATAGTTTTGTATTTGATGCGTGCACCGATTGGAAGCCAGTGTAAGTCCTTTAAGGTGGGTGTGATGTGCTCCTGTCTTGCAGTTCCTGATATGATTCGTGCAGCAGTGTTTTGTGCTAGTTGTAGAGGCTTGAGGGCTTGTTTCGGTAGTCCAAGGTATATCGGATTGCAGAAGTCCAGTAGTGGGGTTATCAGTGCTTGACAGACGGTACGGAAGTGTTCCGGGGCGAGGAGCGGCTTCAGTCTCCTGATGATTCGCATCTTGTAGTAGGCTTTTTGGATTGTCTTGTCTGTGTGGTTTGAGATTGAGTTTATTGTCCAGAGTAACTCCGAGGTATCTCACTTCTGATCTTATTGGTATAGTGGTGCTTTGTATCTTTAAATTTGGTGGGTGTATGAAGCTTTGGTTCCGGGTGATGAATAAGGCTTCGGTCTTGTTGTAGTTTATTGCTGTTGGATGTTGGAGACAGAGAAAAAATACCAGAGGCTTGATTGGCTGAGCCCTGGTATATATATATAGCTGCACCCCTAGAGGTCTCCTTCAGCATTTTCTCTGTCTCAAGCAGATGCTGGAGTGTTCCTGTTTTGTTTTCTTTTCAGATTTTTCTTTCATTTGCTAATTTCAGCTGGATGTTTTTAGGGCGCACAGGAGGTGCCCCTCTGGAATTTCCCAGCTCATCTTCTTGGGGATCTGGTTGAGCTCCTGGTCAAGAGGACAAGTCGAGCTTCCATTAAGTGAGGGGAAGGCCGCCTCCTGGTCACAAGGACCTGATAGGTCGGCAGCAGTGGGAGTCTTCAGTGCTCTTATGGAACTTAGCTACAGCAGCAGTTTTCGTCAGCCTTCTTGCAGCGCCTGCCTTGGCTCCCCTGCTCTACTACTCCTGTGATCACATCAGGCACAGTGAGTACATTCCTCCCCCCTCCCGGGTCTGCCACTCTTCTTTACCTTCCTGGAGCATGGAGACTCCAGTCGCTCGTACAGTTGGTTTTTTTTATCTAGCTCAAAACCGTGGCTATTGAGATATCTGTTCCCGCCTCTAGTCTGGTTACCGGGTGGGGTTTCCACAGCAGCAGAAAGTGTGATGGCCATCTTTTCCTTCCCCTCAGCCATGTGGGCGCTGCTGCGGTGACCAGTTGTAGGAAGGAAGCTACGCAAGCGGTCTGATAGCACAGACGAGTTTCTGCAAAGGGCGGCAGTCATCTTTCTTTCCTCCGGGGCACGCAACTGGGTCAAGGGTCTGATAGTGCTGGCAGGCTTCGACGGTTGTACCAGCTACTCCCTGTCAGTTGCTAATGCTGTTGAGCCATGGAGCTGCTTCTCCTGGCTGCCAACGCTCCTTTTACTGGATGCCTTCCTTCTTGCAGAGATGCATCGTGGGCAGCACAAAGCACAACGATATGAGGGACCAGGGGTGTTCAGCTTGCTCTGCTTACCCAGGAAAGATCTCCAATACTATTCCCATGTAGAACTCTATTAACACTATTAACCCTCTGCAACTTTCTATGAACACCGCAGCTAGGGTCCTTCAGGGAGTCACCAGATTCGAGCACGTGACTCCTATACTAAAACAACTCCACTGGCTCCCCATACATGGTAGGCTCACTTACAAGACCATACTGATGACCTTTAAGGCCATCCACGGACTTTCATCCTCTTCACACTCAAATCTCATCCATGTAACTCCATCTACTAGATCCAGAAGACCGACTGCTATAAACACACTAACACTTCCTAAGGCTGTAACAAAATGCACCCAGATAACGGCAAGCAGATCTTTTATATTCTACGCCCCAAGATGCTGGAACGCCTTACCACCAAGCATTTGTGCCATTACCGACTTAACCCAATTTAGGAAAGCACTTAAATATCACCTTTTCCTCATATACTACCCACCAAACATTACCCCCAGCAAAAGCCCCCCCAAATAAGAGACACACCTTATCTTCAAATAGCCTCTCCCACTTTCTCAGTAAGTGGACTAGGACTTTTGTGTTGTCATGATACCTTTTATATAATCATGTTTGTAATAAGTTAACTTTGTTACCCAAGTTTATATACCTGTTTGCTGTAAACACGGAATAGCCTGTTATTCTGTTGATGTTGTATGTGAACCGCGCTGATATCAAATAGCACGGTATATAAAAGATTGTAATAAATAAAATAAAGAGGGCTCCTTTTCACTACCTGCCCTGCAGACCCCAGGACAAATGCGCCAGCAGAGGAAGAAATGGACCCACTGCTCCTGCTGCCCCCAGCCTGCGGTCCCTTCCATATAGATGCTTCTGACCCAGGAGGCTCCTCTTCAGGAACAGGATTTCCTTTTCTTAGCCCTCTTCAGGCAGGCTTGGACCTTAGGGCACTCGGACCTTACCACGGCTGTCTTCGAGTCTGTCTCCACCCATAAAGCAGCAACTTGCTCTGCATCAGGATCCTGGAAGCACACTCGACTGGATGCTACTCATAAGGACGGCAGCCACCCTCCCAAGGGGGAGTGTCTTGGGTCTCAAATGCTTGGTCATCTGTGGTCCCAGAGGAGGAGGTTTTTTCTCAGTCGAAGAGAGTTTGGAAGCCTCCAACCATGATGGTAATGGTCCCTTAGGTGCCTTAGCCGATGTCCCAGGATGGTTTCACAGAATATCCATCTATTCTGCAAGGACTGGCTGTTTGCCCAAGTGGGGAATGCCGTAAGCCTCGCTGATCCTCCAGAACAGCTGCAGCCCCAGCCCCAGCCCCAGGCGCAGTCTCAAGCTGATTCCATCCTGCAGGGCATTCAGAAGTCCTCTAGGGCCTTTCCTTTCCCACCAGATCTCCAACAGATGGTATTTCAAACATGACTCACTTGATGTCTCCTTAAGCACAGCTCACCGTTTGGGTAACCACCATCTGGTCACTAGTACATATGGACATTTGGTTCGCATTTTCAAGAATGGACGCTCAGGTGGCAGGACTTTCTGGACACAACACCACACCAATCCAGTAGAAGGTGGTGCAGCACTTCAGGATCAACAGGACTGGAAGGTTGAGGTTCTCCTCAAAAATGCCTTCTCATCTATGCTGGCACTCCAAGCTTCAGTTTGGGGTGGTCTGGCAACCCATTTTCGTTTTGCGCTGGATTCCATCCTTACCTGTGGATCCGGCGTTGGCATGCTTGGAATCGGTCACAGCCTTCTTGGTGGATGCCATTTATGTTCTGCTTTGCCTCATGGCATGCTCGGTGTCTGCAGTCACAGTAACCCATCGCTGGCTCTGGCTGCATCAGTGGTCGACGGATTCCACCTCCAAGAGGCACCTCTCTAAGCTTCCCTTTAAGGGTAAGCTCCTTGGCGAAAACCTTGACAAGCTGCTCGAAGTCTTGGGAGAAGTCAAGCCCCAGCATCTACCAGAAGTCAAGCCCCAGCGTCTACCAGAAGACAAGCCAAAGTCATGCACATGCTGTTCTTTACAGTGAAGCTATTTGCTGTCCACATGAAGGGCCAGATTTGGCGACTCCCAGCGCTACCGGCCCAGCAAGTAATCTACTTCAGCTTTGTCTGGCCGTTTTGGCCAGAAATCACAGCCCTTTCGAGGCGACTGAGACGGACAGGATTTATATGCAGCCCCGGCCAAGTTCTCTGCCGCTGCTTGGTCCTCCCACTGTCGAGGCAGGGAGCCCATCTAGGATGGCACCACCAGTAGGGTAGTTGGTGCTATTTTCACAGCGAGGGGTCCTCGACATCATCTCCCAGGGCTATGCTCTCAAGTGCCTGCTACCTATTTGCAATGCTTCCCTTGTTTCTCCCTGTGGTGCACCCCGGAAAAGGGAGACCTTTTGGTCCACCATCCAGTGCCTACTTCTTCTACGAACCATCCATCCAGTTCCTCCTTCAGAGAGAGGTTCCAGTCATTACTTCATCTACTTCGTGGTGCCCAAGAAGGATGGCTCCTTTCGTCCAATTTTCAGAAGTAAATCGGAGCCTTCGAGTACCTCATTTTTGAATGGACATGCCTCGCTTTACTCAACCTGGCGGAAGTGTTTTTCCACATCCCCATCTGGGAAGTCGGCACCGTTTTCTGCACTTTGCCATCCTGAGACAGCACTTTCAGTTCTGTGCACGGCCATTCTGCCTGGCCTTGCCTCCACAAATCTTCTCCAAAGTCATGATAGTGGCAGCAGCAGCCTTGCGTAAACAGGGCATTCGTGCACACCCCTACCTGGACAACTGGCTTATTCATTTAGGTTCCCTTGTGGAGGCCCACAAGTCCAGTTTCCCAGGTGGTCTCCTTCCTAGAGAGCCTCGGCTGGGTAGTCTACCATTCCAAGATTTGTCTGCAGCCGTCTCAGCGGCTGGGGTTGCTGAGGGTGCTGTTTGACACCTATCAGGATAGGGTCTTCCTGACATGGGAGCCCTTCCTCAAGCTCTCGTCTCAGCTCAGAATGTTTCTTCTGCAGAGCTGCCCACATCTCTGGGCCTATCTTCAGATCCTAAGGTCCATTGATGTCGCCCATGGGCCAGAGCATACATGAGGAATCTGCAGCAGTCTCCGCTCTCCTGCTGGTCTCCGGTGACTGAGGGCTACAACCGTGACGTCCATTACCTCCATCGATGCGCCACAGCCTTTGTTGGTGGCTCTCGCCAGCCCATTTCCTCCAAGGCGTCCCCTTGGAGGCTCCCCGCTGGATTTTGCTGACCACAGATGCGAGCCTTTCGGGTTGGGGAGCGCTCTGCCTGAACCAGTCGGCTCACGGCACCTGGACACTACGGGAGGCACGCTGTACCCTCAACTGCCTGGAGTCCCAGGCAGTTTGCCTAGCCTTGTTAGGCTACAGTCAAGTAGCCGGAAGCACATCTAAACTGCCAGGGTGGTACAAAGTGACCAGAGGTGACCAGGGAAATGGCTCCTCCTTTCCCCTGGGCAAATTGACTTTTACAGATCCTGTTGGCCTAACACATCACAAGGGTGGTCAACATCCAAGCAGACTTTCTCAGTCGTCATGCTCTAGACCCCAGAGAGCAGGAACTTGCTACTTGGGTATGTCTGTGGATAGGGCGGATATGGGGTCTTCCTCGATGGACCGCATGGCATCGGCGACGAACGCCAAGGCACTCTCCTTTTTCAGTCGGAGGACGGAGCACGGGTCGTGAAGTCTGGATGCCTTGGTCCAGCCGTGGCTGGCATCATCTCTCTTGTCTGTCTTTCCCTTTGGTGTGCCTTGATGTGTCAAGGAACTCTCCCAATCAGCACCCAAAGGGCAGGGATTCTGGTCCCAACTAGCCTCGGAGACCATGGTATGCTGACCTCATGCGATTAGCCCAGTCGCTCCTTCTCGGCGATTAGCCCAGTCGCTCCTTCTCGACGATTAGCCCAGTCGCCCCTTCTCGGCGATTAGCCCAGTCGCCCCTTCTCGGCGATTAGCCCAGTCGCCCCTTCTCGGCGATTAGCCCAGTCGCCCCCTTCTCATAAAGGTCTCCTGCATCAGGGTCTAACCACCATGAACAACCCCGCTCCCTACTTGCTTTATAGCTTGACTCTTCAATGCCAGAGTTTGAGTGTCACGGGTTTTTCTCATCGAGTAGTGGCTACCCTGCATCCCTCTGTCATTAGCATTTAGGTGGGTGTGGCATATATCTGAGTCATGGTGCTCCAGGCACCGCCTCTCACTGTGGCGGGTGCAAATTCCTGAGATCCTAGCCTTTCTGCAAGACTGGTTCAACAAGGACCTGGCCTTCGGCTCTCTCGGAGACCACATCTTTGCTCTTACTTCCGTGAGTGGAGGCTCGATTGCCTCTCATACAGATGTGGCCAGGTTTCTCAGAGGTGCAAGCTGGCTATGCCCTCTGATCCGTCCGGTAGTCCCATCCTGGGATCTTGCCTTGGTCCTCAGGGTTCTTTTCAGAAGCGCCA
This sequence comes from Ichthyophis bannanicus, assembly GCA_033557465.1. Lineage (NCBI taxonomy): Eukaryota > Metazoa > Chordata > Amphibia > Gymnophiona > Ichthyophiidae > Ichthyophis > Ichthyophis bannanicus. Next base: position 328,870,628 of record CM066036.1, read on the forward strand.
CTCAAGTGTATATCACTCCGGGACTTGTTCCTTAAGATGGCGTTCCTCGTAGCTATAACCTCGGCCAGAAGGGTCTCTGAGTTACAGGCTCCATCATGCTGATACCCTTTTCTCTCCTCTGTGACGAAAGGCATATCCCTGGGGGGGGGGGGGGGGGCCTTCCTTCCTTCCTGTCAAAGGTCCTTATGGCCTTTGCCTGAACCGGCATATATCGTTCATGTATTGCTCCGGCCTTCTCTATGGACCAAGGTACAAGACCTAATAAAGGGCTTCAGGCCATGGATCTCAGCAGAGTACTCAGCCATTCTCACTGGCTCCGCTAGACTTTTTTCTATCGGCATCCATAATCCAGGGTAAGCCTGTGCCCCCTGGGATCCGAGCACACTCCACTCAGGGTCAAACAACTGCATGGGCAGAATGCTCGCAGGTCGCTCCCCTCCACATTTGTAGGGCGGCCACTTGGTCTTCTCTGTTCACATTCATGCTTCACTATCGTCTCAATCTCCAGGCTCGAGAGACGGCACAGTTGGGGGCCAACGTAGTTACAATAGGCTGCCTCTTCACGCTCTAGGGTCTGTTGGCTTGGGTACTTCCCACTTGTCTGGACTGGTCTAGCAGGATGAATTGGAAGGAGAAATTTCACTTACCGTTAATTTCCTTTCCTGGAATCCTGCTAGATCAGTCAAGGACCCACCCATTTCTGTATCTTCAAGCAGCTTCCTTGCGAAGGAACCAAGGCTCACATTTCGAGGCAGCAGCCCAACAGCTGTTCCTCAAGAATGGATGAATCTTGTACATAGTTTGTTCCATGTCATGGCATGAAGTTATTGTGCCGGTGCTACAGTAGCCATACCTTTTGCTTTGTCAGAGTATACTGAAGGAGACCTCTAGGGGTGCAGCTATATATCTACCAGGATTCAGCCAATCAAGCCTCTGGTATTTGTCTCCAACATCTGCTGATAGGGGGAGCTAAACCCACTTGTCTGGACTGGTCTAGTAGGATTCCAGGAAAGGAAATTAACAGTAAGTGAAATTTCTCCTTCCTGTGGTCCGACTGAGCCCCTGGTCACCATCGAGCTGTTTGATTTAGCCACAGCCATTTTCTATGTCCCAGAAACTGGCCAGTGGGTTCAAGAAATGCATCAAATGTGCCAGGACCATCTTGGTCATCGAGGAGCACAACTGGTGCCTCCAGTGACTTGGTCCTGATCACCATCCCTCTTCTTGCAATTTGTGCTTGCAGATGACAAGGAGAGGCCTGAGGGGTCAAGAAAAGCAGAGAAAAACCCTCTTTGGCCAGAGGTCTGACTCGATGTGTTTTGGCACTGGCATCTGTCTCTATGGCTCTCCTAGGATCTGCCAAAGGTGCATAGAAATCGAGAGCTTCCCAAGCTCAATTGAAGCACAGCGCATGTAGTGTCCTGGAGCATGGAGCCCTTCCTGACGCAATGTTGAGAGTTGATAGCTGTGGACTGCCTTCTAAGGTGCCCCCGGAGAGAGGAATAGACTTCCAGAGTTTTGAAGGGGCGCTGACCGTCTCCCTACAACAGAGGCTATGCCGATGATACTGCTGGAATGCCGGAGCCATTGGTCAAAGCTGCTCAGGCCCCAAGGCCTTTGGAATCAGCAGCCACTGATGAGTACTTTCAGGGACTCGAGGGCTGCATCGCATCGATGCTGGAGAAGACAGTTGGCTGGTGCTTCGATGCCCTGGGCATAGTCATCGAGCACTGTCCCAACAAAATCTCAGAGGCCCTCAATGCATCATCTATCCCGTCGATGCTCCCACTCCCCTCGAGGCTGGAGGAGACTCCAGGCAGAGTCTCTGAGGTACTTCGTCCTCCTTTCGGAGTCTGACTCTGCTGGCTTGGTGACCGATGTGGAATCTGAGAACCAGGACTTCGTGAGGGATATGGCCAAGGCCATCCCATTTTTACTGGAAACTGAGGATGACCCCAGGGTGGAGGAGTTGGAGATCCTCCAGTACGACTTGGCTCCTAAGGAAGAAGTGATAGTGCTGGTGCACCAAATCCTATAAAGGCTCTAAATGAATGTGGCATCGGTCAGTAGGAGGCTGGACTTGATGTACCAGTTCAAAAAGCCCCTGGATGTGAGAAACCTCAGCTTCCACACCACTCCTTAGTGGTGGAGTCTGCCCTAAAAAGGATTAAGAGCACCAAGATTCATTCCTCAATGCCCCTGGGTAGGAAGGCTCGGATGATGGACTCCTTCGGAAGGAGATGCTTCCAGAGATCCATGCTCTTGTGTCTAGAGTACACTCTTACGAGCTCTACGTGAGCATGTTCTTGAAGGATGTCATGCATGATCTTGCTGACTTGTGCACTTTCCTCCCTCCGGAGAAATAGGAGCATTATTGAGTACTGGTGGGCTGTGGTAAGGACAGTTTGAAGTTCCTGGTCAGGGCAACATGTGACACCTTTGAGACTGTCTCCAGAGCGGCAGCAGTGTGTATTGGATTCTGCAGGCTCACCAGTCTTCTGATCTGGAACAGTTGGGGCAAAATAAGCTTGCAGATGTGCCATGCCAGTGAAAGAAACTCTTCAGAGAACAGATGGAAAAGAGAGCTGGCATCATAAAGAAGCAGCACAGTACCCTCACCAAGCTCTCGAGACGCACGTCTGATTCCGCTGCCTATTGCAGGAGGTATCAAGTTGGAGGCTAGAAGAAGGCCTGCTACCTGCATAAGCGCAGGTACTTTCCTGGTCATCAAACTTCCTAGCAAAAAACACTCCTCCCCCGCAGTGTCAGAAGCCTCAAAAGGATAAGCCTGCCCCACACCCAAGCCAGGAGCTGGGCTTTGACTGGTTCCTCCGGAGCATAGCCAATCTGCTGGTCACCACAGAGGGGAACACTCCAGTAGGAGGATGGCTCATTCTTTTTGCCCACGGATGACCCCTTATAAGTTCGGACTCTTGGGCGCTACAAATAGTCGAAAGCAGTTACATGTTGTACCTTGCAGAGCTACCACCTCATTGCTCCTCGTAGGCATATCCTCTCGACCCTTTGTATTTGGACCCACTTCAGAATGAAATCTTTGCACTTCTGGCCAATCTCTCCATTGAGCCCGTTCCCCAGGAGCAGATCAGGCAGGGGTTTTACTCCAGATACTATCTAGTCCCCAGAAAGATGGGGAGGGGTTTGCCCATTCTGGACCTCAGAAACTTCAACACCTTCCTGGTGCAAGAAGTTCAAGAAGGTCTCGCTAAGGACCTTCCCTTATCTTCAGAAAGACAATTGACTATACTTCCTAGATCTAAAGGATGTGTATACCTACATACCAATCTATCCCGCCCGCAGGAAATATCTCAGATTCGTCTTGGGAGGACAGCACTTTCAATACCAAGTGTTACCCTTCAGACCGGCCTCAGCACCCTGAGTTTTCACAAAGTGCCTTGCGGTGGTAGCAGCCTGTCTCAGAACACTAGGGGTTTTTTTGTCTTCCATTGTTTTGATGACTGGCTTATAAAAAGCACCACGCCAGACAGAGTCATGCAATCAACACGGTTGATCATCTAGATGCTAGAGCTGTTGGATTTTGTAGTCAATTACCCAAAGTTTCACCTTCAGCCCATCCAACAACTAGCGTTCACAGGGGCTCTCCTTGACACGACTCGGGCAAAGGTTTTTCTCCCACTGGAGAGACTCCAGAGATTGACTGTTTTGGTCTGCAATATCCACAGCTTTGCTGGATGCTGACCATGGCCTCCATGGTGCATGTCACTCTGTCGATGAGACAAGCTCAATGGACATGGAGTACTCAGTGGAAACAGGTCATTGGCTGGCTTTGGCACCGGAAGGCAATCACCATACCTCTGGTCCAGTCCCTGCGCTGGTGGTTGGATCATCAGAACCTGCTCAGGGGTCTCCCTTTTAGAAGGTGCCACCCCAGAAGACACTGACAACAGACTTATCCAGGCTGGGTTGGGGAGCAAATCAGGGTAGCCTACACACTCCAGGCATCTGGTCTGAACAGGAGAGCCTGCGTCAGATCAATTTCTTGGAATTGCGTGCCATAGTGAATGCCCTCGAGGCTTTCCAAGATCGGCTAGCCAACCAGATTGTTTTGAATCAGACCAACAATCAAGTCACGATATAATACATATACAAGCAGGGGGGCACAGGTTCGTATCTCCTGTGCTGGGAAGTGATCCGTTTGTGGAAGTTTGCCATCACTCACAGTATGGCGTTTAGGACCACATATTTGCCAGGGGAGCAGAAGGCCCTGGCAGACCAGCTGAAACATGTTCTCCAGCTGCATGAGTGGACCAGGATTTCACGGCCTGGATCTTTCAGAGGTGGGGTACCTCCACGATAGATTTGTTTGCCACTCAGCACAATGCCCAAGTGGATCAGTTCTGCTCCAGGGTCGCCTCGCGTGACAGGCTGGCTCTGGATACCTTCCTCCTGCACTGGGGGAAGGACCTGCTATACATGTATCCTCCCATACCTCTCCTAGCAAAGACCCTGCTGAAACTCCAGTATTAGCCCAGACAGCTGTGGTTTTTCGTTCTGCTTCAACTTTCCCAGTGGGAACTTCTGTGGTTGGGCTCTGCCCCAGACCTTATGTCACAGGAGGGCAGAGGTTTTCTATTTGAGAGGCTAGTCCTGTCAGAGCTTAACCTGACTGATGGAGTAACAGATGTTCTCTTAGCCTCTAGGAGGGCTTCAACAAGAAGGTCCTATGCTTTCAAAGGGAAGAGATTTGCTTCCTGGTGCACAAAACAGGCACTGGATCCCTTTAATTGTTCTGTCGACAGGCTACTCGAGTACCTCCTACACCTCTCGGAGTCCAGTCTCAAGTCCAGCTCTGTCAGGGTTCACCTCAGTGTGATTGGGGTTTACCATAGTTTTTTGAAGGGAAAGTCCATATCGACTCAGCCTTTAGTGGTTCATGTCATGCGAGGCTTGCTCCTCTCGAAACCTCCCTTTAAGCCTCCAGCAGTGGCTTGGGACCTCAATGTTGTTCTGGCATGGCTCATGTTAACTCTTTTAGCTGCTCGATTCCTGTCCTTTGAAGTTCTTGACCTGGAAAGTCTTGATCCTTGTGGCAGTTACTTCAGCATGCCATGTAAGTGAGCTCCAGGCTCTGATGGTTCATCCTCCATACACCAGGTTCCTTCATAATAGAGTGGTTCTGTGCACTCATCCTCGATTCCTCCCAAAGATGGTATTGACTTTCCATCTTAATCATTCTGTCATTCTACCGACTTTCTTCCCAAGGCTTCATTCCCACAGAGGGGAAATGGTGCTGCACATACTGGACTGCAAGCGAGCCTTGGCCTTGTTCCTAGAACAGCTGGATGGATGTTTGGTGGACATTTGTCTGTTTGTCTCTTTTGACCCCCAGCAAGCTAGGGGCTGCTCTTTTCAAACCCACTTTAAGTTTGACTGGCAGACTGCATCCCTTTAGCTGAGCCTTATGATCATGTCACAGTTCAGTGTCAGAGCCATGGCTGCGTCAGTCACTAACTTGCGCTCGGTCCCCATGGGAGAGATCTGCAGGGCTGCAATGTGGTCTTCTGTCCACACATTCACGTCTCACTAGTGTCTGGATGAGGATTCCCAATGCAACAGTAACTTGGCTAATCTGTACTCCGGCAGCTGTTTGGAGATTAGAGTCCACTCCATTCCCTCCCTCCCCCCCACCCCCAAGGCTCTACTGCCCATTCAGGCTACCAAAAATGACCACAAAGAGCATGCATGATGATGTATGAAAACTAGTGATGAGACTGAATCAGATGAGTTCCTCCTTGGGGCTACCAATGCTGTACATAGTTGATTCTCCAGTTCTTAGTTCAATTTGCCCATTGTTTGGTTTCTCAGCCTTCTTGGTTTTCAGTAGCTTGGGAGTCCCATACACGAGGACTTATTCCTATTTGTCCACAGAGAAAAGGTAGTTACTCACCTGTAGCAGGTGTTCTGCATGGAGAACAGGAATAAGTCCTCACAACCCTCCCACCTCCCTGAGGAATTGTATTATGCCACAGCTGTGTTATCATACCAGAGAAGATGGTGCTGCAGCAGGCGGGAATACAGGCATGCAGTCGCGGTGGAACCTCCTAAAAGCTTCCAGTAGAAGCTTGGGGGGGGGGTTGTTTCTCTACAGGGCTCCATTGATGATCTCACTGATACGTGAGGACTTATTCCTGCTGTCCATGGAGAACATCTGCTGCAGTTGCGTAAGTACCATTTATAGAACTAAATAAAACTACCAAAAGTCGCCTTAGATGCTAAATTGCTTGTTTTTTTACTACATGATTTTGGCCTCCAATATGAGATCAGTAAAAACGAAAATATAAAGTTAGATCTTATTTTTCTAGAATGAGTATGAGCAAAAGACTTTTTGGGTATAGCATATTTTTTCTCATTTTTTATATGGACTTTTTTTTGCTTAAACATCTTAGGGGAATGTTTACTAATTGGCGGTAGCGACTTCCTTGCGATATCGGAGCCGCGGCCCCATTGAATTCAATGGGGCTGCGACTCCGATATCGCACGGAAGCCACTACTGCCGATTAGTAAACATACCCCTTAGTTTTATTGATTGCTTTTAACCAAACTGTAAACTGTGTAGATAAGATACCAGGGTCCAAATTTACAGTTTGGAAAACTAGCAAAGAAAACTTGTTGAAAGCCAGCAGGATCATTTGCATTTTTTTAAAAATGGGCTGTTTTATCCAAGTTTTTAATTTAATTCATCTGCTGAAGGATATTTTCTGTACAAAAACACTTTTTGACAAACAGAACAACATGCAGGGAAAGCTCTGAAGCACTTGTTAAGTGCATTCTTAAATCCTTAGGGCAAAAGTGTTGAATTTCTTTTTTACACAAATTCTTTTCTGAAACATAGGAAATGAGTTTTAACAAAAAATGTGCTTTTTCAAAAGTATTAATGCAAAGATTTTTCTGTTTTCCTTTTGCTTGTCTCTTCCCTAACCAAAAAAATGGCATCTACTGTAGGTTTCCCACCAATCCTCAGGGGAGGATATGGAGATCTCTGAGGATGAAGCTGAGGACTCCGCTGATCACCAGCACTTTTCTATTCTGCCTTCCACTGTCAACATGGGCCACTTGGGCATGACCGTCTCAGCCTTTGCTACACAGCCTGGCTTCCAGTTGCAGCATCATTCTGGCCTATCCCACCTAGCAGGAGCTGAATCGCTGCCTGAATATCCCCCACCCCATCCTTCGGGTCCTCACCATCTGCAGTCTGCCCTTCAAGAGTACGGACAGCCCCCTCCTCCCCAAGCCCCACCACATATTTACAACTTTGTAAATTCTTTGGAATTAATGAACCGGTTGGGCACACAGTGGGGTGGCATGCCCATGTCCTTCCAGATGCAGACTCAGATGCTGAGCCGATTGCACCAATTAAGGCAGGGAAAAGGCCAGGGGCCTTCATTTGAGGAGCCTTACCCACTTTTCCCTCATCACCACCAGGAGGCAACATTTGGGGGGGCACACCATGCCTATGGCCATTATAGTTTGGAGCAGGGCCGACGTCCATTTGAGAGTGACCTGCTCTTCCTATCCCACCAGCAGCAGCAAGAGGAGGAAGAGGATCAGCAGCCAGATCGGCTGTTTGACTACCGATTACAGCCAGTGTGGCCCTATGCAATGGTGGCAGAGGAGGTGAAGGACCCACATGCAGCCACAGTAGACAGTGTGCTGGCCACACTCACACAGGAGATGAAAAGTACCATGCAGCGAGACCTGAACCGCAAAATGGTAGAAAACGTGGCCTTTGCCACCTTTGATGAATGGTGGGAGCGCAAGGAGCAGAAGGCCAAGGTAAGGATTGCAGCAGCTGCTGCTATTTGTATGACTTACTGCATTCAAAAATAAGTATCGTGCAGCTAGGAAGTAATTCTGCAAACTATTTCTGCAAAATATTGAAGCCATAAACCTTTTTTTTTTTTTGGTGTCCTGGTGAAGTGTTTGCTTGTCCCTGTCCTGCATTTGTTCTTTCATGATGTCTAGTGAACTAGGAGCTTTATAAGATTGGTAAATGTAGAGAAGTCAAAGTAGGGGAGAGAAACTTCACAGTTTAGCCAAGCCAAGAGGGAGGGATAGTTTTTAACTATGGAGGAGGGAAAAGATTGCCATTGCAGAATCCTTGGCATCATTTTGTCAGATTCTTATGAAGTTTTCATTCGCTGCTAAATATTTTTACAGATGTGCAAGAATCTGCTTATGCGCATCAGTTCAGCCATTAGGCATTTTTAACACATCCACCTCCTGATTCATTCTGTTATCTGTAGTGCTGATTTCAGATGAAAGGAGCAGGAACTACAGATACCATGTTGCAGTTGAGTTGCAAATCCATAAGGAAAAAGGAATGAGCATTAAGCTGCCTTCTGGAAATCTGAGTTTTGCCACATCTCTGGTGTCGAGTCTTTTGGTTAATGATTAGAATATATGAATATAAATCAGTAAGGGGCAAGTTAAAAAAAACCTTTAAATTTACATAGTATATGATTGCAGATATGATACTCGTAAAGACCAGTATGGTCCATCTAGTCTGCCCAGTAAGCTGGCTAGAGTTGTTGGTGCAGGTCACTCCTCTCCCCCTCTATGCCTGTATTTAAGGGTATACTTGCTGTGCTGTGCAGGTCAGCCCCCCCCCCCCCCTCTATTTATTGAAGTATAAAAGACATTTAAATGTTTTGATTTCCATCCCCTGATATAAAGGAATGTACTATGTCTTTCCAAGGTCCAACCAAAAAGCACTGTACCATGTGTAGCAAACAGCCCAGTCTGTGCATAGTAAATGAATACACTTAATTGGGTTAATCTCTACCAGGGTAAAAATGGTCAACCCCACCAGGGGTAACCCACAGCCAAACTCGACATGGCTGTTTCGACTATGCTTTCTTCAGGAGTTCTTTGGCGTTCTAAAACCTTAACATTAAATAAATAAATAAATGTAAGCATATTAAAACAGCTCAAATATAAAAACACATACTTCAAAGTGAAACTAAATTTAAAACAAGCTAAGCTGTGAACAAATGTTAACTGATAAAAGCAATATTTAAAATGAATCTTTAAATAAATAGAATAGACAAACCAATACATATGAAATAACTGAACTGATATCTACATACATTATTAAACATCAGTAAATAAAATCTATAAACAAGCTAAAATTAATGTTAAAACAAGGTTAGAAATAAGGGATGTGACATGTCCATGAGAATGAATAAAGACGATAAAAAAATTTTTATAGACTGTAATTGATTATCCCTCTGACAAGAACCTTTTTTGTGCCTTTAAAATTGAGGGAAGAAGACATAAAAACATTTAAACCCAATACTTATTTGGGTAAACATTTACCAAATCTTTACTTATATCAAACCAATATATGTGAAAGAAGCAGGAGTGACTCGACAACCAAAAGGGGTATCTTATATCATCCCCCTTAAATATATTTCTAATAATGCCTGATTTGCTACTACAGTACAACTCTTACTTGAATGGGGCTATCTCATTAAAACTCAACTGTCAGGTGTGTTGGGTTTTCGTTTACCACACATAGACTGGGCTCTGGGCTCTATCTGTCCCAGGCCATTTTGAATTCCATTATATATTAATAGTGTATTGTCTCTCTTCACCCACTGTGCTAGCCTTTCCAGAATGCAGCCAAGCAGCAGGCAAAGGAGGAAGAGAAAGAGAAGGCCAAACTGAAGGAGCCAGGGCTCCTTTCTCTGGTAGATTGGGCCAAGAGTGGCGGGGCTGGCAATCTTGAGAGCTTTGGCTTTGGAGCTGGATTGCGTGGTGCTTTAAGGCTCCCATCTTTCAAGGTAATTTTAAGAGTCACTAAACTCTTTCCCTTCTAATAGTTAAAATTTAAGGAGGGGGAAACCCAGGACATGTAGATATTAATTTATAAAGTTGGTTTTAATTTAAAATAATTTAATCAAAGCATGCAAATGTAAAAGAATTGCATTGAAAATATTTTTGTTTTCCTTATTTTACATACTGCATATTAATAGTCTTTACTCAATAACATCTGTCCTGATCATCCTGAGCCTACAGAGCCGTGTACATTGTGAGTGCATGTAATTTCCTTATCCCTCCAGTCCTGTCCAGATGCTTGGTTTACTTGCTTCTGCCCTATAAGGGACCTGAGTAGCCTAGCACCAATCAGTATTTCTCGATCTCCAGCAGATAGAAATGTTTGCAGTCTAGAATGATCTAGAGACACCTGGTGAATCCCAGATACCAGTAGCAAGTAAGTGGACAATTCAGGTATAAACTGCAGGTCCAGGAGTGTTTTCTTTGGCTTCAGGGCCCTGAATCCAAAATCCGGAGTATCCTGATGCCTCCTCCCCTCTTTACGTTGCCTCACATTAGAGCTCTGAGGGGTTCTTGGCAATGGTTACTCCTTTCCTCCTCCCCAGCTTTTGGGAGAACTGTGTTAGGGAGAAGTTGTGGAGTAACCATTGTCAAGCCCCTTTTAGCTCTGATGTGAGGGGATGGGTGGGGGTAGGAAGGATCAGACCCTCAGGGTTTTGAATTCAGGGCCCTGAATCCAAAGGAAACATTTCTGGGTATTAGTGGCACATGGCATCTTATGGAGTATGTGGCAGGTATTGCACAGCCTGCAGATGCCAGTATTTGCAGCTCAGTACAGCTGGTCACAGCCTTGGCTGCAAGGAGGAACTGCAGTTAGCATTGGGGGATCAAGTTTGATCTGGTGGGTTGCAGAGGAAGAAGTGTGCGGTAGCCTTTGATGTTTCTCAAGCTGGGGAGGAAACCCATTCATTGGGAAATGCTGCCATTTTTCTTCCTTCTGAGTGAGTGCGTCATTTAACTGAGGATCTTCCAGTGCTAAGCACAGAGGTTAAGCCTTGAGGGACTAGTCACTTCTTGTCCTTTAGAATGCAGTTCCATGATGTCTGATATCAACCCGGAAAGGCAGGAGAATTTCAGAGCTCCAGGTTTTTGAGGGACTAGTCCTTTCGAGATAAGAACATATTATATGCCATACTGGGTCAGACCAAGGTCCATCAAGCCCAGTATCCTGTTTCCAACAGTGGCCAATCTAGGTCATAAGTACCCAGCAGTCTCCCCAAAAGACACAGGTTCCACAATGCTTGTATATCCCGGGTCCCTTTTAATAATGATTTATGGACCTTTCCTCCAGGAACTTGTCCAAACCTTTTTTAAACCCAGCTACACTAACAGCTTTTACTACATCCTCCGGTAACAAATTCCAGAGTTTGATTACACATTGAGTGAAAAAATATTTTCTCTTATTAGTCTTAAATAGGTTACCCTGTAGCTTCATTGCATGTCCCCTACTCTTTCTATATTGTGATGACATAAACAATTGATCTACGTTTACCCGTTCCACTCCGTTCATTAATTTATAGACCTCTATCATATCTCCCCTCAGCCGTCTCTTTTCCAGATTAAAGAGCCCTAACCTTTTTAGCCTCTCTTCATAGGGGTATCCTTCCATCCCCTTTACCATTTTGGTGGCTCTTCTCTGAACCTTTTCTAACAACGCTATATCCTTTTTAAGGTATGGTGACCAAAATTGCACACACTATTCAAGGTGCGGTCGCACCATGGAACGATGCAGAGGCATTATAATAATCTTTGTTTCTCCAGGTCCAAGCAGGAAGTCAGTCCTCACATATGGGTGATGTCGGTGCCGACGGAGCCCCCGTGCAGAGCATTTCCCCAACTTTCAAAGAAAGCCTTTAGGAATGCAGAGCGCCTGCGCAGTCCCCTTCCCACCCAAGGGTGCCATCTTGCTCAGTCTTTCTTTTTCTACAGAGCCTGACGGACGTGAGTTCGGGTCACCCGGGAAAAATTGCTTTTTTTTCTGCGATTTTCGCGTTGTCTTATCCGGTTCGATGCCGGTTCCCCTTCCCGCCTGGGCTCAGTAAACCGGTATCGAGTCCGGAGTTGTGATTTTAGGTTTTTGTCCTTCGTGACTAGCGTTCGCTCTCTTTTTGTATTTTCACTGGCAGCCTGGTCTTTTGACCTTGCAGGAGCCCTTTTTCCCCACATTTATTTATTTACATTCTTATTTATTTACATTCTCTTATATACCGCACTATTCTGCATCAGTGCGTTTTACAATGAACAAACTGAAATTACATTGAACAGGGCATTTTAACTTGGAGATAACTATTTTACAGGTAACATGGGCTATGGAGGGTTAAGTGGCTTGCCCAAGACCACAAGGAGCACATGTGGGACTAGAAACCCCTGTCCTTCCGGCCCAAGGTTGCTGTCCTCTAGTGGCTGCCAGCGGGTTCAAAAAGTGTGATCAGTGCAAGAAACATATGTCTCTCACCGACACACATGACTGCTGCCTCCGATGCCTCAGGCCCAAACATGACCCGCTGGCCTGTGGCCTGTGCGGCAAAATGTCGTTGAAGGCAATTCGAAGCCGTCAGCATTAACGTGAGAGAATTTTCTCTGACTCCGCGTCCAGCCGGGCCTGGACTTCATCAGAGGCCTCGGCATCTTGGGAGTCCGACCCCGAGCACCGTCGGGGTTCCTCTGAAAGAGAGTCTCCCTCCCAGGAGCATAGAAGGAAGAAAAAGCTCTTGGAGTTGGAGAGGCCTTCCAAGCTACCTTGTGTGGAGCTGGAGTCCCCGAGTCACGTAAGTGCAGTTGTCCTCGTAGACTCTCTTCCGGGGAGCCGACGTCGGGGGCTGCTGAGTCTCCTGAGCTTGGACTCAGGTTGACTGCCTTGGAGAGCAGCTTGGCTGCCTTCATGGAACAGCAGCGAGTGCTGATCGCCGGTCTGACCGGTGCATCTGCTCCGACCACTGGGACCTCGATATCTAAGTTGACCCTGGAGACCGAGCCGATCCTCAAGTTGATGAAGTCTCGAGTCGATCCTTGGTCAAGGTCCCCCTCGACCTCCCGTGCGGGGCCGAGGTTGTCGACACCGATACCCTCGGCGTCGGGGCAGGTGGCACCGAGGCCCACAGAGCCGGAGCCGCTCAATTCCTCCTCGGAGGAGTCTGAGTGGGAGACGGAGGACGAGGAGTCCCCGGACACCTTGCGGACCCGGTGCGTCCCTTCGGACTCACCGGAGTCGGAGCCTCGGAGACGGTCCCCCCCCCGGAGGATAGCCGGTTCTCGGACTTTGTGAGGGACATTACCAAGGCCTTGGCCTTTCCTGCGGACGATGAGGAGGAGCCTCGAGCCGAGTAGCTCAATGCCCTCCAGTATGATTTTCCTCCGAAGGAAGCCTTTACTGTACCGGTTCCTCCGATGCTGGAACGGCTGCTCTTCCGTATGTGGGAGGCACCGGCCTTGACGCCGGTTCTTAGCAAACGGGTCGATTCCATTTATCGAGTCCATAAGAGCCCTGGGTTCCAAAAGGCGCAGCTACCGCACCACACCATGGTTGTGGAATCGGCCATGCACCGTCTGAAGAGTCAGAAGATGCACTCCTCGGTGCCCCCCGGCCGGGAGGCCCGGAACCTGGATGCCCTCGGTAGAAAGTGCTTCCAGGGCTCTATGCTATCTTGCCATGTCCAGACCTACCAGCTGTACATGGGCATGTACCTCCGAGACCTGGCAAAGGAGATTGCCGGGTTCTCAGCTGGCCTCTTCAAAGAACCTTTGCAGAGGTTCTAGGCTTTGTGAACAGGGATTCGAGAGTGCTCGAAATTTATCTCTCGAGCAGCCTGTGATGGCTTTGAGGCTTCGGCGTGGGTAGTTGTGGCCGGCATCGGTGCACGATGTCAGGCCTGGCTATAGTCATCAGACCTGGAGCCATGGGTGAAGGACAAGTTGGTCGATGTCCCTTGCCGAGGTGAAAGCCTTTTTGGTAAGCCCATGACTGAAAAGGCTGCGGAAATTGAGACTGAGGCTCTTACCAGGACAAGGCTGTCCAGGAAGACTTCTGCCCCTTAGAAAAAGAAGGGCTCGGGGAAGAAGCCCTTTTTCCTGAGGAAGGGTGCTGCCTACAAATCCTACCCTCAATATCAGGCCTCTCCAGCTCCCCAACAGGGCCAGCAGGCCAAGGGGCAGGGGCATGGGCCCCATAGGCAGAAGACCCCCAAGCCGCTAGCTCCGGCTCCTGCACAGCAGGGAGCGGGGTTTTGACTCCCACTTCCACAGCATAGCCTCTTCTCCACAGCTGGCTCCACTCAGCACAGGAGGTCGGCTGACCCTGTACGCCTACAGGTGGCCAGCCATCACAGGGGGGATACCTGGGTCTTCAGCATAGTCCAAAAGGGCTATATGCTCCATTTCCACTTGATACCCCCTCCTACTTTCCAGGGGAGCCTCCAAGACTCCCTCTGCACAGAAACCTCCTCCTTCAGGAGCTGGCAAGTCTTCTAAAAGAACAGGCAGTGGAACCGGTGCCTCACCACCTGGAAGGGCGAGGCTTTTACTCCAGGTACTTTCTAGTACCAAAAGGGAGAGGAGGCCTCCGGCCTATCCTAGACTTGTGAAACCTAAACAAGTTTTTGGAGAGGGAAAAGTTCAAGATGCTTACCCTTGGGATACTGCTGTCCTACCTCCAGCAGGGAGATTGGCTATGCTCCTTAGACCTAAAGGATGCTTATACTCACCTTCTCATCCATCCAGACCACAGACAATATCTCAGATTTGTGGTGGGAGGAAACCATTTTCAGTACAGAGTACTTCTGTTTGGCCTAACTTCCGCCCCCAGGTTTTTCACCGAATGCCTAGCGGTGGTGGCGGCCTATCTCAGAAATCAGGGAATTTTTGTCTTCCCATCAGTCTCTCCAGGAGGCCAGACAAGCCATTCTTCGCACTGTCTCTCTTCTTCAGCATCTGGGCTTTGTCATAAAATACGCAAAGTCCACTTTGCTCCTCTCACAGAACTTAGAGTTTATAGGGGCAAGATTAGACACCCTGCAAGCAGGAGCTTACTTGCCCAAGGACAGGGCTTACAGGCTGATGGACTTGGTCAACCAGTTCCAAAGCAATTCTCAGGTCTCCGCCTGACACTTCCTGCGGCTTCTGGGTCACATGGCATCCACGGTACATGTGACCCAGAATGCCCATCTGCACATGCGGGCGGCTCAGTGGTGCCTCAGAGCTCAGTGGGCGCAAGACACAGGCGACCTCCGAGACAGAGTAAAGGTGTCCAAACCACTCTTGGACTCCATGCAGTGGTGGCTACATCTCCCAAACCTCCTCAGGGGGGTACCCTTTCAGGCCCCAGCACACACAAGGGTGCTGACGACCGATGCTTCCTTAAAGGGCTGGGGTGCATATTGCTAGGGCACATGCACTCGAGGCCTCTGGCCTCCTCAGGAGGCCCCACAGCAGATCAATCTTTTGGAGCTGTGAGTAATCCGCTTGGCTCTACAGACTTTTTCTCATGCCCTCTCTCACCAGTCTGTCTTAGTTCAGACAGACAATCAAGTAGCAATGTTATTTGTGAACAAACAAGGGGGCACAGGGTCCAGACTCCTGTGTCAGGAGGCGCAGGCCCTTTGCTCCTTTGCAGTCAAGCAAGGCATGTTTCTCAAAGAAGTTTATCTACCTGGTCAGGAGAACTTTTTGGCAGACAAACTAAGCAGGATTCTCCAGCCTCACGAATGGCAGTTGAATTCACTGGTGGTCCAGCAGATCTTTCTACGATGGGGACTTCCATCCTTCGATCTCTTTGCAAGTCCACTGAACCGTCAACTGCCCAGGTTTTGCGCCAGACAGCCACATCCCCTGAGAATGGTAGCAGATGCGTTTCTGATCTCTTGGTCTACAGGCCTCCTGTATGCGTTTCCTCCCACACCCCTGGTGGCCCGAACTCTGTTCAGGATTCTACGGGACAAGGCCTCGGTGATTCTGGTAGCCCCCAGATGGCTGAGACAACCGTGGTTTCTACTTCTTCTGCAGTTGGCAGTGGAAACTCCATTCCCTCTGGGGTTGCAACCCAATCTCCTTTATCAGGATCAGGGTTCCCTTCTGCACTCCAATCTCAGATCCCTCAATCTGATGGCCTGGCTGCTGAAAGGATAGTGCTAGCTCCCTTACTTCTACCTAGGGATGTTGAGGAGGTGGTCTTGGCCTCTAGGAGGCATCCACCAGAAAGTCCTATACCCTTAAGTAGTGTAGGTTCACAATATGGTGTGCTCAGCGCAGTGAAGATCCTTTCTCCTGCCTTGTGCCAGTGGTACTGCAGTATCTACTTCACCTGTCAGACCTAGGCCTTAAGTCTAACTTTGTTCGGGTCCACCTCAGTGCTCTGTCAGTGCATACCAGCCGGGCTGAAACAGTCTTGCATACCCTGGACTGTAAGAGGGTGTTGTCTTTTTACATAGAACGTACGCGGGGGCATCGAAGGGCTACTTAGCTCTTCGTCTCCTTTGATCCTAATAAACTGGGGTTACCTGTTTCCAAGCGTACCTTTTCCACTTGGGTAGCAGATTGTATCGCCTGGGCGTAGAAGGCAGCTGGCCTCTCCTTTCAGGGTCGAGTCACGGCCCACCGTGTCAGGGCGAAAGCCGCGTCAGTAGCTCATCTCCGCTCTGTTGTGTTGGCAGACATCTACCGGGCCACTACTTGGTCTTCAAGCCAGACTTTTGCAACTCACTACAGCCTCGAGAGAGAGTCCCAAAGGGACAGTGCTTTCGGACAGGCGGTACTCCGCAATCTCTTTGAGGTTTAGGCAGCTCCTACCCTCCGGCCCTTGTGTTGGGCTACCGTACGGGGGCGTTCTCAGAGGATATTCTTATCACGGATGCTGAGGCTCTTCAGAGGGAGACATTTTTTTTAGCTTTGGGTTCCTGGTAGCCTAGAGCTGGGGAGCCCCATATGTGAGGACTGACTTCCTGCTTGGTCCTGGAGAAAGTAGTTACTCACCTGTAACAGGTGTTCTCCAGGAGCAGCAGGAATCAGTCCTCACGACCCTCCCTCCTCCCCTGGAGTTGCATTCATATACTTTATTTTGTTTTTTGCTGTCTTTTAGCTATGTCATCAGAATGAGCAAGATGGCACCCTTGGCCGGGAAGGGGACCGCGCAGGCATGCTGCATTCCCAAAGGCTTTCTTTGAAAGTTGGGGAAATGCTCCACACGGGGGCTCCATCGGTGCCGACGTCACTCATATGTGAGGACTGATTCCTGCTGCTCCTGGAGAACACCAGTTACAGGTGAGTAACTACTCTTTTATTTTCCATTCCTTTTCCTTATGAAACCTAGCATTATATTTGCTCTCTTGGCCGCCGCTGCACACTGGGCGGAGGGTTTTAACATGCTATCCATGATGATGCCTAAATCTTTTTCCTGGGTAGTGGTTCCTAATATGGCACCTTGCATCGTGTAAACATAGTTTGGGTTGTTCTTTCCTAGGTGCATAACTTTGCACTTGTCCACATAGCATAGTTACTCACCTGTAACAGGTGATCTCCGGGAACAGCAGGAATTTAGTCTTCACTTATAGGTATCGTCGGTACCGACGGAGCCTGCGCAGGAAGGCTTCCAGCGTCCAATAGGAAAGCTTTTGGGAGCATCCCACAGCGCCTGCGTGCTGCCTTCCCGCCTTTCCCAACTGTCCATCTCCAGTTGAGTTTATAGCTGAGACAGAGAGAGAAAGAGGGAAAGAGAGAGCTAGAGAGATACAACTGCTAGGGGAGGTGGGTGGGTTGTGAAGACTAAATTCCTGCTGTTCCTGGAGATCACCTGTTACAGGTGAGTAACTATGCTATCTCCAGGAACAAGCAGGAATGTAGTCTTCACATATGGGGACTCCCTAGCTGCAGATGCCAGGGAGAAACCCCAGAAGTTGTTTGCCCTTGTGAAAGTTCTCTACTTCCCCCCCATGGATCTCTGGCATCCTACCAGGGATGGTGGGTAGGAATTGATTAAGTATGGAACAGGTGATAAAGAACAGCCTGATCAAACAAGGCATCCCTGCGGGAGTCCTTTCTAAGCAGTAATGGGCTGTGAAGTTATGAACCGAGGCCCAAGTAGCTGCTCAACAGATGTCGTCGATAGACACAGAGTGAAGATGAGCCATAGAGGCTGCCGTGGCCCTCACATTGTGAGCTGTGACATGGCCTTCCAAAGGAAGGTTTTTACTCTCATAGCCAAATGAAATACACTATGCAATCCAGTTGGTGTTCTCTTGGAGACTGGAAGTCCCAAATGACTAGGATCAAAAGCAACAAAAGGTGGAGAGGACTTTCTATGTTGCTGAGTTCTTTGCAAGTAAAAAGCTAAAGCTCTTTTACAATCCAAAGTATGAAGATTCCTTTCTGCATTTGAGGCGTGAGGCCTTGGGAAGAATACAGTAAGGTAAACCGCTTGGTTTAAATGAAAAGGGGACACCACCTTTGGCATAAAGTGTGGATGAGTCCTAAGGACTACCTTATCATGATGGAACCTTGTATAAGGAGGATCAGCCACCAATGCTTGCAATTCACTGCTGTGACGTGCTGATGTGATTGCAATAAGAAAGATGACCTTCCAGGAAAGCACTTTCAAAGAGGTAGTAGCTAACGGTTCAAAAGGCAGCTTCATGAGCTGCCCAAGAACCAGATTTAAGTCCCATGCCACTGGTGGTGGCTTAATGGGAGGCTTAGTTAAAAGAAGGCCTCTCATAAATCTTGCTATGAGAGGAAATAGGTTGTCCATTCAGAGGCTTGAAAGAAGCTGCAATAGCACTCAAATGAACTCTCACTGAATTGGTCTTAAGCCCTGTATTAGACAAATGAAGGAGATACTCCAGTAATGATTCCAGAGGTATCGCAAGAGGGTTAAGACCCTTCTGCGTGCACCATATGGTAAACCTTTTCCACTTGAAAGCATAAGAGCGTCTTGTGGAAGGTTTCCTGGAAATATAAAGGATATCCTTTACCTGTTGAGAAAGGTTAAGACCATGAAGTTCTAGGCTTTCAGCAACCAGGCCCTGAGATGCAGAGACTGGGGATTGGGATGCCACAGCATCCCGTCCTCCTGAGACAGGAGATCTGGAGCAGATCCCAACTCCAGAGATGGAGCTTGAGAGAGATGTAGAAGCAGAGGGTACCACACTTGCCGTGGCCAATGTGGAGCTATGAGAATCATGTGGCCTCTGTCTCTCTGAAGCTTGAACAGGGTTTTGGGAATTAGGGGAATGGGTGGAAAGGCATACAGGAAGTCCTGACCCCAATGGAGGAGGAAAGCATCCCTGACCTGGCAACCCTGAGCCGGAATTCTGCAAGAGAACCCGGGGAAGTTTGGCATTCAGCGGACTTGTGAAGAGGTCTATGTCCGGATTTCCCCAAATTTGAAAACATTTTGCTACCTAGTCTACATGGAGAGACCATTCGTGTGGAAGCAGAACTCGACTGAGTCTGTCTGCCCAAGAGTTTTGAATGCCTGGAAGATACACCGCAAGGAGATGAATCTGATGCACTCTTGTGAGGGCTCATAGTCACAAAGCTTCGTTGCAGAGCGACAGAGAGCCTGTTCCGCCCTGCTTGTTCACATAGAACATGGCTACTTGATTGTCCGTTTGAATTAGGACTGTCTTGTAGCTGAGCTGGGTGTGGAATACTCGAAGAGCAAGTAAGATTGCTCTGATTTCCAGGAGACTGATGTTTAGATAGGTCTCCTGTGGAGTCCAGGTACCCTGGGTAGAGAGGCCTTGCAGGTGAGCTCCACAACCCACCTGTGAGGCATCTGTCAGAGTGGCTTGGGGTGGGGGTTGTTGGAAAGGGGACCCCACCAAAAGGTTTTGGGGTGACTGCCACCATTGGAGGGACAAAATAAGACGAACCGTGTTTATTTTGTCTGATAGGCAACCTGATGCCTGAGTCCATTGAGTGGATAAAGTCCACTGGGCTGCCCTCATATGGAGGTGAGCATAAGGAACCACATGCACGGTGGATGCCATGTGGCCTAGCAATTGTAACATTTCCCGAGCAGTGAGGTGAGGCTTTAGCACTGCTTGGGAAGCTAAGTGCACCATGCGAAGGCAGCGGGACTGTGGAAGATATGCCCTTGTCTGTCTGGTATCCAGCAGAGCTCCTATAAACTAGAGACTGGGAGCTAGGTTGGATTTTGGGAAGTTTGACAAATTCCAAATACTGAAGGTACGCATTGTGCGAGATAGAGAAATCCTGGCCTCTGGCTCTGATGGAGCTCGAATGAGCCAGTCGTCTAAGTAAGGGAAGACAAATATTCCGAGAGTGCGAAGAAATGCTGCAACCACAGCCATGCATTTTGTAAACACCCTTGGTGCCGAGGCCAGACCAAAAGGAAGAACTCTGTATTGGTAGTGCTTCCCTTGAAATAGAAAGCGAAGAAACTTTCGGTGAGTTGGATGGATGCGAACATGAGTGTACGCATCCTTGAGAACTAGAGAACAAAGCCAATCCTGACTCTGAAAGTATGGCAACAGAGTTCCCAGGGAAATCATTTTGAACTTCTTTGAACAGGAATTTGTTCAATTCTCTGATGTCCAAAATGGGCCTGTGTCCTCCTGTTTGGGATAAGGAAATAGAGGGAGTAGAACCCTGTACCCTGTTGGGGAATGGGTACCTCTTCTATTGCCCCTTGGGCAAGAAGCAAAGTGACCTCTTGACCTAACTGGGCGTTGAGAGAGGTCTGAGAATTGAACTGTCTTACCATTGTAGGAGGGGGCATGCTGAGGAAGTGAAGCTTGTATCCCTCTCTTACAATGGACAGAGTCCAACTTTCTGCTGTTATCTGCTGCCATCTGGGGGCAAAATGACATAGCCTTCCTGGGATGGTGGAGGGTTCTGGGCCGTTCAGGGCCAGGAAGACAAAGTTCTCTAGACAGGAGTCAAAGCCCCTGTGGAGGCTGAGTCTGCTGAGCAGGTTGAGGCTTAGCAGCTTTTGATTTTCTTTGCCTAGGCTGTTTCTGCTCTCCCTTTTGGGCAGACTGACCTACACGATGTCCCTGTTGGGTATAGGAGGGGTAAAACTTCTTCTTACTGAAGAATGGTTTCTTGTAGGATTTTTTCCATGCAGGAACAGCTGTAGATTTAGACAATCTATCTAGGGTGATATTGTCAGCATCTATCTCATTAGCTTTTTCCTGCCAATTCTTGCCAAAGAGATTCTCTCCTGTGCAAGGAATATTCCCCAGTTTGTCCTGTACCCAAATTTCCAAGTCAGATGCCTGCAGCCAGGCAATCCTACGTGCACCTATGGCAATAGCAGAGGTTCAGCTTATGCACTCAAAGCAGTCAAAGGCTGCACGATTTACAAACTTGGAAACATCCTGAGCATGTTTGACAAGTGCAAGGTAATCCTGCCTCTTATCAGGAAGGAGAGGGCTCATAGTCTAAATCTCCGGTGACCTCCTTAAAGAACATTCCCATATATAATATATAGGAACTGATTCTGGCAGAAAGCATGGAAGCCTGGAAGGTTCGACGTCCAAAGGTGTCAAGAGTCCTACACTCACGTCTTGGAGGATTAGATGCATGTCTTTTTACACTCTTGATCCTTCTCATAGCTGATTCCACCACCATGGAATGGTGTGGTAGCTGAGTTTTTTGAAAACCAGGACAAGGAGGAACTCGATACATGGTGTCGAGCCTTCGAGAGTGAGGAGAAGTGGTTAAAGGTGTTTCCCACATCCTTAACATAAAATCATGCAGGATCTCATGAATAGGTAAAGTAGCTGCCTCCTTGGGAGCTTTAGGGTATTGCAGGATTTCCAATTCCTTTGCCCTAGGCTCTTTTTCAGGAGCCACTGTGATGGAAAGACCTCGAGCCACATCTCGGATAAAATCCTGAAAAGGACATATCCTCTGGAGGAGACATCCTACATTGAGGAGAAGAATCATCCTCAGGAAGAAGTACTCTGGTATCGGCAGAGCTTTCAGAGTCTTCAGACTCATCCGAGGATTCAAAGTATCTCCAATCCGGGTGATCGTGCAAGGCACGATACTGGTGCCGATCGAAGTTGGTGTCCGGCACTGACTTGTCGATACCGGATGAGTAAGCTTGACTCGGTCCCGGTAGAATACCTGCCAATGTCGAAGCAGTCGGTACCGGTACCAATGTGGTGCCGGTACCGATTGAATTGTCTGAAGCGGTTTCAAGGGCATCGAGGCCATGAGAAGAGCCGCCAGACTGCGTTCAATAGCCAAGAATCTCTGGTCTATCGACGCTGCCGATGCTTGGGTATCGGTACCTGATGAAGCAGCCGGTACCCCAGAGTATGGCACCAGTAGTTCTGCCAAGGTTGGGGCCTCGAACATCCTGGAGCCCTGTTAGTGCTTTGGAAGCCGAAGCCTCCCGCCGGGGCAATTTTGCCGGTAGAAGTCCCTCAAGGGCAACGCCAAAGGCATCTCGATGCTTGGAAGGAGATCTACCCTTTCTCCAGGACCAAGCAGGAAGTCAGTCCTCACACATGGGTGATGTCGGCGCCGATGGAGCCCCAGTGCGGAGCATTTCCCCAGCTTTCAAAGAAAGCCTTTGGAAATTGCAGTGCGCATGCGCGGTCCCCTTCCCGCCCAAGGATGCCATCTTGCTCAGTCTTCTTTTTTCCGTGGAGCCCAATGGACATTGTTCGTTTTTCGCTGAGGAAAAAGTTGATTGCCCTGTTTTGTCTTCCTTCTTCGGTTCGACGCCGGATCCTTTTCCCGCCTGGACCCGATACGTCGGTATCGAGCCCACTCTCTCTTTTCGGTTTTTGTCCTTCATGACTAGCGTTGGCGCCATTTTTCTTTTTCACTGGCAGCCCTGTCTTTTGACCTCGCAGGGGCCCTTTTTCCCCCGATGGCTGCCAGCGGGTTTAAAAAGTGTGGTCGGTGTAAGAAACTTATGTCTCTTACTGACACACATGACTGCTGCCTCCGTTGCCTTGGACCCGATCATGACCCAATGATCTGTGGTCCGTGTGGGAAAATGTCCTTGAAGGCGTTGAGGAGTCGGCAGCACCAAAAGGACAGAATCTTCTCTGACTCCGCGTCCGGACGGGCCCGGACCTCGTCAGAGGCCTCGACGTCTCGGGACTCCGGCCCCGAGCGGCGTTGGGGTTCCTCTGAGCGGGGGTATCCTTCGCTGGAGCAGTGCAGGAAGAAAAAAACCGCGAGGGCGGCGTCGGCAGATGCACCTGGTTCCTCGAGGGTCAGGTCGCATAGCCCCGACCGCCGTCCCGGGTCTTCAGAGTCGGAGAGGCCTGCCAAACAACCTCGTCTCAAGATGGAGTCTCCTGGGCACGTGAGTACTGTAGTCCTCGTGGACTCTCCTCCAGGGGAGCCGACATCGGGCCTTACGCCGTCGTGGCCCGAGTCGGGGGCTGCTGAGTCTCCTGAGCTCGGACTCAGGTTGACAGCCTTGGAGAGCAGCTTGGCTGCCTTCATGGAGCAGCAGCGGGCACTGATCGCCGGTCTCACCGCTGCATCTGCCCCGACCACTGGGACATCGACGTCCAAGTCGATCCCGGAGGCAGAGCCGATCCTCTTGTCCATGCGAGCTCGAGTCTATCCTTGGCCACGGTCTCCCTCGGCCTGCTGTTCGGGACCGAGGTCGTCGACGCCGGTACCCTCGGCGTCAGGGCGGAGGGCATTGGTGCCCGCCCGACCGGAACCGCTCGATTCCTCCTCCGAGGAGTCGGGCTGGGAGACGGAGGATGAAGAGTCACCCGACACCTTTCGGACTCGGTGTGTCCCATCGGACTCACCGGAGTCCGAACCTCGGAGACGATCCCCACAAGAGGATACCCGGTTCTCGGACTTCGTGCGGGATATGGCCAAGGCCTTGGCATTCCCCGCGGATCCCGAGGAGGAGCCTCGAGTCGAGGAGCTCGAGGCCCTCCAGTATGACTCTCCGCTGAAGGAGGCCTTTACTGTTCCGGTTCCTCCGATGCTGGAGCGGCTGCTCTTCCGCATGTGGGAGATCCCGGCCTCAACGCCGGTGTTAAGCAAGCGGGTCGATTCCATCTATCGAGTCCGCAAGAGCCCTGGGTTCCAAAAGGCACAATTACCACACCACTCCATGGTTGTGGAATCGGCCGTGCATCGACTGAAAAGTCAGAAGATGCACTCCTCAGTGCCTCCCGGCCGGGAAGCCCGGAACCTGGATGCCCTCGGTAAGAAGTGCTTCCAGGGCTCTATGCTTGCTTGCCGTGTCCAGACATACCAGCTCTACATGGGCATGTACCTTCGAGACCTGGCAAAGGAGATTGCCGGGTTCTCTGCTGGTCTCTCCGAGGAACCTTTGCAGAGGTTCCAGGCCTTGTCCACTGGTGTTAGAGAGTGCTCGAAGTTTATCTCTCGAGCAGCCTACGATGGCTTCGAGGCTTCGGCCCGAGTAGCCGGGGCCGGCATCGGTGCCCGCCGACAGGCTTGGCTACAGTCATCCGACCTTGAGCCATGGGTACAGGACAAGTTGTTCGATGTCCCCTGCCGAGGTGAGAACCCTTTTGGCAAACCCATGACTCTGACCAGGACTAGGCTGTCCAGAAAAACCTCTGCCCCTTCTCAGAAGAAGAAGGGCTTGGGGAAAAAAGACCTTTTACCCGAGAAAGACATCTGCCTATAAACAATACCCTCATTATCAGGCCTTTGCAACTCCCCAACAGGGTCAGCAGGCCAAGGGGCAGGGTCATGGGCCCCGTAGGCAGAAGACACCCAAGCCCCCAACACCGGCTCCTGCACAGCAGGGCAGGGGTTTTTGACTCAGAAAGCATAGCCTCTCCTCCTCAGCTGGCTCACATCAGCACAGGAGGCCGGCTGGCCCTCTTTGCCCACAGGTGGTCAGCCGTCACATCAGATACCTGGGTGCTCCATATAGTCCAACAGGGATATCTTCTTCATTTTCACCAGGTACCTCCCTCCTTTTTTCCAGGGGAGCCTCCAAGACCCCCTCTGCACAGGGACCTCCTCCTACAGGAGTTAGCGAGTCTGCTAAAGGAACAGGCTGTGGAACCGGTGCCCCACCACCCGAGAGGTCACGGCTTTTATTCCAGATACTTTCTGGTACCAAAAAGAACAGGAGGCCTCAGACTCATCCTAGACTTGCGAAACCTCAACAAGTTCCTGGAGAGGGAAAAGTTCAAGATGCTTACCCTTGGAATCCTGCTGCTCTACCTCCAGCAGGGAGATTGGCTATGCTCCTTAGATCTAAAGGATGCTTATACTCACATCCTTATTCATCCAGACCACAGACAATATCTCAGATTTGTTGTGGGAGGAAACCACTATCAGAACACAGTACTACCCTTTGGCCTTACCTCCGCCCCCAGGGTGTTCACCAAGTGCCTGGCGGTGGTGGCGGCCTACCTAAGGCTTCAAGGTCTTTTTGTGTTCCCATACCTAGACGACTGGCTCATAAGGGGCCAGTCATCGCAGGCCAGTCAAGCCACCCTTCACACTGTGGCTCTGCTTCAGCACTTGGGGTTTGTCATAAACTTCGCAAAGTCCACTTTGCTCCCGTCCCAGAACATGGAGTTCATAGGAGCAAGGCAGGACACCCTTCAGGCGAAGGCTTTTCTACCCGTGGACAGAACCCACAGATTAATGGATCTAGCCAGGCAGTTTCGCAGCAATTCCCTGGTCTCCGCCAGGCATTTCCTGAGACTTCTCGGCCATATGGCTTCCACGGTTCATGTAACCCCCAGTGCCCGCCTGCATATGCGGCCTGCTCAGTGGAGTCTTCAAACTCAGTGGCATCAGGCCACAGGGAGCCTTGCAGACTCAGTAAGAATATCCACACTGCTTTCCTCCTCTCTGCAATGGTGGCTTCATCTTCCAAATCTGGTGCTCGGAGTATTTTTTCAAACCCCTCCGCACTCTAGAGTGCTGACAACCGATGCTTCTCTTCAAGGTTGGGGAGCGCATTGCCAAGGGGCATGTACTCGGGGTCTCTGGACCCCTTGGGAGGCTGCACAGCAGATAAATTTCCTGGAGCTGCGGGCGATACGCTTAGCTCTGAGGGCCTTCTCCCATCTCACGTCTCACCAGTCTGTACTGTTCCAGACGGACAATCAAGTTGCCATGTTTTACGTGAACAAGCAAGGAGGCGCAGGCTCCTTCCTTCTATGTCAGGAAGCACAACGGCTGTGCTCCTGGGCTGTCAATCACGGAATCCTTCTCAAGGCAGTCTACCTCCCAGGTCAAGAGAATTACCTGGCGGACAGACTGAGCAGGATCCTGCAACTACACGAATGGAGATTGAATCCATTGGTGGTTCAACAGATCTTTCTGAGGTGGGGCCTCCCCACCATGGATCTTTTTGTCAGTCCTCTGAACCGGCAACTCCCGAAATTCTGTTCCAGACAACCGCATCCCCTGAGTAGCAGCGGATGCGTTTCTGCTCCCGTGGTCCAATGGCCTACTGTATGCGTTTCCTCCCACGCCACTAGTGTCCAGAACACTGTTCAAAGTACTCAAGGACGGGGCCTCCATGATTCTGATAGCCCCCAGGTGGCCGAGGCAACCGTGGTTCCCACTTCTGCTGCAACTGGTGGTGGATACTCCTATTCCTCTGGGGATTCAACACGATCTCCTGTCTCAAGAACAGGGATCTCTCTTACACCCCAACCTCCAGTCCCTTCATCTGATGGCCTGGCTGCTGAAAGGGTAGTTCTGGCTCCCCTACTACTGCCTAGAGAGGTGGAAGACGTAGTCTTAGCCTCTAGAAGGCAATCCACCTGGAAATCCTATGCTCTTAAGTGGCGTAGATTCTCCGCATGGTGTGCTCAGCACAGCGAGAATCCCTTCTCGTGCTTGGTAGCGGTAGTATTGCAATATTTGCTTTACCTCTCCAATCTAGGCCTTAAGTCCAATTCTGTCAGAGTTCACCTCAGTGCTCTGTCAGCGCACCACTCGCCGGTGGACGGGAGGCCTCTTTCCAACCACCCTTTGGTGGCTCGTTTCCTCAGAGGCCTCCTCCTGCTTAAGCCTCCTCTACGTCCACCGGCCCCTGAGTGGGATTTAAATGTGGTCTTACAGCGGATTACTTGTCCGCTATTTGAGCCTATGGCTACCTGTCCTCTCTGTTTTCTCTCCTGGAAAACTTTGTTTCTGGTAGCTCTTACCTCTGCTAGGTGAGTAAGTGAACTTCAGGTGCTAGTGTCTGATCCCCCTTACACTAGGTTCTACAGGAATAGGGTAGTCTTACGGACTCACCCTAAGTTTCTCCCTAAGGTTGTCTCCTCTTTCCACCTCAATCAGGAGGTGGTTCTTCCTACTTTCTTTCCCAGGCCGCATGCCAGCCGGGCTGAGATGGTCCTGCATACCCTGGACTGTAGGAGGGCGTTATCCTTCTACCTTGACCGTACGCGGGAGCACCGGAGGGCTGTTCAGCTCTTTGTTTCTTTTGACCCCAATAAGTTGGGGTTACCTTTCTCCAAGCGTACTTTGTCCATATGGGTTGCTGACTGTATCGCCTGGGCTTATGGGGCAGCCGGCCTCTCGGAGGGTCGAGTCACGGCTCATCGTGTCAGGGCGAAGGCTGCGTCAGTGGCTCATCTCCGCTCTGTTCCGTTGGCAGACATCTGCCGGGCCGCTACTTGGTCTTCGAGCCAGACTTTTGCGGCCCATTACTGCCTTGAGAGGGAGTCCTGCAGGGACAGTGCTTTCGGACAGGCAGTACTCCATCATCTCTTTGGGGTTTAGGCAACTCCTTCCCTCCGGCCCTGGTGTTGGGCTACCGGTCGGGGGCGTTTTCAGAGAAGATTCCTTCTTTACATACTGACGCTCTAGAGGGAGCTCATTTTTTCAGCTTGAGGTCTCCGGTAGCCTTAAGCTGGGGAGTCCTATATGTGAGGACTGACTTCCTGCTTAGTCCTGGAGAAAGAGTAGTTACTCACCTGTAACAGGTTTTCTCCAGGAGCAGCAGGAATTAGTCCTCACAACCCTCCCTCCTCCCCTTGGAGTTGCAGTCATATGATTTATTTTTTGTTATTTTTGCTGTCTTTTAGCTATGTCATCAGACTGAGCAAGATGGCACCCTTGGGCGGGAAGGGGACCGCGCATGCACGCTGCAATTCCCAAAGGCTTTCTTTGGAAGCTGGGGAAATGCTCCGCACGGGGACTCCGTCGACGCCGACATCACCCATATGTGAGGACTGATTCCTGCTGCTCCTGGAGAACACCTGTTACAGGTGAGTAACTACTCTTTAAGGACTGGCCAGATTTATGTTTAGTTACCTGAGATCAATGGGAGGAAGACCAAGCCCTGGAAGACGTCGATGCCACAGACGCTGCATCGGAGGGAAAAAGGGGTGCTAGGTTTAGCAGCTCGGTTTTGCCGACCCCTCTTCGACATCATCCCACAGGCAACACACTCTGAAATAGAGTGGTCAGGACCTAAACATTTGAGGCACCACTCATGGGTGTCGGTGACGGAGATGGTACCGCCACACTTAAAGCACTTTTTAAAACTCGAAGTAGGTTTTTCCATGTTAGAGGGAAAATAGGGCCTAGTGCCCAAAATGGCGCGTGGCACCTGAAGGAAAAAGTAGCTTGAAGAAAGTGTGTGTTTTTTTAGAAAAGGGAAGAAGAAACCGGCGTAATAAAAGGGAATATTTTCTGCGGTGACAGGATGTACGACCTGTCGGCTCCGCGAAAAACGAAGAACTGGAGCGCGACAGTTGGGAAAGACGGGAAGGCAGCACGCAGGCACTGTGGGATGCTCCCAAAAGCTTTCCTATTGGATGCTGGGGAGCGTTCCCGTGCAGGCTTCGTCGGTACCTATGATACCCATATGTGAAGATTACATTTCTGCTTGTTCCTGGAGATTAAATTTCATCTGCCATTTGGATGCCCAGTCTTTCAGTGTATCAAGATCCTCTTGCAATTTTCCACAATCCTCATGAGTTTTAACAATTTAAATAGTTCAGTGTCATCTGTAAATTTGATAAGCTCACTCGTTATTCCCTTTTCCAGGTCATTTATGAATATATCAAAAAGCAGCGGACGCAGCACAGATCCCTGGGGTACTCCACTATTCACCTTTCTCCATTGGGAAAATTGGCCATTTAGCCCTACCCTCTGCTTTCTATCTTTTAACCAGTTCCTGATCCACGATAGTACACTGCCTCCTATCCCATGACTTTTTATTTTTGCCAAAAGTCTTTGATGAGGGACCTTGTCAAAGGCTTTCTGAAAGTCCAGATACACTATATCAACCGACTCACCTTTGTCTACCTGTTTATTCACACCTTCAAAAAAACATAACAGATTAGTAAGACAAAGATCTTCCTTGTCTAAAGCCATGTTGGCTATCTCCCATTAAGCCATGACTATCTACATGTTCAGTAATTTTGTTCTTTTCTTTTTTGTTCTTTTTTTTTATTAAGCTTTTTAGTGAAATTTACACCAAATAAGAAAGGTAAATCAGATACAAAACAAAATACCTAAAGTACAAGGAAACATGATACATTGATATAGTCCACATCAAGCGATGCAGGCAAAAAACTGAATATAAGAAACAAAGCATTAGAAAGCCAGGCTTTAAGCCTACACTAATTGGAGGAACCTTCCATCAACCAGATTTAATTCCAATTACCACACCAGAGCGATCATTAACAAATTTCTCCAACTGAGTCACATCCATAAAAACATAAGAGGCTCCATCAAAACCAATTACACATTTACATGGGAAACACAAAAAGAAAGTGGCACCCAAGGCCACAACCTTAGGTTTAAGAGCCAGAAATTGCCTTCGCCGAAGCTGAGTCTTGCGGGAGACATCAGGAAAGATATTGAGAGCCTGACCGCAAAACAGGACAGACTTCTTTTTAAAAAAGGCTTGAAGAATCCGCTGCTTAACTTCGGTGGAGGCAAAAGTAACCAATAAAGAGGAGCGAGAAGTAATATTATCTGTAGAGTCTTCCAGAAAAGCAGTAAGATTTGATATAGCAGGAACAATTTCATCCATCTCCCTCTCGATGGGATTAACATTTTTAGTACTAACAAGAATATAATAAGCCTGCATAACAACTGGTTCCTGAATATTAAGAACTTCCTTAAAATACTTTTCTAAAAGTATTCTAGGTGTCAATAGCGAAGTATGTGGAAAATTGAGAAACCGGAGATTGCATGAGCGAAAAGAGTTCTCAAGAGCCTCCACCCGAGAGTATAAGACTAAGGAATTTTTAACCCCAACAGCATGTGCGGCCACGAGTGAAGGAACCTGAGAGCTCATATGCATAACAGTTTTATCAACAGAGCTAACCTTTTTGTCAAGTTGCTGCAAGGTTACAACAGCATTGTTCTTTATAATGGTTTCTACCATTTTTCCTGTATTGATGTCAGGTTCACCGATCTGTAGTTTCCCGGATTAGCTATGGGACCGTTTTTAAAAATTGGTGTTACATTGGCCATCCTCCACTCTTCAGTTATTACAGATGATTTTAATGATATTTCACAGACTACTAATAGTAGGTCTGCATTCTCATATTTCAGTTCTTTCAACACACTTGGATGTATACTATTTGGTCCAGTTGATTTTGCTACTCTTCAGTTTATCAAATAGTTGTAATACATCTTCCTTGTGTATCGATATTTCTTTCAATTCTTCTTTGGCACCACCTTTAAATACCATTTAAGTAATGCGTCACATCCCTACATCTTCCTCAGTAAGAACCGAAGCAAATAATTCATTCAGTAATTCATTCAGTCTCTCCACTATAGCCTTGACCTCTCTTAGTGCCCCTTTCACCCCTCTATCATCTAATTCAGAGGTTCCCAACTCCAGTTCTGGAGGGCCAAACACCATTTTGGTTTTCAGGCTGTCCCTAATGAATATGCATGAGATACATTTGAATACAATGGGGGCAATGCATGAAAATGCTTCTCATGCATATTTATTAGGGACAGCCTGAAAACTTGAATGGTGTTTGGCCCTCCAGGACTGGAATTGGGAACCTCCGCAATAGCTTTGTCGCCTCTTAGTGCCCCTTTTATCCCTCTATCATCTAATTGTCCACCTGACTGTAACAGGTTTTTTTCTGCTACCAATTTACTTAAAAAAGTCTTTATTACGCATTTTTGCTTCCACAGCAAGCTTCATGTCAAATTCTCTTTGCCTGCCTTATCAGTGCCTTGCATCTAACTTGCCAGTGCTTTGTGTTTCCAGTTTTAATCATTTGGCTCTTTTTTCCATTTCCTGAAAGAGGCTTTTAGGCAACAGCCTCTCTGACCTCACCTTTAAACCATGCTGGCAGTTTTTTGGACTTCCTTCCACTTTTCTTAAAGCGTGGAATACATCTGGTGTGGGCTTCCAAGACAGTATTTTTAAACACCCCTGATTGATGTAAATCTTTAGCTTTTGCAACTGCTCCTTTTAGTTTTTTCTTAACTATTTTCCTCATTTTATCATAGCCACCCTTTTGAAAGTTAAAAGGTAGTACTGTGGATTTCCTTACCGTCCTTCCTGCAATTATTAAATCAAATGCAATCATGCTATGATCACTATTGCCAAGTGGCCCCAACATCTTTATCTCGTGCACAATATCTTGTGTTCCACTAAGGACTAGGTCTAAAATGGCGCTCTCTCTGCTCAGTTCATGAGTCAGCTGCTCCAAGAAGCAGTCATTTATTTCATCTAGAAACTTTATCTCCCTAGCATGACTTGTGTGACACTGACCCAGTCAATACCGGGGTAATTGAAATCACCCATTATTATTACTGTGCTGTAACTTTTATTAGCCTCCCTGATTTCTTTGAGCTTTTCATCATCCATTTGTTCAATCTCCAGGAACAAGCAGGAATATAGTCTTTACATATGGGGTATCGTCAGTACCAACGGAGCCTGCACGGGAACGCTCCCCAGAGTCCATTTAGAAAGCTTTTGGGAGCATCCCACAGCGCCTGTGTGCTGCTTTCCCACCTTTCCCAACTGCCTCTCTCCAGTTCTTCATTTTCCGCGGAGCCAGCAGGTCGTTGTTCCTGTCACCGTAGAAAATATTTTCCTTAGTCCTTCCTCGGCGCTATACCGGTACCGCCGGTTCTTCTTTCTTTCTTTAAAAAAAAAATATATATATACTATTTTTTTCCAAACTTTTCTTTTCCAGGTGCATGCGCCACTTTGGGCCTTAGGCCCAAAATTTCCTCCACTATGGAAAAACCCACTTCGGGTTTCAAAAGGTGCACCAAGTGTGGCGGTACCATCTCCGTCACCGACACCCATGAGTGGTGTCTTAAATGTTTAGGTCCTGACCACTCCATCTCAGAGTGTATGGCTTGTGCCTTGATGTCCAAGAGGGGTAAACAAAACCAAGCTGCTAAGCTCAGCACCCTTTTTCCCTCCGATGCAGCTTCTGTGGCATCAACGTCTTCCAGGGCTTCGTCTTCCTCCCATGGATCTCAGGTAACTAAACATAAGTCTGGCTGGTCCTCAAAGGGTAGATCTCCTTCCAAGCCTCAAGATGCCTCTGGCGTTGCCCTTGAGGGTTTTGTACTGGCAAAATTGCCCCGGCGGGAGGCTTCGGCTTCCAAAGCATTATCGGGGCTCCACGATGTTCTCGAGGCCTCGACCTCGGCAGAACTACTGGTGCCATGCTCTGTGGTACCGGCTGCTTCCTCCGGTACCGATACCCAGGCATCGGCATCATCGTTAGACCAGAGGTTCCTGGCTATTGAATGCAGTCTGGCTGCTCTCCTTGCGGCATCGACACCCTCGGAACCGCGTCAGACAGTTCAACCGGTACCAACGCCGGCACCGGTATCTACCAGTACCGACAGCATCGACATCGGTGTCTGCTTTGCCGGCACCCAGTCATGCGATGCCTTCCAGTACTGATACACCGATACCTATTCCTCCCGGTACCGACTTCGGTCAGTACGGGTATCGGGCTCTTCAAGAGCATCCGGACAGAAGGTACTTCGAATCCTCGGAGGAGTCCGAGGATTCTGACAGCTCTATCGGTACTGGTATACTGCTCCTTGAGGAGCCTTCCTCTCCTAAACGTAGGATGTCTCCTCCAGAAGATATCTCCTTTCAGGATTTCATCAGGGAGGTGGCTCGTGGTCTGTCCATTACTGTGACTCCTGAAACAGAGCCCAGGGCTAAGAAGTTGGAGATTTTACAGTATCCCAAAGCTCCTAAGGAGGCAGCTACCTTGCCTATCCATGAGATCTTACATGATCTCATGTTGAGAATGTGGGAGACACCTCTTACCACCTCTCCTCACTCTCGCAGACTGGATATCATGTATCGAGTCCCTCCTTGTCCTGGTTTCCAGAAAACTCAGCTTCCTCACCACTCTATTGTAGTGGAATCATCTATGAGAAGGATCAGGAGTGCAAAGAGGCATGCCTCTAATCTTCCAGGACGTGAGTGTAGAACTTTGGATGCCTTTGGACGTCGTACTTTCCAGACTTCCATGCTTTCTGCCAGGATCAGTTCCTATATTTTATATATGGGAATGTTCCTTAAAGAAGTCACAGGAGACTTGGAGTTTTTAAGCCCTCTCCTTCCTGATGGCAAGAGGCAGGATTTTCTCACACTGGTTAAACATGCCCAGGATGTTTCTAAATTTGTCAATCGTGCAGCTTTTGACTGTTTTGAGTGCATAAGCAGAACCTCTGCCATTGCCATAGGTGCACGTAGAATTGCCTGGCTCCAGGCATCCGATTTGGAGCTCTGGGTGCAGGACAAACTGGGCAATATCCCTTGTACAGGTGAGAATCTATTCAGCAAAAATTGGCAAGAGAAAGCCAATGAGTTGGATGCTGACAACTCCACTTTGGATAGGTTATCCAAAGCCACAGCTGATCCTGCAAGGAAGAAATCTTTCAAGAAACCATTCTTCTCAAAAAAGAAGAGGTTTTATCACTCTTATTCCCAGCAGGGACGTTCTGCAGGTCAGCCTGCCCGAAAGTCAGCAACCACCTAAACAAAGGAAAGCAAAGATTGCTAAGCTTCAACCGTCTCAGCAGTCTCAGCCTCCACAAGGCCTTTGACTTTCATCTAGAGAACTTAGCCTTCCTGGCCTTCAATGGACCAGAGCCTTCCACCATTCCAGGAAGGTTGTGTCACTTTGCCCCCAGATGGGGGCAGATAACAGCAGAACATTGGATACGCTCCATTATAAAAGAGGGGTACAAGCTTCACTTTCTGTGCATGCCGCCTCCCACAATGGTAAGACAGTTCAATTCTCAGACCTC
The DNA here is from genome assembly GCA_033557465.1 of Ichthyophis bannanicus. Taxonomy (NCBI): domain Eukaryota; kingdom Metazoa; phylum Chordata; class Amphibia; order Gymnophiona; family Ichthyophiidae; genus Ichthyophis; species Ichthyophis bannanicus. The sequence continues at coordinate 328,904,684 of CM066036.1, forward strand.
TCTCATCAACCTGTTAGATCAAGAGGTCACTATGCTTCTTGCCCAAGGGGCAATAGAAGAAGTATCCATTCATCAACAGGGTACAGGGTTTTACTCCCCCTATTTCCTTATCCCAAAGAAAACAGGGGGGCACAGACCTATTTTGGACCTCAGAGAATTGAACAAATTCCTGTTCAAAGAGAAATTCAAGATGATTTCTCTGGGATCTCTGCTGCCATATCTTCAGAGTCAGGATTGGCTTTGTTCTCTAGATCTCATGTGCTCATCCATCGAACTCACAGAAAGTTCCTTCGGTTCCTTTTTCAAGGAAAGCACTACCAGTACAGGGTGCTTCCTTTTGGCCTGGCCTCAGCACCAAGGGTGTTTACGAAATGCATGGCTGTGGTAGCAGCATTTCTTCGCACTCTAGGAATATTCGTCTTCCCCTACTTAGACGACTGACTCATTCAAGCCCCATCAGAGTCAGAGGCCAGGATTTCTCTATCTTGCACAATGCATATCCTTCAGTATCTGGGTCTGGTCATAAACATCCCAAAGTCCAGTCTAACTTCCACTCAGTCTCTAGAGTTCATTAGAGCTTTGCTGGATAACAGAAAAGCAAGGGCCTATCTTCCTCAGACCCATTGCCTTCGCATGGTGCAGTTAGCTTCTTAAGCAGTGCTAAAGCCTCATCTCACTGCCTGAGAAATGTTACAACTACTAGGCCACATGGCATCTACAGTGCATGTGGTTCCTTCTCCAGGACCAAGCAGGAAGTCAGTCCTCATTTATGGGTGTCATCGACGCCGATGAAGCCCCTGCGGAGCATTTCCCCAGCTTTCCATGAAAGCCTTTGGGAATGCTGGCACGCATGCGCGGTTCCCTTCCCGCCTAAAGGTGCCATCTTACCTCGGTCTCTTTTTTTTCCATGAAGCCCATCGGACGTGTGTCCTATTTTTCCCGGAAAGGAAGTTTTTTCTTGGCATTATTTCGCTTTTTTCCTCGGATTCGACGTCGGTTCCCCTCCCGCCAGGTTTGGTACGCCGGTATCGAATCCCTTTTTTCCTTTTTCGGTTTTTGCCCTTAGTGGCTCGGCGCTCGCGCCAAATTTTTTTCTTTTTCCCTGGAAGGCCGGTCCTTTGACCTCGCGGGGACCCTTTTCTCCCCGATGGCTTCCAGCGGTTTCAAAAAGTGTGATCGGTGTAAGAAGATAATGTCTCTCAACGACACACACGACTGCTACCTTCGGTGCCTTGGCCCGGGCCACGATTCTAAAACGTGCGGGCCATGTGAAAAAATGTCTTCCAAGGCCCTCCGAAGTTGTCAGCAACAAAGTGAAAGGCTTTTCTCGGACTCGGCCTCTGCCTGGGCCCGGACCTCGTCGGAGGCCTCAACATCTCGGGATTCCGATCCCGAGAAGCGTCGGAGCTCCTCGGACAGGGGGTCCCCCGACCGGGAACGTAAGAGGAAGAAGCGGCTCGCGAGGGCGGCGTCAGAGGAGGTCCCTGAGCCCTAGAGAGCCAGGTCTCAGACCTCGGACCGTCGTCCCGGGTCCGTGGACCAGGAGAAGCCAACTAAAGTTCCTCGCATGGAGCCGGAGTCTGCTGGACACGTAAGTCCTGTTGTCCTTGTGGACTCACCTCCCCGAGTACCGACGTCGGGCCCGAGTCAGGCGCAGCTGCGTCACCCGAGCTGAGTCTCAGGTTGACAGCCTTGGAGAGCAGAATGTCTGCCTTCATGGATCAGCAGTGGGCGCTGATGGCCAGCCTGTCAGCGCATCCGCCCCGACCACCGGGACATCGACTTCGAAGTCGACCCCTGAGACCGAGCCGATACTCGAGTCCCTTGCGGCTCGAAGTCGTCCTCTGTCGAGGTCTCCCTCGACCTTCCGTTCGGGATCGAGGGTCTCGATGCCGGTGCCACCAGCGTCTGGGCGCGTGCCTAGAGGCCCCACGGGGTCGGACCTTGACTCGACATCGGACGAGTCTGCATGGGAGACCGAAAATGAGGAGTCTCCAGACACCTTCAAGACTCGGTGTGTCCCTTCGGACTCACCAGAGTCTTGAGTCCCGGAGTAGGTCCCCTCCGGAGGATACTAGGTTCTCGGAGTTTTTCCGAGATATGGCCGCTGCCCTGGCTATCTCGGCTGATCCCGAGGAAGAGCCTCGAGCCGAAGAGCTCGATGCTCTGCAGTATGACTCTCCTCCGAAGGAGGCCTTTACTGTCTCGGTTCCTCCGATGCTGGAACGGCTCCTCTTCCGGATGTGGGAGGCACCGGCCTATGCGCCGGTTTTGAGCAAGCGAGTCGGTTCCATCTATCGGCTCCAGAAGAGTCCTGGCTTCCAGAAAGCACAGCTACCACACCATTCCATGGTTGTGGAATCGGCCATGCATCGTCTGAAGAATCAGAATATGCACTCCGCGGTGCCTCCTGGTAGGGAAGCCCGAAGCCTTGATGGCGTCGGTAGAAAGTGCTTTCAGGGCTCGATGCTTGCTTGCCGTGTCCAGACTTACCAGCTGTACATGGGCATGTATTTACGAGACCTGGCCAAGAAGTTGGCCGGATTCTCTGCTGGTCTCTCCGAGGAACCCTTGCAGAGTTTTAATTCCTTGTCTTCGAGGATCCGGGAATGCTCTAAGTTCATGTCCCGCGCTGCCTACGATGGCTTCGACCCGAGTAGCGGCAGCCAGCAACGCGGCCCGACGCCAGGCATGGCTGCAGTCATCGGACCTGAAGCCATGGGTTCAGGACAAGTTGGTCAATGTCCTTTGCCGAGGTGAAAACCTTTTTGGCAAGCCTGTGGCCGAGAAGGCCGCTCAGCTCGAGACAGAGCACCTCACGAGGACAAGGCTGTCGATGAAGACCTCTGCCCCTTCTCATAAGAAGAAGGGCTCGGGTAAAAAGTCCTTTTACCCGAGGAAGGGCACTGCCTACAAACAGTACCCACAATATCTGGCTGCCCAAGCTGCCCCCCAGGGTCAGCAAGCCAAGGGCCAGGGTAATGGGCCCCGTAGGCAGAGGACCCCCAAGCCTGCAGCCCCTGCTCCCACTCAGCAGGGTGGGGGTTTTTGACTCCTTGAGTATAGCCATTCCTCCCTTGCAGACCCAGCCCTGCACAGGAGGCCGCCTAGCCTTGTTCGCCCACAAGTGGCCCTTGATAACCCAGGACAGTTGGGTGCTGGACATAGTCCATCGAGGCTATGCCCTGCACTTTCACCAACTACCTCCGCCACACTTCCCAGGGGAACCTTTACGGCCTCCCCTGCATACAGCCCTTCTCCTCCAGGAGCTAAAAGGTCTGTTGCTGGACGAGGCGGTGGAGCCTGTGCCTCCCCACTTCCAAGGTCACGGGTTTTACTCCAGGTATTTCCTGGTGCCAAAAAGAACCGGTGGTCTTCGACCCATTTTGGATCTCAGAAACCTAAACAAGTTTCTGGTGAAAGTAAAGTTCAAGATGCTTACTCTTGGAACACTTCTGCCCTACCTCCAGCAGGGAGATTGGCTTTGCTCTTTAGATCTAAAGGATGCTTACACTCACATCCTTATTCATCCAGACCACAGAAAGTACCTCAGGTTCATTGTGGGAGGAAACCATTATCAGTACAGAGTACTGCCTTTTGGACTGACCTCCGCTCCCTGGGTGTTTACCAAGTGCCTGGCAGTGGTGGCAGCCTACCTGAGAAATCAGGGCATCTTTGTGTTTCCTTACCTAGACGACTGGCTCCTCAGAGGCCAGACTTCCCTAGAAGTTCAACAGGCCACCAACAGAACAATAGAACTGCTCCAAAAGGTGGGCTTTGTCATCAACTTCGCAAAGTCCACTTTGCTCCCCTCCCAGAACTTGGAGTTCATAGGAGCAAGGTTGGATTCTCAGCTGGCAAGAGCATTCTTACCAGTGGACCGAGCACAAAGGCTCATGGACCTCGCCAGCAAGTTTCTGCACAGGTCCCTGGTCTCCGCCAGACTCTGTCTCAGGCTTCTGGGCCACATGGCGTCGACAGTACAGATGACCCCCAATGCCAGGCTCAATATGAGACCTGCCCAGTGGTGCCTTCGGACTCAGTGGTCACAAGTCTCAGGCAGTCTCAGAGACAGGATCAGAGTGTCCCACCGTTTCCTGGCCTCCCTCAACTGGTGGTTACACCCCCCCAATCTGCTGGTGGGGGTGCCCTTTCAGATCCCACCTCATACAGTGGTATTGACCACCGATGCCTCTCTACAGGGTTGGGGAGCACACTGCCTAGACAAGTGCACTCAGGACCTGTGGCCTCCTTGGGAGGCGTCCCAGCAGATCAATCTACTGGAACTCAGAGCTATCCGCTTGGCCCTCAAGGCCTTTACTGCTTCCCTGGCACAACAGTCTGTCTTAATCCAGACAGACAACCAGGTAGCCATGTTATATGTAAACAAACAGGGCGGAACTGGTTCCCAGCCCCTTCGCCAGGAGGCCCAGGACCTCTGTTCCTTTGCCCTGAAACACAACATGCTCCTCAAAGCCGTCTATCTTCCAGGCCAGGAGAATTCCCTGGCAGACAGATTGAGCAGGATTCTGCAACTACACGAGTGGCAGCTACATCCTTTAGTGGTTCAAAAGATTTTCTTGAAATGGGGGCTTCCCTCCATAGACCTGTTTGCCAGTCCACTGAACAACCAGCTGCCAAGGTTCTGCTCCAGGGAACCGCATCCTCTGAGAGTAGCAGCAGATGCTTTTCTCATTCCCTGGACTCAGGGCCTACTCTATGCGTTTCCTCCCACCCCTCTGGTGGCCCGAACACTGTTCAAGATTCTCCGAGACAGGGCCTCAGTCCTCCTGGTAGCTCCCAGGTGGCCAAGGCAGCCTTGGTTCCCCCTCCTGCTTCAACTGGCAGTGGATCTGCCTCTGCCTCTGCCTCTGGGATTGCAACCCGACCTTCTCTCTCAGAATCAGGGCTCCTTGCTGCATCCCAATCTCAAAGCTCTCAATCTGATGGCATGGAGGCTGCAAGGGTAGTGTTGGCTCCCTGGGGCCTGCCTCCCGAGGTTGAGGAGGGTTCTCCTAGCCTCCAGGAAACAATCCACTCGGAAGACCTATGCTCTCAAGTGGAAAAGGTTCTCCGTGTGGTGTCAGCTACATGCTGAGGATCCTTTCTCCTGTACTGTCAGTAGTGCTTTAGTACCTGCTGCACTTGTCCAATCAGGGTCTCAAGTCCAACTCTGTTCGGGTCCACCTCTCTGCTTTGGCAGCTCACCACTCCCTAGTTGAGGGCCATTCCTTGTCTGTGCACCCTTTGGTGTCTAGGTTTCTCAGAGGCTTGCTTCTGCTCAAACCTCCCATACGTCCTCCTGCTCCTGAGTGGGAGCTTAATGTGGTCTTGCAGCAACTGACTCGCCCACCTTTTGAGCCTATGGCTACTTGCCCTCTACGCTTCCTTTCCTGGAAGACACTCTTTCTGATAGCCCTTACTTCGGCTAGGAGAGTGAGTGAGCTTCAGGCCTTGGTCTGTGATAGACCTTACACCAGGTTCTATAAAAACAGGTGGTCCTTAGGATTCACCCTAAGTTCCTTCTTAAGGTTGTCTCCTCTTTCCACCTCAACCAGGAGGTGGTTCTTCCTACTTTCTTCCCTAGGCCTCATGCAAGTCAGGCTGAAACAGTTCTCCATACCTTGGACTGTAGGAGGGCCTTATCCTTCTACCTTATACGTACGCAAGGTCACAGGAAGGCTTCTCAGCTCTTCCTTTCTTTTGACCCCAATAACTTGGGGAGGCCTGTGTCCAAGCGTACCTTGTCCATCTGGGTGGCTGACTGTATCACCTGGGTTTACAAGGCGGCTGACCTTCCTTTGCAGGGTAGGGTCACGGCCCACCATGTGAGGGCAATGGCTGCTTCACTGGCTCACCTCCGCTCTGTTCCATTGCAAGACATATGCAGGGCTGCTACTTGGTCTTCAAGCCAGACTTTTGCAGCCCACTACTGTCTAGAGAGGGAGTCCCGTAGGGACAGTGCTTTTGGCCAAGCAGTACTCGGGAATCTCTTTGAGGTCTAGGCAACTCCTGCCCTCCTACCTTCTGGTTGGGCTACCTGTGGAGGGTGTGTCCTTGCAAAGCCTTTACTGTGTTGCTGAGACTAGAGGGAGTTCTCTTGTTCAGCCTGGGTTCCTGGTAGCCCACAGCTGGGGAGTCACCCATAAATGAGGACTGACTTCCTGCTTGGTCCTGGAGAAAGAGTAGTTACTCACCTGTAACAGGTGTTCTCCAGGAGCAGCAGGAATCAGTCCTCACTACCCTCTCTCCTCCCCTTGGAGTTGCAGTTGTACATAGTTTAAGTTTTACATTTTTGTGTGCTGTTCTTAGCTATGTCATTTGACTGAGGTAAGATGGCACCTTTAGGCGGGAAGGGAACCGTGCATGCGTGCCAGCATTCCCAAAGGCTTTCATGGAAAGCTGGGGAAATGCTCCGCTGGGGCTTCATCGGCGTCGATGACACCCATAAGTGAGGACTGATTCCTGCTGCTCCTGGAGAGCACCTGTTACAGGTGAGTAACTACTCTTTATGCTCACCTCCATATAAGAGCAACCCAATGGACTTTATCCACTCAATGGACCCAGGCATCAGGGTGCCTGTCAGACAAAATAGCAAACACAAATCGCCTTATTTTGTTTCTCCAATGGTGGCAGTCCACTCAGAACCTGTTGCTGGGGTCCCGATTTCAACAACCTTTACCCCAGGCAACTCTCACAACAGATGCTTCACCAATGGGTTGGGGAGCTCATCTGCAAGACCTCTCCACCCAAGTCACTTGGACTCCACAGGAGACTCATCTACATATCAATCTCTTAGAGCTCAGAGCAATCTTCCTTGCTCTTTGAGTGTTCCACACCCTGCTCAGCTACAAGACAGTCCTCATTCATACGGACAATCAAGTAGCCATGTTCTACGTGAACAAGCAGGGGGAAACAGGCTCTCTGTCGCTTTGCAACGAAGCTTTGCGACTATGGGCCCTTGCCAGAGAGCATCAGATTCATCTCCTGGCAGTGTATCTTCCAGGCATACAAAACTCTTGGGCAGACAGATTCAGTCGAGTTCTGCTTCCACACGAATGGGCTCTACATGTAGACCAGGTGACCAAGATTTTTCAAATTTGGGGAACCCCGGATATAGACCTCTTTGCAAGTCTGTTGAATGCCAAACTTCCCCGGTTCTGTTCCAGAATTCCGGCTCAGGGCTCTCAGGCCAGGGATGCTTTCCTCCCTTCACTGGGGTCAAGACTTCCTTTATGCCTTTCCACCCATTCCCCTAATTCCCAAAACCCTGTTCAAGCTTCAGAGAGACAGAGGCCGTATGATTCTCATAGCCCCACGTTGGTCACGGCAAGTGTGGTACCCTCTGCTTCTACATCTCTCTCAAGCTCCCTCCCTGGAGTTAGGATCTGCTCCAGATATCCTGTCTCAGGAGGACGGAATGTTATGGCATCCCAATCCCCAGTCTCTGCATCTCGGGGCTTGGTTGTTGAAGGCCTAGATCTTCATGATCTTAACCTCCCTCAGCAAGTAAAGGATATCCTTTATGTTTCCAGGAAGCCTTCCACAAGATGCTCTTATGCTTGCAAGTGGAAAAGATTTACCATATGGTGTTCGCAGAAGGGTCTTAACCCCCTTGCGATACCTCTGGAATCATTACTGGAGTATCTCCTTTGTTTATCCAATGCAGGCCTTAAAACTAACTCATTAAGAGTCCATTTGAGTGCTATTGCAGCTTCTTTCAAGCCTCTAAATGGACAACCTATTTCCTCCCATCCTCTTTTATAGTAAGATTTATGAGAGGCCTCCCATTAGGCAACCACCGGTGGCATGGGGCTTAAACCTAGTTCTTGGTCAGCTCATGAAGCCACCTTTCGAACTCTTAGCTACTACCTCATTGAAATTCCTTTCTTGGAAGGTTATCTTTCTCATTGCAATCACATCAGCACGCCGCATCAGTGAGTTGCAGGCACTAGTAGCTGATCCACCTTATACAAGGTTCCATCATGACAAGGTGTAGTCCTTAGGACTCATCCACACTTTATGCCAAAGGTGGTCTTGCCTTTCCATTTAAACCAAGTGGTCTACCTGCCAGTGTTTTTTCCTAGGCCTCATTCATCTAATGTAGAAAGGAATTTTCATACTTTGGACTGTAAAAGAGCTTTAGCCTTTTACTTGCAAAGAACACAGCAACATAGGAAGTCCTCTCAATTCTTTGTTGCTTTTGATCCTTCTCATTTGGGACTTCCAGTCTCCAAGAGAACACTGTCCAGCTGGATTGCTCAGTGTATTTCCTATCAGAGTAAGAATCTTCCTCTGGAGGGCCATGTCACAGCTCACAATGTGAGAGCCATGGCAGCTTCAATGGCTCATCTACACTCTGTGTCTATCGATGACATCTGTCAAGCAGCCACCTGGGCCTCGGTTCATACCTTTACAGCCCATTACTGCTTGGACAAGGACTTCCGCCGGGATGCCTTGTTTGAAGAACAGCCTAATCATACCTAATCAACCCCTACCCACCTATGCCAGAGATCCATGGGGGGAAGTGGAGCCCTTTCACAGGGACACAACTTCTGTGGTCTCTCCCTGGCATCTAAAGCTAGGGTGCCCCATATGTGAAGACTACATTCCTGCTTGTTCCTGGAGATAGCATAGTTACTCACCTGTAACAGGTGATCTCCGGGAACAGCAGGAATTTAGTCTTCACAACCTACCCATCTCCCCTAGGAGTTGTAGCTCTCTATCTCTTTGTTTCCCTCTCTCTCTTTGTCTCAGCTTTAAACTCAACTGGAGAGAGGCAGTTGGGAAAGGCGGGAAGGCAGCACGCAGGCACTGTGGCATGCTCCCAAAAGTTTTCTAATTGGACGCTGGGGAGGGTTCCCGCGCAGGCTCCGTCGGTACCGACGATACCCATATGTGAAGACTAAATTCCTTCTGTTCCCGGAGATCACCTGTTACAGGTGAGTAACTATGCTTTCTGGACAGGCGGTCAATAGTACACCCCCACTGCCATTGTCTTCCCCTTCCCACATGGAATTTCAATCCTTAAAGATTCTACAGTGAATTTTGTTTCCTGCAAAACTTTAATCCTTTGTAAATCAATGCCGCCTTTAGCATAGAGTGCAACCCCTCCACCAATTTGATCTGCTCTATCATTACGATATAGTTTGTACACAGGTATCACCGTGTCCCACTGGTTGTCCTCCTTCCACTATGTCTCTGAGATACCAATCATATCTAACCTCATTTAGTGCTATATATTCGAACTCTCCCATCTTATTTTTTAGACTTCTAGCATTTGCATACAAGCATTTTAGAGGCTGTATTTCATTCATGTTAATCTGGCTATCGATAGTCAGGTATAATTTGCTATCTTTAAGCTCTGTCTGCTCTCTACTCTAGGGCATTTGGGTTACTTTTGTCTTTATTGGAACCTCTCTGTTGATATGCCCTAACTTCATTCTTTTGCTAATATCCTTCAAGGATACATTGTTCCGAACCATGCGCTCTTGGGCGACAGCTTTCCCCTATTATCTAGTTGTTCTATCTCATTTTTAAATGTTAATGCCAGCAGCCTGGTTCCATCCAGGTTAAGGTGGAGCCCATCCCTTCGGAAAAGCCCCTCCTTTCTGTGGTTCAACAGCTTATATTGAGACATTGGTCCATATTATAGGTACACCCTGTGTTTAAGGACCCTGGGGTCGCCATCAGATCCATTTTGGGGCGACCCCAGCATGCAGTGTCAACTGAAACGCCCCCTAACTCAGTACCCACTCTCCAGGGTCCAGGGAGTGCTGGCTGAGGAAGTCCACTTCCACACTGTCCACCCTGGCAATTTGCAAAGCTGACAAGGCTCAGAGGTTGTTCTCCACCTATACAAACAGAAGAGTCATCTCCACCCTGGCACTGTTTGTGCAGCCTTGCTAATTGACATGATGCTCAAACTGCCAAGCCCTCAATCAGGGGCCAGAAACGCAGAAAACCAACCTGATAGCCCTTGCCTTGAAGTGGTTGATAGATCTCATCACTTCTCTGCGGTTCCAGTGGTCCTGGGTCGTATTGTCTTGGCAACAGATCCTTCAGCCCAAGAGACTGGCATCCATCATCTGGACTACCCTAGAGAAATCAGCCAGCAGCACGTCCTTCCTCAGCTAACAGGGCTGCTGGCACCACTGCAGGCTGGACGGCACCATCAACTGGAGAGGGACCCTGCACTCTAACTCCTGAAAACTCGAGGACCACCAAGTCAACTAGGACTGCTAAAGCGGTCGCATGTGAGCAAGCGCCCTCAGCACCATCCGTATGTTCGCCACCAGCAATATGAGGAGCTGAAAATAATTCCAGACTCTGGGACCCTCCTGCACACAGAACAATGCCAGGCTATCCAATAGCCTGGCAGGAAACTCTACTCACTTGAGTGTTGAAACATGCTCCCAGAAACTGCAGGGACTGGGAAAGCCACAGCTGGATCTTCCTCGACTGAACTCCCAGCCGAGGTTGTCTAAGACCACCACTTGGGGCGCCACCTGAGACAGAAAACTGCGGCCAGCCTCATCACTGGAACAGCAAAATACAATCACATAACCCCCACGCTCCATCAGCTGCACTGGCTCCCTGTGGCTATACGCACCAAGTACAAAAACATAATAATAATCTTTAAAACACTAAACAACCTCTCTCCAACAACTCTCCAACCACTGATCAAGAAGACACCCCCAACCAGGACAAGAAGAGGAGTAGACAACACCCTAGAGACCCCGCTAAACTTCAGGAAAGCAAACCAATCCACCTGCAGTAGGGCCTTCTCCCTGTTTGCACCCCAGCTGTGGAACGATCTCCCCACATCAACACATGAAATGAAAGACCTAGTGGACTTTAGAAAGGCAATAAAAACCCACCTCTTCCTAGAATACTTTAGAACTACCCCAGAAGATGAAGATTGATAACACCTGGACCATAAGACACCACTACAGTTCCTGAACTTAGTTAGCAATTGTTAATTGCCTGTTTAGCCCAATGTAACCTCCAAGTCGATTAACCTTGTTCAATGTAAAGCTTGTTGCTATAACTGTTCCATGTAAACCGCTTTGAATATATGATAAGGCGGTATTGAAGACCTGTTAAATAAAATAAATTTCTGCAAGAGAACGGGCCTGGATGAGCCAGTTGTCCAGATAAGGATGGACACAGATCCCTTGAACTACAGCCGCCACCACCATCATTTTGGGGAACATGTTTGGCGCAGAGGATAGCCCGAAAGGAAGAGCAGCGAACTGCTAGTAAGAGACAAGCATGGGAAAACGCAGATACTTTGCTGATCCACCCAGATCAGGATAAGAACATATGCCTCAGCCAGATACAGAAAAGATAAGAACTCCCCTTGGCGCACTGCTTAAATCACTAAGCACAAAGGTTTCCATTCAGAAGCAAGGACGCACAAGTGCTCGTTGATCCCCTTGAGGTCCAGAATGAACCGGAAGGAACCATCCTTTTTTGGCACTATGAAACAGAGGGAATATCTGCCCTTGCCTCCTCCGACCGGCGGGAAGGGCATCACCACCTTTAGGTCGCAGCAACTTGCCCAAGGTGGTCTGCACAGCGGCATTTTTAATTGCAGATACACAAAGGGAAAGGATGAAGGCATCCGGAATTGGTTCTTTGCTTTCCAAGTGTCACACCCCCTTTCTCAGCGTATAGGCGGTTGCCTGGAGGAGTGGGAAATGTGCCAGATTATCCTTGTAAGTGCTGATGCTTGGTATCCCTGTAGTTGTGGCCCAAACGAAAGACAGCCAAGGTTTTGTGTGATGACAAAAACTTTATTTGTTGCACAGGATTCTGTCATCTATCCTCCCCTAACCAGAAACAAAACGGTGGATACTTTTATATGCCAATATAAAGTCCAACTGAAATACAGTCCAACCTGATCCTTCTCAGGGTTGTCAGATTATATACAAAGTTAATTCAACTTCTTCTCATTAACGAACAGCTTCAGTAGCAGCTAATCACTTCCATAGCTTTCACCATATTCAGCTGCTTACAGACATTGAGTTTCACTCCAGCAGAACGCTGCTTCTCTCCGTGCAAACTCAGTAGCATGAATTACTTATCAGCACTTCTCTTATACAATACTATTAACAGCTTCACTCTTGGCAACACATAGCACAGTCTGCTTCCATGTCAGAATAAGACCTATCTGATTTGGTTGAACCTAACTGCATGGATTCAACATCTGAGTCAGATGTCTCATGATTCAAATCAGGGTACTGCAGATCAACAGGCTTCCATGGTTCCAAATGGTGTCTAAGCTGTTTCTACTCTCTATTCCTTTCCCTCAGTGGAATATAATTATAACTAGAATCAGCAGCCTCCTTTAAAGTGGTGTTAAAGGAACTCAACTGGCTTGCTCCTCTTCTAGTACGTCTGGGTTGCAAAGGTGGGTAAAAAGACAAGTCTCTGTTCTTGCACTGCTCCTGTTTCACTGGCATAGCGTGAGCTAGCTTTAGCTTCTCTCGTCGAAGCCTACCATCAGCTGATGAATTAAGAACAGCTGAGGTACTTCCTAAGCTTCTGCTAGTATCTGGCTTCTTGCACTTGGAACGCTTAGGCAGCTTATCATACAGAGTTTTATACTTGGTTAAACTCTCACCTCTGTTCACAGCTTCTAGTGAAGAGTCTAGGGAAGATATACTCTCTCTTCTGGATAAGGGTTCCAGCCTCTCCCCATGAGAATAAAAGTATGTTCCCACCTGCTTCTCCTGGCTGTCTGGTTCGCGTTGACCTCTCTCTCTCAGAGGAAGCTTGCTCCCCTGCTGTCTCAGAGACCTCCGTGTCTCACAGCAGTCTGGATGGCAACTTTCCCAGCACCATGTGCTATCCTGGCAATGGCTGCTCCACCCTTTGCTTCTCTCTGCCTCTTGGTCAGAGTCAGGTCCTGAGTCTCCTGCCTGAACACTTCCTGTTCTCCCAGGCACTCCTCCTGCTCCTTCACGAACTCTCCTCAGATCAGAACTCCATCTCCTTCTCCCACACGAGCTCTCACACGATCTCCTCAGACTTGAACTAACTCTCTCTGTTACTTCCTGGTTAAGAGCATTGGGCTGTCCTATCCGGTTTGACTCCGCCCCTTACGTCAGCTCCCCTGTTTGTCCTGGAGCTGGGGTGTGGCTCTCTCCCTGCCTTTCTGTGCAGAGAGTTTCTCTGGGCTTGTGCTTTAACCCCTTCCTTGCCTGCCTTAATGTGTGCATTAGAGGAAAGCTGCAGTTTTAAACCCATTTTCTCCCTGTCTAAAGCCTCTGCATCATCACACAAGGCATAGCCCAACTGTTTAGTGTCTAGCACCCAGTGATCCTTGGTAACCCCCAGGCCCATTCCTGAAAGGAAAGATGAAGCCTGCCTCCAACTGGAGGAACCAGGGAATGGGCCCCCAAACCTTCACTGCACAGTCCAGGAGGGTCTTCCTCTGGAAGGGACAAATCCAAGAGAATCCTGGGAATCTGGCCAGTGCGCCCTCGGTGGATGGGTGAAGGCTAGCAAGGCGGTCACCAGCCCACTTCACCAGTCCCTTAGACCTGTCGACTGGAAGATGGTAAGACTGTGTCTTACCCAGGTCCTTCACCAGCTTCTCCAAATCTGCTTCTCCAAACAGAAGCTTCCCCTGAAAAGCCAGTCGGGCTTTGGAAGGTGTCTGCTGCCCAATGCCGAAGCCAAATCTAATGCCATGATACCATCGAGAGGGCACCATCCTTGGCTGCCAAACATACCAGGCCATACATGGCACCAGAAAGGAATGCCATAGCAGACTCCAAAGAGGGGTAGTAACATCCGGTGGGCTTGAGACATCAGGCTGGTAGATACTGCAAGCTGCAGAATAGCCGCAGCTACAACAAATTGGCTCCACAACAGTAAATCCACCTTACAGTCCAGAAAATCCTTTAAGGTCGACCCACCTTCCACAGGAATGGTGGTCCATCTGGTAACAGATGTGACCAGCGCATCTAGCCTTGGAAATACCAAACCACTCAATGCACTCCTCCTCCATGAGAGCAGAGTCCACCTTACACACCCTTAACCCTTTAGGAAGGGAGTCAGGAGAGTCCCATTCCAACTGGATCATATCCTTGATCACATTCTGCCCACTGGTAGTTCTAGCCCATGGTCCTCGAGTCCTCATTACACAGACCAAAACCTGGAGGAGATTTCAGAACAGCTGCCTTTGCTACTTCATCTTGAAGGACTACAAAAGGGGACTGCTCCTTCTGGAGAGACATCTGCAATTGTGAGTATATACTTCTGGGAGTTTTTCTGAATCTTGGGGAGAAAGGAATTCTTTGGATTAAAGCTGATTAATCTGTGAACCCAGGGTATTTGTTAAATTAGTCAGGGCCTAGTAGCAGCAAAGAGTTTTCAGTTTAAATTTAAAACACAGAAGAGAGCTTTCTGGTTAACTTTATAACCCAGCAGAGAGCTTCTAGTTTAAAATTCATACTCAGTCAGGGCCTAGTAGCAGCAAAGAGCTTTAATTTAAATCAACTCAGAATATAAATTAGCATAAAAGGCAAAACAGGGTCAGTATTCTTTGAGCAATAAATTATTCTAGAGGCCTTTACAAAGAGGCCTTCTACCTAGGGGGCAAGAGACCTGTGAAACCTTTTAAGTAGGTGTTTATTTATTTTTATTTTATTTAGCTGTATTTATATTCCGCTTTTCACCGGGTCAAAGCGGTCAATTGGGAGATACATTTAACACGAGGGGATATGACACACATACGCTAATACTTACAGGGAACATGGGCAATGGAGGGTTAAGTGGCTTGCCCAAGACCACAAGGAGTACCTATAGGACTAGAAATCCCAGTCCCTCCGGCCTGAGATTGCTGTCCCCAGATGGGACTTGAACCCCCGGCCCTCCGGCCTGAAGTACCTTGTCCTAACCACTAGGCCACTCCTCCCACTCCAGGTGGCAGATCAAAGGGCCATTTTGATAGACTCCTTCTAGCCAAGCAAGGACTGTTAATCACCCAGGAAATTGATCACAGTTTACCTCAGAAGCACAGCATAGGACAGGGTACTGTGTAGCAGTCAGCTTTTAATAAGTCTTCTTTCCCTTCCTCCCTCCCCAACACCAACCCACCCCTGGGATAATCGTAGCTTTATTGGTACCTACACATCTTAAAGGAAAGGAGCTGCTCTCAGGTGCAGCTGTTTATCCAAATCAACCATACATTAAGGACCTGAGATTAATTAAGCTTCAGGTGAACAAGGTATATTAAACGTATTAGGTATAGTGTTATTAGTATAAGTATCCCTTAGGAAATAAAGAACTTAAATATCTAAAAACAACCTTAAAACTAAGATACAGACAGCAGTCCAGCAGCGAGATGGGGGCTTTCCAGTCTTTTGCATTGAGTGTCACATGTATGATTTTCTCCCAGT
The DNA here is from genome assembly GCA_033557465.1 of Ichthyophis bannanicus. Classification (NCBI taxonomy): domain Eukaryota; kingdom Metazoa; phylum Chordata; class Amphibia; order Gymnophiona; family Ichthyophiidae; genus Ichthyophis; species Ichthyophis bannanicus. The sequence continues at coordinate 328,920,097 of CM066036.1, forward strand.
TGGTGAGAGGTCTTATGTGTGCAATGGGTGCAAGGAGCTCTTTGCTCTCAGGGAACGAGTCCGTTCTCTAGAGGCTAGAGTAGCAGACTTGGAAGACATAAGGAAGACAGAGGTACATAGACGAGACCTACAGGGATATAGTCCTGAAGTCCCACCTCTAGTCTGGCAGCATCCCTGTTGCCATAGAGGAGAGAAGTCACATGACAGGACAGCATCACTCTGGTGTGGCAGGAAGTGATCCTGTATCTAGGACCTGTCCTCCAGGTGATGTAAAACCCTCTCGCACCAAAGAAGTTTCTCCAGGGCTGTGTGCCCATGAGGGAAGGGTTAGGACAGCCGTTATAGTTGGTTATTCGATCATTAGGCATGTAGATAACTGGGTGGCTGGTGGACAGGAGGATCGCCTGGTAACATGCCTGCCTGGTGCGAAGGTAGTGGACCTCCCGCGCCACCTAGATAAGGTCTTAGATAGTGCTGGGGAGGAGTCTGCTGTCTTGGTGCATGTCGGTACCAATAACATAGGAAAATGTGGTAGGGAGGTTCTGGAGGCTAAATTTAGGCTTTTAGGTAGGAAGTTGAAATCCAGATCTTCCAGAGTACCGTCCTACATGCAGGACCCAAAAGGCAGGCAGAGCTCCGGAGTCTCAATGCGTGGATGAGATGACGGTGCAAGGATGAGGGTTTTGGATTTGTTAGGAACTGGGGAACATTCTGGGGTAAGGAGGGGCTCTTCCGAAGGGATGGGCTTCACCTTAACCAGGATGGAACCAGGCTCCTGGCATTAACCTTTAAAAAGGAGAGAGAGCAGCTTTTAAACTAGATAATAGGGGAAAGCCGACAGTGGCCCAAGAGCGCATGGTTCGGAAAAATGTATCCTTGAAGGATACTAGCAAAAGTAGAAAGGTTCCAATAAAGAGTAAAGTAGCCCAATGCCCTTGAGTATGGAGCAGGGAGAGCTTAAAGATTCCAAATTACCCATGCCTACCGATAGCCAGATTAATATGAATAAAATACAGTCTCTAAAATGCTTGTAGTGGAGGAGTAGCCTAGTGGTTAGAACACTGGCTTGGTAACCAAGCAACCAGGGTTCAAATCCCACTAGCACTCCTTGTGGCCTTGGGCAAGTCACTTAACCCTCCATTGCCTCGGAAGAAAGGCCTGGCAATCTACTTCCGGTGACACTGCCAAGAAAACCCAGGAGCTTCTGGGTCACCAGGAGTCAGGACTGACTCGAAGGCACACATTGCATTGCAAAATGCTTGTATGCAAATGCTAGAAGTCTAAAAAATAAGATGGGAGAGTCAGAATATATAGCAGTAAATGAGAGGTTAGATATGATTGGAATCTCAGAGACATGGTGGAAGTAGGACAACCAGTGGGACACTGATACCTGGGTACAAACTATATTGTAATGATAGAGCTCATCAAATTGGTGGAGGGGTTGCGCTCTGTTAGAGAGGGCATTGAGTCACAAAGGATTAAAGTTTTGCAGGAAACTAAATTTTCTGTGGAATCTCTATGGATTGAAATTCCATGTCGACTTTGAATAACAATAATACTAATAAAAATGATTTTCCTTAAAAGGGGAAGGCGATGGCAGTGGGGGTGTACTATCGACCGCCTGGCCAGAATGAGCAAATGGATGATGAAATGCTCAAAGAACTCAGGGAAGCTAACAAAAGTTACAGCACAGTAATAATAATGGGTGATTTCAATTACCCCGGTATTGGCTGGGTCAGTGTTACGGCAGGACATACTAGGGAGATAAAGTTCTTAGATGAAATAAATGACTGCTTCTTGGAGCAGCTGGTTCATGAACCGACCAGAGAAGCCATTTTGGACCTAGTCCTTAGTGGAACACCAGATCTGGTGCAAGAGATAAGGGTGTTGGGGCCACTTGGCAATAGTGATCATAGCATGATTGCATTTAACACTAGAAGCCCCAAATACGTCAATTGACGCAAATGCATCTTCGAAGTTGTATACCAGCGCCACTGCTAGAACCATGTCAGTTATGTTCCATGACTTTGTTAGCGAGGTCAAGATGTTCAAATATGTGCATCGAAAATTAATGACAGATGCGCCACCTAGCGGGAAAATGAATTTATACCTAGAAGCCCCAAGGTACGTCAATTGATGCAACCAAGAAAATTGAGTGGTTTTCACAAGTTTTCTTACAACGGCTAGCATGAGATTAGTGTTAACTAAATTTAAAAGTAACTGCAAATTCAAAAGTAACTGCAAAGTCCATGTCAGTTAACGAACGAACAGGATAAGGATGTACAGTTTGTTATTGCACATTTAGAATCTATGCGCAACTGGCACAGATTGTCAACAGACACTGTCCGCAAACTGGACGCTTGCATTTATCGCACAGCATGACAGTGCGATTTTGTTTGCAGTTGGCCTTGACTGCACATGTTACTCACTTTGCCAGTTTGTTTGTCACAACAGTGGCTGGCATTGACTTGGAGTACGAACGTCGAGCAGCACAAGTTTGTCGCAGCTACTCCGACAGTGTGTGAAGAAACTGTCCCCTTGGCATGGTGACACCGGTTTGCTTGCAGAAAATAATCCAGGCATTGATGGCCGCCAAGTCGAGAATATTGAAGAAAACGGCTAGTGTCCATCTACGACATGCAGATTTGGTGGACATTTGATGGCACATTGAGTCCAGCATGTCAACACTGCATTGATCCTTGTTGTAGTACAACACACTTTCAGGCTTTAGCTTGCCGCCAGTTTCACATATTGCACCTTTGTGCAATTGACAAAACAGCAACAGTCTTCTGTTTCGTCTGGTACTGTACTATGGTCATTGATCCATTGGTGTAGAACTTGGATTGGTACGGTTCGAGTTTTGTAAGTGATGGTAGTTCTCTATGATTCAGACGAATGGTCCCGACCAACGAAGTGCACTTCTCCAATAGTTTTCTCAGCGAGGTCATGGCTTGTAAAAAAATTATCGACAGTAACGTTGTATCCTCGCTGATAATATGGCTGCATTAGAGTCATGACCACATGCGTTCCTAAACTGCCAACTCTTTCATCATCTTTCCCAGTATGCGGTTTCACATTCAAACAGTATTTGGACTGCAATTCTGCCAAGATCCAGAACTTTATTCCAAATTTATCTGGCTTATTTGGCATGTACTGCGTGAATTTGCATCTGCTTTTCGTTGGGAATAGTTGTTCATCTTCAGTAAGTGATTCTTCTGGTACGTAACACTTTTGACTGTTAGCAACAAATCTGGATAACACCCATGTCATTAGGCCGAATTTTTCACTTCACTCTTTCCTGCCGTGAAGCTCTGACATCAACTCGCATGAATTTCTTTACTTTTTCTTATCTGTTTTGTGACATTGTTTGCCTAAATGTTGCAGAGCCATAAGTTTCAGATCACATCAAATCAATTGGAAAATTTTTCGCATTCATGAAACCTCTTAGATATGCCAGTCCCAGAAACGCTTCTATTTCATCTTCAGCTACATCCCATGATAGGTCTGATAAACAGGCATACTCCACATTGCAGCTCCTGATGTGACTCACAAAACCGGGGTCAATGATCAATCTAAATGCATTCACCTGTGTTTCAACATTACGACAATATGCAGTAACCCCAGTTTTAGCAGTGAATACATTTTGGGCCTGCAATCTGCCACTGCTTTCATCTTGTGACATGATCTTCCATTCAGTCCCATCTTTTGCTACCACTGTTGACCCTGTCGTCCTGCTCTTGTTCTCAGCGATTATTGGATAATGAGCATCATCATCACTTGCATCAGTGTTTCTGCTGTAGTCTGAACCAGTCAAATCCTCTATGCCTGCACAACCTGTAACATGTAGGTCAGCGTTTGAATCTGATTCAGTTGAATCAGAGTCACTGTCAATTTCCAAAATAATTTGCAGCTTGGCAGGGGCTTGTGCTGCTGTCATGCACTGCGGACGCGGTTCTCTCGTTTTCTGCATCGAAGCGGTAGCCGCAGCTGGCAACAGATCAACTGATTTTGCATCAGCACATCTAGGCACTGCTGTCTTCTTACGAGGTCTTGGCATTCTGTACATATAATCGTAGAAAAAAAATGCATACAATTTCAGGGAGGAAGCAATATGCGAAATGTTCTGACGTGTCGACCTGTTCTAGGGCATGTTCGAAAGTCACGACATTCTACATACCTGTGTAACAGAGTAAATTTCGGTTTTAAATCAATCACTGTTTCCAGTTTTACTCCATAATTACCAACTATTAAACACAATGTCATGTAATGACGTGTCATACTGCACGTATTAAACAAATAAGTAACTTCAAATTAATTCACATCTGCAGTTCATGCTAAACGCAGTCGTCGTGATAATGCGTCAATTGACGCACTTTGGGGTTTCTAGGTAAAATGCCTTTTGGGGCTTCTAGTGTTAAGTGGAGGAGGGATGGTAAGGAAATCCACAGTACTACCTTTTAACTTTCGAAAGGGAGACTATGATAAAATGAGGAAAATTAGTTAAGAAAAAACAAAAAGGAGCAGTTGCAAAGGTTAGACTTATATCAAACTTGGGTATGGTTTTTTTTTTTTATATACTTTATTTAACAACACCATGTAAACAGAATAGGCAGTAAAAACAAGCAAACCACCTGGAGGGAGGAACAACTCTTATCCCCCTCCAGGAAATAAAACAAATACATGTGTGTTGTACAGTTTTCCAATATATATACTTATAATAACCCCTCCCCCCCTCCCCCACTTCCCCCCCAACCCCCCTCAATGTCTGAGTCGCATCCACAGCACGAAATCCCAGGGCCTCACATCCCATCGAGTACCCCACCGTCCGCTCCAGACAATTAAGAGCCCAATTGTAGCACTTCGTTCCTACTCCGTGCACTCAGATTCTGAAGATAGGGATCCCACAGCATCTGGAATTGTGGCCAGCGCTTAACATTTCCCCGGGCATATCTAGCTTCCATCAGCATCATTTGGTGAAAGGCATTTCGCCACTCCCAAAAGGAGGGTGTACTGCATTCCCTCCATTTGTGCAATATGGGTCCTTTACCCACCAGACAGGCCTTGCGCACTAACAATCTTTCCCACCTACCCTTGGGCTGCGTGAGGCGCAATTGGTCGAGGAGAACCAGGGAGCTATCCCAACATATCGACTGTCCCAGTAGTCGTTCCATATAGGACCCAACTCTGGCCCAATAGGGCCGAATGCATCGGCACCCCCACCACAGGTGTACCAGGTGCGCCAAGGGCTCCGAGCACCTCAGGCAAATACCATCCGAAGCTAGATGGGATCGAAGGGCCCGTCGAGGAGAGATTTATACTGCATCTCTCTCCAGCGGGCACCCACCGCCAACTCCCCTATACGCTGCAAGGCCTTCAAAAGTGTACCCGGGCCGAGTTCCCTTTCCAACTCCAACCCCCACCCCAATTCCACTGAGCGATAATCCGGGGCCGGTCGATGTGGAGCCAAGCGCGCCTTCAGTAGCCGGATGGACAATTGGGAACCTCCAACCAAATCGAAAAATTCTATGATCTGTGCAGAGTGCTCTGCCCGCAGCTCCTCGACCGGCAATGAGGCTATGTAATGCGAAAGCTGCAGATAGGCGAATAGATGACCGGTGCCAAGTTCATAGTCCGCACATAGAGACCGAAACGTCTTACAACGTCCGGAGGGTTCAATCGCATGGCCGAGACTGAGAAGACCTTTCGTCGCCCAAACCCGGAACCGCGCGTTCTCGGTACCGGGAGTAAATAATACATTGCCCTGAATCGGCAACCAACCAGACACCCTCCAGTTCGTCTTCCAATAGGTGTTGAGTTGTCGCCAGGTACGACAGACCGGGAGAAAAAGCACACTCCCAGCTACGTGGGCTGGAAAAAGACGGTATTCCAAGTGTATGAGGGAGAGAACCGACACCGGGGCAGCGTAATCATCCTCTACCCCCCGGGGAGTGAAAAGCTCCGTGCCACCCAACCAGTCCCCCAGGTGCCGAGCCTGGCAGGCCAATGCGTAAGCCCCTAAGTCTGGGAGTCCCAGCCCTCCACACCTCCAGTGCCCCACCAAGCGGGAGTACCGAATACGTGCACGTGTCCCCCCCCCCCACAGGAACCCTCCGATAATTCTCTCCACCCGCTTCAGGTCTTTTCGCAGGAGCCAAACAGGCAACGTTTGTAGCCAATAAAGGATCCTTGGCAGAATAACCATTTTTACCACTGCAATTCTGCCAGACAAAGACAAGGGCAGCGGTCGCCAAGCCTGCAACTGTGCCTGTAGGCTCTGAGTAATTCTAGTCAGATTGCTCTCATAGAGTTGGGAGGGCTGTCCTGTTAAGATGACACCTAAATATCGAAACTGATTAGTTGCCCATTTAAGGGGGAAGGGTCCCCGCCAGTTACCCCTCACGGCACCTGAGATATCTAATGCCTCAGACTTATCTAGGTTAATATTTAAACCGGCAATTTGACCGAAGGTCTCATTTTCACGCATTAAGCTGGGGAGCGAGTCAGAGGGCCGCACTAGATGCACAAGAAGGTCGTCGGCAAAAGCCGATAGTTTAAAACCTGACTTACAGATGCGCACCCCCTGTATCTCCCGTGAAGCCTCCACCCGCCTGATAAACGGGTCCAGGGACAGAACAAAGAGCAACGGGGATAGAGGACAGCCCTGCCTTGTCCCCCTCTGTAAGGAAAATGTATCAGAAAGTACTCCATTACAGCAAATTGCCGCGACCGGGTCGTGATATAGACTTTTAACCATGGCACAGAAAGAGTTCCCAATCCCGTAACGAGGCAACAGGTCCCATAGATAGTTCCACTCAACTCTGTCGAAGGCCTTCTCTGCATTGAAGCTGATTAACAGAGATGAGAGATTGCAGTAATGGACCCATTCTAAGGAAGCTATGATCTTCCGGAGGTTACGGACAGCGTACCTCCCTCTAACAAAGCCCACCTGGGAGTCATGAATCAAATGCCCCAACACCGTCGCTAGACGATCAGCAAGGATTTTGGCTAAAATTTTTAGGTCAAAGTTAAGAAGAGAGATAGGCCGGTATGAGGCGGCACACAGCGGGTCTTTTCCTGGCTTCGGCAACATGACCATATGGGCCAAGTTGCTTCCCCACCGAAACGTACCCTGTTCGGATCTCCCAGAGTAAACCGCCGCCAGTAGCGGGGGTACAAAACCCGCCAGGATCTTGTAAAACTCAGCCCCCAGCCCATCTGCCCCGGGGGATTTGTAGCAGCTCGCCTTGGTAATAACATTTTGTATCTCTTGGACAGAGATCGGTTGGTCCATGAGCAGCCGCTGCTGGTCAGACAGCTGTGGTAGGTCTAACCCTTCCAAGTAGTCGGAGATTTGCGCCGGTGAGCTGGGCGTTGCGGTGTATAGTTTCTGGAAAAAAGAGCGGAAAACCCGTGCTATCTCCGGCTTTTCTCTGCAAAGAACCCCGTTCCCGTCCCTCAACGCGTGCACCAACGGGGAACCCCGGGAACCTCGCAGACACTGGGCCAATAACTTCCCTGGTTTATCCCCATAGCAATAAAGCTGAAATCGGTAATACATAACCGATTTTTTGGCCCTCTGGTGTAAAAGGTCGTTCAACATTGTCTGTAACTCCCATAGCCGCTTCCTGAGAGCCACACTCGGATTACTCGCCCACCGCCGCCGCCGCTGTAAGGTGACTAGGCGTTCCAGGCGGATAATACGCTCCGCCATAAGTCGACGTTTACGCGCCATAAAGCCGATAATATCTCCGCGCAGGACCACCTTCGCTGTCTCCCAGACCAGCTCAGGCTCCGAAGCATGCCCGCTGTGATCCGCTTCAAATTCACGCCAGCGCCGTTGCAGATACTGGCGAAACTGAGAGTCTCTGTAAAGCTCCAAGGGAAACCGCCACAATCTCGCCCCAGGGGGAGTCACACCCCAGCGCACCTGGAGCCAGATCAGTGCATGGTCGGAAATTTCCGCAGGTCCAATCTCCGCCTCCTCTACCACAGCAAACAGACACTGCGAAGTCAACAAATAATCGATACGTGCGCTAGAACTGTGTACCCGAGACTGGTGGGTATAGTCCCTTTCAGCAGGGTGTAACAGTCTCCAAGGGTCCACCAGCCCCAGCCTAGTCCGCAAACCGTTTAAAGCTCGGGCCCCCTGTGAACGCTCCCTGGTCCCCTCGCCCCGAGAGGTATCCATCGCCACTTCCATCACCCCGTTGAAGTCTCCACCCAAGATCAGTGGGAGCTCCGGGAGCTGCTCTACCTGAGAGGCCAGGCGAGCATATAGGTCTCGGTCTAGCACATTGGGACTATAAATATTACCAAGGATAATAGGCTTCCCCTCAAGTACGCCTTGCAGCAAGAGGAACCGCCCAGTCGGATCCGCTATTTCTTTGGTGAGCTCAAAACGGATCCGTTTGTGCATTAATATGGCCACCCCCCCTTTTTTATTTTGGGCCGGGACCTCCACACCTGTCCCACCCATGATCTACATAACTTGGCGTGCTCCGCCGCTGTCTGGTGGGTTTCTTGGAGAAATGCTATATCAGCTTTTTGCCTCGCCAATGCTTGTAGTATTTTGGCTCTTTTAAACGGGCTTCCCAAGCCACAAACATTCCACGATAGAAACTTCAGTCTGGTTTATTATCACTCCAGTATTTTAAAAAAGTACCCAACCATATTCCAGGAAGAACCCCCCCAGCCTGGAGCTCCCCCCCGCCAGCTCTTGTTGATTCCCCCATTGCCCAGGACCTCGTGATGGGATGCGACCTTAACCCCTCCCTCCCTCCCCCCCTCACCCTATCCTCCCGCTTCTCCAGCTACTACCTTTAGTAGGTAGCGAGCAGCTGTAATGCGTACGGTCTCCTCCACCGTCTTAAAAGTTCCCAGGCCCCCCCTCCCGTGGCCACCCAGTCAGATCCAAGGTTCCCTCTAATTGTCTATAGGCTGTGCGCATACAAAACATCAGCCGCGCAGCTGTTGAAGGCAGGCCACACACTTGTGCGCCACCCAACAGCCCTCAGAGCCATACACGTCATGACCTGACCACACATCAAAATACAATATGTACACAACAGTGATTGTACTAGAAAACATCGTAGAACTTGTGACATCCGCAGGTACATAAGAACTTTTAAATTTTTTTTTTTAGGCAGCTGTATTGTCCTCCATCAGAACCAGAGCCGTGAGTCTTGTGCGCTCTGCTGCAAAGCATGTGCACTCACTCGGCTAGGCTCGTGCGCGCGCCCACGCGCACCGCCCAGAAGGAACAGTGGTTAGGTCCCTCACCCCTTTACAGTCTGTGCAATGGTATATAGCAACACTAACAGCCCCCCATACAATTTGCAGATCTCAAATCAGGTGTGGTAACCATTGTAGCCCCGCACTGCCCCTCTACTGCACTTTTTGTTATAAAGGACCCAAAGGGAATGTCCAGCCCCAGCCACCAAATCCGGCCGCTCCGAGTGCTTAGGCCCGCAGCCCCCCCCCCCCCCCCCCCCACGGGGGGCCACGCCCTCCGGAGGACCTGACGGGGGGGGGGGGGAACCAGGCCACCCGCCACCCCCACCCCAGGTCTTAGGAATCGGCTCTCCTACTTAAATACGTCCCCGGGGCCTAGAGGAGTGCAGGGAGACATAGTAACCTCAGAAAGCAACAACTTAACAATGTACATACATAGATACTCTAGAGCATACCAAACTGTTGCCTCCCGCCGTCGCAATCAGCAAGAGCTGAGGAGTTTGCTAACCCCAACTGAACTCCGTTCCCTTAACCCCTAACCAGCAACCCCCCATTAGGCCCCAAGCCCCACTGTATAGCCCCCCCCCCCTCAAACACTGCAGATCCCCACAGTTAAAAAGAGGGGATAAAACATGAGCAAGGTGTAGGGGGGAGAGGAAGGAACAAAAACCCCAGCCCACACAATCAGGTGACACCCCATTCTTCCCACAGACATTCTCCCCCCCCCCCCCACCCACCTTCAACCCCCCTTCTCATCCTCTCACCCGCCTCCCCTACCCGAAGTTCAGCCCTACGGATTATTTACCCAAGCCCCGGAAGGGACCGCAGCAGGCCCATGTCCCAGCCCTTTCAAGCCCCAAGCTCCCCATATCCATTTTCCACCTCCTAGTTTCCCCCGTTAGTTCAGCAAGAGTAATCGACCCCCTCCCCCCTCACATCAACTCCCCGAGCTATCTTCCCCTTATACAGGAATGAAACCTTGGGCCCCATCCAGGCGGGCCCCGCTGCATCCATGATGAAAAATAGCATTCCTGGGTAATGTTCACGAGGATTGTCCTTGCAATGTAGACCTTCTCTCCTCGCCCACGATCTGCTCCACATATCTTCTGGCCTCCGCCGCAGTTTCAAAGGTTTTGTGAGCTCCCTCGTAGAAAACATGCAATCGGGAGGGATACTGCACAGAGAATTTTATTCTGGCGTCGATGAGTTGTTGACAGATTGGTGCATATGCCCTGCGCCGCTGGCTGAGAGCAACAGAGTAGTCCTGTGCCACCCGTATGCGAAGGTTTTCATGCTCCAACACTCCTTCTCCTAGCTGCTTGTAAAATAGCCTCCTCCTTCTGGGGGAAGTGGAGAAATTTAACAAGGACTATCCGCGGTCTGTGCTCTTGCGGTTGCCTGCGCCCCACGCGGTGTGCTCTCTCAATGAGCAGTTTCCCTCCATCTTCACCCCCCTCCAGCAAAGTGGGGAGCAAGTTTTCCAGGTAGGATTTTAGTTCCTTATCTGCAACGGAGTCTGGAATGCCCATCAGCCGCAGGTTGTTTCGGCGCGACTGGTTCTCCTGGTCGTCAAGTTTGTCTTCCTGCGCCTGGACCTTAGCTTTGAGGGCTTCCAACTCCTGAGTCAGGGAGGCCAAGTTGTCCTCAGTGAGCCCAATGCGATGTTCCGCCTCTTGTATGCGGTTGCCCAGATCTCCAAAGGAGGCATGCATACTGTCCATTTTTTCCTGCAGGATCGTGAACTGTGAGGCTAAAGCATCGGCTACCGCCGCGGAGACCTCTTCCAAAAAGGCCGGCGAGGCCGGCGACTTCGGCGGGCCCGCGGCATCCGCCATTTTGGGTGCCGGGGTTCCTCGCTCCCGCTCCTTCCTCGCCGCCTTAACTGTCGCCGCCATCGCCAGAACTGCTCTTTAGCCACTGGGTTTGCTTCGGGTGCCTTTCCCCTTTATCGCTAATATTCACTGTGCAGAGGATCAGTCCTCAAGCCGGCATTAATGACCCGGTTCGGGTGGAAGAGACCGGAGCTCAGACGGAAGTCGACCGCCGAGTTCACCGCATCACGTGCTCCCCCAAGTTTGGGTATGGTTTAAAAATACTATCTTGGAAGCCCAGACCAGCTGTATTTGACGCTTTAAGAAAAGTGGAAAGAAGTCCAAAAAACTGCCAGCATGGCTTAAAGGTGAGGTCAGAGAGGCTGTTGCCAAAAAAGCTTTTTTGAGGAAATGGAAAAAAGAGCCAAATGATGAAAACTGGAAACGGCACAAGTACTGACAATTTAAATGCAAGGCATTGATAAGGCAGGGAAAGAGAGAATTTTAGAAGCTTGCTGCGGAAGCAAAAACACATAATAAAGACTTTTTCAAGTACGTTCATAGCAAAAAAACCTGAGAGTCAGTTGGACCATTAGATGATAGAGGGGTTAAAGGGGCACTAAGAGGCGACAAGGCGATAGCGGAGAGACTGAATGAATTCTTTGCTTTGGTCTTTACTGAGGAAGCTGTAGGGATGTTACCCATGACTGAAGTGGTATTTAAAGGTGCGGAAGAATTGAAGGAAATATCGATACATCGGGAAGATGTATTACAACTATTTGATAAACTGAAGAGTAGCAAATCACCCTGACCGGATGGTATACATCCAAAGGTGTTGAAAGAACTGAAATATGAGATTGCAGACCTGCTATTAGTAATCTGTGAACTATCATTAAAATCATCTGTAATACCTGAAGATTGGAGGATGGCCAACGTAACTCCAATTTTTAAAAAGGGTTCCAGAGGTGATCCGGGAAACTACAGACTGGTGAGCCTGACGTCAGTACTGGGGAAAAATGGTAGAAACCATCATAAAGAACAAAATTACTTAACATGTAGATAGTCATGGCTTAATGGGAGATAGCCAACATGGCTTTAGACAAGGAAGATCTTGTCTTACTAATCAGTTATGGTTTTTTTTTTTTGAAGGTGTAAATAAACAGGTAGACAAAGGTGAATCGGTTGATATAGTGTATGTCTAAATTTTCAGAAAGCTTTTGAGAAGGTCCCTCATGAGAAACTCAGGCGAAATTAAAAAAGTCATGTGATAGGAGGCACTCCTTGTGGCCTTGGGCAAGTCACTTAACCCTCCATTGCCTCGGAAGAAAGGCCTGGCAATCTACTTCTGGTGACACTGCCAAGAAAACCCAGGAGCTTCTGGGTCGCCAGGAGTCAGGACTGACTCAAAGGCACACATTGCATTTTTTTTTTGTGATAGGAGGCAGTGTACTATTGTGGATCAGGAACTGGTTAAAAGAAAGAAAGCAGAGGGTAGGGCTAAATGGCCAATTTTCCCAATGGAGAAAGGTGAATAGTGGAGTACCCCAGGGATCTGTGCTGGGTCCGCTGCTTTTTAACTATTCATAAATGACCTGGAAATGGGAATAATGAGTGAGGTAATCAAATTTGCAGATGACACAAAATTATTCATAGTTGTTAAAACCATGAGGATTGTGAAAAATTGCAAGAGGACTTTGATAAACTTGAAGACTGGGCATCTAAATGACAGATGAATTTAATGTGGATAAGTGCAAAGTTATGCACCTAGTAAAGAACTATAGTTTGGGTTGTTACACAAGGCAAGGTTCCACATTAGGAACCACCACCCAGGAAAAATGATTTAGTCGTCGTCGTCATGGATAACATGTTGAAACCTTCCGCCCAGTGTGCAGTGGCAGCCAAGAGAGCAAATAGAATGTCAGGTATCATGAGGAAAGGAATGGAGACTAGAATAAAGGATATTACAATGCCTCTGTATCGTTCCATAGTGTGACCACACCTTGAATATTGTGTGCAGTTCTGTTTGCCATATCTTAAAAAGGATTTAGCATTTTTAGAAAAGGTACAGAGAAGAACCACCAAAATGGTAAAGGGGATGGAAGGATACCCCTATGAAGAGGGGCTAGAAAGGTTAGGGCTCTTCAACCTGGAAAAGACTGCTGAGGAGAGTATCTCGCCGACATCATCTACCTTCAACCCACCCCCCATTAACTTCGTTCCGCACATGGTAACCGTCTATCTCCAGGAACAAGCAGGAATGTAGTCTTCACATATGGGTATCGTCAGTACCGACGGAGCCTGCGTGTGGGAACGCTCCCCAGTGTCCAATTAGGAAGCTTTTGGGAGCATCCCACAGCGCCTGCATGCTGCCTTCCCGCCTTTCCCAACTGCCTCTCTCCAGTTCTTCATTTTTCGCGGAGCCAGCAGGTCGTTGTTCCTGTCACCGCAGAAATTTTTTTTCCTTATTCCTTCTTTTGTGGTCACATCTGCCTTCCTCGACGCTATACCGGTACCGCCGGTTCTTCTTTCTTTAAAAAAAAAAAAAAAAAAATAGATATACAATTTTTTTTTTCCAAACTTTACTTTTCCAGGTGCACGCGCCATTTTGGGCCTTAGGCCCAAAATCTCCACTATGGAAAAACCCGCTTTGGATTTCAAAAAGTGCACCAAGTGTGGCGGTACCATCTCCATCACCGTCACCCATGAGTGGTGTCTTAAATGTTTAGGTCCTGACCACTCCATCTCCGAATGTATGGCTTGTGCCATGATGTCCAAGAGGGGTAAACAAAACCGAGCTGCTAAGCTCAGCGCCCTTTTTCCCTCTGATGCAGCTTCTGTGGCATCAACGTCTTCCAGGGCTTCATCTTTCTCCCATGGATCTCAGTTAACTAAACATAAGTCTGGCCGGTCCTCAAAGGATGGATCTCCTTCCAAGCATCGAGATGCCTTTGGCGTTGCCCTTGAGGGTTCTGTACCGGCAAAATTGCCCCGGCAGGAGGCTTCGGCTTCCAAAGCATTATCGGGGCTCCAGGAAGTTCTCGAGGCCTCGACCTCGGCAGAACTACTGGTGCCATGCTCTGGGGTACCGGCTGCTTATTCCGGTACCGATACCCAGGCATTGGCAGCGTCGTTAGACCAGAGGTTCCTGGCTATTGAACGCAGTCTAGCGGCTCTCCTTGTGGCATCGACACCCTCGGAACCGCGTCAGACAGTTCAAATGGTACCAGCACCGACACTGGTACCGACAGCATCGGCATCGACGTCGGTGTCTGCTTTGCCGGCACCCAGTCATGGGATGCCTTCCGGTACCGATACACCGGTACCTATGCCCCCCGGTACCGACTTCAGTCGGTATGGGTATCGGGCTCTTCAAGAGCATCCGGATAGAAGGTACTTCGAATCCTCGGAGGAGTCCGAGGATTCCGACAGCTCTGTCGGTACCGGAATACTTCTCCCGGAGGAGCCTTCCTCTCCTAAACGTAGGATGTCTCCTCAAGAAGATATCTCCTTTCAGGATTTTATCAGGGAGGTGGCTCGAGGTCTGTCCATTACTGTGACTCCTGAAACAGAGCCCAGGTCAAAAGAGTTGGAGATTTTACAATATCCCAAAGCTCCTAAGGAGGCAGCTACCTTGCCTATCCATGAGATCTTACATGATCTCATGTTGAGAATGTGGGAGACATCTCTTACCACCTCTCCTCATTCTTGCAGACTGGATACCATGTATCGAGTCCCTCCTTGTCCTGGCTTCCAGAAAACTCAGCTTCCTCACCACTCTATTGTAGTGGAATCATCTATGAGAAGGATCAGGAGTGCAAAGAGGCATGCCTCTAATCCTCCAGGACGTGAGTGTAGAACTTTGAATGCCTTTGGACGTCGTACTTTCCAAGCTTCCATGCTTTCTGCCAGGATCAGTTCCTATATTTTATATATGGGAATATTCCTTAAAGAAGTCACAGGAGACTTAGAGATTTTAAGCCCTCTCCTTCCTGATGACGGCAGGATTTTCTCACACTGGTTAAACATGCCCAGGATGTTTCTAAATTTGTCAATCGTGCAGCTTTTGACTGTTTTGAGTGCATAAGCAGAACCTCTGCCATTGCCATAGGTGCACATAGAATTGCCTGGCTCCAGGCATCCGATTTGGAGCTGTGGGTGCAGGACAAACTGGGCAATATCCCTTGTACAGGTGAGAATCTATTCGGCAAAAATTGGCAAGAGAAAGCCAATGAGTTGGATGCTGACAACTCCACTTTGGATAGGTTATCCAAAGCCACAGCTGATCCTGCAAGGAAGAAATATTTCAAGAAACCATTCTTCTCAAAAAAGAAGAGGTTTTATCATTCTTATTCCCAGCAGGGACGTTCTGCAGGTCAGCCTGTCCTAAGAGTCAGCAACCACCTAAACAAAGGAAAGCAAAGACTGCTAAGCCTCAGCAGTCTCAGTAGTCTCAGCCTCCATAAGGCCTTTGACTTTCATCTAGAGAACTTAGCCTTCCTGGCCCTCAATGGACCAGAGCCTTCCACCATTCCAGGAAGGTTGTGTCACTTTGCCCCCAGATGGGGGCAGATAACAGCAGAACATTGGACATTCTCCATTATAAAAGAGGGGTACAAGCTTCCCTTTCTGTGCATGCCCCCTCCCACAGTGGTAAGACAGTTCAATTCTCAGACCTCTCTCATCAACCTGTTAGATCAAGAGGTCACTATGCTTCTTGCCCAAGGGGCAATAGAAGACATACCCATTCATCAACAGGGTACAGGGTTTTACTCCCCCTATTTCCTTATCCCAAAGAAAACAGGGGGATGCAGACCTATTTTGGACCTCAGAAAATTGAACAAATTCCTGTTCAAAGAGAAATTCAAGATGATTTCTCTGGGGTCTCTGCAGCCATACCTTCAGAGTCAGAATTGGCTTTGTTCTCTAGATCTCAAGGATGCGTTACACCCATGTTCTCATCCATCCAACTCACAGGAAGTTCCTTCAGTTCCTTTTTCAAGAAAAGCACTACCAGTACAGGGTGCTTCCTTTTGGCCTGGCCTCAGCACCAAGGGTGTTTACGAAATGCATGGCTGTGGTAGCAGCTTTCTTTGCACAATGCATATCCTTCAGTATTTGGGTCTGGTCATAAACATCCCAAAATACAGTCTAACTCCTACTCAGTCTCTAGAGTTCATAGGAGCTTTGCTGGATACCAGAAAAGCAAGGGCCTATCTTCCTCAGACCCGTTGCCTTCGCATGGTGCAGTTAGCTTCTCAAGCAGTGCTAAAGCCTCATCTCACTGCCCGAGAAATGTTACAACTACTAGGCCACATGGCATCTACAGTGCATATGGTTCCTTATGCTCGCCTCCATATGATAGCAGCCCAGTGGACTTTATCCACTCAATGGACCCAGGCATCAGGGTGCCTGTCAGACAAAATAGCAAACACAAATCACCTTATTTTATCTCTCCAATGGTGGCAGTCCACTCAGAACCTGTTGCTGGGGTCCCCATTTCAACAACCTTTACCCCAGGCAACTCTCATAACAGATGCTTCACCAATGGGTTGGGGAGCTCATCTGCAAGACCTCTCCACCCAAGGAACTTGGACTCCACAGGAGACTCATCTGCATATCAGTCTCTTGGAGCTCAGAGCAATCTTCCTTGCTCTTCGAGTGTTCCACACCCTGCTCAGCTACAAGACCTCATTCATACGGACAATCAAGTAGCCTTATTCTACGTGAACAAGCAGGGGGGAACAGGCTCTCTGTCGCTTTGCAACGAAGCTTTGTGACTATGGGCCCTCGCCAGAGAGCATCAGATTCATCTCCTGGCAGTGTATCTTCCAGGCATACAAAACTCTTGGGCAGACAGACTCAGTCGAGTTCTGCTTCCACACGAATGGTCTCTACATGCCGACCAGGTGGCCAAGATTTTTCAAATTTGGGGAACCCCGGACATAGACCTCTTTGCAAGTCCGTTGAATGCCAAACTTCCCCGGTTCTGTTCCAGAATTCCGGCACAGGGCTCTCAGGCCAGGGATGCTTTCCTCCTTCACTGGGGTCAAGACTTCCTTTATGCCTTTCCACCCATTCTCCTAATTCCCAAAACCCTGCTGAAGCTTCAGAGACAGAGGCTGTATGATTCTCATAGCTCCACATTGGCCACGGCAAGTGTGGTACCCTCTGCTTCTACATCTCTCTCAATCTCCCTCCCTGGAGTTAGGATCTGCTCCAGATATCATGTCTCAGGAGGACGGAATGTTATGGCATCCCAGTCCCCAGTCTCTGCATCTCAGGGCTTGGTTGCTGAAGGCCTAGATCTTCATGATCTTAACCTCCCTCAGCAAGTAAAGGATATCCTTTATGCTTCCAGGAAGCCTTCCTCAAGACGCTCTTATGCTTTCAAGTGGAAAAGGTTTACCATATGGTGTTCACAGAAGGGTCTTAACCCCCTTGCGATGCCTCTGGAATCATTGCTGGAGTATCTCCTTCATTTATCGAATGCAGGACTTAAAACTAACTCAGTAAGAGTCTATTTGAGTGCTATTGCAGCTTCTTTCAAGCCTCTAAATGGGACAACCTATTTCCTCCCATCCTCTTATAGCAAGACTTATGAGAGGCCTTCTTCTAACTAAGCCTCCCATTAGGCCATCACCGGTGGCATGGGACTTAAACCTGGTTCTTGGTCAGCTCATGAAGCCACTTTTCGAACCCTTAGCTACTACCTCATTGAAATTCCTTTCTTGGAAAGTTATCTTTCTCATTGCAATCACATCAGCACGCCGCATCAGTGAGTTGCAGGCACTAGTAGCTGATCCACCTTATACAAGGTTCCATCATGACAAGGTAGTCCTTAGGACTCATCCACACTTTATGCCAAAGGTGGTTTCACCTTTTCATTTAAACCAAGCGGTCTACCTGTGTTTTTTCCAAGGCTTCATGCATCTAATGCAGAAAGGAATCTTCATACTTTGGACTGTAAAAGAGCTTTAGCCTTTTACTTGCAAAGAACACAGCAACATAGAATGTCCTCTCAACTCTTTGTTGCTTTTGATCCTTCTCATTTGGGACTTCCAGTCTCCAAGAGAACACTGTCCAGCTGGATTGCTCAGTGTATTTCCTTTGCTTATCAGAGTAAGAATCTTCCTCTGGAGGGCCATGTCACAGCTCACAATGTGAGAGCCATGGCAGCTTCAATGGCTCATCTGCACTCTGTGTCTATCGGCGACATCTGTCGAGCAGCCACTTGGGCCTCGGTTCATACCTTCACAACCCATTACTGCTTGGACAAGGACTCACGCTGGGATGCCTTGTTTGGTCAGGCTGTTCTCTAACACCTGTTCCATACCTAATCAACTCCTACCCACCATCCCTGGTTGGATGCCAGAGATCCATGTGGGGAAGTGGAGCCCTTTCACAGGGACACACAACTTCTGGGGTCTCTCCCTGGCATCTAAAGCTTTGGAGTCTCCATATGTGAAGACTACATTCCTGCTCGTTCCTGGGATAGCATAGTTACTCACCTGTAACAGGTGATCTCCGGGAACAGCAGGAATTTAGTCTTCACAACCCACCACCTCCCCTAGGAGTTGTATCTCTTTATCTATCTCTTTTTCTTTCCTTCTCTCTCTCTCTTTGTCTCAGCTTTAAACTCAACTCGAGAGAGGCAGTTGGGAAAGGCGGGAAGGCAGCACGCAGGCGCTGTGGGATGCTCCCAAAAGCTTCCTAATTGGACGCTGGGGAGCGTTCCCGCGCAGGCTCCATCGGTAACGACGATACCCATATGTGAAGACTAAATTCCTGCTGTTCCCGGAGATCACCTGTTACAGGTGAGTAACTATGCTTTTTCTCCCTTCCCCTGCCCAGGCCCATATTGAACTGACCCATCCATGCTGCGTTTTTCTTTGCGAGTCCCGTCCTTTGGAATTCCCTCCCTCACTCCCTCCGTACTGAACAGTCTTTCCCTCGCTTTAAGGCCCTCCTCAAGACCCACCTATACTTCTCCATTTTCACCAGGTACCTCCCTCCTATTTTCCAGGGGATCCTACAAGACTCCCTCTGCACAGGGACCTCCTCCTACAGGAGTTAGCAAGTCTACTAAAGGAACAGGCTTTGGAACCGGTGCCCCACCACCTGAGAGGTCACGGCTTTTATTCCAGGTACTTTCTGGTACCAAAAAGAACAGGAGGCCTCAGACCCATCCTAGACTTGCGCAACCTCAAGTTCCTGGAGATGGAAAAGTTCAAGATGCTTACCCTTGGAATCCTGCTGCCCTACCTCCAGCAGGGAGATTGGCTATGCTCCTTAGATCTAAAGGATGCTTATACTCACATCCTTATTCATCCAGACCACAGACAATATCTCAGATTTGTTGTGGGAGGAAACCACTATCAGTACAGAGTACTACCCTTTGGCCTGACCTCCGCTCCCAGGGTGTTCACCAAGTGCCTGGCAGTGGTGGCCTACCTAAGGCTTCAAGGTCTTTTTGTGTTTCCCTACCTGGACGACTGGCTCATAAGGGGCCAGTCTTCCCAGGAGGCCAGTCAAGCCACCCTTCACGCTGTGGCTCTGCTTCAGCACTTGGGGTTTGTCATAAACTTCGCAAAGTCCACTTTGCTCCCGTCCCAAAACTTAGAATTCATAAGAGCAAGGCTGGACACTCTTCAGGCGAAGGCTTTTCTGCCAATGGACAGAGCCCACAGGCTGATGGATCTAGCCAGGCATTTTCACAGCAATTCCCTGGTCTCTGCCAGGCAATTCCTGAGACTTCTCGGCCATATGGCTTCCACGGTTCATGTAACCCCCAATGCCCGCCTGCACATGCAGCCTGCTCAGTGGAGCCTTCGCACTCAGTGGCATCAAGCCACAGGGAGCCTAGCGGACTCAGTGAGAATATCCGACCTACTCATCTCATCTCTCTGCAATGGTGGCTTCATCTTCCAAATCTGGTACTCGGAGTGGTTTTTCAATCCCTTCCGCATTCTCAAGTGCTGACGACAGATGCTCCTCTTCTAGGTTGGGGAGCACATTGCCAAGGGGCATGTACTCAGGGTCTCTGGACTCCTTGGGAGGCTGCTCAGCAGATAAACTTCATGGAGCTACGGGCGATACGCCTAGCTCTGAGAGCCTTCTCCCAGCTCACATCTCACCAGTCTGTACTGGTCCAGACGGACAATCAAGTTGCCATGTTCTACGTGAACAAACAAGGCGGCACAGGCTCCTTCCTTCTCTGTCAGGAGGCACAACGGCTGTGCTCTTGGGCTTTCAATCACGGAATCCTCCTCAAGGCGGTCTACCTCCCAGGTCAAGAAAATTACCTGGCGGACAGACTGAGCAGGATCCTGCAACCACACGAGTGGAGATTGAATCCGTTGGTGGTTCAGCAGATCTTTCTCAGGTGGGGCCTACCCACCATGGATCTTTTCGCCAGTCCTCTGAACCGGCAACTCCCGAGATTCTGTTCCAGGCAACCGCATCCTCTGAGTAGCAGCGGATGCGTTTCTGCTCTCGTGGTCCACAGGCCTACTGTATGCGTTTCCTCCCACGCCACTAGTGTCCAGAACACTATTCAAGGTCCTCAAGGACGGGGCCTCAATGATCCTGATAGCCCCCAGGTGGCCGAGGCAACCGTGGTTCCCACTGCTGCTGCAACTGGTGGTGGACACTTATCTTCCTCTGGGGTTTCAGCACGATCTCCTGTCTCTGGAACAGGGGACTCTCTTGCACCCCAACCTCCAGTCCCTTCATCTGATGGCCTGGCTGCTGAAAGGGTAGTCCTGGCTCCCCTACTACTGCCTCGAGAGGTGGAAGATGTGGTCTTAGCCTCTAGACCGCAATCCACCAGGAAATCCTACGCTCTTAAGTGGCGTAGATTCACCGCATGGTGTGCTCAGCACAGCGAGAATCCCTTCTCGTGCTTGGTAGCGGTGGTGTTGCAATATTTGCTTTACCTCTCCAATCTAGGCCTTAAGTCCAACTCTGTCAGGGTTCACCTCAGTGCTCTCTCAGCGCACCACTTGCCGGTGGACGGAAGCCTCTTTCCAACCACCCTTTGGTGGCTTGTTTTCTCAGAGGCCTTCTCCTGCTTAAGCCTCCTTTGCGTCCAACAGCCCCTGAGTGGGATCTGAATGTGGTCTTACAGCGGATTACTTGTCCGCCCTTTGAACCTATGGCTACCTGCCCTCTCCGTTTTCTCTCCTGGAAAACCTTGTTTTTGGTAGCTCTTACCTCTGCTAGGCGAGTAAGTGAACTTTAGGCACTAGTGTCTGATCCCCCCCTTACACTAGGTTCTATAGGAATAGGGTAGTCTTACGGACTCACCCTAAGTTTCTTCCTAAGGTTGTCTCCCCTTTTCACCTCAATCAGGAGGTGGTTCTTCCGACCTTTCCCAGGCTGCACGCCAACCGGGCTGAGATGGTCCTGCATACCCTGGACTGTAGGAGGGCGTTGTCTTTCTACCTTGCCCGTACGCGGGAGCACCGGAGGGCTGTTAAGCTCTTCGTTTCTTTTGACCCCAATAAGTTGGGGCTACCTGTCTCCAAGCGTACTTTGTCCATCTGGGTCGCTGACTGTATCGCCTGGGCTTATGGGGCAGCCGGCCTCTCGTTGGAGGGTCGAGTCACGGCTCATTGTGTCAGGGCGAAGGCTGCGTCAGTGGCTCATCTCCGCTCTGTTCCGTTGGCAGACATCTGCTGGGCCGCTACTTGGTCTTCAAGCCAGACTTTTGCGGCCCATTACTGCCTTGAGAGGGAGTCCCGCAGGGACAGTGCTTTCGGACAGGCAGTACTCCATAATCTCTTTGGGGTTTAGGCACCTCCTAGCCTCCGGCCCTGGTGTTGGGCTACCGGTCGGGGGCGTTCTCAGAGAAGATTCCTTCCTTACGTGGCTGCTGAGCTAGAGGGAGCTCATTTTTTCGGCTTGAGGTCTCCGCTAGCCTTAAGCTGGGGAGTCCCATATATGAGGACTGACTTCCTGCTTGGTCCTGGAGAAAGAGTAGTTACTCACATTTAACAGGTGTTCTCCAGGAGCAGCAGGAATCAGTCCTCACAACCCTCCCTCCTCCCCTTGGAGTTGCAGTTATATGATTTATTTTGCTAATTTTTTTTTTTGCTGTCTTTTAGCTGTGTTATCAGACTGAGCAAGATGGCACCCTTGGGCGGGAAGGCGACCGCGCATGCGCGCTGCAATTCCCAAAGGCTTTCTTTGAAAGCTGGGGAAATGCTCCGCACGAGGGCTCAGTCGGCGCCGACGTCACCTATATGTGAGGACTGATTCCTGCTGCTCCTGGAGAACACCTGTTACAGGTGAGTAACTACTCTTTCCCGAGTCTGCACCTGCCCGGGCCCGTACCTCATCGGAGGCCTCAACGTCTCGGGAGCTCTCTGACCGTGAGCTGTGTCAAATGTCTTCTGAAAGGGGATCTCCCTCGTGGGAACACCGGAGGAAGAAAAAATCCTTGAGGGCGGTGTCCTCGGATGGCTCCGAACGGCCTGGTCCCTCGCGGGATAGGTTGCGGAGCCTGTCCCGCCACCCCGGATCCTCGGAGTCGGAGAGGCCTGCTAAACTCCCTCATAAGGAGCCGGAGAGACCGAGGCAGGTAAGCACTGTCCTCGTCGTAGACTCTCCTCTGGTTCTGAACCTCGGAGAAGGTCCCCCCCCCGGAAGACACCTGGTTCTTGGACTTCATCTGGGACATGGCAAAGGCTTTGTCATTCCCGGCGGAGGAGGAGCCTCGAGCCGAAGAGCTCGAGATCCTCCAGTATGACTTTCCCCCTCGGGAAGCCCTTACTGTACCGGTGCCTTCCATTCTGGAAAGGCTGATGCTCCGCATGTGGGAGACACTAGCCTCGATGCCGGTGCTCAGCAGGCGAATCGATTCCATCTATCGAGTTCGCAGGAGTCCTTGGTTCCAGAAATCACAACTGCCGCACAACTCCATGGTTGTGGAATCGGCCATGCGCCGACTGAAGAACCAGAAGACGCACTCCTCGGTGCCTCCTGGCCGGGAGGCCCACAACATGGATGCCCTCGGCAGAAAGTGTTACCAGGGTTTGATGCTGTCATGCCGAATCCAGACATACCAGCTGTACATGGGCATGTACCTTCGAGACCTGGCAAAGAAGATTGCTGGGTTCTCAGCTGGTCTCTCTGAGGGACCTTTGCAGCGCTTCAAGGTCTTGGCCACTGGGATCCGGGAGTGCTCGAAGTTTGACTCGAGCAGCCTATGATGGCTTTGAGGCGTTGGCCCGGGTAGCTGTGGCCGGCATCGGTGCATGCCGCCAGGCATGGCTACAGTTGTTGGACCTAGAGCCATGGGTGCAGGACAAGTTCGTTGATGTCCCTTCAGGGGTGAAAGCCTCTTCGGCAAGCCCATGACAGAGAAGGCTACTGAGATTGAGTCAGAGTACCTGACCCGGACAAGACTTGAGAAGAAGACTTCTGCCTCTTCTAAGAAGAAGGGCTCGGGTAAGAAGCCCTTTTTACCGAGGAAAGGTACTGCTTACCGCAACTACCCCACATATCAGGCCTCGCCAGCTCCCTAAAAGGGACAGCAGGCCAAGGGACAGGGGCATGGCCCGTGTAAGTAAAAAGCCCCCAAGCCCCAGGCACTGGCTCCGCCCCATCCTGGAGGGGGTTTTTGACTCCCAGAGCATAGTCCCTCTCTCAGAGGAAGCAAGGCCATGCACAGGAGGAAGGCTGACCCTGTATGCCCACAAGTGGCCAGCCATCACAATAGATACCTGGGTTCTCCAGATAGTCCAGATGAGCTATCGGCTACATCTCACCCAGGTACCTCCCTCTTACTTTCCAGGGGAGCCTCTCAGACCCCCTCTTCACAGGGACCTCCTCTTGAAGGATTAGCAGGACTTCTAGAGGATCAGGCGGTAGAACCGGTGCCCCACCACCTGCAGGGGAAGGGCTTCTACTCCTGGTATTTCCTGAAACCAAAGAGAACTGGAGGCCTAAGACCGATCCTTGACCTGCACAACTTAAACAAGTTCATGGTAAGGGAAATGTTCGATGCTTTCCCTTGGAATATTGCTGTCTTACCTCCGCCAGGGAGATTGGCTATACTCCTTAGACCTAAAGGATGCTTATACACACATCCTCATTCATCCAGACCACAGACAATATCTACGATTTGTGGCGGGAGGAAACCACTTCCAGTACAAGGTGTTTCCATTTGGCCTAGCCTCTGCACTCAGGGTGTTCACAAAGTGCCTAGCAGTGGTGACAGCTTCCTAAGAAATCAGGGGGTATTTGTCTTCCCCTACTTGGACGGCTGGCTCATCAGAGCAGAGTCAGCCCAACAGGCCACGTCTCACACTATACAATTGCTACAGCACCTAGGGTTCACAATCAATTACACAAAATCCACTTTAGTTCCCACTCAAGGGCTGGAGTTCATAGGAGCAAGACTGGACACCCTTCAAGCACAACTTGAATACTGTGTGCAATTCTGGTCGCCGTATCTTAAAAATGATATAGCATTATTAGAAAAGGTTCAAAGAAGAGCCACCGAAATGGTAAAGGGGATGGAAGGATACCCCTATGAAGAAAGGCTAAAAAAGGTTAGGGCTCTTTAACCTGGAAAAGAGACGGCTGATGGGAGATATGATAGAAGTCTATTAATTAATGAATGGAGTGGAGCGGGTAAACATAGATCGATTGTTTACTTTATCAGAATATAGAAAGACTAGGGGACATGCAATGAAGCTACAGGGTAAACTATTTAAGACTAATAAAAGAAAATATTTTTTCACTCAACTTGTAATCAAACTCTGGAATTTGTTACCAGAGGATGTAGTAAAGGCTGTTAGTGTAGCTGGGTTTAAAAAAGGTTTAGACAAGTTCCTGGAGGAAAGGTCCATAAACCATTATTAAGAAGGGACCTAGGATATCAATGCTTGACCCAATACAAGCATTGTGGAACCTGTGTCTTTTGAGGAAACTGCTAGGTACGTATGACCTAGATTGGTCACTGTTGGAAACAGGATACTGGGCTTGATGGACCTTGATCTGACCCAGTATGGCATATCTTATGTTCTTATGTTCAAGCAAGGGTTTATCTACCGGAAGACAGGGCACAGAGACTCTTGGCCCTAGTGCAGCAAGTGAGTCTCAGATCTCAGCAAGACACTTTCTGCGCCTCCTTGGTCACATGGTATCCACAGTGCATGTGACACCCAATGCCTGCCTCCACATGAGAACATCTCAGTGGTGCCTCATGGACCAGTGGACACAGGCCGACTCAGAGACACCATAAAGGTGTCCAAACGATTGGTGCGGTCATTGACATGGTGGCTTCAACCACGCAACCTACTGGAAGGAGTGCCTTTCCACCCTCTCCTGCACACGAAAGTGCTGACCATAGATGCATCCTTGCTGTGCTGGGGAGCCCATTGCTAGGAATTGTGCACTCAGAGTATGTGGTTTCCACAGGAGAGCATGCAGCAAATCAATCTCCTAGAGCTTCGGGCTATCCGCCTAGCACTACGGACCTTCTGTCAAACCCTGGCTCATCAGCCTGTCCTAATTCAGACAGACAACCAAGTGGCAATGTTCTATGTGAACAAGCAGGGGGGCACAGGGTCTCGCATCCTCTGCCAAGAGACCTTGGACCTATGCTCGTTTGCAGTCAGTCAAGGTATGCACCTCAAAGCTGTATACTTGCCAAGTCAGGAAAACCTCTTAGCCGATAGGCTCAGCAGGATTCTGCAGCCGCACGAATGGCAACTGGATCCCAGTGTAGTCCAGCAGCTGTTCCAGTGCTGGGGGCGTCCATCCATAGATCTGTTTGCGAGCCCACAGAATCATCAGTTGCCTTGCTTCTACTCCAGGCAGCCACACCCAAGCAGGGTGGCTGCAGATGCTTTCCTAGTATCGTGGTCGGTGGACCTCCTGTATGCGTTTCCTCCCATGCCTCTGGTGGCTCGGACTCTATTCAAGGTCCTTCAGGACAAGGCCTCGGTAATCCTGGTAGCTCCCAGGTGGCCGAGGCAGCCATGGTTTCCTCTGTTGCTTCAACTTGCGGCAGAGGCCCCGATTCCTCTGGGATTGCACCCCAACCTCCTGTCAAAGGAGGGGGGCACTCTACTGCATCCCAGTCTCGGGTCTCTCAACCTGATAGCGTGGCTGCTGAAAGGGTAGTTCTTGCACCACTTCTCCTCGCTAAGAAGGTAGAGGGATGTACTGCTCGCCTCAAGGAGGCAATCGACTAGGAAGACCTATGCGTTCAAGTGGCATAGGTTTGAGGTGTGGTGTGATAAACAGGCAGAAAACCCTTTTTCTTGCCAAGTGTCGGTGGTATTGCAGTATCTGCTTCACCTCTCAGATTTAGGCCTTAAGTCAAACTCTGTCGGAGTCCACCTTAGTGCCTTATCAGCACACCACTCTCCTGTGGAAAGACAACCTCTATCTGTGCACCCTTTGGTGTCCAGGTTCCTGAGAGGTTTACTCATTTATTTATTTATTTATTACAAGCTCTTCTATACCGCGCTTTATAGTATCAGTGCGGTTTACAGATAACAAAAATTTCTCCAGGACCAAGCAGGAAGTCAGTCCTCACATATGGGTGTCATTGACGCCGATGAAGCTCCCGCGGAGCATTTCCCCAGCTTTCTATGAAAGCCTTTGGGAATGCAGGCACGCATGCGTGGTTCCCTTCCCGCCTAAAGGTGCCATCTTACCTCAATGTCTTTTTTTACGAGAAGCCCACCGGACGTGTGTCCTGTCATCCCGGATAAAAGTTGATTTTTTTCGGCGATACTCGCTATTTTTTCTCACGTTTCGACGCCGGTTCCCCTCCCGCCGGGTTCGGTACACCGATATCGAGCCCGATTCTTCTTTTTCGGTTTTTGCCCTTCGTGGCTGGCGTTCGCACCCTTTTTTGATTTTTCCCTGGAAGGCCGGTCCTTTGACCTCGCGGGGACTCTCTTTTTTCCCCGATGGCTTCCAGCAGTTTCAAGAAGTGTGATCGGTGTAAGAAGTTAATGTCTCTCACCGACACACACAACTGCTGCCTTCGGTGCCTCGGTCCTGATCACGACCCTAAGTCGTGTGGACCATGTGGGAAGATGTCTTCCAAGGCACTCCGAAGTCGCCAGCAGCAGAAAGAAAGGCTTTTCTCGGACTCAGCCTCTGGCCGGGCCCGGACCTCGTCTGAGGTCTCGACATCTCGGTATTCGGATCCTGAGCGCCGTAGAAGCTCCTCGGACAGGCGGTCCCCTGACCGGGAACGCAAGAGGAAGAAGCGGCTCGTGAGGGTGGCATCGGAGGAGGTCCCTGGCTCCTCGAGGGCCAGGTCTAAGACCCCCGACCGTCGCCCTGGGCCCGTGGAACAAGAGAAGCCTGCCAAAGTTCCTCGCGTGGAGCCGGAGTCTGCTGGACACGTAAGCCCTGTAGTCCTCGGACTCTCCTCCCAGGGAGCCGCCGCTGGGGCCCGAGTCGGGGGCTGCTGCGTCTCCTGAGCTGAGTCTCAGGATGACAGCCTTGGAGAGCAGATTGTCTGGCGCATCTGCCCCGACCACCGGGACATCGACTTCGAAGTCGACCCCGGAGACCGAGCCGATACTAGAGTCCATCATGGCTCGAAGTCGACCTCGGTCGCGGTCTCCCTCGAGCTCCCGTTCGGGACCGAGGGCGTCGACGCCGGTGCCTCCGGCGTCGGGGCGGGTGCTCCAAGGCCCCGCGGGGTTGGACCCTGACTCCTCGTCGGACGAGTCCGCCTGGGAGACGGAGGATGAGGAGTCCCCCGATACGTTCAAGACTCGGTGCGTCCCGTCGGACTCACCGCAGTCTGAGCCCCGGAGTAGATCCCCTCCGGAGGATACCCAGTTCTCGGAGTTTGTCCGGGATATGGCCACTGCCTTGGCTATTCCGGCGGACCCCGAGGAAGAGCCTCGAGCTGAAGAGCTCGAGGCCCTGCAGTATGACTCTCCTCCGAAGGAGGCCTTTACTGTCCCGGTTCCTCCGATGCTGGAACGGCTCCTCTTCCGGATGTGGGAGGCACTGGCCTCGGCGCCGGTTCTAAGCAAGCGAGTCGATTCGATCTATCGACTCCGGAAGAGCCCTGGCTTTCAGAAGGCACAGCTACCACACCATTCCATGGTTGTGGAATCGGCCATGCATCGTCTGAAGAGTCAGAAGATGCACTCCGCAGTGCCCCCCGGCAGGGAGGCCCGGAACCTCGATGGCGTCGGTAGAAAGTGCTTCCAGGGCTCGATGCTTGCTTACTGTATCCAGTCTTACCAGCTGTACATGGGCATGTACTTGCGGGACCTGGCCAAGGAGTTGGCCGGGTTCTCTGCTGGACTCTCCGGGGAACCCTTGCAGAGATTCAAGTCCTTGTCCTCGGGGATTCGGGACTACTCAAAGTTCATGTCCCTCGCCGCCTACGATGGCTTCGAGGCTTCGGCCCGAGCTGCGGCAGCCGGCATCGCGGCTCGACGCCAGGCATGGCTGCAGTCATCGGACCTCGAGCCATGGGTTCAGGACATGTTGGTCGATGTCCCTTGCCGAGGTGAAAACCTTTTTGGCAAGCCCATGACCGAGAAGGCCGCCCAGCTCGAAATTAGAGCACCTTACATGGACAAGGCTGTCTAGAAAGACCTCTGCCCCTTCTCATAAGAAGAAGGGCTCGGGTAAAAAGCCCTTTTACCCGAGGAAGGGCACTGCCTACAAACAGTATCCTCAGTATCAGGCTGCCCAAGCTGCACCCCTGGGTCAGCAAGCCAAGGGGCAGGGTAATGGGCCCCGTAGGCAGAGGACTCCCAAGCCTCTGGCCCCTGCTCCCACTCAGCAGGGTGGGGTTTTTTGACTTCTTGAGCATAGCCTCTCCGTCCCTGCTATCCCAACCCTGCACAGGAGGTCGCCTCGCCCTTTTTGCCCACCAGTGGCCCCTCATCACCGGGGACAGTTGGGTGTTGGACATAGTCCACAGGGGCTATGCACTACATTTTCACCAACTGCCTCCACCATACTTTCCAGGGGAGCCTCCAAGGCCTTCCCTGCACACAGACCTTCTTCAGGAACTTCAAGGTCTGTTGGAGGACAGAGCGGTGGAACCTGTGCCTCCCCACTTGCAAGGTCAGGGGTTCTACTCCAGGTATTTCCTGGTACCCAAAAGAACCGGTGGCCTTTGACCTATTCTGGATCTCAGGAACCTAAACAAGTTCCTAGAGAAAGAAAAGTTCAAGATGCTTACTCTTGGAACGCTTCTGCCCTACCTCCAGCAGGGAGATTGGCTATGCTCCTTAGATCTAAAGGATGCGTACACTCACATCCTCATTCATCCAGACCACAGAAAGTACCTCAGGTTCATTGTGGGAGGAAACCAATATCAGTACAGAGTCCTGCCTTTTGGCCTGACCTCCACTCCCAGGGTCTTTACCAAATGCCTGGCAGTGGTGGCAGCCTACCTGAGAAGTCAGGGAATCTTTGTCTTCCCCTATCTGGACGACTGGCTCATCAGGGGTCAGACGTGCCAGGAGGCCAGCCAAGCCACCCTCAGAACTATTGCTCTTCTTCAAAGCCTAGGGTTTGTCATAAACTTCGCAAAGTCCACTTTGCTCCTCTCCCAGAATTTGGACTTCATAGGAGCAAGGCTGGACTCTCTCCTGGCAAAGGCTTTCTTGCCAGAAGACAGAGCACAAAGATTGATAGCCTTGGAAAACTAGTTTCTCAACAGGTCGCTGGTCTCCGCCAGACTCTGCCTGAGGCTTCTAGGCCACATGGCTTTGACAGTACATGTGACCCCCAATGCCAGGCTCCATATGAGGCCTGCACAGTGGTGCCTTCGGACTCAGTGGTCACAGGCCACAGGCAGCCTCAGGGACAGGATAAGGGTGTTCTGAACTCCCTCAGCTGGTGGCTGCACCCACCCAATCTGCTAAAAGGAGTGCCCTTTCAGATTCCTGGGTACACGGTGGTACTGACCACCGACGCCTCCCTGCAGGGCTGGGGAGCTCATTGTCTAGACAAGTGCACCCAGGGCCTGTGGTCTCCTTGGGAGGCGGCACAGCAGATCAATCTCCTGGAACTCAGTGCTATTCGCCTAGCTCTCAAGGCTTTCTCTCCTGCCCTGGCTCATCAATCTGTCCTCGTTCAGACAGACAACCAGGTGGCCATGTTTTATGTGAACAAACAGGGCGGGACTGGGTCCAGGCTCCTTTGTCGGGAAGCTCAAGACTTTTGGTCATTTGCCCTAAAGCACAGCATGCTCCTCAGGGCTGTGTACCTTCCAGGCCAGGAGAACTACCTGGCTGACAAGTTAAGCAGGATTCTGCAGCCCCACGCGTGGCAACTGCATCCCTTGGTAGTTCAGAGGATCTTCCTGAAATGGGGTCTCCCTTGGATAGATCTGTTTGCCAGTCCACTGAACAAACAACTGCCAAAGTTCTGTTCCAGGCAACAGCATCTTCTGAGAATAGCAGCGGATGCTTTTCTGATTCCCTGGTCTCAGGGCCTCCTGTATGCGTTTCCTCCCACGCCCTTGGTGGCCCAAACTCTCTTCAAGATTCTTCAGGACAAGGCCTCAGTCCTGCTGGTGGCTCCCAGGTGGCCGAGACAGCCTTGGTTTCCACTTCTGCTTCAACTGGCGGTGGATCCCCCACTGCTTCTGGGTTTGCAACCTGACCTTCTCTCACAGGAGCAGGGTTCCCTTCTGCACCCCAATCTCAAAGCTCTCAATTTGATGGCCTGGTGGCTGCAAGGGTAGTTTTGGCTCCCTGGGGCCAACCTCAGGAAGTTGAGGAGGTTGTCCTAGCCTCTAGGAAACAGTCCACTAGGAAAACCTATGCTCTCAAATGGAAAAGGTTTTCTGTTTGGTGTCAGCTACGTACAGAGGATCCTTTCTCCTGTACTGTGACAGTAGTGTTTCAGTACTTACTGCACTTGTCCAATCAGGGACTTAAGTCTAATTTTGTTCGGGTCCACCTCTCAGCTCTAGCAGCTCACCACTCACTGGTGGAGGGACATTCTCTGTCAGTTCACCCCTTGGTGTCCCGCTTTCTCAGGGGCTTGCTTTTGCTCAAGCCTCCAATCCGTCCTGCTCCTGAGTGGGAGTTGAATGTGGTCTTGCAGCAGCTGACTCGCCCACCCTTTGAGCCGATGGCTACTTGCCCTCTACGCTTCCTGTCCTGGAAGACACTTTTCTTGGTAGCCCTTACCTCGGCTAGTCGAGTGAGTGAGCTTCAGGCCCTGGTCTGTGATAGGCCTTACACTCGCTTTTATAGGAACAGGGTAGTCCTTAGGACTCATCCAAAGTTCCTTCCAAAAGTTGTCTCCTCCTTCCATCTTAATCAAGAGCTGGTTCTTCCAGCATTCTTCCCTAGGCCTCATGCAAGCCAGACTGAAGCAGTCCTGCATACCCTGGACTGTAGGAGGGCCTTATCCTTCTACCTTGACCGTACGCAAGGACATAGAAGGGCTACTCAGCGCTTCATCTCTTTTGACCCTAATAAGTTGGGGTTGGCTGTGTCCAAGCGTACCTTGTCCATCTGGGTGGCTGACTGTATCACCTGGGCTTACAAGGCGGCTGACCTTCCTTTGCAGGGTTGGGTCACGGCCCACCGTGTCAGGGCAATGGCTGCCTCAGTGGCTCATCTCCGCTCTGTGCCCTTGGTAGACATCTGCAGGGCTGCAACTTGGTCTTCAAGCCAGACTTTTGCGGCCCATTACTGTCTGGAGAGGGAGTCCCGTAGGGACAGTGCTTTTGGCCAAGCAGTACTCCGGAATCTCTTTGAGGTTTAGGCAACTCCTGCCTTCCTGCCCTCTGTTGGGCTACCGGTGGAGGTTGTGTCCTTGAAAAGCCTTTCTTTGATGCTGTGACTAGAGGGCGTTCTCTTGTTCAGCCTGGGTTCCTGGTAGCCCAGAGCTAGGGAGTCACCCATATGTGAGGACTGACTTCCTGCTTGGTCCTGGAGAAAGAGTAGTTACTCACCTGTAGCAGGTGTTCTCCAGGAGCAGCAGGAATCGGTCCTCACAACCCTCCCTCCTCCCCTGGGAGTTGCATTTGTACATAGTTTAATTTTTCATTTTTGTGTGCTGTTTTAGCTATGTCATTTGACTGAGGTAAGATGGCACCTTTAGGCGGGAAGGGAACCGCGCATGCGTGCCTGCATTCCCAAAGGCTTTCATAGAAAGCTGGGGAAATGCTCCGCTGGGGCTTCATCGGCGTCGATGACACCCATATGTGAGGACTGATTCCTGCTGCTCCTGGAGAACACCTGTTACAGGTGAGTAACTACTCTTTTTGCAACAGACCAAATGGCCTTAAGCTTACATTGTAACAGGATAGATAACTTGGGACTGTAACTGGGATAACTATATACATGTACAAACAGTATTTACAAACAGTAAAACTATTTACAATTTATAATACCTGATGGAAGGTTCTGTTGTATATTTTGTCATAAGTCATGTTATGGGTGTGTTATGGGCTGCATGAGTTGGTTGAGGTGTGGGGGGTGGTTGTGTTGAGTTAGGGTGGGCAAAGTGTAGGAGGAACAGATGATGTTTAAGAGCTTTCCTGAACTGATAAAGGTCCCTGATTGATCTGATATGTGGTGGTAGGTTGTTCCAGCACCTCGGGGCATGGAAGGCAAAGGATCTATTCCTGGTTGTTTGTGTGCATTTTGTGGCTTCCGATGGTATAATGAGCGTATTGGCAGCTATTGACCTTCTCAGCCTGTTGTTGGGGGTGGCGGTGAGGAGAGCAGTGAGGGATGAGGGGGCTATCAGGTTGATTGCTTTGAAGGTTAGGAGTAGTGCCTTGTAGGTGAGCCTGTTGTTCAACGGTAGCCAATGTAACTCCATAAGTATGGGCGTGATGTGATCTCTTCTGGATAAGCCGCCGAGAATGCGGGCTGCTGCATTCATCGCCATTTGCAGTGGATTGAGGGTGCCCTTGGGGAGACCATGCAGAATGATGTTTTCAAAATCGAAATGTGGCGTTACAAGCGTCTGGAAAATTGTTCTGAAATCATCTGGAGCTAGCAGGGGTCTTAGGTGCCTTAACGTCATGATTTTATTGTAAATTGATTTGGTGGTGGTCTTTGAAGTTGAGCTGTTGGTCGAGCGTGACCCCCAGGTAGCGTATCACAGATTTGCATAGGATCTCTGCATCTCTCACCTTCAAGGTAGTGGGGGGAGAGAAGTTCTTGTTCTTTGTGATAAATAAGACCTCAGTTTTACTAAAGTTTATGCGTAAATTCTGAGATAGGAGCCAGTCGGTGATTGCGTTGAAGCAATCTACTAGCGGGCAGAGGTCAGGATGCATA
Source organism: Ichthyophis bannanicus (assembly GCA_033557465.1). Lineage (NCBI taxonomy): Eukaryota > Metazoa > Chordata > Amphibia > Gymnophiona > Ichthyophiidae > Ichthyophis > Ichthyophis bannanicus. The sequence continues at coordinate 328,953,404 of CM066036.1, forward strand.
ATTTTGATTGGAGTGAACAGCAAGACATCATCTGCATAGATCAGGTTGGATATATTAAAAGAGCGGATGATGTCACATATAGGTTGCATATATACGTTGAAGAGTAAAGCAGACAGGGAGGAGCCTTGGAGTACTTCCTGCTGTTGCTGGAATGGATCAGATGTTGAGGATCCAATTCAAACATGTTGCCATCTGTCAGCTAGATAGGATTTACACCATTCCCAAGCCAAGCCCTGAATTCCCTTTTGCTGGAGTCGGATAAGGAGTTGCTTATTAACAGAGTCAAATGCAGCAGCAATATCAAGGAAGATAAGTACAAACCCATTTTCCGTTTTGTCTATACCTCTGGTTAAAGTGTTGGTAAGCGTGGCGAGTAGAGTCTCTACACCATGGGATTCTTGAAACCCGTGCTGACAGGGATCGAGAGGGGCTGATGTGTCAGTGTGTTGCTGGATCTGTCTTTGGACAACCTTCTCAATTAGTTTAGCTAGAAGGGATATGCTCTAGATCGGGCGATATAAATCTGTCCTTGTTGGGTCTAGTCTGTTGTTTTTCAGGAGAGGGCGTATGGACGTCTGTTTAAGAGCTGTTGGGAATGTTCCTGATGAGAAGGAAAGCTTCATGATGTATGATAGAGTTGGGCTAAGTTCTGCGCGCATCATTCTGATCCAGTATGCTGGACATGGATCATTTGGGTCTGTAGTGGTGTTGATAGTAGCAATAAGATCTATGATGTATTTCTCAGCAGGAGGGTTGAACTCTGTTAGCGGAGGCTGTGCGTGAGGGATGTAGCTAGGTGTGGGACTCGGTGCCGCATTTGTTTTGAGGATTTTAGATTGGAGGTATACGGCATAAAGCTGAGGTTGAATTGATTCTGTCTGAGAAGTGGAAGGTTCCTTGGTTATGAATTTTGCAATGCTGAAGAGGTCACGTGGTTTATTTAGAGAGCGGAGGAGGAGCTCATTGTGGTATGCTCTCATTTTTACAGATATTGTCTCATGGTGAAGTTTTAGGAGGTTCTTGTAAGTTGTTTGGTCCATTGTGGAGCGGGATCGACGCCATACTTCTACTGAAACCCCCGGTTCGCCCTCCGGCAACCGAATGGGATTTGAATGTGGTCTTTGAGCAGCTTACTCACCCACCTTTTGAGCCGATGGCTACCTGCCATCTCCGCTTCCTTTCTTGGAAAGCACTTTTCTTGGTGGCTCTCACATCGGCCAGACGAGTGAGCTGCAGGCTCTGGTGTCAGATAGACCGTACACACGGTTCTATAGGAACAGGGTGGTGCTTCGCACTCACCCCAAGTTCCTTCCAAAAGTAGTCGTCTCATCCACCTCAACCAGGAGGTGGTACTTCTGACCTTCTTTCCCAGGCCACATGCCAGTCAGGCAGAGGCAGTCCTGCACACCCTGGACTGTAAGAGGGCATTGGCCTTCTACATGGAGTGTACGCAGGGACATAGAAGGGCTTCTCAGCTCTTCGTTTCTTATGACCCCAGTAAGCTGGGGATGCCTGTCTCCAAGCATACCTTGTCCACTTGGGTGGCAGATTGTATCACCTGGGCATACAAGGTGGCCGATCTCCCGTTGCAGAGTTGGGTCACGGCCCACCGGGTCAGGGCTAAGGCGGCATCAGTGACTCACTTCCACTCTGTTCTGCTGGTAGACATCTGCCGGGCCGCCACCTGGTCTTCAAGCCAGACTTTTGCGGCCCATTACTGCCTGGATAGGGAGTCCCAACGGGACAGTGCTTTTGGCCGGGCTGTACTTCGTAACCTGTTTGAGGTTTAGGCAACTCCTACCCTCCGACCCTTTGGTGTCAGGTTACTGGAGTGTTACGTTCTCGGTTGAATTCCTATCATGGCTGCTGCGGCTCTTCTAGAGGGAGCCTATTTTTTAGTTTTGGGTTCTCGGTATCCTATAGCTAGGGAGTCCCATTTGTGAGGACTGACTTCCTGCTTCTTCCTGGAGAAAGCATAGTTACTCACCTGTAACAGGCATTCTCCAGGGACAGCAGGAATCCGTCCTCACAATCCTCCCTCCTCCCCCCTCCCCTGTAGTTGCAGTCCTATTATTAATTTTATTCATTTTGCCGTCTTTTTTAGCTATGTCATTTGACTGAGCAAGATGGCCCCCTTGGGCGGGAAGGGGACCGCGCACACATGATGCAATCCCAAAGGCTTTCTTTGAAAGCTGGGGATTGCTCCGCATGAGGGCTCCGTCGGCGCCGACGTCACCCATATGTGAGGACTGATTACTGCTGTCCCTGGAGAACACCTGTTACAGGTGAGTAACTATGCTTTCTGTGCTCTATGTATGTAATGAGATGGATACGAATGACTTCTAAATCTAGTCGCCATTTGGCGAGCTTGTTGTATATGTTCATCTCGCATGGGATACAACTTCCTCAATCTTAAGAACTGGCCTACTGTAATATTGTGTCTAATATGGCATGGGTGAAAACTCCGATAAGCCAAAAGGCTATTTCTACATGTGGATTTACAAAAGATGGAAGTAAGAAAACCACCCCTTTGCAAAGTAATTTGAATATCTAAAAACCTCTTTAGATACCTGAGACAGCTGAGGACTGAAACATAAATTTTCATCCCTTGTATTAAGCCAGCTTAGGAATGCAGAAAGTCCATTGCATTCCCCATCACATGAAAAAGATATCCTCTATAAACCGTACCCAAATCACAATCTCTGTCCAAAATACAAACCGTTCCTCAAAATCTCGAACATTCAGCCTTGCCACCGAAGGGGCAACCATGGCCCCCATGGCAACTCCATTGGTTTGATGGTAAAAATTACCCTCAAACTCAAAATAATTCCGCTGTGTAACAAAAATCAGCAGATGCCGAAAAAAAGATAACCTAGCATCAGAAAAATCCAAAGATCTCAGATACTGTATAGATATCTCTACTGCCTGTTCTTGTGGGATATGAGTATATATAGCAGTTATATCAAGAGTAACTAACTAAAAACCAGGAATCTGCCACCTCATTGATAACAGCCAATTTATTTAACAAATCACTAGAATCCCAAATATAAGAGGCAGCCTTTCTTAATGGCATAAAAAGAGAATCTAAATACTGTGAAATTGGTTCCAAATAGGAGCCAATTCCATAACTATCAGGTGTCCTGGAAGAGAGGTAAGATATTTATGAACCTTCGGTACAAAATAGAAAGAAGGAACCCTGGATTTAGTGACATAAAAATTTAAACAATCGTTCATATATAGTATTAGAAAATAATACAGATTCCAGAACTTCCAAGATCTCAGCTTGTATATCAACAGTAGGATCCCCTTGGAGTAATCCGATTAAAGGACTGATCCTGCAACTGGGATAGAACCGCCTTTCATAATCACATTGATTCAAGATGACTAGTCCCCCACCCTTATCTGCAGGTTTTATAACTATGGAGGGGTGTCTCTGTAAAGTTTTAATAGCTTGCCACTCTTGTTTTGAAAGATTGTTTCACAGGTCATTGCAATAAAGCTGCCAATTCCTGCATGACCACACACTCAAATGCCAAAATACTGAAATTGGTGGCACCAGGAGATACCCAAATAGATCTAGCATGAAACTTCACATCTGTTGATTTTCATATCTGGTTGATCAGCAAAATATAATGCCAGTTATAGCTTACGAATGAAAACTTGTAAGCTCACATGAAGAGAAAACATATTAGTATGGGTAGAAGTTATAAATGAAAAACCTTGATTCAAGATAAACTCCTCAATTAACGTTAGAGCGCGGTCAGACAAGTTAAAAACTAAAGACTGAGATCCTAAACCTGATAAAGGAGGATACTGTTCAAATCGAGATGGCTAATGACCTCAAAACCACCTTCTAGCGTGATCCCCCTCCTCCTCAGGGTTGCGCCCGACCCTGAGTGCCTCTGTCAAGTGCTTGTGCCACTGAGAACATTTTATTTTTAAAGGGAACACAGTGCATCCAGTTGGGTTGCATAATCAAATTGAATAGCACTGGTTCTATTTAAGGGGACATTTGGGTTGTTGGTGACATATGCGCATGCTTGGGCGTCTTGGAGCAGGTGGAGTCTGGTGAGCTAGTCAGTATGGACTGCAGAGGGATCAAACTCTAATTTCCCTACCTTTCAGTCGCTGTACTTACCTTACACTGACTTTGAAAGTTTCTCTTCTCCTCCATGAGAGCTCAGCTCCTCTGTACCAGTGTTATCGCAAACGCTGTGAAAAGCTCTTATTCAATCACTCACCCACAGAAGGAAAACTCTCAGACAGGCTGGAATGCAAACAGGATCTTTAATGTGCACACAGGATCAGACAGAGAGCCGGTACCCTCCACAAAAGGTCTGAGCCCCGAGGGACGGCCTACAATGCCTTATATACAGTACAGTTTTAAACTCATTCTACAATCCCATTTGCCACAGGTATTTCCTGCCCACCAATCAGCAGCCCCTGGGGAAGGTACCTGGGTGACCTGTCCAAACCGGTATGCTCAGGTCTGCTGATTTCTGGGCTAGGGGCTATTGTGCTCAGACCTGGAGTGGGGGAAGGGTGTCTACTGAAATCTTAATGCCTTCTCTTAGCAGGCTGATTACCTCATGGCTTGGGGGAAGGGCTACCTACAGCTAGACCTCATGGCTTGCCGCATGGCTTGGGGGAAGGGCTACCTACAGTTAAACCTCATGGCTGCCTCATTTCCCCCTTTTTTAAGTAGGACCTCAACCGGTTGAGGGCTGTATTTGGGACAGGGCCATGACAGTGGTAACCACCTTGCGTTCTACCAGGGTATCAAGGGTGGTGGTCATGAAGCGGTAAAGAATAGGGATATAACATGGCAGAATGGCACATAGCAGTAAATGAAAAGAACCCCTACCACTGGGATTTTTTAGTCCCCCTGGCCAACTGAACCACTTCATAAACCACCCAGGACCCATGGACAGGTAACTAGATCACTTAGGTCTTGGATAGGGTGTTCAATGGAAACACTTGCATCAGTGAGTTTAAAACAACACATACCCTATACCCTCTATAGCAACTCCTGCACAACGTTTTTGTTCCGTGTGCAAAAGTTGCTGTTCTGACTGTAAAAGGTTGCAGGGCCTGCAGAGGCCTCTTCCCTTTGGGACAAAGGAGGGCCGTGTGCAAAAAGTCTGCAGAGGCTTTCTTTCCTTTGGGGCAAAGGCTCTTTCCCTGGGATCCACCCTTATCAGCATATTAATGGCTTTTTATTCTTGCTAGTGTTGAGTCATTCTGGCTGCACCCTGCCATTCCCTTTGCTTCATTAATCACTGGCACTGTAATCTTCAGGGCATATGAGTACTTTGTATCACCAGCTTTGTTTGGCCTGTTTAACCTGTTCAGGCCTGGCATGTCTTTTCTTGTGCTGGGTCCATTTTCTGTGCACTTTCAGGCTTGACCTGTTTCTTAGCTAGGTCCATTCTCTGTGCACTTCTGTTCAGAGTATGGTTCCCCCTGGCTTTACTCTTGTTGTGCTGGGCTCTGGGTACTCATTTTCTTAGCCCACATGCTTTTCCGTCCCATCATAATGTATTACAGCCTCAGGCAAGGATGCAGCCATACTAGACATACCTATCAGCCAATTTCCCTTCAGTCCCAATTTTTCTTTTTCTTTTCTTGTTTATGGGGGCAAAGGTAATCCCACTAAGGGCAATGGACAAGCAACCATTTGAGACAGATATTGAGACAGATAGGGGTCATCAGGAAAGCAGCTTCTGGTACTGTTCCCTAGAGACAACATACATTGTAATATCATTTTCTTGCAGCTGGTCAATAATATTGAAAACACATAACATGAAAGTATGTCAAAAGCAGCAGTGCTTAATAATGTGATAAAGAAAGCTCTGAGAAAATAATACAGCAAAATCTTGAGCTGGTGTGGGTATTGCAGTTGTTGAAGCCGAAATGGCTTGTTGATTTCAGTTACTTTCTAAGAAAACAATATTAAAAGGATAACAATACAATCGTTCACAGAAGCCCCCAAAACCCCCAGTCAGTCCAACAGTTCTTTTTTCCTGCCTCTCAGCAGTTCCTCAGGACCTCGCAGTGTGCTCCATCCCTCTCTGAAGTCTAAGTTCTGTTTCTCTCAAAAATTTAAACCTCCCATTCTCCTAGGCAGACACCCTGGCCCGTTTTCAATGTGACACACTGATCCAGATAAGGTCTCCTTCACACATCTCAGCGGTGGGCAGCTCTGAGTTCTCGGGATGGTCTGCTCCATCTGGATCCCGGCCACCTCCCTTGTCTTGTGTTACGATTTGGACATTCATTCTTCCAATGTCCCTCCTCTTTGCAGTAGGCACATTGATTGGAGGCCAGGGGAAACCTCGGCCCCCCGTATCCGCGGCCTCGCCCTCGTTCTTCTGTGCTGAACAAAGTAGGAAGCAGTTGTCTAGTGTCCGACCAGGCAGGCTGGTGTTTGTATACTACTGGTCATAAGGTCTGTCAGTTCTTGGGGCTTTTCAGTATAGGAAGCATAATGGGTTTTTTCAGTTCAACAGGTCCGTAGTGGAGATAGGGACATAAATCAGGCTGGATGGTCCCAGTGTCACACGCCCAGCAGCATCAAGGTACGGGAGCCCCTGTACTTGTCGTAATGGCATTTGGAGATCATGCGACTGCAGGTAGTAGGCCCTCGGGGTGGACGATTCAAGCTCAGCCTGTGTGCTCTCAGGGGAGGAAATGGTGGAACTGGAGGTGGTACCAGGAGTGTGAGGGGTGGAGGATGTGGGAGGGGAATCTGAAGACGATGGGCTGGAATCCACAGAATATTCCCTAAATCTGGCCCCACCCACCCCAAGAGGAGGTCTTCCTGACTCTTCAGCTAGGGGCGGACCCTGCAGTGGTGCAGATGGGACATGAGGTTGAAGCAGAGGGAGAGGGCGTGGCGGAATGTCTGGAGGGTCCCGCCCCTGGTAGATAGAGGCGGGTGTCCATCCCTTTTGGCGACCACTGGCCGCCACCATTATTCTACACTGATCCTCGTGACAGCGCTGGAACCATCTTGGTCTGAGATGGCATATGGCCAGCCATGAATCAATATAAGGGAACTGGTCAGGGCGCTCTTTTTCAACAATTTGATGGAGCAAAGACACAGTGGACAGGTCAGTGGACCCCTGGGGAGGCCATAACTTAACTAAGGCTGGCCATTCCCTCTCACACAAAAAGGATAATCTGGAGGCGGAGAGAGGTACCCCATAATCCTCTCTAAACCCAGATTTAAAATTGTGAAGCATGCACTGTAGGGGCGTTTTTTCTTTTGACTTTCCTAACCCCATGTTCTAATTCTAGTTCAATAACTAAGTACAGTATACAATGTGGATCAGATCTTCTAACCTAATCTCAATTCGGGGAAAAATGCAATTTACAGTAAGAGAAAAAGGAAAAAATGCAATTTACAATACAGATCCTATCTAGTCCTAATTCAGGAAAAATAATACAATTTACAATACGGACCCTATCTAGTCTTAATTCAAACACAAAATTTTTTACAATATAGGTCCTGGCAATTTACAATAATATATACACTCAGATTTGATTTAGATAAGAGTTAAAAATATAAGCTAGCTATTCTTAAAATGTCCACCAGATGGAGCTCCAGAATCACTAACCATGAGGAATAGTAGTAAATACAGCTAATGTCCACTAGATGGAGCTCCAGAATCGCTTTAAGTATATTGCAGTGTAGCTTACACGTGGTCTTTTCAAGATGGCCGCCTCCACGTGCGTCCCGACAACGATTCAGCAGAATTCAGCTGCTCCTGGGTGGTCAAAGGCAGGAAACCTAGTGGTGGGGGCTCAGCGGTGCATCGGGACAGCAGAGAAAGGCAGGAAATTCACATGGGTGGAGCAGAAAATTACATCGGGGGCAGAACTTTACATGGGGAAAGCAGAAAATTACATCGGGGGCAGATATTCACATGGGGAAAGCAGAAAATTACATCGGGGGCAGAAATTTACATGGGGAAAGCAGAAAATTACATCGGGGGCAGAAATTTATTTATTTATTTATTTATTTACATTCTCTTATATACCGCGCTATTCTGCATCAGTGCGGTTTACATTGAACAAACTGAAATTACATTGAACAGGGCATTATAACTTGGAGATAACTATTTTACAGGGAACATGGGCTATGGAGGGTTAAGTGGCTTGCCCAAGACCACAAGGAGCACCTGTGGGACTAGAAACCCCAGTCCTTCCGGCCCAAGGTTGCTGTCCTCTAATGGGATTTGAACCCCCGACCTTCCGGCCTGAAGTACCTTGCCCCAACCACTAGGCTACTCCTCCACTCCTCCACTCCAAATTCACATGGGGAAAGCAGAAAATTACATCGGGGGCAGAAATTTACATGGGGAAAGCAGAAAATTACATCGGGGGCAGATATTCACATGGGAAAAGCAGAAAATTACATCGGGGGCAGAAATTCACATGGGGGAGACAGAAATTCACATCGGGCAGCATGGGGAGACAGAAATTCACATCGGGCAGCATGGGGAGACAGAAACTCACATCGGGCAGCATGGGGGAGACAGAAATTCACATCGGGCAGCATGGGGGAGACAAATTCACATCGGGCAGCATGGGGAGACAGAAATTCACATCGGGCAGCATGGGGAGACAGAAATTCACATCGGGCAGCATGGGGAGACAGAAATTCACATCGGGCAGCATGGGGAAGACAGAAATTCACATCGGGCAGCATGGGGAGACAGAAATTCACATCGGGCAGCATGGGGAACACAGAAATTCACATCGGACAGCATGGGGAGACAGAAATTCACATCGGGCAGCATGGGGAGACAGAAATTCACATCGGGCAGCATGGGGAAGACAGAAATTCACATCGGAGCACAAGGGAAGCATGGAGACAGCACAAATTAATATTGGAGCACATGGAGAACTCTCCTTGCAGTCACGCTTCAGAAAACTCCCCACAAGCAGAAAGGAAAGAAGAGAAGCAGCGATCTATTCTTTATCTCAGGTATGTTTAACTTATCAAGTGCTATATTTTGGTTACTTTTAGAAGTCTTTGTTAGCGCTTTTAAAAGATCCTTAAGAGTGGTAATACTAATATCCTAGGCAATTTTTTCTTCAATATCTGTGGCAGCGCTGCACTTTAAATACCTTTTACTGCAGTTATCTTACTGGTCCACAAAAAGGACTCTGATTTCTCATGCTGCAGTTATCTTACTGGTCCACAAAAAGGACTCTGATTTACTGGACGAACGATGGCTTCAGAAACCCCCCCCCGGGGTCCCTACTAGGACCGTTCGTGCGGGTGATCGGGCCGCTACAGGTTCCTAGAATTTACTAGGAATTACAGACGGAGTACAGAAAGTAGCAGTACTCACCCAGAGCTCTGATCAGACAGGTAGTTTGGATGCCAGTCTATCCAGCCGGTTTTCAATCGGGGATTCAGCCGCAGGGACCGGCTGTCCAGACAAATCAAGGTGTCCTTCCGAGCACAAAGTGGCCCGGGGGCGCCAAGGACCGTTAATCACCTGGAGGGGCCAGTCCCTGACTGGTGGAGGCCCTGATCCTGCAAAAAAGCAGTAGTCTTCCCACTGTGGGTGTGATGAGAGAGGCTTTTCTTTTAAATGTTTCCCGGCCAACGCACCAAAAATGTTATCGCAAACGCTGTGAAAAGCTCTTATTCAATCACTCACCCACAGAAGGAAAACTCTCAGACAGGCTGGAATGCAAACAGGATCTTTAATGTGCACACAGGATCAGACAGAGCCGGTACCCTCCACAAAAGGTCTGAGCCCCGAGGGACGGCCTACAATGCCTTATATACAGTACAGTTTTAAACTCATTCTACAATCCCATTTGCCACAGGTATTTCCTGCCCACCAATCAGCAGCCCCTGGGGAAGGTACCTGGGTGACCTGTCCAAACCGGTATGCTCAGGTCTGCTGATTTCTGGGCTAGGGGCTATTGTGCTCAGACCTGGAGTGGGGGAAGGGTGTCTACTGAAATCTCAATGCCTTCTCTTAGCAGGCTGATTACCTCATGGCTTGGGGGAAGGGCTACCTACAGCTAGACCTCATGGCTTGCCGCATGGCTTGGGGGAAGGGCTACCTACAGTTAAACCTCATGGCTGCCTCACCAGCACAGTGAATAACTGACAGTTTCCTTCTCCCCTCTGTTTCTGGTGATTCAGGGTTCGTCAGGATTTGAATTTTTAAGTTGCTAGCAGCACTCCTTGCCTCTTCCCCAGCGAATTTGCTGCATTTTTAAGGTTTTTAGAGCTTAGGGAACTTTTATTTTGCAGTTTTTCTGTGCCAGCGGCCATTTTGAAAATCGGGAGGGATTTCTCTTCAGTGTTGTTTTTCGGAGGGAACAGCTCTGGGCAGCCATTTCAAAACATTTAAACATGCTGTGAAGGCACAGGGAGTTTCAAAATCCCTTTTCTTTGAAGGGTCTTCTGTTTCCCTAAGCCTACCTTGATTTTTGTTTACAAAAAAAGGGTTTAAGCCTCTGCAATGCCTGTTTCTCTGCACAGCTGTATTATATGTAATAAGAAAAAGCAGTTAATAGATTGCTTGTGTTCCACTTGCATGCTGCATCCAGGAGAATCTTCTTCCTCCATTCCCTCTGCGCTGCCAGCTGGGGACATCAGCGCCTTAACTCCTCCCTCCTTAGAGCCCCTGCAGCAGGATCTTCCTGCAGAAAAGATTCAGTCAGCTCCCATTTTGCTTCCACAGCCGCTGGACGCCACGGCAGCCTTGGCTGACAGGGAGTTCCTGACGCTCTTCCGCCAGGCATGGCACCTGTGGCGTTCTGGGTATACCTTCAGCACCCGCCCGGTAGCACGCAAGGATATGGTGGGGTCTCGCAAGCGGTCCCGAAAGTCCTCAGACCTTAAAGCAGTATGTCCTTCTAGGAACGTTGCATGTGGCTTGTGGGACACTATGGATATTCCAGAAGACTTTAAATCGTCGGAGGTGAGCCCTAACTCATTGGAGAAAGAAGATGGGGAATATTCTCCGTCTGATTCTTCGCTGACAGTTCACGAGGGCTCTCAAGATATCAGACTTTTTCGGAAAGGGAAGTTACCGGCCCTAATCACACAGGTGATGGAGTCGCTACGCCTAGTCGACACGCCTGATCCTCAGAGTTCTCAAACCCTGTTGCAGCCGGATCCCATTTTACAGGGCATTCGTAAGCCTTCCAAAGCTTTTTCCTTTCCAAAGCTTTTTCCTTTCCAGCCGAGTTACAGCATATGGTATCTCGAGAGTGGGACTCTCCAGAGTCCTCTCTACATACGACACGCGGTATTGGTCAGTTATACCCTTGGTCTCCTTCTGACTTGGAACGTTGGCTGACATACCTGAAAGTTGATGCGTTAGTACCGGGGTCACCAAGCATACCACAATTCCGGTTGAGGGCGGAGCGGCACTCCGCGACCAGCAAGACCAAAAAAAAAAAAAAAGTTGAGTATGCTAAAGACAGTTTTTTCGTTGTCCGCTGTTTTCCTTCAAGCAGGGGTGTGCGCAGGTCTAGCAGCACCTGTCTCCCTTCGATGGATTCTGCAGCTTCCAAGTGATCCCGAGTTGGCTCGTTTAGAATCCATCGCTGCATTCCTGGCAGAGGCCTTCTCTGATCTCTTGCGGCTGTCAGCTTGCTCCGTAGCACCGGTGACAGTAGCTCGGAGATGGCTCTGGCTGTGTCAATGGGCAGCGGATGTTGATTCGTTCAAAGACTCCAGCGTTTAGCTGCCATTCGTCCAGTTCCACCGTTGGAAAGAGGACTAGGCCGTTACGCTGTCTATTTTGTGGTGCCAAAAAAAAAAAAAGACGGCTCCTTTCATCCTATCTTGGATCTCAAAGGTGTCAATCGCAGTCTGCGGGTACCACACTTTCGAATGGAGACTCTGTGATCCGTTATTCAAGCGGTAAGCAAGGGGGAATTCTAGCTTCCCTCTATCTCGCAGAAGCATTCTTTCACATTCCCATTCGAGAGGGGCATCAGCGACTCGTTCGATTCGCGGTACTCGGTCAACGTTTCCAATTTTGTGCGATGCCCTTCGGTCTAGCTTCAGCGCCTCGAACCTTCTCCAAGGTAATGGTGGTAGTAGCTGCGGCCTTACGCAGCCGCGGCATCAGAGTTCATCCTTATCTGGACGTCTGCCTCATTCGCGCAGACTCTCTCCCCGAGGCTTGCAGCACAGTCTCTGTGGTTGTTGCCTTTTTCGAAAGCCTCGGCTGGGTAATCAACCACGACAAGAGTTGTCTTCAGCCATCCCAGGAGATCGAATTTTTTTGGGGGGCTTGATTTGTTACAGCCTTAGGTCGGGTCTTTTTGTCAATGCCTCGATTCCTCAAGTTAACTTCTCAAGTTCGCAGTCTCCTAGCACAGATCTCACCTCGAGCATGGTGTCCAGAGGATTATCCAGTTCAGTTGCCTCTACTACCGGCGGTGAGACTTTGCCTCCGTTGGTGGCTCCGGCCCCGCAGTCTCGTCTCCTTCGAGGGGTTCCCTTGGAGACTCCGCGCTGGGTGTTGGTAACGACAGACGCCAGTCTCTCCGGTTGGGGAGTGCATTGCGGCTCGCACTCAACGTAGGGGATTTGGTCTCCTCGGGAGGCCCGGTGGTCCATCAATCGCCTTGAGATGTGAGCATTGCGCTTAGCCTTGCAAACGTTTCAGCCTCTTCTGCGGCGTCAGGCGGTTCGAATTCTGTCCGACAACGCTACGACGTGGCATACCTCAACTGCCAAGGGGGCACAAAATGTCCAGGTGTATCGAAAGAAATGGGTCTTCTCCTTCCGTGGGCGAAGAGGTATCTGCAGGCGATCTCGACGCAACACATCGCGGGGGTAGACAATGTAAAAGCCGATTTCCTCAGCCGACATGCTCTGGATCCAGGGGAGTGGGCTCTAGCGTCAGAATCCTTTCAGTCCATTGTTCGACGATGGGGTCTACCGGCAATGGATCTCATGGCTACGGCGCAGAATACCAAGGCATCGATCTACTTCAGCCGTTGGAGAGACAACGGGTCGCACGGGACAGATGCTCTGTCTCAAGCGTGGCCAACCCATCTCCTTCTGTATGTCTTTCCTCCCTGGTCCATGATCGGCAAGATTCTCCAAAGAGTCAGGGAACATCGCGACCCGGTGATCCTGGTAGCACCGGAATGGCCTCGCAGACCGTGGTATGCACATCTCGTCCGGCTGTCTCGGCTGTCTCCTCTACGCCTGGGGGCGTTCCCAGGGCTCCTGCTCCAAGGGCCGGTGGAAATGGGAAACACGGCTCCTTACTCGATTACGGCATGGCTCTTGAACGCCGCAGGTTAGTTCAGAAGGGATATTCGTCGAGTGTGGGGGCGACAATGCTTAAGGCACGGCGGTCTTAGACGTCGCTGGCTTACGCTCGTGTGTGGCGTCTCTTTGACACTTGGTGTTCGCTACGTCACATCTTGCCCTGGCGTTGCAACATCCCGGATATTCTTTCCTTTCTGCAGGCCGGTCTAGATAAGGGTCTGGCGCTCAGGGCCTTGCGCATGCAGGTTGCCGCGCTAACTTGTTTTTGAGGGCCGATAGCGGGGCATTCTCTCGCCTCGCATGTGGACGTTTCGTGTTTTCTTAAAGGGGTTCAGACATTACGGCCCCCGATACGTCCTTTAGTTCCTTCTTGGGATCTCGCTCTCATTCTCTGTGTTCTTGTTGCTCCTCTCTTTGAGCCCCTGAAGGCATGTTCCCTTAAGGATTTAACACTAAAGACAGTTTTCCTAGTGGCCATAACCTCGGCACGTCGGATTTCCGAACTTCAGACTCTCTTGTCGAGACCCCTATCTCTCGTTTTCTTCGGCGGGAGTTTCTCTTCGAACTGTTCCATCCTTTTTACCTAAGGTGCTTACCCCGTTTCATGTCAACCAGACTCTTTTCTTGCTTACCTTTGACAGAGAGCAGTGTTCCGGTCACCTTCGTCAATCGCGTGCTGTGGACCTGAAGAGAGTGCTTTATCGGTATCTTAAGATCACGAACGCCTTCCGTAAGACCGATCATCTTTTTGTCCTGTTTGCGGACCCTCGATGGGGGTCCGCAGCCTCCAAATACACCATTTCTAGATGGTTGCGAGGAGCTATTGAGGCAGCTTATATACTGCAAGGCAAGCAGGTTCCAGCAGGGCTCCTAGCTCACTCCACTCGGGCTCAGGCTTCGTCTTGGGCCGAGCGGTCTCAAGTAGCCCCTCTCGACATTTGCCGGGCGGTGACTTGGTCATCGTTGTCCACGTTTGAATGTCAGTATAGATTGGACGTTCACGCTCGGCAGGAGGGTCAGTTTGGCGCTGCAGTGCTGTCGTTGGCATTGACCCCCCCCTTGAAAGCAGGTAGCTTGGGTACTGCCCGTTTGTCTGGACTGGTCTAGCAGTATGAACTGGAAGGAGAAATTTCACTTACCGTTAATTTCCTTTCCTGGAATACTGCTAGACCAGTCCAGGACCCACCCTGCTGTCAGTTACGGTCCTGCTAGTGCGGTGAAGTCGCTGGCCTCTGTTCGTTCCTTGTCAGTATGCCTCACCATGGGGGCCCGATGGCTGCGTTATCGGTCTTAGCAGCCTTCAGTTCTGGGGATACTTTCAGCTCCCTTGTACATAGTTGAATTAAACGTCCACTATGTGTGGTCTTATGGTTTAGTTGCGTTACATGTTTGGGTTCGCTTTACAGACAATGCTGAGGGAGACCCCTAGGGGTAGGACCATATCACCAGAGTCCAGCCTATCAGAGTTCTGGTAGAATTCTCTGTCTCCAAGATCTGCTGGCAGGGGGTCACAACCCGTTTGTCTGGACTGGCCTAGCAGTATTCCAGGAAAGGAAATTAACGGTAAGTGAAATTTCTCCTTCTTTCCTGCCACACCTTTTTCTTTGCATGTGTGCTCATAATCAGTAAGCAAGCCTGCCTCCTCGTCAGAGCTAGGGCATGGCTTGGCTTGACTTTTTTTCAAAGTAGTTTTTCTACCTCTGTGCAAAGCTTGGCTGTCAGTAGTTTTAAAGGCACAAGTACCATTTTCCTCTATTTCCATTCTTTCCTGATCACTCACATCACCACACTAGTCCTATATTTTGATGGTGTAAACAAATGATC
Organism: Ichthyophis bannanicus; assembly: GCA_033557465.1. Classification (NCBI taxonomy): domain Eukaryota; kingdom Metazoa; phylum Chordata; class Amphibia; order Gymnophiona; family Ichthyophiidae; genus Ichthyophis; species Ichthyophis bannanicus. The sequence goes on from CM066036.1 coordinate 328,968,504, forward strand.
TTCGTTTACCCATTCCACTCCATTCATTAATTTATATTAATATATCATAGTGGGCAAGTGCCCAGTTGAGATGATATATGGTATTTGTTTGTTCCGCCGTTACTGTATTTTTACCTTATGTGATTTTAACATTTTGTGTTATATGTATGAGGAGTATTGAATATTTCGACAAACAAATGGGTAAATGTGTGGTTACCTCATTATTGAATATGAGTGTACTTAATGATATCCAAAAATAATGTCTAAACATTTCTCAAATAAGGTGCAAAAAAGATTTTTTTGTTCATTTTTAGATGTTGATGGTTGTCAATTAAGAGCAAAGATATAATTTATTTAACAGTATTTCTATACCGCCTTATCCTACAATCAAGGTGGTATCACAGCAAAACAATCAAAAGGAGTGAACGTGTTTTTCATGCAGTGACGGTTATATCGTGATTGGTGTGTAAGATGTTGTAGTGTGTTCGATTAGGTTTAATTGTTTTGTTAAATAGTCACACTGCTTTGAATGAATAGACAGAGGGTTTCAACGATTATAAATTTATTTAATTGTTGAGCCTTGTAAGGCTAGGGCTACATTGTGTTTAAATTCATGTTGAATTTGTAGTCTTGTGGTCATTTGTGTATTAGTTGGCTTGGCTCTGACATGGGGCAGTGGACTCATCTTCCAAAGCTCGATTGCCCACCTGTCCTTAGAGGGATGCTTCTCTTGGGTCCAATTTGGAGAAGCTGGTAAAGGACATGGGTGAGATGACATCTTACCGCCTTCTGGAGGACAGATCCAAGGGGCCTTTGAAGCGGGCAGGAGCCCTTTTTCCGTCACTCTGCCTGCTTCTTGTGGGCATGCTGGTTGGACTCCTGGAGGTTTCAGGACTCCCGTCACTGCCAGCCTGAAAAGCCTTTATGCTTATGGATGTCAGACTTGTTCTCAGTAGCTTTGTGGAGCACTTGGTGGACCCAGGGACCCAGTCCCATCCAGAAGAGGACCCTCCCAGGATGCGCAATGACAGTTTGGGGGCCCATTCCCGGTTCCTGCAGTTGGGGGCTGGCGTTGCCTCTTCCTTCAGGAATGGGCCTGTTTCATCAAGAATTGCGTTGTGCTAGTTCCCATTCAGTACAGCTATGTCTTCGAATTCAAGAGCTGATCCTGGCCGCTTTTGTCTTCTCCCCTTATGGACTGTGAACAGCAGGGCTGCTGTGCAGATCCCCTTTGACAAGTTTTCTCTCCTGAAGGTACAGTGGTGCCCATCCCCCTGGATGATCAGGACAAGGACAGGTGTTCCATTTGTTTCATGGTGCTGACACAGAAGGAACATTCCAGCCCATTTTGGACCTCGTGTCAACGAGCACTTGCGCATCTGTGCTTCTGGGTGGAAATTTTGCAATCCATGATTCAAGTGTTCCGCCAAGGGGAGTTCCTGGCATCTCTGATTTTTGCCAAGGCATATTTTCATTTCCCGACCAGGGGGATCAGTAAGTACCTGTGTTTTTGCCATGCTTGGCTCTGTGGTGGTAGCTGCAGCAGTACAATACCAAGGGATTTGTGTGCACTCATACCTGGACTATTGGCTCATCTAAGCCCATTCTCTTTCAGAGGCATCTCTAGTAGCTCCCCGACTGGTGTCTTTTCTGATAAGCCTCCGCTGGGTGACCACTTGAGGAAAGAAGTTGTTCTTGCATTCCTAGTCTCTGCAGTTTCTGGGAGCACGTTTCGATACTCGCGTGTGCAGTTTCATCCTGCCCCCCCCCCCCCCCCCCCCCCCCCAAATGTCAAAGGCTGTTGGATTGCCTAGCACTGTTATGTTCGCAGCAGGCGCCCAGATTATCTTCAACTCTTCGGATTGATGGTGGTGACAATGATGGTGGTGACAATTATCTTCAACTCTTCGGATTGATGGTGGATGCGTGCTCTTTTGCGGCCGCTCCAGTGGTCCTTGCTGACTCTGTGGTCCCTGAGTTCTCAGTGGTTCAAGCTCAGGCTCTCACTCCCAATGATGGTGATGGCCAGCTTGCGGGTGGTGGCAGCAGCCCAGTTTTCTGAGGAAGGGTGTACCACTGGACGATTGCTCATGGACCCTTCTGTCGATGGATGCCAATCTCTCCGGCTGGGCAGCCCATTGCCAAGGCCAAATGTCCCAGGACTGTTGGAACCTCAGGGGAAGCAGTGTGGTCCATCAACTGCCTTGAGGTGAGGACCATTAGGTTGGCTGGGCGGTTCGAGCGTTCTCGGACAATGCCACAGTGGTGGCTTATGTCCATCTGCATGAGGAGTGCCGGGGTAGTTCTGAATATGGCTCTCCTGTTTGCCTGGGTGTTGATGAATATCCTAGTTTGTCTGCTCTGGACATTGCAGGGGTGGCTACTGTGGAAACAGATTTTCTCAGCTGGCACTCTTTGGTTCCAGAAGCGTGGGAGTTAATTCAGGAGGTGTTTCCTTTTGTTTGTGCACTACTGCGGTCGCCGCTAGAGGGATCTGATGGCATCCTACTCCAGTGCCATTCTTCAGTCACAGTGCGGAGATGGTGTCTGAGGGCATCGGTGCCCTGGCTCAATCTTTTACAAAGTTAGCACCGTCTGTATGTGTTTCCTCCATGGCACCTAGTGGTGAATGGAGCACCACCTGAGAAGGATTATTCTGGCAGCACCGGATTGACCAATTAGAGTGTGATTTGGATATCTGATGCAGCTCCTGCAAGTGCAACCTCTTCCTTTGCCTCAGTCTCGGGACCTATTTTGTCAAGGGTCGTTTGTTCTGGAGGACCCGGTTCCTTTCTCGTTTAAGGCTTGGCTCCTGTATGGAGACGGTTAGCGCATACAGGCTACACTTCAGTGGTGGATTCCACTCTACTCAGAGTCCAGAGGAGGTCTACCAACCTGGCGTAAGTGCAGGTCTGGTGCCTTGAGTGCTGGTGAGGTGCATGGACGGCTAAGGTGCCGTGTCGATCTTTTCTGCAGGACTGTCTGGAGGATGACCTTTTCTTTCAGCTCCCTGAAGGTTCAGGTGGCAGCCTTGGTTTTGGCTGGTAAGTCTTTAGCTTTACACTCGGATGTTTCGATGCCTTTGTCGGGGTTTGCTTTTACGTTCTCGCCTCTAGTCTGTGATTCTTTCCTGTGATCTGTGTCTGGTGCTCGGGGCACTGATGTTGGAGCCCCTTGAGCCATTGAAGCAAGCTACTCTATAGGATTTGAGGCTCAAGATGTTTTTCTTGGTTGCGATTTGTTCTGCAAGGCAGATTTGTTTTGCAAGACAGAGCTGCAGGCTCTGTCTTGCCAAGATCCTTATCTGTCTTTTTCAAAGGAGGTTGTTTCCAGTCATCCTGTGCCTTCCTTCTTGCCTAAGGTGATTTCTCCCTTTCATGTGAACCAGGTCTAGCTGCCCTCCTTCTCCAAGGAGCAGTGTTGGGGGAAGGATAAGAATCTTCGCCCTGTGGATGTCTGGAGTGTGCTTCTCCAATACTTCGAGGTTACAAATTCCTTTCATAAGTCTGACCATCTTTTTGTGCTGTTTGCTGGCCTGCACAAGAGTGAAGCGGTGGCTAAATTGACTTTGGGATAATGAATTAAGGAGGCGGTTGCCTTGTTTTATCTTTTGCAGAACTGGCCAGTTCTGGGGGGGGGGGGGGGTGGTGTTTAGAGGTCTTCTGTGTTTGTCCTATGCTTTCTTGAATTTGGATACTGTCTTAGTCTCTACTGCCTTTACTGGGAGACTATTCCACATATCTACCACTCTTTCTATAAAGAAATATTCCATACATTACTCTTGAGTCTGTCCTCTTTCACCCTCATCCTATGTCCTTTCGTTGCAGAGCTTATTTTTAATTGAGAGGCTCTCCTCCTGTTCATTTATGCCATTGAGGTATTTAAATGCCTCTGTCATATCACCTCTATCCCGCATTTATTTATTTGTTATTTATTTAGCTGTATTTATATTCCGCTTTTCACCGGGTCAAAGCGGTCAGTTGGGGGATACATTTAACACGAGGGGATATGACACACATACGTTAATACTTACAGGGAACATGGGCAATGGAGGGTTAAGTGGCTTGCCCAAGACCACAAGGAGTGCCTATAGGACTAGAAATCCCAGTCCCTCCGGCCTGAGATTGCTGTCCCCAGGTGGGACTTGAACCCCCGGCCCTCCGGCCTGAAGTACCTTGTCCTAACCACTAGACCACTCCTCCCTCTAAAAGTATACATATCAAGATCTTGTCTGTCCCCATGTGGTTTATAACAAAGACCACCGACCATTTTGGTAGCCACCCTCTGCACAGACTCCATCCTATTTATATCCTATTTAAGGTGTGGTCTCCAGAATTGCACACAGTACTCATCTCTCCTCATGCTATCTACTCCTTCCCTGGGTGTCTATTGTATTGCAGATTTTTGTATCATCCGCAAAGAGGTGAACCATACCCAACAGCCCTTCTGCAATATCGCTAACAAAAATGTTAAAAAGAATCGGACGAAGGACAGATCCCTGCAGCACACCACTGGTAACATCTTTCTCCTCAGAATGACCTCAGTTTATCTGTACACTTTGTCGCATCCCACTCAATTAGTTTCAGACCCAGTCAGTCACTTTTAGGTCCATCCATAGGTTGCTCAATGTATTTAAGTTGCCTGTGCGGAACGATATCAACGGCTTTACTGAAATCTAAGTACACCACATATAGGACTCTCCCTCTGTCCAACTCCTTGGTCACCCATTCAAAGAAATCATTTAGATTTGTCTGACAAGACCTGCCTCTAGTAAACTCATGCTGTCTTGGGTCCTACAATCCACTGGATTCCAGAAACCTCACTATCCTCTGTTCAAGCAGCATTTTCATTAATTTACTCATCACAGAGGTCAGACTACTAGGCCTGTAGTTCTCAACTTCATCCTTCCGCTTTTGTGTAAAAGGACCACATGTGCCTTTCTCCAGTCTTCTAGGACCCCTCCCGATTCTAAAGATGCATTGAAAAGGTCAGACAGTGGAGCTGCTAGAACTTCTCCGTTCCTTCAGTACTCTTGGATGTATCCTATCGAACCCCATCACTTTGTGTTCTTTAATTTAGCTAATTCCTTACGAACAGTCTTCTGAAAATCGTTTCCCTTCACTTCTTTTCCTATTTGTGGGTGGGGGATAGGGAATACTGTTCCTTGGTGACAAAAGGGAAGGACTGTGGAAAATACATTGTCCAAGCAACATATGATATTTTTGATATGGCATTGAGAACCTCTGTGATGAGGGTTGGCGCCTGGAGACCCAGTGTACAGGAGCAACTTGCCAATGTGCGTGCAATGCTGTTGAGAGAATCTCTTCAGTGATATGGTTCAAGAGGCTGCAACCATGATCAAGCAGTATACTGACATCTAGTGGATCCTCTCCAGGCCTACTTCTGTCCCAGCTTCCTCATCTAGAAGGTTTCATAGTGGAAGGCAAATGAGATCCTATTACTCTCATAGGTGTATGTCAGGCCTTGATAAATTTTGTGTGAATTTAGGAGTCAGGCCAAAATCTTAGGAGTCAGTGCTTCTGACTTCCTCGTGCCCCCCACCCCACCCTCCAGTTGTTTCTCATGCTGGTCTTATGAGATCAGAACCAAAGTGCCTAAACTGTGCGTCATCTTTAGATTAACAGTAGTTACAATTTCAAGTAGCAAGTGTCTATGGGTGTGTGATGCCTATCTACATGGGTTGTGGTGGTGGGGTGCCTTTCTGTGGGTGAGATGCAGGGCTGTGGTGCATGTGTGTGTGTGCTGCAGAGCTGGGGAGCTTGTGTGTGATGTGCAGAGGTGAGATGCCTATATCTGTACGTGAATGTGTGCATGTCCAATGGAGGTGGGGTGTCTGTGTGTGCTCTGGGGGAAGGGGCATGCACCTTTCAACAAATACATATTCTGCCCTTTTCTCCCCATGATTTCATCCCTTTAAAATCCAACACCTTGCATGCCTCCTCCCACCCCTTCCCACTCTGTTCCCCTTCCAGACTCTCTCCCCATCTCCCTGCCCTACATTCCTTCATCCTCTTTCCTTTGTATTTTTGTTTTTGTTACTGGCCCTTCAAGTTTTTGCATGTTTATTCCCCGCCCCTCCTATCTAACCTTTTTTTAAAATTTTTTATTGCTGCACCCATCAGCTCTTTTCTGCCTTCCAGGGCGTGATCCTGGCCTTCTCCACCTGTTCTGCCTGTGGGGATCTGATCTCCCACGGGCAGAAGAGAAGGAAATGGCTGCAATCGTGGCCCTGATGCAAGCTGTCTGCCTGTGGGGATATGATCTCCTGAGGGCAGATAGCTTGCATCGGGGCCGCGATTTTCAGCCATTCTTTTCTCTTGTAACCACAGGGATTGTTCTCCCTCAAGCAGAAAAAGTTCTTGCCCCATGATCAGGATTTTTTTTTAAGATTGGGGCAAGTAATCCCAGATGCCACATGCAAATTTCTGGTCACCATAGTGACCTGACGCCTGGGATTTGTCGAGCCCTGGTATACTCTTTCCCCAGGACCAAGCAGGAAGACAGTCCTCACATATGGGTGACGTTGGCGCCGACGGAGCCCTCGTGCGGAGCATTTCCCCTGCTTTCAAGGAAAGCCTTTGGGAATGCAGCACGCATGTGCAGTCCCCTTCCCGCCCAAGGGTGCCATCTTGCTCAGTCTTTCTTTTTCCACGGAGCCCAACAGACGTGAGTTCGTGTCACCCGGTAAAAGTAGACTTTTTTTTCTGTGATTTTCGCTTTTTCTGATCCGGTTCGACGCCGGTTCCTCTTCAAGCCTGGGCTCGGTACACCGGTATCGAGTTCGGTATTCTTTTTTCGTTTTTTGTCCTTCGTGACTAGCGTTCGCGCCTTTTTTGTTATTTTCACTGGCAGCCCGGTCCTTTGACCTCGCAGGGGCCCTTTTTCCCCCGATGGCTGCAGGTGGGTTCAAAAAATGTGATCGGTGCAAGAAACCTATGTCTCACTGATACGCATGACTGCTGCCTCCGATGCCTCGGGCCCGACCATGACCCGCTGGCCTGTGGCCCATGCAGCAAAATGTTGTCTAAAGCGCTTCAGAGCCGTCAGCATCAACGTGAGAGAATTTTCTCAGAGTCCACGTCCGGCCGGGCCCAGACTTCGTCAGAGGCTTCGACATCTCGGGAGTCGGAACCCGAGCGCAGTCGTGGTTCCTCTGAAAGGGGGTCTCCCACCCAGGAGCACAAAAGGAAGAAGAAGCTTGTGAGGGTGGCGTCAGGGGAAGCTCTTGGGTCCTTGAGGGCCAGGTCGCGTAGCCCTGACTGCTGCCCCAAGCTCTCTGAGTCGGAGAGGCTGTCCAAGCTACCTCATATGGAGCCGGAGTCCCCGAGTCACATGAGTTCTGTTATCCTCGTGGACTCTCCTCCGGGAGAGCTGACGTCGGGCCTGACGCCGTCGGGGCCCGAGTTGGAGGCTGCTGGGTCTCCTGAGCTTGGACTCAGGTTGACGGCCTTGGAGAGCAGCTTGGCTGCCTTCATGGAACAGCAGTGGGTGCTGATTGCCGGTCTGACCGGTGCATCTGCTCTGACCACCGGGACCTCGACCACCGGGACCTCTAAGTCGACCCCGGAGACCGAGCCGATCCTCAAGTCCATCAAGTCTCAAGTCTATCCTCGGTCAAGGTCCCCCTCACCCTCCTGTGCGGGGCTGAGGTCATCGATGCCGGTGCCCTTGGTGTCGGGGCAGGTGGCACCGAAGCCCACACAGCCGGAGCTGCTCGACTTCTCCTCGGAGGAGTCGGCGTGGGAGACAGAGGACGAGAAGTCTCCGGACACCTTCTGGACCCGGTGCGTCCCTTCGGACTCACCGGAGTCGGAGCCTCAGAGAAGGTCCCTCTCCCCCCTCCCCCGGAGGATACCCCGTTCTCGGACTTCGTAAGGGACATGGCCAAGGCTTTGGCATTCCCTGCGGACGCTGAGGAGGAGCCTCGAGCCGAGGAGCTTGATGCCTCCAGTATGACTTTCTTCCGAAGGAAGCCTTTACTGTACTGGTTCCTCCAATGCTGGAACGGCTGCTCTTCCGTATGTGGGAGGCACCGGCCTTGGCGCCGGTTCTTAGCAAACGGGTTGATTCCATTTATCGAGTCTGTAAGAGCCTCGGGTTCCAAAAGGTGCAGCTACCACACAATTCCATGGTTGTGGAATCGGCCACGCACTGCCTGAAGAGTCAGAAGATGCACTCCTCGGTGCACCCGGCTGGGAGGCCCGGAACCTGGATGTCCTCGGTAGAAAGTACTTCCAGGGCTCTATGCTATCTTGCCATGTCCAGACTTACCACTGTACATGGGCATGTACTTACGGGATCTTGCAAAGGAGATTGCCGGGTTCTCAGCTGGCCTCTCCGAGGAACCCTTGCAGAGGTTCAAGGCTTTGTCTACAGGGATCCGAGAGTGCTAGAATTTATCTCTTGAGCAGCCTATGATGGCTTAGAGGCTTCGGCCCGGGTAGCTGCGGCCAGCATCGGTGCACGCCATCAGGCCTGGCTACAGTCATCAGACCTGGAGTCATGGGTGCAGGACAAGTTGGTCGATGTCCCCTGCCGAGGTGACAATCTATTCGGTAAACCCATGACTGAGAAGGCTGCAGAAATCAAGACTGAGACTCTCACCAGGACAAAGCTGTCCAGAAAGACTTCTGCCCCCTTCTCAAAAAAAGTAGGGCTCGGGAAAGAAGCCCTTTTTCCCCGAGGAAGGGTGCTGCCTACAAATCCTACCCTCACTATCAGGCCTCTCCAGCTCCCCAACAGGGCCAGCAGGCCAAGGGGCAGGGGCATAGGCCCCGTAGGCAGAAGACCCCCAAGCCGCCAGCTCCTGCACAGCAGGGAGCGGGGTTTTGACTCCCACAGCTGGCTCCACTCAGCACAGGAGGTCGACTGACCCTGTACGCCTACAGGTGGCCAGCCATCACAGGCGATACCTGGGTACTCAGCATAGTCCAAAAGGGCTACATGCTCCACTTCCACCAGCTACCCCCCTCCTACTTTCCAGGGGAGCCTCCAAGACTCCCTCTACACAGAAATCTCCTCCTTCAGGAGTTGGCAAGTCTTCTAAAGGAACAGGAGGTGGAACCGGTTCCTCACCATCTGGAAGGGCAAGGCTTCTCTTCCAGGTACTTCCTGGTACCAAAAAGGACAGGAGGCCTCCGGTCTATCCTAGACTTGCGAAACCTAAACAAGTTTCTGGAGAGGGAAACGTTCAAGATGCCTACCCTTGGGATACTGCTACCCTACCTCCAGCAGGGAGACTGGCTATGCTCCTTAGACTTAAAGGATGCTTATACTCACATCCTCATTCATCCAGACCACAGACAATATCTCAGGTTTGTGGTGGGAGGAAACCATTTTCAGTACAGGGTACTTTCCTTTAGCCTAACCTCTGCCCCCAGGGTTTTCACCAAATGCCTGGCGGTGGTGGCAGCCTTTCTCAGGAATCAGGGAATTTTTGTCTTCTCATACCTGGACGACTGGCTCATCAGGGGCCAGTCTCTCCAGGAGGCCAGACAAGCCACTCTTCGCACTGTCTCTCTTCTTCAGCATCTGAGCTTTGTCATAAACTACGCAAAGTCTACTTTGCTCGCATCTCAGAACCTAGAGTTTATAGGGGCGAGACTAGACACTTCAGGCATGAGCTTACTTGCCCGAGGACAGGGCCCACAGATTGATGGAGTTGGCAAACCAGTTCCAAAGCAATTCTCAGGTCTCCGCCAGGCACTACCTGTGACTTCTGGGCCATATGGCATCCACTGTGCATGTGACTCCAAATGCCCGTCTGCACATGCGGGCTGCTCAGGGGTGCCTCAGAGCTCAGTGGGCACAGGCGACCTCTGAGACAGAGTAAAGGTGTCCAAACCACTTTTGGACTCCTTATAGTGGTGGCTGCATCTCCCAAGCCTCCTCGGGGGGGGGGGGGGGTACCTTTTCAGGCTCTAGCACACACAAGAGTGCTGACGACTGATGCTTCCTTAAAGGGCTGGGGTGCACATTGCCAGGGCACGTTCACTCAAGGCCTCTGGTCCCCTCAGGAGGCCACGCAGCAGATCAATCTTTTGGAGCTGCGAGCAATTCGCTTAGCTCTACAGACTTTTTCTCATGCCCTCTCTCACTAGTCTGTTTTGGTTCAGACAGACAATCAGGTGGCAATGTTCTATGTGAACAAACAAGGGAGCACGAGGTCCAGGCTTCTATGTCAAGAGGCACTGGCCCTTTGCTCCTTTGCAGTAAAACAAGGCATGTTTCTCAAAGCAGTTTATCTACCTGGACAGGAGAATTTCCTAGCAGACAAGCTAAGCAAGATTCTCCAGCCTGGCAATTGAATCCAGGGGTGGTCCTGCAGATCTTACATAAGAACATAAGAACATAAGATATGCCATACTGGGTCAGACCAAGGTCCATCAAGCCCAGTATTCTGTTTCCAACAGTGGCCAATCTAGGTCATACGTACCTAGCAGTTTCCCCAAGGGACACAGGTTCCACAATGCTTGTATTGGTTCAAGCATTGATATCCTGGGTCCCTTCTTAATAATGGTTTATGGACCTTTCCTCCAGGAACTTGTCCAAACCTTTTTTAAACCCAGCTACACTAACAGCCTTTACTACATCCTCCGGTAACAAATTCCAGAGTTTGATTACACGTTGAGTGAAAAAATATTTTCTTTTATTAGTCTTAAATAGTTTACCCTGTAGCTTCATTGCATGTCCCCTAGTCTTTCTATATTCTGATAAGGTAAACAATCGATCTACGTTTACCCGTTCCACTCCGTTCATTAATTTATAGACTTCTATCATATCTCCCCTCAGCCGTCTCTTTTCCAGGTTAAAGAGCCCCAACCTTTTTAGCCTTTCTTCATAGGAGTAGCCTTCCATCCCCTTTACCATTTTGGTGGCTCTTCTCTGAACCTTTTCTAAAATTGCTATATCCTTTTTAAGATATGGCGACCAGAATTGCACACAATATTCAAGGTGCGGTCTCACCATGGAACGATATAGAGGCATTATAATATCTTTTGTTTTATTTTCCATTCCTTTCCTTATCATACCTAGCATTCTATTTGCTCTCTTGGCCGCCGCTGCACACTGGGCCGAGGGTTTTAACATGGTATCCACAAGGACGCCTAAATCTTTTTCTTGGGTGGTGGTTCCTAATGTGGAACCTTGCATCGTGTAACCATAGTTTGCGTTGTTCTTCCCTAGGTGCATAACCTTGCACTTCTCCACATTAAATTTCATCTGCCATTTTGATGCCCAGTCTTCCAATTTATCAAGATCCTCTTGCAATTTTCCACAATCCTCCTGGGTTTTAACAACTTTAAATAGTTTTGTGTCATCAGCAAATTTGATAACCTCACTCGTTATTCCACTTTCCAGGTCATTTATGAATATGTCAAAAAGCAGCGGACCCAGCACAGATCCCTGGGGTACACCACTATTCACCTTTCTCCATTGGGAAAATTGGCCATTTAGCCCTACCCTCTGCTTTCTATCTTTTAACCAGTTCCTGATCCACAGTAGTACACTGCCTCCTATCCCATGACTCTTTAGTTTTGCCAAAAGTCTCTGATGAGGGACCTTGTCAAAGGCTTTCTGAAAGTCCAGATACACAATATCAACCGACTCACCTTTGTCCACCTGTTTATTCACTCCTTCAAAAAAACATAACAGATTAGTAAGACAAGATCTTCCTTGTCTAAAGCCATGTTGGCTGTCTCCCATTAGGTCATGACTATCTATATGCTGAGTAATTTTATTCTTTATGATGGTTTCTACCATTTTTCCCGGTACTGATGTCAGGCTCACCGGTCTGTAGTTTCCCGGATCACCCCTCGAACCCTTTTTAAAAATTGGTGTTACATTGGCGATCCTCCAATCCTCAGGTATTAGAGATGATTTTAATGATAGTTCACAGATTACTGATAGCAGGTCTGCAATCTCAAATTTCAGTTCTTTCAACACCCTTGGATGTATACCATCCGGCCCAGGTGATTTGCTACTCTTCAGTTTATCTAATAGTTGTAGGACATCTTCCCGATGTATCGATATTTCCTTCAATTCTTCCACACCTTTAAATACCACTTCAGTCGTGGGTAACATCCCTACATCTTCCTCAGTAAAGACCGAAGCAAAGAATTCATTCAGTCTCTCTCCGCTATCGCCTTGTCGCCTCTTAGTGCTCCTTTAACCCCTTTATCATCTAATGGACCAACTGACTCTCTCACGGGTTTTTTGCTACGAATGTACTTGAAAAGGTCTTTATTTCGCGTTTTTGCTTCCGCAGCAAGCTTCTTCTCAAATTCTCTCTTTGCCTGCCTTATCAATGCCTTGCATTTGACTTGCCAGTGCTTGTGCTGTTTCCAGGTTTCATCATTTGGCTCTTTTTTCCATTTCTTGAAAGATGCTTTTTTGGCAACAACAGCCTCTCTGACCTCAGCTTTAAACCATGCTGGCAATTTTTTGGACTTCCTTCCACTTTTCTTAAAGCGTGGAATACAGCTGGTCTGGGCTTCCAAGATAGTATTTTTCAACAACACCCAAGCTTGATGTACGTCTTTAACCTTTGCAACTGCTCCTTTTAGTTTTTTCTTAACTGTTTTCCTCATTCTATCATAGTCTCCCTTTCGAAAGTTAAAGGGTAGTACTGTGGATTTCCTTACTATCCCTCCTCCACTAATTAAATCAAAGGCGATCATGCTATGATCACTATTGCCAAGTGGCCCCAACACCCTTATCTCTTGCACTACATCTGGTGTTCCACTAAGGACTAGGTCTAATATTGCTTCCCCTCTGGTCGGTTCATGAACCAGCTGCTCCAAGAAGCAGTCATTTATTTCATCTAGGAACTTTATCTCCCTAGCATGTCCTGTTGTGACACTGACCCAGTCGATGCCGGGGTAATTGAAATCACCCATTATTATTACTGCACTGTAACTTTTGCTAGCTTCCTTGATTTCTTTGAGCATTTCATCATCCATTTGTTCATTCTGGCCAGGCGGACGATAGTACACCCCCACTGCCATCGCCTTCCCCTTTTTACATGGAATTTCAATCCATAGAGATTCTACAGCAAATTTTGTTTCTTGCAAAACTTTAATCCTTTCTGACTCAATGCCCTCTCTAACATAGAGCGCAACCCCTCCACCAATTTGATCAGCTCTATCATTTCGATATAGTTTGTACCCAGGTATCACAGTGTCCCACTGGTTGTCCTCCTTCCACCATGTCTCTGATATTCCAATCATATCTAACCTCTCGTTTAGTGCTATATATTCTAACTCTCCCATCTTGTTTTGTAGACTTCTAGCATTTGCATACAAGCATTTTAGAGACTGTATTTTATTCATATTAATTTGGCTATTGGTAGACATGGGTAATTTGGGATCTTTAAGTTCTGTCTGCTCCATACTCGAGGGCATTTGGGCTACTTTACTCTTTTTTGGAACCTCTCTGCTTTTTGTAGTATCCTTCAAGGATACATTCTTCCGAACCATGCGCTCTTGGGCGACTGTCGGCTTTCCCCTATTATCTAGTTTAAAAGCTGCTCTATCTCCTTTTTAAAGGTTAATGCCAGCAGCCTGGTTCCATCCCGGTTAAGGTGAAGCCCATCCCTTCGGAAGAGCCCCTCCTTTCCCCAGAATGTTCCCCAGTTCCTAACAAATCCGAACCCCTCATCTCTGCACCATTGTCTCATCCACGCATTGAGAGTCCGGAGCTCTGCCTGCCTATTGGGTCCTGCGCGTGGAACGGGAAGCATTTCGGAGAACGCTACCCTGGAAGTTCTGGATTTCAACTTCCTACCTAAAAGCCTAAATTTAGCTTCCAGAACCTCCCTACCACATTTTCCTATGTCATTGGTACCAACATGTACCAAGACAGCAGACTCCTCCCCAGCACTATCTAAGACCTTATCTAGGTGGCGTGTGAGGTCCGCTACCTTCGCACCAGGCAGGCATGTTACCAGGCGATCCTCACGTCCACCAGCCACCCAGCTATCTACATGCCTAATGATCGAATCACCAACTATAACTGCTGTCCTAACCCTTCCCGCATGGGCACTTGGCCCTGGAGAAACCTCCTCGGTGCAAGAGGGGTTTACATCACCTGGAGGACAGGTCCTAGTTACAGGATCACTTCCTGCCACACCAGGGTGATGCTCTCCTGTCACGTGACCTCTCTCCTCCATGGCAACAGGGATGCTGCCAGACTGGAGGTGGGACTTCAGGACTATATCCCTGTAGGTCTCGTCTATGTACCTCTCTGTCTGTCTTATGTTTTCCAAGTCTGCTACTCTAGCCTCTAGAGATCTTCCTCCGCTGGGGACTGCTGTCCATCGATCTCTTTGCCAGTCCACAAAACCGTCAGCTACCCAGGTTTTGCTCCAGACAGCCGCACCCCCTGAGAATGGCAGCAGATGCTATTCTGATCTCTTGGTCTACGGGCCTCTCCTGTATGCATTTCCTCCCACGCCCCTGGTGGCCTGAACTCTGTTCAAGATTCTCCGGGACAAGGCCTCGGTGATTCTGGTAACCCCCAGATGGCCCAGGCAGCCGTGGTTTCCACTTCTGCTGCAGTTGGCGGTGGAAAATCCATTCCCTCTGGGGTTGCAACCCGATCTCCTGTCTCAGGATCAGGGTTCCCTTCTGCACTCCAGTCTCGGGTCTCTCATTCTGATGGCCTGAACTCTGTTCAGGTCCACCTCGGTGCTCTTTCAGCGCACCACTCCCCGATGGAGGGACAGTCTCTGTCGGTTCATCCCTTGGTGTCCCGTTTTCTCAGAGGTCTGCTTCTTTTCAAGCCTCCGGTTCATCCACCGGCGACTGAGTGGGATTTGAACGTGGTCTTGCAACAACTTACTCGCCCACCGTTTGAGCCGATGGCTATTTGCCTTCCGTATGGGGTCGAGGTCATCGACGCCACTACCCTCGGCATTGGGGCGGATGGCATCGGTGCCCGCCCAACCGGAGCCGCTCGATTCCTCCTCGGAGGGGTCGGGGTGGAAAACGGAGGACGAGGAGTCCCCGGACACTTTCCGGACCCGGTGCGTCCCATCGTATTCGCCGGAGTCCGAGCCTCGGAAAAGGTCCCCCCGGAGGATACACGGTTCTCGGATTTCGTGAGGGACATGGCCAAGGCCTTGGCCTTCCCCGCGGACCCCGAGGAGGAGCCTCGAGCCGAGAAGCTCAAGGCCCTCCAGTATGACTCTCCACCGAAGGAGGCCTTTACTGTACCGGTTCCTCCGATGCTGGAACTGCTGCTCTTCCGTATGTGGGAGGCACCAGCCTCGGCACCAGTTCTTAGCAAACGGGTTGATTCCATTTATCGAGTCCGTAAGAGCCCTGGGTTCCAGAATGCACAGCTACCGCACCACTGCATGGTTGTGGACTTGGCCATGCATCATCTAAAGAGTCAGAAGATGCACTCCTCGGTGCCCCCCGGCAGGGAGGCCCGGAACCTGGATGTCCTCAGTAGAAAGTGCTTCTAGGGCTCTTTGCTGGCTTGCCGTGTCCAGACTTACCCAGCTGTACATGGGCATGTACCTCTGAGACCTGGCAAAGGAGATTGCCGGGTTCTCTGCTGTCCTCTCCGAGGAACCTTTGCAGAGGTTCAAAGCTTTGTCATCGGGGATTCGAGAGTGCTCGAAGTTTATATCTCGAGCGGCCTATGATGGCTTTGAGGCTTCGGCCCGAGTAGCAGCGGCCGGCGTCGGTGCACGCCGTCAGGCCTGGCTACAGTCATCGGACCTCGAGCCATGGGTCCAGGACAAGTTGGTCGATGTTCCTTGCCGGGGTGAGAACCTCTTTGGCAACCCCATGGCTGAAAAGGCTGCAGTAATCGAGACTGAGACTCTCACCAGGACAAGGCTGTCCAGGAAGACTTCTGCCCCTTCTCAGAAGAAGAATGGCTCGGGGGAAAAGCCTTTTTACCTGAGGAAGGCCTCTGCCTACAAATCCTACCCTCAATTCCAGGCCTTTACAGCTCCCCAACAGGGTCAGCAGGCCAAAGGGAAGGGACATGGGTCCTGTAGGCAGAAAAACCCCAAGCCGCCAGCTCCGGTTCCTGCACAGCAGGGAGCGGGGTTTTGACTCCCACTGCATAGCCTCTCCCCCACAGCTGGCTCCACTCAGCACAGGAGGCCGGCTGACACTGTACGCCCACAGGTGGTCAGCCATAACAGGGGGATACCTGGGTACTGAGCATAGTCCAAAAAGGCTACTTGCTCCACTTGAACCAGTTACCTCCCTCCTATTTTCCAGGGGAGCCTACAAGACTCCCTCTGCACAGGAACCTCCTCCTTCAGGAGTTGGCAAGTCTTCTACAGGAGCAGGCGGTGGAACCGGTGCCTCACCACCTGATAGGACGAGTCTTCTATTCCAGGTACATTCTAGTACCAAAAAGGACAGGAGGCCTCAGGCCCATCCTAGACAGGGTACTTCCATTTGGCCTAACCTCCGCGCCCAGGGTTTTCACCAAATGCCTGGCAGTGGTGGCAGCCTATCTCAGAAACCAGGGCATCTTTGTCTTTCCATACCTGGACGACTGACTCATCAGGGGTCAGTCTCCACAGGAGGCCAGACAAGCCACTCTTCGCACTGTCTTCTCCAGCACCTGGGCTTCGTCATAAACTTCGCAAAGTCCACTTTGCTCCCCTCACAGGACCTAGAGTTCATAGGGGCAAGGTTGGATACCTTACAAGCAATGGCTTATTTGCCCGGGAACAGGGCTCACAGACTGATGGCTCTGGCCCAGCAGTTTCGCAGTGGATCTCTGGTCTCGGCCAGACATATCCTGAGGTTTTTGGGCCACATGGCATCCACGGTCCATGTAACTCCAAATGCTCGTCTGCATATGCGGCCTGCTCAATGGTGCCTCAGAGTTCAATGGATACAGGCCACAGGAGACTTAAGAGACAGAGTAAGAGTGTTCAGACTACTAGCGGACTCCCTGCAGTGGTGGCTGCATCTCCCAAACCTGATCAAAGGGGTGCCTTTCCAGGCACCACCACACACACAGGTGCTGACGACCGATGCTTCTCTTCAAGGTCGGGGTGCACATTGCCAGGGGGCATGTACTCAGGGCCTCTGGTCCCCTTGGGAGGCCACACAGCAAATCAATCTGTTGGAGTTGCAAGCTATTCGATTAGCTCTACAAACTTTCTCTCATGTCCTCTCTCACCAGTCTGTCTGGATTCAGACAAACAACCAAGTAGCAATGTTCTATGTGAACAAACAAGGAGGCACAGGATCCAGGCTTCTTTGTCAGGAAGCACATGCCCTGTGCGCTTTTGCAGTTAAGCACGTCATGTTTCTCAAGACTGTTTATCTACCTGGCCAAGAAAATTGCCTGGCAGACAGGTTGAGCAGGATTCTACAGCCTCACGAATGGCATTTGAATCCTCTAGTGGTCCAGCAGATCTTCCTCAAATGGGGTCTTCCAACCATCGATCTCTTTGCCTGTCCACTGAACCGTCAGCTGCCCAGGTTCTGTTCCAGACAACCACATCCTCTGCGAATAGCAGCAGATGCCTTCCTAATCTCTTGGTCTACGGGCCTGCTGTATGCGTTTCCTCCAACGCCTCTAGTGGCCTGAACCCTATTCAAGGTTCTTCGGGACAAGGCCTCGCTGATCCTGGTAGCCCCCAGATGGCCGAGGCAACCGTGGTTTCCACTCCTTCTGCAATTGGCGGTGGACACTCTACTCCCTCTGGGGGTGCAACCCGATCGCCTGTCACAGGATCAGGGATCTCTCCTGCATCCCAACCTCCAGTCCCTCCATTTGATGGCCTGGCTGCTGAGAGGATAGTTCTAGCCCCTTTGCTTCTACCTAGGGAAGTGGAGGAGGTGGTTTTGGTCTCTAGGAGACAATCCACCCGGAAATGTTATGCCCTCAAGTGGCGTAGGTTCTCCACCTGGTGTGCTCAGCGCCAAGAGGATCCATTTTCGTGCCTGGTACCAGTGGTGCTGCAGTATCTGCTTCACGTGTCGGACCTAGGCCTTAAATCCATCTCTGTTTGGGGTCTACCTCAGTGCTCTGTCAGTGCACCACTCGCCGGTGGAAGGCCAGTCTCTGTCGGTCCGCCCGTTAGTGGCCCGCTTCCTTAGAGGCCTGCTTTTGCTCAAGCCTCCGATTCGTCCACCAGCCCCTGAGTGGGATTTGAATGTGGTCTTGCAACAACTTACTCGCCCACCGTTTGAACTGATGGCTACCTGTCATTTACGCTTCCTTTCCTGGAAGGCGTTGTTCTTGGTGGCTCTTACTCGGCCAGGCATGTGAGTGAACTACAGGCTCTGGTTTCTGATAGACCGTACACACGGTTCTATAGGAACAGGGTGGTCTTATGGACTCATCCTAAGTTCCTTCCAAAGGTTGTCTCCTCCTTCCACCTCAATCAGGAGGTGGTTCTTCCGACCTTCTTTCCCAGGCCGCATGCCAGCCGGACTGAGGTGGTCTTGCATACCCTGGATTGTAGGAGGGCATTGTCTTTCTACATTAACCGTACGCTGGGGCATCGAAGGGCTGTTCAGCTCTTCGTATCTTTTGACCCCAATAAGCTGGGGTTACCTGTCTCCAAGCGTACCCTGTCCATTTGGGTAGCAGACTGTATCGCCTGGGCGTACAGGGCAGCCGGCCTCTCCTTGCAGGGTCGAGTCACGGCCCACCGTGTCAGGGCAAAGGCTGCGTCTGTAGCTCATTTCCGCTCTGTTCCGTTGGCAGACATCTGCCGGGCCGTTACTTGGTCTTCAAGCCAGACTTTTGTGGCCCATTACTGCCTCGAGAGGGAGTCCCACAGGGACAGTGCTTTCGGACAGGCGGTACTCCGTAATCTTTTTGAGGTTTAGGCAACTCCTACCCTCCGGCCCTTGTGTTGGACTACCGTTCGGGGGCGTTCTCAGAGAAAATTCTTATCACGCATGCTGAGGCTCTAGAGGGAGCTTATTTTTCAGCTTTGGGTTCTCGGTAGCCTAGAGCTGGGGAGTCCCATATGTGAGGACTGTCTTCCTGTTTGGTCCTGGAGAAAGAGTAGTTACTCACCTGTAACAGGTGTTCTCCAGGAGCAGCAGGAATCAGTCCTCATGACCCTCCCTCCTCCCCTTGGAGTTGCAGTTATATATTTCGTTTTGTTTTTTGCTGTCTTTTAGCCATGTCATCAGACTGAGCAAGATGGCACCCTTGGACGGGAAGGGGCCCGTACATGCGCGCTGCATTCCCAAAGGCTTTATTTGAAAGCTGGGGAAATGCTCCACACGAGGGCTCCATCGGCACCGACGTCACCCATATGTGAGGACTGATTCCTGTTGCTCCTGGAGAACACCTGTTACAGGTGAGTAACTACTCTGTCTCGCACACAGTCTGAAATATTTTAAATGCTCAACCTTTCCGACTGCGTATAGTACACTGCTGACGTCAGATGTTTTCAGGAGCCGTCTGACAGTAGTATTGCATTGCATCAGAAAAAGATGCAATCAACTCTGGATGATGTGTGCATGCTGGTATTATGCAATGTGATGCAATATTACGTCATTCAAGGTTTATTTGGGATGTTGTTGATGTCCTACTGGATAAATTTACACGGTGAAACTTCAAAAATGAATTATATGCAATATCTTCAAAACGAGAGCCAATAACATTTTTTTAATGTTAAATTCGTGTTCAGCTCACCAAGATACTACAGATTAGGGCCTTTTAAAGTCAGTAACGATTTAAATGTTGACCAGTGATATCGGTTCCAAGAAAAGTTCTGAAATATTTCTTTGGGCGTCTGGCTCTCCTTTTTTCAAAAACAGGATTGGCTATGTTCTCTGGCTTTAAAGGATGCCTGTGGCCCCCTTGCGCTCAGCCTGCATATTCGAAATTTACGAGGCTGAAAATTTAATCTCTGTCCATACATTTATATCACACTACTTTCTGGAAAGGGAATACCAAGCGACAGCAGGTTTGGCCAGGCTGTACTTCGAAATGTGTTCAGGGATTAGTATCTTATGTGCATTCCTCCACGTCTCTTTTTCTTTTGTTCCATGCTGCCTCATTCTTGCTGTATCTGTCTAAAGGCCTATTACCTTAACAAAATAAAAAAAAAAGTTCTGTTAATATCAGCTATTGGCGACTGGGCTGGCCCAACCACCAGGCAAACTAGGCAATTGCCAGGGGCAGTAAAGAGTAGGGAGGGGTGCTTAAGGCTTAAAGTATGCCTAGGGCTCCAACACCTTGAAACAACTCTGGGGCCAGCTCTGTTGGCGACACTCCAGCTTGCCCTTCTTTTGAGGCAGCCAGTTGCTAGGGAATCCCATATGTAAACACTTATCCTCCTTTCCATGGAGAAAACAGATACTCACAAGTAGGTGTTATCTGTGAACAGCAGGAGAAATTCTCACAAACCTCCATGCCAGCAATGTTGAACCTATTCCTCTGGGCCACGACTCATATGTGTCCTCTACAGAGCTCGCTTCCTTCCCGTTAGTTAGCCCACTCGGGACTTGTGTCCAAGAGGCTTCACCTATAGGTAGAGGCAAGCGAGAGTCTGTATTGGAGGCCAGGCAAGTTGAAGCTGTCAGTGGGAGTGAGCATGGAGTCACCAGACTGGATCTTGGTCACTTTGGATGCCATCCTGTTTGGCTGGGGAGCGTACTGCCTGTCAGAAGTGGTGTAGGGATGGCGAGCCATCAGTTGCCTGGGAACAAGGGCAGTTTGAGTCAAAAGGCATTTCTCTCAATGATCCGCAGAGAGACAGTATAAATTCTGTCTGACAATGTGACCACAGTGGTGTTTATCAACGGGCCGAGAGATACAAGAAACAGGCAGTAGAGGAGGTAATGCGGAGGGCAGAAAGTCTCACCTCAATGTCAGCAGCTCACATGGCAGAAAAAGAAAACATCCAGACAGATTTCCAAAGCATAAATTTACTGGATCCTGGAGAATGGAATTTGATAGAGACAGCATTCAGCCATTGTTCTTTGATGGAGGACCCCAACAATGGACTTCCTGGTGATGGTACAGAATGCCAAAGTAGGACGGTTCTTCAGCCATCAAAAAGAGCATCTGTCACAGGGGCTCAACGCTCTGCTGAAGTTGTGGCCTCAGAAGAATTTACTTTGTGTTCCATGGCCGTTGATAGGCAGAGTAGTGCAGAGGATAGAGAGCCATTCAGGATTAGTGATGCGGGTGGCTCTGGACTGTTCAAGGAGATCCTGATATGAGGATCTCGTCAGATTGAATATGGAAGATACGTTGCTATTCCAGATGTCAGACGGCCTCCTGCATCAAGGGTCAGTTCTGATGATGGATATGGTCTGTCTATTGAGAGGTCACGATGGCGAAGAAAAGGCTTCTCTGTTCAGGTGATTGGGTTCCTGCTTCAAGCTAAGAGAAGGACCACTTTCTTATTGCATATGCATGTATGGAGCATTTTTGAGGATTGGGTCCAGGAAAGAGGGCTTTAGTCTTCCACGGCATTGCTTCCTGAGATTCCAGCTTTCCAGGTTTCGCCTTAAATTAATTGAGGGTGCAGGTGGCGGCCCTATTGTTTTACAGAGGCCGGGTCCAAGAGCTTCCTTCGTGCTCTCATTCAGTTGTAGGTAATTTTTTGAGAGGAGTAAAGCATTCAGGGCCCTTTTTTTGTTCAGTGGTGCTGCTTTGGGATCAGAATTTAGTGCTTCCATTTTTGATTGCAGTAGCTTTCGAATGCCTATGGGTGGCAACGTTGAAGAATCATATGTGATGGTCTTTCTAGTGGCAATTTTTTTTTCTGCCAGGAGGATTTCAGAACTACATGCTCTCTCATCAAGGGATTGATTAGACTGGTTCCTTCTTTTCTGCCTAAGATGGTCTCAGCCTTTCACATTGACCATTCAGTTTCTTTGCTTGTAGTGTGGGGTTCCAAAGCCCTCAAGAGCGGCAACTCTTGGATGTTTACAGCATGTTGTGGATTTATGTGAAAATAACTGAGGAGTTTTGGAAGTTGGATTATTTGATTATTCTGTTTGGGGGGGGCAAGAAAGGAATAGGTAATTTCTAAGGCCTCTGTTGCTCAGTTGGTAAAAGAAACAATTTCATTGGCTTGTATTTCCAAGGGGCATGCGGTAGCCTTGGGGCTATGGGCCCACTAGACAAGGGCACAGTTTTCCTCTTGGTTAGAATGTAGTTTGGCTCCTCCTCAAGCGATTTGTAAAACAGCAACTTTGTCTTCTATTCGCGCCTGGACTTTCAGGCCAAGCAGAACATGGCTTTTGGAGCTAAGGTCTTGCCGTCTGCTTTGGTTGTACCTCCCATCATTGAGTTCTGCTTTGGTATTTTCCATGTGTCTGGACACTGGACTAGAGGGACGATGAGGAAGGTAAAATTAGACCTGATCTGCTAATTTTCTTTCCTTGAATCCCTCCAGTCCAGTCCAGGACTCATCTAGCAAGCACCATGGCTTTCTTCATTTCTCAGGCAGAAGGAAGTTTTTAGATTTTGCTGGAGGTTTCATTTTCTCTGTTCTGGATCTTTTTGATAATGTTCAGATTTTGAGTTAACATTCTTATGTCTTATTCAGTTGGACTTTAATCCTCGTGGTTCAGTAAGGGGTTTATACATTTTAATTTTGCTTTGTTACAGAAATAATGTTTGTTGCTGGACTTAATAGGATCCTTAGGATGATGACATCCAACCTGTACTTCTGTCTCCATGTGCTGGCAGAAGTG
This sequence comes from Ichthyophis bannanicus, assembly GCA_033557465.1. Taxonomy (NCBI): domain Eukaryota; kingdom Metazoa; phylum Chordata; class Amphibia; order Gymnophiona; family Ichthyophiidae; genus Ichthyophis; species Ichthyophis bannanicus. Next base: position 328,991,165 of record CM066036.1, read on the forward strand.
AGTAAACCCACATGACTGGACTGGAGGGACTCAAGGAAAGAATATGGCAACTAAGGCCTAATTTCACCTTACTTAGCTCTGCCTGAAATGTTATGGTCTGTAAGCTTTTGCAATTTCCTAGGCTAAGCCCAAGGCACTGCAGGCTGTACAAGTCATTAAATTAATAGGTTGTGCATGAGAGAGGTCACAGTCTGAAAGTGACAAATAACTTGTAGGGCTGAGCTTGAAGGTACTGCTTTGTCTATTAGAGATGATGTATGGAGATGAATTACTATCTTTCATATAGGAACTAAATTTGATTTTTGCAGGTAAAAAGGAAAGAACCTTTGGAGATCACAGAAGGCAGTGAGCAGAAACGTCCACGCCCTTCTACGCCAGCTGAAGATGACGAAGATGGTAAGTGACATGAGTAGGAGAAAACAAGTCTATTAGGCCATCAAGCAGTTTCAGGATCTATCCATAACCTAGGAAAGCTTATACAGCTTGTGTGTGTAGTTTTGCTTTTGTGAAAAAGTTTTCAAGGAGTTATATCAATACCTCTGTTAACTTTGGATACTGTGTATGAAACTCTCCCACTTTGTTCAGTAATACTGCCTTATGTTCTGATCTCTCACACCAGTACACATGGTAGAAGCTCTTCCTTTTAGGGCTGAGACGAACATTAAAATCATGCATTCTCCAGGAACAAACAGGAAGTCAGTCCTCACATATGTGTGACATCGGCACCGACAGAGCCCATGCGGAGCATTTCCCCAGTTTTCAAAGAAAGCCTTTGGGAATGCCACCTTGCATGCGTGGTCCCCTTCCCGCGCAAAGGTGTCATCTTACTCGTTCTCCCTTTTTCCACGGAGCCCTTCAGACGTGTGTCTCGTCCCTGAAAAAGGTTTTTCAAATTCTAGCTCTGTTTTTGCTTTTCTGGTCTTCTTCGGTCCTCTTCCCGCCATCCTGAGCTCCACTGCTTAGGTTCTCGGTCTCTGGATTTTTTTTTTTTTGCCCTTCTTTTTCTCCCCATGCTTTTGCACCCTTTTTAACCGCTGGCCGCGTCGAGGATCTTTGACCTCGCAGGGGTCCTTTTTGCCCCGATGGCCTCCGGTTTCAAAAAATGTGATAGGTGTTCTAAGAATATGTCGTTCACAGACACCCATGACTGTTGTCTCGGGTGCCTGGGAGCTGACCATGATCTGGAGCAATGCTCCCTCTGCCATCCAGAGTCATAAGCAGAAGCTGGATGATCTCTTTTGAAAGGCAGCCCTGGTATCCCCGGTAGCCTCCCACTCCGTGGTCCCGCAACCAATGGAGTCCCCTAAGGCTCCTCCTAAAGCCTGGTGGCACTCCAACCAGGAGTCACCTGAGCGCGAGCGGAAGGAGGTTGTGAGGACACTGTTGGGGGCGCCAGACAAGCGTGAGTGGTCACATGCCCAGTCTCTCAGCCCTCCTCGGCAGATCCCAGAGTCAGAGGGAGCAGCCTAGAAAGGTACCTCGAACCGATAAGGAGGCCTCTGACAATGGTGCCTGGTCTCCCAAGGGTTGTCCCGCCGAGGACCTCCTCGACACCCATCCCGGTCACCCCGGCATCGGTGTTGCAGGGCCCCACTCCTGAGCGGGAGGCCCAAATGCTGGCCTTGGAGCGCAGCATGTCTGCGTTCCTAGTCGCTCAGCAGGTGCTGGTGTCAGACCCCGCCGGCACACGCCTCAAGACCGCAGGGACTTAGAACTCGAGAACTCTCTGGGCTGCCGCAGTGACCCCCTGGTCCTCGGGCATGAGATCTTCGTGGGCGAGTGCCACTGGCTCTGGGCAGGCTTTGGCTTCAGAGCCCGGCGTGGGTTCGCCCGACCCCGAGTTCTCCGCAAACCACTCGGACTGGAAATCCAACGGGGACACCTCCCCGGAAATCCAGTCCCACCAGGACTTCCCTCGGATCTCTCTCCGCCAGCCCAGAGGCGGCGGTCCCCTCCCAATGACACCTCCTTCTTGGAGTTCGTCCGGGATATGACTGGGATATGGCGCTCGCCACAGAGTTGGACAAAGAGCCCTGCGCAGAGGAGCTCGATATCCTTCAATATGAGGCTCCCCCGAAGGAGAATCTCACGGTCCCGGTTCCCTCCTCTGGGTCCCGGCCTCTGGGTTTTGACACCATTGACATAGCCTCTCGTTCACTGGCAAATCAGCTGCCGTTTGGGAGGCGTCTGGTCCACTTCGCCTTCTGGTGGGAAACCATCACCACCAGTGCCTGGGTTCTCCAGGTCATATGGGAGAGCTGTCTCTTCAATCTGGACCAGCTCCTTCTTAGTAAGTCACTGGGAAGCCACAGTGGCTTCCTCTGCACCAGGCCCTCCTGACTCGGGAGATAGTAGGCCTCCTTGAGGATGGGGTGGTGGAACCAGATCCACCGCACCTCAGAGGACGGGGGTTCTATTCTGTGATACTTTCTCGTCCCGAAGAGAACAGAGTCTCCAACCCATCCTCGACCTGCAGAACCTAAACAAGTTCTTGGTGCAGGAGAAGTGTTCAAGATGCTGTCCGTTGAAACACTGCTCATGTCTATCTCCAGCAGGGCAATTGGCTATGCTCCTTGGACCTAAAGGATGCTTTTACTCACATCCTTGTCCATCCCAAGCACAGAAGGTACCTCCACTTCATGGTACAGGGGAACCACTACCAGTACAGGGTGCTCCCCTTCGGTGTTGCATCCACCCAGTGGGTCTTCACAAAATGCTTGGCCGTGGCGGCGGCCCACCTCCTATTACAGGGCACCTTCGTCTATCCTTATCTAGATGATTGGCTCGTGATAGGGGGCACAGCCTCCAAGGATTGGTGGGCCACAGAATGCACCATTCACCTTCTGGAGCACCTGGGATTTGTGGTCAACTATCCAAAATCCCACCTCTCTCTGGGGCAATCCCTATAGTTCATTGGGGCCCACTTGGACACTCTGCGGCCCATGGCCTTCCTTCCCCAGGACAGGGCAGACCGCCTTGTGTCCCTGTCGTCTGACATGCAGCATCGCAGTGTGGTCTTTGCTTCGTCGATGCTTCGTCTTCTCGGCCACATGGCTTTCCCGGTCCATGTCGTACCCCATACCCACCTCAACATGCGTGTGGCACAGTGGTGCCTCCGTGCACAGTGGACCCAGGTGACAGGCCATCTTCAAGACCCCCATCTCAGTCCCTGACCTGATGGCGGGATGTATGGAACCTGCTCAGAGGAATGCCCTTCCAGACCCCGATGCATTAGGTGTTGGGCTGGGGGACCCACTGCGCATGCAGGGGATGGTCCCCCGAAGAGGCTCGTCAGCAGATCAAGCTGCTTAAGCTCCGAGCTGCTATCCTCGCGCTCATGGCCTTTTGGCATCTCTTGCAGCACAGAGTAGTCCTTGTCCAGGCGGACAACCAGGTCACAATGTTCTACGTTAACAAACAAGGGGGCACTGGCTCTACAGCCTCTGTCTGGAGGCGATGGCTCTGTGCTCTTTTGCAGTGAGCCTGGGCATCACCCTCTGAGCCATCTATCTCCCGGGCCAGGAGAGTACCTTGGTGGACTGGCTAAGCAGGGTCCTCTAGCCACACGAGTGGCACCTGTGTCCCCGGATGGCACAGCAGCTTTTCCAGCATTGGGGGACCCCAGACCTGGACATTTTTGCCAGCCCTGCAATCTTGCAGCTCCCCCCTGGTTCTGCAGCCCCCTCCCTCACCCAGACACGGTGGTGCCGGATGCCTTCCTCCTGTCATGGGCCACTGGCCTGCTGTATGCCTTTCTCCCCACGCTGCTCATTGCTCGGACCTTTCTCATGTTACAGCGGGACAGGGTCTCAGTGATCCTTGTGGCCCAGGTAACCGTGGTTCCATCTGTTACTCCGCCTCTCGACGGGGCCCCCGGTTCCTCTAGGGAACTCGCCGGGGCTGCTGACGAAGGAGGGGGGTCTGCTGCTTCACCCCAATTTGAGGTTTCTCTCCCTCACATCTTGGCAGCTGAGCAGGTTGCCCTAGCCTATCTATCCTATCCATCTCCCTATGGAGATCAAGGATATTCTTCTGGCCTCACGGAAGGATTCGACCAGGCGGGCATACGCCTTCAAGTGGCGCCGGTTCTCGGTGTAGTGCTTGTTCCTTATCGTTCCTCCAGTTCAGTCCTCCCCTCTGGGTTGTGCACCACCTCCTGCAGCTTGGAGACTGGGTATTTCAAAATTGTGACATCACTGGATAAAGCCTGCTGGTCTCTCCCATCAGCCCCAGTGTGTCCAGTCTCCATGCAGCAGGAGGACGTCGTGAGCCTAGGTCTGGGCTCACTTCAGGAACAGATAAGGAGCCTGTAGGGTAGGATAGATTAGGTTAGTTTGGTTCCAATTCTTCAAAATTCAAATTTGTTACTGTCTCTTTAAAAAAAAAAATAAAAATAAAAAGGCATTACTTTCTTGGCCGGTCCCTGCCTGCCTGTAACCTCGTTGTCGGCGTGTACTTTATTTTCTGGGCGGTCAGATCTCTCCTCCCGGACTGTACAGAGGAAAGCTCTCAGTCAGCCACTCTTATCCCGCCGGGCACGCAGCTTTGCGGCCGTGGTTGATCGGCCTGAGGGCAGTGCGGCGGTGTGCAGGCTAGCCGACGGCACGCTACCATTTGAATCGGGAGGTGCCGCGCGGTGCAGGAGCTTCATCGGCACTCAGCAGGACAGTGTTGGGTAAGGCTGTACAGGCGCAAAGGGAACCGGCGAGAGGCTTCAGCCGCCTGCGATGGTGGGCTGCAAGACGGGGTTCTCTCAGCAGTGTCGTTTGGTGCCTTTTTCCTCCAGAGCTTGTCAGCCATTTTGAGCAGCGCGTGTGTGCCGCGTGGCTGCCGGGCTGGGGGAAACACACTCAGCAGAAAGCCCTGTTCTGGCGGGGAAAGGTTACTGATCCTTTCTTTACTTAGTTAACAAATGAATAAATTAGAACTAACTTATTTATTTATTTTCTTTGATTTCAGATTACATTACCTGGGGGGTTTAGGGGCCGTCTAGGCCTAGCCCAGTAGACGAAAGGGGGCCTCTCCTGGGGGGAGGGAGGTGTTTTGGGCTCATCTCGCTCATGGTAATGAAGGTATAAAAAAAAAAGAGAAACAATTTAGGAAAAGAGAAGTAGCACAACTTCTATCTCGGAAGTGGTGAGAGCCACGTTGGTGGGTGGCTACCTTATGGCTGCACATCAGCAGTGTGTAGTCTGCGGCACCCGAAGGGGGAACTGTAGCTGATTCTGGTGTCTGCCGCGACTGCTATGCTGTCTTCCAGTGTGGAGCAGCAGATGGAGGAAAAAGGGTCTCATGGAGCGGTAGGCGAGACAGTGAGGTTATCCTTACAAGTGCCTGTCGTGGAGGACTCGGCAGGTTCTTCAGGGGCCCTGCTGATACCGGGATCGAGCGCGAATCTCTGGGATTTTTGCCCAGACTTTGTACTTATTATGCACCAGGCATTTTGCCTGCGGCATCAGGGTAAGGTGCCAGGATCCTTACCCCTCCCTACTACTACCAGCAGATTGGGATTACTGAGGCTGAGAGCTTTGGTCAGCCTACGCCTAAGAGGGTGAGGACCCGTGAGCTGTCGCCCGATGAGGGCAATTGGCTGGAGACCGAGGATCCCGACTTGGAGCCCGAGGAGGGGATAGAGGATCTGGAAGAAGGAGAGATCCCGGAACCCGAGGATCAGGCTAAAATCATATGGATTTTTCGCAGAGATGAACTGACGACGCTGATTACAGAATCCCTGCAGACATTAAATCTCGCTGCACAGATGGCAGATGAGGAGGTCAAAGACTCTATTATTCAGGCAGTGAGACAAACACAGTTCATGTTTCCTGTTCACCGGGTGGTAGACAGGATGATCCAGGAGGAATGGGATCAGCCGGAAGCGGGTCTCAGAGGGATTCAGACTATGAATAGGCTCTATCCCTTGGCCGATAAAGATAAGGAGAGGTTCTGCTCCCCGCGAGTGGATGCGGCGGTCTCGGCAGTCACGAAGAAAATGACTATACCAGTAGAAGGCAGTGCGGCCTTAAAGGATGCACAGGACCATAAGGTCGATGGACTGCTGAAGCATTCATTTGAAGCGGACACTCTGTCATTGAAGGCCTCCATTTGTGGAGCTTGGGTGGCACAAGCATGTCTTCGCTGGGTTCAGCAGCTGCGCCAGTCGACGCACTTAGACCAGGAGGAAATCAGGGAGCTGGGTCGTTTGGAGTCTGGTTCGGCGTATCTAGCTGTCGTTCACTACGACTTGATCAGAGCTCTTGCTAACAGCATGGCTTCAGTAGTGGCCGCACGCAGATCTATGTGGCTGCGAAATTGGGCGGCCGATGGTTCGTCCAAGTCCTGTCTCGGTAAACTTCCCTTTAAGGGGAGGTTGCTGTTTGGGGAAGACCTGAACAAGTAGGTAAAGGACCTCGGGGAGTCAAAGGGTGGCAGACCTCCGGAGGATAAGTTGAAACAGGAAATCCGAGCAGAGCTTTCGGGGCCAGTTTCCGGATTTCCGGAGATTTCGTACAACTCGTTTCGGGGGATCACAGAGGGGGCGCTTTGCTTCGCGAGCCCAGGGATTTCGGGGAACACATAGAGGTTTCTCAGCAAGCCCCCGCGGCGGCGGCTCGTAAGCCGCAATGAAATGAGGTAGGTCCCGGCAGGAGGTCCACCGATAGGCAGGCAGCTTCGGGAGTTTCTTCCTGCCTGGACCCACATCACATCCGACCAGTGGGTGCTAGAGATAATTTGCGAGGGGTATGCATTGGAATTGGCACGGCCCGGGAGAGATTCCTTCGTCATGTCTCCTTGCAGGGGTCCACAGAAAACCCTAGCGATTCGCAATACGTTAGATCGGCTCTTGGGCATAGGAACTGTCGTACTGGTGCAGTACGGCGTGGGTCGGTACTCCATTTATTTTGTGGTGCCAGAGAAAGACGGGGCACTGCATCCTATATTAGACCTGAAAAGGGTGAATCGATGTCTTCGGGTAACGCATTTCTGGATGGAAACGTTAGTCAGTCATTGTAGTGGTGCGTCAGGGAGAGTAATTGACATCCCTCAACCTTATGGAGGCGTACTTACACATTCCCATCAGAACAGCTCATCAAAGGTTTCTGAGGTTCTTTTTTCCTTGGGGATACTATCAGTTCCAGGCGTTGCCCTTCGGCCTCTCAACGGCGCCGCAAACTTTCACCAAGATTAAGGTGGTGGTAGCGGTGGCGTTACACAAGGAAGGAATTCTAGTGCATCCATACCTCAACGATTGGTTAATTTGAGCCATGTCCGAGGCCGAGAGCGTTCAGGTAACGGACAGAGTGGTAAAGGTTTTGCATAGTCTCGGCTGGGTGGTCAACCCGGCCAAAAGTTGCTTAGTACCCTCCCAGGTCCTTGAGTATCTGGGGGTGCGGTTCGACACAGAGAGCGGACAGATGTTTTTGCCTGATCGTCGAGTCCAAGTGCTGCAGCATTTGGTGCGCAAGTTCAGGGCCACTCCGACTCCCTTGGCGTGGTCTTACCTACGCGTGCTGAGAATGATGAGGCAACCCTGGAGGCGGTACCTTGGGCCAAATTTCACATGTGGCCGTTAGAGCGCTGCTTCGCCGGTGGTCGCATCAGTCCGATTCGTTGAACAAACGGCTACCCTGCCCATACAAGGTCAGGCAGTCTCTTCGCTGGTGGCTGAGTCCGACCTCGTTGACAGCTGGAATGGTGCTGGAGCAGCTGCTGTGGCTTCCGTTGTTGATGGACGAGAGTCTCACGGGCTGGGGAGCCCATAGCGGAGTCAGGTTCGCGCAAGGAGTATGGTCTCCTCTAGAGAGCTCTTGGTCAATCAACCGGCTGGAGCTGAGAGCAGTATTCCGAGCGCTGCTGGCGTTCGAGACATCGGTGGTAGGTCGGGCAGTGCGCGTGTTGTCGGACAACTTGGCGGCGGTGACTTATATCAATCGACAGGGTGGCACGGAAAGTGCGGCCATGGAGGAGGAAGCGGACACTCTGTTCTCTTGGGTAGAGAGTCGGTTGACAGCAATTTCGGCAGCGCACATTGCAGGGAAGGACAATGTGATGGCCGATTTTCCTCAGCAGGGTCCGAGTAGATTCGGGGGAGTGGAAGCTGCATCCGGACGTCTATGCACAGATGGTTCGTCGGTGGGGTCTGCTGGTGTTGGATCTAATGGCGACCTTCCAGTCTGCAAAAGCCAATCGTTTCTTCAGCAGGAGGTGGGAAAGAATGTCTGAAGGCATAGTCGCACTTGCATCAGTGGCCATCGACAGGTCTTCTTTGTCTTCCCTCCCTGGGCATTAATTGGTTGAGTGATTCAGCAAATCGAGGCTCATCCGGGGAGAGTTCTCTTGGTGGCACCGGACTGGCCAAGGCGTCCGTGGTACGCAGATCTCATTTGCCTCCTCGACAGAGAGCCCTGGCGGTTGCCGATGATGGCAGATCTGTTGGTGCAAGGGCCACTTCTCATGCCTCAGGTGGATTGGTTCTCGCTTACGGTTTGGCCATTGAAAGGGCGAGGCTAAAGAAAAAAAGGTTATTCGGCAGCAGTCATTGTGACTTTGCTCAGAGCGCGGAAACAGTCCATGTCGCTGACACATGTTCGTGTCTGGCGTATATTTGAGGACTGGTGCTCGAGGCGGCAAGTCCGGGCAGCTACGGTCTCCGTTCCCTTGATCTTAAGCTTTCTGCAGGATGGGTTTGATAAGGGCCTTGCAGCCAGATCCTTGCGAGTTCAGCTAGCAGCTCTTTCGTGTTATCGCGGCAAAGTACAAGGTGTTGCTCTTGGCGCCCATGCAGATGTGTTGCGTTTTCTCAAAGCAATTGCCAGGCTGCGGCCCTTGCGGAGAGTAATGGTTCCACCTTGGGATCTCAATTTGGTGTTGGGAGCATTGGCCAAAGCACCCTTTGAGACGTTGCGCCAGGCTTCGATTAAGGACTTGATGTTGAAAACCGTATTTTTGGTTGCTATCTGTTTGGCTAGACGCATTTCGGAGTTGCAAGCGTTAGCTTGTAGGGAGCCGTTTTTGTCCGTTTCCAGGGAAAAGGTGGTGCTGCGACCCGTTCCGTCCTTTTTGCCTAAGGTGGTATCTCCTTTTCACCTGAATCAGACAGTGTCTCTGCCGGTGCTTTGGGTCGCCGGAGGGAAGCAACTTGGATTGCAGTTTGCGCTGTTTGGATGTGAAGCGGGTGTTGCGTCAATATTTGAAGGTTTCAAAAGTATTTCGCAAGTCGGACTGGCTATTCATGTTGTTCGGAGGTATTCGTAAAGGGGAAGCGGCAGCGAAGGCTTCCATTGCCAGATGGATTAGGGAGGCGATTGCTTCGGCTTATCTGCTTCAAGGTCGGTTGGTGCCAACGAGCTCACGAGCTCATTCTACCAGAGCGCAAGCGTCTTCCTGGGCAGGACACAGTTTGGTCTCGTTGGAAGACATTTGTAGGGCGGCCACCTGGTCTTCACTGCATACTTTCAGTAGGCAGTACCGCCTCGATGTTGCGGCGGCGAATGACGCCTGCTGTGGGTCGGCAGTGTTACGAGCCGGCTGGAAAGGTCTCTCCCAATGATTACTGCTCTGTTGCATCCCAGAGGTGGCGGACTGAACTGGAGGAATGATAAGGAAATAATTACACTTACCTGGTAATTGTAGTTCCTTGAGTGACGACAGTTCAGTCCTCATTCCCACCCGGGTTGCTTTCCTGGGCGGTGGTTGATTGTTTGGGAGAACGGAAAGACTACAGGTAGGTTTGTTTTTGAAATTGATGATTCGCACTCTTTCTGCTTGCTGTTTCTGTGTGTAGCGGGGAAGGATGTAAGAAAGGTTGGCCTGGGAGAGTCTCAGGTGTACATATTCAAACTTTGAATATGTACACCTGAGACTCTCCCAGGCCAACCTTTCTTACAAGCAGAAAGAGTGTGAATCATCAATTTCAAAAACAAACCTACCTGTAGTCTTTCCGTTCTCCCAAACAATCAACCACCGCCCAGGAAAGCAACCCGGGTGGGAATGAGGACTGAACTGTCGTCACTCAAGGAACTACAATTACCAGGTAAGTGTAATTATCATTTTTCTTGCCCCACCCGATTGGTCCTGCAGTACCTTCTTCATCTCTCGTAGGATGGGCTGAAGTCAAACTCGGTCAGGGTTCACCTAAGTGCCATCTCAGCAAACCACCACCCCATCGAAGGGAAACCCTTCTCGGGGCAACCGCTGGTCTCCTGCTTCATGCGGAGCTTGCTCCTTTCCAGGCCCCACGCCTGCCCTCCACATGCAAAATGGCACCTTAATGTGGTCCTCATGCCAACTCACCAAGCCGCCCTTTGAGCCCATGGCTACTTGCTTGCTGCGGCACCTGTCATGGAAGGTAACCTTCCTGGTGGCTCCCGCCTCTGCCCTGAGAGTCAGCGAACTCCAGGCGCTGATGGCCAAGGGCCCCGTACACGAGGTTCTACAGGAAAAGGGTGGTCTTGCGTACTAACCCCAAGTTCCTCCCGAAGGTTGTCTCGGATTTCCATCTCAACTAAAAGATAGTGCTGCCCACCTTCCCGAAGCCCCACGCTGACCAGGAGTCGGCAATTCTCCACACGCTGGACTGCAAGAGGGCGCTCTCCTACCTGCAGCGGACTCAGGACCACCGCAGGTCCGGGCAGTTCTTCGTCTCCTATGACCCCAGCTGCCTGGGGCTGACGGTCACCAAACAAACCTTCTCCATCTTGGTGGCGGACTATATCGCCTTTGCCCAGGCCCAGGACAGGCTTTCCCTGGATCACCGAGTCACAGCGCACAATGTCCGAGCGATGGCAATGTTGCCACTGGCAGACATCTGCTGGGGCTCCACCTGATCCTCCGCTCACACCTTTGCGGTGCATTACTGTCTGGAGAGAGAGTCCTGTCAGGACAGTGTCTTTGGCCAGGCCATACTCCATAACCTGTTCAGGGTTTAAGCAACTCCTGCTCTCCGAACCTTCTTTTTCCAGCCACCGGGAGCATGGCCACCCAGGGACCCGGGGTCCTCGGGCTGCCGCCTTTTTCACTGGTGACTGCTCACGGCTTTGCCGTGATTTTTCCTACAGGTCCTCGGTAGCCTGTAGCTAGGGCGTCCCATATGTAAGGACTGACTTTCTGCTGGTTCGTGGAGAAAGCGTTGTTACTCACCTGTAATAGGTGTTCTCCAGGGACAGCAGGAATCAGTCCTCACAACCCTCCCTCCTCCCTTCGGAGTTGCTGTCCATTTTTGCATCTTCTTGGTAGGGCTCTAGCTATGGCACCTGACTGAGTAAGATGGCACCCTTGGGCGGGAAGGGGACCACGCATGCATAGTGGCATTCCCAAAGGCTTTCTTTGAAAGCTAGGGAAATGCTCCGTGCGGGCGCCATTGGTGTCGTCATCCATATGTGAGGACTTATTCCTGCTGTCCCTGGAGAATACCTGTTACAGGTGAGTAGCAACGCTTTCCATATTGTCCTGCTAGACCAGTCCAGACAAGTGGGTTGTGTTCCCTGAAAGAATCTCTCTGCGTGACCTACTTCTGACCAGGCATCGCCAAGTAAAATCCTTCCTCTGTTCTTTGCTCCAATTCTATAAATTTGAGTAAGGTAATGCAAATGAGAAGGAATGAATTAAAAACAAAACACACAGAATTATACCATAACAGTGTCTACTTAAGGTCTTAAGTGAGGGATTACAGGCCTGCAAACTTGAGCAGTTTCCCCTGTCCTTCTCGAGCTAGGCCACAGTATCTTCTTTTATTAGGAAAACACTGCTAATTTTGTCTTATCACTCTGAGTCTACGTCATGCCTCTGCTTTACAGATGAAGCTAAACACTACATGTTTTAGGTTAAACTAGGCACAAACATTGCTCTCACTTTCAGGACAAGCAAAAACATTCTGCCTTTTTTTCACAAACATCTACAAAATATGATCTTGGCTTGTATAACACTTCTACTAGGCTAGGGGTTTCCAACTCGTCTTGAAAGTCCCTGTACTAGGCTGTCAGCAAAATTCCAAGCCATTCTCCATATTAACCCTTTCAGAGGGCCCTTTCAAGTCCCTTTCAACAGTTCCCCCCCCCCCCTCTGATTCTAGACAGAATAACTACAAAAGAATGGTAGCTCTAACGTGTCCAAAATAAATCTGCCACAGTGGGGAATGCCTTTTGCTTTTTATTTTATTTATTTATTTATTTTATTTAGACAGTTTTGTATACCGCCTTATCCTTCAATCAAAGCGGTCACAACACAATTGGGGGATACATTTAACATGCAGGGATATGCGACACATGCACTAATACTTACAGGGAACATGGGCAATGGAGGGTTAAGTGGCTTGCCCAAGACCACAAGGAGCATCTGTGGGACTAGAAACCCCAGTCCTTCTGGCCCAAGGTTGCTGTCCTCTAGTGGGATTTGAACCCCCGACCTTCCGGCCTGAAGTACCTTGCCCCAACCACTAGTCTACTCCTCCTCCCAAAGCAAAGCTTTGCTTTGCTTCAGAGTCCTAGGCACATCTGGTCCATAGGTGAACTTCATTCTTGCTGGTTGGAAAAAATCTTTATATATATGCTTCTGTGACAATATAGAAAAAGGATTACAAGCATCCTGTAAATTAATCAAAGCTATGTGACACTATTTGTCCTTGCTAGGTCTCAGTAAGAATGTAAGAATGTGTACAGAGAGTAACACGTTACCAATTATTCTTGCAAGCACTATTTGCTAGCAGTGGCCAACTACGCTCCATAGATTTTTCAGTAGTTCAAAGGCTTGCACCCACATTCACATCATGATACCAGTCGCCTTTTCTACCTGTTTAGCTACTTTAAGATCATCAGACACAATTACGCCCAGGTCTCACTCTTCTTTTGTGGACAGAAGTACCTCATCCCCCACACTGTACCACTCCTTTGGATTTTTGCAGCCCAAATGCACGACCCTGCATTTTTTAGCATTAAATTTCAGCAGCCAAATTTTAGACCATTCTTAGCTAGATCCCTCCTCATATTGTCTACTCCTCCTTGGGTGTCTACGCACTTGTAGATTTTGGTATCATCCGCAAGCAAGCAAACCTTACCCAACAGACCTTCCGCAATATCACTAACAGAAATGTTAAAAAGAATCAGACCAAAGACGCATCCCTGAGGCACACCACTGATAACCACCACCTCCTCAGTGAGCTCCATTTACCTGTATCCTATATCACCACCTCCTCAGTGAGCTCCATTTACCTGTATCCTATATCATCTCCCACTCAACCAATTTCTAACCCAATCAGTAACTTTAGGGTCCATCCCTAGGGTGCTCAGTTTGTTTATAAGTCACCTGTGCAGAATAATGTCAAAGGCTTTACTGAAATCTAAATACACCACATCTAGGGCTCTCCCTCAATCCAACTCCCTGGTCACCCAGTTAAAGAAATCGGTGAGATTTGCCTGACAAGACCTGTCTCTGTTGAATCCATGCTGCCTCGGATCCTGCAATCCATTGGACTCTAGAAACCTCACTATTCTCTTAGTAGCCTTTCCAATATTTTACCATCCACAGAGGTTAGACTAACCAGCCTGTAGTTCTCAGTGTCATTCTTAAGTCTGCTTTTGTGTAAAGGGACCACATGTGCCTTTCTCTAGTCCTTTGGCACCACTCCCGGCTCCAAAGAGGCATTGAAAAGGTCAATCAATGGAGCCGCTAGAACGCCCGAAGTTCCCTCAGTATTCTTGGATGTATCCCATCCGGACCCATGACTTCCTAAAGAAGAAAATCAGCATATGAAAACACAACAATTACTAAGCCAGGCTGTTTAAATCTTTTACAACCAGAAAATGTTATCCTTTTAAAACACATCAGAAAAGCAAACAAATGAATCATTATACACCTTCTCCTCTAATACAAACAACTTATGTTTTTATCTGAGACTTTTTCACTTGTCTCCCACCATGTAAAGACAAGTCATTCAGGCCTAGTGTGCAATCCCCTTAAATCATTGACTGTTTTTTCATATTTCCAATATCAAAGCTCCTCTGAAAAACTGCCTCCTAAAGGAAATAGTAATGCTTCACTAGTAGTCATTGAATATCATCATGCCTCAGTTTTCAGGGTTTTGCAATATCACAATGTTGACACATATACAATAATATGGACTGCCTCTCTTTAATGCTAAAGCCCTGTCTTAAACTGAGTCTGTCTGTACTTAATACTCAAAATCCCCTATGCTTCCTTGCCTTGAATTCAGAGAAAAGGAGATCCTGGCACGGCACCAACTGAAAGAATCTTTTTCCAGGAACAAGCAGGAAGTCAGTCCTCACTTATGGGTGACGTTGGCACCGACGGAGCCCGTGCAGAGCAATTCCCCAGCTTTCAAAGAAAGCCTGTGGGATTGCTATCACACTTGCATGGTCCTCTTCCCGCCCAAGGGTGCCATCTTGCTCAGTCTCCCTTTTTCCACAGAGCCCATCGGACGCACGTCCTTGTCCCTTGGAAAAAGGGGTTTTTTTTTGTTTGTTTTTTTGCATTAACAAGCCTCTCTATTTTCCGGTTGCACCGGTCCTCTACTCGTAACTTCCCCTGCTCTACTTTTCTAGAGCTATCGGGGATACCTTTTTCTTCTCATTTTTTCTTACGTGCTTTAGCGCCCTTTTTCTTCCTCTAACTGCTGGCCGCATGGGTCTTCGACCTCGCAGGGGCCATTTTTGCTTCAAAAAATGTGATAGATGCTCTAGGAATGTGTCACTTACGGACACTCATGACTGTTGTCTGCGGTGCCTCAGAGCCAACCATGATCCGGAGCTCTTTTCACTCTGCAAGAAAATGTCCTCTAAGGCCCTGCTCAGCCGTAAGCAGAAGTCCGAAGACATTTTCTGAAAGGCCGCCTCGGAATCCCCGGTGGCACCCTCGGTCATCTCTCCCCCAGTGGGTTCCCCCCTGCGGCCCCATGCTCTCGGCGGCACTCCGACCCAGGGGTTCCCTGAGGTGGAGCAGCGCAAAAAGAAGGCCTCGAAGTCGCTGCCGGGGGGCTCCCGACAAGCGCGAGCGCTCCTACGCTCGGTCGCTTAGCCCACTTCAGCATTTCCAAGAGTTGGACAGGGAGTGGCCCCACAAGGTACTCCGCATGGAAGCAGAGGCCTCCAGCAAAGGAGCCCGGTCTCTTGAGGGCCGTCCCAATGAGGACCCCCTCTCCTTGACGGCTGACCTGGTGACACCGGGGTCGGCGTTGCAGGGCCCCATGCCTGCGTGGGAGTCCTGCATGCTGGCGCTGGAATGCAGCGTTTCTGCGTTCATTGCTTCCCAGCAGGTGCTCACAGCCAGCTTTGCTGACCCACGCCCAGAGACCGTGGATCCCTCACGTGGGACACCGAATCCGTCTAGGAAACCCCCGAGAACCGTGGGTCTTGTGAGGGTCCTCGACATCGGTCTCGCTCGCCCTCCCGTTCCTCGGAGGCGAGGTCGTCTAGGGCCCCTGGCTCCAAGCGGACACCGGCCATTGGACAGGGCGATCTGCCCGGCTCAGACTCCTAGACCGATTTCTCGGAGTGGGAGTCTGATGGGGACACCTCCCCAGAATCCCGTACCCACCAGGATCTACCATTGAACCCCTCACCACCCGCATTCCAGCGGCGCTCGCCTCCCGAGGACACCTCCTTCCTGGTGTTCATTCAGAACATGCTCAGGGCCTTAACCTGTCCACCCAGGCCTAGGAGGACCCTCATGCTGAAGAACTCGATATTCTTCAGTACGAGTCTCCACCCAGGGAATCCCTCACTGTGCCTGTGCCTCCTATTCTATCTCGGCTGCTGCTCCACATGTGGGAGGCTCCTGCCTCGGTCCCCATCATGATCAAGCGCCTTGACATGATGTACAAGGTACAGCATGGGCCAGACTTCCGAAAGATCCATCTCCCACACACCTCGATGGTGGTGGAATCAGCCATGAGGAAGCAAAAGAGCCCAAAATCGCACTCGTCGGTACCACCTGGCCGAGAGTCACGAGCCCTGATGCCCTGGGTCGCAAGGCCTACCAGGGCTCTTTGCTCTTTTGTTGCAACCAGGCATACCAACTGTGCATCGGTATTTTCTTACGAGAGTTGGCTAAGGAGTTTGGATGTTTCTCCACGGGCCTCGAGGGAGAGCCCCTCCATAGATTTGGTACTCTGTTGAAGTCCGTCGCAGACTGCTCTAAGTACCTCTCCCGAGCCTCCTACAATGGGTTTGAGACATCAGCTTAGGTGGCGGTCGCGGGTATTGGGGCCTGCCGCCAGGCATGGCTCCAATCCTTGGACTTGGAGCAATGGGTACAGGAGAAACTCCTGGATATGCCCTGCCTCAGCGAGCAGCTCTTCGGCAAGCCAACGGAGGATAATTCCACGGAAATTGAGACAGAGTTCGTCACCAGAACTCATCTCTCACACAAGACCTCCACTCTGCCTCGAAAGAAGCAGCCGGCCAAAAAGCCCTTCTTCCCTAGAAAGGGCCTCCAGTACCAGGGCTATCCACCATATCCGGCTACCCCCATGCCGACCACTCCGGTGCAGGGAAAATATGGCCAAGGGCATCGTAAGCCGAAGGGGCCGAAGGCCCAAACACCAGCTCCCCCACAACCCACTCAGGGGTTTTGATGCCATCCGCATAGCCCCTCGCCCTCCGGCCACACAGCAGCCGGTGGGGGGATTTATTTATTTATTTATTTATATTCTCTTATATACCGCGCTATTCTGCATCAGTGCGGTTTACATTGAACAAACTGAAATTACATTGAATAGGGCATTATAACTTGGAGATAACTATTTTACAGGGAACAGGGATGCCTGTCCCACTTCGCCCTCTCGTGGGCCTCCATCACCTTGGACGCCTGGGTTCTCCAAGTCGTCTGAGACGGCTATCACCTTCACTTCGACAGGCTTCCACCCCAGCAGAACCTCTTCGACTCTCCACGCACTAGCTTCTGCTGCAGCGGGAATTGCATTCTCTCCTTGCCGAACAGGCAGTCGAGAAGGTCCCTCCGCACCTTCAAGGTCGGGGCTTCTATTCCCAGTACTTCCTCGTCCCAAAAAAGATGGGGGGTCTGCGGCCCATCCTTGACCTTTGCAAGTTAAACAAGTTCCTGGTGCTGGAGAAATTCAAGATGTTATCTCTTGGTGTTCTGCTGCCCTTCCTCCAGCAGGGCAACTGGCTGTGCTCCTTGGATCTAAAGGACGCTTACGCCTAAGTCTTAATCCACCCCAGCACAGGCAATATCTGCGCTTCAGGGTGCAGGGAGAGCACTTCCAGTACAAGGTGCTCCCCTTCAGTCTCGCATCTGCCCTGCGAGTCTTCCCAAAGTGCCTCATTGTGGTTGCCGCTCACCTTTGGCGTCAGGGTGTGCCTATCTTTCCCTACCTCGACGACTGTTTCGTTACGGGCTCCTCGGTCGAGGAGGCTCGGCGAGCAGTGTCGCGCACTATCCTTCTCTTGGAGAGCTTGAAGTTCTTGGTCAACTACTCAGTCTCACCTTGAGCCGGTGCAGCCTCTCGAGTTCATCGGGGCGGGTCTCAATACTCAGCAGGCGATCACCTTACTGGTGGATCGCGCCACCCGCCTCCGAGCTCGGGCGGCTCGCATCCAAAGCACCCCCCAGGTCACCGCTTGGACCACGCTACGTCTCCTGGGCACATGGCCTCGACTGTGCATGTGGTCCCCCATGTCCAACTATACATGCTGACAGCTCAGTGGTGTCTCAGTGCCCAATGGAGCCAGTCCCTCGGACACCTCAGGGACCCTGTCAGGGTCCTCCCTGACCTCTGCTTGTCTCTGAGCTGATGGCAAAACCTCTGAAACCTTCTGCGAGGATTGCCCTTCCAGGCCCTGCAGCAGGACGCGGTGCTGACGACGGATGCTTCCCTGTTAGGGTGGGGAGCCCACTGCGGGCTGCTATGCACAGAGGGGCAATGGTCATCCGAGGAGTCTCAGCAGCAAATAAACTTGCTTGAACTCTGGGCGATTCGGTGGGCCCTGAGGGCCTTCTAGGAAACACCTCAGCAGGAGGTCGCTTCTCGTGCAGACCGACAACTGTTTGGCAATGTTCTACAACAAGGAAGGGGGCACGGGATCGCGCTCCCTCTGCCAGGAAGCAGTCCTCATCTGCTCTTTTGCTATTCGACAGA
The DNA here is from genome assembly GCA_033557465.1 of Ichthyophis bannanicus. Classification (NCBI taxonomy): domain Eukaryota; kingdom Metazoa; phylum Chordata; class Amphibia; order Gymnophiona; family Ichthyophiidae; genus Ichthyophis; species Ichthyophis bannanicus. Next base: position 329,009,271 of record CM066036.1, read on the forward strand.
GGATGTCCCTCAAGGCGACCTACCTCCCGGGTCAGGAGAATAGCCTTGCGGACAGACTCAGCAGAATCCTCTGCCCCCACGAATGGTGGCTGGATCCCAGAGTAGCAGACTGGCAGTTTCTCTGCTGGGGGATGCCGGCGATGGACCTCTTTGCTAGCCCCCAGAATGCGCAGCTCCCCCACTTTTGCGGGCCAGTGCCGCATCCGAGCAGGGAGAGCCCCGATGCATTTCTCCTGGATTGGTCATCCAGCCTGCTCTATGCATTCTCTCCTTTCTTCCTCATTGCGAGGACCCTCTAAAAGGCTCAGCGGGACAGGGCATCGTTGATTCTCGTGGCCTTGACAGCCTTGGTTCCCACTTCTGCTCCGGCTGTCGACGGAGCCTCCTGTTCCCCTGGGCTCTGCCCCAGGTCTGCTGACACAGGAAGAGGGTCGGGTGCTGCACCCAAACCTAATTTCCCTATCCCTCACGGCTTGGCAACTGAATGGGTCTCCCTAGTCTGTCTCTCTGGCCCTTCTGGAGGAGGTTGAGGAAGTCCTCCTTGCTTCGAGGAAGGACTCCACTAGATGAGCCTACGCCTTTAAGTGGAGGCGCTTCTCCGTCTGGTGCTTGGAGCGCCAGATTGACCCCTTCTCGTGCCCCATTTGATGGGTCCTCCAGTACCTCCTCCATCTCTCGAGGCAACGGCTGAAGTTGAACTCTGTCAGGGTACACCTGAGCGCCATCTCGGCGAATCACCTCCCCATCGAGGGAAAACCCCTCTCGAGGCAGCCGTTGGTCTCTCGCTTTATGTGGGGTCTTTTGCTTTCCAAACCGCCCTCCCCAGCGGATTGGGACCTGAATGTGGTGCTCATGCAGCTCACCTGTTCACCTTTTGAGCCACTGACGACGTGCTCACTCCGGCACCTGTCCTGGAAGGTGGCCTTCCTCGTGGCGCCAAGTCCGTGAGCTCCAGGCTCTCATGGCTGATGCCCCTTACACCAGGTTTTATCGAAATAGGGTGGTCCTCCGTACCCAGCCCAAATTACTGCCTAAAGTCATCTCGGACTTCCATCTTAACCAGGAGATAGTCCTGCCGATGTTCTTTCCAAAGCCCCATGCTGACCAGGCGTCGACGACTCTCCATACTCTTGACTGCAGACGGGCTCTCATCTTTTATGTGCAGCATACCCAGACTCATCAAGTCTGGCCGGCTCTTCGTGACCTACGATCCCAATAGGCTGGGGCAGGCAGTTACCAAACGCACCCTCTCTGGTTGACTGACTACATTGCATTATGTGAAGGCGGGTGCCCTGCTGGATCGTTGAGTCACCGCACACAGGGTCAGGGCCAAGGCAGCCTCGGTGGCCTTGCTACGCTCCGTGCCTCTCATGGACATCTCCCTGGCGGCAACCTGATCTTCCATGAATACCTTCGCTGCCTGCTACTGCCTGGAGAGGGAGTCCTGCCGGGACAATGCCTTCGGCCAGGCTGTATTCCGTAACCTGTTCAGGGTATAAGCAACTCCTGCCCTCCGACCCTTCTTTACGGCTACCGAGGGTTTCGACCCGAGGACTTGGGCTCCTTCGGGCTTCGGCTTCTGCTCACGGCCTCACGGAGGCATTTTTGGTTCACCCGTCCGCACTTCAAGCTGATGGCGATGTTTACTCCGGCACCTCTCCTGGAAGGTGGCCTTCCTGGTGTCTCTGACCTCGGCCTGCCGAGTTAGTGAGCTCCAGGCTCTCATGGCTGGCGCCCCTTATACCAGGTTTTATCGGAACAGGGTGGTCCTCCGTACACACCCTAAATTCCTGCTTAAGGTCATTTCGGACTTCTATCTCAACCAGGAGATAGTGTTGCTGATTTTCTTCCTGAGGCCCCACGCCGACCAAGCGTCAATGGCTCTCCACACCCTTGACTGAAAATGGTCTCTTGCCTTTTATTTGCAGTGTACCCAGACTCATTGCAAGTCCGACAAGCTTTTTGTGACCTACAATCCCAATAGACCAGGGCAAGCAGTCACCAAGCGCACCCTCTTGTTTTGGGGGGGTGGACTGCATCGCTTTCGCCCATGCAAGGGCGGGCATCCCACTGAATTGTCGAGTCACCGCACATGGGGTCCGAGCCGAAGTGACCTCGGTGGCCCGCTGCGCTCCGTGCCCCTGATGGACATCTGTCGTGCGGCGACCTGGTCTTCCACGAACACCTTTGCTGCCCACTACTGCCTGGAGAGGGAGTCCCGCCCGGACAGCGCCTTTGGCCAGGCTGTACTCTGTAACCTGTTCGGGGTATAAGCAACTCCTGCCCTCCGACCCTTCTTTACGGCTACCGAGGGTTTCGACCCAAGGACTCGGGCTCCTTCGGGCTTTGGCTTCTGCTCACGGCCTCGCGGAGGCATTTTTGGTTACAGGTTTGGCAGCCTGTAGCTAGGGAGTCCCATAAGTGAGGACTGACTTCCTGCTTGTTCCTGGAGAAAGCGTAAATACTCACCTGTAACAGGTGTTCTCCAGGGACAGTAGGAATCAGTTCTCACTACCCTCCCACTTCCCCTGATGAGTTGCTGAATTTTTGTCCTTCCTTTGCCATCTGCTTGGTAGGGCTCGCGCTAAGGGACCTGACTGAGCAAGATGGCACCCTAGGGCGGGAAGAGGACCACGCATGCGTGGCAGCAATCCCAAAGGCTGTCTTTGAAAGCTGGGGAATTTCTCCGTGTGGACTCCGGTGCCCACGTCACCCATAAGTGAGGACTGATTCCTGCTGTCCTGGAGAAGACCTGTTACAGGAAAGTAACTGCCCTTTTTGCGTGACCTACTTTTGATCAGACATTACCAATAAAATTCTTCCTCAGTTCTTTGCTCCAGTTCTCTAAATTCAAGTAAGGTAGTTTCCCATAAGTTCCTCTTGAGCTAGGTCGCAGTATCACTCTGTCGTGTGTCTGCCTTACAGATGAAGCTAAACACTATGGGCCCGATATTGAGTTGTGCCGGTTATGCGCTACTACAGCGCATAGCCATGTGTGCCAACCCTTAACCCCAGCTATTCAATGCCGGGGTCATAATGTGGCCCCAGCATTGAATATCTGGGTTTGCCGCACAATCTTTCAGACGCAGTACATTAACCGGACAGCGGCAAAATTGCATGCTTCCCGGTTAGCTGCTGCAGTTAAAAGATAGGCGAGCTCTTACCTTACCTGACTTTTAGCCACACTTCACTAACAGGCAGCATGCAATTTTGCCGCTGCCCAGTTATCGACTCTCGCTGCCTCTGCTCCTCCTCGGAACGCCCATGACGTGCCGCGATGCTAAACAGTTAGCATCAGGGCGTGTAAAGGGCGTGATTGGGAATGTAGGGCCCAATATTCGAATATCATGCCCTACATGTTTTAGGTCAAACTAGGCACAGACATTACTCTCGCTTTATCAGGACCAGCAAAAACATTCTGTCTCGTTTTCTTTCACGAACATCTACAAAATACGGCCTTGTCTTGTCGATCACATTCTAGGGGTTTCCAACTTGTCCTGAAGGCCTCTGTACTAGGCTGTCAGCAAAATTCCAAGCTATTCTCCATATTAACCCTTTCAGAGGGTCCTGGTATCTCATGTCAAGTCACTTTCAACATTCCCTTATCAGCAGATTGGTTGGAGACAAAGAACCAATGAAAAACCCAGGTTCCAATAACATCACTTCTATGCCTCTATTCGCCTCAGCCACCAGAGGTGCTTCTAGTATTTCTTTGTCTCCAGCAGATGGTGGATGGATTTTCTCCTCTAGAAAATCTGAGGATTGAGAGGAAAAGATTGATTAAACACTCGTGAAAAACCACCTTGAGTATTGAAAGATGACTCTCACTTGAGCACGACGTGGGAGGCTCCACTAGACTGCGGTCTTTTCGGTAGCCATAGGAATAGATAAAATTGGTTCATCTCCACGCACTTATGATAAGAGCCTGTTGAGCAGCCAGAAATCAGAAGGATCTGGAAGAGTGCAGCAGCCTCAAACAACTTCAGTGCCCCTTCCCTCTTCTGTCCCCCCTTCTCTCTCCCAGAGAGGGAGAGAGAAGGGATCAGAGGGATCTGCCTGCCAGCCGTCTTAAATGCAGTGCTGTAAAGTTAGCCAGTGAAACAGTTTCAAGGGAATAGAGCTGAGCCTGGCACAGATACTATCCACCTGGCCAGAATGAAGAGATGGATGTTGAAATGCTAAAAGAAATCAGGAAAGCTAACAAAAGTTGCAACACAGTAATGAGTGTTTTCAGTTAACCTGGTATCGACTGGGTCAATGTCCCAGCAGGATATGTTGGGGAGATAGTTTCCAAATGAAATAAATGCTTCATGAAGCAGCTGGTTTGTGAACCTACACTAGGGGAAACTATTTTAGACCTAGCCCTAACGCAGGATCTAATGCAAGAAGTAACTGTTTTGGGGCTGCTTGGTAATAGTGATCGTAACATGATCACATTTGATTTAATAGATTGAGGCATAATAGCAAGGAAATTGACTACGCTAGCATTTAACTTTAAAAAAAGGATACTATGAAAGAGGAAAATGGTTAAGAAAAAAATATAAAGAGCAGTTGCAAAGGTTGAGTTTACATCACATCTGGGTGTATTCCATGCTTTAAGAAAGGTGGAAGGAACGTCAAACGACAGCCAGAATGACTTAAAGGTGAATTCAGAGACGCTGTTATAGCTAATACAGAATCTTTCAAACAATGGACAATGAGCCAAATGATGAAAACAAGAAACATAAATACTGGCAAGTTATATGCAAGGCATCAATAAGACAGGCAAAAAGAATTTGAAAAGAAGCTTGCCATGGAGGCAGAAGTGCATAATAAAAACCTTTTCAAATATATTCATAGTAAAACACCAGTGAGAAAGTCTGTTGGACCCTTAGATGATAGAGGGGTAAAAGGGGTGCTAAGAGAGGACAAGGCCATAGCAGAGAAACTGAATTAATTAGTTGCTTCAGTTTTTACTGAAGATGATGTAGGGAAATTACCCATGCCTGAAATGGTATTTAGAGGTGATCTATTGGAAGAATTGAAAGAAATATTGATACACCGGGAAGATGTATTACAACTATTTGATAACCTAAAGAGTAGCAAATCACTTGGACTGGACGGTGTATATCCCAGAGTGCTGAAAGAACTCAAATATGAGATTGCAGACCTACTATTCGTAATCTGTGAACTATAATTAAAATAATCTGTGGTACCTGAAGATTGGAGAGTGGCCAATATAATACCAGTTTTTGAAAAGGGTTCCAGGACTGATCAGGAAACTACAGACTGGTGAGTCTGACATCAGTACCGAGCGATATGGTAGAAATCATTATAAAGAATAAAATTACTGAGCATGTAGTCATGACTTAATGGAAGAAAGCCAACATAATTTAGCCAAGGAAAGTCTTATTTTACCAATATATTTTTTGAAGGTGTGAATAAACAGGTGGATAAAGGTGAACCAGTTAATATAGTGTATCTGGATTTTCAGAAAGCCTTTGACAAGGTCCCTCATGAGACACTTTTTGGTGAATTAAAAAGTCATAGGATAGGAGGCAGTGTGCTGTTGTGTATCAAGATGGTTAAAAGATGGAAAACAGAGTAAGGCTAAATGGTCAATTTTCTTAATAGTGAAAGGTGATTAATGGAATACCCCAGGGATTTGTACTGGGCCTACTTCTTTTTAACATACAGTATTCATAAATGACCTGGAAATGGCAATAACAAGTGAGGTGACCAAATTTGCAGGAGACAAAATTATTCAAAGTTGTTATAACACAAGAGGATTGTGAAAAGTTGCAAGAGGGTCTTGATAAATTGGAAGACTGTGCATCCAAATGGCAGATGAAATTTAATGTAGGCAAGTGCACTGTTATGCACCTAGGGAAGTACAACCCAAACTATGGTTACACGATGCAAGGTTCCACATTAGGAACCACTACCCAGGAAAAGGATTTAGGCGTCATCATGGATAATAATGCTCGATGTGCAGCAGCAGCAGCCATGAAAGCAATTAGAATGCTAGGAATCCTAAGGAAAGGAATGGAGAATTAAAACAAAAGATATTATGTTCCTGTATTGTTCAATGGTGAGACCACACCTTGAATGTTTATTTGGCTAAGTTTATATACCACTTTTCTCAATGGTCAAAGTGGTTTACAGTGAATGGGAAATTATACAAACAACATTTACATTATAACAGGTAACTGTATACAGGGAGCAAGGGGTGGGGGGTTGGGAGGATTAACTATGTACAGATTGATGATCTATCTATGTATTCATGTAGTGCTTGATATGTTGACTATGTACGTATTTGAGAGCTGTCTACATATTCTTGTTGGGTTTTAGGGGATGATTAGGAATGTTGGCTCAGTTTTTGGGGGGGAGGAGTCGAAGTGGAGAGTAAAGAGGTATTTCTTGAGGAGTTTGCGTAAAGTTGGGAGGTCCGTGGGGTGTGTTATGTTGACCGGAAGGCAGTTCCGAGGGTTGGGACATAAACTTCGAAGGCTCTGGCTCTGGCACGAGCCTGTTGGGTACTCTTTGTTATAGCTTGGGGGGGCGATCAGTGTATTCATGATAGAGGTTCTCCATGATCTGTTTGATTATTGTGGGGTAATAAGGGAGTGGAGGTGAGTGAATGCCTAATGGTATAGGGCTTTGTGAGTCATTAGCAGGATCTTGTAGAGTATTCTGCTTTGCAGAGGGAGCCAGTGGAGGTGTTTGAGGATGGGGGTGATGTGTTCATATTTGGATTTATGTGCAATGGCCCTTGCAGCTGTATGAATAGCCGTTTGAAGGGGTTGAGGCATTGATTTTGGGAGTCTGTGATATATTGAGTTGCAATAGTCTGCGTGGACTGTTGAGAGCTTGGAGGGCTGAGCAGAAGTCTGATGGGGTGAGAAGAGGACAGAGGTATTGTAGCATGTGGATTTTGTAATAAATTGCTCTTGCTGTATTTGCTGTTGGTGACTTCAGTGTGAGGTGGCTGTCAAAAGTGATTCCCAGGTACTTGACTTAGTTTGATTTCAATTTCAGTGCTGTTGAAGGTGATGGAGGTGGTGGGGGGGGGGGGGGGTGAAGGAGGTGTTCCTGGTGATGAGTAGTTTCCGTTTTCTTCAGGTTTATAGATAGGTGGTTTTCGGATAGCCATTGTAAGACATCTGAGAAGCATTGTTGGAGTTCATGGTATCATGGATTATTGAGGTTGCGTGGTGTGTAGAGCATAATGTCTTCGTAAATGTGGGAGTTAACGTTGTGTGTTTGTATGATGTTACGGAGGGAGTTGCAGGTAAATGTTGAAGAGGCGAGCAGAAAAAATGGAACCTTGAGGGACGCTTTGGGTTTGAGTGTATGGGGTTGATGATAGTGACTCGATTCTTATCAGCTGAGTTTGTTGTGGAGGTAGTTTTGGAACCATTTTAATACGGTGCCCTGGATTCCGATTGACTGGAGGTGCTGTAGGAGGGTATTGTGGTTGATGATGTCGGGCAACAGAAATGTTGAGGAATACCATGATAAATCTTTGGTGGATGTTCTGAGTTCCCTTTATGAGGTTGTTGAGAAGTGAGGTTATAAGGGTTTCCACTCCGTGCTGGAGTCGAAAGCCATGCTGTTGGGGGTTGAGTAGGGCATGTGTGTCAAAGTGATCCTGTAGCTGGATTTGGTTGTTTTCTCTATTATTTTGGATAAGAACGGTAGGCTTGCAATAGGTCAGTAGGAGGATGGATCTGAGGGGTCAAGGTGGGGCTTTTTTTAGGAGAGAGGGCAAATTGAGTTGGTTTTGAGACGCGCTGGTAGGTAGCCATGTAACAGTGAGCATTGGGTGAGTTTGGCTAATAAATGTGCGAAGTCAGGTAAGGTGGCTTTGATCCAGCTAACTGGACAGGGGTTGAGGGGGGAGGGTGGTGGTAAGTGATGAGAGGGTGTTTTCAGGTGAGGTCGTTTCAAAGGTGGTCCATGAGTGGGTCGGTTGGGTACGTGATGGGGGCGAGTCAGGTTGAGCTGACGGTTGGAGGTGTGCCAGCTGTTGAGGAGTGATGGGGGCAGTTCATTGTGCTGTTGATGGGTGTTGAGGTGAGTTCTTTTACAAGGGTGAATAGTTCTCGTGGGCAGTTGAGGGATCTTTGAATTACTTTTGTGTGGTAGCTTTGTTTTGCGAGGTTGGTAGCTTGGTTGTGTACCCTCTTAGAAGAGTCATATAGTCAGTTTGATCTGTGGGTAGTTGTGATTTTCTCTATCTGCGTTCTTGTTTCCTTAGTTGGGATTTGAGCTTGCAGGGGCCGGGGGTGTACCATGAGGTCTGTTTATGAGAAGGGTTGTGAGGATGAGTCGAGGTTTGGTAGAGAGGCAGCTTCGCTAAGGAGTTCATTCCAGATGTTAGCAGAGTCTAGGTCTTGGGGTTCTGTGGTGCTGATTGGGGAGATGTGGGCAAGAAAGGAGTCTTTGTGGAATTGTCTGAATCAGTTCCTGTGTGAGTTGGGGATTGTGGACTTGCAGAGACTGTTGAGGGACAGCTGAAAGGTTACTACTTTGTAGTCTGACCAGGATACCAGGATGGTTTGGACTGTAGGTGGAGAGGCGATGTGGGTGGGATTGTTACTGGTGAAGATGAGGTTCAGGGTGTTGTCTTTGCAGTGGGTTGGGGTGTTCACAGTTTGTGAGAGGTCCATTGCCGTCATTGCTTCCATGAAGGCTGTCGACTGGTTGTTTGGAGCTGATTGGAGATTGAGGTCTCCCAGCAGGATGAGGTCCTTGTGTTTTGTGGTGTTCTCGAGGGTTGCATGAATCAGGTCGGAGAGGTCACTGGCTAGTGCTGATGGGGAGCGGTAGATAAGGCAGATGGTGAGTTGTTTGTGATGGTGTGTGTGTCGAGGGTAGTTGTGGATTTAGCAGTTTTCAGGGTGAGGTTTAGGTCTGATTTGGCGTGTATGAAGATGCCATCTCCTTTTTTTTTATGAATGCGTGGGGAGTGGAAAAGGCTGAAGTTTGGAGGTCGAATTTGATTTAAGAAGATTGTGTCTGTTTTGTGAGCCATGAGTCTGTGATGCAGAGAATGTCCAAATTGTAGGTGAAGATGAGGTCTCTTATGGGTATTTTGTTCTTTGCTGAGCGTGTGTTGATGAGGGTTCATTTGGGAGGTATTGGGATAATGGGTTTGGTTCTGGTGGGAAGCAAGAAGTTGTTTTCTGAGGTGTATGAGGTAATGAGGTGTTTTGTGCTGAGGGAGCAGAGGGGAGGGAGGTTAGCTATTATATTCGAGGGGATGATGGGTGATGAAGGGGGGAGGTAGCAGTTGGGGGTTAGGTGGAGATGTAGAAGGGAATTTGTAGTGTAAAGCAGGATAAGTAGGGCTAGCAGGGAGAAGATGAGGGTTTGTAGTTGTAACATGTTGAGTATGCTGTCAAGTTTTCTGTTTGTTAGTTGTAGTATGGCCAGGTCTGGGAATCTATTCTTGTTTAGTTGGTCAGTTTTAGGCAAAACTCCTTGCCATGTGTGGATGTTTTGGTGGTGTATTTATCTACTGCTTGTTATTGAAAATAATTTACTTTCAGCAGGTAGCCAGTTAGAGCTGTGAAGAGGTATCAATTGTGCTTTGGTGTGTTTGTTTACCCTGAGTTTCAGGGCTATTAAAGCATTAGGAGTGCTAATCTAGTGGCTGAGGGGTGTGGTAAAGTTGCCTGCTATTGATCTTGTATACTTAGTATGAGAGTGTAATTACAACGAGATACTGAATACATAACACGGTTTGTTATTGCTGGGCTTTATCTTGCAGTGACTTACATCAATTTGTGGGTGCAATGTTGTGTGAAATTCTGCTCAGCACTTCTTAAAAAGAATATAGAAGAATTAGAAAAGGTACAGAGCAGAGTGGCCAAAATGGTAAAGGGGATGGAAGGATGCTCCTGTGAGGAAAGGCTTACAAGATTAGGGCGCTTCAACTTGGAAATAACAGCTGAGAGTAGATATGATGATGTTAAGTGCTGTCGAGTCAGTGTCAACTCGTGGCGACTCTCTGGATAGTTGATCTAAACTTTGTCAGTCTTCAGTCAGGCAGCTCATTGTTGATAAAGTGGCACCCATTCCTGCTTCTGTTTCCGGAGATCACTTGTTATAGGTGAGTAACTACGCTTTATAGCCAATTAGATTTTCTTATTCGCAGCATTCCAAAAAACTGGTGGGGTGCAATCCATGTATTCCAGAAGCCTACTGGAGCAAATTGTGGCTGTCCACTATGCGCCTTACCAATACATCTCAAAAGCATGGCTTCATTATACAATCTTATACCTACCCGGTGTAAGCTTAGCATAGCTAATCCATACTGCCTCCCCCCATAGCCCTTTTCTTCTCTCCCATTCAACCAACTGGGGAGCAGCTGCACAGGGTATAACAGCTTAGGAAGGAGCACAAACTTTCAGCGCCACCCTTCCAAGAAGCAAGAGCAGTAAACCTTTCCATGTAGCACACAGCTAACTCAGCTGCTCTATGAGGTCCACTGTGTTTGCCAAGTAAATCTTTGGATCTGTACTCGCGTAAATGCCCAAATACTTCATAGTATTCCCTGCCCATGCTAACGGGAAACTACCTATCATCATACATTTGCACCCCCTTGACACTGCATAGCCCCAGATTTACTCCAATTTACTTTTGGTTCCGAGAAGGAGCCAAACTGTAATCACCAACATCACCTTATGGATACTTATACTCACATTATCAGTGAATAGCAGTATATCATTTCTGCAAAGGTTGGTCTTGTACTTCTCTCCCCCCCACTGAGATTTATTTATTTATTTATTTAGAAGGATTTAGTATACCGCCTTATCGTTAAATCAAGGCGGTGTGGCACATCAATCAAAATCAATAATAAAGTGTGGTTTGTAGCATGCGGTGTGAGAACTGAGAAGTGTAGTGTGTGGGGCAGTGCGTTAGATTATATCGGTGAACTATTTACATAATGAGCTATATACATATATACAAAATGGGGCTGTTTGAGAGGCGTGCTGGGATTGAGATTCTGTACTGTCTTGGGGGTAGGATCGTGATCCTGTAATGTCTTGAGGTAGAAAATTTATGTGAGGTCCTTGAAATGTACTGTAAATAGATCAGTCTTAAGAAGTTTTCTGAAGTCCTTGAGGTTCTTGGTTGATCTTATGTGGTCTGGGAGAGAGTTCCATATAGCGGGTGCTGCTAGGGAGAGTGCCCTCCTTGATGTGGCCAGCCTTGTTTTAGCAAATTCTTTTGGTGTTCTGATGGTGTCCGAGGTTCCTTTTCTTCTTGGTCTCCTGTTATCATTGGTTTTTATGAGAGGGCGTAGGCTGTCTGCTGATAGGTTGTGTATTATTTTAAATATGTATAGAAGTACTTTGAATTGGATTCTGGAGCTGATTGGGAGCCAGTGTAGGTGGTACAGTATGGGGGTGATGTGATCATGAATTGTGTGATCTGTCGTGAGTCGTGCGGCTGTGTTTTGTGCTAGCTGTAGTGGTTTTATTGTCTTTTTAGGTAGTCCTTGGTAGATGTGATTACAATAGTCTAGGGTTGGAGTGATGATGGCTTGACAGACTGTTCGGAAGTGTTCATGGGCGAGGATGGGTTTGAGCCTTCTGACTGTCCTCATTTTGATGTAAGCGCTCTTTGTTAATTTTGCAATGTGGGACTGGAGGTTGAGGTCCTTGTCGAGCGTTACTCCCAGGTATTTTATTTCTTGTCTTACCGGTATGATGGTGTTTAGGTTGATGGTGGCCGATGGTGAGAATAGAGCTTTGGTTTTGTTGTAATTTATTGATAGGTTGTTTTCTTGTAGCCAGGTTGCCATTTGTTGGAAGTAGTTGGCTATGTTGGAGTAGTCTGGGTTGTCCAGTTTGATTGGTGTGTATATCATTATGTCATCTGCATATATGGTGTATTGAATCTTGTGGTCCTTGATGATGGTGCATATGGGTTGTACGTAGATGTTAAATAGCAGGGTGGAGAGAGCTGAGCCTTGTGGGACTCCTTGAGTGGCACTGAACGGTTGAGAGGTCTTTGTTCCACACTTGACTTGGTTGTCTGTTGGTGAGGTAAGATGTAAACCAGCTCAGAGTAGTACTGTGTAGGCCTGCCTCCTGTAGTCTGTTTAGTAGGGTAGTGTGGCAGACAGTGTCGAAAGCTGAGGAGATATCTAGGAGTATCATGACGACGCCCATTCTGGTGTTGTCGATTGTCCTCAAAAGGCTGTCGAATAGATGGATCAGTATGGTTTCAACCCCATGTCTGGGTCGAAAACTGTGTTGATTGGGGTCCAGTGGATTGTAGATGTCGATGTGTTGTTGGAGCTGGTGTTGGACTGTTTTCTCGATGATCTTGGACAGGAATGGTAAGCTTGATATGGGTCTGTAGGCGGCTGGGTCAGTTTTAGCCAGGGTGGTTTTCTTGGGGATTGGATGTATTGTGGCTAGCTTCAGGGAGTTTGGCATTGTTCCCTTGGAGAGGGAGTTATCTACTATTTTCCGTACGACTGGTGTTAGTTCCTTTTTTGTTGCTTTGATCCAGGCTACTGGGCAGGGATCTGTAGGAGCGGTGCTGGTGTTGAGGTCAGTGATGAACTTGGAGAGTTGTTCATTCGATGGGATGTCGAATGTGCCCCAGCTCCGGTCAGGTTCGGATGTCTTGTATTTCACTGACACGCTGTTGTTCTTGGGTGTTGCAGTGAATTTGTTCTTGAGGTGGTCATCGAAGATCTGTGGGTCTATTTGTTGTTCATTTCTGTTGGAGGGTTCCTTGGTGAGGTTCTTTACGATTTCGTAGAGTTCACGGGGTTTGTTAGTGGACTTCATGATAAGGTTAGTATAGTATTCTTTCTTCTGCTGGTTGATGAGGTTGTTATATTCCTTTTGTTTTGTCTGGTATTCCTGTAGGGATGTTGATTTGTTGCGTCTCCATCGGCGTTCAAGTCGTCTTAGTGCTCTCTTTGCTATTCGTATATCCTTGGAGTACCATGGAGTGGAGCAGGGTTTTGTGCTGTGTGATTGTTGTGTTCTGCGGGTGGGTGGTCTGGCGGCAGATGAAATGATGTCGTTCCATTTGGAGATTTGCTCATCTATGTCCATTGTTTCGGCATTGAGGAGTAGTTGCGTGTCTTGTGTGAACTGTTCCTTGTTGAAGCTTTTGAATCTCCTGGTTGGGGGTGGGTCGTTTTGCCTTTTTGAGTCTGTTACTTGTAGTTTAATCTTTATTAGGTGGTGGTCTGACCAGGGTACCGGTGTGATGTATGGCCCTGAGATGAGGCTTCCTTCCTTTAAGTTGTTTGGAGCAAAGATTAGGTCGGGGGTGTGTCCAAGGTTGTGGGTGGGGGTGTTGATGAGTTGGGTGAATTGGAGGGAGTCCAGAGCTGATAGGAAGGCTTCTGCCTCTTTTCTGCTAGTAGATCTGAGATTGAAGTCTCCAAGTTTTATGAGGAGTTTGTGTAGGTTTTTGACTGTGCATATTGCCTCTAGGATTGCTGAAAGTTCATCTGATGGTGTGTCTGGCACTCTGTAGGTAAGATATCCTCCCACCCTGTTCTCTGTCGCCCCTTCATTCCTAGTGGTTCCAAGGACAATAGGAACAATTGCAGTGACAAGGGGCACCCTTGCCTTGGCACCTTCTGAAGTGAGAAAGTGCCCGAAAACTCCCCATTCACCAGAAACCGTGCCATGGGCCTGCAATATAGAACTTGCACCCATTTCAGAAAACTACCCTCCAGGCCATAAGCTTCTAATACCCAAAAAAAGTATTCCCATGAGACATTATCAAATGCCCTTTTGGCATCCAAGCTTGTATCTCCTTCCTTGCATCTTCCCTTCGCTTGCAGGAGATTTGCCAAGGCAAAACGACTCAGGAGAAAGCCTACCTGATCCTCGTGCTTTAAATGGGTGATTATGGACCCAAATCTCCCAGCTAGGATAGCTGCAATTAGTTTTACATCTTGGTTTGACAGCGATATGGGTCTGTAAGACCCCAGCTGTGTGTTGGCTTTGCCTGGTTTAGGAATAACTACTATATGGACATTATTTTGTTGGCCTCCCCAGTTGCCCTTAGTTCTGGCCTTCTCACACATCTCCAAATAGGGAGTCGCCAAACTCCCTCCCAGAATTTTATAAAACTCATGTCCCAGACCTTCTATTCTCAGCGATTTGGCTAGTTTAAGACTCTTGACCACCCCCCAAAATCTCCTCCACCTCACAAAAAGGTGTATCCAGGTGGACAAGAGGCTCTTCCTTCACCTGAGGGAACTTCAGATCTTCAAAGCGTGTCTCTGCATAATATTTTTAGGCCCCTCCCAATTCAAATTACTGCCTACTGTCCTCTTTCTTAACAAAAACCTTTCCCTGAGGGGTTACTAATTTTGGTTCTGGTTAATTTCTTTGGTGGCCTAAGAAAGTTAGCCATGAGCTTTCCACATTTATTCCCCCAGCGATGAAACTGATAGTTACATGATTTGCTATTACCTTCTGCTCTCCTGTTAAGATCATCATTTAGTCTACCTTTATGTCCAGGCATCTAGCTGTGACTTCTCCACTCATGTTGTATGGGTGCCTCTTACAGTAGACCTGGAGCTGCTTGATGAGTTCCACTAACTCCTGGTCTTTTTTTTCTTTCTAACCCCAATTGCATACACTGATTCCCCCTCCCCATAGTTGCCTTTGCTACCTCCCAAGTGATATGTGCATTCACCTCTCCCCCGCTGCCAACCCCTTTGCAGATGCTCATGAAAATTCTTGTAGAGTGTTGGGTTCATCTGCCACAGCATTGTCCCTCCCCCTATTCTTCCCTCTTTCAGCCTTAAAGTAAGTGGAGTGGAGGAGTAGCCTAGTGGTTGGGGCAAGGTACTTCAGGCCGGAAGGTCAGTGGTTCAAATCCCACTAGAGGACAGCAACCTTGGGCCGGAAGGACTGGGGTTTCTAGTCCCACAGGTGCTCCTTGTGGTCTTGGGCAAGCCACTTAACCCTCTATAGCCCATGTTCCCTGTAAAATAGTTATCTCCAAGTTATAATACCCTGTTCAATGTAATTTCAGTTTGTTCAATGTAAACCGCACTGATGCAGAATAGCGCGGTATATAAGAGAATGTAAATAAATAAATAAATCCACACTACATAGTGGTCCAACAGGCCCACATCCCCAGTTACAGCCTTCTCTAACTTCCCAAACAGGGATTCTGAAATGAGGAGATAATCTAACTTCGCTTGGCTATCATGCATGTTTGAGTAGAAGTTAGTCTATTTCACCTGGGTGAAGAGTCCTCCATGTGTCAATGAAAGATTAGACATCAAGAAGTTAACCTCTTTGTTATCCATGTCCGCAGTGCCACCCTCTGGGGCCTGCAATCTTCCAATGAGTCCCTAGGCAAGTTAGTGTCTCCCCCTACAATGAGGTGACAATTCTCAGTGTGGTAAAAAATCTGTGATTGTAAGTATTTGGCACGTAAACATTACAAAGCCCGCCCTACAACCTCCCAGCCATAATGTGGAACCTCCCCACTTTTCAGAAAATTAAAGGATATACTTTTATGGATTAACATCGCCACTCCTCTTAGCCTGCTGCTAAGGAACGAGAAACCCATTTCTCCCACCCAACCTCTTTGTAGCTTGCGGTACTCGACAGCACTCAGATGCGTCTCTTGCAGAAACACAAGATCTGCTTACTCCCTCTTAAGAGAGCTGAGTAGATTGGTTCTTTTGATTGGTGAGGTAATACCATCAGCATTTAAAGTCAAAAACTTGCGCTTATCCAATCCCCCTCTCATAATCTCTTCTGTTGCCTACCAAAACACATGACATCCAACTGGCCCAGAATCTTCCAGGTGAGCCCTGGGATAGACCCTTGTCTTCCGGTCCCATTCAGTAAAAATTGCCTGACCCCTCCCCCTCCCTGCCTAAATGCCTCTCCTCTTATACACTCACCCTCACTACATACTTTTCACCTGTCTCTGCCACCCCTGCAGCCACACCCCTGCTGAGCAACCCACCAACTTCCTGCCGAGCCCATCTCCCTCCCCTACATCAGAGTTTCCCCTAAACCTAGCACACACACCCTTCCATATTCACAACCCCCCTTGCAGCTATCTAATTTTCATCTTCTACACTTCTGTCCTCACTTCACCTTGACCATCACACAGGAACCTCAGACACCCCAGCCTCGTAATCCACTCTAGCTCAAGCATACTTCTCCATGCACCATTACATACATCCCTTTAATCCACCATTTACAACACAATTATTATGTATACCTTTGCCAAATCTTACAGTCTCAGCAATACCCTCGGTGAATCACAGGGATTTGCATGGCAGCATGCTCTTAACCCTCAGCTGGAGGGCTGAGGCATGCAGAGTGACAGAAAAGATATATTCTTGTGTGCTGCCACACTTCTGCGGTCTTATCATGGCCCCTTCCTGCACACATCTCTGCCATTACCACCATGGGATCAACGCAGTCAAGTCCATAGAGGCTTGCCCCCTTTGCTGTCTTCTGTGCATCTTCGTCAAAGATCCACGATGGGCCTTGAGCTTCAACTTGCAGGCCTTCCAAACGAAACTGTTCACAACTAGTCAATATTATTTCTGCCGCTCCTACACAGCAATATTCATTAATTTGCCTCTCTCTCTGGCTCTTGCTATGCTGAATGCTATTTATTTGTTCCGCTCATATTCAAACTGCTGAACCAAACCAACTATAATACACAGTGATTCTCGAGGGTCCAAAAGGCGCTAAGGTACCGGCAGCGAATCCATAAAAGCCTTTAAGGAGTTGGATGACTCAAACAACCGCACTTCATTGTTATAGTTAACTTGCACTCGAGCCAGGAACTACAGTGCAAATCTCATTCCCCTTCTGGCCAGATCTGAAAAATAGAGAGCTATGGTCCTCCTGCTCTCCGCCACCTTCACCGAAATCCATTAAACAATAATATTATCTCCAGGAATAAGCAGGAATGCAGTCTTCACATATAGGTGAACGTCACCGACTGAGCCCATGCAGGAACGTACCCCAGCATCCAATAGGAAAGCCTATGGGAGCACTCCACTGTGTCTTTGTGCCTGCCTTCCTGCCTTTCCAACCCCTCTCCTTAGTTCTTGGTTTTTCATGGAGCCAGTGGGGAGCACCGTTATGTCACCACCGTCAAATTTCTCTTTTTTTGTGCCCTTCGGGGTACATCATGCTTCCGTCTTCCTGTTGAAGCCGATTCCATCAAATCCAACACTGGTCCCAATAATTCTTCCTTTTTTTATTTTCAATTTTTCTGTTTTCTATAGGAACAAACAGGAAGTCAGTCCTCACATATGAGTGACATCAACACTGATGGAGGCCCTGCTGAAGCATCTCTTTAGTTTTCAAAGAAAAAAAACTTTGGGAGATGACACCATGCATGTGTGGTCCTCTTCCCACCCTTCTTACTTAGTCTTCCTTTTTCCGCGGAGCCCAATAGACATCCGTCTTCTTTACCCAGAAAAAAGTTAATATTTTTGTGCATCAAACTGCCCTCCTTTCTCCGGTTAGCATTGGTCCCTTTCTTGCCTCTGAGCCCCAGCTTTGAGTCTCAGAACTGTTTTCAGTTTTTCTTCCGGCGTGAGTTTGTGCTTTTTTCTTTTTTGTGTAAACAATTTTATTGAGGATTAAGAAGAACAATACAATACAATACAACAAAACCCCACCAAATCCCCTGTCACGAATGTCAAGGGTCAATACAGACATAGGAAATATATCTACAGAGTCTAGGTGCACCAGGATAAAATAAAGCACAGTTACTTACCTGTAACAGGTGATCTCTGGGAACAGCAGGAATAAGTCTTCACATATGGGTATCGTCGGTACCGATGGAGCCTGCGCGGGAACGCTCCCCAGCGTCCAGTAAGAAAGCTTTTGGGAGCATCCCACAGCGCCTGCGCGCTGCCTTCCTGCCTTTCCCAACTGCCTCTCTCCAGTTCAAGTTTTAAAGCTGAGACAAAGAGAGAGAGAGGAAAGGAAAGATAGATAGAGAGATACAACACCTAGGGGAGGTGGGTGGGTTGTGAAGACTTATTCCTGCTGTTCCCAGAGATCACCTGTTACAGGTAAGTAACTGTGCTATCTCCAGGAACAAGCAGGAATGAGTCTTCACATATGGGGACTCCCTAGCTGCAGATGCCAGGGGAAGACCCCAGGTTGTGTGTCCTTGAAAAGGACTCTACCTCCCCCCCATGGATATCTGGCATCAGGGTAGGTGGGTAGGAGTTGATTAGGAATGGAACAGGTGTTTGAGAACAGCCTGACCAAACGAGGCATCCCGGCGGGAGTCCTTGTCCAAACAGTAATGGGCTGTGAAGGTATGAACCGAGGCCCAGGTGGCCACTCGACTGATCTGGTCGATGGACACAGAGTTTAGATGAGCCATTGAGGCTGCCATGGCTCTCACATTGTGAGCTGTGACATGGCCCTCCAGAGAAATGTTCCTACTCTGGTAGGCGAAAGAAATACACTGAGCAATCCAGTTGGACAGTGTTCTCTTAGAGACTGGAAGTCCTAAATGAGAAGGATCAAAAGCAACAAAGAGTTGAGAAGACTTTCTATGTTGCTGTGTTCTTTGTAAGTAAAAAGCGAGAGCTCTCTTACAATCCAAGGTATGAAGATTCCTCTCTGCATTTGATGCATGAGGTCCTGGAAAAAAGACAGGTAAATATACCTCTTGGTTCAGATGAAAAGTCGAGACCACTTTAGGCATAAAGTGTGGATTGGTCCTGAGGACTACCTTATCATGATGGAACCTTGTATAAGGTGGATTAGCCACCAAAGCTTGCCAACTCACTGATGCGGCGTGCTGAGGTGACTGCAATAAGAAAAACAACTTTCCAAGAAAGAAATTTCAAGGAGGTGGTGGCTAAAGGTTCAAAGGGTGGCTTCATAAGCTGGCCAAGAACCAGGTTTAAGTCCCATGCCACTGGAGGTGGTCTAATGGGAGGTTTAGTTAAAAGAAGGCCTCCCATGAATCTTGCTATAAGAGGGTGAGAGGAAATAGGTTGTCCATTGAGAGGCATGAGGGACGCTCCAATAGCACTCAAATGGACTCTTACTGAATTCGTTTTCAGGCCTGCATGGGATAGATGCAGCAGATACTCTAGTAGAGAATTCAGAGGTATTGCAAGAGGGTTTAGACCCTTTTCTAAACACCAAATGGTAAATATTTTCCATTTGAAAGCATAGGAACGTCTAGTAGAAGGCTTCCTACAGGCATGAATAACATCTCTGACTTGCTGAGAGAGATGAAAATCTTGAAGGTCTAGGCCCTCAGCAACCAAGCCCTGAGATGGAGCGACTGGGGGTTTGGGTGCCACAACGTTCCCTCTTCCTGGGACAGAAGGTCTGGTGCAGAGCCCAAGTCCAGGGAAGGAGCTTGAGAGAGATGCAGAAGTAGAGGGTACCACACTTGGCGTGGCCAATGTGCTATGAGGATCATCGTCCCTCGATCTCTCTGAAGCTTGAATAGTGTTTTGGGAATTAGGGGAATTGGTGGAAAGGCATAAAGGAAGTCTTGACCCCAGTGAAGGAGGAAGGCATCCTTGGCCTGAACTCCCTGACACGGAATTCTGGAACAGAACCGGGGAAGTTTGGCATTCCACGGACTTGCAAAGAGATCTATGTCCGGGGTTCCCCAAATTCTAAAAATCCTGGCTACCTGGTCCATGTGGAGGGACCACTCGTGTGGGAGCAGAACTCGACTGAGTCTGTCCGCCCAAGAGTTTTGAATGCCTGGAAGATATACTGCCAGAAGATGGATGTGATGCTCTCTGGCGAAGGCCCACCGTCGCAAAGCTTCATTGCAAAGCGACAGAGAGCCAGTCCCGCCCTGCTTGTTTACATAGAACATGGCTACTTGGTTGTCCGTATGGATGAGGACTGTCCTGTAGCTGAGCAGGGAATGGAACACTCTGAGAGCTAAGAATATTGCTCTGAGTTCCAAGAGATTGATATGCAGGGAAGTCTCCTGTGGAGACCAGATGCCCTGGGTGGAGAGATCCTGCAGATGAGCTCCCCAACCCATTGGAGAAGCATCTGTTGTCAGAGTTGCTTTGGGCAGCGACTGCTGAAAAAGGGACCCCAGCAACAGATTTGGAGGGGACTTCCACCACTGGAGAGACCAAAATAGGCGACTGGAGTTTGCTATTTTGTCTGACAGGCAACCTGATGCCTGAGTCCATTGGGTGGACAAAGTCCATTGAGCTGCCCTCATGTGAAGGCGAGCATATGGAACCACATGCACGGTGGATGCCATGTGGCCTAATAGTTGTAACATCTCTCGAGCAGTTAAATGGGACTTTAACTGAATCTGGGAGGCTAACTGCACCAAGCGTAGGCAACGGGCCTGAGGAAGATAGGGCCTTGCAGTTGTGGTATCCAGCAAGGCCCCTATAAACTCCAGGGACTGAGTAGGGGTGAGATGGGATTTTGGGATGTTTATTACCAGTCCCAAATACTTAAGGATACGCATTGTGCAGGTTAGACAAATCTGGGCCTCTGACTGGGATGGAGCTCGAATGAGCCAGTCGTCCAGTTATGGGAAAACGAATATTCCTAGAGTGCGTAGAAATGCAGCTACTACTGCCATGCATTTCGTGAACACCCTTGGTGCAGAGGCCAGACCAAAAGGAAGCAGCCTGTATTGGTAGTGCTTTCCTTGAAAAAGGAACGAAAGGAACCTTCTGTGTGTTGGATGGATGAGGACATGGGTGTACGTATCCATGAGATCTAGAGAACAAAGCCAGTCCTGACTCTGAAGGTATGGCAGCAGAGTACCGAGAGAAATCATCTTGAATTTCTCTTTGAATAGAAACTTGTTCAATTCTCTGAGATCTAATATGGATCTGTAGCCCCCTGTTTTCTTTGGAATAAGAAAATAAGGGAAGTAGAACCCTGAGCCCTGTTGAAGAAGAGGTACTTCTTCTATTGCCCCTTGGGCAAGAAGGGTAGCAATCTCCTGACCCAGCAGGTTGAGGAGAGATGTTGGAGAATTGAACTGTTTCACCATGGTGTGGGGAGGAAGGTTTAAGAAATGAAGCTTGTACCCTTCCCTTATAATGGAGAGGGTCCATTGCTCTGCTGTGATTTGCTCCCATCTGGGAGCAAAATAAGCCAACCTTCCTGGAATGGTGAGGGGCTCTGGTTCTTCCAGAGCCAGAAAGGCTAAGTTCTCTAGTTGCAAGTCAAAGGCCCTGAGGAGGCTGAGGCTGCTGGGCCGTGGGAGGGCTGGCAGCCTTTGACTTGGCCTGTTAAGGTGATTGCTGATGCTTTGCAGCAAAACGACCTGCAGAAGATGCCTGCTGACCATAAGCAGGATAATATCTTCCCTTTTTAGAAAAAGGTGTCTTTTTGAACAATCTTTTCTTAGCAGGAGCAGAGGTAGACTTTGAAAGTCGATCCAAAGCAGAGTTCTCAGCATCCATCTGAGTGGCCTTTGCTTTCCAATCCCTTCCAAAAAGGTTTTCACCTGTACAAGGAAGATTTCCCAGTTCATCTTGGACCCAGAGTTCCAAATCAGATGCTTGTAACCAAGCAATTCTGCGTGCACCTATAGCAATAGCCGAGGCTCTGCTTACACACTCAAGAGTCAAAGGCTGCATGGTTGGAAAATTTGGAAACATCTTGGGCATGTTTAAGCCAAGTGAGAAATTCCTGCCTTTTATCTTCTGAAATAAAAGGGGCTAAAGTCTGCAGATGATCTGTGACTTCTTTTAGAAACATCCCCATATAGAGACTATAGGAGTTGATTCTGACAGCAAGCATATTAGCTTGGAAAACCCTTCGGCCAAAAGCATCAAGGGTTCTGCATTCACGTCCTGGAGGATTAGATGAGTGTCTCTTTGCACTCCTTATTTTCCTCATGGCAGACTCTACCACAATAGAGTGGTGAGGAAGCTGAGACTTATGAAAGCCAGGACAGGGAGGGACACGGTACATGGTGTCTAACCTACAAGAATGAGGAGAGGTAGTAAGAGGAGTCTCCCACATGCTCAACCTGAGATCATAGAGAATCTCATGAATAGGTAAGGTGGCTGCTTCTTTAGGAGCCTTAGGGTATTGCAAAATATCTAATTGCTTGGCTCTAGGTTCTGACTCAGGGGCCACTGTAATGGAGAGGCCCCTAGCCACTTCCCTAATGAAGTCTTGAAAAGACAAGTCTTCTGGAGGAGACATTCTTCATTTTGGAGAATCAGATTCCTGAGGAAGAAGTACCGGCGCCTCGACAGAAGCCTCCGACTCATCAGAGTCTTCGGCGGAATCAAAGTATCGCCTGTCTGGATGCTCCTGTAAAGCCCGATACGCGTACCGAGTGGGATCGACATCGGGAGTAAGCGGTACCGGTTCGGTACCGATGGGCATCATAGGACAGGGTATTGTTGCAGTCGACACCGAAGCCGATGTTGATGCAATCGGTAGCGGCACCGGAAACGATGCCAGAGTCGGTACCGGCAACGGAGATTGTTGCGGTACCGAAGGCGTTGAAGCCTGCATAAACGCCGTTAGGGTGCGCTGCATGGACAGAATCTTCTGATCCATCGACGCCACCAGAGTCTGGATGTCGGTACCGGTGGAGGCCACCGGTACCCCAGAACACGGCAACAGGTGATCGGTCGAGGCTGAGCCATCGATGTCAACCTGTGACCCCATAGACAATGCTTTGGAAGCCGGAACTTCCCGCCGGGGTAATTTTGCCGGTGCGGAATCCTCGAGGACAAGTCCGGAGGCATCTCGATGCTTAGAGGGAGATTTGCCCTTCGAGGACCGGCTAGATTTATGTTTGGTTACCTGAGATCCATGGGAGGAAGAAGCAGCCCTGGAAGACGTCGATGCCACCGAGGCTGCATCAGAGGGAAACAGGGTACTGAGCTTGGCTGCTCGGTTCTGCCGACCTCTTTTAGACATCATGGTACAGGACACACAATCCGTGATGGAATGGTCAGGACCCAAACATTTTAGACACCAATCATGGGTGTCGGTGACAGAAATAGTACCGCCACACTTCGTGCACTTTTTAAACCCGGAAGCGGGCTTCTCCATGAGGAGAAAAATGTTCAGGCCTAAGGCCCAAACTGCAAATGCACAGTTTGAAGAAAGAAAAGGGTTTTTTTTTTGGTTTTTTTTGCATAAGAAAGAAAAGAAAAGAAAAGACCGGCGGTACCGGTCTGACGTCGAAAAAGGCAGACGCGACACAGAAAAATAAAGAATTCTTCTGCGGTGACAGGAACACGACCTGCTGGCTCCGCGGAAAAGAAGAACTGGAGAGAGGCGGTTGGGAAAAGCGGGAAGGCAGCGCGCAGGCGCTGTGGGATGCTCCCAAAAGCTTTCTTACTGGACGCTGGGGAGCGTTCCTGCGCAGGCTCCATCAGTACCGACGATACCCATATGTGAAGACTCATTCCTGCTTGTTCCTGGAGATAATAAAATATCCCAACTATATAACAATGGTGGTTGTGGTACATAATCCCCATATCAGCCCAAAACGTAACCTAGTAATAAAATTGATAACTTCAGAGTAATAACATAAACCTAGGTTTTCCCCAGATGTGAAAAAGAAATCATAACCTGAGTCCCCTTTAGTGGCTGATGAAGAGAGGTAGAAACCAAAAGAAAAACCTCACCCTATAAGGCACGTTGAAACTGAACAGCACCAGGAGTATAACTAGTCAGTATGAGCATATCCACAAATTCTACACCCGTTACAGGGGCTTGGATAGATTAAACACAACAGCTGCAAACCTCAACCCCCTTTCTACTTAACTCCCCCTTCCCCAACCCCCAACCCCCCTTCTCCCCCCCCCAACCCCCCTTCTCCCCCCCCCGACCCTAGCAACTACAATGATAGGATCGGCAGAGGAGGATAACATATCCCAACGTCCCCCATTTCTGGACCCAGAAAAAACATACAAGATTTCAAAAAGGGAAATAAATCCTCAAGTCTGACCACAAGTAGGAAGAAGGGGGGGGGGCGCTTGTGAACCCGTGTGGAGACAGCTGGCTTTTCGTGAAGCTCCATGCTGAGGTCCTTTCCCTCCTTTTAAGTTGCTGCATTATGGGCATGTTTTCCACTAGAGCTGATCCACAAAGGGAACCGAGATATGCAGCAGTCCAATTCTGCTAAGATCTGCATGTCTCTTGCCTTTTTTTCCCCACATTATGCCTCTGCTTCCATCAGTATGAGCAGTCCCGCAGTGACTGAGACTTCTGATTGCCGCCCTGACGCGAGTATAATGCTCGCTCTGTACCTGAATGACTGTGATAGAAAATCTCCGACTCGAATATTATTGCTTGTTGCTTGTATAACTGCAGGATGACAGTCTTCCTTTCCCAAACCCTACGGTACTGTTTTAGAAAGGTAATGTGAGTGATTCTTATTCGTGGCTAATGCCCTGGCACGCTTGGGGGGATCGAGTTCAGCTCACTCTACTGCATGTTCTCGACGCTCTGCACAATGGTAAATCGGATGATCGGAGCCCGTCTAAGCTGTATTTCGCGATCATCGGGGCGGCTGTGAATGGGACTCCCTGGCTAGCCATTACCTCATGTAGCTGAAACGCAAAGGTGAAACGCAGCCGTGTCCCTCCAAAGGCGGGAAAAGTGTCACTTCTGGGATCAATTACGTCAGATTGTTATATTTTATGGATCTCTCAAGGAGCTGTATGCGTGCCTCCCTATTAAAGACCTGGGTACCTAAGTACAAATTTCATGTGGTGACTGCTGGGCTACCCTGGGTGTCCTCGAGAAGATGAGCTCTGAGTTGATGCTCTGTTATTCAACTTCGCTGTACTTCCACTTCTGTTTTGAGCAGCTCTGCAATAAAAGCAAGCAGAGAGCTCCATCTAGTGGACACCTTGGGTTATTACTCTCATTTTTTTCAGGATCTTTATTCAGCATTGTGTGGCTTCTGTTTCAGCAAATTTGATCTTCATGGTATTGGTTGACCAAGGAGTCTGGCATACTCTGCGATAGTTCTACAGCCCTTAGATCCTGCGATAGAAAAGTCCTTATCTCATCTCCAGTATAATCAGTAGCAATGCCTACTAAAGATTATTTGGTTTATTGCTGTGCTGATAAACATGTCTTCTAAAAACCACTATGATGATGCGCTTTCTAAGTTCTCGCGGAAATATACTACTGGCTCAAGCTCCACTTTAAGTACTCAAGGGATGCCACCGAATTCACCCGAATCAAGTGCAAACACAGCTACGGTATCACAACCCGTGTTGAAAGCAGATTTGATGGAAGTATTACAGGAACTTCATTCATTTAGACTGGACTTTTCCAAAGCAATATCTGATCTTCGTTCAGATTTTAAGTCCCTGAATGATCGGGTGATTCAAAACAAATTGATGCTACAGCCGTGTTCCAATCTAAGATCCATAAACTGGAACAACTTACCACGGATCTGAAAGAGCACCATGATGAAAAGGAGAATAGGCAGAGATGAAATAACATAAGGATCTGTGGCGTGCCAGAGTCAGCTAATACCAATAACAATATTATGGAGATCGTACAAGAGATCTATGCCTTCTGTATCCCTGATAAGTCTTGTCTAGTTAAAATAGAATGAGCACACAGAAGTGGCAGCTCTAAAGCAGGAGGTGACACGAGAACCCGCCCCATCGTTGCCTGCTTTCAATGTTATGAGGATAAGGCGACACTAATGAGGCTCTTCGCGGCAAACATTCAATAGCCTTCCAAGATTGGGAGCTTCAAATTTACCATGATCTGTCTGTATTTACGTTAGAAAGGAGGTGTAGCTTCAAACCGCTTACAAGATCCTGGAAAAGAAAGCAATTAAGTACCGGTGGAACTTTCCGTTCACGCTAATTTGAGTGGAATAATACTCTACAGAAGATCTCTGATATTTTGGCGTGCATGGACTTTATCGATCACATCCAGTATGAGGGTAGTTGCACTCCGCGACAGCGGGGACTGCACCCCGAGTGGGAGGTATCAACACCAAAGCGCCGAAAAATTCCACATTCACACCGACAGTCTGAAGCGGAGTTGGATGATACTGCAAGCAAAGCAATGGATACAGCAGCACCACCTTAAAGACTATATGGTTATATTTCCTGAAGTCTTTCCTTTTCGATTCTCAATATAACATTGTTGTATTTTGTTATCACATGTCTTTTCAGTATGGTAGCTGTAATTCCATTCGATGTTGTTTATTGACTTAGTTACTATCCATGTAATACTTCAAGACATTTGTTTAGGAAATTATCAGCCTGCCCTGTATTTTGGGTAGCAGAGAGGTGGGCGTGGGAATTGTATTTGAAAGAGGGGATCATCAGCTCTAGTGGGAAAAGGGGTTGGTTGGGGGGGATTAGCAGGGCAGGAGCCTGTTAGTCTTTTCTTTGTCCCGTTAGAGGCTTGTATGCCTCTTCAGATTTCTTTCCATTGGAGTGGAAAGGGTTGGCCCTCTAAATCCAGGGCCAAGGGAGGAGGGATGGGGGGGGGAAGGTAGGGAAGAGGGTGGTATTAAGGGGGACTTTAGAGAGGGGGAGGATAGTTTGCTGTTTCTTTGGATCTGGGAGAACTGCAAAAAGATATACTCTTACAAGGCATTTGGTAGGGATTCCTGGTATGGGAGTTGGGAAAGGAGTAGGGCTCTGGATTCTGTTCCATAATCAGTTCTAGTGGGCTTATGTTTAGACTTATTTCATGAAACATTAGGGGGCTTCATCACCCCATTAAAAGACGTAGGGTTCTTGATCAAGTACTCAGAGAGCGGGCTATTCCTAGTTGTCTCTCCGGGCCAGTCCAGAACATACGGGTAGTCAATCCCTTCCAGCAGCTGAGGACTGAAAAAAAACTGACTCTTGTTGCCAGGTTACCCAGCTCCCCCTGGTGTCAGACAGGCAGTCTTTTAGTCCTCAGCAGCTGGACTGGATGTGTGGATGACGAGCTCCCCACAAAGGCCATAGAGACTTTATTGTTTTGTTCGGTTCTTTACAGGCTCTGGCTAGTATTAGAGATAGAAGAGGAGTGAGAACAAGGAGGTTTGTGCCTGGTTGCCCTAGCAGGGTGAAATTGCACAGAAAGTGTTTCTTTTCCTGTTTCCTGTTAATCGATCAGGGCAAATTAAATCAGTAAGAATTGAACTGTTATTGTCAGCAGGCGAATTGGCACGGGGATAAGAGGCAGAGCCTGTCTCTTCCCTCCCCGGTCGATCACGGCATCAGGAACAGCCTGGGAGCCCCAGTTACTGTTTCCTGCGGCCCTATTCTGTGGTCCCTGCAGCCGCTAGCAGCGGCAACGCGGGGAGCGAGAGTGCCTGTGGTGACTGGATTAATCAGGTAATCAGAGTTCTGTTATCTCACCGGCGCCGCCGCGGGGGTTAGAATCTGCAGCGGTTTCTCTGTTTCTGGCGAGGTTCGTTGCTTCCGCAGTTCGGGGGGATTTCACGGGCTCTGGGAGAGTTAGTCCAAAATATGGAAGGACAGTTAAGGGCCGAAGCAGAGGCATTGGGCCGGCTTCATTCTTCAGCGGAAAGAGCGGGAACAGCGGCCATTTTGGAAGGGCCGGCTGGGTCTCCCGCGCTTCTGTCTAAGTCGGGGAAGAGAAAGGCTAAGTCCCACAAGCCGCATTCAACAGAGGAGCAGGACCGATCGGCGTTAGCCTTGGTTCCAGGGGCCCTAGACTCTTTATTAGCTCCGGAGTTTATTTTAGCACTTCACAGTGCTTACCTGCTCAAAAAGTCACAGAATACTGTCAAAGACCCCTCTGACTCGTCGTTGGGTTTTCCATTAGGGGACTCGTTGCTGACAGGCTCTAGTGAGGGGGTCTCCCCTGTAGCAAAGGTTATGGAGCCTAAGGGGGAACAGGCGGTTCCTCTAGCTGCGGAGGCACAGGGTCCAGAGGAAGGGAGAGCTGTTGTCAGAGCTGGGGTTGGATTCCTGGTCTACAGATTTAGAGGAAGGAGAGTTAGGGCCAGGAGGAGGATCCTAATATTTTTAGAGTCTTCAGAAGGGAAGAGCTAACGGCCTTAATTACACTGTCGCTAGCAGCGCTGCATATTGTTCCTCCTGTGGTTTAGCAAGAGCCGTTGGACGATCCCTTGTTACAGGGATTTAAAGCTGAGCAAAGATGTTTCCCACTGCACAGGGTGATTAAACAAATGATAGAGTCTGAGTGGGAATGTCCTGAGGTGTCCTTGCGCGGTGCACGAGCTATGGCACGCTTATACCCCGTGCCCCAGGAAGAGAGAAAGTTGTTGCGTATGCCCAAGGTAGATGCGCTAGTGTCAGCGGTCACCAAAAAGACCACGATTCCGGTGGACGGGGGTGCGGCCCTTAAGGATATTCAGGATCGTAGATTAGAGGCGCTCTTGAAGCAAGCATTCGATGCCAGTGCGCTAGCGCTTCAGGCATCGGTGTGTGGGGCGTATGTGTCAAGGGCCTCTATCAGATGGCTTCAGATGGACCCAGGACACGAAAGTGAAGCGGCTCCTTCAGTTGAGGGGGTGAAGTTAGAGTCCACGGCGGCTTATTTAGCAGATGCCTTTTATGATTTAGTACGGATTTCAGCTAAGTCGATGGCTTCAGTTATTGCTGCCCGGCGTTTTCTTTGGCTGAGGAATTGGGCAGCGGATGCCTCATCCAAAACTTGGCTCAGTAAGCTTCCCTACAAGGGTAAGCTACTCTTTGGGGAGACGTTAGAAAAGATTGTAAAGGATTTAGGAGATTCCAAAGGGGGTCGTCTTCCCGAGGACCGGCCAAGGGCAGCTAAGATGGGCTCCTTCCAGAGAGGGCAGGGGAGTGAGTTTCGTAGGTTTCATGGGCCTCGTTTTTCCCCTTATCAGCGCGGTCGGTATGTAGCGAGAGGGCAGTCCTTTCGAGGAGCCAGAGGTACCAGTAGGGGCTATTTTAACGTCCAGCAGGCCTCTAAGAAGCCGCAATGAAGCGAGGCTGGCCCAGGGGGAGACCGGTAGGAGGAAGGTTACAGATGTTTTTCTCCGCTTGGGCCGCCATAACTACCGACCAGTGGGTTCTACAAATTATCAGAGAGGGTTATTTATTTATTTATTTATTTATTTAACATCTTTTATATACCGCACTATTTATAATCAGCGCGGTTTACATATAACAAGAAAACATCAGATAAGATACATATTATCTGTTTTTTACATGGAACAGGAACAAAAAACTTGGGTAACCAGGATAATTATTTACAATGAATAATAGTCATTGAACTATTTACATATGGACGGCATATTGCATGAGAAGAACCTTTTTAGTATGAGAGAGAGGTATGAAGTGTTACTGGGTTAGCATAGGTTACGTGTTAATAACGGGATTGTTGCTATTTGAGTGAGCTTGTGTTACTGTGTTCTCTGGGAAATATTTGATGAAAAGGTGATGCTTCAAGGCCTTTTTAAACTGGGAGAGATCAGTGATGGCCCTAATGTGTGGTGGGAGGGTGTTCCAAAGTTTTGGAGCGCATAAACTGAAGGATCGGTTTACAGTTGCGGAGATGTATCTTAAGGACTCTTTTGGAACCATTAGCATGTTTAATTCCGTGGTTCTTCTCAGCCTGTTGGAAGGGATTGGTTGGATCATCTCTGATAGTGATGAGGGAGCCAAGTCCTTTGAGAGCTTTGAAGGCTAGTAGCAGGGTCTTGAAGGTGATTCTCGCTTGGATAGGGAGCCAGTGTAATTGTTTCAGGAGAGGTGTTACATGTTCTCTTTTAGGTACCCCGAAAAGCACTCTTGCTGCGCTGTTTAATGCTAGTTGAAGCGGGTTAAGGGTAGATTGGGGGAGCCCCTGTAATATACAGTTTGCGAAGTCAAAGTGCGGGATAATTAGAGCCTGGTAGACCGTACGGAAATCATCTGGATCAGTCAGTTGGCGGAGGTGTCTGAGGGAGCGAATCTTGAAATAAACTGTCCTTACAGTGTTGGTTATGCCCTCGAGTTCGACCAGCCAGTAGCGGAAGCTTTTGTTTTTTCTCCGTGCAGTCCTCGGGCGAAGAGGACAGCCATCCACGACACATTGCAGCGTTTGCTGCAGCTTCAGGCGGTAGTACCGGTGCTGCCAGACCAATACGGCTTAGGTCGATACTCGATCTATTTTGTGGTTCCCAAAAAAGAGGGTTCCTTTTGGTCAATCTTAGATTTAAAGCACGTAAATCGGTGCTTACGCGTCCCTCATTTTTGGATGGAGACGTTAAGGTCGGTTATTCGCTCCGTTCGCCCAGGGAATTTCTGTCCTCAATAGATTTAACGGAGGCCTATCTGCACATTCCTATCAGGGCCGAGCATCAGACGTTTCTCCGCTTCGCAGTTTCCATGGGTTACTTTCAGTTCCGGGCTCTGCCGTTCGGCCTGGCGACGGCGCCGCGCACCTTTACCAAGGTGATGGTGGTGGCAGCGGCAGCTCTGCGCAGAGAGGGAATCAAGGTTCATCCCTACTTGGACGACTGGTTAATTCGAGCAGAGTCTCTAGACGAGTCAATCAAGGCCACGGCTCGGGTAGTGGCTTTTCTCCAGGATCTCGGCTGTGTTGTCAACCGGGCAAAGAGTCGTTTAGATCCATTGAGGTAGTTGACTTATCTGGGGGCCGCCTTCGACACAGCAAGAGGAGCTGTCCTTCTGCCTCCGGACAGGGTTCGGAAGTTGGTATCGCAGGTAACGGGTTTTTTGCGAGTCAAGGCTCCTTCGGCATGGAGGTACTTGCAGTTGTTGGGTTCGATGGCGGCGGCCTTAGATCTGGTTCCTTGGGCCAGGGCCCACATGCGCCCATTACAGCAGGCGCTTCTCTCGCGATGGTCTCCGCAAAATCATCGGCTCTCTCGTCGGTTAGTTTGTCCGGAGCAGGTGCGCGTCAGTCTTCTCTGGTGGTTAATTCCGGAGCACCTGCAAGCGGGGGTTCCGCTGGATCTGCCTGTGTGGATCTTGCTCACTATGGATGCCAGTCATTCCGGTTGGGGGGGGCGCATTGTGTGTGTCAGCGCAAGGTGCTTGGTCGGAGGAAGAGAGTCATTGGTCAATCAACCGGCTAGAGTTGAGGGCGGTACGCCTCGCGCTCATGGAGTTTGCAACCTTGCTCGAAGGGAAGGCGGTGCGCATATTTTCCAGCAACTTGGTGACAGTATCGTATATCAATCGCCAGGGAGGCACAGGGAGTGCGCTTCTCCTAGAAGAAATTCAACAGTTGTTCCAGTGGGCAGAGCTACACCTCGAGGCGATTTTGGCAGCTCACGTAGCCAGGAAGGAAAACGTCCAGGCAGACTATCTAAGCCGACATCGGCTGGATCCCGGAGAATGGGAACTCAGTGCAGCGATCTTTCACGAGATCACGAGGCGATGGGGTCAGCCAGTTTTGGATCTCATGGCGATTCTGGCCAATGCCAAAGCGGCGCAGTTTTTCAGCAGACGCAGGGATCATATGTCAGAGGGCCTCAATGGCCTAGTACAGCCCTGGCCGGGGGGGGCAGCTGCTTTACGTGTTTCCTCCGTGGCCGTTGCTGGGTCGAGTCATTCAAAGAATAGCGAGGCACGAGGGGCTGGTGATCCTCATTGCGCCGGATTGGCCCAGACGGCCGTGGTATGCGGATCTGTTGCGCCTTCTGGTGGAGCCGCCGTGGAGACTGCAGCACGAGTCAACTTGTTGCACCAAGGACCCGTTCTGATGCCACAGGTGGATCGATTCTTGCTTATGGCTTGGCTCTTGAAAGGCAGCGCTTGCGGCGCAAGGGTTATTCGGGGGCTGTGATAGCCACGATGTTGAAGTCTAGGAGGCGCTCTACTTCGTTGGCGTACATTCGAGTGTGGCGCGTGTTTGAAGCGTGGTGTGGAGAGCGCGCAGTTAGGCCAGGGAAAGCGTTGCCACCAAATATTCTAGCCTTCCTTCAGAGCGGTCTAGAGAAAGGTCTAGCTCTTAGCACGCTAAAGGTTCAGTTAGCGGCTTTAGTGGTCTTTCGGGGGGTAGTGCAAGGGCATTCCCTCTCGATTCATCCGGATGTAGTGCGTTTTCTTAGAGCGGCCAGGAACATTCGACCTCCAGTTAGGCAGGTGGTGCCCCCTTGGGACTTGAATTTGGTGTTGGAGGCATTGACGGAGCCTCCCTTCGAGCCGAGTGGGTCAGTAGATATACGAGAGTTGTCTTGGAAAACAGCCTTCTTGGTGGCGTTATGTTTGGCGAGGCGAATTTCGGATTTGCAAGCGCTTTCGTGTAGACAACCGTTCCTTCAATTTTCAGCTGAGAAAGTGGTCTTGCGTCCGGTGCCGTCATTTTACGTGAATCAGACAGTATCGCTGCCCACCTTCGGGGCGCGGGGGTCAGGTCAGTTAGACCGATCTCTTAGAAAGTTGGATGTGGGACGGGTTCTCCGTAGATACCTTAAGGAGACCGAATCGTTTAGGAGGTCGGACAGGTTATTCATGCTTTTTGGAGGGCCGTCAAAGGGGCAGGCGGCCACCAAGGCGTCGATAGCTCGATGGGTGAAGCACGCCATACGGGTGGCCTATGAGGCAAAGGGTCGGTCGGCTCATTCTACCAGAGGCCAGGCGGCGTCCTGGGTGGAGTTTGCCTTAGTGCCGCCGGTGGATATCTGCCAGGCGGCGTCCTGGTCTTCTCTTCATACGTTTACGCGGCATTATCGATTGGATGTACAGGCAAGGCAGGATGCTAGCGTGGGGGCCTCGGCCATTGTTGCGGGGGCTCACAGGTCCCTCCCGGGTTTAGGTACTGCTTTGGTACTACCCGTATGTTCTGGACTGGCCTGGAGAGACGAATAGGAAGGAGAAATTAGGCCTTACCTGCTAATTGTCTTTCCTGGAGTTCTCTCCGGGCCAGTCCAGGACCCACCCCAGATAGTTTTTCTATATTCTGTGAGCAATAGGTACCGTTCGGCTTCAGACTTTAGTGTGAGATTTCAAAGGCTCCTATCCAGGGGAGAAAGTAAAAAAAAAAAAAAAAAAAACTATAATGGCATTCGAGGATAATTCCTCACAAGAAGAAAGAGGAAAAGAAACCTTTAAAGTACTCTTGCTGTGGTTGTACTGACAGGAGTTAGTAGTCAGCATAGGTTTTTTTGTTTTTAAGTTCCTGTTGAAGTTGAGAGTTTTTACTGCTTGGATACCAGGAGACTGCCTGTCTGACACCAGGGGGAGCTGGGTAACCTGGCAACAAGAGTCAGTTTTTTTTCAGTCCTCAGCTGCTGGAAGGGATTGACTACCTGTATGTTCTGGACTGGCCCGGTGAGAACTCCAGGAAAGACAATTAGCGGGTAAGGTCTAATTTCTCCATATTGTTTCTTCAGGAAACACACTCTGCGCCTGGGGCACATTCCCACTTAACCTCACAGACGTTCCCACAAGTATTTGCTTCTAGCTTCTCTTCCCACAAAAGAGGGGTAGCCATCTTGATTTCCAGCATCTGCCCTTTTCTTGTTTGTGATCAATATTCAGATCCTCTTGGCCGCTCCCTCATTGTCTGAGGTACAATAAATGACACTCTCATTTCATTGATTAACGTCTATATTCCACCCAAGGAAATATCTAGCACATTTAAGGATCTAATGGGAGCACTTAGAGCTCATGCTAAAGGAGAAATATTGCTAGGTGGAGATCTTAACAGTGTACTCTCGAACTTGGACAGATCTGGTTCGAGGGTTTTTATTTATTTATTTAAAAGGATTTATATACCTCTTTGTCCTGAAATCAAAGCGTTTTACACTTCAAACAATCACAAATCAGTGTCAGTAGGGATAGGCATGCTGTGTTAACACTGAGTGGAGGTGATGATTTCTTGGCGTGCTATTTACAGGATGAGCTATATTCAAGTGGTTATATATAGGGAGGGTAGGGGGTACATTGGGGTTTTTCAATTAATGACTTAATATTAACTTGTAATATTAACTTATACATTGGGGATCTTTCAGACAATCACTTAATATTAACCTGTACAATGACATCATTTTTACACAATAACAATAGCATTTGCAAAGAACTTTCAGTTGTAAACCTTAAAATCGTATATTGACAATTTAAGCATGCTTGTGACTTCATACTCCTTTTACTAGGGGTGTTCAGTTGTCAATTGTGATGTTGCATTTCAATCGTAGACAGTCTTGTAACGTTCCATATTAATATTGAGATTGGTGTGATTGTTGGTCTTCGTTCTAATGTTCAATGAATAAGGTAGTCTTGAGTAACTTGTGGAAGTCCTTTAAATCGGTCGTGGATCGTAGCTTCTCTGGGCGTGCATTCCAAATAGCAAGGGCCGCTAGGGAGAAAGCTTGCATGGATGTGGATGCTTAAAGTAGACAAAGCGATGGGACCGGATGGGATACACCCTAGAATACTGAGGAAACTTGGGGACGTTCTAGCAACTCCACTGACTGACCTTTTCAATGCCTCGTTGGAGTCGGGAGTGGTGCCAAAGACTGGAGAGAGGCTCATGTGCCTTTACACAAAAGCGGAAGTAAGGATGTGGTTGAAAACTACAGGCCGGTTAGTTTAACTTCGGTGGTGAGTAAATTATTGGAAACGCTGCTGAAAGAGAAAATAGTGAGGTTTCTGGAGTCCAGTGGATTACAGGATCCAAGGCAGCATGGATTCACCAGAGGCAGGTCTTGTCAGACAAATCTGATTTCTTTGACCGGGTGACCAGGGAGTTGGACCGAGGGAGAGCTCTAGATGTGGTGTAGTTAGATTTCAGTAAAGCCTTTGACACTGTTCCTCACAGGCGACTTATAAACAAACTGAGCACCCTAGGGATGGACCCTAAAGTTACTGCTTGGGTTAGAAATTGGTTGGGTGGGAGGCGACAAAGAGTACAAGTAAATGGAGCTCACTCTGAGGAGAAGGATGTTACCAGTGGTGTGCTCCAGGGATCTGTCCTTGGTCCGATTCTTTTTAACATCTTTGTTAGTGATATAGCGGAAGGGCTGTCGGGTAAGGTTTGCCTCTTTGCAGATGATACCAAAATCTGCAATAGAGTAGACACCCAGAAAGGTGTAGATAACATGAGGAGGGATCTAGCTAAGCTTGAAGAATGGTCTAGAATTTGGCAGCTGGGATTTAGTGTTAAAAATTGTAAGGTCATGCATTTGGGCTGTAGCAATCCAAGGGAGCAATATATAGTATAGGGGGTGAAGTACTTTTGTCCACTAAAGAAGAGCAGGACCTAGGCGTGGTTGTGTCTGATGATCTTAAAGTAACTAAACAGGTAGAAAATTCGACGGCAAAAGCTAGAAGGATGCTTGGGTGCATACGGAGAGGAATGGCTAGCAGAAAAAAGGAGGTGATAATGCCTCTCTAAGTCTTTGGTGCGACCTTATTTGGAGTATAGTGTGCAATTCTGGAGAACGCACCTTCAAAAGGATGTGAACAGGATGGAGTCGGTCCAGAGGGTGGCTACTAAAATTAGTGGTCTTCATTATAAAGCATATGAGGACAGACTGAAGGATCTTAATATGTACACCTTAGAGGAAAGGCGGGATAGAGGTGATATGATTGAGATGTTTAAATACCTCCGTGGCATAAATGTTCAGGGAGAGAGCCTCTTTCAATTGAAAGCAAGTTCTGCTACGAGGGGACATGGGATGAGGGTGAAGGGAGAGAGATTCAGGAGTGATATGCAGAAATATTTCTTTACGGAAAGAGTAGTGGATCCATGGAATAGTCTCCCAGTGGAGGTGGTAGAGATGAGGACAGTAACTGAATTCAAAAAAAGCATGGGACAAACACAGAGGATCTCTAAAGGTAAAAAGGGGACTGTTGTAGTTGTCGATATGGAAGGACAGACTAGATAGGCCTTGTGGTCTTTTTCTGTCATCATATTTCTATGTTTCTATGTTTCTATTGGTATTTGTAAATAATCTGGGTGTTGGTATTGTGTTTTTAGTGCTGTTTCTGTCTGGTCTTTCTTTTATTTTGGTTCCGATGAGTTCTTGAAGTTTATCTGCTGACATGTTCTTGATCTTAAATATTGTTAGGGCTGATTTATATTTTGCTCTTGAGGAGATTGGTAGCCAATGTAGATCTTGTAGTATGGGAGTTATATGATCTTGTAGTGAGGCGCCAGCAATGATGCGGGCAGCGGTGTTTTGGACTATTTGAAGGGGACGGGTGGATTGTTTGGGTTGGCCTTGGAAGAGGAGGTTGCAGTAGTCCAACACAGGTGTGATAATTGCCTGGCATACTGTACGGAAGTGTTCCTTGCTGAGTAGAGGATTTAGTCTTTAGAGCATCGCTAGTTTGAATAGATGTCTGGAGGGTTATGCATCCTGGAGAAAGGGATTACACCTTTTTTCCCCCTGGTGCCTCATTCTCATTCTAGAATTGATATTTGGCTGGTTTCTAAGCCTTTGCTTCCCCATATATCCCGGGTTCATATTGGGGCCCTAGTGCCATCTGATTATCATTTGGTAACCTTGGATTGGATAATTAGTGAGGCAGAGATACCCCCTAGAGTATGGGCACTGAATCGACAGTTATTGAAAAACCAAGAATTTGTTGAACTATGGTGTAGCTGGAAAGAGTATCTGCATTTTAATGATCAGGCAGGTACTCTGAGTTTTCTCCTCTGGGAAGCGGGAAAAGCTGTGTTGCGGGGTCACTTAATTTCATTATCAAAAGCGTTCAAATGTAAAAAAGTGATAAAACATGAGAGTTGCGACAGCAGATTTCTACTCTGGAGAAGGAACATAGAAAAGGACATAATGTCAGTGTGGTGCCGGTTGACAGCCTTAATGAGTAGAATTAGCAGCATTAGAGACGGAAGAGAGCCTCACAACTACAATGTTCAAGACGTAATTTCTACGAGCAAGGGAATAAGGCGGGTAAGTTGCTTCTATGGCAGCTAAAGTGTCAGCGGCTGCAGAGAAGAGTTTCTGGCATTACGGATGAGGGTGGAGGTGCAGGCATAGGAAATCAATCGATATAGCCCGGTGTTTTGCCCGCTTTTATGAAACTCTCTATGCTTCCCAACTTTCTGCGGATGATCAAAGTATCCATAACTGACTTTTGGAGGCGAATTTACCTCAAGTATCGACAGATACTCGAAATGCACTAGAATGGCCGATCACATTGGCAGAGGTACAAGAGGCTATTTGCCAAATGAAGAATGCCAAAGCCTCAGGCCCGGATCTATTCCCGGCTGAATTGTATAAGGCTATCTCTGACTTGGTGGCTCCTATCTTAGAGTATTCAATGATATCTTACCTCGTGGCGCCCTCCCAGAGTCTGTGTATCAGGCATCCATCATCGTGATCCCGAAAGAGGGCAAGGACTCATCGTTTTGTAATATTGTTGTTTAATATTGTTACTGAATATTTTTATTGAATATTGAATATTTTTGGTTAAATAATTTATAGACCGATATCATTACTAAATTTAGATTATAAAATCCTGACCAAGATACTTTCGATGCGTCTTGATTCTAAAATCCAGGAGATAGTGCACCCGACCAAACTGATTTTATAAAAGGGCGTCATGGCTTCGAAAACGTACATCGATTAATAAATGTATTATCTAGTTTGCAGCGCAAAATAGGAAGATTTGCAGTTCTCTTACTGGACGCCGAAAAAGCCTTTGATAGAGTGGCAATATTTATTAGCAACTCTGCAACACTTCGGTTTCGGACCTTGCTTCCGTGATTGGATTGCTGCTCTGTATAAATCTCCAAGGGGAGTCGTTCAGGTTAATGGGTTCTGCTCCCTCGCCTTTTGTCTTAGGACGTGGCACAAGACCAGGCTTCCCTCTCTCCCTGCTCCTCTTTGCTCTTGCTCTTGAACCTCTTGCTTCTCAGTTATGGCATCAGGCCTCCTCTATCGGGATCCCTTTGGGGAATCAACATCACATAGTATGTCTTTACACTGATGACACATTGATCTTCCTTCGGGATCCAGATACCTCATTATCTAAAATTGTTGGCATATTGGATGCCTTCTCATTCCTGTCAGGATTTAAGGTGAACTTTCATAAATCGGCTTTATTGCCATGTCATACTGCTTCTGGTGGTGAAGGCAGATCATACTCCCATGTCTTTTCCACAGTGTCCTAGCTTCGGTACTTGGGAGTTGTGATTCCTCGAAGGCTGGAAGATTTGTATGTTCTGAATTACCAACCTGTTAGCCCTGAAGGAAGACATAGCTCACTGGCTGCCTTTATCAGTTTCCTAGCTGGGAAGAGTTAACGTGATAAAGATGCTTTTCTTATTAAAATTGTTGTTTCTATTCCAACAGCTCCCGATCACTATTCCTAGATTATTTTTTTTAGGAAACTGCGTCAGTTGCTTACGAAATTTATTTGGCAGGGTCGGGGTCCGCTGCTCAGCTGGCAAACAATGATTCGCCCTAAGTTGGTAGGGGGTATCGGGCTCCCAGACCTTGAACTATATTATGACTGCTCTTGTCCTCCGTATTAATCATTTTTGGTTAAATAATTCTACTTCTTCGTGGGTGGATATTGAAGCGAACTGGATCACACTAATTCCGCTGTTGGCCACGCCTTTTGTCCGGGATCGCAAGGTTGCTCAGATCATTCTAAAACATGTTTTCTTGGGTCCAGTTTGGAGGGTGTAGAGAAGGGTATGTAAGAGATCTGCTTTTTTTCCCCAGTCTGTCTCCTTATACTGTACTAGGGACTTTGCCCTTCATTAGAGACCTTGGTGGACCTTTTCAAAAAACTAGGTCTGAAGACATGTTTATCGGCGATGTATGTTCATTCCGTGTTCTTGCCTAAACAACGGTTGGAACAATTGTTTGGAGTCTCCATCTCTGACTTTCAATATTATCAATTCAAACATTGTTTTAGCGAACAACCGAGCATTACCGCAGGCACGCAACCACCAAAAACATGGGAGCGTATCCTTTTTGCTACTTCCCGCTCTCGGGCTATTATGGCTCGCCTTTATAAGCCTCTCTCAGTGGACTTACCCTCTTCTTCTTCGATGATTAGTTTCTGTAAACAGTGGGAGCAAGACCTTCCAGACCGACTGGAGGAATTCTGGCTAGAAACGTTTTCATATTTGCATAAATGTTCCCTCTCACTGTCGCTCGTAAATACCCAACTGCAGATTTTATTTCGTATGTCTGTCACCCCCGAGAACTTATATAGATGGGGTAAAGCTGATGATTGTGTTGGCGATTGTGCGACAAGCGTGGAACTTTTGTGCACATGTGGTGGGAATGCCAGAAAATACAGAAGTTCTGGCTCGCAGTCCATTCTCAGATTACTAGCACGATAGGGGTAGATTTCCCCTGCGAGTTAGATGCCTGTGTTCTGGGGCATCTTCCAGCAGAGATCCTTACTCCTGATATTGTTTACTGTTAGCGGGCCCGTTCAGTGATAAGCTGATATTGGAAACGATCTCATGCTCCTACCCTAAAAGATGGATGGTGAAAGTATGGGATATTTATAAGATGGAAAAGCTAACGGCTGGGTTACGGGGACACCCAGATAAAATAGCATGCCTTTGGGCACATTTTCTCCCTTCTGATAGCTAAGCTTGACGTACTTTCACCGTTTTTTGTTTTTTTTTTATCGGTTTTTTTCACTTCCGTATTTGTGCCTTTTTCTAACCGCTCACTGCATCGAGGGTCTTTGACCTCGCAGGGGTCCTTTTTGCCCCAATGGCCAGTGGGTTCAAAAAGTGCCTTCGGTGTGCAAAGAACATGTCCCTAACCGATACACATGACTGCTGCCTCCAGTGTCTAGGTGCTGACCATGACCCAGAGGTTTGCGCCCGGTGCAAAAAGATGTCCATGAAGGCCATCCAAAGTCATTGCAGAAGCAAGATGACATCTTCCACAGGTCAGATTCTGCGCCAGTATCCTCACGCTCTAAGGCCCTGCATGGATCCTCGGAGTTATGTGAAGTCCCCGTGGTGCCCGATCGGGTCTGCGGACACTCCGAAAAGGGTTCCCCAGAGCATGAACGCAAGAAGAAGAAATCCTCAAGGACCTCATCCTGGGAATCAGAGACATATGGCAAGTCCTGTGCCAGCTCGCACGGTCCCCAGAAGGTATCCGAGGAGTCAGAGCGGGAGCAGCCGGCGAAGGTGCCCAGAACAGATGCAGAGGCCTCCAGTGACGGGTCACAGACCCCCGAGGCCAGTCCTGTCGATGATTCCCTCTCCTCACAGATGCCGGACCCGGTCACCCCGGTGTCTGTGTCGAAGGCTGCAACTCCTGAGCAGGAAGCCAGGATGATGGCACTGGAACGCAGTGTCACTGCCTTCCTTGCCTCACAGCAAGCGTCGATGCCCAGCCCTGCTGGGGCTTGTGCCGAGACCTCAGGACCTTGACATTGAGGACTCCCCGGGCCGCCAAGACAATCCTTGAGAGCCCCTAGCCTCGAGACGATCCTCATCAAGGGTCTCAATCCTGCTTCTGGTCCTTGGGAGCGAGATCCTCCCCGGTAAGCGCTTGTGGTTCCGGCCAAGCAGCTGCCATGGGTCACCAAAGATCTGACCCGAACCCAGAACCTCAAGCGCTATCTGTCCTAGAGTCCTTGACTGACTACTCAGATTGTGAGTCAGAGGACGAGGCTTCCCTAAAGATGCATAAACACCGCGATTTCCCCTTGGTCCTGTCCCCCTGGCATCGTGGTGCTTGTCTCCATCCGAGGACACATCGTTCCTCAAATTTGTCCGGGACATGGCGAAAGCCTTGTCTCTCATCACAGAGTCAGAGGAGAACCCTCGCACAGAGGAGCTTGAAATCTTCCAGTATGAGCCTCCACCTAAGGAGGTCCTCATGGTCCCTGTCCCTGCCATCCTCAGGTGACTCCTCCTTTGGATGTGGGAGACACTGGCGTCTGTGCTAAGTTAGCCGATGCTTCGACACCATGTACTGGGTCCAGCAGAGCTCCGGCTTTCGGAAAGCGCAACTCCCACACAGCTCTATAGTGGTAGTCGACCATGCGCCGGCTGAAAAGCCCAAAGACTCACTCCTCTGTGCCCCCAGGCAGGGAGTCCCGCGCCCTTAATGCTCTTGGACACAAATACTACCAGGGCTTGATTGCTGGGTTGCCAAATCCAAGCCTTCCAACTGTATATCGACATATATCTCCGAGATCTAGCAAAAGAGCTCACAGGTTTCTTGATGGGTCTCAGTGGAGATCACCTCCAGGTATTCCAAACCCTCACGAAGTACGTTGGGGAGTGCTCAAAATAAATGTCTCGAGCCGCCTACAATGGCTTCGAGTCCAACGTGTGAGGGTGGCCGCCGCAGGCATCGGTGCCCGACACCAGGCCTGGCTCTAGGCATTCGACCTCGAGCAGTGGGTCCAGGAGAAATTCCGATGGAGGAAAAGGTGGCGGACATCGAGACAGAGTTCATCACGAGTACTCAGCTCTCCAGGAAGACCTCTGCCCTTCCCAAGAAGAAACCATCAGGGAAGGGAAGAGGCCCCCTTTTCATAGAAAAGGCCAACCTTACCGAGACTATCCCCAATACCAGGCCCCCAGACCCTGCAGCTGGGTAACCAGAGCAAAGGAGCGGGCCAAGGCCAACGCAAGCCTAAAGGCTCTAAGCCCCAAACACCAGCTGTTTCCCAGGCTGGGTCGGGATTTTGACTCCCTGAGCATAGTATCTCCTCCCTGGGGGGGGGGGGGGGGGGGCCGCTGCCAACAGGGGGGCATCTGATTCACTTTGCCAATTGGTGGCTTGGCAAAACCACCAATACCTGGGCCTTCCAGGTGGTCAGAGAATCCTACCTCCTTTACTTGGACTAGACAGCTCCCCCTTTCTTTCCAGGAGATCCCTCTTCAACTCCCCTGCACCAGTCCATGCTATTGCAGGAATTCGCAGGCCTCATCAGGGTCAGAGCCATGGAACCAGTACCCCTCCACCTCAGGGGCAAGGGATTCTACTCCAGTTACTTTCTGGTCCCAAAAAGGACAGGGGACCTAAGGCTCATTTTGGACTTGCAAAATCTGAACAAGTTCCTGGTACGGGAGAAGTTCATGATGCTCTCCCTTGGAACATTGATGCCCTACCTCCAGCAAGGAGATTGGCTATGCTCCTTGGATCTAAAGGATGCTTACACTCACATCCTTATTCATCTCAGTCACGGGCAGTACTTAAGGTTCATGGTCGAGGGCGACCACTGCCAGGACAGGGTACAACCCTTCAGCCTAGCTTCCGCACCAAGAGTTTTCACCAAATGCCTGGCAGTGGGGGCCACCTACCTCCATCTCCAAGGGGTCTTCATCTTCTCATACCTGGATGACTGGCTCATAAAGGAGGACACAGCCACCTAGGTGCAACAGGCCACGGCCTGCACCATCAAAGTCCTGCAGCATTTGGTGTTCGTGATAAACCTTTCCAAGTTTCACCTCACTCCAATGCAGGACTTGGAGTTCATAGGAGCTCGACTGGACACTCTCCAAACCAGGGCCTTTCTTCTCTTGGACAGGGCAGATCGCCTCAGGGCCCTGACCACCAAGGTGCAACGCTCTGCCTACTGGGCCACATGACATCCACAGTTCATGTGGTTCCCAATGCCCACCTCCCCATGTGGGCAGCACAGTGGTGTCTCTGCTCACAGTGGACACAAGCCACAGGCAGGCTCCGGGACAAGGTCTTAGTGTCCCGTCATCTAACGGAGTCACTCAACTGGTGGCAGGGCACACAGCACCTGCAGGAGGACATGCCCTTCCAGTCCCCAAATCCCTAGAGGGTCCTCACCACGGACACGTCCCAACTGGGCTGGGGTGCCCAATGCAAGGAACTGTGCATGCAGGACAATTGGTCCCTAATGGAGAGCCAGCAACAGATCAACTTGCTGGAGCTCAAGGCCATTTTTCTGGAAATCAGGACCTTCCATCACCATCTGCAGAACCAGTCGGTGCTAGTCCAAACGAACAAGCATGTTGCGATGTTCTACCTGGCCTCTGCCAGGAGGTAGTAGCTTTCTGCTCCTACGCAATCAGTCAGGGAATGCTCCTCAGGGCGGTATACCTTCTGGGCCAAGACAATGCCCTAGCGGACAGTCTGAGCAGTGTCCTCCAGCTGCAAGAATGGTGACTATACCCCAGGGTTACACAGTGGCTCTTCCAACTCTGGGGAAACCCAAGTCTGGACCTTTTCGCCAGCCCGACCAATGCTCAACTGCCCCGCTTCTGCTGTCCTCAACTGCATCCGTCCTGGGTAGTTGTGGATGCCTTCCTCATCTTGTGGCCGGTGGGCCTTCTGTATGCCTTCCCTCCCATGCCACTAATCACCCAAACCCTCTTCAAAGTCCTGCAGTACTCCATGATCCTGGTGGCCCTGCGGTAGCCCAGGCAGCCTTGGTTTCCCCTGTTGCTCCGCCTCTCGATGGAGCTCCCGGTCCCTCTGGGGAATGCCCCGGGGCTTCTGACCCAGGAGGAGGGCTCCCTTCTTCACCCCAACCTGGGGTCCCTGTCATTAACAGCATGGCTGCTGAACGGGTAGCCTTAGCACCCTTCAACCTCACA
Source organism: Ichthyophis bannanicus (assembly GCA_033557465.1). Taxonomy (NCBI): domain Eukaryota; kingdom Metazoa; phylum Chordata; class Amphibia; order Gymnophiona; family Ichthyophiidae; genus Ichthyophis; species Ichthyophis bannanicus. The sequence goes on from CM066036.1 coordinate 329,052,677, forward strand.
AGGGAGGTGGAGGAAGTCCTCCTGGCCTCTCGTAAGAACTGCACGAAACGGGCCTATGCCTTCAAGTGGCACAAATTCTCAGTATGATGTGTAGAGCAACGGGTTGACCTGTTCTCTTGCCAAGTGCACACAGTGCTGCAGTACTTGCTTCACCTTTTGCAAACTGGACTCAAGTCCATCTCCGTCAGTGCACCTGAGCGTGCGCTCTGCACACCATCATTCCATAGAGGAAAAACCTCTTTCTCCAGGACCAAGCAGGAAGTCAGTCCTCACATATGGGTGACGTTGGCGCCGATGGAGCCCTCGTGGGGCATTTCCCCAGCTTTCAAAGAAAGCCTTTGGGAATGCAGCACACATGTGTGGTCCTCTTCCCACCCAAGGGTGCCATCTTGCTCAGTCTTCTTTTTTCCACGGAGCCCGACAGACGTGTGTCTTGGTCACCCGGTTAAAAGTTGATTTTCTTCGAAGAGTTCATGGTTTTTTGTCGGTTCGACGCCGGTTCCCCTTCCCGCCTCGGCGCGGTACACCGGTATCGAGCCCGGAGCTACTTTTTTGGTTTTTGTCCTTCGAGACTAGTGTTCGCGCCTTTTTTTCTTTTTTCACTGGCAGCCCGGTCTTTTGACCTTGCAGAGACCCTTTTTCCCCCCATGGCTGCCAGCGAGTTCGTGTGATCGGTGTAAGAAACTGATGTCTCTCACCGACATACATGACTGCTGCCTCCGATGCCTTGGGCCCGATCATGACCCGATGATCTGTGGCCGTTTGGCAAAGGCATTGAGGAGCCGTCAGCATCAACAGGAAAGGATCTTCTCTAACTCCGTGTCCGGCCGGGCCCGGACTTCGTCAGAGGCCTCGACGTCTCGGGAGTCCGACCTCAAGCATCGTCGGGGCTCCTCTGAGCGGGGGTCTCCCTCAAAGGAACACAAAAGGAAGAAGAAACCTGCGAGGGCGGCGTCGATGGATGCTCTTGGTCCCTCGAGGGCCAGGTCGCATAGCGCTGACCGCCGTCCCGGGTCCTCGGAGCAGAGAGGCCTGCTAAATTACCTCATGTGGAGCCGGAGTCCCCAAGTGCTGTTGTCCTTGTGGACTCTCCTCCGGAGGAGCCAACGTCGGGGGCTGATAAGTCTCATGAGCTCGGACTCAGGTTGACGGCCTTGGAGAGCAGCTTGGCTGCCTTCCTGGAACAGCAGCGGGTGCTGATCGCCGGTCTGACCGGTGCATCTGCCCCGACCACTGGGACCTCGACGTCCAAGTCTACCCCAGAGGCTGAGCTGATCCTCGAGTCCATGCGGTCTCGAGTTGACACTCAGCCGATTTCGTCGACGCCGGTACCCTCGGCGTCGGGGTGGATGGCATTGGTGCCCGCCCGACCAGAGCCGTTGATTCCTCCTCGGAGGGGTCGGTGTGGGAAACGGAGGACGAGGAGTCCACGGACACTTTCCGGACCCAGTGCGTCCCATCGGACTCGCCGGAGTCCGAGCCTTGGAGAAGGTCCCCCCCGGAGGATACCCGGTTCTCAAACCTCGTGAGGGACATGGCCAAGGCCTTGGCCTTCCCCGAGGACCCCGAGGAGGAGCCTCAAGCCGAAGAGCTCGAGGCCCTCCAGTATGACTCTACACCGAAGGAGGCCTTTACTGTACCGGTTCCTCCGATGCTGGAACGGCTGCTCTTCCGTATGTGGGAGACACCGGCCTCGGCGCCGGTGCTCAGCAAACAGGTTGATTCCATTTATCGAGTCCGTAAGAGCCCTAGGTTCCAGAAGGCACAGCTACCGCAGCACTCCATGGTTGTGGAATCGGCCATGCATCGTCTGAAGAGTCAGAAGATGCACTCCTCGGTGCCCCCCGGCAGGGAGGCCCGGAACCTGGATGCCCTCGGTAGAAAGTGCTTCCAGGGCTCCATGCTGGCTTGCCGTGTCCAGACTTACCAGCTGTACATGGGCATGTACCTCCGAGACTTGGCAAAGGATATTGCCGGGTTCTCTGCTGGCCTCTCTGAGGAACCTTTGCAGAGGTTCAAAGCTTTGTTATCGGGGATTCGAGAGTGCTCGAAGTTTATATCTCGAGCAGCCTATGATGGCTTCGAGGCTTCGGCCCGAGTAGCAGCAGCCGGCATCTGTGCACGCCGTCAGGCCTGGCTGCAGTCATCGGACCTCGAGCCATGTGTCCAAGACAAGTTGGTCGATGTCCCTTGCCGGGGTGAGAACCTCTTTGGCAACCCATGGCTGAAAAGGCTGCAGAAATCGAGACTGAGACTCTCACCAGGACAAGGCTGTCCAGGAAGACTTCTGCCCCTTCTCAGAAGAAGAAGGGCTCGGGGAAAAAGCCCTTTTACCCGAAGAAGGCCTCTGCCCACAAATCCTACCCTCAATTCCAGGCCTCTACAGCTCCCCAACAGGGTCAGCAGGCCAAGGGGCAGGGACATGGGTCCCTTAGGCAGAAAACCCCCAAGCCACCAGCTCCAGCTCCTGCACAGCAGGGAGCGGGGTTTTGACTCCCACTGCATAGCCTCTCCCCCACAGCTGGCTCCACTCAGCACAGGAGGCCGGCTGACACTGTACGCCCACAGATGGTCAGCCATAACAGGGGATACCTGGGTACTGAGCATAGTCCAAAAAGGCTACTTGCTCCACTTCAACCTGTTACCTCCCTCCTATTTTCCAGGGGAGCCTCCAAGACTTTCTCTGCACAGGAACCTCCTCCTTCAGGAGTTGGCAAGTCTTCTACAGGAGCAGGTGGTGGAACCGGTGCCTCAACACCTGAGAGGACGAGGCTTCTACTCCAGGTGCTTTCTAGTACCAAAAAGGACAGGAGGCCTCAGGCCCATCCTAGACTTGCAAAATCTCAACCAGTTCCTGGAGAGGGAAAAGTTCAAGATGCTTACCCTTAAAATACTGCTGCCCTACCTTCAGCAGGGAGATTGGCTACGCTCCTTAGACCTAAAGGATGCTTATACTCACATCCTCATTCATCCAGACCACAGACAATATCTCAGGTTTGTAGTGGGAGGAAATCATTTTCAGTACAGAGTAGTTCCATTTGGCCTAACCTCGGCACCCAGAGTTTTCACCAAATGCCTGGCGGTGGTGGCGGCCTATCTCAGAAACCAGGGCATCTTTGTCTTTCCATACCTGGACAACTGGCTCATCAGAGGTCAGTCTCCACAGGAGGCCAGACAAGCCACTCTTCGCACTGTCTTCTCCAGCACCTGGGCTTTGTCATAAACTTCGCAAAGTCCACTTTGCTCCCCTCCCAAGACATAGAGTTCATAGGAGCAAGGTTGGATACCTTAAAAGCAATGGCTTATTTGCCCGAGAACAGGGCTCACAGACTGATGGCTCTGGCCCAGCAGTTTCACAGGGGATCTCTGGTCTCTGCCAGACATTTCCTTAGGCTTTTGGGCCACATGGCATCCATGGTCCATGTAACTCCAAATGCTCGTCAGCATATGCGGCCTGCTCAATGGTGCCTCAAAGCTCAGTGGATACAGGCCACAGGAGACTTAAGAGACAGAGTAAGAGTGTTCAGACTACTAGCGGACTCCCCGCAGTGGTGGCTGCATCTCCCAAACCTGATCAAAGGGGTGCCTTTCCAGGTGCCACCACACACACAGGTGTTTACAACTGATGCTTCTCTTCAAGGTTGGGGTGCACATTGCCAAGGGGCATGCACTCAGGGCATCTGGTCCCCTTGGGAGGCCACACAGCAAATCATTCTGTTGGAGTTGCGAGCTATTCGATTAGCTCTACAAACTTTCTCATGTCCTCTGTCACCAGTCTGTCTTGATTCAGACGGACAGCCAAGTAGCAGTGTTCTATGTGAACAAACAAGGAGGCACAGGATCCAGGCTTATGTGTCAGGAAGCACAGGCCCTGTGCACCTTTGCAGTTAAGCACGGCATGTTTCTCAAGGCAGTTTATCTACCTGGCCAAGAAAATTGCCTGGCAGACAGGTTGAGCAGGATTCTACAGCCTCACGAATGGCATTTGAATCCACTAGTGGTCCAGCAGATCTTCCTAAAATGGGGTCTTCCGACCATCAATCTCTTTGCCAGTCCATTGAACCGTCAGCTGCCCAGGTTCTGTTCCAGACAACCGCATCCTCTGCGAATAGCAGCAGATGCCTTCCTAATCTCTTGGTCTATGGGCCTGCTGTATGCGTTTCCTCCAACGCCTCTAGTGGCCCAAACCCTATTAAGGGTTCTTCGGGACAGGGCCTCCCTGATCCTGGTAGCCCCCAGACAATGTTCCCTCTAATTTTCTGTAGGCTGTGTGCGCATAAAATATCAGCTGTGCAGCTTTTGAAGGAAGGTTAAATTTTTGTGCGCCACATAACGACACTTGGAGTTATATACTTTAAAATTTGACTACACATCAGAATACAGTATGTACACCACATTGATTTTAATCAAATTAAAAGAAAATAGACGATTACTAAATGAAGCAGAAAATTTCTAGTAATTACAATCACAACTTTTAAATTTTAAGACATCTGTGTTGTTTTCTATTAGAATCAGAACCATAATTTTTGTGCGCTCTGTTGTAAAGTATGTGCGCTCGCTTGGCAAGGTGTGTGCACACGCACACAGCTTAGAGGGAACAGTGCCCCCAGATGGCCGAGGCAACCGTGGTTTCCACTCCTTCTGCAATTGGCAGTGGACACTCCACGCCCTCTTTGGGTTCAACCCGATCTCTTGTCTCAGGATCAGGAATCTCTTCTGCACCCCAACCTCCAGTTCCTCCATTTAATGGCCTGGCTACTGAAAGGGTAGTTCTAGCCCCTTACTTCTACCTAGGGAAGTGGAGGAGGTGGTTTTGGCCTCTAGGAGAAAATCCACTCAGAAGTCTTATGCCCTCAAGTGGCGTAGGTTCTGCACCTGGTGTGCTCAGCACCGAGAGGATCCGTTTTCGTGCCTGGTACCAGTGGTGCTGTAGTATCTGCTTCACCTGTCGGACCTAGGCCTTAAATCCAGCTCCTTTCGGGTCCACCTCAGTGCTCTATCAGCGCACCACTCGCCGGTGGAAGGCCAGTCTGTTGGTCCATACCTTAATGGCCCGCTTCCTCAGAGGCCTGCTTTTGCTTAAGCCTCCGTTCGTCCACCAGCCCCTGAGTGGGATTTGAATGGGTCTTGCAACAACTTACTTGCCCACCGTTTGAGCCGATGGCTACATGTCATTTACGCTTCCTTTCCTGGAAGGCGTTGTTCTTGGTGGCTCTTACCTTGGCCAGACGTGTGAGTGAACTACAGGTCTGGTTTCTGATAGACCGTACACACGGTTCTATAGGAACAGGGTGGTTTTGCGGACTCATCCTGAGTTCCTTCCAAAGGTTGTCTCCTCCTTCCACCTCAATCAGGAGGTGGTTCTTCCGACCTTCTTTCCCGCCGGGCTGAAATGGTCTTGCATACCCTGGACTGTAGGAGGGCGTTGTCTTTCTACATTGACCGTACGCAGGGGCATCGAAGGGCTGTTCAGCTCTTGTATCTTTTGACCCTAATAAGCTGGGGTTACCTGTCTCCAAGCGTACCCTGTCCATTTGGGTAGCAGACTGTATCATCTCCGCTCTGTTCTGTTGGCAGACATCTGCCGGGCTGCTATTTGGTCTTCAAGCCAGACTTTTGCGGCCCATTACTGCCTTGAAACGGAGTCCCACAGGGACAGTGCTTTCGGTCAGGTGGTACTCCGTAATCTCTTTGAGGTTTAGGCAACTTCTACCCTCCGGCCCTTGTGTTGGGCTACCGTTCAGGGGCGTTCTCAGAGAAGATTCTTATCACGCATGCTGAGGCCCTAGAGGGAGCTTATTTTTCAGCTTGGGTTCCCGGTAGCCTGAAGCTGGGGAGTCCCATATGTGAGGACTGCCTTCCTGCTTGGTCCTGGAGAAAGAGTAGTTACTCACCTGTAACAGGTGTTTTCCAGGAGCAGCTGGAATCAATCCTCACGACCCTCCCTCCTCCCCTTGGAGTTGCAGTCATATGATTTATTTTTCTGTTTTTGCTGTCTTTTAGCTATATCATCAGACTGAGCAAGATGGCACCCTTGAGCGGGAAGGGGACCGCGCATGCGTGCTGCATTCTCAAAGGCTTTCTTTGAAAGCTGTGGAAATGCTCTGCACGAGGGCTCCATCGGCGCCGACGTCACCCATATGTGAGGACTGATTCCTGCTGCTCCTGGAGAATACCTGTTACAGGTGAGTAACTACTCTTTCTGCACAGTCCCTCATTACCCATGCGGGGCCTTCTGCGCTCTAAGCCTCTCATCTGCCCGTCCCTGGCAGAATGGGACCTCAATGTGGTTCTGACACATCTCATCAAGCCGCCTTTAGAACCCCTGGCTATCTGCCATTTCTACTATCTCTCCTGGAAGGTTGTCTTTCTGGTGGCATTCACCTCTGCCCACAGAGTTGGCGAACTTCAGGCCTTGGTGGCCGAGCCATCTTATATCAGGTTCTACAAAAATAGGGTAGTGCTTCACACCAACCCTAAATTTCTTCTGAAGGTGGTATCTACCTTCCACCTCAACCAGGAAATGGTGCTCCCGTCCTTCTTTCCACGGCCCCACACTTACAAGGTGGCGGCCATTCTCCATACTCTGGATTGTAAGAGGTCCCTGTCCTTCTACCTGCAACATACCGAGGGCCACCACAAAGCCTCATAGCTTTTTGTTTCCTACGACCCCAGTTGACTGGGAGAGGCTGTTACTAAGTAACCCTGTCCACCTGGGTGGCGTACTGCATCACCTTCGCCCACGATCAGACTGGACTCTCTTTGGAGTGCCAGGTCACAGCGCACAACATCAGGAATATGGCAACCTCGGTTGCAAGCTTACACTCTGTCCCTATGGCAGAACTCTGGGCCACCCCTGGTCCTCATTCCACTACTGCCTGGAGAGGGAGTCCTGATGGGACAGCGCCTTCGGCCAGGCCATACCCCGTAATCAGTTCTGGGTTTAGGCAACGCCTATCTTCCGACCCTTCTTGTTCAGGCTAGCAGAGCGATGGTTCTCCCTGGACACTGGGGTCCTTAGAGTCTTTCTTCAGACTAGCTTTCTGCTACTCATAGCTGGGCTATGTTTTTCTACAGGTTCTCTGTAGCCTGTAGCTAGGAAGTTTCATATGTGAGGACTAACTTCCTGCTTTTTCCTGGAGAAAGTGTAGGTGTTACTCACCTATAACAGGTGTTCTCAAGGAACAGCAAAATCACTCCTCACAGCACTTCCTCCTCCCCTTGGAGTTGCTGTATAATTTTTGCCATCTTCTTTTGTCAGCACTAGCTATGTCATCTTGACTGAGTAAGATGGCACCATTAGGCGGGAAGGGGACCACATATGCATGGTGGCATCTCCCAAAGGCTTTCTTTGAAGTGCTGGGGAGATGCTTCCACGGGGGCTCCATAGGCGACAACGTCACCCATTTGTGAGGATTGATTCCTGCTGTCCCTGGAGAACACCTGTTACAGGTGAGTAACTACTCTTTCTCCAGGAACAAGTAGGAAGTCAAACCTCGCATATGGGTGACGTCTGCACCAGTGGAGCCCCTGTGGAAGCATCTCCACAGCTTTCAAAGAAAGACCTTTTGGAAATGCCACCATGCATGCATGGTTCCCTTTCCACCTAAGGATGCCATCTTACTAAGTCTCCTTTTGTCCACAGAGCCCAAAAGATGTACATCATCTTTCCCCGGAAAAAAGTTGATATTTTTGTGCATAAAATGGCCCTTCCTTCTTCGGTTAGCACCAGTCCCTGTCCAAGTCCCGTTGCCCCGGCATAGAGTCTCGGAACCGTTTTTGTATGCGATTGGTCAGGGAATGCTCCTCTAGGCCTCCATAGCTTTATCTTCATTCTCGAAGATAACTTTTTCAGGTATGAAAAAGCCAGCCACTGGTTTCAAAAAAGGTACCAAGTGTGCAAGTACTGTTTTGGCCTCTGATAGACATGACTGGTGTCTAAAATGTTTGGATCCTGAACATGAACCCACTCCTTGTCCTTTGTGCCCACAATTGACGATTGGCAAAGAGAGGCCTCAAGAACCAAACCGGATAGTTTGGATCGTTATTCACCTTGGCTTCTCTTTCTGTGGCTTCCACTTCGACCGTGTCGACGACTTCTCATGGGTCTTGGGCTTCTTCAAAGTCAAAACACAAAGTAAGTCAAAGTCTGGCAGTTTCCAAATCTTCGGAATCGATACCAAGGAAAAGTCCCAGCATAAACATTGCAACTTCCCTAGAGGTGCTTCTGAGTCAGACCGGCCATCAAAACAGCCCCGGTAGGAGAATCTGTCCTCCAAAGCACAAGTGGGGCTCTGGGAAGCTCCTGAGGCATCAGCCTTCGGAGAGCTACTGGTTCGATGTCCTGGAGCAGTGGCTCAGAGCCCCTTATGTGATTCTAACTAGACATCGGCCTTCTCCCTAGACCAGTGCATGCTGGCTCTCGAGAGGAGTTTGGCAGTACTCCTTGCAGCCTCGGCATCGATAAGATCAAGAGTTCCAGGAGTATAGGCTTCGGTACATAAAAATATAAGATATGCCATACTGGGTCAGACCAAGGTCCATCAAGCCCAGTATCCTGTTTCCAACAGTGGCCAATCTAGGTCATAAGTACCTAGCAGTCTTCACAAAAGACACAGGTTCCTCAATGCTTGTTTTGGGTCAAGCAGTGATATCCTGGGTCCCTTGTAATAATGGTTTATGGACCTTTCCTCCAGGAACATGTCCAAACCTTTTTAAACCCAGCTACACTAACAGCTTTTACTACATCCTCCGATAACAAATTCCAGAGTTTGATTACACGTTGAGTGAAAAAATATTTTCTCTTATTAGTCTTAAATAGGTTACCCTGTAGCTTCATTGCATGTCCCCTAGTCTTTTTATATTCCGATGACGTAAACAGTCGATCTACGTTTACCCGTTCCATTCCATTCATTAATTTATAGACCTCTATCATATCTCCCCTCAGCTGTCTCGTTTCCAGGTTGAAGAGCCCTAATCTTTTTAGCCTCTCTTCATAGGAGTATCCTTCCATCCCCTTTACCATTTTGGTGGGTCTTCTCTGTACCTTTTCTAATAACGTTATATCCTTTTTAAGATATGGCGACCAGAATTGCACACCATATTCAAAGTGCGGTCGCACCATGAAACGATACAGAGGCATTTTAATATCCTTTGTTTTATTTTCCATTCCTTTCCTTATGATACTTAGCATTCTATTTGCTCTCTTGGCTGCCGCTGCACACTGGGCGGAGGGTTTTAAGATGTTATCCACAATGACGTCTAAATCTTTTTCCTGGGTGGTGGTTCCCAATGTGGTACCTTGCATTGTGTAACCATAGTGTGGGTTGTTCTTTCCTAGGTGCATAACTTTGCACTTGTCCACATTAAATTTCATCTGCCATTTGGATGCCCAGTCTTCCAATTTATCAAGATCCTCTTGCAATTTTCCACAGTCCTCTTGGGTTTTAACAACTTTAAATAGTTTTGTGTCATCTGCAGATTTGATAACCTCACTTGTTGTTCCCTTTTCCAGGTCATTTATGAATGTCAGAAAGCAGCAGACCCAGTACAGATCCCTGCGGTACTCCACTATTCACCTTTATCCATTGGGAAAATTGGCCATTTAGCCCTACCCTCTGCTTTCTATCTTTTAACCAGTTCCTGATCCACAATAGTACACTGCCTCCTATCCCATGACGTTTTAGTTTTGCCAAATGTCTGATGAGGGACCTTGTCAAAGGCTTTCTGAAAGTCCAACTGACTCGCCTTTGTCTAACTGTTTATTCACACCTTCAGAAAAACATAACAGATTAGTAAGACAAGATCTTCCTTGTCTAAAGCCATGTTGGCTGTTTCCCATTAAGCCATGACTATCTACATGTTAAGTCATTTTGTTTTTTATGATGGTTTCTGCCATTTTTCCTGGGACTGACATCAGGCTCACCGGTCTGAAGTTTCCCAGATCACCCCTGGAACCCTTTTTAAAAATTGGCCATCCTCCATTCTTCAGGTATTACAGATGTTTTTAATGATAGTTCACAGATTACTAATAACAGGTCTGCAATCTCATATTTCAGTTCTTTCAACACCTTTGGATGTATACCATCCGGTCCAGGTGATTTGCTACTCTTCAGTTTATCAAATAGTTCTAATACATCTTCCCGGTGTATCGCTATTTCTTTCAGTTCTTCCGCAGTATCACCTTTAAATACCACTTCAGTCATGGGTACCATCCCTACATCTTCCTCAGTAAAGACCGAAGCAAAGAATTAATTCAGTGTCTCTGCTATAGCCTTGTCCCTTCTTAGTGCCTCTTTTACCCATATATCATCTAATGGTCCAACTGACACTCGCAGGTTTTTTGCTACGACTGTGCTTGAAAAAGTCTTTATTATGCATTTTTGCTTCCACAGCAAGTTTCTTCTCAAATTCTCTTTGCCTGCCTTATCAATGCCTTGCATTTAACAGTACTTGTGCTGTTTCCAGTTTTCATCATTTTTCCATTTCCTGAAAGATGCTTTTTTTGGCAACAACAGCCTCTCTGACCTCACCTTTAAACCAGGCTGGCAGTTTTTTGGACTTCCTTCCACTTTTCTTAAAGTGTGGTATACAACTGGTCTGGGCTTCCAAGATAGTATTTTTAAACAACATCCAAGCTTGATGTAAGTCTTTAACCTTTGCAACTGCGCTTTTTAGTTTTTTCTTAATTATTTTCCTCATTTTTTTTTTTTAAACTTTTATTTTCATTTTACAACAAGCAAAAGAAACATCACACCAAAGGAACAAATACAAACATACAATAAGGAAAAGCAACCCCAGTTACCCCCCACCCCTATGCTTCTTCTCTAAACTGATAAGTATCATCATATAAGCGCTTACAAACAACAGTAATTGTACATCAACACAAACAGAGATAGTATCTGCGATACAGAATGATCATGTGACAGATTTACACAGATTTAAACAGTCAGATGAGAGCATTTAGCAGTTTGAACATAGTTGTTGAGCATCTTCCATTTAGACAAGTGGTGAGGGGTCTGAGCGGAAGAAGCTAACATACAAGATGGCTACCCCACACCGTTTGGAAACGGCGGGAGAGTAGGCAGCCACCATGTAAGGCTTAGCATTAAGTTTCAGTGTTTCAGCGGAGTTTAAATGCGTTTCCTGAAGAAACACTAAATCAGCATGCTCATGATTAAGATAGCTAAGGATTTTCTTTCTTTTGATTGGACTATTGATGCCTTTTACGTTCAGTGATAAGATCTTACATAAGGCCATTCAGAAAAGTTAAAAATTCTGAGAAAGAACATGATAACGCACATAATTTCACAATGTCCCTCATATTAACTGTATATGGTTGTACACATGACATGATAGAAAATAAGCTAATGAAAAACAATGAAGCGCCCCTTATGAAAAAAAAATAAGCACCGAAGTGCATTAGAGAAGAAGCAGAACCCCAGAAATTACTGGCGACCATATGTCTGCGGGGAGAAACCCCAGAGAAGGCCTAAATTGAAACATATAACCTGTATAGCTGTGCGTGCTCCGAATCCAACCGAGGTGCACATCATGGAGGGATAGGAGACCAAGAAAGTTATATATAGACAGAAAGAAAAGTCCAGGCAGTCTCTGTTCCAGGCTGTGATCACCGCGTCGGGCCATTCAAAATGGCGGGCAGATCAGGCGGATTACAGATCCAAGTTGTTGGATTAGCGCATCTGGTCTGCTTCTTTGGAATCTAAAAATGTTGCTAGTAGATCAGGATCTTCGAATGTTCTAGTTTGGTTATGGAGAGTCACTCTGAGCTTCGCTGGATACAATAGGCCAAAGCGAGCCTGTAGCTGTTGAAGTCTAGGGCGAAAAAGCAAGGAGTCTCTTCCGACGGTCAACTGTGGGCTTTGCCAAGTCAGGGAAGAAGGAGACTTTATGACTTTCAAACTCCAGATGATGATTCGCCCGGGCAGCATTTAGAATTTGCTCAACTTGCTGATATCTCAGTAATCGAAAGATGATAGGCCGGGGGGTCGTCCGATTGAGCGCCATGTTGGTAGGAACACGATGTGCTCGGTCTATTTCCAGATCTCTGTGAAAAGTGATCTTCAGCAAGGAGGGAAGAGTTTTTGACCAGGAATTCTCTTATATCTCCTGCTTCGGCCCCCTCCGGTACTCCAATGAGCCTTACATTGTTGCGACGGGCTCGATTATTGCTATCCTCTAATTCTTTTTGAAGATTCTGTATCTGACGTTCAGCCTTGTCCAGTTTCACCAAGCGCACCGCGTGCGAGTCGAGGACCCCCGCCATGTTGTCCTGCCGTAGTGAAAGACCTTCAAGCCGGTCCTGAAGCATACCGAAGTCTTCTCGCATGGCTCGGAGCGCTTCTCCGTTGGACTGTACCAGTTCCTTCACACCGCGTATTTCCTCCAAGATCTCCTGTTGCATTTCGGGGTTTTCCCGAAGTGGAACTATCTTTTGTGGGGAAGACAACTCTGTTTTGGAGCGTTTTCCGTGTGAAGAAGAGGGAGACCCGAAGTCTAAGCGCGCTGGTTTGTGGGCCGCCATCCCCCCCGAGGTACCCCGGTAAGTTCGGAGCAAAATATTAAGTTTAGGTAGGTATTAAGTCAGGATTCTGAGTAGGGCTCTCGGGAGCTTCAGCGCGAAGCGTCTAACCCGCTGGACATCAGGCTCCGCCCCCCTATTTTCCTCATTTTATCATAGTCTCCCTTTTGAAAGTTAAAAGGTACAGTAGTACTGTGGATTTCCTTACCATCCTTCCTCCATTAATTAAATCAAACGCGATAATGCTATGATCACTATTGCCAAGTGGCCCCAACACCCTTATCTATTGCATCACATCTGGTGTTCCAGTAAGGACTAGGTCCAAAATGGCTCCCCCTCTGGTCGGTTCATGAACCATCTGCTCCAAGAAACAGTCATTTATTTCATTTAGAAACTTTATCTTCCTAGCATGTCCTGCCATGGCAGTGACCCAGTCAATACAGGAGTAGTTGAAATCGCCCATTATTATTACTGTTTTGTAACTTTTGTTAGCTTCCCTGATTTCTTTGAGCATTTCATCATCCATTTGTTCATTCTGGCCAGGCGGTCGATAGTACACCCCCACTGCCATCGCTTTCCCCTTTTTACTTGGAATTTCAATCCATAGAGTTTCCTCAGCGAATTTTGTTTCCTGCAAAACTTTAATCCTTTGTGATTCAACGCCCTCCAACCCCCTCCACCAATTTGATCAGCTCTATCATTACGATATAGTTTGTACCCAGGTATCACAGTATCCCACTGATTGGTATCTCTGAGACATGGTGGAAGGAAAATAATCATATCTAACTTCTCTCCATCACAGTAGTTTTGGAATAGGAGCCGAGAGTGGAGGAATTGAGATACTCCAATATACTCCCACGCCCAAGGAGACGGCTACCTTACCAGTACAATTGTATCTCCAGGAACAAGCAGGAATGTAGTCATCACATAGGTATCGTCGGTACCGACGGAGCCCGCACAGGACCGCTCCCCAGCGTCCAATCAGAACGCTTTTGTGAGCATCCCACAGCGCCTGCGTGCTGCTTTCCCGCCTTTCCCAACTGCCTCTCTCCAGTTCTTCTTTTTCCGCGGAGCCAGCAGGTCGTGTTCCTGTCACCGCAGAAGAATTTCTTTTTTCTTTCTTTCTTTTTGTGGTCGCGTCTGCCTTCTTCGACGCTCTACCGGTACCGCCGGTCTTTCTTTTCTTATTTCTGTAAAAAAAATAAATAAATTATTTTTTCCATATCGCCTCTCCGGGCCAGTCCAGGGTAAGGTAGGGTTGTCAATCCCATCCAGCAGCTGAGGACTGAAACACTCCATGTTTTGCTGACAGCCTTTAAGCACTCCCCCTGGTGACCGCAATCCAGTCTTTCAGTCCTCAGCAGCTGAATGGGCTGGCTCGCTGAAGAGCTCCCTGGTGACTTTGGGATTTTATTATTTTTTTACGCTTAAAGTTATAGTAAGCTAAGCTCTAGCAGGGCTCCCTGGCTACTATATTACCTGGTGTACTCCCTGAGCATATTTCAAGTTTTTCTCTGGCAGAGTCCTGTAGCTCCCGCGTGGAGTCGGGGTCGGAAGGCAGAGCCTGCTTTCTTGGGACTCGGCGCTATCGGAGGTCTGGTCCTGGGAGCCCCAGTGCCCTGCTCTGCTCAGTCTGAACGTGCCTTAGCCCCGTTAGCGGCGGGTAGCTGGCTCTTCTTGTTAGCGCTGTCATTCTGCTCAGGTGGGTTCTTGGGTCTGTGTGCAGCCGGGAACTTCGAGGCGGCGCGCTGCCGCGGCGGTTTTAATTTTTTTTCCCTCCTTCTTTTATTTCTTTTATTTCTTTTCGGTTCGTTTTAATTTTTGTTTGTTTTGGCGGTTCCTGCGCTTCGACCATGTCGGAGTCGACGGGAGCGGACGCGAAGCAGGCCTTAGCCTCGGCAGAAAAGGCGGGAACGGCGGCCATGTTGTCTGAGCCGGACGTTCCTCCCGCAGCACACAGTAAGGCTGGTAAGCGGCGTTCTAAATCTAATAAGGACGCCGGAGTGCACGGTAAGCTGGCTGAGAAGCTGCCTGAGGCTCAGGCTTCTGCTTCTTCCTTATTTTCACCAGAATTTATTCTGGCCATGCATCAGGCTTACTTGTTGAAATCCGCTCCTGCTGTGGATTCTCCTCCCTCTCTGGCCCCGGCTAAGCCGCCTCTCCCCGGGTGGGGGTCCTGGATCCGGGGGAAGGGTCTTCCCGCGGGATCCTGAAGGCTGAGTCGGCGTCAGGTGGGGCAGATCTGTTGGATTTACCACCGCTAGGATTGGAAGATGGAGAGCTCTTGTCTGAGACGGGCCTAGATCCCTGGCAGGGTGAGCTCGAGGAGGGGGAAATAGCGCCCGGCGACGACCCTAATGTGTTTAGGGTCTTTCGCAAGGAGGAGTTGGGGGCCCTCATTTCGCAGTCGTTAGCGGCTCTCAACCTTACGCTGCCCTCGGTTTCTCAGGAGCCATTGGAGGATCCGTTGCTGCAGGGCTTCAAGGCGGAGCAGCGTTGTTTTCCGGTTCATCGCGTCATAAAGCAGATGATTGAATCGGAATGGGAATTCCCAGAGGCTACGCTACGGGGTAGTCGGGCCTTAGGCCGTCTCTATCCTATTCCGCAGGAGGAGAGAGATTTGTTGAAGATGCCAAAGGTGGATGCTTTGGTGTCCGCTGTGACTAAAAAGACCACCATCCTGGTGGAAGGTGGTGCGGCGCTTAAGGATCTCCAGGACCGAAAGCTGGAAGCTCTCTTGCGGCAGGCCTTCGAGGCCTGTGCTTTGTCCCTTCAGGCTTCCGTTTGTGGAGCTTATGTTTCCAGGGCTTCTATCCGCTGGCTTCAGGGTGATTGTACGGCAGAGCCCGGAGAGGGCTCATTCCCGGAAGGAGCTAAATTGGAGTCGGCCGCAGCTTACCAAGCGGATGCCTTCTATGATTTGGTCCGGATAGCAGCTAAATCCATGGCGTTTCTCATTGCGGCCCGGCGCTTTCTTTGGTTGAGGAATTGGGCGGCTGACGTCTCGTCTAAATCGCGCCTCAGTAAGCTTCCTTATAAGGGGAAGCTCCTGTTTGGAGAAGCCTTGGAGAAAATCGTAAAGGATCTCGGAGACTCCAAGGGTGGTAGATTGCCTGAGGATCGTCCGAGAGTTGCGCGCGGGGCAGCCTTTCCACGGACGCCCGGTCGGGATTTGCGCAGGTTCCGGGGAGCTCGCTTTGCTCCTTACCCCAGGGGGCGTTTCGGGGCTCGAGGTCAGTCCTTTCGAGGAGCTCGAGGTTTCAGTAGAGGCTATTTCCCTTCCCCGCAGTCTTCCGGCAAAAAGCCTCAATGACGGTCAGCAGGTCCGGCCGGAGATTCCAGTGGGAGGCCGCTTAGCGGAGTTTCTTCCGGCTTGGGCCGCTATTACTTCCGACAGGTGGGTTCTCGAGATCATTCGGGAGGGGTACGCGCTGGATTTCGCGTGCCCGTTGCCCGAGGCCTTTCTCGTTTCGCCCTGTGGTCGGGGGAGCAAGTTGCAGGCCGTAGCAGCAACCTTGCAACGTTTGCTGGATCTCCAGGCTGTGGTTCCGGTGCCGCTAGACTAGTGCGGGTTAGGTCGATACTCCATTTATTTCGTGGTGCCCAAAAAGGAAGGGTCCTTTCGACCCATTCTCGATCTCAAGCATGTGAATCGAGCGTTGCGAGTTCCACATTTTCGGATGGAAACGTTGCGATCGGTCATTCGAGCGGTTCGCCCGGGGGAATTCCTGTCAGCTATCGATCTCACGGAGGCTTATCTGCATATCCCGATTCGGGAGGCTCACCAGCGTTTTCTCAGATTTGCGGTGCCGATGGGTCATTTTCAGTTCCGAGCGTTGCCGTTCGGCTTAGCGACGGCTCCGCGCACGTTCACCAAAGTGATGGTGGTAGTGGCGGCGGCGTTGCGGAAAGAGGGAATCCGGGTCCACCCGTATCTCGACGACTGGTTAATCAGGGCGGATTCCCTCGAGGATGCGGTCGCGGCGACGGCACGCGTGGTACAATTGTTGGAACAGCTCGGCTGGGTCATCAACGCTGCAAAGTCATCTGGCCCCGGTTCGGAAACTCACGTATCTGGGAGCTTGTTTCGATACGGCTCGCGGATTGGTGTTCCTGCCCGAGGGTCGGGTAGTGAAGCTGGTGGGGCAGGTACGATCCTTCCTGAGTCGGCCGGCTCCATCAGCGTGGCTCTACTTGCAACTTCTCGGGTCCATGGCGGCGGCTCTGGATCTCGTTCCCTGGGCCAGGGCGCACATGAGGCCTCTGCAGCAGGCGTTGCTTTCCAGGTGGTCACCGCAGCTTCATCCCCTGTCTCAGGCGTTAGTCTGTCCGGAGGCGGTTCGCCACAGTCTCTCCTGGTGGCTGGAAGTCAGCAATCTGCAGGCAGGGGTGCCCTTGCAGGATCTGCAGTGGGTTCTGGTGACCACGGACGCCAGCCTCTCCGGCTGAGGAGCGCACTGTCAGTCTCACGTGGCGCAGGGGGTTTGGTCATCCGAGGAGCAGTCTTGGTCCATCAATCGCTTGGAGCTCCGAGCGGTGCGACTGGCCTTACTACACTTTCAGCCAGTGGTCACGGGCACAGCGGTCCGCGTGTTCTCCGACAACCAGGTGACGGTTTCGTATGTAAATCGCCAAGGGGGCACCGGCAGTGTGTGCTTGCTGGAGGAGAGTCAGCAGTTGTTGGCATGGGCGGAGGTCCATTTGCTGGCTTTCTCTGCAGCGCATGTGGCAGGCAAGGAGAATGTGCAGGCCGATTATCTCAGTCGACATTCGTTGGATCCCGGAGAATGGGAGCTGAACGCCGCAGTGTTCCACGACCTCACCCTGCGATGGGGGCATCCGGTGATGGATCTGATGGCGACGTGCTCCAATGCCAAAGTGTGGCGTTTTTTCAGCAGACGGAAAGAGCCTATGTCAGAGGGGTTGGATGCCCTTGTTCAACCTTGGCCGTCGGACGTCCTTCTTTACGTGTTTCCTCCGTGGCCCATGCTCGGTCGGGTCATTCAGCGCATTGCCGGGCACAGGGGGACAGTGATTCTCATTGCGCCGGATTGGCCGCGTCGGCCTTGGCATGCAGATCTGGTCCGACTCCTTGTAGCTACGCCGTGGAGGCTTCCCGTTCGGCTCAACTTGTTGAGTCAGGGACCGGTTCTGATGCCGCAGGTGGATCGCTTCTCGCTTACAGCTTGGCTCTTGAGCGGGGCAAGTTGAAGCGTAAAGGTTATTCGGATTCGGTGATTGCCACCTTATTGAGGGCCCGCCGGTTGTCGACCTCCAGGGCGTATGCTCGGGTCTGGAGGATCTTTGAGTCTTGGTGTAGCCAACGTCAGATTCAGGCCTCTTTGGCGTCTTTGCCTCAGCTCTTGGCGTTTCTGCAGGACGGTCTTGAGCGCGGGTTAGCTCTGAGTACCCTTAAGGTGCAGCTGGCAGCTTTGTCCTGTTTCCGAGGTACGGTGCGGCACAGGCGGCTGACGCAGCATGTCGATGTCTGGCGTTTTCTTCGGGCGGCCAAGCTTATCCATCCTCCGCGACGTTCAGTAGTGCCGCCTTGGGATTTGAATTTGGTTCTGGAGGCCTTGACGCGGGCTCCCTTCGAGACGCGTTCGGGGGGCGGTTTGCGGGAACTGTCTTGGAAGACGGCTTTTTTGGTTGCCTTGACTTCGGCGAGGCGTATTGCGGACTTGCAGGCGCTGTCGTGCCGAGAGCCTTACCTTCAATTTTTGCCGCAGAAGGTGGTGTTGCGGCCGGTGCCTTCCTTTTTGCCTAAGGTAGTGTCCCCGTTTCATGTGAACCAGTCTGTCGTCTTGCCCGTGTTTCCCTCTCCGTCAGGTTCTCCGATGGACCGGTCGCTTCAGAGGTTGGACTTGGCACGGGTATTGAAGAAGTATCTGGCGGCTACAGCTCCTTTTCGGAAGTCGGATCGGTTGTTCGTGCTGTTTGCGGGGCCGCGAAAGGGGGCGGCAGCGGCGAAGGCTTCTATAGCTCGCTGGGTGACTCAGGCCATAGCAGCCGCGTATGCGTCCGCGGGTAGGCAGCCTCCGGCGGGCCTCAGGGCTCACTCTACTAGGGCGCAGGCGGCGTCTTGGGCAGAGTTTGCGTTGATACCTCCAGTGGACATCTGTAGAGCCGCTACTTGGTCCTCTCTGCATACGTTTTCGAAGCACTATCGTTTGGATGTTCTCGCTAGTCAGGATGCCAATGTGGGGGCCGCCGCCATTGTGGCGGGTTTGGCGGGTCCCTCCCGTTTTTAGGTACTGCTTTGGTACTGCCCTACCTTACCCTGGACTGGCCCGGAGAGGCGATATGGAAGGAGAAATTAGGTCTTACCTGCTAATTGTCTTTCCATGAGTCCTCTCCGGGCCAGTCCAGGGCCCTCCCTCGTGGTTAGGTGGCGGGGCACGTTTCTTTCTGCTTCTCTCGGTCAGCGGCATGGGGGGCTTCCTGCTCCTTCCTCGATAGGACTGTTTTCAGTGTGCTCATTTAAGACATATAATCAAGAGGGTACAGTGAAAACAACTAAAAAAAAGAAAAAAAAACAAAAACACAAGCACAGTATTTGGTAACTGGAGTTTCACCAGATAATATAGTTTGGTCCGTTCTGAGTTTGTATTCAGTTCTTTTTAGTTTCTTTCTTAGGAGCTGTTGTTGCGACGGCTGTAGGATTGCTGCTTTGTCAGAGGGCGACTGGATTGCGGTCACCAGGGGGAGTGCTTAAGGCTGTCAGCAAAACATGGAGTGTTTCAGTCCTCAGCTGCTGGATGGGATTGACAACCCTACCTTACCCTGGACTGGCCCGGAGAGGACTCATGGAAAGACAATTAGCAGGTAAGACCTAATTTCTCCTTTTCTTTTCTTCAGGTGCACGCGTTTTTTTTTGGGCCTTAGGCCCAAAAACCTTTTCCTTAACATGGAAAAACCTGCCTCAGGTTTTAAAAAGTGCACCAAGTGTGGCAGTACCATTTCCGTCACCGACACCCATGAATGGTGTTTAAAATGTTTAGGTCCTGACCACTCCATCACGGATTGTGTGTCCTGTGCCATGATGTCTAAAAGAGGTCGGCAGAACCGAGCTGCCAAGCTTAGTACCCTTTTTTCCCTCTAATGCGGCTTCGGTGGCATCGACGTCTTCCAGGGCTGCTTCTTCCTCCCGTGGATCTCAGGTAACTAAACATAAATCCAGCCAGTCCTCGAAGGGTAGATCTCCTTCTAAGCATCGAGATGCCTCTGGCGTTGCCCTCGAGGATTCTGCACTGGCAAAATTACCCCGGCGGGAGGCTTCGGCTTCCAAAGCATTATCGGGGTTCCAGAATGTTCTCGATGGCTCAGCCTCAACAGATCTCCTGGTGCCATGCTCTGGGGTACCGGTGGTCTCCACCAGTCCCGACATCCAGGCATTGGCGGCGTCCATGGACCAGAGAATTCTGACTATGGAACGCAGTCTGGCGGCTTTCCTTGCGGCATCGACACCCTTGGTACCGCTACAGACAACTCCACCAGTACTGGCATCAACATCGGTACCGATAGCATCGGTGTCTGCTTTGCCCGGTACCCTGTCCTCCGATGCCCTCCGGTACTGGTTATTCCCGCTACCGACCTTGGTCGGTACGGGTATCGGGCTCTACAGGAGCATCCGGACAGACGATACTTCGAGTCCTCAGAAGAATCTGAGGATTTTGAAAGTTCTGTCGATGCAGCGATGCTTCTTCCAGAGGAATCCTCCTCCCCTAAATGCAGGATGTCTCCTCCAGAGGACATGTCCTTCCAAGACTTCATCAGGGAGGTGGCTTGGGGCTTGTCCATTACTGTGGCCCCTGAAACAGAGCCAAGGACCAAGGAGTTGGAAATTTTACAATATCCCAAAACTCCTAAGGAGGCAGCTACCTTGCCCATTCATGAGATTTTATATGATCTCATGTTGAGGATGTGGGAAACATCTCTTACCACCTCTCCTCATTCTCGTAGATTGGATACTGTGTATCGAGTCCCTCCTTGTCCTGGGTTCCATAAGACTCAGCTTTCTCACCACTCTATTGTGGTGGAGTCAGCTATGAGAAGGATCAGAAGTGCAAAAAGGCATGCCTCTAATCCTCCAGGACGTGAGTGCAGAACCCTGGATGCTTTTGGACGTAGAATCTTCCAAGCTTCCATGCTTGCTGCAAGAATCAGTTCCTATAGTCTCTAAATGGGAATGTTCCTAAAGGAGGTCACAGATAATTTACAGACTTTGTCCTTTCATTTCTGAGGATAAAAGACAGGACTTTCTCACTTGGGTCAAACATGCCCAAGATGTTTCTAAATTCTCCAACCGTGCAGCCTTTGACTGCTTTGAGTGTATAAGCAGAACCTCAGCTATCGCCATAGGTGCACGTAGAATTGCTTGGCTCCAGGCATCTGATTTAGAGCTCTGGGTACAAGATAAATTGGGAAATATCCCTTGTACTGGTGAGAACCTGTTTGGTAAAGATTGGCAGGAAAAAGCCAATGAAATGGATACTGAAAATTCCACCTTGGATAGACTATCCAAGTCCACTGCTGATCCTGTTAGAAAGGAGTTGTTCAAGAAAACATCTTTTTCTAAAAAGAAAAGATTTTATCCTGCTTATGGTCAGCAGGCATCTTCTGCAGGTCAGTTTTCAAGCAAACGTCAGCAACCACCCAAACAGAAGAAAGCAAAGGCGGCTAGGCCTCCACCGGCCCAGCAGCCTCAGCCTCCTCAGGGCCTTTGACTTTCAGCTAGAGAACTTAGCCTTTCTGGTTCCGGAGGGACCAGAACCGTCCACCATTCCAGGAAGGTTATGTCATTTTGCCCCCAGATGGGGGCAAATAACAGCAGAGCATTGGACACTCTCCATCATAAAGGAGGGGTACAAACTTCATTTTTCAAGCATGCCCCCTCACACAATAGTGAAACAGTTCAATTCTCTGACCTCTCTCATCGACCTGTTAGGTCAGGAGGTTGCCATCCTTCTTGCACATGGGGCAATAGAAGAAGTACCTCTTAATCAACAGGGCACAGGGTTCTGTTCCCCTTATTTTCTTATTCCAAAGAAAACAGGGGGTTACAGACCTATCTTAGAGAATTGAACAAATTCCTTGTCAAGGAGAAATTCAAGATGATTTCTCTCGGAGCTCTGCTACCATACCTTCAGAGTCAGGATTGGCTTTGTTCTCTAGATCTCAAGGATGCGTACACCCATGTCCTCATCCATCCAACCCACACAAGGTTCCTTCGGTTCCTTTTTCAAGGAAAGCACTACCAATACAGGGTACTTCCTTTTGGTCTGGCCTCAGCACCAAGGGTGTTCATGAAATGCATGGCTGTGGTAGCAGCATTTCTCCGCACTCTAGGAATATTCGTCTTCCCTTACTTGGATGACGGGCTCATTCGAGCTCCAACACAGTCAGAGGCCAAGACTTCTCTATCCTGCACAATGCATATCCTTCAGTATTTAGGGCTGGTAATAAACATCCCAAAATCCAGTCTAACTCCCACTCAGTCTTTAGAGTTTATAGGAGCTTTCCTGGATTCCATAAGGGCAAGGGCCTATCTTCCCTAGGCCCGTTGCCTTCGCTTGGTGCAGTTAGCTTCTCAAGCAGTGCTAAAGCCCCATCTAACTGCTCGAGAAATGTTGCAATTGCTAGGCCACATGGCATCCACCGTGCATGTGGTTCCATATGCTCGCCTCCACATGAGGGCAGCTCAGTGGACTTTATCCACCCAGTGGACCCAGGCATCAGGGTGCCTGTCAGACAAAATAGCAAACACAAGTCCACTCAAAACCTGTTGCTGGGGTGCCCCTTTTAACAACCCTTACCCCAAGCAACTCTCACAACAGATGCTTCTCCAAAGGGTTGGGGAGCTCATCTGCAAGACTTCTCCACCCAGGGCACCTGGTCGCCGCAAGAGAGTTGTCTACATATCAATCTCTTGGAACTCAGAGCAATTTTCCTGGCTCTGCGAGTGTTCCACTCCCTGCTCAGCTACAAGACAGTCCTCATTCATACGGACAATCAAGTAGCCATGTTCTATGTGAACAAGCAGGGGGGAACGGGCTCTCTGTCGCTTTGCAACGAAGCTTTGCGACTATGGGCCCTCGCCAGAGAGCATCAGATTCATCTGCTGGCAGTATATCTTCCAGGCATTCAAAACTCTTGGGCAGACAGACTCAGTCGAGTTCTGCTTCCACACGAGTGGTCTCTACATGCAGACCAGGTGGCCAAGATTTTTCAAATTTGGGAAACCCCGGACATAGACCTCTTTGCAAGTCCGTGGAATGCCAAACTTCCCCGGTTCTGTTCCAGAATTCCGGCTCAGGGGGCTCAGGCCAGGGATGCTTTCCTCCTTTACTGGGGTCAAGACTTCCTGTATGCCTTTCCACCCATTCCCTTAATTCCCAAAACCCTCTTCAAGCTTCAGAGAGACAGAGACCACATGATTCTCATAGCATCACATTGGCCACGGCAAGTGTGGTACCCTCTGCTTCTACATCTTTCTCAAGCTCCCTCCCTGGACTTAGGGTCTGCTCCAGATCTCCTATCTCAGGAGAACGGAATGTTATGGCATCCCAATCCCCAGTTTCTGCATCTCAGGGCTTGGTTGCTGAAGGCTTAGATCTCCAAGATCTTAATCTTTCTCAGCAAGTGAAAGATATTCTTTATGCTTCCAGAAAACGTTCCACTAGACGCTCTTATGCTTTAAAGTGGAAAAGGTTTACTATTTGGTGTTCGGAAAAGGGTCTTAACCCCCTTGCGATACCTCTGCAATCTTTGCTGGAGTATTTCCTCCATTTATCTAATGCAGGCCTTAAGACAAATTCAGTAAGAGTCCATTTGAGTGCTATTGCAGCTTCTCTTAAACCTCTAAATGGACAGCCTATTTCCTCTCATCCTCTTATAACAAGATTTATGAGAGGCCGCCTCCTAACTAAGCCTCCCATTAGACTACCTCCGGTGGCATGGGATTTAAACCTGTTTCTTGGGCAGCTCATGAAGCCACCTTTCGAACCTTTAGCTACCACCTCCTTAAAATTCCTTTCTTGGAAGGTTATCTTTCTCATTGCAATCACATCAGCATGCCGCATTAGTGAGTTGCAAGCGCTAGTAGCTAATCCACCTTATACAAGGTTCCATCATGACAAGGTAGTCCTTAGGACTCATCCACACTTTATGCCTAAGGTGGTCTCGCCTGTTCATCTAAACCAAGAGGTCTACCTACCTGTCTTTTTTCCAGGACCTCATGCATCAAATGCAGAAAGAAATCTTCATACCCTGGACTGTAAAAGAGCTCTAGCTTTTTACTTACAAAGAACACAGCAACATAGAAAGTCCTCTCAACTCTTTGTTGCTTTTGATCCTTCTCATTTGGGACTTCCAGTCTCCAAGAGAACACTATCTAACTGGATTGCTCAGTGTATTTCCTTCGCCTATCAGAGTAAGAACCTTTCTCTGGAGGGCCATGTCACAGCTCACAATGTGAGAGCCATGGCAGTCTCAATGGCTCATCTGCACTCTGTCTATTGACGACATCTGTCGAGCAGCCACTTGGGCCTCGGTTCATACCTTTACAACCCATTACTGCTTGGACAAGGACTCCCGCCGGGATGCCTTGTTTGGTCAGGCTCTTCTCAAACACCTGTTCCATACCTAATCAACTCCTACCCACCATCCCTGGTAGGATGCCAGAGATCCATGGGGGGAAGTGGAGCCCTTTTCAGGGACACACAACTTCTGGGGTCTCTCCCTGGCACCTAAAGCTAGGGAGTCCCCATATGTGATGACTACATTCCTGCTTGTTCCTGGAGATAGCATAGTTACTCACCTGTAACAGGTGATCTCCGGGAACAGCAGGAATTTAGTCCTCGCAACCCACCCACCTCCCCTAGGAATTGTATCTCTCTATCTCTTTCCTTTCCCGCTCTCTCTCTCTTTCTCTCAGCTTTAAAACTCAACTGGAGAGAGGCAGTTGGGAAAGTTGGGAAGGCAGCACGCAGGCGCTGTGGGATGCTCCCAAAAGCGTTCTGATTGGACGCTGGGGAGCGTTCCCGCGCGGGCTCCGTTGGTACCGACGATACCCATATGTGAGGACTAAATTCCTGCTGTTCCCGGAGATCACCTGTTACAGGTGAGTAACTATGCTATCTTGCAGTATCTTATGCTTTGCATGTGGGAGGCCCTGCTCACAGTTCCACCTGTCAGCAAGAGATTTTATACCATGTACCTAGTACCAGTGCCCAGGCTTCCAAAAACCTCCACTCCCCCTCCACTCAATGGTAGAGGAATCGGCAGTGTGCTAAATAAAGAGCTCAAATAACCATTCATCCATGCCTCCCAGCATAGTCTCGAGGACACTTGATGCCTTCAGGCGTCACTCTTTCCAGGCCATGCATGTTGACCTCCAGAATCAACTCTTCCATGCTGTACATGGCTGTATTTCTGAAGGATGTCGCCAGGATTCTGAAGACATTCCCCCCCCCACCCCGGCTTCCTGATAGGCAGAGTGCATTTCAGACACTCACCAGGTAAGGCCAGAACTCTTCTAAGTTTCTTACCAGAGCCTCTTTTATTGCTTTTGAATCCACAAGCAGAGCTTCAGCAGTCTGCATCGTGGCTCACAGAATGGCCTGGTTACAGGCATCAGACCTCAAGCAATGGGTCCAGGATAAACTGGTCAATATCCCATGTACTGGAGAAAACCTTTCTGGCAAAAATTAGATGGAAAAAGCAGGGGAGATTGAAACAGGAAAACAGCTGATCCATCCAAAAGGAAGGCTTCTCCCAAGAAATCTTTTTATTCTAAAAAGATACTATCCTTCTTATCCACCTTCTGCTGCCTATCAACCTTAACATCCTCAGCAGAGGCAGCAGGGTCCTTGCCAACCCAAGGTTCCTAAGCCTCAACCAGCTACACAGGCTAAGCCTGCCCCTTGTTTTTGACTCCTTCCTAGAGAGCATTGCCAATCTGTCCCTGAAGTGCTCCCAGCCCCTCCACATAGCAGTCAGACTTTGTCACCATGCCCACAGGTGTCATCTCATAACATCAGAGCAGTGGACACTCAACATAGTTCAAAGGGGGGTATCTACTTCACTTCGAGGCCTTACCTGCTTCACAGGGGATTCTTCCACACAACCCCTTCAAAGCACTCTCTCATAAGAAGTGGTGACCACCGTGTTGTCCCAGGGTGCCATAGAAAGAGTTCCTCCTTCTCAAGAAAAGTTGGGCTTCTACTCTCCATACTTTCTCATTCGAAAGAAAGCAGGAGGCTTCAGGCCCATCTTGGATCTCAGAGACCTAAATAAGTTCATGGTCTGAGAAAAATTCAAAATGATTTCTCTAGGAACTCTTCTACCATACCTCCAGAGACACGATTGGCTATGTTTTCTATACCTAAAAGAGGCATACACGCATTTACTGATACACCCCTTGTACAGACAGTATCTGCGCTTCATGTTTGAAGGAAACCATTATGAATACCAGGTTCTCCCCTTTGGTCTAGCCTCTGCCCCATGGGTCTTCACAAAATGCATGGCAGTTGTCCCTGCCTACGTATGCACCTTGGGGGCATTAGTCTTTCTTTACTTAGATGATAGGCTGATCAGGGGAGACTCCCTTCATTGCACCATTACAGTGCTCCAACACCTGGTATTCATCATAAATTTCCTAGAGTGCCACTTCGCTCTGACCCAGCATCTGGAGTTCATCAGCGTACTCTTAGACACTCAACAGGCCTGAGCTTTCCTCCCACAGGGTAGCTATGCTCATCTCATTGAGCTGGCAAAAGGGGTACAACAACAAAGCCAAGTAACAGCTCAAGTTACAACTATTAGGACACATGGCCTCCACAGTTATATGCAACAAGTGCAGTGGACTGTCTTCTCAATGGATGAAAGCAAAGGATCGACTCAGAGAGAAGATCTACATCACCCCTCAACTGATCAAGTCCCTTCAGTGGTGGTGTCTCCAACAAAACCTACTCATCAGGTCACCTTTTCAGATGCCTCCACCTCGATGCACCCTGACAATGGATGCTTCCAAGTTGGTTTGGGAGACGCATCTGGACAACTTGACCACACAGGGACTGTGGACACAACAGGGATCTGCCCTGCAGATTAACCTGCTAGAACTACGGACACTGACAAATGCTCTTCAACCCCAGTTCCAGTACATCCTGCTAGACCAGTCTAGACAAACGGGTTTAGTCCCCCCTACCAATGTTCCCTCTAATTTTCTGTAGGCTGTGTGCGCATAAAATATCAGCTGTGCAGCTTTTGAAGGAAGGTTAAATTTTTGTGCGCCACATAACGACACTCGGAGTTATATACTTTAAAATTTGACTACACGTCAGAATACAGTATGTACACCACATTGATTTTAATCAAATTAAATGAAAATAGATGATTACTAAATGAAGCGGGAAATTTCTAGTAATTACAATCATAACTTTAAAATTTTAAGACGTCTGTGTTGTTTTCTATCAGAATCAGAGCCGTAATTTTTGTGCGCTCTGTTGTAAAGTATGTGCGCTCGCTCGGCGAGGTGTGTGCGCGCGCACACGCGCACAGCTTAGAGGGAACAGTGCCCCCTACCAGCAGATGCTGGAGACAGAGAAATAGAAAAAAACTACCAGCAGCCTGTTTGGCTGTTCCCTGGTAATATGTAGCTGGACCCAGTAGAGGGCGCTCCAGTATTTCTCTGTCTCCAGCAGATGTAGGGGTTTAACTTTTTCTCTCTGATTTATTTTTATTATTTAGTACTTGCAGTAATTTTGCTGGATGCGCCCAGGGTGCACTTCAGCTGCCCCACTGGGTTTCCCAGCTGCATTTTGTGGGACAGATTGAGGTTGAACTCCTGGTCAAGACCACCATGTGAAGTTCCCTCTCTGTCAGGGGAGAAAACTGGCCTCATCTCATGAGGACCTGAGCAGCCGGTCATTGGGGGAGTCTGCAGCTTTTCGGCAGCCTTACTACAGCTCTTGCCTGCTGCCTGTTTCAGGTCAGCCTTGGCTCTTCAGCACTCTGTTCCAGCGCAGTGAGTAGAAAACTTCAAAGATCCTCCTCTTCCCCCCCCCTCCCAATTTTAATCCGGACACCATCGGGGCAACCTCTGTCCGCCTGGAGAGTTTTCTCGTCATGTCTTTACTGCCCTAGCTCTCCGTTTGATTAATTTTATGTTTTATCGCATTTTCACAGCGTTTGTGGTGATTTTATTTTGGCGGTTTTAATAGAGGCGGCTGTTTTTTTTCGGGGGTTTTTGCTGCACAGCTCCGTTTTTTGCAGGCTTTGTGAGGAAACTTTGTTCTTAATTTCTTTCTTCCCTGCTAGTTTTCAACTGTCTGGTCCCTTTCAACGCCTATTTTTGATTTTTTTCTGTTCACTGGGGATCGCGGTTAGCTGCGCTTTGCCTGTGAGATGCCTTCCCTTCAGCCATGCATGATCTGCTCAAAGAGCATAAGGATTTGAGGGATGGCATTTGTGCTGCTTGTCTTGCTCATCGTGGAGAGACTTTGGGGTCACTAGCCAAGGGAGCTCAGGACAGAAGCAGTCCTACTGCACGTCCTCAACTGCTAGAGGAACCCAGAGAGCTTCCCCCGGCAAGATAGTCTCTCTCTCCTCCTCTCTTAACTCCTCCTGCTCCGGAGCCATCAGAGTTTTCTACCGAGGGCCAAAGCGAGACACAGGACATACGCTTGTTTCGCAAAGAGGAATTGCCGGCCCTAATTATGCAGGTGGTCAAAGCCCTACGATTGACGGATCAGCAGAATCCTCAGCCTTCTGCCATTCCCCAGCCAGACCTAATATTACAAGGCATTCGCAAGCCATCTAGAGCTTTTCATTCCCAGCGGAGCTACAACAAATGGTGTTCAAGAATGAGACTCTCCAGATATTCCCCTCCGTACAGCCCACCACCTAGATTAGCTTTACCTCTGGGCACCGCCTGACTTGGAGAAGTGGCTTACATACCCCAAAGTGGATGCCCTTGTGACCGGAGTAATGAAGCACACCACCATTCCAGTGGAGGGTGGTGCAGCACTTTGTGATCAACAGGATAGGAAAGTTAAGAGCCTTCTCAAGACTGCCTTTTCGGCTTCTTCATTATCTCTCCAGGCCTCTGTTTGCGGGGGTCTAGCAGCCCGAGCTAATCTGTGCTGGATTCAACGTCTACCTGAGGATCCAGCTCTGGCTCGTCAGGAATCGGTCACAGCTTTTTTTGGCAGATGCCTTTTACGATCTCTTGTGCCTCTCGGCTAGATTGGTGGCGGTGGTCACAGTTTCTCGCAGATGGCTCTGGCTTCGCCAGTGGTCGGCTGACTGCATCTAAAGCATGCCTCTCTAGGCTTCAGGGGAAAGCTTCTCTTTGGGGAGGACCTAGACAAATTGGTCAAAGACCTAGCGGAGGTTCGACCCACGACGTCTTCCGGAAGATAAGCCTAAATTTGCTACTTGGCGTTCCTCCTGTCGATATTCGCCTACCTCGCAGCGCACCTCCAGGTATCGCGATGCTCATCGCTACCGTCCTGGGAAGCCCTCCGCCTTTTCGACAACTGGATGTTTTGGTCAGAGAGCACAGTCCTTTTGGGGTGCCAGCAAGGGAGCTGAATCCTACTCGGGGCCTTCCAAGTTCTTTGGCCCCGCATGATCTTCCCGCTGACTGGCTGGACAGTCCACCCCAGGAGCCTTTTCTGGAGGTTGGCCCATCCGGAGAGAGACTAGTGGGTTGGCGTTTGGCTCTGTTTTCTCGTCAATGGTCTCTCATTACTTCGGATCAATGGATCCTCAGCATAGTCTCCCAGGGTTGCGTTCTCAAATGTTCCTGATCCATTCCCGATGCATTCGTCGTCTCACCCAGAGGAAGATCCCTGAAGAGAAAGGCGATTCGCTCCACCGTACGCCGCCGCTGCCTTCTGAGGGCTATTCGACCAGTTCCTTGAGCAGAGAGAGGCTATGGTTGTTACTCCATTTATTTCATGGTTCCCAAGAAAGATGGGTCCTTCCACCCAATTCTGGATCTCAAGGGCGTAAATCGATGTCTACGGGTGCCACGATTCCGAATGGAGACGCTTCGCTTGGTGATCCAGACGGTACGCGGAGGCGAGTTCCTCGCCTCTCCAGATCTTGCAGAAGCTTACTTCCACATTCTCATCAGAGACAACCAACAGCATTTCCTACGGTTTGCAATACTGGGTCAGCACTTCCAGTTTTATGCAGTGCCCTTCGGCCTGGCCTCGTCTCTGCACACCTTTTCCAAGGTTATGGTAGTGGTCACAGCAGCTCTGCGCAAACGGGGAATCTGAGTGCATCCTTACCTGGACGACTGGTTGATTCGGGTGGACTCCCTGTTGGAAGCGCATCAAGCAGTGGCTCAAGTAGTTTCTTTCCTTGAGAATCTCGGATGGGTGGTCAATATGTCCAAGAGCCATCTTCATCCGTCCCAACAACTAGAGTTTCTAGGAGCCCGCTTCGACACCGTGCAGGAGAAAGTCTTTTTGACACGCGAGCGGCTTTGCAAATTCACGGGCTTGCTTCGTTTTTTTCTTCTTCAGACAGCTCCGAGGGTCTGGGATTACCTTCAAGTCCTGGGGTTCATGGTAGCCACTATCAAAGTCGTGCCTTGGGCCAGATCGCACATGGAGGAGCTTCAGAGGTCTCTCCTTTCACGCTTGTCACCTGTGTCGGAAGTCTAAGACATATGGCTTCCGCTCCTCCCAAAGACTCGACGCAGCCTCCAGTGGTAGCTGATGCCCTGTCATCTCCTCAGGGATGTTTCCCTAGAGAACCCTCATTGGGTCCTAGTAACAACAGATGTAAGTCTCTACGGGTGGGGTGCTCTCTGCCAGCATCAGTCGACGCAGGGTACTTGGTCGATTCACGAAGCGCACTGGTCCATAAATCGACTGGAATTGCGAGCAGTTCGCCTCGCCCTAAGACATTTTCTGCCTCTTCTCAAAGATCAGGCGGTATGGGATCTATGCGACAACACAACAGTGACATATATCAACCACCAGGGCGGCACCAAGTCCCTAGGTGTAGCCAGGGAAATTTCCCTTCTCCTTCCCTGGGCAGAGGCACATCTGCAGACTCTCTCGGTACAGCATATCGCCGGGGTGGACAATGTTCAGGCCGACTTCCTCAGCCGACACGCTCTCGATCCCAGAGAATGGGAGTGAGCCCCTTGGATGTTTCAGAAGATTTTGCGAGGGGGCAACCGGTAATGAATCTAATGGCGACGTCAGCGAATACCAAGGTACCGGAATTTTTCAGTCACAGGAGGGAGTTTCACTCCTCCGGATTGGATGCCCTGGCTCAATCATGGCCGAAGGAGGCTCTACTGTACATCTTTCCCCCATGGGTACTAATCAGCAAAGTACTTCAGAGAGTTCTCGCACACTGGGAGAGAGTGATCCTAATAGCTCCGGACTGTTCTTGGAGGCCCTGGTATGCGGAACTCATTTTTATTTTATTTATTTATTTGTGCGCTTTTCTATACCGCTCCTTCCAGAGATTAGGGGCGGTTTACGTGAGTCCTGCCGCTGCCTCTGGTGTCTTGCCGGGGGCTATTACATCAGGGTCCAATTGTGATGGACGATCCGGGTCCTTACTCACTTATGGGCCTGGCTCTTGAACGCCGCTGCCTAAGCAAGAAGGGTTACTCGAATCGCGTGGTCGCAGCCCTTCTGAAGGCGTGCCGCCCGTCGACTTCGCTAGCGTATTCCTGTGTTTGGCGAGTCTTGGAGTCCTGGTGCGCGTGGCACCGTATCTCTCCTTGGAGGTCGGGAATCCCGAATATCCTTACCTTCCTCCAGGACGGCCTGGATAAAGGTCTAGCCTTGGGGTCTCTTCGGGTTCAAGTAGCGGCATTTACTTGTTTCTGAGGTCCTGTTGGGGGTCGTTCTATAGCGTCCCATTTCCTTAAAGCAGCTAAGGTAGTCTGACCACCGGTTCGCCCTCCGGTGTCAACATGGGATCTGTCCCTCATCCTAAAAGCCTTGATGCAGGCGCCTTTTGAGCTGCTTAAACACATCACAATGAGAGATTTGACGCTTAAGGCAGTGTTTCTAGCAGCGATAACTTTGTTACGAAGGGTATCCAAAATACAAGCACTTTCATGCAGGGATCCCTATTTTGCCTTCTCGAAGGAAGGAGTTTTCTTGTGTACTGTTCCTTCGTTCCTTCCAAAAGTACTTACGCCTTTTCATATTAATGAGCCAATTTTCCTACCTTGTTTTTCTGAGGATCAGTGTACGGGCAAGAATAAAGGACTCCGTTCTCTGGATCTTGGCAGGATCCTTTGTAGGTATCTTTGGGTGACAAATCCTTTCCATTACCTCTGATCACCTTTTCGTGCTTTTTGCGGGACCCCTTAAGGGTCAAGCTGCTTTCAAACGCATGGTCTCTCACTGGTTGCGATTAGCAATTGAATCTGCATACATCCTTAAGGGAAAATCTGTCCCTTTCAGTCTTTAGGCGCACTCTTCGTGGGCGCAAGCTACATCTTGGGCGGAGTGCTCTCACGTTCATCCTCGGCCGCCTGGTCCTCCCTGTCCACTTTTGTGCGTTGTCATCGGCTCAATATTCAATCTCTGGAAGAGGCGCAGTTCGGGGTAAAGGTTGTCTTGACGGCTGTATATCTTCCCACCCAAAGATCAGTTAGCTTGGGTACCTGCCGCTTGTCTGGACTGGTCTAGCAGGATGTATTGGAAGGGGAAATTTTCACTTATTAACTTCCTTTCCTGGAATCCTGCTAGACCAGTCCAGGACCTTCTCTATTCTGGATATCTGGTTCAGAGGTGTATTGCTGAGGAGCCAAGACTTTGCAGCGGAGCGTTATCGCTTCTTGTACATACAGTCAAACCTCGGTTTTCATGATTAATCCGTTCGAAAAAGTCTGACTAAAACCGAATGTATGAAAACTGAAGCAATATTTCCCATAAGAAATAACGTAAATCCAATTAATCCATTCCAGACACCCAAATATATTCACAAAAAATACATTTTATAGAGAATAACTATATTTTTACATACAGAAAAGAATGAGAAATAAATATAAATGACTAATGAAATGGATAAATGAACATTTAACATCACTTTTACCTTTATTGAAGACTCTTGTTGGCATATGGATGACGGCGAGGAGGAGGAGAGGTTATTGTTTGGAAGGGGAATCCCCCTCCATAAGGACCTCAGCTATCAAGGCCCTATCCGGGATTACTTCCCTTCTTTGTCTTTTACTGGCACTAGGACCAGCTTGAGTGTCACTGGACCCCTGTCATACAAAATATCTGTCCAGAGAGGTCTGTTTCTGGCGTCTCTTTAAGATTTGCCTAAAATGGAACAAGGCATTGTCCTTGAACATGTTGCAGGCACAGCTTGCAACAGCTTTGTTAGGGTAATATTTCTCCACAAAACTTTGCAACTCACTCCACTTTGCACGCATGTCCTTAATCACTGAAGAAGGCACCTTCTCTCCTCTCTCTTCTTCCTCATCCTCTGAAGCAATTTCCTCAGCTGCCGTCTGTTGCTGTTCCAGTTGAAGGTCTTGCAGCTCTTCAGTGGTTAGCTCTTCCCTGTGGTCCTCCACCAACTCTTCCACATCCTGGCCACTCACATCCAACCCCATGGACTTCGCCAAAGACACAATAGATTGCACAACAGGCGTTGGGTCGTCAGGGTCAGCCTCAGACCCTTCAAAATTCTTCTCGAGGACACATTCTGGCCACAATTTTCTCCAAGCAGAGTTCAACATCCTGGAAGTTACTCCCTGCCAAGCCTTATCTATAAGGCTTATGCAATTGAGGATATTGAAGTGATTCCTCCAGAACTCTCCTAGGGTCAATTCAGTGTCCGAGGTCACTTCAAAGCACCTTTGAAACAGTGCTTTTGTGTAGAGTTTTTTGAAGTTTGAAATGACCTGCTGGTCCACGGGCTGGATGAGAGGAGTGGTATTAGGGGGCAAGAACTTCACTGTGATGAAACTAAACTCCTGTAACAATTGGTCTTCTAAGCCTGGAGGATGAGCAGGAGCATTGTCCATTATCAGGAGGCACTTGAGTGGCAATTGATTTTCCAGGAGGTATTTCTTCACACTCGGGCCAAACACTTCATTGACCCACTCAATGAAAATTTGCCTCGTGACCCATGCGTTATTGTTAGCCTTCCACATCACACACAGTTTACTCTTGATGACATTGTTTTTCTTGAACACTCTGAGATTTTCAGAGTGATACACCAGTAAAGGCTTCACTTTGAAATCCCCACTAGCGTTACCACACAACAAAAGAGTTAGCCTATCCTTCATAGGCTTGTGTCCTGGCAGTGCCTTTTCCTCCTGCATGATGTAGGTCCTCTTTGGCATTTTCTTCCAAAAGAGGCCTGTTTCATCACAATTAAAGACTTGTTGAGTGGAGGAGTGGCCTAGTGGTTGGGGCAAGGTACTTCAGGCCGGAAGGTCGGGGGTTCAAATCCCACTAGAGGACAGCAACCTTGGGCCAGAAGGACTGGGGTTTCTAGTCCCACAGGTGCTCCTTGTGGTCTTGGGCAAGCCACTTAACCCTCCATAGCCCATGTTCCCTGTAAAATAGCTATCCCCAAGTTATAATGCCCTGTTCAGTGTAATTTCAGTTTGTTCAATGTAAACCGCACTGATGCAGAATAGCGCGGTATATAAGAGAATGTAAATAAAATAAAATAAATAAATTGTTGGGGGAGGAATCCTTCAGCCTCTATGTACTCCTTGAATTCATCAACGAATTCTTCGGCCCCACGTTTGTCTGAACTTGCAGCCTCGCCATGCCTTACCACACTGTGTATGCCAGTTCGCTTCTTAAATTTGTCGAACCAGCCTCTGCTGGCCTTAAATCCACTAACAGCAGCACTCGTTCCAGGCATTTTCTTTGCGAGATCCGCATGCAACAGCCTTGCCTTTTTACAAATTATCGCCTCCGAAACACTATCTCCCGCTAACTGTTTTTCGTTGATCCACACCAACAACAACTTCTCAACATCTTCGATTGTTTGCGATCTCTGTTTCGTTAGCACATTTACCCCTTTCGCAACATCAGCTTCCTTGATTTAGTTTTTCTTCACCAGGATGGAACTGATCGTTGATGCAGACTTCCTGTACATCCTGGCAAGATCGGCCACGCGTACACCACTTTCGTACTTTGCTACAAGTTCTTTCTTGAATTCTATCGTGTTTCTCTCTATCATCAAAGGGCTGGCACTTGGAACTTTCTTTGGCCCCGTGGTGGCTTATTTAGCAGTCGCACTCAATGAATGCGCGGGGTGATGCTCACTCAATGAGAAACAAAGACAGACTGAGTCACGAATGCATGGGATGCTTTGTTTGGGCGCTGGAAATGAGTGGCCGAGTCATGCGGGCAGGCGACGAGTTTGGTACAGACCATTTTCAGATCACCGCTCCCCTCAAAGTCTGTGTCAAGGCACAATGAGAACTTTTAGCAGTTTGCAGTCAGTCAGGAAGAGAATCAAAATACAATCCCACTTCTGGCAACAAGATGGTGCTCCAGACGTATTTTTGGCAGACAGATCGGTTTAAACTGCTTAGGAGAAGGAAGAAAGATCAGCCGCATGGCACAATGATCAAGATGCAGATCTTCAGCCAGACACCCAGAGAGGAGATCGGGCACAGGAATTTAAAAAAAAAAAGAAAGAAAAACCCCCAAGAAGGATCCACAAAAAAAAGCCTCCAGTAAAGGCGCCAGCCACAGCCACCGGAAACACCACTCTCCTGCTCAGGCAGAGCTGAGCATGCGTTCCAGAGCCATGTGGCAATGGCTGCAGCAGCACGGCCCCCCGAAGTCTCAGCCAGGCAGCAGAACAGCTCCTGTCACTTTTCTCACCTGCCCGATCATCACAGGACAGTACACACACAGATACTGTACTGTAATCTGATCGCCGACTCTCTCCCCGCTTCCGATTCTGTCCCAAAAGCAGATTGCAAGCTGGAAAAAATGCTCAGCAGCAGCAGGACTGGCAAGTTTGAAAGACCCCTCAAGGTTTCGCCATCAGCAGGTAGTCCCCTAATTAGGCGTCGGAAGCATCAGACCAGCCACACTCTCACTCCTTGATTCTTGCTACAGTACAGTACAGTACTGTATTTTTCAAGCTCAGGATCGCTGAAAGCAAAGAGGTCTGGATCGCAAAAACAAGTTAAATACTGTACTGTGCGCCCCCCTCCCCCGGTACGGACCATTTTAAATTGTACGAAAACTGAGCGGATGTACGAGAACTGGGACAAAATCGCAACAAAAAAAGCAGTCAAACCGAAGCTTACGAAAACCGAGGTTTGATTGTAGTATGGTTTCTGTTTTTCCTTAGTTTTTGGTTCATGATTACATCTGTTTGAGTATAGCTTTTTGCAATACTGGAGCGCCCTCTACTGGGTTCAGCTACATATTACCAGGGAACTGCCAATCAGGCTGCTGATAGTTTTTTTTCTATTTCTCTGTCTTCAACATTTATTTATTTATTTTATTTGTTTAATGTTTCTTTTATACTGCGCTATTTAACATCAGTGCGGTTTACAGGTAACACATCTGTGCAGTGCAGGCAGGTCTGCACTGGACTTAGAAGATTGGAGGATCACCAATGTAACGCCAATTTTTCAAAAGGGTTCCAGGGGTGATCCGGGAAATTACAGACTGGTGAGCCTGACGTCAGTACCGGGGAAAATGGTAGAAACCATCATAAAAAACAAAATTACAAAGCATGTAGATAGTCATGGCCTAATGGGAGACAGCCAACATGGCTTTAGACAAGGAAGATCTTGTCTACTAATCTGATATGTTTTTTTGAAGGTGTGAATAAACAGGTAGACAAAGGTGAGTCGGTTGATATAGTGTATCTGGACTTTCAGAAAGCCTTTGACAAGGTCCGTCATCAGAGACTTTTGGCAAAACTAAAAAGTCATGGGATAGGAGGCAGTGTACTATTGTGGATCGGGAACTGGTTAAAAGATAGAAAGCAGAGGGTAGGGCTAAATCGCCAATTTTCCCAATGGAAAAAAGGTGACTAGTGAAGTACCCCAGGCATCTGTACTGGGTCCGCTACTTTTTGACACATTCATAAATGATCTGGAAAAGGGAATAACTAGTGAGGTTATCAAATTGCAGACGACACAAAACTGTTTAAAGTTGTTAAAATCCAAGAGGACTGTGGAAAACTGCACGAGGATCTGGATAAAGTGGAAGACTGGGCATCCAAATGGCAGATGAAATTTAATGTGGACAAGTGCAAAGTTATGCACCTAGGAAAGAACAACCCACACTATGGTTACACGATGCAAGGTTCCACATTGGGAACCACCACCCAGGAAAAAGATTTAGGAGTCATCGTGGATAACATGTTAAAACCTTCCGCCCAGTGTGCAGCGGCGGCCAAGAAAGCAAATAGAATGCTAGGTATCATAAGGAAAGGAATGGAAAATAAAACAAAGGATATTATAATGCCTCTGTATCGTTCCATGGTACGACCGCACCTTGAATATTGTGTGCAATTCTGGTTGCCGTATCTTAAAAAGGATATAGCGTTATTAGAAAAGGTACAGAGGAGAGCCACCATAATGGTAAAGGGGATGGAAGGCTACTCCTATGAAGAGAGGCTACAAAGGTTAGGGCTCTTCAACCTGGAAAAGAGACGGCTGAGGGGAGATATGATAGAGGTCTATAAATTAATGAATGGAGTGGAACGGGTAAACGTAGATCGATTGTATCTCCAGGAACAAGCAGGAATGAGTCTTCACATATGGGTACGTCGGTACCGATGGAGCCTGCAAGGGAATGCTCCCCAGCATCCAATCAGAAAGCTTTTGGGAGCATTCCTCGCGCCTGCGCGCTGACTTCCCGCCTTTCTCACTGTCTCTCCTCAGTTTTCGTTTTTCCGCGGAGCCGACAGGACGTCAGTTTTTTGTTTTAACTTTTTGGGGCCTACCAGGCCTTTCCAACATGGAGCCTTCTTCCCCTAAGAAGTGCCTTCACTGTGGAAACTTAGTTTTCTTTTTAGACTCCAACGCTTGGTGTCTAACCTGTTTGGGTCCTGACCCTTTTTCCCCTGATACCTCAGGCTATATTATTGGGAGAAGACCTTCCCTTTTTCGAGTTTCCCTCGATGCCGTTTTTCCTCCTGAGGTGAGGACACCGGTTTATTCTTCTCTCCAGGATCATGTAACCCACAAACAGTCTGTTAAGACTAGCCAATTCTTGAAGGGTAAGTCTCATGCCCAGCATGATGACGGCTCCGGCCTTGCCCTCAAGACCCCATTGGCAATAAAACCCCGGCGGGAGTCTTCGGGCTCCAAAACATTTACGGGATTTCAGGTTGTTCCTGGGGCTCACCCCTCACAGAACATACCTGAGCCATGCTCGGGGGTGGTATCTGCTTCGAGCGGTACCAATCCCCCGGCATTGGCACCGGTGTTGTGTTCCACTCTTCACCAGGGATCGTCCTGTGGTGTCCTCGGTACCTTCGGGGCCGATCGATACGACCCAGATTGGCTTTCCTGTATCCCAGCCATGCTCGGGGTTGGTACTGGCTTCGAGCGGTACCGATGCATCGGTATCGAGTGTTCCACTCTTCACCGGGGATCGTCATCTGGTATCCTCGGTAC
Source organism: Ichthyophis bannanicus (assembly GCA_033557465.1). Taxonomy (NCBI): domain Eukaryota; kingdom Metazoa; phylum Chordata; class Amphibia; order Gymnophiona; family Ichthyophiidae; genus Ichthyophis; species Ichthyophis bannanicus. Next base: position 329,090,836 of record CM066036.1, read on the forward strand.
CTTCGGGGCCGATCGATACAACCCAGATTGACTTTCCTGTATCTTCACCATGCTTGGGGTTGGTACCGGCTTCGAGCGGTACCGATACCCCGACATCGGCGCCAGTGTCGAGTGTTCCTCTCTTCACCGGGCATCATCTTCGGACGTCCTCGGTACCGTTCGATGCGATTCCAATTGACTTTCATGTATCGGCATCGCCGATACCACCACCAACGTCGGTACCTTCTAGACATGCCTCGATAGACTCGCTAGACTCGCTCACTTCGATACCGAGTCTAGAATCAATATCCAGTCTAGATGACTTGGTACCGACGCGTTTCGGAACTGATCCATATCGTTTCCGACTACGCAGTACCGAGGATATTCCCCAGGGCTCTCTGGTTCCCTTGGTACCGCTTCAGCAGCCCCCGATCACTGCTTCGATGACATTATCGTCTCCGATACCGGTACCGGTATCGGTGTCGATTCCTGCAGTTCCATCGGTGCCATCGATCCTTTCTATGCCTAGTTTGGAATCGATACTGGGCACTGACGATGCAGTACTAACTGCATCAAATCAGAACTGTCAGTATCACTGTTCATCGAGCAGGATTCTTTTTCTGCACCAGTCCTGTATATCTTCCGGTGCTCAAGCTGCTCCTTCAACCTCAGCTTGCCCAGGAATAGTCCCTATTGGAGATCCTTCTTTTCAGAAATTTCTCCTTGACATGACAACCTTTCTTGCCATTCCTATTCCTGGCTTTACTCTTGACCACGATCCTGCAGAAAAGGAAAATATAATGCTTCCTTTACATCATTCTTTGCAGGATGATCTTCTGAGGATGTGGGAATCACCCTTAAAGGTTCCTTTGCCTTCTACAGCCATTAATGTTCTGTATCAGGTGCCTCCCTCTCCGGGATTTCAAAAGAACCAACTTCCACATCATTCCATTGTAGTGGAATCAGCAATGAGGAAGGTAAGAAGCAAGAAGAAGCATTCTTCTTATCCGCCAGGTCGTGCATCTAAAGCACTTGATGCCTTTGGACGTCAAACCTTCCAAACTTCTATGCTGGCTTCAAGAATTATTTCATCTATCTTTTATGAGAGTCTGACACTTCAGGAGGTCACAGAGAAATTATCTCTTTTGTCCCCTTTTTTGTCAGAACCTAAGGCCACTGACTATTCCTTGCTTCTTAATCATAGCAGGAATATCTCTTGGTTTCTTTCTCGTGCTTCTCTAGACTCTTTTGAGTCTGTTAGCAGATCCTCTGCTATCGCCATTGGAGCACGTTGTACAGCCTGGCTGCAAGCTTCAGACTTGAGCAGATGGGCACAAAATACACTGGGTAATTCTCCTTGTACTGGAGAAAATCTCTTCAATAGAGAGGCTTTACGTCAGGTTGCTCATTGCTCCACTGACTTTCCTAGTTCTGGAAACCAATCTAAGCCTTCTTTTTCCACAGGACGTAGGAAATGTCCTACCAAACCTTCTTTCCCTAAGAAAAGAAAGTTTCACCCTTCTCCTGCCCATCCTTCAGATGTACCCAAGCAAGGGACATCTCATCCTAGTCTGAAGTCTCCAGACTCTAACCAGGCTAATCATAACCAGCAACCATAGGTTCCTGTATGTTACAATCTACAGTTAACTTCTTCTTAGCAGAAGTTTATTTTTCAAACTCTACACTGATTTTTTCTTTTCAGTATGCTAAGCTGTTAGGATACTTTGTCCATGGGATACAGAATTCTCCCCTTCTTACTACTATGAAGGGAGGTTACAACTATCTCATGATAGTTTCTGTCCCCACATGGACACCCTTTCCTTCAGCTGCCTTACCATATGGTAAGTCACCTTCCAACCCCCTCTCTTCCAGGGTCTCCCCTGCTTGAGTTGGTACCATACTGAAACACTTCTCTTTCTTTCCAGTGTAGATTTTTTGTTATCCTTCAATGCATGCTCGGAACAACTCATCAGACAGGGACGGAAATATCTCCGCTCCCTTTATCTGTTTTTCTCCCTGTTTTTATACAGGAGAATTCCCTCTGCTATTTTGTTCAGTGGCTTTGCATGCAGGAATTCCAGTGCTTCCTTAATGCTCATTGCAAGTTACTTTCAACTATCTTGCATAATACTACTCACTGCAGGTTATCTTCTTCTAGCCATATCCTTGCCTGGGATGTGGCAACACATCTGACTTCTGTCAGTTTTTATCTCATATTTCTCCTGCACAATGCTCTCTGCAATCTTCAGAGAAGCTTTCTACTATGGGCCCTTGCACAGAGCATTGAACTTTGTCTCTGAGGGTTTTCCATATAATAGAAAAAGCTTATATAGTCATTCCATGGCTATATAGGTTCTTTATACCCTCTTGTCTCCTGTTGTGATACAGAAGACAAGTTTTTTTTTCTGTGTGAATGTCCAAGGAGTTCCCAATCTGGCAGGACTCTACCCCTTTTTTCCTTACAGCTTGGCACTGTTTTCTGCTCCACTTGGACAACGCATACTCTTTTACTGCACATGATACCCCTGAGTCCCTTGGCTGGGTCATCCTGGTGTCTTAGTCTATGCATTTTCTTGTCCTTTAGACATGTCAGAGTCCTAAAGTACTCCTGACGTGCTCTTACCAGACTGCTATTATCCTCTGTTTTTCACGCAACCATACTGGTTTTTCCACTGAACTACATTCCTGCACCGCAGAAATAGATTCTCTATATATCTTCAGGTGGTTTTCACCCCCTTATTAGATGAATCTTTTCCCATCACATTCCTCATGTGAATGTTTTTCTGGGGCTCAATTGCAGGCATGTATTCTCAGAATTATATTCATGTATGTATATGTCCTATACCTACATGTTTTTCTATTCTAGGTGGGCATAAGCCATGCCCATCTCTATCTATCTATCTATCGATATCTATAGATATATATATCATACATATCTAGACATATATGCACATATGTATAAATATGTATCTATTTCCATATGTATATATATATACAGCTTCTATTTTTGTTGTACATCTCCCTGTCTATGAAGTATTAAACTTCAATGTCTTCCTATCTCTTACCAGCTAGGACAGACAGTGTACATCTTCAGTATTTCTGAGTACACTTCTGTTCTCCTCGGGAATAGGGGCTTTTTTCTCCAGGACCAAGCAGGAATCAGTCCTCACATATGGGTGACGTCGGCGCCGACGGAGCCCTCGCAGAGCAATTTTCCCCAGCTTTCAAAGAAAGCCTTTGGGAATTGCAGCGCGCATGCGCGGTCTCCTTCCCGCCCAAGGGTGCCATCTTAGCCAGTCTTCTTTTTTCCGCGGAGCCCTACAGACGTACCCGTCGTGTCCACGCTGAAAAAGTTGATTTTAGTGATTTATTTCTATTTCTTTCTTCGGTTCGACGCCGGTCTTTTTCCTGCCCGGACTCGCGATGCCGTTGCGAGTCCTTCTGTTATTTTTCGGTTTTTCTGATTTTTGGTCAGTTTCGTTTTTCGCTGGCAGCCCGGTCCTTTGACCTTGCAGGGACCCTTTTTCCCCCGATGGCTGCCAGTGGTTTCAAGCGGTGTGTTCAGTGTGACAGAAATATGTCACTCACTGACACACATGATAATTGCCTCCGCTGCCTCGGCCCGGATCACGAAGAACTGATCTGTGGGGCCTGCGGCAAAATGTCCTCCAAAGCGTTAAGGAGTCGGCGGCACCAGCGGGAACGAATCTTCGCTAACCCCGGCCGTACCCGGACTTCGTCGGAGGCCTCGGCGTCCAGAGGTTCCAGCTCTGACCATCGCCGAAGTTTCTCCGACAGGGGTTCTCCCTCCGGGGACCATCGACGGAAGGTAAAACCCGCGAGGGCGGCGTCGGTGGACGCTCCTGGCTCCGCGAGGGCCAGGTCGCATAGCCCCGATAGCCGTCCCGGGTCTTTGGAGAAGGAGCACCTCCCGAAGCGACCTCGTCTGGAGTCGGAGTTGCCTGCTCGGGTAAGTCCTGTAGTCCTCCTGGGCTCGCCTCAGAGGGGTCCGACGTCGGGCCCGACGCCGTCGGGGCCCGAGTCGGGGGCTGCTGGGTCACCTGAGGTCGGACTCAGGTTGACGGCCTTGGAGAGCAGACTATCTGCCTTCATGGACCAGCAGCGGGCACTGATCGCTAGCCTCGCTGGCGCCACTGCCCCGACCGCCGGGACGTCGATGTCTAAGTCGACCCCGGAGACCGAGCCGATCCTCGAGTCCATGCGAACTCGAGTCGATCCTCGGTCGAGGTCACCCTCGGCCTCCCGTTCGGGACCGAGGTCGTCGACGCCGACTCCCTCGGTGTCGGGGCAGCCGACGCCTCCGCCTGCCCGAGCCGACCCCACCGATTCCTCCTAGGAGTCGGCCTGGGAGTCTGAAGAGGAAGAGTCACCTGATTCGTTTCGGACTCGGTGTGTCCCCTCGGACTCACCTGAGTCTGAACCTCGGAAGCAGTCCCCTCCGGAGGATGCCCGGTTCTCAGACTTCGTCAGGGATATGGCCAAGGCTTTGGCCTTCCCTGCGGATCCCGAGGAGGAGCCTCGCGCCGAAGAGCTCGACGCCCTTCAGTATGACTCTCCCGCCAGGGAACACTTTACTGTACCGGTTCCTCCCATGCTGGAACGACTACTCTTCCGCATGTGGGAGAGTCCGGCATCGTCGCCGGTATTAAGCAAGCGGGTCGATTCCATCTATCGAGTCCGCAAGAGTCCTGGCTTCCAAAAAGCACAGCTACCGCACCATTCCATGGTAGTGGAATCGGCCATTTATAGGCTTAAGAGCCAGAAGATGCACTCCTCGGTGCCTCCTGGCAGGGAGGCCCGTAACCTGGATGGCCTTGGTAAGAAGTGTTTCCAGGGCTCTATGCTTGCTTGTCGGGTCTAGACCTACCAGCTCTACATGGGCATGTATCTCAGAGACCTGGCTAAAGAGATAGCCGGATTCTCCGCTGGGCTGTCCGAGGAACCTTTGCGGAGGTTCCTGGCCTTGACAACTGGTATTCGGGAATGCTCCAAATTCATGTCCCGAGCAGCCTATGATGGCTTTGAAGCATCGGCTCGAGTGGCCGCAGCCGGCATCGGTGCCCGCCGACAGGCTTGGCTTCAGTCGTCTGACCTTGAACCCTGGGTGCAGGACAAGTTGGTCGATGTCCCCTGCCGAGGTGAGAACCTCTTTGACAAGCCCATGGCTGAAAAGGCTGCACAAATCGAGACGGAGACTCTCACCAGAACTAGGCTTTCTAGGAAGACCTCCGCCCCTTCCCAGAAAAAGAAGGGCTCTGGAAAGAAGTCCTTTTACCCGAGAAAGGCGGCTGCCTATAAACACTACCCTCAATATCAGGCCCCCGCAGCTCCCCAACAGGGCCAGCAGGCCAAGGGACGGGGTAACGGGTCCCGTAGGCAGCAAGCCCCCAAGCCTGCACCACCGGCCCCTGCTCAGCAGGGTGGGGGTTTTTGACTTCATCAGCATAGCCTCTCCCCCTCAGCTGGTTCCTCCCAGCACCGGAGGCCGGCTGGTTCACTTCGCCCACAGGTGGTCCAACATCACTTGATGCCTGGGTGCTTCAAGTCGTAAGAGAAGGCTATCTTCTCCACTTCCACCAGGTCCCTCCCTCCTATTTCCCGGGAGAACCTCCACGACTCCCTCTGCACAGGGACTTACTCCTTCAGGAGTTAGCAAGTCTTCTTCAGGAACAGGCTGTGGAACCGGTGCCCCACCACCTGAGAGGTCAAGGCTTTTATTCCAGGTATTTCCTAATACCAAAAAGAACAGGAGGCCTCAGACCCATCCTGGACTTGCGCAACCTCAACAAGTTCCTCGTGAGGGAAAAGTTCAAGATGCTTACCCTTGGAATCCTTCTGCCCTACCTCCAGCAGGGAGATTGGCTATGCTCCTTGGATCTAAAGGATGCCTACACGCACATCCTCATCCACCCAAGCCACCGCCAATACCTAAGGTTTGTGGTGGCAGGAAATCATTACCAGTACAGAGTACTGCCCTTTGGCCTATCCTCCGCACCGCGAGTCTTCACAAAATGTCTCGCGGTGGTGGCGGCTTATCTCCGGCTTCACGGCCTCTATGTCTTTCCGTACCTCGACGACTGGCTCATCAGAGCACCGTCCTCTCCGGAAGTCACCAATGCCACACACCGCACTGTGACTCTTCTGCAGTACTTGGGCTTTGTCATAAACTTCGCAAAGTCCACTTTGCTCCCCTCACAGGATCTCGAGTTCATCGGCGCAAGACTGCACACTCCTCAGGCACGATCTTTCCTGCCTCTCGACAGGGCTCAACGGCTCATGGACCTAGCCGGCCGTTTTCGCAGCCAGTCCCTGGTCTCAGCCAGGCGCTTCCTGAGACTACTCGGCCATATGGCTTCCACCGTCCACGTGACCCCCAATGCCCGCCTGAATATGCGGCCTGCTCAATGGTGCCTTCGCAAGCAGTGGCAACAAGCCACGGGCGGCCTAGCCGACTTAGTGCGCGTCTCCGGGCCGCTGGCCTCTTCTCTACAGTGGTGGCTTCATCGGCCGAACCTGGTGCTCGGAATGCCTTTTCAGTCACCTCAGCCGGCTCAAGTGCTGACGACCGATGCTTCTCTCCTAGGTTGGGGAGCGCATTGCCAAGGGGCATGTACTCAAGGTCTCTGGACCACGTGGGAGTCTGCGCAGCAGATCAACTTCCTGGAGCTCAGAGCAATCCGTCTGGCTCTCAAGGCTTTCTCCCACCTGACTTCTCACCAGTCCGTCCTTGTCCAGACGGACAATCAAGTTGCCATGTTCTACGTGAACAAACAGGGAGGCACGGGCTCCTTCCTTCTCTGTCGAGAAGCACAGAAGCTCTGCTCTTGGGCCGTCAGCCACGGCATTCTTCTCAAGGCAGTTTATCTCCCAGGCCAAGAAAATTGCCTGGCGGACAAACTCAGCAGGATCCTCCAGCCGCACGAGTGGCGCCTGGATCCCTTGGTAGTTCAGAAACTTTTTCTGAAGTGGGGACTCCCCACGATGGATCTCTTTGCCAGTCCTCTCAACCGGCAACTTCCTCGCTTCTGCTCTCGTCAGCCGCATCCCCTTCGAGTAGCGGCGGATGCTTTTCTGCTCTCATGGTCGGAGAGCCTTCTGTATGCCTTTCCTCCCATACCGCTAGTCTCTCGAACTCTTTTCAAGGTTCTCCGAGACAAAGCTTCCATGATCCTGGTGGCTCCTCGCTGGCCCAGACAGCCGTGGTTTCCACTCCTGCTGCAATTAGCGGTAGAGGATCCGTTCCCTCTGGGGTTTCAACCGGATCTCCTAACACAGGATCAGGGTCCCTGCTACACCCCAACCTCAGATCTCTACATCTGATGGCCTGGCTGATGAAAGGGTAGTCCTTGCTCCCCTTCTACTGCCGGCAGAGGTGGAGGAGGTCGTCCTAGCTTCTCGGCGACCTTCTACCCGCAAATGCTACACCCTTAAATGGCGTCGCTTTTCCGCTTGGTGTGCCCAGCAGTCTCAGGATCCCTTCTCCTGCTCGGTGTCGGTGATCTTGCAGTACTTGCTCTACCTCTCTAATCTGGGACTTAAGTCCAACTCCGTCAAAGTTCACCTCAGTGCTCTTTCAGCACATCATGTGCCGGTGGACGGCAGACCTCTTTCCAGCGACCCTCTCGTAGCGAGGTTTCTCCGAGGTCGTCTCCTACTTAAACCACCTCTGCGCCCGCCAGCACCTGACTGGGATCTGAATGTGGTTTTACAGCAAATCACCTGTCCGCCTTTTGAACCTATGGCTACCTGTTCTCTCCGTTTTCTTTCTTGGAAAACTTTATTCCTGATAGCCCTCACTTCCACTAGACGCGTAAGTGAATTGCAGGCCCTCGTGTCTGATCCCCCTTACACTCGGTTCTACAAAAATAGGGTAGTCCTACGGAATCACCCAAAGTTTCTTCCAAAAGTGGTCTCCCCTTTTCACATCAATGAGGAGGTGGTACTTCTGACCTTCTTTTCCAGGCCACACTCCAGCCGAGCTGAAATGGTCCTGCATACCCTGGACTGTAGAAGGGCATTGAACTTCTACCTTGACCGTACGCGGGAGCACCGTAAAGCTGCTCAGCTTTTTGTGTCTTTTGACCCCAATAAATTGGGGCTCCCGGTCTCCAAGCGTACTCTGTCCATCTGGGTTGCTGACTGTATCGCTTGGGCTTATGGGGCAGCCGGACTCTCGTTAGAAAGTCGAGTCACGGCTCATTGTGTTCGGGCGAAGGCTACGTCAGTGGCTTACCTCCGCTCTGTTCCGCTGGCAGACATCTGCCGGGCCACTACTTGGTCTTCGAGCCAGACTTTTGCGGTCCATTACTGCCTCGAGAGGGAGTCCCGCAGGGACAGTGCTTTCGGACAGGCAGTCCTTCGAAATCTCTTCGAGGTTTGAGCAACTCCTACCCTCCATCCCGGATGAGGGCTACCGGTGGGTAATAATTCAGTGAAGATTCCTTTCTTCTGTGCCGCTGAGCTAGAGGGAGCTCATTTTTGTGCTTAGGGTCTCCGGTAGCCTTAAGCTTGGGAGTCCCATATGTGAGGACTGACTTCCTGCTTGGTCCTGGAGAAAGCGTAGTTACTCACCTGTAACAGGTGTTCTCCAGGAGCAGCAGGAATCAGTCCTCACAACCCTCCCTCCTCCCCTTGGAGTTGCAATCATCTGCTTAAGTTTTTGTGCACATTTTTATGCTGTCTTTTAGCTATGTCATCAGACTGGCTAAGATGGCACCCTTGGGCGGGAAGGAGACCGCGCATGCGCGCTGCAATTCCCAAAGGCTTTCTTTGAAAGCTGGGGAAAATTGCTCCGCGAGGGCTCCGTCGGCGCCGACGTCACCCATATGTGAGGACTGATTCCTGCTGCTCCTGGAGAACACCTGTTACAGGTGAGTAACTACGCTTTCCATACCTCCTCTTCCGTTCAGGACTGGGCTAATTCTCCAGATCGGTCAGTCGTCTTCTTTTAGTCCTCAATGTTAATAACTCTGTACCTAAAAGAGTTTTCAGCTTTTTCCCATAAAGCTTCCATTGAAGACCTGCCGTTCTTCTCCTACCCCAGTTGACACCTGGGTCACCTGCCCATTCCAGGTTTGGAACTTCATCCTCACTGCTGTGAAGTTACCTTGAAGATTCCGCTACTGCATCTACAGTACACTCCATCACAATTCTACTTCCTACAATCCAGTAGGTAAGCTCTATATTGTACTAGTTCATTAAATATTTTAATGATACTTGACATACCTTCTAAAGACTCATTTTTTCTGTAGTCTTTAGATTCGCTGTTCCTCTACAGCTCTTCTCTGTTCAACTCCTACCCCCCATCCCTCAGGGGATGCCGGGGATCCAGGTTCGGGAAATGCCGTCCTGTCCAGGGATACACATTTTATGGGATCTCCCCTGGCACCCACAGCTAGGGAGTCCCCATATGTGAAGACTCATTCCTGCTTGTTCCTGGAGATAGCACAGTTACTTACCTGTAACAGGTGATCTCTGGGAACAACAGGAATTAGTCTTCACAACCCACCCACCTCCCCTAGGAGTTGTATCTATCTATCTCCTTTCCTCTTTCTCTCCTTTCTGTCTCAGCTATGAAACTCAACTGAGGAGAGGCAGTGGGAAAGGCGGGAAGTCAGCGCGCAGGCGCGAGGAATGCTCCCAAAAGCTTTCTGATTGGATGCTGGGGAGCATTCCCGTGCAGGCTCCGTCGGTACCGACGTACCCATATGTGAAGACTAATTCCTGCTGTTCCCAGAGATCACCTGTTACGGGTAAGTAACTGTGCTTTACGCTATCAGAATATAGAAAGACTAGGGGACATGTAATGAAGCTACAGGGTAAGCTATTTAAGACAAATAAGAGAAAATATTTTTTCACTCGTCTATTTGTTACCGGTGAATTTGTTACCGGAGGATGTAGTAAGAGCTGTTAGTGTAGCTGGGTTTAAAAATGGTTTGGCAAAGTTCCCGGAGGAAAGGTCCATAAACCATTATTAAAAAGGGACCCAGTATATCAATGCTTGACCCAATACAAGCATTGTGGAACCTGTGTCTCTTGGGGATACTGCTAGGTACGTATGACCTAGATTGGCCACTGTTGGAAACAGGATACTGGGCTTGATGGACCTTGGTCTGACCCAGTATGGCATATCTTATGTTCTTAGAATAAAACGGGGTTCTTTATACAGGGCTAACAGGGAACTATGTACAAATTGGCTGTCACAGGCTATATGGGCATCTCAGCATTATTTGCAGGTCTAACAACATAACTATGTACAATCTATGTACATCTGCTGGTAGGGGGACTAAACCTGCTTGTTTGGACTGGTCTAGGAGGATTCCAGGAAAGGAAATTAACGGTAAGTGAAAATTTCCTCTTATCAGGGCTACCTGTTCTAGTCAGAACAGACAACCAAGTTGCGATGTTCTACATAAACAAACAGGAGGAACATGGCCCTCTCCCCTCTGCGAAGAAGCAATTCACCTAGGTCCTTTGCCATCTCTCACCGCAGCCATCTCAGAGTGGTGTAACTCCCAGGTGAACTCTGTCCTAGCAGACTGGCTAAGCCATATCCTTCGTCCACATGAATGGACCTTGCATTGGAGGACGGCTGCTCGGATCTTCCAAACTTGGGGAACCCAGTTATAGATATTTTTGTCACTCCATAAAATACGCAGTTTCTGCTCTTCTGCTCCAGGGTTCTGTCGCTGCACCGACAGTCTCCGGATACCTTCCTTCTCCTTTGGGGACAGGGACTGCTCTACACATTCCCTCCCATCTCCTTGATACCCAAGATGTTCAAGCTACAGGCCAACAGGGGCTTGATGATTCTCATAGCCCCCTTTTGGCCCCATCACCCGTGGTTTCCTCTGCTTCTTTGTCTTGTGCAGACTCAGCCACTCAGCCTGGGATGTGCGCCCACCTCCTCTCCAAGGACCACAGGATGCTTCTCCATCCCAGTCTTCACTCTATACCTGACAGCATGCCTGCTAAAGGGCTAGTGCTCACCAATCTCAAACTGCCACAGTTGGTCCAGGATGTCCTCCTTGCATCTCATAAGGATTCCACCAGGCAATCTTATGCCTTTAAAATGGTGTAGGTTTGCCCTTTGGTGCTCTCCAAAGGACCTTGACCCTTTTTCTTGTCAAGTGGAGTCTCTTCTACAATATCTTCTTCATTTATCCTTGATACATCTTAAGACTAACTCAGTGAGAGTTCACCTTAGTATCATTGTGGCCTCTCACAGACCAGTGGATGGACAGTCTATCTCCCCACATCCCTTAGCAGGAGACTCTGCATGGAACATGCTACTATCTAAACCACCCATTAAGCTGCCTCTAATGGCCTGGAATCTGAATGTGGTTCTGGCACAACTTCTGAAGCCTCCTTTGGTACCTTTAGCCAACACTTCACTGAAGTTTCTGTTTTGGAAGGTCATCTTCCTTATTGTCCTCACTTCAGCTCACAGCATCAAACTATAGGCTCTAGTGGCGGATCCACCCCCCCCCCCCCCCAAATACTCTGTTCCACCATGACAAGGTGGTTCTGCGTACCCATTCGCATTTCCTCCCAAAGGTGGTGTCGTCCTTCAATATAAATCAGTCTGTAATCCTCCTGATTTGCTTCCCTAGACCACATGCGTCTCGGGCTGAAGCAGCACTACACATTTTAGATTGCAAGCGAACGCTGGCCTATTATTGGGATAGAACTAAAGATCACAGAAAATCCTCTCAATTATTCATTTCCTTTGATCCTAGTCACCTACCGGTAACAAAACTTACTCACTCTAGATGTATAGCAGGTTGCATTTATTTTGCTTATACACAAGCAGGACTCTCATTGGAGGGTCATGTCACTGCTCATAATGTGTGAGCTATGGCAACATCCATAGCTAATATCCATTCAGTAGCCATTGAAGACATTTGCTGGGCAACTACCTGGTCTTCCTTTCATACTTTTGCTGCACATTACGGTCTGGACAGAGACTCCTGTCAGGACGTCGTCTTTGGCCAAGCTGTACTCCAGCACCTCTTTGGGGCTTAAACTCAACTCCTGCCCTCCATCTTGGACTTCTACAAGATACCTGATTATCATTGGGGGAGTATCGCCTTCTGGAATCGAGTCCAATAGCCCACAACTCATTCAGACTCTTCGGCTACATGTTTTTTGCTTCGGGATTGCACTACTCTCTCCCCAATACCAGTCTGGTACCTGGGAACTAGTGAGTCCCATATGTGAAGACTGCATTCCTGCTTGTTTCTGTAGATAGCGTAGTTCCTCACCTGTAACAGATGATCTCCAGGAACAAGCAAGAATGAGTCCTCACATATGGGTATGTCGGAACCAACGGAGCCTGCGCGGGAAAGCTCCCCAGCTTCCCAGAAAGGAAAGCTTTTGGGGCCTCCCACAGCGCATGCGTGCTGCCTTCCCGCCTTCCTGACCAACTCTCCTCAGTTCTTTTTCCGCAGAGCCAGCAGGTCGTGTTCCTGTCACCGCTGAAGAAATTGTTATTTTAATTTGTTTCTTTGACCGCGTGTCTGCCTTCCCCGATTCCGGACCGGTACCGCCGGTCTTTTTTCCTTTATTTCTTAAAAAAAATAATTACTTTTTCCCCACTTGGTGTGTTTATTCTGTGAGGCCTCTAGGCTTTCTCAGATTCTCCCTCATGGAGAAACCAGCCTCTGGTTTTAAAAAATGCACCAAGTGTACCAGTACTATTTCAGTCACAGATACCCATGAATGGTGTCTTAAATGTTTGGGGCCTGACCATTCCATTCCGGATTGTCCATCCTGCTCTCTGATGTCCAAACGGGGCTTACAGAACAGAGCAGCCAAGTTTCATATGCTGTTTTCTACGGATACTCCAGCATCAACATCCTCCAGGTCCTCTCCTGATGGATCTCAGGTAACCAAACATTCTTCAGGCAGGTCCTCAAAGGGCAAATCTCCCTCTAAGCAGCGAGAGGCCCTTGGGTTTGACCCTGAGGACCCTGCCCCAGCCAAACAACCCCGGCGGGAAGCTCCGGCTTCCAAAGCTCCTCCTATGGGGTTACAGGTTGACATCGATGGCACGGCCTCGACCGATCACCTGTTAGACTGCTCTGGGGTACCGGCTAACACCGGTACCGACATCCAGGCAGTTGTGGCGTCTATGGGTACTACGGTACAATCCATGCAGCAGGCCATACTGGCTTTCATTAACGCTGCAACGCCCTCGGTACCGCGACAATCGGTTCCGACTCCGGTTCCAGTACCACAACCGATACCGGTACCCAGAGCATCTACTTCCAGTAGCATGCCGGTTCCGGTCTCCGGTTCCGGAGATTTTCTCGATACCGATCCGGTTCCCGGTACGCCCGATGTCGATACCGGTTGGTACGCGTATCGATCTCTGGAAGCTAATAGGCGGTACTTTGAATCTTCTGAGGATTCTGATACCTCAGATGATTCTGCTGATGTCTTTTACTCTTCCTGAGGAGCCCTCTTCTCCAAAAAGGAGAATGTCTTCTCCAGAGGATTTGTCCTTTCAAGACTTCATTATTGAAGTAGCTAAAGGACTCTCCATTTCTGTAACCTCTGAAAAGGAACCTAGAGCAAAAAAATTAGATATTTTAGGATACTCTAAGGTTCCCAAAGAGGCAGCCACCTTACCCATACATGAAATTCTTCAAGAATGGACTTGTGGGAGGCTCCTCTCACCCTATCTCCACATTCTCGACGTTTGGACACCATGTATCGGGTTCCTCCTTCTCCTGGTTTTCAAAAAACTCAGCTCCCTCACCACTCTATTGTGGTGAGGTCTGCTATGAAAAAGATAAAGAGTACCAAAAGGCACTCTTCTACCCCTCCAGGAAGAGAATGTAGGACTCTGGATGCTTTTGGTAGAAAAATCTTCCAAGCTAGCATGCTTATTGCCAGAATCAATTCATACAGCCTCTATATGGGCATGTTTTTGAAAGAGATTGCACTGAAGATACGTCATTTTCTCCCCTTTATCCCAGAGGATAGAAAGGAGGAGTTCCTTCTTTTGCTAAAGCATACTCAAGATGTTTCAAAGTTCTCCAACAGAGCAGCCTTTGACTCTTTTGAGGGAGCTAGCAGAGCCTCCGGCATTGCCATAGCTGCTCGCAGACTTGCTTGGCTCCAGGCCTCTGATTTGGAACCCTGGGTACAAGAAGGCTTGGGCAATCGGCCCTGTACAGGTGAAAATCTGTTTGGCAAGGAGAGGCAAATCAAAGCCACTCAAATGGATGCAGGGAATGCTGCTTTAGATAGACTTTCTAAGTCTACCTCTACCCCTGCCAAGAAAAAACCTTTTAAGAAGCCTTTCTATAAAAAGACCAGATTTTCCACAAATACTGGCCAGCAATCTTCCCAAGTTCGCTTTGCTCCTAAGCGTCAGCAATCTAAACAGGCAAGAACAAAGTCTACAGGGGCTGCTACAGTCCAGCAGTCCCAACCCCCTCAGGGTTTTTGACTTGATTCTAGAGAACTTAACCTTTCTGGCTCTGCAACAACCAGAGCCTCTCACCATTCCAGGAAGGTTAACTCATTTTGCTCCCAGATGGGAACAAATCACATCAGAACAGTGGACCCTCTCTATCATCAGAGAGGGCTACAAACTACATTTCTCCAGCCTTCCTCCCCATACCATGGTGAGACAATTCAATTCTCCCCCATCTCTCCTGTACCTGTTGGGTCAGGAGGTGACCACTCTTCTTCTCGCCCAAAAGGCAATAGAAGAGGTTCCTCTTCCTCAACAAGGGTCAGGTTTTTACTCCCCTTATTTTCTCATTCCCAAGAAAACAGGGGGGTACAGACCCATTCTGGATCTCAGAGAATTGAACAAATTTCTATACAAGGAGAAATTCAAGATGCTTTCTCTAGGCACTCTCCTTCCATACCTACAGAGTCAGGACTGGCTTTGTTCTCTAGATCTCAAGGATGCGTACACACATATACTCATCCATCCATCCCACAGAAAATTCCTACGGTTTCTGTTCCAGGGAAAACATTTCCAATACAGAGTACTTCCCTTCGGTCTAGCCTCTGCTCCAAGGGTATTTACCAAATGCATGGCAATAGTAGCTGCATTTCTACGCACTCTGGGAATATTTGTCTTCCCATACCTGGACGACTGGCTCATCCGAGCTCCATCTCAGTCCGAGGCTCAGACTTCTCTGGACCACACCAGACGCATACTGCATTATCTGGGACTCGTCATCAATCTGCCAAAGTCTCAACTCACCCCTACTCAGTCCCTAGAATTCATAGGGGCCTGGCTAGATACCACCACTGCAAGGGCCTATCTTCCTCAGGTCCGTTGCCACCGTCTAGTGCACTTGGCCTCTCAAATTCAGTCCAGAAGCCACTTGACTGCCAGGGAGATGCTACAACTGCTAGGCCACATGGCATCCACAGTTCATGTGGTGCCTTATGCTCGCCTACATATGAGAGCAGCTCAATGGACTTTGTCCACCCAGTGGACCCAAGCATCAGGAGCTCTCTCAGACCAAATAGCAACCTCAAAACGTCTTTTTTGGTCTCTCCAATGGTGGATATCCACTCAAAATCTGTTGTTGGGGGCCCCCTTCCAACCTTTGTTACCCCAAGCAACTCTCACTACAGATGCCTCCCAAACAGGTTGGGGAGCTCATCTCCAAGACCTCTCCACTCAGGGCACTTGGTCTCCACAGGAGACCACCCTTCATATCAACCTTTTGGAGCTGCGAGCAATTTTCCTTGCTCTCAAGGTCTTTCATACCCTCCTCATCAACATGACAGTCCTTGTTCATACCGACAATCAAGTAGCCATGTTCTACATAAACAAACAAGGAGGGACTGGCTCTCTGTCGCTTTGCAACGAAGCTCTAAAATTGTGGGCCTTCGCCAGAGAGCATCAAATCCATCTCCTGGCAGTATACCTCCCAGGAATCCAAAACTCTTGGGCAGACAGACTCAGTCGAGTTCTGCTTCCACACGAATGGTCCCTGCACATGGATCAGGTACTCAGAATCTTTCAGAAATGGGGAACCCCGGACATAGACCTGTTTGCAAGTCCGTGTAATGCCAAACTTCCCCGGTTCTGTTCCAGAATTCCGTGTCAGGGAGCTCAGGCCAAGGATGCCTTCCTCCTTCATTGGGGTCAGGCCTTCCTGTATGCCTTTCCACCCATTCCTTTGATTCCCAAGACTCTATTCAAACTTCAGAGGGATCAAGGATCTATGATCCTCATAGCTCCACGCTGGCCACGCCAAGTGTGGTACCCTCTACTTCTGCATCTCTCCCAGGCACCCTCCCTGGATCTGGGAGCTGCTCCAGACCTTCTGTCTCAAGAGGAGGGGACTTTGTGGCACCCAAACCCCAAGTCCCTTCACCTCAGAGCTTGGTTACTGAAGGCCTAGACCTTCAAGACTTCAATCTTTCTCAACAGGTGAAGGATATCCTCCATGCCTCTAGGAAACCTTCCACCAGGCATTCTTATGCTTTTAAATGGAAAAGATTTTCCATTTGGTGTGCTGAAAAGGGTCTTAACCCTCTAGCACTACCTTTGAATTCTTTACTCGAATATCTCCTGCATCTTTCCAATGCAGGACTTAAAACAAATTCTGTAAGGGTCCATTTGAGTGCTATTGCAGCATCTCTTCAGCCTATCAATGGACAACCTGTTTCCTCTCATCCTCTTATTGCAAGATTCATGAGAGGTCTAACTTTAACTAAACCTCCCATTCGGCCTCCTCCGGTGGCATGGGACTTAAACGTGGTTCTTGGTCAGCTTATGAAGCCACCCTTTGAACCCTTAGCCACTACCTCCTTGAAATTTCTTTCCTGGAAAGTCATTTTCCTTATTGCAATCACTTCTGCTCGCCGCATCAGTGAACTGCAGGCTTTAGTGGCTAATCCACCTTATACAAGGTTCCATCATGATAAGGTAGTCCTTAGGACAAATCCTCACTTTATGCCTAAAGTGGTCTCACCTTTTCATCTTAATCAAGAGGTATATCTACCTGTCTTTTTCCAGCTCCTCATGCATCCAGTGCAGAGAGGAACCTACATACGTTAGATTGTAAAAGAGCCCTTGCCTTTTACATCCACAGGACACAGCAACATCGAAAGTCTTCTCAACTTTTTGTTGCTTTTGATCCTTCTCATTTAGGACTTCCAGTCTCAAAAAGAACACTGTCCAATTGGATTGCTCAGTGTATTTCTTTTGCTTACCAGAGTAAGAACCTTTCTCTGGAAGGCCATGTCACAGCTCACAATGTGAGAGCCATGGCCACATCTATGGCTCATCTTCATTCTGTATCCATCGATCAGATCTGTCGAGCAGCCACCTGGGCCTCGGTTCATACCTTCACAGCCCATTACTGCTTGGACAAGGACTCCCGCCGGGATGCCTTGTTTGGTCAGGCTGTCCTCAGACACCTGTTCCATTCTTAAACGACTCCTGCCCACCTTCCCTGAATGGATGCCTGAGATCCATAGGAAGATGAGGAACCCTTGGAGGGGGATCTCCCCGGCATCTTAGCTAGGGAGTCCCCATATGTGAGGACTCATTCCTGCTTGTTCCTGGAGATAGCACAGTTACTTACCTGTAACAGGTGATCTCTGGGAACAGCAGGAATTAGTCCTCACAACCCACCCACCTCCCCTAGGAGTTGTATCTCTCTCTCTCTTTCCTTTCCTCTCTCTATTGTCTCA
Organism: Ichthyophis bannanicus; assembly: GCA_033557465.1. Taxonomy (NCBI): domain Eukaryota; kingdom Metazoa; phylum Chordata; class Amphibia; order Gymnophiona; family Ichthyophiidae; genus Ichthyophis; species Ichthyophis bannanicus. The sequence goes on from CM066036.1 coordinate 329,108,518, forward strand.
GCTTTAAACTCGAACTGAGGAGAGTTGGTCAGGAAGGCGGGAAGGCAGCGCGCATGCGCTGTGGGAGGCCCCAAAAGCTTTCCTTTCTGGGAAGCTGGGGAGCTTTCCCGCGCAGGCTCCGTCGGTTCCGACGTACCCATATGTGAGGACTAATTCCTGCTGTTCCCAGAGATCACCTGTTACAGGTAAGTAACTGTGCTATCTCCTGGAACAGCAGGAATCTGCCTTCTGAACTCACCCTCCTTCCCTAGGAGTTGTAGGGTTCCTCTATTTTCTTCTCAGCTACAGACTCAACAGAGGAGATGTTGAGAAAGCAGGAAGGCAGGCACGGAGGTGCAATGGAGTGCTCACAAAGGCTTTCCCATTGGACACTGGGGAGTGTTCCCACATGGGCTCTGTTGTGGACGTTCACCCATATATGAAGACTGATTCCTGCTATTCCCGGAGATCACCTGTTACAGGTGAGTAACTACGCTTTACTGCCCTTGTACTCCAACTTTCTTTGCTGTCGATACAGACCCATGAGCCTACTTTTCTGCAAAGTTCAGCACTCATAACCATAGGCCTAGGCCGCACCGCATCATCCTGCCTTGGACTGATTTGATGCCTTGCTCCATCAGCATCCTACCGCCATTCTTTTGCATGCCCAATGGTTGTGTTAGGCAACTGTACACTAAGTCCCAGAGCTCATCCTGTTTAATTGTCTTGGGCAGTCCTGTCAGCCTAATGTTTCTATGACTACTGTTCTCTTGGTCATTGATATTTTCTAGAAGTGCTCAGTTGCTTTGTTCTACGACTTGCAAACTCTCTTCCTGCTGTGCTATTCTTTCCTTGGCCTGCTAGATTCGCACATTTTCTGCCTCGATCCCTCCCTTAAACTTTCTCTGCTACAAAACTTGATAAATTAAATTATCGTCCAGCACTTCTGCCACACTGCATGTTAGCTCCCATACTGCTGCTTTCTAGAGGGTAAATACTGCGAGTGCATGCTCCCCTGCCATCTTTACCTATGTGGGTTCATCTTTTGTGGCCTTTGGGGTTTTTGCGGACATCCCTGCTTAGCCATTTTCCTTCGTGATTCTTCTCTGCCAGTGCTGTTGCAGTAGTTTAGGCTACTCTTTCCAGATTAGAATGCCATCAATGGGGTGGGTTTTCAGCAGATTTTTAGGGAAAAGAAGCAAAGCTCTGCATATGGTTGTCTGCACAGGCAAACCTCATGTGACAACCATCCCCCAACCCCTTTTATAAAATTCCACAAAACATAGAGCCCTCTGTGCATCTGTTGCAATCGTACCCTTCGCATCTGCAAATTCACTTTCTTATCTTCCGCATTGTGGACCAGATTAGCCAAGAATTTCCCTGCCTTACCACCCCATCCATATGAGAGAGGGGTTTTTTGTGCCCTTGCTGTTAGAATTACATTGATTAATCTCCAGCACTTTTTTCCATGTCATTCTGCTAGACCAGTCCAGACAAATGTGGGTTGTGTTCCCCTACCAGCAGATTGGAAACAAAGAACCAGTGAAAAGCCCAAGTTCCTTAGCGTCCCTCTAGTCCAGTCCCGGAACCATAGAGTTGTGAACCTCCACCAGCAGCTTTGGAGACTGAATATCTTCATCTCTTTGATCATCCAGCTATATGCAGCCCCAAGGACCGCCCACACATCAGTATCTCAGTCTCCAAGCAGCTTGGAGGTCAGAGCCCAGAACTGGGCTCCTTAGGAACAAATAAGCAGAGCTTTAGTGTTTTATTATTTTCTAGGTTTAGGTGCTGGGCTGCTACTGTGGAGGAATTCTTTGTCTGTGTCCCTTCTGCCTTTATCTGATCTGGTTTTTTTTTCTCTTTCTCTCTGTCAGTCTCCCCATAGGTCAAACAAGCAGGGGAGCTGCAAAGGACACAGGTCTCCTTTCTACCGAACCCCCTTGGTGGGTGAGGAGAAGGTTGAAGGCAATTAACTGCAGCAATTAAATACAGCAGTAGGCTCTGAGGGTCCCCTAACTGATTTAGGGGTTCCCCGAGCTGCCCTGAGCAGTTATTAACTCTGATGTTGGCTCTGATAACTGCTACTCAGAGCTTGTGGCAGGCACGCTGGACAGCACTCACAGAGTTTTGACCCCCCCTCCTCTCCTGTGTGTGGGTGAGTAGAGTTTGGGGCTTTTTATTTCTAAAGGCAGTGATAGAGGCCTTGGGGTAGCCTGGAACAGCTCTGGGGAGTTTGTTTGGACCTTTGGGTACTTTTTATAGTCCTTTTTTTGGCGGGATCGGGTCCGGCGGCCATCTTGGATTTTCAAAGTCATTTTTTCTTCGTGTTTTCTTTTTAGGGATAGGAGCTTCGTTTTTGAATTTTTTGGTCAGATATCAGCTAATTGACCCCAGCTCTATCTAATCCTGCGATTTGGAGCGTTTTTGAGCACTTTTAAAATCGCGATTTTTTTTTTTTCTGCTCTGTTTGCTTCAGCAAGGTGTCTCTGCTTTGCTGGTAGAGGGCTGTGTGCATAGGCATGCCTCCTAGTCCTCGGTGTCTGGTTTGTGGCATTCGTAGAAGTAGTAATTTGGAAGCCAGAGTCTGTGCCACTTGTTCTGCTGTGGGTGCTGTCATGGAGGATCCTCTGGAGGGCTCCAGTGCGGATCTCCCTCCTGTCTCTACAGAAGGGACATCAAGGCAGGCAGAGACGGTCCTTGATCCGGGGATTTCTGAGGTGCCAGAGCGCCTGTTGGCGGGGGGCGTCCAGGAGGGATCCCTGGGAATTCCACCCGCCTTGTTCTCTCTCATGCAGGAGGCTCTTGCAGCCGGCGGGTGGAGGTTCGGTCCCGCCCCGCCGTGGGCTGAAGCGCCCACTTTCAGTAGAGGGAGACACCGGTCCACAAAAGAAGAGCCGGCCCCCGAGTGTTGCGGATTCTGCGCCTCCTGGGGATGAGTCCCACGAGGGGCTGGCGGAGGCTCTCGGGCTAGAGTCTGTGGAAGATTTAGAAGACGGCGAGTTGTTTGACGACGAGCAGAGTAGTAGAATAGTGCGTGTATTTCGTAAAGAGGAACTTCCGGCACTGATTGCCGAAACCCTCAAAGTATTGAACACACCTGTGGAAGATTCCGCTGCGGAGGACCAGTTGGAGGATCCCTTGATACAGGCGGTGCGCACTTCCCACAGAGTCTTTCCGCTCCATAGGGTTTTTAAGGCTATGATCCAGGAGGAGTGGAACAGTCCAGAATCCGCATTGCGCGGGGCTAGACTGTTGCCTAAGTTGTATCCTCTATCGGAGGCTGATAGAGAGCTTTTTCGTTCGCCGAAGGTGGACGCGGCAGTTTCCGCGGTTACTAAACGGACTACTATCCCGGTGGAAGGTGCTGCGGCGTTGAAGGACGCTCAGGATATAAAGGTCGAGAGCTTGTTGAGACAGGCGTTTGATGTTTCTGCCCTGTCAATGCAGGCGGCGGTGGCCGGGGCCTGGGTGTCGTGCGGCTGCCTCCGCTGGTCTCAGCAGTTGCAGGGGCCCCAGTCGGCGGAACAGGAGGCTGCGGTGTCCAGATTGGAGTCTGGTGCCGCTTATTTGGCGGATATCCACTATGACCTCATTAGGGGGTTGGCTAATGGCATGGCGTCGGTGGTAGCGGCATGCCGTTCTCTTTGGTTACACAATTGGGTGGCTGATGGTTCTTCTAAAGCTCGCCTTAGTAAGCTGCCATTTAAGGGCAGGCAGTTATTTGGAGAGGACTTGGATAGGTTGGTAAAAGATCTCGGGGATTCTAAGGGGGGTCGGCTTCCGGAGGATAAGCCCAAGCAGGGGAAGCCGACCTTCACCTTCCGGGGGTCTCAGCAGTCCTTTCGGAGATTTCGTGCCTCCCGCTTTGGTCAGTCCCAGCGTTCCAGATACCCGGGGCGCGGACAGAGTTTCCGCGGATTTCGGGGGGCAGGTAGAGGTTTTGGCTCCTTCCAGGCGCAGGTCCCCAAAAAGTCACAATGAAGCGAGGCCGGCTCCGGTGGCGGTGATCCCCGTAGGGGGCAGACTACGGGATTTCTACCCTGCCTGGGCCGCTATCACATCCGATCAGTGGGTGTTAGAAGTGATACGAGAGGGATATGCGCTCGAGCTGCATCGACAGGTGCTAGATTCCTTTGTTATGTCCCCGTGCAGTGCTCCCTGGAAACGAAGAGCCGTATCAGATACACTTTCCCGGCTGCTTCGGCTCCGGGCAGTCGCCCCGTGCCGGAGGGGCAGTTAGGGTCCGGTCGATACTCCATCTACTTCGTGGTGCCAAAAAAGGAGGGCACCTTTCGACCAATCCTGGATTTAAAGAGAGTGAATCGGTGCCTCCGGGTGTCGCATTTTCGCATGGAAACGCTGCGCTCGGTCATAGCGGCGGTCCGCGAGGGGGAATTCCTAACGTCCCTAGACCTTACGGAGGCCTATTTGCACATTCCCATTCGTCGGGAACATCAAAGATTTCTGCGGTTTGCACTGCCGATGGGCCATTTTCAGTTTCAAGCCATGCCCTTTGGCCTCGCGACGGCGCCACGGGTCTTCACGAAGATCATGGTGGTGGTAGCGGCGTTCCTGCTGAAGGAGGGTGTCCTCGTGCATCCCTATCTCGACGACTGGTTGATCCGGGCGAAGTCGAGGGAGGAGTGTCTCCGAGCGACAGCGCGGGTCGTACAGATTTTGCAGTCGTTAGGCTGGGTGGTCAATCGAGCGAAGAGCAGCCTTCTTCCCTTGCAGACCTTGGAGTATTTGGGGGCGCGTTGCGAGACGGGCAACGGGAAGGTTTTTCTCCCAGTGCACAGGGCGCGGGCCCTGAGGCGGCTGGTGGAGCAGTTTCTAGCGAGACGGTCATCCTCGGCTTGGCAATACCTTCAGCTTCTCGGCACGATGGCGGTGACCATCGAGGTAGTTCCGTGGGCAAGGGCGCACATGCGGCCCCTGCAGCGAGCGCTGCTGCGTCGATGGTGTCATCAGTCCGACTCGCTAGCTTGTCAGTTAGTTTGCCCCTTGGGGGTTCGGCGCAGCCTTCGCTGGTGGTTGCGTCGGCGCTCTCTGGCGAACGGTATGCCCTTGGAGTCTCCCGTCTGGCGTCTGCTGATGACGGATCCCAGTTTGAGCGGCTGGGGGGCTCATTGCGAGGGTCAGATTGCTCAGGGCCAGTGGTCCTCGCGGGAGAGCCGGTGGTCCATCAACCATCTGGAAATGAGAGCCGTGTGGTTGGCTCTGACTGCGTTTCAGCCTTGGCTGCAGGGAGCGGCGGTCAGGGTGCTGTCCGACAATGCCTCCACTGTAGCCTACATAAATCGCCAGGGAGGCACAGGCAGCGTGGTGTTGGAAGCGGAGGCGGATCTGCTTCTAGAATGGGCAGAGCGGCATCTTCAATGTCTGTCGGCCCAGCATGTCGCGGGGGTTCACAATGTGGAGGCGGACTTTCTGAGTCGTCGCAGAGTAGACCCCGGAGAGTGGTCTCTACATCCCGAGGTATTTGCGTTGCTGGTCCGTCGTTGGGGTCTGCCGATAATGGACCTCATGGCGACCTTCGAGTCCGCGCAGGTCGAACGGTTCTTCAGCAGGCGTCGGGAACGCATGTCGGAAGGCCTCGATGCATTGGCACAAAGGTGGCCAAGGTATGGGCTGCTCTGTCTTTCCTCCGTGGGCTCTGGTGGGTCGCCTGGTGCAGCGGATCGAGCGGCATCCGGGTCCCGTGGTTCTGATTGCCCCGGACTGGCCTCGTCGGCCTTGGTATGCGGATCTGGTGCGGTTGAGTGTGGCCGATCCGTGGCTGCTTCCTCCTCGGCCGGATCTCCTTCGGCAGGGGCCGCTGCAGATGCCTCAGGTGGCTCGATTCTCGCTTACGGCATGGCTATTGAGAGGGCGCGAATGAGAGCCAAAGGTTATTCTCCGGAGGTCATTGCTACCTTGTTGCGGGCACGGCGTCGGTCCACGTCGCTAGCGTATGTCCGGGTCTGGCGTATTTTTGAGAGCTGGTGTGCGGATCGCGAATTGCGGCCTTTGCGGACCTCCGTTCCTCAGATCCTCTCCTTCTTGCAAGCAGGGGTGGGCAAGGGCCTGGCGGCCAGTTCCTTGAGGGTACAACTTGCAGCTCTTGCGTGTTTTCGAGGCAAGGTTCAGGGCCAGTTATTGGGGTCCCATGCTGATGTGAAGCGCTTCTTGCGAGCGGTGTTGCTTATGCGTCCTCCGTGCAGGGCTTTAGTTCCCTCGTGGGACTTGAATTTGGTGTTGAGGTCTCTGGTGGCTTCGCCGTTTGAACCCTTGACGCAAGCTTCGTTGAAGGACTTGACATTGAAGACGGTGTTTCTGGTGGCGATTTCGTTAGCTCGCAGGATTTCGGAGTTGCAGGCTCTTTCGTGTAGGTAACCCTATCTGTCTTTCTCTGCCGACAAGGTGGTATTGCGACCGGTTCCCGCGTTTTTGCCTAAGGTAGTTTCGGCGTTTCACATGAATCAAGTGGTGTCTCTCCCGGTGTTTGCCAAGGAACGCGGTAAGCACACGGATAACTCCTTGCACGCGTTGGATGTCCGTCGAGCGCTTCGCCGGTATTTGCAGGAAACGGCGTCCTTCCGTAAGTCCGATCATTTATTTGTCGCCTTTGGCGGTCCGCGCAAGGAGGAAGCGGCGTCTAAGTCTTCCATTTCCCGCTGGTTGAAAGAGGCGATTTCGTTGGCATACCTTTTACACGGCAAGATGGTTCCTGCCGGGCTTCGGGCTCACTCGACTAGGGCGCAGGCGGCGTCTTGGGCAGAAGTTAGCTTGGTGCCGGCGGTGGATATTTGTCGGGCGGCGACTTCGTCGTCCTTGCACACCTTTGCTAAGCACTATCGTCTGGATGTGCAGGCGGCGTCGGATGCGCGGTTTGGCTCTCGGGTGCTTCAGGCTGGACTAGCGAGGCCCTCCCGTTGAGATATACTGCTCTGTTACATCCTCTATGGTTCCGGGACTGGACTAGAGGGACGCTAAGGAAGAGTAAATTAGACTTACCTGCTAATTGTTGTTCCTTGCGGAACTCTAGTCCAGTCCCGGATCCCTCCCAGTCTCTAGGTTCTCGCTGCCAGCCAAGAAGATACAGTCATTATAGGAGTCTGCCAGGGTTTCTGTTCTCTATGCTTTCGGTCAGAGCTCCTCTGCTTGCAGCACGCCTTAGTTCCCTTTCGGGGCCAATTTGGAGGGTGAGCGGTGACGCCTCTTGTTGCTTGTGTTTTGCGCAGGGGTCGCCACGGCTGTTCTGGTCCGCCTTCCCGTAGGCGGGAGATTGTTCATAAGAATTACAAAAAAAAAAAAAAAGATTTTCGCTAGTAGTGGGATCTTTAGGGTCAGGATCCTTTTTTCCACTGTACGGTTATATCTACTTATTTGTTGCTCTGCTTAGTATGCTTTGTCAATAGGTACTGATGTGTGGGCGGTCCTTGGGGCTGCATATAGCTGGATGATCAAAGAGATGAAGATATTCAGTCTCCAAAGCTGCTGGTGGAGGTTCACAATTCTATGGTTCCGGGACTGGACTAGAGTTCCGCAAGGAACAACAATTAGCAGGTAAGTCTAATTTACTCTTTCAATGACATCACTCCCATGCCTCTATCTGGCTCAGCCACCAGAGGTCCCTTCAATATTTCTTTGTCTCTAGCAGATGGTGGATGGATTTTCTTCTCTCTGTAGAAATCTGAAGATTCCACCTCAAGCCCTAAAGGGGTGACTCTCTTGAGTGCGACGTGGGAGGCGCCACTAGACTGCAGTCTTTTTGGTAGCCATGGGAGGAGGAAAAATTGATTCAGCTCCATGCCCTTATGATGAGGACCTGTTGAGCAGCCACATATTGGAAGGATTTGGAAGCATCTGGAAGAGTACAGCATCCTCGCACAACCTCAGCGCCTTCTCCCTCCTTTCCCCCCTGCTCTCTCCCAAAGATTGCAGAAGGCTCTCAGAGGGATCTGCCTGCGAGCCACCTTTCATGTAGTGCTGAAACATAAACCCAGTCATTGAAGCAGCTTCAGTGGAGTAGAGCTGAGCCTGGTACAGATCCTACACCCAGAGCTCTCAGGGTGAATACCAAGGTTTGACCATGTCATTGTCCTTGTTGGGAGCTTCCGGTTCTGCTTCTGAGGGACGCAATTCGGATGGACTTCTAGCGACCATTGGCGCTGTGTGGTGGGTTTTCCACCATTTTCTGTATGCGTTAGTAACATTTTTGCTTGTTGTGTGTTCGGGGTTAAAGCATTCCTAACGTGCATTCCACCCAAGCGGCTCCTTCACTAGTGCCTTAACGCACGTTCTATAAAAGCCCAGTTAATGCGTGCATGTGGGTCAACGCAGCCTTAATGTGCACCCTGGTGATACTTACCCACACTTTGTTCTCCAGGAAACATTTGACCTGTAGCAAGCAAGGAGCCTCAACCTTGGATTCTGTGCTCTGCCTTTCCTGTCAGGCAGCTTCTGAGTTGTCCCTGGAGTGAGTGCTTTCCCACTTTCATCTGGGGGATGCAGTTAGTCCACCCTTACTTGCCTCAGGGCAGGAGGTGCAGAATGGCATTAAGGGTAAGGATGCACAGCTGGCTGGAGGCTCTGGTGACCATGCTGTGAGCCGCTCTTCATCCTCTAGGGGGTGTGTGGCAGCTATGCCCCCTAGTGTCTCAGAGTCTTTTCTGAGAGGAAAGCTTCTCGAGTCCAGATTGTCCTCCACAGAATTCTTTTCTTTTTTGCCAACAGGTCTAGTCCGTCTGGTGTGGAAATTCAGACCCTGCAGCCTCTGAGTGCCTCCAGACACACTCATACCAGGCAGGCTGGAAGCAGAAGCCCTGCTCGATTGCCTTTGGCCAGGTGTCCCTGGCACAGGACACTCCCTGAAGATGAGGAACGCTTGGGAGCTGTCCGAGATGTTGATTATGCCTCAGACCCAGATGAATCGGTATTGGGTTCTGATGTGGAGGAGGACCTCCTATCACCTTCATAAGACTATGAAAAGGCCAGAATGATCTTGAGGGAGGAACTGGTGGCCTTGATTTCTAGGGTCTCATCCACGTTGAACTTGGCCATTGCTTCCAGCATGGAACAGGAGCCAAAAGTATACCCACCACTTCAATAGGTACTGAAATCCACTACTGCCTTCCCTTTCCCAGAGGTGATCAAAGAAATGATCCGGTACAAGTGGGAGTCGCCTGACTACCTGCCTAAAGAGTTAAGAGTCTATAAGAAGAACTATCCTCTCCCGAAGGAGAAGCACAGTGAGTGGTTTGACATTCCCAAGGTAGATGCACAAGTGATGGCAGTTACCAGATGGACCACCATTCCTTTGGAAGGTGGATCAGCTTTGAACAATGTTCTGGACCACAAAGTTGATTCCTTGCTGAAGAACCAGTTTACCGTGGCAGCAGCTGTTCTACAACTTGGGGTATATACCAGCTTGACTTCTCGAGCCTTGCTCCAGTGGATTGTCTCTTGTGCCTGATGATACTACTTCTCTATTGGAGTTGGCTTTGACTCCATCACTGGGCAGCGGACACATCCTCCAAAGGCTGATTGTTTCAACTGGCCTTTAAGGGGAAGCTCCTGTTTGGAACATATTTGGAGAAACTGGTGAAGGACCTAGGCAAGACAAAATCTTACTGCCTCCCAGAAGACAGGTCCAGGGGCCCCGTGAAGCAGGAAAGTGCCTCTTTCTTGTCAGCCTCTGCCCAACCACCAAGGGCGCACTGGCTGGATTCCCAGGTTCTCAGGACTATCGTCATTATTGACCTGGAAAATCTTACTTCCCCTCTGCTTCAGGGGCTCATTCTCTGTCCTTTTGTGGAGCATATGGACCCAGGGAAGTGGCCTCCTCCAGAGGAGAACCCTCCCGGGCCACATAATGAAGGTTTAGGGGCCCATTCCCTGGTTCCTCCTGTGGGCGACAGGCATGCAATTCGGCTGTGTCCTGGAATGCAAGCAGTCAATTCATGAGGCCTGCATCATCTCCCTCTCTAGGTCTGCGATCAAAGTTGTCATAGTGCAAAACGCCTTGGATAAGTTGCTTCGCCTGAAGGTGATGGTGCCCATGCCCCCCCAGATGAGCAGGACAAGGACAGATATTCCATCTACTTTGTGGTGCCAAAGAAGGGCAGTTGTTCAGGCTCATCCTGGACTTCAAAGGGGTCATTGAGCACTTGCGCATGCTGCGCATTCAGATGGAAACCTTGCCGCTGCATGATTGTCAGTGTGATGAGGAGAATTCTTGTCTTCTCTGGATCTGACAGTCATATTTTCATATCCTGATCTGGGTGGATCAGCAGAGTTATCTGCGTTTTCCCATGCTTGGCTTTTACTATCAGTTCACGGTCCTTCCCTTTGGGCTCTCCACTGCCCCAAGGACGTTCTCCAGTGTCATGGTTGTGGTGGCTGTGGCACCTAGGCATCTTTGTCCATTCCTATCTGGATGACTGGCTCATCCAAGTCTGTTTCCTTCCAGAAGTATGTCTGGTGACATCCCAAGTGGTGGTCTTTTCAGAAAGCCTCAGCTGGGTGATAATCAGGAAAGGAGGCAGTTTTTGCTTTCCAAGTCCTGGGAGTTTCTGGTTCACATTTTGACACTTGAGTGGGCAGACTCTTCCTGCCAGAGGAAAAAGTCTGAAGACCATTGAATTGCCTGTCGATGTTCTGTGCACAGCAGGCCACCAGGATCTGGGATTAACTTCAGCTCCTCGTATTGATGGCAGCAGCTACAGAGATGGTCCCGTGGGCACATGCTCACATGTGGCCACTTCAGCTGTCCTTGTTATCTTGATGCTCCTCTAGTTCTTAAGTGTTCTAGTACAAGCTCCCACACCCTTTGATGGCAAAGTCCATTGTCCACTGGATGATTTCTCCTGGATTCCACTGATGATAGATGCCATTCTCTTGGGCTGGGAGGGTCATTGCTAAGACCATATGGCCCAAGGCCATTGGAAATGCAGGGAAGCAGTGTGGTCCAACTGCCTAGGGGTGAGGGCCATCAGGTTGGCTGTTCTTAATTTCCGGCTCATGAATGTGGGCCACATGGTTCGGGTGATTTCAGACAATGCCACGGCCATGGCCATGGCTTACGTCAATCGGCAGAGCAGCACAAGAAGCCCTGGAGTGGACCTGGAAATGGATCCCCTGTTTGCCTAGGCAGAGAAGAACTGTCTAGCCATATCAACTCAGCTTATTGCCAGAGTGGACAATGTGGAAGCAGACTTCCTCAGCCGGCATTCCCAAAATCCCAGTGAGTGAGAGTTAAGTCAGGAGATGTTTCAGTTGATTCTGTGCCACTGGGGTCGCCCCCCCAAATGGATCTAATGGTGAATAACTCCATTGCCAAAGTGTGCCACTTATTCAGCTGCACAGAGATACGGTCTGAGGGTATTGATGACCTGACGAAGACTTGGCCCTCTCAGCTGCTGCTGTACTGTTTCCTCCATGGCCCCTTGTGGGGCATGTAATTTGGCATGTAGAGCGCCAACGAGGCAGGATTGTTCTGGAGGTGCCAGATTAGCCATGGAAAGCGTGGTTCGGAGACCTGACATGGCTCCTTCAAGCTCCTCTCCTTTGGCTGCCTCCATCTTTGGGGCTATTGTAGCAGGAACCTGGCTCTCTTCTAGCTTTTGACATGGCTCTTGAAAGGAGACTGCTACTGAATAAGGGCTATTCCCAGCTATAATCTCTACTATACTTGTTGCCCAGAGGAGGTCTACCAAGCTAGCATACGTACTGATATGGTGCCTATTTGAATGCTGGTGTTGCGCGTGGTACAGATGGAACAGAGGTGGAACAGATGTCGTCCTTGTTTGGCCTTTCTGCAGGATGGCCTAGAGAAGGGCCTCTCTTAGTTCCCTGAAAGGTCAAGTGGCAGCTTTGGCCTGTGTCCATGGTTCTGTGCCGGGCAAGTCCTTGGACTTGCACCTGGACATATCCTGTTTTCTCCAAGGGACTCAATGTCTGTGTCCCCCTTGGGCTGGTGATCCCTTCCTGGGATCTGTCTCTGATATTCAGAGCCCTAATGGCAGCTCCCTTTGAGCTGTTGAAGAGCACTAGATTGAAGGGTCGGATGCTCAAGACTGTCTTATTGGTCATGATTTGTTCCACATGGCTAGTCACTGAACTGCAAGCTCTGTCTTGCTGAGATCCTTATCTGTCTTTTTTAACTGAAGCTGTTTCCATTCAGCCTGTGTCGTCGTCTTGCCTAAACTGCTATCTCCCTTTCATGTGAACCAGGTGGTTTGCCTGCCATCCTTCTCTAAGGAGCAGTGGCGGGGAATGTCTAATAGCATAATGGTTAAACAGGATGGTGAGTTCAATCCTGGTGTGGCCCTTTGTGACATTGGCTAGTACCTTAATTCTCCATCTTCTCTACACCCTTTGGATTTTAATGCTAGCAGTCTAAAAAATAAGATGGCAGAGTTAGAATATATAATACTAAATGAAAGATCAGATATAATTGGCATCTCAGAGACCCGGTGGAAGGAGAACAACCAATGGGGCGATACCTGGGTACAAACTATATAGCAATGATAGGATAGATCAAATTGGTGGAAGAGTAACACTGTTATAGAGGGCATTGAGTCACACAGGATTAAAGTTTTGCAGAAAACAAAATACACTGTAGAATCTCTTGGATAGAAATTCCATGTAAAAAGGGGAAGTCAATGGCGTTGGGGGTGTACTACCAACTGCCTGGCCAGAATGAACAAATGGATGATGAAATACTCAAAGAAATCAGGGAAGCTAACAAAAGTTACAATACAGTAGTAATAATGGGTAATTTCAATTACCCCGGTATTGACTAGGTCAGTGTCACGACAGAACATGCTAGGGAGATAAAGTTTCTAGATGAAATAAATGACTGCTTCTTGGAGCAGCTGGTTCATGAACAGACAAGAGGGGAAGCCATTTTGGACCTATTCCTTAGTAGTACAGAAGATCTGGAGCGAGAGATAAGGGTGTTGGGGCCACTTGGCAATAGTGATCATAGTAACATAGTAAATGATGGCAGATAAAGACCAGTATGGTCCATCTAGTCTGCCCAGTAAGAAGGCCGGAGTAAGATGGCAGGAGTAGGTGCCACTCTGTGCAGGCCGCCCCTCAGGCCACTTCTCCCCATGTCTTTGTTTAGGGGTGAACCCATCGCTCCATGCAGGACACCCCTATTTTTTGAGAAGTTAGATGGTTCAGTTTATTTTGATTTTATTCTGTTGCTATAAATGGATCCATTGTGTCTGTCCCATGACATTTTGAATTCTGTTACCATATTTGCCTCCACCACCTCCATCGGGAGGGCATTCCAAGCATCCACCACTTCAGTGAAAAAGTATTTCCTGATATTGCCTTTCAATTTTCCACCTTGCAGCTTCATGTTATGCCCTCTCGTTTTACAGCTTCCCCGTCTTTGGAAGAGGTTTGTTTGTTCATTATTTCTCCTTAAGTATTTTAAGGTCTGAATCATATCTCCCCTATCCCTCCTCTCCTCCAAAGTGTACATATTTAGGTCTTCAAGTCTCTTCTCATAAGGCTTCTGACGCAGGCTCCAAATCATTTTGGTCGCCTTCCTCTGAACAGATTCCATTCTTTTTACATCCTTTGCAAGATATGGTCTCCAAAACTGAACACAGTATTCCAAGTGAGGCCTCACCAGTGACTTATACAGTGGTATTAGAACCTCTTTCTTTCTGCTGGTAATTCCTCTTTCTCCAGGACCAAGCAGGAAGTCAGTCCTCACATATGGGTGACGTCGGCGCCGACGGAGCCCTCGCGGAGCAATTTTCCCCAGCTTTCAAAGAAAGCCTTTGGGAATTGCAGCGCGCATGCGCGGTCCTCTTCCCACCCAAGGGTGCCATCTTGCTCAGTCTTCTTTTTTCCACGGAGCCCTACAGACGTTGTTTGTGAATCCCCGCAGAAAAGTTGATTTTATTTCTCTTTTTTCTCGGTTTCGACGCCGGTTCTTTTCCCGCCCGGACTCGCGACGCCGGTTGCGAGTCCGTTCTTTATTTTTCGTTTTTTTGTCCTTCGTGACAGATTTCGCGCCTTTTTACTTTTTCACTGGCAGGGGCCCTTTTTGACCTCGCAGGGGCCCTTTTTCCCCCGATGGCTGCCAGCGGGTTTAAAAAGTGTGACCTCTGTAAGAAACTCATGTCTCTTACCGACACACACGACTTCTGCCTCCGCTGCCTCGGACCCGATCATGACCCGATGATCTGTGGTCCGTGTGGCAAAATGTCCTCAAAAGCGTTGAGGAGTCGGCAGCATCAGCGGGAACGTATCTTCTCTGACTCCGGCCGGGCTCGGACCTCGTCCGTCAGAGGCTTCGACGTCTCGGGACTCTGGTCCTGAGCATCATTGAAGTTCCTCTGAAAGGGGATCTCCTACCCGGGAACATCATCGGAAGAAGAAACCCGCGAGGGCGGGATCGGTGGACGCTCCTGGTTCCTCGAGGGCCAGGTCGCATAGCTCCGATTCCCGTCCCGGGTCCTCGGAGGTGGAGAGGCCGTCCAAACATCCTCGTCTCGAGATGGACTTGCCCGCTCACGTGAGTACTGTTGTCCTCGTGGACTCGCCTCCGAAGGAGCCGACATCGGGCCCGACGCCATCGGGGCCCGAGTCGGGGGCTGCTGGGTCTCCTGAGCTCGGACTCAGGTTGACGGTCCTGGAGAGCAGTCTGACTGCCTTGATGGACCAGCAGTGGGCATTGATCACTTGCCTCGCCGGTGCTTCTGCCCTGACCGCCGGGACGTCGACCTCCAAGTCGACCCCGGAGACCGAGCCGATCCTCGAGTCCATGAGGGCTCGAGTCGATCCTCGGTCACGGTCTCCTTCGGCCTCCCGTTCGGGACCGAGGTCGTCGACGCCGACTCCCTCGGCGTCGGGGCGGATGGCATCGATGCCCGCCCGACCGGAGCCGCTCGACTCCTCCTCCGAGGAGTCGGCCTGGGAATCCGAAGACGAAGAGTCACCTGGTTCCTTTCGGACTCGGTGTGTCCCATCGGACTCCCCCGAGTCCGAACCTTGGAGACGGTCCCCCCCCCGGAGGATACCCGGTTCTCGGACTTCGTGCGGGATATGGCCAAGGCCTTGGCCTTCCCCGTGGATCCCGAGGAGGAGCCTCGAGTCGAAGAGCTCGATGCCCTCCAATATGACTCTCCCCCGAAGGAGGCCTTTATTATACCGGTTCCTCCGATGCTGGAATGACTTCTCTTCCGCATGTGGGAGAGCCCGGCGTCGTCGCCGGTGTTAAGCAAGCGGGTCGATTCCATTTATCGAGTCCGCAAGAGCCCCGGCTTCCAAAAGGCACAACTACCACACCATTCCATGGTGGTGGAATCGGCCATGCATAGACTTAAGAGTCAAAAAATGCACTCCTCGGTGCCCCCCGGTAGGGAGGCCCGAAGCCTGGATGCCCTCGGTAGGAAGTGTTTCCAGGGCTCTATGCTTGCTTGTCGAGTCCAGACCTACCAGCTCTACATGGGCATGTATCTCCGAGACCTGGCTAAAGAAATAGCCGGATTCTCTGCTGGTCTCTCCGACGAACCTTTGCAGAGGTTTCAAACCTTGTCAACTGGTATTCGGGAGTGCTCAAAGTTTATCTCTCGAGCAGCCTACGATGGTTTTGAGGCATCGGCTCGAGTAGCCGCAGCCGGCATCGGTGGCCGCCGCCAGGCTTGGCTTCAGACATCCGACCTCGAGCCATGGGTGCAGGACAAGTTGGTCGATGTCCCCTGCAGAGGTGAAAACCTCTTTGGCAAGCCCATGGATGAGAAGGCTGCACAGATCGAGACCGAGACTCTCACCAGGACTCGTCTCTCAAGGAAGACCTCTGTCCCTTCTCAAAAGAAGAAGGGCTCGGGGAAAAAGCCCTTTTACCCGAGGAAGGCGGCTGCCTATAAATACTACCCTCAGTATCAGGCCTCAGCAGCTCCCCCACAGGGTAAGCAGGCCAAGGGACGGGGTAATGGGTCCCGTAGGCAGCAAGCCCCCAAGCCTGCACCACCGGCCCCTGCTCAGCAGGGTGGGGGTTTTTGACTTCATCAGCATAGCCTCTCCCCCTCAGCTGCTTTCTCTCAGCACAGGAGGCCGGCTGGTCCACTTTGCCCACAGGTGGTCCAACATCACCACAGATACCTGGGTACTTCACATAGTTCAAAAGGGCTATCTTCTTCACTTTCACCAGGTACCTCCCTCCTATTTTCCAGGGGAGCCTCTTCGACTCCCTCTGCACAAGGACTTACTCCTTCAGGAGTTAGCAAGTCTCCTTCAGGAACAGGCTGTGGAACCGGTGCCCCACCACCTGAAGGGTCAAGGGTTTTACGCCAGCTACTTTCTGATACCAAAAAGAACAGGAGGCCTCAGACCCATCCTGGACTTGCGAAACCTCAACAAGTTCCTTGCAAAGGAAAAGTTCAAGATGCTTACCCTTGGAATCCTGCTGCCCTACCTCCAGCAGGGCGACTGGCTATGCTCCTTGGATCTAAAGGATGCGTATACTCATATCCTTATTCATCCAGACCACAAACAATATCTCAGGTTTGTTGTGGGAGGCAATCATTACCAGTACAGAGAACTGCCCTTTGGCCTATCCTCCGCCCACAGGGTGTTCACCAAATGCCTGGCTGTGGTGGCGGCCTATCTAAGACTTCAAGGCCTTTTTGTGTTTCCCTACCTGGACGACTGGCTCATCAGAGCCCAGTCTTCCCAAGAGGCCACTCAGGCCGCTCATCGCACTGTGACTCTACTCCAGCACTTGGGATTTGTCATAAACTTCGCAAAGTCCACTTTGCTCCCCTCTCAAAATCTCGAATTCATCGGCGCCAGGTTGGACACTCTTCAGGCGCGGGCCTTCCTGCCTCTAGACAGGGCCCAGCGGCTCATGGATCTCGCCAGCCACTTTCACAGCAATTCCCTGGTCTCGGCCAGGCAATTTCTGAGATTGCTCGGCCATATGGCTTCCACGGTCCATGTGACCCCCAATGCCCGCCTGAACATGCGACCTGCTCAATGGTGCCTTCGCACACAATGGCATCAGGCCACTGGAAGCCTAGCGGACTCAGTAAAGGTCTCCGACCCGCTGGTCTCTTCTCTACAATGGTGGCGTCATCTGCCGAACCTAGTTCTAGGAGTGGCTTTTCAGCCCCCTCCGCCTTCTCAGTTCCTGACGACCGATGCTTTTCTCCTGGGTTGGGGAGCACATTGCCAAGGGACATGTACTCAAGGTCTCTGGACTCCTTGGGAGTCGGCTCAGCAGATAAACTTCCTGGAGCTCAGAGCCATCCGCCTAGCGCTCAAAGCCTTCTCTCACCTGATTTCTCACCAGTCGGTGCTGGTCCAGACAGACAATCAGGTTGCAATGTTCTACGTGAACAAACAAGGCGGAACAGGCTCCTTCCTTCTCTGTCAGGAGGCACAGAAACTATGCTCTTGGGCCGTCCACCGCGGCATCATCCTCAAAGCTGTCTATCTCCCAGGTCAAGAAAATTACCTAGCAGACAAACTGAGCAGGATCCTCCAGCCACACGAGTGGAAGTTGGATCTGCTGGTGGTTCAGCGGATCTTTCTCAAGTGGGGCCTCCCCACCATGGATCTGTTTGCCAGTCCTCTGAACCGGCAGCTTCCCAGATTCTGCTCTCGACAGCCGCATCCTCTCAGAGTAGCGGCGGATGCTTTTCTGATTCCATGGTCCACAGGCCTCTTATATGCCTTTCCTCCCATGCCACTGGTGTCTCGGACGCTCTTCAAAGTTCTCAGAGACAAAGCCTCGATGATCCTAGTGGCTCCCCAGTGGCCGAGACAACCTTGGTTCCCGCTTCTGATGCAGCTGGCGGTGGACACTCCTCTTCCTCTGGGGTTTCAGCCCGACCTCCTGTCGCAGGATCAGGGGACTCTCCTGCACCCCAACCTCCGGTCCCTTCATCTGATGGCCTGGCTGCTGAAAGGGTAGTCCTTGCTCCTCTCCAGCTGCCTCCAGATGTGGAGGAGGTCGTCTTGGCCTCCAGGCGGCCCTCCACCCGGAAGTCCTACGCTCTTAAGTGGCGTCGGTTCTCCGTCTGGTGTGCTCAGCAGTCTCAAGATCCCTTCTCCTGTTCAGCATCAGTGGTCTTGCAGTACTTGCTTTCCCTCTCCAATCTTGGACTTAAGTCCAACTTGGTCAAGGTCCACCTCAGTGCTCTTTCTGCGCATCACATGCCGGTGGATGGCAGACCTCTTTCCAGCCACACTCTGGTGGCTCGTTTTCTCAGAGGCCTCCTTCTCCTTAAACCACTTTTGCGCCCACCAGCCCCGGACTGGGATCTCAATGTGGTTTTACAGCGGATTACCTGTCCGCCTTTTGAACCTATGGCTACCTGTCCTCTTCGTTTTCTTTCTTGGAAAACCTTGTTCTTGGTGGCCCTCACTTCTGCTAGACGCGTTAGTGAGCTGCAGGCCCTAGTATCTGATCCTCCTTACACTAGGTTCTACAAGAACCGGGTAGTCCTACGGACTCACCCTAAGTTTCTTCCCAAAGTAGTTTCCCCTTTTCACATCAACCAGGAGGTGGTACCTCCGACCTACTTTCCCAGGCCACACTCCAGCCGAGCTGAAATGGTCCTGCATACCCTGGACTGTAGAAGGGCGTTAACCTTCTACCTTGACCGTACGCGGGAGCACAGAAGGGCTGTTCAGCTCTTCGTCTCTTATGACCCCAATAAGTTGGGGCTCCCTGTCTCCAAGCGTACTCTGTCCATCTGGCTTGCTGACTGTATCGGTTGGGCTTACGAGGCAGCCGGCCTCTCGTTGGAAAGTTGAGTCACGGCTCATCGTGTTAGGGCGAAGGCTACGTCAGTGGCTTACCTCCGCTCTGTTCCATTGGCAGACATCTGCCGGGCCGCTACTTGGTCTTCAAGCCAGACTTTTGCAGCCCATTACTGCCTGGAGAGGGAGTCCCGCAGGGACAGTGCTTTCGGACAGGCAGTCCTCCGTAACCTCTTTGAGGTATAGTCAACTCCTACCCTCCATCCCGGATGTTGGGCTACCGGTTGGAGACGTATTCAGAGAAGATTCCTTCCTTCTGTGCTACTGAGCTTGAGGGAGCTCCTTTTTGTGCTTAGGGTCTTCGGTAGCCTTAAGCTTGGGAGTCCCATATGTGAGGACTGACTTCCTGCTTGGTCCTGGAGAAAGAGTAGTTACTCACCTGTAACAGGTGTTCTCCAGGAGCAGCAGGAATCAGTCCTCACAACCCTCCCTCCTCCCCTTGGAGTTGCAGTTCTATGCTTTCGTTTTTGCTAATTTTTTGCTGTCTTTTAGCTATGTCATCTGACTGAGCAAGATGGCACCCTTGGGCGGGAAGAGGACCGCGCATGCCCGCTGCAATTCCCAAAGGCTTTCTTTGAAAGCTGGGGAAAAATGCTCCACGAGGGCTCCGTCGGCGCCGACGCCACCCATATGTGAGGACTGATTCCTGCTTCTCCTGGAGAACACCTGTTACAGGTGAGTAACTACTCTTCGTATGCAGCCCAACATCCTCCTGGCTTTTGCCACCGTCTTGTCGCACTGTTTTGCCACCTTGAGATCTACAGAAATAATCACACCAAGGTCTTTCTCCTGATCCGTGCACACCAACCTCTTGCCCCCTATCGTGTACATTTCTCTTAGGTTTCTGCTACCTGAGTGCATGACTCTGCACTTCTTTGCATTAAATCTTAATTGCCAAGCATTTGACCATTCTTCCAGCTTTTGTAGATCTTTTCTCATGTTAAGGACTCCCTCGGGGGAGTCCACTCTGTTGCAAATTTTCGTGTCATCTGCAAAAAGACAGACCTTTCCATTCAGTCTTTCAGCAATATCACTCACAAATACATTGAACAGTGCCGGGCCCAGGACCGAACCCTGGGACAACCTGCTAATCACCTTCCTTTCCTCCGAGTGAGCTCCATTTACCATCACCTTCTGTCGTCTATCAGTCAACCAATTTCTGATCCAGTTTACCACCTTGGGACCCATCCCCAAACTACTAAATTTATTGATAAGCCTCCTATGAGTAACAGTATCAAAGGCTTTTTTGAAATCCAGGTAGATGACATCCATCGCATTCCTCTGATCTAGTTCTCTGGTCACCCAGTCAAAGAACTCAATCAGATTTGTTTGGCAAGATCGTCCTTCAGTAAAACCATGTTGCCTCGGATCTTGCAACCTGTTTCTTTTGAGAAAGTTCATTATTTGCTCCTTCAGAAGCACCTCCATTACTTTTCCTGCCACCGAGGTAAGGCTCACAGGCCTGTAGTTTGACACTTCTTCCCTGTCACCACTTTTGTGTAGAGGTACGACATCAGCCATTCTCCAGTCCTGAGGAACTACTCCTGTTTCCAAGGAACTGTTGAAAACATCCTTTAACGGCCCTGCAAGAACCTCTCTGAGCTCTTTCAGTATCCTGGGATGTATCCCATCCGGTCCCATGGCCTTGTCCACTTTGTTTTGCAAGTTGTTCTAACACATCTTCTGTGAATGGTGTGGTATCTACTTCATTCCCATCCTTCTCCAGGATATTCTTTAGTAAAAACAGAGCAGAAGTATTTGTTTAGCAATTCCGCTTTTTCAATGTCCCTTTCCACACGTCCATTCCCAGCACTTCTGAGTCCTGCGATTCCACCTCTGATCTTCTTCCTTTCCCGAATATACCTGAAGAAAGTTTTGTCGTCACACTTCACATCTTTAGCCATCTTTTCCTCTGCCTTTGATTTTACTATCCTTATTTCTCTTTTAGTCTCTGAGTTTGATCCTGTATTCATTTCTGTGTTCCTCTGTTTGCAAGCTTTTGAATTTTGCGAAAACTGTGGTTTTTGCCTTTATTTGAGCAGCCACTTCTTTGGAAAACCAAATAGGTTTCCTTCTCCTTTTGTTTTTATTTACTTTTCTTACATATTTATCTGTTGCCCCTTTTATTGCCACCTTTAGTTTAGCCCATTGCAATTCCACTTCCTTTATCTCCTTCCACCCTGTCAACTCCTCCTTTAGGTACATGGCCATTTTATTGAAGTCAGTGTTTTTGAAGTTTAGGACTTTGAGCTTGCTATAGTTGGACTCTCACTTGGTTTGCAGCTTGTCGTGCTGTGAGGGCTTGCGTGCATCAGTGATGCTGAGAGCTAAACTATCGGTAGTTTAACTACTGGCAGGGTCTCCCAAGATGGACAGGTCCCAGCTGAGGTGCCAGACCAAGACAAACCACCCATCTGGGCAGCAGCAGAATGGCTGCACATGAAATGAGAGTCAGAAGCTGTAAACATGTCTTACGCATTGGAACATAGAACGTACGAAGCATGAACCAAGGGAAGTTGGAGGTGGTCAAGAATGAAATGGAACGTGTACAACTTGATCTGTTAGGTGTCAGTGAACTGAAATGGACTGGCATCGGGCACTTTGCATCAGATGATCACATGGTCTACTGTGCTGGAAATGAAAGACAAAGAAGAAATGGTGTTGCATTTATAATAAAGAAGAAACTTGCAAGAACTGTAATGAAATACAATGCAGTCAGCGAACGCTTAATCCCTATTCGTCTGAGGAATGCCTATCAACACAACTATAATTCAAGTATATGCCCCAACAACAGCTGCAGAAGAGAATGAAATTGAAGAGTTCTATGAACAAGTACAAGCTAAAATTGACAGAACATGCAAACAGGATATCCTGATAGTCATGGGTGACTGGAATGCAAAAGTTGGCAACAAAGAAGAAGGCAAAGTAGTTGGAAAATATGGACTTGGCAACAGAAATGAAGCTGGAGAAAGACTGATAGAATTCTGCAAGACCAATGATCTATTCATCTCAAACACCTTCTTCCAGCAACACAAGCGGTGACTGTACACATGGACTTCACCCAATGGCTTGAATAAAAATCAAATTGACTACATCTGTGTGAAGTCAACGACGGAAAAGCTCTATAACATCAACAAAGACAAAACCTGGAGCTGACTGTGATACAGATCATCAACTACTAGTATGCAAACTCAAGCTAAATTTGAAAAAGAGCAAACCACTCATGAATGCAGCAAAATATGACCTTGAGAATATACCACTGGAATTTAAAGACTGCCTGCAAAATCGATTTGCTGCTTTAGATACAAATGACAGAGCTCTGGAAGAGTTATGAAATGACATCAAGAAGGTTGTGTTGGAAGAAAGCGAGAAGTCTCTACAAAAGGTGAAAAAGCAAAAACGGCCAAAATGGATGACTGAAGAAACTCTGAAAATTGTCCAGAAATGCAGAGAAGCTAAAGCCAGAGGAGAAAGAAAGACAATCGCAGATCTCAACAGAGATTTCCAACATGCAGCAAGACAGGACAAGGAAAAGTACTACAATGACACTTGCAAGGAAATAGAAGCAGAAACTATTAGAGGAAGAATAAGATCGGCTTTCCTAAAGCTACGAGAGTTAAAGAAAAAATTCAAGCCTCGAATTGGAATGTTACAAGATGCTCAAGGTTCTATGTTGAATGATGCTGAGAAGATCAAGAAAAGGTGGAAGGAATATACAGAGTTTTTATATGATAAAGATCAAGTGGACCAGCAGCCGTTTCAACCTGTACCTTATGATCAGGAACCATTGGTGATGAAAGAAGAAGTTGAAGCAGCATTGAAAGCCTTATCAAAGAACAAAGCACCAGGCATTGATAGCATTCCCATAGAAGTATTGCAGCAATCTGATGCAGCTGTTACCGTACTTACAAGGCTCTGCCAAGAAATATGGAAGACAACATTATGGCCAACTGACTGGAAAAGATCTGTGTTTATACCAATACTAAAGAAAGGTGATTCAACTGACTGTGGAAATTATCGCACAATCGCTCTGATCCCACATGCCAGCAAGATTCTACTGAAGATTATTTAAAAGAGACTACAACCATACCTGGAACAAGAACTACCTGAAGTGCAAGCAGGGTTCAGGAAAGGGCGAGGAACAAGAGACATCATTGTGGATGTGAGATGGATCCTTGAAAAGACTAAAGAATACCAAAAGGATATCTATTTGTGCCTTATCTACTATAGCAAGGCTTTTGACTGTGTAAACCATGAGAAACTCTGGGCCACATTAAGAAGCATGGGTATACCAGAACACCTGATCGTTCTCTTGCGCAAACTGTACACTGATCAAGAAGCAACAGTTCGAACGGAACAAGGAGAAACAGAATGGTTTAAAAAAAGCAAAGGTGTAAGACAAGGCTGCATACTTTCCCCCTACCTGTTTAATTTATATGCAGAACAAATCATCAGAGAACAGGATTGTATGAAGACAACAGAGGTGTGAAGATTGGTGGAAGACTCCAACAACCTTCGCTATGCTGATGATACCACATTACTGGCTGAAAGTGAAGATCATCTGAAAGATTTGCTTCTCACAATCAAAGAACATAGTCTCAAAATGGGCCTGCACCTTAATGTAAAGAAGATAAAGATCATGACAACTGGCATAATCAACAGGTTCAACTTTGAAGGAGAAGAAATTGAAATTGTGAACAACTTTAACCTACTTGGATCAGCTATCAATAAAGAAACAACAAGCAGTCGAGAAATCAGACGACGCATTGCTCTTGGCAGAACGGCTATGAAAGACCTAGATAATATTCTCAAGAGCAGAGATGTCTCTCTCCATACAAAGATTCGATTTGTTCAAGCCATGGTATTTTCAATAACATCATATGGATGTGAAAGTTGGACAGTGAAAAAGACAGACAGGAAGAAAATTGATGCCTTTGAATTATAGTGCTGGCGGCGAATACTGTGTATACCATGGACTGCCCGAAGAACAAACCAGTCAGTACTAGAGGAGATCAAACCTAAGCTTTCTTTAGAAGCTCAGATGACAAGACTTCGACTTTCATACTTTGGACACATCGTGCGAAGGGAGTGATCATTAGAGAAAGACATCATGCTTGGCAAGCTAGAAGGTCAATGCAAAAGAGGAAGGCCAGCAATGAGATGGATCGATACAATAACAGAAGCTATGGGTACCAGTCTGTCAACAATGAGCCGCCTGACTGAAGACTGAACACAATTTAGGATAGCTATCCAGAGGGTCGCCATGAGTCGACTCTGACTCGACGGCACTTAACAACAACAACATAGTTGGACTGCACCTTGGTTTTTATCTCATACCACACCATGTGGTAATCGCTGCTGCTCAAAGGTGCACCCACCCAGACATTCGACATGCTATCACTGTTGGTGAGGACTAAATCCGGCATTGAGCTTTCCTTTGTTGTTTCCATCACCATTTGTCTAAGTAACGCATCTTGGAGAGCATCCACAGTTTTTTTGCTTCTTTCCAGATTTGCAGGAGGGAGTAATCCAGTCCACATCGGGTAGATTAAAGTCACCCAATAGGATTGCTTCCCCCTTTGTGGCTATTTCGGCAATGTCTATAATCAATTCGTTGTCTAGCTCTTCGATTTGAGTCTGAGGTCTGTAGACTACAGCAGTATGGATGACAGTGCCATCTCCTCTTTCCAACACAACCCAGAGCGCTTCTTCTTTTCCCCATGCCCCCTGCTTTTCAGTAGCTTTAATATTGCTTTGGACATACAAGGCTACTCCTCCTCCTCTTCCACTTTCTCTGTCTCTTCTGAATAGATTATAGCCAGCTATGGCTATATCCCAATCATGCGATTCATTAAACCATGTTTCTGTAATGGCCGCAATGTCCAAGTCCATTTCCACCATTAGGGCTTCCATGTCTGGAACTTTATTGGATAAGCTTCGAGCATTTGTGCTCATTGCTTTCCAGCATTTAACTGGTTTGCGTGTGTTTTGCATTGATTTTGTTCTGTCTTCTTCCCACTTGTTTTTGATGTGTGTTTTAAAAGTGTTTCTGTTTCTGATGATCTGCTTTTGCAGGGAGTGACGTCCAGAACTTGACCTTCCCCATCCGTCACCCCCCTTTTTCTAGTTTAAATGCGTATCCACATACTGGCTGAATTTTTCACTTAGGATTCTTCTCCCTATGACAGAGAGATGTAGTCCATCTGCTCAGTGTAGTTTCTTGGTCCATCTGTTTCCCCAGTCTCCTATAAATCTGAATCCTTCCTCTTTGCACCAGGTTTGGAGCCATGCGTTAAAGCTGTTTATGCGATTTAGCCTTTCTACCCCCTTACCAAGAACAGGTAGAACTTCTGAGAATGCTACAGTGGGCTTAACAATGGGCTTTAGTTTCTCCCCCAGAGTTTGACGTCCCTTTGAACTGTAGTGGCACTGTTTCTAGCCAGGTCATTTGTACCCAAGTGGATGATAACATCAATTTTGGAGTGCTTACTTTCAGCGCTAAGTAAATCAACAGTTTGGTTTGTACTCTTGCTAGATGAAGAGCCTGGGAGGCATTTGACTAACTTCCATCCTTTGAACTGTTTCCAAGTTGGTGCCTCTGATGATGGAATCACCAAGTAGTAGTAGTTTTCTGTTCCTTGAGTCTTTCTTCATAATTGGTGCTTTATCAGGAGATTGGGCATTGACTATCTTAAGGGCCCTTGAGCTTCCCTGGCTTGGGCATCCTCATTAACCAAAGCAGAGAAGGCACTATGCAGTGATATCTCTTGATCTCCAGGAACAAGTAGGAATGAGTCTTCACATATGGGTATGTCGGTACCGACGGAACCTGCGCGGGAACGCTCCCCAGCGTCCAATCAGAAAACCTTTGGGAGCATCCCACAGCGCCTGCGTGCTGCCTTCCCGCCTTTCCAACTGTCTCTCCTCAGTTCTTTATCCGTGGAGCCAGCAGGTCATGTTCCTGTCACCGCAGAAGAATTTCCTTATTTTTTCTTTATTTCTTTTCTGTCGCGTCTGCCTTCCTCGACGCTATACCAGTACCGCCGGTTCTTATTCTTTTCTTTTTAAAAAAAAAAAGTCTTTTTTCCATTATTTTTCTTCAGGTGTACTTCAGTTTTGGGCCTTGGGCCCAAAACCCTTTTCCTTAAATATGGAAAAACCTGCCTCAGGATTTAAGAAGTGCACAAAATGTGGCGGTACTATCTCCGTCACCGACACCCATGACTAGTGTCTAAAATGTTTAGGCCCTGACCATTCCATTAAAGATTGTGTGTCCTGTTCCATGATGTCTAAGAGAGGTTGACAGAACCGAGCTGCCAAGCTCAGTACCCTGTTTCCCTCTGATGCAGCTTCGGTGGCATTGACGTCTTCCAGGGCTTCTTCCTCCTCACGTGGATCTCAGGTAACTAAACATAAATCCAGCCGGTCCTCGAAGGGCAAATCTCCTTCTAAGCATTGAGATGCCCCTGGCCTTGCCCTTGAGGATTCTGCACCAGCAAAATTACCCCGGTGGGAGGCTTCGCCTTCTAAAGCATCATCTTCGGGGTTCCAGGATGATCTAGATGGCGTGGCCTCAACAGATCTCCTGATGCCATGCTCTGGGGTACCGGTGGCTTCCACCGGTACCGACTTCCAGGCATTGGCAGCGTCAATGGATCAGAGGATTCTGTCCATCGAACGCAGTCTGGCGGCTTTCCTTGTGGCATCGACGCCCATGGTACCGCAACAGACTACTCCACCGGTACCGGCTCCGGTATCGCCATCGGCACCGATTCCGGTACCGGTGGCATCCATATCAGTGTCAGCTATGCCAGTACTCTGCCCTCTGCAGCCTTCGTTTACCGATACCCCGGTACCGATGATTCCCGATACTGATCCCGGTCGGTACGGGTATCGGGCTCTGCAAGAACATCCCGACAGACGATACTTCGATCCTCTGACTCTGAGGATTCTGAAGAGTCTGTCGATGCAGCGATGCTTCTTCCACAGGAGGAGTCCTCTCCTAAACGAAGGATGTCTCCTCCAGAGCACTTGTCTTTTCAAGACTTTATCAGAGAGGTGGCTTGGGGTCTCTCTATCACAGTAGCCCCAGAGTCAGAGCGTAGAGCTAAGGAGTTAGATATTCTACAATATCCTAAAACTCCTAAAGAGGCAGCTACCTTGCCTATTCATGAGATTCTGTATGATCTCATGTTAAGGATGTGGGAAGCACCTCTATCCACCTCTCCTCATTCTCGTAGGTTAGACACCATGTATCGTGTCCCTCCTTGTCCTGGTTTCCATAAAACTCAGCTTCCTCACCACTCTATTGTGGTTGAGTCTGCAATGAGAAAAATTAGAAGTGCCAAGAGACATGCCTCTAATCCTCCAGGACGTGAATGTAGAACCCTGGATGCTTTTGGTAGAAGAGTCTTCCATGCTTGCTGCGAGAATTAATTCCTATAGTCTCTACATGGGAATGTTCTTAAAAGAAGTCACTGACCATTTGCTGACTTTAAGTCCTTTTATGTCGGACAGTAAAAGGCCAGAATTTCTCTCTGGGCTCAAACATGCCCAGGATATCTCCAAATTCTCCAACCGTGCAGCTTTCGACTCCTTTGAATGCGTAAGCAGAGCCTCCGCTATAGCTATAGGTGCACGTAGGATTGCTTGGCTTCAAGCATCTGATTTGGAGACCTGGGTCCAAGATGAATTGGGAAATATCCCTTGTACAGGTGAGAATCTGGTAAAGATTGGCAAGCAAAAGCCAATCAAATGGATGCTGAAAATTCTGCTTTGGATAGACTATCCAAATCTACTGCTGCTCCTGCTAAGAAAAGATTGTTCAAGAAAACACCTTTTTCTAAAAAGGGAAGATCCTATCCTGCTTATAGTTAGAGAGCATCTTCTGCAGCTCAGTTTCCTTCCAAACGTCAGCAATCCTCCAAACAGACCAAGGCAAAGGCTATGAGGCCTGCTCCAGCCCAACAATCTCAGCCTCCTCAGGGCCTTTGACTCTCTGCTAGAGAACTTAGCCTTCCTGGCTCTAGAAGGACCAGAGCCCTCCACCATCCCAGGAAGGTTATGTCACTTTGCTCCCAGATGGGGACAAATCACAGCAGAGCATTGGACACTCTCCATCATAAGAGAGGGGTACAAGCTTCATTTTTCCAGCTTGCCCCCTCTCACAAGAGTGCACCAGTTCAATTCTCCAACCTCCTTCCTCAGCCTGTTAGAGCAGGAGGTTGACACTCTTCTAGCCCAGGGGGCAATGGAGGAAGTGCCTTCTCAACAACAATGCACGGGGTTCTACTCCCCCCTATTTTCTTATCCCAAAGAAAACAGGGGGCTTCAGGCCCATTTTAGATCTCAGAGAATTGAACAGATTCCTAGTCAAAGAGAAATTCAAAATGGTTTCTCTAGGAACTCTGCTGCCATACCTTCACAGTCAGGATTGGCTTTGTTCTCTAGATCTCAAGGATGCGTACACTCATGTTCTCATCCATCCAACTCACAGAAGGTTCCTTTTCCAGGAAAAGCACTATCAATACAAAGTGCTCCCCTTTGGCCTGGCCTCTGCACCACGGGTGTTCACGAAATGCATGGCAGTGGTTGCTGCTTTTCTGCGCACCCTGGGAATATTTGTCTTCCCTTATCTGGACGACTGGCTCATTTGATCTCCCACTCAATCAGAGGCCAAGACTGCTCTAACCTGCACAATGCGTATCCTTCAATATTTAGGGCTGGTAATAAACATCCCAAAATCCAATTTGATCCCTACTCAGTCCCTGGAGTTTATAGGGGCACTGCTGGATACCACAAAGGTAAGGGCCTATCTTCCCCAGGCCCGCTGCCTTCGCTTGATGCAGTTAGCTTCTCAAGCAGAGTCAAAACCCCTACTAACTGCTCGAGAGATGATACAGTTGCTAGGCCACATGGCATCCACTGTTCATGTGGTACCATATGCTCGCCTTCACATGAGAGCAGCTCAGTGGACCTTATCCACCCAATGGACCCAGGCATTAGGCTGCCTGTCCGACAAAATAGCAAACACAAGTCGCCTCATTTTGTCCCTCTAGTGGTGGAAGTCCCCTCAAAACCTGCTGCTGGGGTCTCCTTTTCAACAGCCTCTACCACAGGCAACTCTTACAACAGATGCTTCTCCAATGGGCTGGGGAGCTCATCTTCAGGACCTCTCCAACCAGGGCATCTTGTCCCCACAGGAGACTTGTCTACATATCAATCTCTTGGAACTCAGAGCAATCTTCCTAGCTCTGCGAGTTTTCCACACCCTGCTCAGCCACAAGACAGTCCTTGTCCACATGGACAATCAGGTAGCCATGTTCTATATAAACAAGCAGGGAGGAACTGGCTCTCGGTCGCTTTGCAACCAAGCTCTGCGACTGTGAACCCTCGCCAGAGAGCATCACATTCATCTTCTGGCAGGCTATCTTCCAGGTGTTCAAAACTCTTGGGCGGACAGACTCAGTCGAGTTCTGCTTCCACACGAGTGGTCCCTACATATGGACCAGATATCCAAGATTTTTCAAATTTGGGGAACCCCGGACATAGACCTGTTTGCAAGTCCGTGGAATGCCAAACTTCCCCGGTTCTGTTCCAGAACTCCGGCTCAGGGGGCTCAGGCAAGGGATGCTTTCCTCCTTCACTGGGGTCAAGACTTCCTGTATGCCTTTCCACCCATTCCTCTAATTCCCAAAACCCTGTTCAAGCTTCAGAGAGACAGAGGCCACATGATTCTCATAGCTCCACATTGGCCACGGCAGGTGTGGTACCCTCTGCTTCTACATCTCTCTCAAGCTCCCTCCCTAGAGTTAGGGTCTGCCCCAGACCTCCTCTCTCAGGAGGACGGAAAGTTGTGGCATTCCAATCCCCAGTCTCTGCATCTCAGGGCTTGGTTGCTGAAGGCCTAGATCTCCAGGATCTTCCTCTTTCTCAACAAGTGAAAGATGTTCTTTATGCTTCCAGAAAACCTTCCACTAGGCGTTCTTACGCCTTCAAGTGGAAAAGGTTTACCATCTGGTGTTCTGGAAAGGATCTTAACCCCCTGTCAATATCTCTGGAATCGTTGCTGGACTATCTCCTGCATCTCTCTAATGCAGGCCTTAAGACAAATTCAGTAAGAGTCCATCTGAGTGCTATTGCAGCTTCCCTCAGGCCTCTAAATGGACAAACTGTTTCCTCTCATCCCCTTGTAGCAAGGTTCATGAGAAGCTTTCTTTTAACAAAGCCTCCCATTAGACCACCTCCGGTGGCATGGGACTTAAATTTGGTTCTTGGTCAGCTTATGAAGCTCCTTTTGAACCTTTAGCTACTACCTCCTTGAAATACCTTTCTTGGAAGGTTATCTTTCTCATTGCAATCACATCAGCACGCCGCATCAGTGAATTGCAAGCACTAGTAGCTAATCCACCTTATACAAGGTTCCATCATGACAAGGTGGTCCTTAGGACTAATCCACACTTTATGCTTAAGGTGGTCTCGCCTTTTCACCTCAACCAAGAGGTCTACCTACCTGTCTTTTTTCCAGGGCCTCATGCATCAAGTGCAGAGAGGAATCTTCATACCCTGGACTGTAAAAGAGCTCTAGCTTTTTACTTAGAGGAAACAGTAACATTGAAAGTCTTCCCAACTCTTTGTTGCTTTTGATCCTTCTCATTTGGGACAACCAGTCTCCAAGAGAACTCTTTCCAACTGGATTGCCCAATGTATTTTTTTCACCTATCAGAGCAAGAACATTTCTTTGGAGGGCCATGTCACAGCTCACAATGTGAGAGCCATGGCAACCTCAATGGCTCATCTGAACTCTGTGTCTATCAATGACATCTGTCGAGCAGCCACTTGGGCCTCAGTTCATACCTTCACAGCCCATTACTGCTTAGACAAGGACTCCCGCCGGGATGCCTTGTTTGGCCAGGCTGTTCTCAAACACCTGTTCCATACTTAACTCCTACCCACCATCCCTCATGGGATGCCAGAGATCCAGGTGGGGAAGTGTAGCCCTGTCCCAGGGACACACAACTTCTGGGCTTTCTCCCTGGCATCAAAAGCTAGGGAGTTCCCATATGTGAAGACTCATTCCTGCTTGTTCCTGAAGATAGCACAGTTACTTACCTGTAATAGGTGATCTCTGGGAACAGCAGGAATAAGTCTTCACAACCCACCCACCTCCCCTAGTAGTTGTCTGTCTCTCTCTATCTCTCTTCCTTTCCCTCTCTCTCCCTCTTTGTCTCAGCTATAAAACTCAACTGAGGAGAGACAATTGGAAAGGTGGGAAGGCAGCACGCAGGCGCTGTGGGATGCTCCCAAAGGCTTTCTGATTGGACGCTGGGGAGCGTTCCCACGCAGGCTCCGTCGGTACCGACGTACCCATATGTGACGTACCCTTATTCCTGCTGTTCCCAGAGATCACCTGTTATAGGTAAGTAACTGTGCTATGTGCAGGGTGTTTCTGCGTTACTGGACATAGTCTACCAGAGCCCACTGTGATCCATTTCTTCCCGGGATGTTTGAGTCTCTGTGGGAGTGGCGGGGGACTTTGTTTGGTTTGTATCCTAGAAGAGGTGTGTTTCATTGCAGCTACTTCTTCCCTTAATAGAGTCAATTCATTTTATATGGCTGCCAACTTGAGGCATATAGGGCAAGCTCTTAGGTTCCAGATGATTCGTCTCAGAATGAAAGCACCACAATTATTGCACTGAATACAAGACATGTGTGGTCGAATTAAGAGGATAGATGTTAACGTATATGACCGCTATATAAGCAATGCAGCCCGGGGATGGGTGGGGCGAGGGTTGGGGGGTGGGAACCTAAGTGTCCTTGGCCAGCAGGCCTTACCTGAACCGAGGGCACCTTTAGATTTCTGAGTGGAGGGCTACCCAAGGAATGCAAGCAGATTATTCCCAGAAGTGAATGTAAAACCAGCAGTTAACTTAGTTAGACAAACCACCAGGATAGGTAAACCCAATTAAATATTATATATCGGCTACACAACCAACAGGATAAGTAAGAAAATAGGTAAGAGATACCAAGCTGCAAGCTTATTAAAAAATACAAAGCTATAAGCTTATCTGTTTGTATGAGAAGCTGTGGAGCCCAGATTCAACCAGGTGTCTGCAGGATACAAAGCTATAAGCTTATGTGTCATCAGATTTGATTTCATAAATGGAGGAAGAACTGCAAGGAAATCCACATTACTGCCTTTTAACTTTCTAAAAGGAGACTATGATAAAATTAGGAGAACAGTTAAGAAAAAACTAAAAGAAGCAGTTGCAAAGGTTAAAGATTTACATCAAGCATTGGCGTTATTTAAAAATACTATCTTGGAAGCTCAGGCAGCTGTATTCCATGCTTTAAGAAAGGTGGTAGGAAGTCCAAAAAACTGCCAGCATAGTTTAAAGGTGAGGTCAGAGGCTCTTGTAACCAAAAAAGCATCTTTCAGAAAATGGAAAAAAAGAGCCAAATGACGAAAACGGGAAACAACATAAGCACTGGCAAGTTAGATGCAAGGCATTGATAAGGCAGGCAGAGAGAGAATTTGAGAAGAAGCTTGCTGTGGAAGCAAAAATGCATAATAAAGACTTTTTCAAGTACATTTGTAGCAAAAAAACAGTGAGCGAGTCAGTTGGATCATTAGATGATAGAAGGGTAAAAGGGGCACTAAGAAGGGACAAGGCCATAGCTGAAAGACTGAATTAATTATTTGCTTTGGTCTTTACTGAAGATGATGTAGGGAAGTTACCCATGCCTGAAATGGTATTCAAAGGTGATGCATCGGAAGAATTGAAAGAAATATTGATAAACTGGGAAGATATATTACAACCTTTTGATAAACTAAACAGTAGCAAATCACCTGGACTGGATGGTATACACCAAAGGGTGTTGAAAGAACTGAATATGAGATTGCAGACCTACTATTAATTGTCTGTGAACTATCTTTAAAATCATCTGTAGTACCTGAAGATTGGCAAATGGCCAATATAACGCCAATTTTTAAAAAGGGTTCCAGGGATGATCCGGGAAACTACAGGCCGGTGAGCCTGACATCAGTATTGGGCAAAATGGTAGAAACCATAATAAAGAATAAAATTACTGACCACGTAGATAGTCATGGTTTAATGAGAGAAAGCCAGCATGGCTTTAGCTGAGGAAGGTCTTATCTTACAAAGATGAGCTGGTTGATATAGTGTATCTGGATTTTCAGAAAGCCTTTGACAAAGTCCCTCATGAGAGAGACTTGGCGAAGTTAAAAAGTCATGGGATAGAAGGCAGTGTACTATTGTGGATCAGGATCTGGTTAAAAGATAGAAAGCAGATGGTAGGGCTGAATGGCCATCAAGCCCAGTATCCTGTTTCCAACAGTGGCCAATCTAGGTCATACATACCTAGCAGTTTACCCAAAAGACACAGGTTCCACAGTGCTTGTATTGGGTCCAGCAGTGATATCTTGAGTCCCTTTTTAATAATGGTTTATGGACCTTTCCTCCAGGAACTTGTCCAAACCTTTTTTAAACCCAACAGTTGTCCAACCAGGTCATCCTCATCCAAATGGACAACCAGATCGCGATGTTCTCTATCACCAAGCAGGGTGTCACGGGCTTGTACCTCCTTTGCTGGGAGGTGGTTCGGCTCTGGAGGTTCACCAGTGCCCGTGACATCCTCCTTCAGGCGTATACGTCCCAAGACAGGACTGCATCTTGGCGGACAGGCTCAGCAGAGTGTTGCAGCCTCATGAGTGGGCTCTGAATCCTCAGGTGGCCCGCACATCTTCAGGAAGTGGGGGATGCCGGCGGTGGATCTCTTTACTAGCCCCTCTAATGCCCAGCTGCTGCAGTTCTTCTTTAGGATTCCCTGGTGCACTCGACTTGTGGCAGATGCTTTTCTCCTGAGTTGGAGCGAAGGTCTCCTGTATGCATACCTTCCCACTCCCTTGGTGGCCAAGGCCCTCATCAAGATCCAGACGGACAGAGCCTCGGTGATCCTCATTGCCCACATTGACCCTGTCAACCATGGTTCCCCTTGCTGTTTGGTCTCTTGAAGGTGCCTCTGCTTCCCCTTGGCTGCGCCCCAGATCTGATCTTGCAGGAGGAGGGAACCCTCCTGCATCCCAACCTCAAATCACTGGCCCTTACGGCATGGATGCTGAAAGAATAGCTCTTTCCCAGTTCCCCAGAGACATGGAAGATGTTCTCCTTGCTTCCTGAAAGGACTCCACCAGATGTACTTACGCCTTCAAATATTGCAGATTCTCCATCTGTTGTGCGGATAGAGGGTTTAACTCTGTTTTCATTTTTGTCCCCTGCTCAGTTCAGACAGTCATTACTTAACTCCTGCACCTCTCCCATGCTGGTTTGAAGTCCAATTCTGTCAGAGTGCACCTGAACACGTTAGCGGCATTCCATCATCAGATTGATGGACAATTCTTGTCCATTCATCCCATAGGCTGCTTCAAGAAGGGCCGCCTTCTCTCTCAGCCCCCAATTCACCCATCTGTGGCGGATTGGGACCTCAATATGGTCCTTTGGAATTTCAGTGCTCCCCTCGTTTCTTTCCTGGAAGGTCCTTATCCTGATGGCACTCACATCAGCGTGCAGTCGGCGAACTGCAGGCGCTGGATTGTGCATGTTCCGTATTCCAGTTTCCACAGGTATAGAGCGATTCTCCTCATTCACTCTCCTTCCTAGGGTGGTCTCCTCTTTTCATCTCAATCAGTCGGTGCTTCCCACCTTCTTTACCAGGCAGGCCTCATGTTAATATGGCAGAGGCATTTCTCCATACTTTGGATTGCAAGTGGGTGCTAGCCTTCTACATTGAGCGGACCAAGGGTCATCGCTGTTTGCCCCAGCTGTTTGTTTCTTATGACCCGAACAGGCTGGGACTGGCTGTCTCTAAGTGCACCCTTTCCACTTAGGTAGCTGACTGTATCTCTATTACCTATGACCAGGCTGGGCTGCCCCTGGAACGTCATATTATGGCTCACAATGTCCGAGCCGTGGCGGCCTCTGTGGCTAACATGCACTCTGTCTCCTTACTGAAAGTCCTCCGGTAAGTGAAACATTAAATACCTCTATAGAAATGGGCAAAAGGGGCAGCATCTGCAAAGCAGTGTGTATAAATGCCCGTAGCATAGGAAATAAGATCCCAGATGTTGAGGATTTAATGGAAGAGGCTGATTTGGATTTAGTGGCGCTTATGGAGACATGGTTCATGGACAACCATGACTGGGATGTAATTATACCAGGTTACACTTTATTCAGGAAGGACAGGGTAGTAAGAAGAGGAAGAGGAGTGGCACAATACGTAAAAAAATAAAATTAAAACTATAGATTTACAGGGCTTAAAAGGGAGGCAGGGAGGCACTGTGGGTGAAACTAGTAAAAGGGAAAGAGAAATCCATTTGCATTGGCATGATATACACCCCCCCCCCCCCTCACAGGGAGAAGTAGATGGAGATTTTAATAGAAGACATAAGCAGCATTGCCAGGAAAAGGGGAAGTGCTACTGATAGGTGATTTCAATATGCCAGCACATCCCTGCTGCAATGTCATCTAGAAGTATGGAGATCCTGGATTCTCTACAGGGAGAACTATTCAGGCAACTGGTAACAGAACCCACACATGAAGGGGCCATACTGGACTTGGTGAAAGTGTTTCTGATGTTATAGTGGGAGATCATCTCGCATCCACTGATCCCCAGATGGTGTGGTTCAGTATTAGGACTAGGGCTGATAAAATCCATTCCTTTTCGTCTCTCCAGTTCAGTCCCACACCTCTGGGTAGTGCACCTCCTTCTGCAGCATGGAGACTGGGCATGTCAAATTTGTGACATCACTGGATATATCTTGCTGGCTTCTCCCACCAGTCCCTAGTGTGCTCAGTCTCCATGCAGCTGGAGGTAGTGAGCCTAGGTGCTTACTGCTGGGCTTACTGAGGAATGGATAATAGAATATATATATATATATATAGAGAGAGAGAGATCTCAGTGTCTGGTGTGTGGGTCGTGTAGGGGTGCAGTCTCGGAAGCAGGAGCTCCATGACGAGGCTACTGAAGGGAGTCAGGGGGTCCCCAGTGCGGGGGAAGGGGAATGTCCCCTGGAGTCCTTGTCTACTCTTTTAGTGGACAGTTCAGCTGTGCCCAGTCCTTCCACTGTGCCGGTAGCGGCGGGACCAGTACTTGGGGGGTTTTCACCAGATTTTGTGCTTGTTATGCACCAAGCGTATTGCTTGTGTAATCAGGTGTCGGTCACAGATCTTTCGCTGTTGGGAGTGACCGGGAATCAAGCAACCACGGACAAGATTGGAACTGGTTTGGCTAGAGCGGCTAAGAGGGCTCGCTCGGTGGAAGATCAACCTCTTGATTTGGATTTGCCGGAAGGGGAAGACTTGGAAATGGAACCAGAATCTGGAGTGGAAGAACTGGAAGGTGAAATTCAGGAACCTGAGGACCAGGCGCAGATCATCAGAGTTTTTCGGAGAGAGGAGCTCACAGTGCTTATTAGGGAATCGCTTCAGGCTCCTAATCTGTCTTCTGGGCATCCAGCAGAAGATGAGGGGCTAGAGGATCCTCTCATTCAGGTGGTGCGTAAGATTCAGGCTGTGTTTCCTGTTCACTGGGTGGTTAAACAAATGATTCAGGATGAATGGGATTTGCCAGAGGTAGGATTGCGCGGAGTTCGGTCTATGAATCGGCTTTATCCATTGGTGGATCAAGAAAGAGAAATATTTCACTCTCCGCGTATAGATGCTGTGGTGTCGGTGGTCACGAAGAAGACTATCCCAGTGGAAGGCAGTGCGGCTTTGAAGGACGCACAGGATAGAAAGTTGGACACCTTATTGAAATAGGCCTTTGAGGTTAATGCTCTCTCGCTATAAGCATCTATTTGTGGGGCTTGGGTAGCGAGAGCTTGCCTTCGGTGGTCGCAGCGTTTGCAGCAGCCAGCACAACAAGCGCAGGACCGCTTAGCGGATGTGACAAGGATCGAGTCAGGAGCTGCCTATATAGCGGATGTCCATTATGATCTGATTAGATCATTAGCGAATAGCATGGCTTCCTTGGTAGCTGCGCGCCGGTATCTTTAGTTATGAAATTGGGCGGCTGACGGTTCCTCCAAGTCGCGTCTCAGCAAACTTCCTTTTAAGGGGAAGTTATTGCTTGGAGAGGATCTGGACAAGCTGGTCAAAGATTTTGGTGAATCGAAAGGTGGGCGCTTGCCTGAGGATAAGCTGAAGCTGGGTCGGACCCCGGGATCTTCGCGGGGTCAGTTTTGAGACTTAAGGCATTTTCGTACCTCCAGGTTGGGAGGTTTTCAAAGAGGAAGATTCCCCTCACGAGGTCAGAGTCTCCGTGGTTTTCGAAGGGCGGGCAGAGGTTATTCTAGCCCCTCGTCAGCAGCACTCAGGAAGCCCCAATGAAGCAAGGTGAACTCAGGCAGGTTTGCAGCCAGTAGGAGGTCGGCTTCAAGATTTTCTTTCTGCCTGGGTCCAGATAACATCCAATCAGTGGGTCTTAGAAGTCTTTCACAAAGGGTATGCTCTCGAATTTGCTCGTCCGGTGCTCGACTCCTTTGTCCTGTCTCCTTACAGAGGACAGGTAAAGCCGACTGCTGTACGGGAAAAACTAGATCGGCTGTTACAGCTAGGAGCAGTGGTACCTGTTCTCCGAGAGCTCTACGGTATCGGTCGATACTCGATTTATTTCGTAGTTAGTGCTGGGGAGGAGTCTGCTGTCTTGGTACATGTCGGTACCAATGACATAGGAAAATGTGGTAAGGAGGTTCTGGAGGCTAAATTTAGGCTTTTAGGTAGGAAGTTGAAATCGAGAACTTCCAGGGCAGCATTCTCCGAAATGCTTCCTGTTCCACGTGCAGGACCCAAAAGGCAGGCAGAGCTCCGGAGTCTCAATGTGTGGATGAGACAATGGTGCCAAGGATAAGGGTTTTGGATTTGCGAGGAACTGGGGAACATTCTGGGGAAAGGAGGGACTCTTCCGAAGGGATGGGCTTCACCTTAATCGGGATGGAACCAGGTTGCTGGCATTAACCTTCAAAAAGGGGAGAGAACAGCTTTTAAACTAGATAATAGGGGAAAGCCGACAGTCGAACAAGAGCGCATGATTCGGAAGAATAGAAACATAGAAATATATTACGACAGAAAAAGGCCACATGGCCCATCTAGTCTGTCCTTCCATATCAACAACTACAACAGTCCCCTTTTTACCTTTAGAGATCCTCTGTGTTTGTCCCATGCTTTTTTGAATTCAGTTACTGTCCTCATCTCTACCACCTCCACTGGGAGACTATTCCATGGATCCACTACTCTTTCCGTAAAGAAATATTTCCGCATATCACTCCTGAATCTATCCCCCTTCACCCTCATCCCCTTCACCCTCATCCCATGTCCCCTCGTAGCAGAACTTGCTTTCAATTGAAAGAGGCTCTCTCCCTGAGCATTTATGCCACGGAGGTATTTAAACATCTCAGTCATATCACCTCTATCCTGCCTTTCCTCTAAGGTGTACATATTAAGATCCTTGTCTGTCCTCATATGCTTTATAATGAAGACCACTAACCATTTTAGTAGCCACCCTCTGCACCGACTACAATCCTGTTCACATGCTTTTGAAGGTGCGGTCTCCAGAATTGCACACTATACTCCAAATGAGGTCGCACCAAAGACTTATACAGAGGCACTATCACCTCCTTTTTTCTGCTAGCCATTCCTCTCCATATGCACCCAAGCATTCTTCTAGCTTTTGCCGTCGCCTTTTCTACCTGTTTAGCTACTTTAAGATCATTAGCCACAACCACGCCTGGGTCCCGCTCTTCTATAGTGGACAAAAGTACTTCACCCACTATACTATATTGCTCCCTTGGATTGCTGCAGCCCATATGCATGACCTTACATTTTTTAACATTAAATCCCAGCTGCCAAATTCTAGACCATTCTTCAAGCTTAGCTAGATCCCTCCTCATGTTATCTACACCTTCCTGGGTGTCAACTCTATTGCAGATTTTGGTATCATCCGCAAAGAGGCAAACCTTACTCGATAGCTATTCCGCTATATCACTAACAAAGATGTTAAAAAGAATTGGACCAAGGACAGATCCCTGGGGCCACACCACTGGTAACATCCTTCTCCTCAGAGTGAGCTCCATTTAACTGTACTCTTTGTTGCCTCCCACCCCAACCAATTTCTAACCCAAGCAGTAACTTTAGGGTCCATCCCTAGGACGCTCAGTTTGTTTATAAGTCGCCTGTGAGGAACAGTGTCAAAGGCTTTACTGAAATCCAAATACACCACATCTAGGGCTCTCCCTCGGTCCAACTCCCTGGTCACCCAGTCAAAGAAATCAGGATACTACCAAAAGCAGAGAGATTCCAAAAGAGAGTAAAGTAGCCCAAATGCCCTTGAACATGGAGTAGACAGAGCTTAAAGATCCCAGTATACCCATGCCTACCAATAGCCAAATTAATATGAATAAAATACAGTCCCTAAAATGCTTGTATGCAAATGCTAGAAGTCTAAAAAATAAGATGGGAGAGTTAGAATATATAGCACTAAATGAGAGGTTAGATATGATTGGAATCTCAGAGACATGGTGGAAGGAGGACAACCAGTGGGACCCTGTGATACCTGGGTACAAACTATATCATAATGATAGAGCTGATAAAATTGGTGGAGGGGTTGCGCTCTGTTAGAGATGGCATTGAGTCAGAAAGGATTAAAGTTTTGTAGGAAAGAAAATTTGCTGTAGAATCTCTATGGATTGAGATTTCATGTGGGAAGGGGAAGGTGATGGCAGTGGGGGGTGTACTATTGACCACCTGGCCAGAATGAACAAATGGGTGATGAAATGCTCAAAGAAATCAAGGAAGCTAACAAAAGTTACAGCACAGTAATAATAATGGGTGATTTCAATTACCCCGGTACAGACTGGGTCAGTGTCACAGCAGGACACGCTAGATGAAATAAATGACTGCTTCTTGGAGCAGCTGGTTCATGAACCAACCAGAGGGGAAGCCATATTGGACCTAGTCCTTAGTGGAACACCAGATCTAGTGCAAGAGATAAGGGTGTTGGGGCCACTTGGCAATAGTGGTCATAGCATGATCGTGTTTGATTTAATTAATGGAGGAGGGCTAGTAAGGAAATCCACAGTATTACCTTTTAACTTTCGAAAGGGAGACTATGATAAAATGAGGGAAATAGTTAAGAAAAAACTAAAAGGAGCAGTTGCAAAGGTTAAAGACTTACATCATGCTTGGGTGTTGTTGAAAATTACTATCTTGGAAGCACAGACCAGCTTAAGAAAAGTGGATGGAAGTCCAAAAAACTGCCAGCATGGTTTAAAGGTGAGGTCAGAGAGGCAGCTGTTGCCAAAAAAGCCTCTTTCAGGAAATGGAAAAAAGAGCTAAACGATGAAACCTGGAAACAGCACAAGCACTGGCAAGTTAAATGCAAGGCATTGATAAGGCAGGCAAAGGGAGAATTTGAGAAAAATCTTGCTGCGAAAGCAAAAACGCATAATAAAGACTTTTTCAAGTACATTTGTAGCAAAAATACTGTGGAAGAGTCAGTTAGTCCATTAGATGATACAGGGGTTAAAGGTGCACTAAGAGGCGACAAGGCGATGATAGAGAGACTGAATGAATTCTTTGCTTCTGTCTTTACTGAGGAAGATGTAGGGATGTTAACCATGACTGAAGTGGTATTTAAAGGTGCGGAAGAATTGAAGGAAATATCGATACATCGGGAAGATGTATTAGGGTTCCAGGGGTGCTCCAGGAAACTACAGACCGGTTAGCCTGACGTCAGTCCCGGGAAAAATGGTAGAAACCATCATAAAGAACAAAATTGCTGAACATGTAGATAGTCATGGCTTAATGGGAGACAGCCAACATGGCTTTAGACGAGGAAGATCTTGTCTTACTAATCTGTTATGGTTTTTTTTGAAGGTGTGAATAAACAGGTAGACAAAGGTGAGTTGGTTGATATAGTGTATTTGGACTTTCAGAAAGCCTTTGACAAGGTCCCTCATCAGAGACTTTTGGCAAAACTAGAGTCATGGGATAGGAGGCAGTATACTATTGTGGATCAGGAACTGGTTAAAAGATGGAAAGCAGAGGGTAGGGCTAAATGGCCAGTTTTCCCCAATGGAGAAAGGTGAATAGTGGAGTATCCCAGGTATCTGTGCTGGATCCGCTGCTTTTTGACATATTCATAAATGACCCGGAAAAGGGAATGAGTGAGGTTATCAAATTTTCAGATGACACAAAACTATTTAAAGTTGTTAAAACCCAAGAGGATTGTGGAAAATTGCAAGAGGATCTTGATAAATTGGAAGACTGGGTATCCAAATGGCAGATGAAATTTAATGTGGACAAGTGCAAAGTTATGCGCCTAGGGAAGAACAACCCAAACTATGGATAGACGATGCAAGGTTCCACATTAGGAACCACCACCCAGGAAAAAGATTTAGGCGTCATTGTGGATAACATGTTAAAACCCTCGGCCCAGTGTGCAGCAGCGGCCAAGAGAGCAAATAGAATGCTAGGTATCATATGGAAAGGAATGGAAAATAAAACAAAGGATATTATAATGCCTTTATATTGTTCCATGGTGAGACCGCACCTTGAATATTGTGTGTAATTCTGGTCGCCATATCTTAAAAAGGATATAGCGTTATTAGAAAAGGTTCAGAGAAGAGCCACCAAAATAGTAAAGGAGATGGAAGGATACCACTATGAAGAAAGGCTAAAAAGGTTAGGGCTCTTTAACCTGGAAAAGAGACGGCTGAGGGGAGATTTGATAAAAGTCTATAAATTAATGAACGGAGTGGAATGGGTAGACGTAGGTCGATTGTTTACGTTATGAGAATATAGAAAGACTAGGGGACATGCAATGAAGCTACAGGGTAAACTGTTTAAGACTAATAAAAGAAAATATTTTTTCACTCAACGTGTAATCAAATTCTAGAATTTGTTACCAGAGGATGTAGTAAAGGCTCTTAGTGTAGCTGGGTTTAAAAAAGGTTTGGACAAGTTCCTGGAGGAAAGGTCCATAAACCATTATTAAGAAGGGACCCAGGATATCAATGTTTGACCTAATTCAACCATTGTGGAGCCTTTGTCTTTTGGGGAAACTGCTAGGTATGTATGACCTAGATTGGCCACTGTTGGAAACAGAATACTGGGCTTGATGGACCTTTGTTTGACCCAGTATGGCATATCTTATGTTCTTACGTAGTTCCAAAGAAGGACGGAGCCTTTCGTCCAATTCTAGACCTCAATGGGGTAAATCGTTGTCTGCGAGTGCCTCATTTTCGGATGGAGACCTTATGGTCCGTTATAGTAGCGGTTCATCAGGGGGAGTTTTTGACATCCTTCGATCTGACAGAAGCATATTTACACATTCCTATCAGGCCGGGACATGAGAGGTTTCTAAGATTTGTGCTGCCGTGGGGGCATTTTCAGTTCCAGGCATTGCCCTTCGAGTTAGCGACAGCTTGGCGCACCTTCACCAAGATTATGGCGGTAGTAGCGGCAGCTCTCCGAAGAGAAGGAATACTAGTTCATCCATATCTTGACTGGTTGATATGGGCAAAATCGGAGGCCGAGAGTTTTCGCGTTACAGCCAAAGTGATGCAGCTGCTTCAGAGTCTCGGTTGGATAGTCAATGCGGCCAAAAGCAGTTTAGAGCCATCGCAGGTTCTGGAGTATTTGGGAGTGCGCTTCGACACTCATGTGGGAGCGGTATTTCAGCCGGATCTCCGAGCTCAAGCGTTGTGGCGCCTGGTGTACAAATTTCTGAGGACTCCTGCACCGTTAGCCTGGGACTATCTGCGTGTTCTTGGGACAATGGCGTGATGCTGGAAGTCATGCCGTGGGCCAGAGCGCACATGCATCCGTTACAGAGGTCTCTGCTTTGTCACTAGTTGCACCAAACCAATTCTGTGTGCAAACGGCTCCCTTGTCCATTACAGGTCAGGAGGTCGCTTCAATGGTGGCTTTGTCCACAAAATCTGGCGACGGATATGCCTCTCGAGCAACCACAGTGGCTTCCACTGTTAACAGATGCCAGTCTCGCAGGCTGGGGAGCTCATTGCGGAGAGCAGTTCGCGTAAGGAAGTTGGACCACACAGGAGGCAAGATAGTCGATCAGTCGCTTAGAGTTGAGAGCAGTAGCACGAGCTCTGCAGGCGTTCAAAACCTCTGTGCGGGGTCGAGC
Source organism: Ichthyophis bannanicus (assembly GCA_033557465.1). NCBI lineage: Eukaryota > Metazoa > Chordata > Amphibia > Gymnophiona > Ichthyophiidae > Ichthyophis > Ichthyophis bannanicus. Next base: position 329,151,499 of record CM066036.1, read on the forward strand.
AATTCGAGTGCTGTCAGACAATGCTGTGACAGTAGGGTACCTAAACCGGCAAGTGGGCACGGGATGTGCGGCGTTGGAAGAGGAGGCGGAAAGCTTATTTGCTTCAGTGAAGCCTCGTCTTCAAGCGATATCGGCAGCGCACATTGCAAGAATGGAGAATGTGACGTTGGATTTTTTCAGCAGAGTATGGGTGGATGCCGGAGAGTGGGAGCTCCATCCAGAAAGTTTTGCTCAGATAGTCAGCAGGTGGGGACCTCTGATTATGGATCTCATGGCAACCTTTCGATCGGCCGAGGCGACTCGTTTTTACAGCAGGAGAAGAGAAAGGATGTCGAAAGGTCTAGATGCCTTACTGCAACCATGGCCCACGCAAGGTCTGCTCTACGTTTTCCCTCCTTGGGCGCTCATAGGTCAGATAGCTCAGCGCATTGAAGCTCATCAGGGGAGAGTAGTGTTAGTGGCTCCGGATTGGCAATGACGCCCCTGGTATGCCGATCTGATTCGTCTTCTCGTCGGGGAGCCATGGCGAATGCCCTCAAGGGCAGATCTTCTGGCTCAAAGGTCCTCTGCAAATGCCTCAGGTGGATCGGTTCTCTCTTATGGCTTGGCCATTGAAAGGGCTAGTTTGAGGAAGAAGGGTTACTCTGGGGCGGTAACTGCTGCCAGAAAAAGGTCGACATCTTTGGCATACGTACGCGTTTGGCGTATCTTTGAGGTCTGGTTATGCAACATCAGGTCCGTCCAACCTCAGCGTCGGTTCCTTTGGTATTGAGTTTCTTGCAGGACGGTTTCGATAAGGGATTGGCAGCCAGTTCCTTAAGGGTTCAGCTGGCAACTATTTCTTGTTATCGAGGAAAGGTGCAGGGAGTTTCCTTGGGTTCCCATTCCGATGTGATACGGTTTTTGAAGGCAGTTTCACGTTTACGATCTGCTTGCAGGATGGTGTCTCCTCCGTGGGATCTCAACTTGGTGCTAGGAGCATTGACTAAGGAGCCTTTTGAACCTTTGCGCCTGGCTTCGTTAAAGGATTTGAACTTAGACAGTGTTCTTGGTAGCCATTTGTTCGACACGTCGAATTTCGGAGTTGCAGGCGTTGTCCTGTCGTGAGCCTTTTCTGTCCTTTTCTAGAGAAAAGGTGGTATTACGTCCGTTGCTGTCCTTTCTGCCAAAGGTAATTTTGCCTTTTCATATGAATCAATCTGTCTAGTTAACAGTATTAGGTGTTTCGGGGGAGGACGTGTCGGATCATAGTTTGCGTCTATTGGACATAAAGAGGGTTCTGCAGCATTACTTGAAGGTCTCAGAGTCCTTCCGCAAATCAAAACGTTTTTGTTCTCTTTGGTGGTCCGCATAAAGGGGAAGCAACGGCCAAAGATTCAGTTTCCAGATGGGTCCATGAAGCAATAGCGCTGGCATATATTTTGCAGGGGCGTCAGGTGCCCGTAGGGCTGCGGGCGCATTCTACTAGAGCACAAGCAACTTCGTGGGCAGAACATAGCTTGGTTCCGCCGGTAGAAATTTGTCGAGTGGCCACTTGTTCTTCGCTGCATACTTTCAGTAAATACTATCGTCTAGATATTCAGGCAACGCAGGATGCCTGTTTTGGGGCTGCAGTTTTGCGGTCTGGGTGAACAGGTCCCTCCCAATAGTTACTGCTCTGCTACATCCCAGAGATGTGGGACTGAACTGGAGAGACAAGGAAAGAGAAATTAGACTTACCTGCTAATTGTTGATCTCCAGGAACAAGCAGGAATGTAGTCTTCATATATGGGTATCGTCGGTACCGACGGAGCCCGCACGGGAATGCTCCACAGTGTCCAATAGGAAAGCTTTTGGGAGCATCCCACAGCACATGCGTGCTGCCTTCCCGCCTCTGTACCTCTCTCACTTCAGTTCTTCGTTTTCCGCATAGCCGACAGGACGTGGTACCCTGTCACCGCAGAAAATTTACCTTTATTTCTTGTTTTTTTGTGGTAGCGTCTGCCTTCATTCGACGCCTACCAGTACCGCCGGTTCTCTTCTTCTTTCCTTAAAAAAACCCCCAAACTTGTATTTCTTCATGGATCCTTCCCTGCTTCTGGTGCTAGGCGCCATTTTGGACACTAGGCCCATTTTTCTTCCAACATGGAGAAACCAGCTAGTGGTTTCAAAAAATGCTCAATATGTGGTGGTACCATTTCCGTCACCGACACCCATGATTGGTGTCTAAAATGTTTGGGTCCTGAACATTGTCCAATGGAGTGTCTCTCCTGCACGAGGATGACCAAAAGGGGCCTGCAGAATAGAGCTGCAAAACTCGGTACCCTTTTTGCCACCGACACGATGTCAGTTGCATCAACGCCTTCCAGGGCTTCATCTTCCTCCCATGGATCTCAGGTAACCAAATTGAAGTCTTCTAAGACTAGCTGGTCCTCGAAGGGTAAATCTCCTTCAAAGTATCGAGATGCCACTGGTGTTTCCCTCGAGGATACTTCACCGGCAAAACAGCCCCGGCGGGAGTCTTCAGGCTCCAAAGCACTAACAGGGCTCCAGGATGTTCCAGAGGCTTCCATCTCTGCGGAACTACTGGTGCCATGTTCTGGGGTCGTAGCCGCTTCCACCGGTACCGGCACCCAGGCATTGGCAGGAGTGATGGATCACAGAATCCTCGCTATCGAACGCAGTCTAGCGGCCCTCTTAGCGGCTTCAGTACCGCTAAGTCCTCAACAGATGGTTCAACATGTATCGGTACTGACAACGCCAGTACCTGCTTCGATGGGACTGCTTTCCCCCATGCCGATCTCCGGTATCGGGGATCAGGAACCGAGACATTTCAGTACTGACTTCGAGCGGTACCGATACCATGCGTTACAGGAGCACCCGGTGCTTGAGGATTCCGATGACTCTGACGATTCTACCGGTACCAGAGCAAATCTATTAGAAGATTCAGTTCCTTCTCCTCAACGCAGAATGTCTCCTCCAGAGGATATGTCCTTCCAGGATTTCATACGTGATTTAGCAAAGGGTCTTGCAATCACTGAGATTCCAGAAAAGGAACCTAGGGCAGAAGAATTAAGAATTCTACAATACCCTATGGCTCCCAAGGAAGCAACTATGCTTCCCATTCACAAGATCTTACATGATCTAATGTTGAGAATGTGGGAAACGCCTTTAATGTGAGGACTGACTTCCTGCTTGGTCCTGGAGAAAGAGTAGTTACTCACCTGTAACAGGTGTTCTCCAGGAACAGCAGGAATCAGTCCTCACAACCCTCCCTCCTCCCCTGGGAGTTGCAGTTGTACATACTTTATTTAATTTTTTTTGTGTGCTGTTCTTAGCTATGTCATTTGACTGAGGTAAGATGGCACCTTTAGGCGGGAAGGGAACCGCACATGCGTGCCTGCATTCCCAAGGGCTTTCATGGAAAGCTGGGGAAATGCTCCGCAAGGGCTTTATCGACGTCGATGTCACCCATATGTGAGGACTGATTCCTGCTGCTCCTGGAGAACACCTGTTACAGGTGAGTAACTACTCTTTCTTGGTCAGCTTATGAAACCGCCCTTTGAACCTTTAGCCACTTCAGAGCTAAAGTTTCTTTCATCGAAAGTTATTTTCCTAATTGCCATCACTTCTGCAAGACGCATTAGTGAACTACAGGCATTAGTAGCTGACCCTCCTTATAACAAGGTTTCACCATGATAAAGTAATCCTCGGGACTCATCCTCACTTTCTGCCAAAGGTGGTTTCGCCTTTTCATTTAAACTAGTCAGTTTACCTTCCTATATTCTTACCTAGGCCTCATGCCTCCAGTGCGAAAGGAATCTTCACACATTGGATTGTAAAAGAGCCTTGGCTTTTTATCTCCAAAGAACTAAACCACATAAAAAATCTTCTCAGCTTTTTGTGGCTTTTGATTCTAGTCATTTGGGACTTCCAGTTTCTAAAAGAACTCTGTCAAATTAGATTGCAGATTGCATATCCTATACATATCAGAGTAAGGGACTTTCTCTCGAAGGCCATGTCACGGCTCACAACGTGAGAGCAATGGCAGCCTCAAAGGCTAACCTTCGTTCTGTCTCTATTGATGACATCTGCAAAGCAGCCATTTGGACTTTGGTACATACATTCACATCCCACTATTGCTTAGACAAGGACTCCCGTCGGGATGCCTCGTTTGGCCAGGCTCTTCTACAACATCTCTTCAATGCTTAATACAACTTCTTCCCACTATCCACTGTTTGGATGCCTAAGGTCCATGGGAGGAAGCATGGCCCATCTCACCTGGGTTCACAGCTAGCTGGGGTCACCCCTTGGCATCTTTCAGCTGGGGAGTCCCCCATATGTGAAGACTACATTCTTGCTTGTTCCTGGAGATAGCGTAGTTACTCACCTGTAACAGTTGATCTCTGGGAACAGCAAGAATTTAGTCTTCACAACCCACCCACCTCCCCTAGGAGTTGTCTCTATCTCTCTCTTTCTCTACTTCTCTCCTTCTCTCCTTTGGTCTCAGCTATAAACTCAACTGAAGTGAGAGAGGTACAGAGGCGGGAAGGCAGCACGCATGCGCTGTGGGATGCTCCCAAAAGCTTTCCTATTGGACGCTGGGGAGCGTTCCCATGCAGGCTCCGTCGGTACCAACGATAACCATATGTGAAGACTAAATTCCTGCTGTTCCTGGAGATCACCTGTTACAGGTGAGTAACTACACTTTATCTCTAAAATAACTATGCAAAACTAACATCTTATCACCATCATTAACAAAGGAAACAACTAAAGTAGCCCTTGTATTGATAACATCCTGTGAATCCTCAAGAAAGGCTGAGAGGCTGAACTCTGGCTTAGACTCCAGAATCCCTTCTCCCTTCCACTCTGAAGATGTCCACACAATGTTATCAGAAGCATAATACATCCTAGAAATCACTATCCCATCAGGGTTAGGCAAAAGTAAAATATTTTTAAAGTATTCCTTTAACAGAACATCTGATGATAACAAATGTGTTTTAGGAAAATTAATAAAACGTAAATTCTTTTTACAAGATAAATTTTCCAGAGACTCCAATTTATGGTGAACTAGCAGGCTGTCCTTAATAGAGGACACACCTACAGCACCCAAAGAGGCATCTGAGATCTTTTTCTCTAGAGTCCCCAAGATGGTATCCACCTGTTGGAACTTAGCAATAGTTTCCTGAGAGAAATTATAAAGCTGAGAAATAGCAGTAGCAAGAAAAGCCTCAGTACGTGACCCCATTTGTCATATATCTTGAAGAGAAACAACAGAGTCCACTCTAGGCATAGAATTCCATCCAGGTTACACTGACCCAGCTTAGGATAAGGGATCAAGTCATTGAGTCCTAAAGTGGCAAAGGAAAAATCTGTAACTCCCCCAAGGATATTCTCCTGCAACAATGGCTGAGGGGGGGGGAGGGGGTGCGGAGTCCACTCCGGGGAGCTCAAAGATTCTCCCTCACCTGATGATGCCGACTGCAATTTTATGTTGAAGCTCACTCACCTTTGCTACCAAATGTGTGTCCGTAGTCCCAGATCCTGTAGACGCCTTACCACTTTTAGCTTTCCTTTTCCCCGGCATCCTGTAATGAAGTCCACTTCCTTACCTTCTCTTTACTCCATTCCAGGTGCTCCAAACAGACAAAAACGCTCCTAAGTGCTCCTAAGGGGCTTCCAAGGGGCATGCATGCCCCTTGTTGCATGCCTCTTACTGCATGCCCCCGGCTGTGCGCCTAAGAAAGTCCCAGCTTTTATAGGGCCTCAGGGGAGAGCAATGTGAACCATGGCAATGCCGGGCTGCAGACAGGCACACAAACAGCAGGTCTTCCAGCGGCAGGCAACAAAACTGCTCAAGATGCGCTTTTTATTTTCCATGTAGTCGTGTGACTTTTGTTTGGAGCTGAGGCTGCTGCGATTATGGTTTGATTCCAGTTTTCCTTGGCAGTATCTAGGTCATTTCGTGATTCAGGTTCGGGGATATTTCTTGTAATTAGTTTTCCTTATGGAAGCTCTTGAATCTTCTGTGTGTGCTGCTGGGATATAATGATAGAGGTCTTTTTGATACGCATCTTGAAGGATATAAGGTGATGGTCTGATCAGGGTATTGGCGTAATTGACAGAGTTATGTGGTTCTGTTCACTCATCTTCTTTGGCATGAAGATAAGGTCAGGCGTTGTGCCTAGCTGATGAGTTGGTGCATTGATAATTTGGTTGTATTGAAGTGACTCCATTGCTCTCATGAATGATTTTGCCTTCTTGTTATGCGCTGAGCTAAAGTTGAAATCACCCAGGGCTATGAGGGGTTTATGGGGTGTATTCTGGGTTCATGTCTCCAGTATAGTGGAGAGCTCATCAGAGTTGGCATTGGGAGCTCTATAGGTGAGGCATATGCCGATAATTTGTTAGCACTGGTGATTGTTTGTGTTCTGCATGCTGAGTGAGGCTGTGGGTTTGAATTTGAGGTCACTTTTTGTGAGAATTAGAACTCTGCCTCCTGTCTTATGTTGTGTTCTGTGGCAGCTGTAGGCAGAGCAAGTTGATGGTGTGTTTTGGTTAAGGATAGTTTGGTCTGTATCATTAAGCCAGTTCTCGGTGATGCATGGAATGTCGGTTTGGTAGGAGTGAAGGTAGTCCATAATGCTGGTGGTTTTATTTCTAACTGATCTGGCATTGATGAGTGTGCATGAGATGTATGAATTTAGTATGGGGGTTGGAATGTGTGGATGTAACTAGGGGTTATAGGTAGTGTATTCATCTGTATGATTTACGGGTAATATGTTAGGGTATTGCCACGTGATGGGCTGATGCGTGTGCGTAACTGTAGGGAGCACCAGCAGATTTGGAATTGTAGGAACTGTCCTTATGTAGTGAAGGAGTAGCTGTGCAAGTAAGAAGAGGTAGAGAAAGGGTATCCTCTGGCTTATCTCTCCAATCACACTTTCAGTGTTTGTTCTGGAGGTTCCTCCTCTTCTGCCATCCCTCTCGCAGTTGATATACCTCAATGGTCTGTTCTGGGCCCTCTCCTCTTCTCTCTCTCTATACCCAATCCCTTGGTGCCCTCATATTTTCCCATGGCTTTCAGTATCATTTGTATGCTGATGACTCTCAAATCTATCTACCTACACCTGGCATCTCTCCTTCGCTCCAAACTCGTATCTCTACTTGCTTATCTGACATCGCCACCTGGATGTCTCAATGCCACCTAAAATTGAATATGGCTAAAACTGAATTTCTTATCTTTCCTCCTAAACCCCCCCCCCCTTCCTCCTTTCTCTATCACTGTTGACAGCACTCTTCTTCCTATTTCCTCAGCCCACAACCTTGGGGTCATCTTTGATTCCTCCCTTTCCTTCTCCATACATATTCAACATATAGCTAAAACCTGTCGTTTCTTTCTCTACAACATTAACAAAATTTGTCCCTTTCTCTCTGAACACACTACTAAGGCTCTTGTCCACTCTTTGGTCACCTCCAGTCTTGACTATTGCAATCTCCTCCTTGCTGATCTCCCTCAGTGTCATCTTTCTCCTCTTCAATCTATCCAAAACTCTGCTGCACAGCTAATCTTCCGCCAGCCCTGATACGCTCATATAACCCCTTTCTGAAATCACTTCACTAGCTCACCTTCCATTTCTATATCCAATTCAAACATCTCCTTCTAACTTATAAATGTATTCACTCTACTGTCCCTCATTGCCTTTCCTTTTTTCTCTCTCCCTACACCCTTTTTCGTGAACTCCGTCCCTCCTCTGGCTTTCTTCTTTCTATGCCCTTCTCTTCTTCTGCAAACTCCAGACTTCGATCTTTTTACCTTGCTCTCCTTATGCCTGGAACAAACTTTCTCCAGGACCAAGCAGGAAGTCAGTCCTCACATATGGGTGTCATCGGCGCCGATGAAGCCCCAGCGGAGCATTTCCTCAGCTTTCCATGAAAGCCTTTGGGAATGCTGGCACGCATGCGCGGTTCCCTTCCCGCCTAAAGGTGCCATCTTACTTCAGTCTCTTTTTTTCTGAGAAGCCCATCGGACTTGTGTCCTGTTCTCCCGGATAAAAGTGATTTTTTTCTTCGGCGATTTTCGCTATTTTTTCTCCGCAGGTTCCCCTCCCGCCGGGTTCGGTACACCGGTATCGAGCCCGTTTTCTTCATTTTTCGTTTTTTGCCCTTCGTGGCTGGCGTTCGCGCCCTTTTTTCATTTTTCACTGGAAGGCCAGTCTTTTGACCTCGCTGGGGCTATTTTTTCCCCGATGGCTTCCAGTGGTTTCAAAAAGTGTGATTGGTGTAAGAAAATTATGTCTCTCACCGACACACACGACTGCTGCCTTCGGTGCCTCGGCCCTGACCACGACCCAAAGTCGTGTGGGCCATGTGGGAAGATGTCTTCCAAGGCACTAAAGAGTCAACAGCATCAAAAGGAAAGGTTTTTCTCAGACTCTGCCTCCGGCCGGGCCCGAACCTCATCTGAGGCCTCTACATCTCGGGATTCCGATCCCGAGCGCCGTCGAAGCTCCTCGGACAGGGGGTCCCCCGACCGGGAACGTAACAAGAAGAAGCGGCTCGCGAGGGCGGCGTCGGAGGAGGTCCCTGGTCCCTCGAGGGCCAGGTCTAAGACCCCCGACCGCCGTCCCGGGCCCGTGGACCAAGAGAAGCCTGCCAAAGTTCCTCGCGTGGAGCCGGAGTCTGCTGGACACGTAAGCCCGTAGTCCTCGTGGACTCTCCTCCCAGAAAGCCGACGTCGGGCCCGGCGCCACCGGGGCCCGAGTCGGTGGCTGCTGCGTCTCCCGAGCTGAGTCTCAGGATGACAGCCTTGGAGTGCAGACTGTCTGCCTTCATGGAGCAGCAGCGGGCACTGATGGCCAGCTTGTCTGGTGCATCTACCCTGACCACCGGGACGTCGACTTCGAAGTCAACCCTGGAGACCGAGCCGATACTCGAGACCCTCGTGGCTCGAAGTCGTCCTCAGTCGAGGTCTCCCTCAACCTCCCGTTCGGGACCGAGGGTGTCGACGCCGGTGCCCCCGGTGTCGAGGCGGGTGCCTCGGGGCCCCAAGGGGTCGGACCATGACTTCTCCTCGGACGAGTCCGCCTGGGAGACGGAGGACGAGGAGTCTCCCGATACTTTTAAGACTCGGTGCATCCCGTCGGACTCACCGCAGTCTGATCCCCGGAGTAGATCCCCTCCGGAGGACACTAGGTTCTCTGAGTTCGTCCGGGATATGGCCGCTGCCTTGGCTATCCCTGCCGATCCCGAGGAAGAGCCTCGAGCCGAGGAGCTTGATGCTCTACAGTACGACTCTCCTCTGAAGGAGGCCTTTACTGTCCCGGTTCCTCCGATGCTGGAACGGCTCCTCTTCCGAATGTGGGAGGCCCCGGCCTCTGCGCCGGTTCTAAGTAAGTGAGTCGATTCCATTTATCGACTCCGCAAAAGCCCTGGTTTCCAGAAAGCACAGCTACCACACCATTCCATGGTTGTGGAATCGGCCATGCATCGTCTGAAGAGCCAGAAGATGCACTCCTCGGTGCCCCCCGGCAGGGAGGCCCGCAACCTCGATGGCGTCGGTAGGAAGTGCTTCCAGGGGTCGATGCTTGCTTGCCGTGTCCAGTCTTACCAGCTGTACATGGGCATGTACTTGCGGGACCTGGCCAAAACTGGCCGGCTTCTCTGCAGGTCTCTCTGGGGAACCCTTGCAGAGATTTCAGACCTTGTCCTCGGGGATTCGGGAATGCTCGAAGTTCATTTCCCGCGCCGCCTACGATGACTTCGAGGCTTCGGCCTGAGTAGCGGCTGCCAGCATCGCGGCTCGATGCCAGGCGTGGCTGCCGTCATCGGACCTCGAGCCATGGGTTCAGGACAAGTTGATCGATGTCCCCTGCTGAGGTGAGAACCTTTTTGGCAAGCCCGTGACCGAGAAGGCCGCTCAGCTCGAGACAGAGCACCTTACCAGGACAAGGCTGTCGAAGATCTCTGCCCCTTCACATAAGAAGAAGGGCTCGGGTAAAAAGTCCTTTTACCCGAGGAAGGGCACTGCCTACAAACAGTACCCTCCGTATCAGGCTGCCCAAGCTGCCCCCCAGGGTCAGCAAGCCAAGGGCCAGGGTAATGGGCCCCGTAGGCAGCGGACCCCCAAGCCTCAGGCCCCTGCTCCAACTCAGCAGGGTGGGGGTTTTTGACTCCTTGAGCGTAGCCTCTCCTCCACTGCTCTCCCCACCCTGCACAGGAGGTCGCCTCGCCCTCTTTGCCCACTAGTGGCCCCTTATCACCGGGGACAGTTGGGTGCTGGACATAGTCCACAATGGCTATGCCCTCCATTTTCACCAACTGCCTCCACCATATTTTCCAGGGGAGCCTCCAAGGCCTCCCCTGCACACAGACCTCCTTCTGAAAGAGCTTCATGGTCTGTTGGTGGACAGGGCGGTGGAGCCTGTGCCTCCCCACTTGCAAGGTCACGGATTGTACTCCAGGTATTTCCTGATACCCAAACGAACCGGTGGCCTTCGACCCATTCTGGACCTCAGAAACCTCAACAAGTTCCTAGAGAAAGTAAAGTTCAAGATGCTTACTCTTGGAACACTTCTGCCCTACCTCCAGCAGGGAGATTGGCTATGCTCCTTAGATCTAAAGGATGCGTACACTCACATCCTCATTCATCCAGACCACAGAAAGTACCTCAGGTTCATTGTGGGAGGAAAACATTATCAGTACAGAGTACTACCTTTTGGCCTATCCTCCGCTCCCAGGGTCTTCACCAAGTGCCTGGCAGTGGTTGCGGCCTACCTAAGAAATCAAGGCATTTTTGTCTTTACCTATCTGGACGACTGCCTCATCAGGGGTCAGACGTCCCTGGAGGCCAGCCAAGCCACCCTCAACACCATTGCTCTGCTTCAAAAGGTGGGCTTTGTCATAAACTTCGCAAAGTCCACTTTGCTCCCATACCAGATCTTGGAGTTCATAGGGGCAAGGTTGGATTCTCAACTGGCAAAGGCATTCGTGCCAGAAGACAGGGCTCAAAGGCTGATGGACGTGGCAAAGCAGTTTCTGAACAAGTCCCTCTTCTCCGCCAGACTCTGCCTCAGGCTTCTGGGTCACATGGCTTCGACAGTACATGTGACTCCCAATGCCAGGCTCCATATGAGGCCTGCACAGTGGTGCCTTCGGACTCAGTGGTCTCAAGCCATAGGCCACTTACGAGACAAGATAAAGGTGTCCAACCCCCTTTTGGCCTCTCTCAGCTGGTGGCTACATCCACCCAATCTACTCAAAGGCATGCCCTTCCAAATGCTAGAATACTCAGTGGTCCTCACCACCGACGCCTCTCTGAAGGGCTGGGGGTGCTCATTGTCTGGACAAGTGCACCCAAGGCCTCTGGTCTCCCTGGGAGGCAGCCCAACAGATCAATCTGCGGTTACTTCGAGCTATCCGCTTGGCTCTGAGTTTTTTTTCCAGCCCTGGCTCACTGCTCAGTCTTGATTCAAACAGACAACCAGGTGGCCATGTTTTATGTGAACAAGCAGGGCGGCACTGGGTCCCAGATCCTTTGTCGAGAGACTCAGGACCTTTGTTCCTTTGCCCTGAAGCACCACATCCTTCTCAAGGCGGTGTACCTCCCAGGCCAGGAGAACTGCCTGGCCGACCGGTTGAGCAGGATTCTGCAGCCCCACGAGTGGCAGTTGCATCCCTTGGTGGTTCAAAAGATCTTCCTGAAGTGGGGTCTCCCTTGAATAGATTTCTTTGCCAGCCCACTAAACAAGCAGCTACCCAAGTTCTGCTCCAGGCAACCACATCCTTTGAGGATCGCACCAGATACTTTTCTGATGTCCTGGTCTCAGGGCCTCCTGTATGCGTTTCCTCCCACGCCCTTGGTGGCCCAAACTCTGTTCAAGATTCTTCGGGACAAGGCCTCGGTCCTGCTGGTAGCTCCCAGATGGCCGAGACAGCCTTGGTTTCCTCTTCTGCTTCAACTGGCGGTGGATCCCCCACTGCCTCTGGGGTTGCAACCCGACCTTCTCTCTCAGGAGCAGGGTTCCTTACTACACCCCAATCTCAAGACTCTCAATTTGATGGCCTGGAGGCTGCAAGGGTAGTCTTGGCTCCCTGGGGCCTGCCTCAGGAAGTTGAGGAGGTTGTCCTAGCCTCTAGAAAACAGTCCACTAGGAAAGTCTATGCTCTCAAATGGAAGAGGTTTTCTGTGTGGTGTCAGCTATGTACAGAGGATCCTTTCTCCTGTACTGTGCCAGTAGTACTTCAGTACTTACTGCACTTATCAAATCAGGGACTTAAGTCCAATTCTGTTCGGGTCCACCTCTCAGCTTTAGCAACTCACCACTCACTGGTGGAGGGACATTCTTTGTCAGGTCACCCCTTGGTGTCCCGCCTTCTCAGGGGCTTGCTTTTGCTCAAGCCCCCCATCTGTCGTCCTGCTCCTGAGTGGGAGCTGAATGTGGTCTTGCAGCAACTGACTCGCCCACCCTTTGAGCCGATGGCTACTTGTCCACTGCACTTCCTCTCCTGGAAGACACTCTTCCTGATAGCCCTTACCTCAGCTAGGCGAGTGAGTGAGCTTCAGGCCCTGGTCTGTGATAGGCCTTACACCAGGATTTATAGGAACAGGGTAGTCCTCAGGACTCATCCCAAGTTCCTCCCTAAGGTTGTCTCCTCTTTCCACCTCAATCAGGAGGTGGTTCTTCCAACATTCTTTCCTAGGCCTCATGCAAGCCAGGCTGAAGCAGTCCTGCATACCCTGGACTGTAGGAGGGCCTTATCCTTCTACCTTGACCGTACGCAGGGGCATAGAAGGGCTACTGAGCTCTTCGTATCCTTTGACCCCAATAAGTTGGGGTTAGCTGTGTCCAAGCGTACCTTTTCTATCTGGGTGGCTGACTGTATCACCTGGGCTTACAAGGCGGCTGACCTTCCTTTGCAGGGTAGGGTCACGGCCCATCGTGTCAGGGCAGTGGCTGCCTCAGTGGCTCATCTCCGCTCTCTGCCCTTGGTAGACATCTGCAGGGCTGCAACTTGGTCTTCAAGCCAGACTTTTGCAGCCCACTACTGTCTGGAAAGGGAGTCCCGTAGGGACAGTGCTTTTGGCCAAGCAGTACTCCGGAATCTCTTTGAGGTTTAGGCAACTCATGCCTTCTGTTGGGATACCAGTGGAGGGTTGTGTCCTTGAAAAGCCTTTCTTTGCTGCTGGGACTAGAGGGAGTTCTCTTGTTCTGCCTGGGTTACTCGGTAGCTCAGAGCTAGGGAGTCACCCATATGTGAGGACTGACTTCCTGCTTGGTCCTGGAGAAAGAGTAGTTACTCACCTGTAACAGGTGTTCTCCAGGAGCAGCAGGAATCAGTCCTCACAACCCTCTCTCCTCCCCTTGGAGTTGCAGTTGTACATAGTTTGTGTTTTTACATTTTTGTGTGCTCTTCTTAGCTATGTCATTTGACTGAGGTAAGATGGCACCTTTAGGCGGGAAGGGAACCGCGCATGTGTGCCAGCATTCCCAAAGGCTTTCATGGAAAGCTGGGGAAATGATCCGCTGGGGCTTCATCGGCGCCGATGACACCCATATGTGAGGACTGATTCCTGCTGCTCCTGGAGAACACCTGTTACAGGTGAGTAACTACTCTTCCTCTATCTTTATGTCATGTCTTTTCTCTCCATTCAAATCAATGCTAAAGGCTTACCTCTTTGACGCCGCATTTGGATACTAATCACTTTTTCTTCTTGTGTCTCCTTCCGTATTTGAACCCCCTTGTTTCTCTTGTATTGTTCAGTCTGTCTTGATTAGATTGTAAGCTCTACAAGCAGGGACTGTCTTTATATGATTGTAAAGCGCTGCATACGCCTTGTAGCACTGTATAAATGATTAATAGTAGTAGTAGTTTCTCCAGGACCAAGCAGGAAGTCGGTCCTCACATATAGGTGACGTCAGCGCCGGCGGAGCCCTCATGCGGAGCATTTCCCTAGCTTTCAAGGAAAGCCTTTGGGAATGCAGCGCGCATGCGCGGTCCCATTCCTGCCCAAGGGTGCCATCTTGCTCAGTCTTTCTTATTCCGCGGAGCCCAACGGACGTGAGTTCGTGTCACCCGGGAAAAGTAGATTTTTTTTTCTGCGATTTTCGCTTTTTCTTATCCGGTTCAATTCTGGTTCCCCTTCCCGCCTGGGCTCGGTACACCGGTATCGAGTCCAGTATTCTTTTTTCGGTTTTTGTCCTTCGTGACTAGCGTTCGCGCTTTTTTGTTATTTTCACTGGCAGCCCGGTCTTTTGACCTCGCAGGGGTCCTTTTTCCCCCGATGGCTGCCAGCGGATTCAAAAAATATGATCGGTGCAAGAAACTTATGTCTCTCACCGACACACATGACTGCTGCCTCCGATGCCTCGGGCCTGACCATGACCCGCTGGTCTGTGGCCCATGCGACAAAATGTCGTCGAAGGCACTTCGGAGCCGTCAGCATCAACGTGTGAACATTTTTCCAGAGTCCGCATCTGGCCGGGCCCATACTTCGTCAGAGGCCTTGACATCTCGTGAGTCTGACCCTGAGCGCCATCGTGGTTCCTCTGAGAGGGGGTCTCCCAGCCGGGACACAAAAGGGAGAAAAAGCTCATGAGGACGGCGTCGGTGGAGGCCCCTGGGTCCTCGAGGGCCAGGTCGTGTAGCCCTGACCACCGCCCCGGACTCTCTGAGTCGGAGAGGCCATCCAAACTACCTCGCATGGAGCCGGAGTCCCCGAGTCACGTAGGTTCTGTTGTCCTCGTGGACTCTCCTCCAGAAGAACCAACGTTGGGGACTGAGTCGGGGGCTGCTGAGTCTCCTGAGCTTGGACTCAGGCTGACAGCCTTGGAGAGCAGCTTGGCTGCCTTCATGGAACAGCAGCAGGTGCTGATCGCCGGTCTGACCAGTGCATCTGCCCCGACCACCGGGACCTCAAAGTCTACGTTGACCCTGGAGGCCAAGCCGATTCTCGAGTTCATCAAGTCTCGAGTCGATCTCGGTTAAGGTCCCCCTCAACCTCCTGTGCGGGGCCGAGGTCGTTTTCGGGGCAGGTGGCACAGAGGCCCACACAGCCGGAGCCGCTCGACAACTCCTCGGAGGAGTCGGCGTGGGAGACGGAGGACGAGCAGCCTCCGGACACCTTCTGGACCAGGTGCGTCCCTTCGGACTCCCCGGAGTCCGAGCCTCAGAGAAGGTGCCCCCCTGATGGATACCCGGTTCTCAGACTTCGTGAGGGATTAGTCAAGGCTTTGGCATTCCCTGCGGACGCCGAGGAGCTCGATGTCTTCCAGTATGGTTTTCCTCCGAAGGAAGCCTTTACTGTACCAGTTCCTCCGATGCTGGAACGGCTGCTCTTCCGTATGTGGGAGGCACTGGCCTCGGCACTGGTTCTTAGCAAACTGGTCGAGTCCATAAGAGCCCTGGGTTCCAAAAGGCGCAGCTACCGCACAATTCCTTGGTTGTGGAATTGGCCATGCACTGCCTGAAGAGTCAGAAGATGCACTTTTTGGTGCCCCCGGCCGGGAGGCCCGGAACCTGGATGCCCTCGGTAGAAAGTGCTTCCAGGGCTCCATGCTATCTTGCCGTGTCCAGACTTACCAGCTGTACATGGGCATGTACTTAAGAGACCTGGCAAAGGAGATTGCCAGGTTCTCAGCTGGCCTCTCCGAGGAACCCTTGCAGAGGTTCAAAGCCTTGTCGACTGGGATCCAAGAGTGCTCAAAGTTTATCTCTCGAGCAGCCTATGATGGCTTCGAGGCTTCGGCCCGGGTAGCTGCAGCCGACATCGGTGCATGCCGCCAGGCCTGGCTACAGTCATCGGTCCTGGAGTCATGGGTGCAGGATAAGTTGGTCGATGTCCCGTGCCGAGGTGACAACCTATTCGGTAAGCTCATGACTGAAGAGGCTGCAGAAATCGATACTGAAACTCTCACCAGGACAAGGCTGTCCATAAAGACTTCTGCCCCTTCTCAAAAAAAGAAGGGCTTGGGAAAGAAGCCCTTTTTCCCGAGGAAGGGTGCTGCCTACAAATCCTACCCTCAGTATCAGGCCTCTCCAGCTCCCCACCAGGGCCAGCAGGCCCAGGGGCAAGGGCCCCGTAGGCAGAAGACCCCCAAGCCGCCAGCTCCGGCTCCTGCACTTGACTTCCACAGCATAGCCTCTCCTCCGCCGGTGGCTCCACTCAGCACAGGGGGTCGGCTGACCCTGTACGCCTACAGGTGGCCAGCCATCACAGGGGATACCTGGGTACTGAGCATAGTCCAAAAGGGCTACATGCTCCACTTCCACCAGCTTCCCCCCTCCTACTATCCAGGGGAGCCTCCAAGACTCCCTCTACACAGAAACCTCCTCCTTCAGGAGTTGGCAAGTCTTCTAAAGGAACAGGCGGTGGAACCGGTGCCTCACCACCTGAAAGGGCAAGGCTTCTACTCCAGGTACTTCCTGTTACCAAAAAGGACAGGAGGCCTCCGGCTATCCTAGACTTGCGAAACCTAAACAAGTTTCTGGAGAGGGAAAAGTTCAAGATGCTTACCCTTGGGATACTGCTGCCCTACCTCCAGCAGGGAGACTGGCTATTCTCCTTAGACCTAAAGGATGCTTATACTCAGATCCTCATTCATCCAGACCACAGACAATATCTCAGATTTGTGGTAGGAGGAAACCATTTTCAGTACAGGGTACTTCCCTTTGGCCTAGCCTCTGCTCCCAGGGTTTTCACCAAATGCTTGGCAGTGTGGCAGCTTATCTCAGGAATCGGCAAATTTTTGTCTTCCCATACCTGTACGACTGGCTCATCAGGGGCCAGCCTCTCCAGGAGGCCCGACAAGCCACTCTTCACACTGTCTCTCTTCTTCAGCATCTGGGCTTTGTCATAAACTACGCAAAGTCTACTTTGCTCCCCTATCACAACCTAGAGTTTATAGGGGCTCGAGACTAGACACCCTTCAGGCAAGAGCTTACTTGCCCGAAGACAGGGCCCACAGACTGATAGACTTGACCAACCAGTTCCAAAGCAAGTCTCATGTCTCCGCCAAGCACTACCTGCGTCTCCTGGGCCACATGGCATCCACGGTACATGTGACTCTGAATGCCCGTCTTTGTGGGCTGCTCAGTGGTGTCTCAGAGATCAGTGGACGCAGGCCACAGGCGACCTCCGAGACAGAGTAAAAGTGTCCAAACCACTTTTGGACTCTTTACAGTGGTGGCTGCATCTCCCAAACCTTCACAGGGGAGTACTTTTTCAGGCTTCAGCACACACAAGGGTGCTGACGACCGATGCTTCCTTAAAAGACTGTGGTGCACATTGCCAGGGCACGTGCACTCAAGTCCTCTGGTCTCGAGAGGCCACGCAGCAAATCAATCTTTTGGAGCTGCGAGCAATCCGCTTAGCTCTGCAGACATTTTCTCATGCCCTCTCTCACTAGTCTGTCCTAGTTCAGACAGACAATCAGGTGACAATGTTCTATGTGAACAAACAAGGGGCATGGGGTCCAGGCTCCTATGTCAGGAGGCACTGGACCTTTGCTCCTTTGCAGTCAAACAAGGCATGTTTCTCAAAGCAGTTTATCTACCTGGTCAGGAGAATTTCCTAGCAGACAAGCTAAGCAGGATTCTCCAGCCTCATGAATGGCAGTTGAATCCATTGGTGGTCCAGCAGATCTTCCTCCGCTGGGGACTTCCATCCATCGATCTCTTTGCAAGTCCACAAAACCGTCAGCTGCCCAGGCTTTGCTCCAGACAGCCGCATCCCCTGAGGATAGCAGCAGATGCTTTTCTGATCTCTTGGTCTACGGGCCTCCTGTATGCATTTCCTCCCACGCCCCTGGTGGCCCGAACTCTGTTCATGATTCTCTGGGACAAGGCCTCGGTGATTCTGGTAGCACCCAGATGGCCGAGGAAGCCATGGTTTCTATTACTTCTGCTGCAGTTGGCGGTGGAAACTCCGTTCCCTCTGGGGTTGCAACATGATCTCCTGCCTCAAGAGCAGGGTTCCCTTCTGCACCCCAAGGGAGGAGTGGCCTAGTGGTTAGGACAAGGTACTTCAGGCCGGAGGGCCGGGGGTTCAAGTCCCACCTGGGGACAGCAATCTCAGGCCGGAGGGACTGGGATTTCTAGTCCTATAGGTACTCCTTGTGGTCTTGGGCAAGCCACTTAACCCTCCATTGCCCATGTTCCCTGTAAGTATTAGCGTATGTGTGTCATATCCCCTCGTGTTAAATGTATCTCCCAAATGACCGCTTTGACCCGGTGAAAAGCGGGATATAAATACAGCTAAATAAATAAATAAATTCTCATGTCCCTCAAGTTGATGGGCCTGGCTGCTGAAAGGATAGTGCTAGCTCCCTTACTTCTACCTAAGAATGTTGAGGAGGTGGCCTTGGCCTCTAGGAGGCAGTCCAACAAAAAGTCCTCTGCCCTCAAGTGGCGTAGGTTTACGGTATGGTATGCTCAGCGCAATGAAGATCCTTTCTCTTGCCTTGTGCCAGTAGTACTGCAATATCTACTTCACTTGTCAGACCTAGGCCTTAAGTCTAACTCTGTTCGGGTCCACCTCAGTGCTCTGTCAGCGCATCACTCACCGGTGGAAGGACAGTCTGTTGGTTCACCCCTTGGTGTCCTGATTTCTCAGAGGTCTGCTTCTTTTCAAGTCTCCGGTTCGTTCGCTGGCGACTGAGTGGGATTTGAACGTGGTCTTGCAGCAACTTACTCGCCCACCGTTTGAGCCGATGGCTACTTGCCATTTGTGCTTCCTCTCTTGGAAAGCGCTCTTCCTGGTAGCTCTTACCTCGGCCAGACGTGTGAGTGAACTACAAGCTGTGGTTTCTGATAGACCGTACACACGGTTCTATAGGAAAAGGGTGGTCCTACGGACCCATCCCCTTCCAAAAGTGGTCTCCTCTTTCCACCTCAACCAGGAGGTGGTTCTTCTGACCTTTTTTCCAGGCCGCATACCAGCCGGGCTGAAACAGTCTTGCATACCCCGGACTGTAAGAGGGTGTTGTCTTTTTACATCGAACGTACGTGGGGGCATCAAAGGGCTACTCAGCTCTTTGTCTCCTTTGACCCTAATAAGATGGGGTTACCTGTCTCCAAGCGTACATTGTCCACGTGGGTAGCAGATTGTATCGCCTGGGCATATAAGGCATCCGCCCTCCTCTTGCAGGGTCGAGTCACGGCCCACAGTGTCAGGTGGAAAGCCGCATCAGTAGCTCATCTCCGCTCTGTTCCGTTGGCAGACATCTGCCGGGCGGCAACTTGGTCTTCAAGCCAGACTTTTGCAGCTCATTACTGCCTGGAGAGAGAGTCCCGAAGGAACAGTGCTTTCAGACAGGCAGTACTCCGTAATCTCTTTGAGGTTTAGGCAACTCCTACCCTCCGGCCCTTGTGTTGGGCTACCATACGGGGGCGGTCTCAGAGGATGTTCTTATCACGAACGCTGAGGCTCGAGGGAGCCATTTTTTCAGCTTAGGGTTCCCGGTAGCCTAGAGTTGGGGAGTCCCATATGTGAGGACTGACTTCCTGCTTGGTCTTGGAGAAAGAGTAGTTACTCACCTGTAACAGGTGTTCTCCAGGAGCAGCAGGAATCAGTCCTCACGACCCTCCCTCCTCCCCTGGAGTTGCAGTCATATCATTCATTTTTATTTTTGCTGTCTTTTAGCTATGTCATCAGACTGAGCAAGATAGCAACCTTGGGCGGGAAGGGGACCGCGCATGCGCGCTGCATTCCCACAAGCTTTCCTTGAAAGCTGGGGAAATGCTCCGCACGAGGGTTCCGTCGGTGCCTACGTCACCCATATGTGAGGACTGATTCCTGCTTCTCCTGGAGAACACCTGTTACAGGTGAGTACTCTTAAGTGGGGCCTATCCCAAGGCTTGGTTGCAGGGATGGTGGAGCAAAAATAATCTATTGATAAAAGAAAATTTTCATAGTTTTTCTGTTATAAATTTTTACAGTAAAATGAGAACGGAACTCAGGATACATTCTTTCCTTAGCCCTTCTATGTATATATGTGATATGGAAGTGTATCTAGTGGTAGAGCAACCTTCTGCATCTTCCTACATTGCTCTTATATTTTGTGTATGCTCTCTCCTTATTCTAGAAAGGGAAAAGGATGCTCTAGATGTCAACCGGCAGGGCCCCAATGGCTCTAAAAGAGATTCAGAACGCAGGAAAGTAGAGGCTACGCACAGAAAAGCTTTCCATTTGGACAGTGAGGGAGAGGAGGCCTCGGAAGAATCATCCTCAGAAAAGGTGAGTACAGGATGTCTGTAGGATATTCTGAAGTAGTTATCTTATTCAGTAGTGAAGTTTTTTTTTCAGTGTGAAAAACGGAGTGGTTGGAAAATATATTGAAAATTTTCTCAAATATGTGTATACATACATCTATATTTTTCTTTATGCTTGGAAGGAAGAGGAGGAGGAGGAGGAAGAAGAAGATCTTGAACTAAGTGAGAAGGACCAGGAATCTGAAGGTAAGAGAGCTCATGCATGATACAGGAAAGGATAAGGCAAAAGGCGTGTGGGTGGTGTTTAACCACTGTATGGGAACAGGCCAGTCTGTGCCTGATGATTCCATAATGAGAACTAGGTTAGGGAAGGAGGGAGGCCATACATAATGGATTCCTACTGGAAACTAGTTAGGAAAGGGGAGAAGTATTTATGGTGTGAGGGTCAGATGGTAAGAAGAAAGACTTGCAGAGTTGCTTCTAGATGAGAACTTTAATATAGGCGTAAAAAGAACTTTAGATTGTAGGCTGAACCTTTTGCTTCTGAAGCTTTTTGTTTTAATGTTTGGTCTTTTCACAAGCACCAAACGAGGATTATGTATCTTTTTGATTTTTTCCTCAATTCTCATATAGATGAAGAAGTTGAGGTGGCAACAGCAGCAAGTGAGAGCTCCTCCAAGGCAGAATCTGAGGATGAAAGCGACAGCACTTCAGATTCAGAGAGTAGCTCCTCATCGTCTTCCTCAGAGGACGAGGGGGAAGAGGAGGAAGAGGAAGAAGCAGCAGCAGCTGAGGAGACCCCTGCAGAGGAAACAGCGGAGGATACTATGGATGAGTCTACCGTGGACAGCTGTCTGGCTGAAGCTATGGCAGAAAGGAAGGACAGAACACAGCTTACCATGCCAGAACCCATCATGTTGGAGAAAGGAAGTGATGTTGCCAGTATGTGCCCACTTTTTTGTGTTGTTTTTGGCCTACATACTAGCTTGCTTGGCTATAGCTCACTCTTCCTTCTGATAAATATTACCTGATTTATAGTTATTAGAGTTTACTGTTTTGACTCAGGCTGGCTTGCATTCTTACTTGCTCATTATGGTGCTCACAGTCCAGCTTTTTCACTTGCACTGATATTGTAACAAAGGCTTAAGAAATATACAAAGCTTATCTCCAGGAACAAGCAGGAAGTCAATCTTCACATATGGTGACGTCGGCACCGACGGAGCCCGCGGGAGCACACTAGTATCCAGTAGGAAAGGCTTTGGAAGCATTCCTCCATGCATGCGTGGTTGCCTTCCCGCCTTAGCTCCTAGTCGCTGTCTTTTTTTCCACAGAACCATCGGGACCTTGTCTGTCAGCCACGTCAAGAAACTTATATATTTTTTGTGGTGCTGTTGAATACTCTTTTTGCCTTCCCATTGCCGACTCGACTTCCCGTTGATTGTGCTCCAGTTCTATTTTATTTTAGTTTATTTTTTAATGGAGTTTTTTTCTTTTTCTTTTTTTTTTTCTTTTTTTAAGAGCTTCAGCCTACCCCTTCATCATCGTGAAACAATTTGACTTTGCCTCAGCCTTTTCCCAGAAATGGAAAAGTCCCGGAGTGGATTTAAAAAATGCTCGAAGTGTTCCAGTACCATTTTTATCACTGACGAGCATAGCTGATGCCTCAAGTGTTTAGGCCCAGACCACGATGTAGATTCCTGTCCCTCCTGTTGTCACATGATTGCCAGAGGTAGGAAGAACAGGGATAAACAGAAGGCTAAGCTGTTTCCAACACTCTCAGCTCCTTCAGTGCACTTCTCGGGGATGTCGACTCCGTATAAGTCCTCCCATATTTCTAGATCACCACTTAGTTAAAAGGACAAGCATCGAGCTGAGTCTCCAGTGCAGAAGACATTATCGACCTCAAGGTCAGCATCAGACACCGACCATTGGCATCATTACGAACACTCCTCTCACTTCAATATAGACCGTCCAGTGAAGCAGCCCCAGCAAGAGGCCTCACCCTCCAAATCTGCAAAGGGGCTCAGGGATACCCTCGAGTTTCAATCCTCGGCGGAGCCCCCAATACCGGCGTCAGGAGTTGGGGCCCACACAGTTGTGTCCGGAGCCACTCTTCCTCCGGTACTGATGCTCGATTACTGTGTCATTGACATCGAAAAGAGCATCGCTGCGCCCCTTGCAGTAGTGACACTGATGGCATTGGGGATATTGCAGTCGGCACCGTTTTCACAGACACTGGCCTCCAAGGTACCTCTCGATACCCTTCCACAGGCATCGCTCCGTAGACCAACCACTACCAAGGTCTTCGGTGCCACTACACTTGATACCCTTGACATTGAAACATCCTTCCGAGCACTGGAGGTATAGAGACCCCCATAGAGATTACTTTGATGTCCTTCCAGACTCTGATTCTCTAAACCAGAGGCCTCCAATTCTAAATCCATTGATTCTGATACCAACAAGGATGTGCCATCAGATTTTCCACCTCCTTATGAGCATCAAAGGTCTCCGCCCAAGGACATGTCTTTTCAAGATTTTATTAAAGACATGGTGGCTGCCCTCGATGTATCTTACTACAGAGACAGAGCCCAGGGTGGAGGAGCTGCACATTCTACAGTATCCATCAGCACCAAAGGAGGTAGCAACCCTTCCGGTACATAACATCTTGAGAAATTTGATGGCTAGGATGTGTGGGAATCTCCTATGTCAACTACTGCAGTCACCAAGAGGCTTGATACTCTTTACAGAGTCCCTCCTTTTCTAGGGTTTCAAAAACCTCAACTCCCTCACCACTCTATGGTAGTGGAGTCTGCCATGACATGGATCAAAAGCCAAAAGAACCACTCATCGGTTCCTCCTGGAAGAGAGGCCAGGACCCTCAGTTGCTTTTGGCAGAAAGGCTTTTTAGGCAACAATGTTAGTCTCCAGAATAGATTCTTACATGCTATATATGGGCATGTTCCTTAGGGATGTATTGAGGGATTTGGCAGAATTTATCACCTTACTGCTCCCTGACAGACAGGCATCTCATCAGATTTTAGTCACACATGCCCAAAATACTTCAAAATGTCTAACCAGGGCAACCTTTGATGTCTTTGTGGCCAACAGCAGGGCTGCTGCAGCCTGCATTGGAGCTAGAAGAACATCCTGGCTTCAGGCATCTGAACTGAAATAATGGGTCCAAAATAAGTTAGTCAACATTCCATGTAATGGGGAGAATCTTTTTGGCCAGAGATGGAGGGAAAAAGCAGGTGAGATAGAAACAGATGACCTCACCATGAAGAGGCTTTCTAGAAAGACAGCAAACCCTTCTTAAAAAGACTGCCCCCAAAAAAACTTTTTCCCAAAGAAGAAACATTACTATCCACCCTATCACTCCTTTTCCTCCTACTCTGCTCCAGAACAACAGAGACAGCAGGACCAAAAACAACTCAGGAAATCCAAGGTTACCAAACCTCAGCCTGCTCCTACTGCTCAACCAACTCAGAGTTTTTGTCTCCTTCCTAAGGAGCATAGCCAATTCTCCCATGACTTCTCCACCTCCTTCCAAGATCCCATGGAGACTAGTCCACTTTGCACACCGCTGGAGAAACATCACCTCAGAACCCTGGATATTACATCTAGTAGGCCAGGGGCTACAGATGATATTCAGAGATCTTCCACCCACTCATTCTGTAAGCCAACCCTCCTTAGATCTCCATCAAACCACCTTGTTACAACAGGAGATCCACTCTCTACTAATGCAGGAGGCAATAGAGGAAGTGCCCCTTTTTCAACAAGGCCTGTTTCTACTCCCAATACTTTCTTATCCCAAAATAGACGGCAGGCCACAGACCTATATTAGATCTCCGAAACCTCAATAAATTCCCTGATGCAACCCTGAAGAACGCTCAACATTTGGGAGAGATCTATGCCTGGTCTCAGGACCTAGACAAATGGCTACACTTTCCCAAGGTGGATGCTATGGTCATGTCAGTGACCAAGCACACCATCATTCCATGGAATGGAGGGGCTGCCCTCCGGGATTAGCAAGAGATATGGTGGGGCTTTTGAGGATGGCTTTTTCTGCCTCTTCCTTGGTGGTCCAGTTGGTGGCGTGTTGAGGCCTAGGTGCTCACGCCGTGCTTTTGGGGGGGTTCAGCTTCTTCTGGATACTGCTGATTCGACACACTTAGAGTCTGTAATGGCCTTTTTGGTAGATGCCTTTTACGATCTACACTTTTCCACTTAAGGGGTTGCGACAGTTATGGTGGCCCAGCGTTGGCTGTGGCTCTAAAATTGGTCTGCATATTCGGCCTCTAAAGGCCGACTGGCCAGATTGCCCTTCAAGGACAGACGCCTCTTTGGGGAAGATCTGGAAAAGCATGTTAAGGACCCGGAGGAGGTTAAACTTCAGAGGTTGCCAGAACATAAGCCCAAGGTAGCCTTTAAGCAATCCTCTTTGAGTACGTTCTCCTTACAGCCTAGGTTCCAGGATGCACAATGATATCATCCAGGGAAACTGGCCACCTCTTCTTGTTCGAGTTCAAAATCCCAGGCCTTTCGTGGAGGTAGTCATCCCTACTCCCAGACCTCCAGAGCCAAGAAATCATCATCTTCGTGCTCCTCCCGCTGACAGGCCGGGGACCCATTCTGGAGTACCACAGATGGGCAGTCATCTCTGCCAGTTTTACCGTGAATGAGTCCATCTCACAACAGACCGTTGTATCCTGGACATCATAAAGCACGGCTATGTCTTGGCTTGCACAAAGCCCATCATAGACTCCTTCGTCGTCTCCCCTTGTGGCTTCCCTGTCAAAAAAGACTGCTAGAACACCATTCAACATTTCCTGGCCCTTCAGCCTGTCCTTTCTGTGCCTCCCTTGGCATGGTACTGGGGAAATACTCCCAGTACCATTCCGAGGCTACTGTTGGACGCTGGATCAAGGAGACTCTTGCTTCTGCATATTTGTTGTGAAGCTAGTCTGCTCCTGAAAAAGACCCACTTGACCTGGGCTCAAGTGGCATCACGGGAGTGTCATCCCAAATGTCTCCTCTAAATATTTGTAGGGTGGCGATGTCTTCTTTATCTACATTTGCAAGGCATTATAATTTGAATGTACAAGCTACAGCAGCGGCACATTTTGGCTCTGTGGTGCTCATGGCTATGAATCCTGTGGTGGCGTATCTTTGGTACTTCTCATTAGTCTGGACTGGTGTAGCAGGAAGATCTGGAAGGGGAAATTTTACTTACTGTTAATTTCTTTTCTTGGAGTCCTGCTAGACCAGTCCAGGACCCACCCTAATTCTGAGCCTGTCATCTCAGCCTTGTACTTTTGTATATAGTTTGCCTTAGGCCTCAAATGTTTTGTCCATGCAGACATTATGTATAGTTGGTCGCAAGGGACCCCTTTGGAGGATTTGTGTGGGGATTCCATTTTCTAGTTATGAAAATACTGGAGGGTTCCCCTAGCTGCACTGAGCTTTATGCCAGTGATGATGTCACAGCATAGCTTGTTTTATCTCCAGGAACAAGCAGGAATTGAGTTTTCACATATGGGTATTGTCGGTACCGATGGAGCCTGTGCGGGAACGCTCCCCAGCTTGCCATTTTGGGCACTAGGCCCTCTTTTCTTTCAAAATGGAGAAACCATCTAGTGGTTTCAAAAAATGTTCAAAGTGTAGTGGTACCATTTCTGCTACCGACACCCATGATTGGTGTCTCAAATGTTTAGGTCCTGACCATTTACCATAGGAGTGTCTCCTTTGTAGAAAAATGACCAAGAGAGGCCTGCAGAACAGAGCTGCAAAACTCTGCACCCTCTTTGCCTCGGATGCAATGTCTGTTGCATTGACGTCATCCAGGGCTTCATCTTCCTCCCATGGATCCTCAGGTAACCAAACCCAGGTCTTCCAAGACCGGCCGGTCCTCAAAGGATAGATCTCCTTCTAAGCATTGAGATGCTACTAACGTTGCCCTCGAGGAAAACACACCGGCCAAACAACCCCGGCGGGAGGCCCCGGCCTCCAAAGCACTAACGGGGTTCCAGGATGTTCCCGAAGCTTCCACCTCCGGAATACTCTTGGTGCCATGTTCTGGTGTCGTGGTCTGCTCCGCCGGTACAGACATCCAGGCATCGGCAGGCTCCATGCATCAACGTATCCTGGCCATCGAGCGCAGTCTTGTGGCTTTATTAGCAGCCTTGGTACCACTAAAACCACTTCAATTGACGCAGTTGTCCGTACCGAATGTACCTGAATCGACGGATGCGCCTCTCTCCATGCTTCCTCCAATGCTGGCACCAGAATCGGTCTCCGGCATCGAGGGTCAGGTATCGAGGAAGTCCGATGCCGACTTCAGTCAATACCGTCAACAAGCAATACGAGAGCTTCCGGCCCGACAATACTTCGAATCCTCCGATTCCGATGACTCTCTGGGTACCGGGGTGGTTCTTCCGGAGGATCCCTCTCCTTTGCCACAGCGTCGGATGTCTCCCCTGGAGGACATGTCCTTTCAGGACTTCATACATGATGTATCAAGGGGACTCTCGATCACCGTGAACCATGAGAAGGAACTGAGAGCTGAAGAGTTGGAAATTCTTCAATATCCAGCAGCTCCTAAGGAGGCTGCTACCCTTCCCATTCACCGAATTTTGCATGATCTCATGCTTAGGATGTAGGAAACACCTTTGGTGCCTCCACATTCTCGGAGATTTGATACAATGTACCGGGTACCGCAGTGTCCCGGTTTCCAAAAAACACAATTACCACACCATTCCATGGTAGTGGAATCGGCAATGCGTAGGATCAAGAGTGCTAAGACGCATTCATCCAACCCTTCAGGTCGTGAGTCGAGAATGCTCGATGCCTTTGGGCATCGATGCTTTCAGTCCTCGATGCAATCAGCTAGAATAAGCTCTTACATACTTTATATGGGTATGTTTCTTCGGGAGGTTACAAGAGATTTGGAACTCATAGCTCCACCTCTTCCCGATGACAAGAGGGCTTACTTCTTCACTCTGGTCAAACATGCCCAGAATATCTCTAAGTTCATGAACTGTGCAACCTCTGATTGCTTTGAGTGCATTAGCAGAACCTCTGCTATTTCCATTGGTGCATGTTGCATTGCCTGGTTACAAGCATCTGATTTGGAACAATGGGTGCAAGACAAGCTGGGACATATTCCTTGCACAGGAGAAAACCTCTTTGGCAAGTCTTGCTAGGACAAAGCTAATCAGCTTGATTCCGAAAACACCACCTTGAACAGATTATCAAGGACCACGGCCAACCCAGCTAAGAAAGACAGTTAAGAAACCCTTTTTCAACAAGAAAAAGAAATTCTATCCATCTTACACCCAGGCTGTCCACTGCCCAGTTCATGCTCCCCAGAAAGGGCAGCAGCAACCCAGAAAGCAGAGGAAGGTCCAAGTCCCTAGAGCTCAACCAGCTCAGCAGACACAGCCTCCCCAAGGACTTTGACTTCTTCCTAGAGAACTTAGTCATCCTGCCCCTGAAGGATCTAGAGCCTCTTACCATCCCAGGCAGACTCTGTCATTTCGCCGAAAGATGACAGCAGATAACATCAGAGCACTGGGCTCTCTCTATTGTAACAGAGGGGTACAAACTCCATTTTCACAGAATGCCCCCTCCCACCATGACAGGACAGTTCAATTCTCAGGGCCCCTTCACCACTCTCTTGTGTCAAGAGGTCACCTCACTACTTGCTCAAGGGGCAATAGAAGAGGTACCCATTTCCCAACAGGGCATGGGTTTCTACTCCCCCTACTTCCTCATTCCAAAGAAGACAGGGGGATACAGACCCATACTAGACCTCAGAGAATTGAACAAGTATCTGTTCCGAGAAACATTCAAGATATCTCCCTCGGAACACTTCTTCCTTACATTCAGTGTCAGGATTGGCTATCTTCTCTAGTTCTAAAGGATGCATATACACATATTCTCAAACATACAGATCACAGGAGATTTCTTTGATTCCTCTTTCAAGGAAGGCATTACCAGTACATGGTTCTACCCTTTGGACTGGCTTCCGCCCCAAGAGTCTTCACAAAATGCATGGCAGTAGTAGCAGCATTCCTGAGAACTCTGGGGATATTCGTCTTACTCTACTTAGACGACTGGCTCATCCGAGCATCAACAGCTCCAGAAGTCAGCTCCTCTCTCCTGTACAATGCAAATCCTGCAGTACCTGGGACTATTCATAAACCTCCCAAAATCTCATCTTATCTCACCCCTTCTCAGTCTCTAGAGTTCATAAGGGCTCTTCTAGACACAAGGCAGTCAAAGACTTTCCTGCCACAACCACGTTGTCTTTGAATACTCCAGCTGGCCTCGCAAGCAGCTATAAAAACTTTTCTAACTGCTCAAGAAATGCCTCAGCTACTGGGGCATATGGCATCCACTGTCCATGTGGTTCCCTATGCTCGCCTACACATGCGAGCAGCTCAGTGGACACAGGCCTTGGGTCGCCTGGGGGACAAAATCAGAAACTCTACACGCCTCATTTTGTCCCTACAGTCGCTGAAAAACCTTCTTTTAGGGTCTCCTTTTCACCAGCCACTACACAAAGCCATCTTGACGACAGATGTGTCCAAGTTAGGTTGGGGGGCTCACTTGGACAATCTCTCCACTCAGGGTCTTTGGACCAAGCAGGAGGCTTGTCTTCACATAAACCTCCTGGAGCTCAGAGCCATCTTCTGTGCTCTTCAAGTATTTCAGGACTGCCTGAGCTTCAAGACTGTTCTTGTCCAAACCGACAATTAAGTAGCCATGTTCTATGTGAACAAGCAGGGTGGAACGGGTTCTCAGGTGCTGTGCAACGAAGCTCTATGCCTCTGGGCCTTCGCCAGAGATCGTCAAATCCACCTACTAGCAGTGTATCTTCCAGGCACACAAAATCTCTTGGCAGACAATCTTGTCGAGTACTACTGCCACATGAGTGGTCTCTTCATCCAGAGCAAATTGCTTGAATCTTTCAGATCTATATCCAGATATAGACCTCTTTGCAAGTCCTCAGAATGCCAAACTTCCCTGGTTCTGTTCCAGAATTCCGGCTCAGAACGATCAGGCAAGGGATGCCTTCCATCTCCATTGGGGTCAGGACTTCCTCTATGCCTACCCACCCATTCCCCTAATTTCCAAAGCTCTATTCAAGTTTCAGAGAGACAGGGGCCATATGATCCTCATAGCCCCATGCTGGCCACAACAGACGTGATATCCACTGCTTCTACGTCTCTCTCAAGCCAAGCCTCTGGAGTTGGGTTGTGCTCCAGATTTTCTTTCCCAGGATAACGGGAAGCTATTGCACCCAAATCCTCAGTCTCTACACCTCACGGCGTGGCTGCTGAAAGCCTAGAATTCCAGGATATCAACCTTTCTCAACAGGTAAAGGATATCCTTTTGGCTTCAAGAAAACCTTCCACTAGGTGGGCCTACGCCGTTAAGTGGAGAAGGTTCTCTATCTGGTGTTCAAATAACGAACTTAATCCCTTTTCAGTTCCAGTGGAGGAGTTACTGGAGTATCTCCTCTATTTATCATCCTCTGGTCTTAAGACCAATTCAATAAGGGTCCACCTTAGTGCCATTGTGGCTTTCCACAAGCCCTTGGATGGACAACCTGTCTCAACTCAACTGCTTGTAGCGTGTTTTATGAGAGGTCTACTCTTAACTAAACCTCCCATTAAGCCACCACCCGTGGCATGGAATTTGAATCTTGTCCTTGGGCAGCTTATGAAACCGCCCTTCGAACCCTTAGCAACTACTTCTTGAAAGGTAATATTCCTAATTGCCCTCACTTCTGCAAGACGCATCAGTGAGCTACAAGCTTTAGTGGCTGATCCTCCTTATACAAGGTTCCACCATGATAAAGTAATTCTTAGGACTCGCCCTCAATTTATGCCAAAGGTGGTTTTGCCTTTTCATTTAAACCAGTCTGTTTACCTTCCTGTATTCTTCCCTAGGCCTCACGCCTCTAATGCAGAAAGGAATCTTCATACTCTGGATTGTAAAAGAGCTTTAGCTTTTTTACCTTCAAAGAACTAAGCAACATAGAAAGGTTTTTCAGCTTTTTGTTGCTTTTGACTCCAGTCATCTTGGATTACCAGTTTCCAAGAGAATTTTGTCTAAATGGATTGCAGATTGCATATCCTTTGCCTATGAGAGCAAGAGACTTTCTCTTGAAGGTCATGTCACAGCTCACAATGTAAGAACAATGGCAGCCTCTTATGGCTAATCTTCGCTCAGTGTCCATTGATGACATCTGTAGAGTATCCACTTGGGCTTCGGTACACACCTTTGCAGCCCACTACTGCTTAGACAAGGACTCCCGTCGGGATGCCTCGTTTGGCCAGGCTGTTCTCCAGCATCTCTTTTAGACTTAGAACAACTCCTACCCACCGTCCCAGGGTTCGATGCCAGAGATCCATGGGAGGAAACATGACCCATCTCAACCTGGGTTTCGCAGCTTCTGGGGTCATCTCCGTGGCATCTTTCAGCTGAGGAGTCCCATATGTGAAGACTACATTCCTGCTTGTTCCTGGAGATAGCGTAGTTATTCACCTGTAACAGGTGATTTCCGGGAACAGCAGGAATTGATTCTTCACAACCCGCCCACCTCCCTTAGGAGTTATATTTCTCTCTCTCTCTCCTTCTCTTCTTTGCCTCAGCTATAAACTCAACTGAAGAGGGAGAGTTGGAAAGGTGGGAAGGCAGCGGCGCAGGCACAGTGGGATGCTCCCAATAGCTTTCTGATTGGACGCTGGGGCGCGTTCCTGCACAGGCTCTGTCGGTACCGACGATACCCATATGTGAAGACTCAATTTCTGTTGTTCCCGGGTATCACCTGTTACAGGTGAGTAACTACGCTTTTTCTGTCTCCTTCTGCTGGCAGAGGGAGATAGCCCATTTGTCTGGACTGGTCTAGCAGGACTCCAGGTAAAGAAATTAACAGTAAGTAAAATTTCCCTTTCAGAGCTTTTGACAATACTGAGCATCTGTGAGTTGCTGCACAGAATCATTATGTGTAGCCATGCAGTCCTTTTTACCAATGGAACACCAAGACCACATTTCTCACTCATCAAGCCATCCATAGTTGGGTATACATTTAGAGCCCGATATTGAGTTGTGACAGCTATGCATCTCTAAGAGGCACATAGCCATCTTCATTGAATGTTTACACTGGATATTCAATCTGGAGCCATATCCAGGCACCAAAATTGAATATCTGGGTCTTCCACCATATGCCGCAAGCCGCAGAAGCTAACCACAGCGGCAGTGTTGAGCCACTGCCCGCTTAGCTTCCACGGGTAGAGAGAGATGAGGTTTTCCTGTGCCTATCTTTTACCCATGGGTCACTAACCGGATAGCAGCTCAATATCGCTGCTGCCCAGTTAGCAACGGTGCCACCTCTTCCCCAGAACACCCACAACATGCGGATTGCATCAGTGCGCGTGTAGCAGTGGAACTGGGGGAATATTCATCAGCACTAACCATGTTAGTGATGATGAATATCACAATACAGCGGCATTTACATGCTTTACAGGGTTTTAAAAACCACATAAATGCTGTTGAATATCGGGCTCTTAGTGTCTCCACCCATTTCCCACCGATATTAGCTCATTTTTGCTGTCAGAAAACCCTTGTTAGTTTTTCTAATCAAGCTCTTAGAGGGTAATTGTACGGTCAGTCTGTCCTGTTATCAAATCATAAGTCATCCCATTATGTAGCACTGAGTCGTCATTTTATTGTGACTACTTTTCATCCATTGCCACTGAGTGAAGAAAGTCAGAGGCTTCAAGAAGTATGCCTGGTATGATAGCACCATGTCAGATGCCAACCCCTTGGTATGATCCTGCCATGCTTGAAAAGTAGGCATGATATCCCTAGCAGTTATACCTGCCAACAAATGACCATTAGGGGTCTTCAAAGCCATCAGGAATGTAGAGAAGCTCTTTGGCTTCCCAGAGTGTTCTATTTATGTTCATTGGCATTGACAGCATCAACCTTGGAGGACCCTGAAGCTGCACTTGAATGTTGGCAGTGCATCAAAATTGAGAATGTCATGAAGCACTGATAGAGGCCATCACACCAAAGCATAATCTGAGTCTTGCTCAAAGATTACACTGCATCAACACTGAGGTCAAAGGACAGTGATGTGAAATATTGAGCAAAAGCAAAGTGACACTGTCATTGGTCCTTGTTGGTACCAATGTCAAGAGAGGATTGCAGCAGTCATACCAGCTCTCCAGCATTCTCGCATTAAGGGAGCGCTCATCCTTATGTACATCTGAGAAATTCAGCAGTCTCTGGAGATCCAGGTCAGAGTCATTTATAAATCTCAAGTGACTCAGGAAGATGTCGCTACTTCTACTGCTTCCATGCATTTTCAGCATCAGCAGTATTTGAGAAGGAGCTGGAGACAAATATTCAAGAAACATTTTGTTTCTATCTAGCAAACATTGCTGCACTCATTGCATCAAAATCAGTAATACTTTGATGATGTCTCTTGGCATTGCTTTGATGCTGGTGCTTTGAAGGGCAGCGCTATCGGTACCAGCCATCCCATTATTTATTTCCAGCATATTAGGAAGGAAACTGAAAAATCTCTTCTCGCTGATTTTGTTAGAGAACATAGCAGAGACAATTCCATTTCTGTTGGAGGAAGGTGAAGAGCTCAGGCCATACAAGTTGGACATCTTCCAATATCTCAACTGTCTTTTGAAGGCATGACCATATCCATTTACAACAGCTTAAGGAGGCACAGGTGAGAAATGGGGCCTCCCTATTCTGTGCCACCACTGAATAAGGACGTGAACTACATATATAGAGTCTAAATGGATTTGACGAGTAGCAATTGTCACATCATTCGGTAGTGGTTGAATCTATCCTTAAGAAGATCACTCCTCCATGTCCCCTCAGAGGAATGCTTGTACTTTGACCTTGGGAGATTTACCAGAATGTTATGTTCATTTCTCACATAGCTTCAGAAGTAACTACTTCTCCAGGACCAAGCAGGAAGTCAGTCCTCACTTATGGGTGACGTCGGCGCCGACGGAGCCCTCGCGGAGCAATTTTCCCCAGCTTTCAAAGAAAGCCTTTGGGAATTGCAGCGCGCATGCGCGGTCCTCTTCCCGCCCAAGGGTGCCATCTTAGCCAGTCTTCTTTTTTCCGCGGAGCCCTACAGACGTACCCATCGTGTCCCCGCGAAAAAGTTGATATTTACTCATAATTTACTCTTTTTTCCTTCGGTTCGACGCCGGTCTTTTTCCCGCCCGGACTCGCGACGCCGGTCACGAGTCCTCTTCTTCTTTTTCGGTTTTTCTGACTTAGTCAGTTTCGGTTTTTCCCTGGCAGCCCGGTCCTTTGACCTCGCCGGGGCCCTTTTTCCCCCCATGGCTGCCAGTGGTTTCAAGCGGTGTGGTCAGTGTGACCGAAATATGTCACTAACTGACACACACGACAATTGCCTCCGCTGCCTGGGCCCGGATCATGAAGAAATGATCTGTGGGCCCTGCGGCAAAATGTCCTCCAAAGCGTTGAGAAGTCGGCGGCATCAGCGGGATAGGATCTTCGCTGACCCCAGCCGTACCCGGACCTCGTCGGAGGCCTCCGCGTCCAGGGGTTCCAGCTCGGACCGTCGCCGGAGTTCCTCCGATAGGGGTTCTCCCTCCGGGGACCATCGTCGGAAGGTGAAACCCGCGAGGGCGGCGTCGGTGGACGCTCCTGGCTCCGCGAGGGCCAGGTCGCATAGCCCCGATAGCCGTCCCGGGTCCTTGGAGAAGGAGCACCTCTCGAAGCGACCTCGCCTGGAGTCGGAGCTGCCTGCTCGGGTAAGTCCTGTGGTCCTCCTGGACTCGCCTCCGAGACCGCCGACGTCGGGCCCGACGCCGTCGGGGCCCGAGTCGGGGACTGCTGGGTCACCTGAGCTCGGACTCAGGTTGACGGCCTTGGAGAGCAGACTGTCTGCCTTCATGGACCAGCAGCGGGCACTGCTCGCCGGCCTCGCTGGCGCCGCTGCCCCGACCGCCGGGACGTCGACGTCTAAGTCGACCCCGGAGACCGAGCCGATCCTCGAGTCCATGCGAACTCGAGTCGATCCTCGGTCGAGGTCACCCTCGGCCTCCCGTTCGGGACCGAGGTCGC
Organism: Ichthyophis bannanicus; assembly: GCA_033557465.1. NCBI lineage: Eukaryota > Metazoa > Chordata > Amphibia > Gymnophiona > Ichthyophiidae > Ichthyophis > Ichthyophis bannanicus. The sequence goes on from CM066036.1 coordinate 329,185,825, forward strand.
CGACGCCGACTCCCTCGGCGTCGGGGCGGCAGGCGCCGCGCCCTGCCCGGGCCGACCCCACCGAGTCCTCGTCGAAGTCGGTCTGGGAGTCTGAAGAGGAAGAGTCACTTGATTCTTTTCGGACTCGGTGTGTCCCCTCGGACTCACCTGAGTCCGAACCTCGGAAGCAGTCCCCCCCGGAGGATGCCCGGTTCTCGGACTTCGTCAGGGATATGGCCAAGGCTTTGGCCTTCCCTGCAGATCCCGAGGAGGAGCCTCGAGCCGAAGAGCTCGACGCCCTCCAGTATGACTCTCCCGCCAGGGAACACTTTACTGTACCGGTTCCTCCCATGCTGGAACGACTACTCTTCCGCATGTGGGAGAGTCCGGCCTCCTCGCCGGTCCTGAGCAAGCGGGTCGATTCTATCTATCGAGTCCGCAAGAGCCCTGGCTTCCAGAAAGCACAGCTACCACACCATTCCATGGTAGTGGAATCGGCCATGCATCGTCTTAAGAGCCAGAAGATGCACTCCTCGGTGCCTCCTGGCAGGGAGGCCCGTAACCTGGATGGCCTTGGTAAGAAGTGTTTCCAGGGCTCTATGCTTGCGTGTCGTGTCCAGACTTACCAGCTATACATGGGCATGTATCTCCGAGACCTGGCTAGAGAGCTAGCCGGATTCTCCGCTGGTTTGTCCGAGGAACCCTTGCGGAGGTTCCTGGCCTTGTCCTCTGGCATTCGGGAATGCTCAAAATTCATATCCCGAGCAGCCTATGATGGCTTTGAAGCTTCGGCTCGAGTGGCCGCAGCCGGCATCGGTGCCCGCCGACAGGCTTGGCTTCAGTCGTCTGACCTTGAGCCCTGGGTGCAGGACAAGTTGGTCGATGTCCCCTGCCGAGGCGAGAACCTCTTTGGCAAGCCCATGGCTGATAAGGCTGCACAGATCGAGACGGAGACTCTCACCAGGACTAGGCTTTCTAGGAAGACCTCCGCCCCTTCCCAGAAAAAGAAGGGCTCGGGAAAGAAGTCCTTTTACCCGAGAAAGGCGGCTGCCTACAAACAATACCCCCACTATCAGGCCCCTGCAGCTCCCCAACAGGGCCAGCAGGCCAAGGGACGGGGTAACGGGTCCCGTAGGCAGCAAGCCCCCAAGCCTGCACCACCAGCCCCTGCTCAGCAGGGTGGGGGCTTTTGACTCCTTAAGCATAGCCTCTCCCCCTCTGCTGGTTCCTCCCAGCACCGGAGGCCGGCTGGTTCACTTCGCCCACAGGTGGTCCAGCATCACCTCAGATGCCTGGGTGCTTCAAGTCGTGAGAGAAGGCTATCTTCTCCACTTCCACCAGGTCCCTCCCTCCTATTTTCCGGGAGAACCTCCACGACCCCCTCTGCACAGGGAATTACTCCTTCAGGAGTTAGCAGGTCTTCTACAGGAACAGGCGGTGGAACCGGTGCCCCACCACCTGAGAGGTCAAGGCTTTTATTCCAGGTACTTTCTAGTACCCAAACGGACAGGAGGCCTCAGACCCATCCTGGACTTGCGCAACCTCAACAAGTTCCTCGTGCGGGAGAAGTTCAAGATGCTTACCCTTGGAATCCTTCTGCCCTACCTCCAGCAGGGAGATTGGCTATGCTCCTTGGATCTAAAGGATGCCTACACGCACATCCTCATCCACCCAAGCCACCGCCAATACCTAAGGTTTGTGGTGGCCGGAAATCATTACCAGTACCGAGTACTACCCTTTGGCCTGTCCTCCGCACCGCGAGTCTTCACAAAATGTCTCGCGGTGGTGGCGGCCCATCTCCGGCTTCACGGCCTCTGTTTTCCCGTGTACCTCGACGACTGGCTCATCAGAGCAGCGTCCGCTCCGGAGGTCACCAACGCCACACGTCGCACGGTGACTCTTCTGCAGCACTTGGGCTTTGTTATAAACTTCGCAAAGTCCACTTTGCTCCCCTCACAGGATCTCGAGTTCATCGGCGCAAGGCTGCACACTCCTCAGGCCCGAGCGTTCCTACCGCTCGACAGGGCTCAACGGCTCATGGACCTTGCCGACCGTTTTCGCAGCCAGCCCCTGGTCTCCGCCAGGCGCTTCCTGAGACTACTCGGCCATATGGCTTCCACCGTCCATGTGACCCTCAATGCCCGCCTGAATATGCGGCCTGCTCAATGGTGTCTCCGCAAGCAGTGGCGACAAGCCACAGGCGGCCTAGCAGACCTAGTGCGCGTCTCCGAGCCGCTGTTCTCGTCCCTCCAGTGGTGGCTTCATCGGCCGAACCTGGTACTCGGCATGCCTTTCCAGTCACCTCAGCCGGCCCGGGTGCTGACGACAGATGCATCCCTCCTGGGCTGGGGAGCACATTGCCAAGGGGCACGTACTCAGGGCCTCTGGGCCACGTGGGAGTCTGCTCAGCAGATCAACTTCCTGGAGCTCAGAGCGATCCGCCTGGCTCTCAAGGCCTTCTCCCACCTGACCTCTCACCAGTCCGTCCTTGTCCAGACGGACAATCAAGTTGCCATGTTCTACGTGAACAAGCAGGGGGGCACGGGCTCCTTCCTTCTCTGTCGGGAAGCGCAGAAGCTCTGCTCTTGGGCCGTCAATCACGGCGTTCTTCTCAAGGCAGTTTATCTCCCAGGCCAAGAAAATTGCCTGGCGGACAAACTCAGCAGGATCCTCCAGCCGCACGAGTGGCGCCTGGATCCCTTGGTAGTCCAGAAGCTCTTTCTGAAGTGGGGCCTCCCCACGATGGATCTCTTTGCCAGCCCTCTCAACCGGCAACTTCCTCGCTTTCTGCTCTCGTCAGCCACACCCCCTTCGAGTTGCGGCGGACGCTTTTCTACTCTCATGGTCGGGGAGCCTTCTGTACGCTTTCCCTCCCATCCCGCTAGTCTCTCGGACTCTTTTCAAGGTTCTCCGAGACAAAGCCTTCATGATCCTGGTGGCCCCTCGCTGGCCCAGACAGCCGTGGTTTCCACTCCTGCTGCAATTAGCGGTTAGAGGATCCATTCCCTCTGGGGTTACAACCGGATCTCCTCACTCAGGATCAGGGGTCTCTGCTACACCCCAACCTCATGTCTCTCAACCTAATGGCCTGGCTGCTGAGAGGGTAGTCCTTGCTCCCCTTCTCCTGCCGGCAGAGGTGGAGGAGGTCGTCCTAGCTTCGCGACGACCTTCTACCCGCAAATGCTACGCCCTTAAGTGGCGTCGTTTTTCCGTTTGGTGTACCCAACATTCTCAGGATCCCTTCTCCTGCCCGGTGTCGGTGATCTTGCAGTACTTGCTATACCTCTCTAATCTGGGACTTAAGTCCAACTCCGTCAAAGTTCACCTCAGTGCTCTTTCAGCACATCATGTGCCGGTGGACGGCAGACCTCTCTCCAACGACCCTCTCGTAGCGAGGTTTCTCCGAGGTCTCCTTCTACTTAAACCACCTCTGCGCCCGCCAGCGCCTGACTGGGACCTGAATGTGGTTTTACAGCGGATCACCTGTCCGCCTTTTGAACCTATGGCTACCTGTTCTCTCCGTTTTCTTTCTTGGAAAACATTGTTCTTGATAGCCCTCACTTCCGCTAGACGCGTAAGTGAATTGCAGGCCCTCGTGTCTGATCCCCCTTACACTCGGTTCTACAAAAATAGGGTAGTCCTACGGACTCACCCAAAATTTCTTCCAAAAGTGGTCTCCCCTTTTCACATCAATCAGGAGGTGGTACGTCCAACCTTCTTTCCCAGACCACACTCCAGCCGAGCTGAAACGGTCCTCCATACCCTGGACTGTAGAAGGGCATTGAACTTCTACCTTGACCGTACGCGGGAGCACCGTAAAGCTGCTCAGCTTTTTGTGTCTTTTGACCCCAATAAATTGGGGCTCCCGGTCTCCAAGCGTACTCTGTCCATCTGGGTTGCGGACTTTATCTCTTGGGCTTATGGGGCAGCCGGACTCTCCTTGGAAGGTCGAGTCACGGCTCATTGCGTTCGGGCAAAGGCTACGTCAGTGGCTTACCTCCGCTCTGTTCCGCTGGCAGACATCTGCCGGGCCGCTACTTGGTCTTCGAGCCAGACTTTTGCGGTCCATTACTGTCTCGAGAGGGAGTCCCGCAGGGACAGTGCTTTCGGACAGGCAGTCCTCCGTAATCTCTTTGAGGTCTGAGCAACTCCTACCCTCCATCCCGGATGTGGGCTACCGGTGGGTAATAATTCAGCGAAGATTCTTTCCTTCTGTGCTGCTGAGCTAGAGGGAGCTCATTTTTGTGCTTAGGGTCTCCGGTAGCCTTAAGCTTGGGAGTCCCATAAGTGAGGACTGACTTCCTGCTTGGTCCTGGAGAAAGCGTAGTTACTCACCTGTAACAGGTGTTCTCCAGGAGCAGCAGGAATCAGTCCTCACAACCCTCCCTCCTCCCCATGGAGTTGCAATCATCTGCTTTAGTTTTTTTGCAAATTTTTATGCTGTCTTTTTTAGCTATGTCATCTGACTGGCTAAGATGGCACCCTTGGGCGGGAAGAGGACCGCGCATGCGCGCTGCAATTCCCAAAGGCTTTCTTTGAAAGCTGGGGAAAATTGCTCCGCGAGGGCTCCGTCGGCGCCGACGTCACCCATAAGTGAGGACTGATTCCTGCTGCTCCTGGAGAACACCTGTTACAGGTGAGTAACTACGCTTTCAGCCCGATTTTACCTATGGACCCTGTGTCGTGCAGGGCCCAGGACAAGTGCCTCTTTTGCCCATAGCTAAAAGTGGCCCTGTCTGCTCATCTACGAACCATACTCCAGTGGCTGACCACAGAAACTAACATGTTCAGAGGGACTCCCCTGTGTGTGTCAAGCTTCTACATATGTCATTCCAAACTAAGAGCAATATTTTACTCTTTGTTCACCATCTCCTTGTTCAATAAGTACTGATCCAAACCGACAAGTGGCCCTATTTTATATCAACAGGGTTGGAATGGGATTACTTGACTATATTGAGAGGCAGTACAAATATAGGATTTTATAATTCTCAATTAGCTTTTATCCAGGCAACTTACATCTTTGGAAAGTAAACCACTTAATAGACTTGGTAGAATCCTTCAACTTCACAAATAGTTGCTAGATCTGCTTGTTCTCTGGCCAGCCTTCTCAAACTGGAGAATTCCTCAATTACACTTGTTAGCTAACAACTGTCTCCAAATTGCTTTGCTTTGTTTAGAATGCACTGACCACAGAATTGGTTTTGCCCCTCCTCTATGTATCCGCCTAATGGCAAAAGAAGTTTCCAGGTGGTTCTGCTAAACCAATCCAGACAAACAGGTAGCATCAACTTGCCAGCAGATGATGGAAACAGAGAGAGAATAACAAAGCTCCGAGTGATGATATCACTGGTATAAGGTATGCTGCATCTTAGGGGTATTCTCCAGTATTTCTTTGTCTCCATCAGATAGCGATTGCTAGACTGGTACAGTATGCTGATCTTTGGCTCCTGAGCAGCCATCCTGCAAGTAGCTCCCAGTTGAGCCAGCTTATTAGCGGTCTCCATGAGATATCTTCAGCTGCCCCTCTGGAGACCTTTGGGGGGAAGGTTGGACTCCCCATCAGCTTGCTGACCAGTTGAACCCAGGCTTGGTCCTGGTGTAGAGGCCCTGGAAGGGCTGTCCCAGGAGCACTGGGACCCATGCTTTCTCATCTGAGCCCCTTCTAGCACACTTTCATTCTGCCTCCCCATTTCTGCTACATGTATTTTTTAAAAAAGCGAGTGAAAGGGGCCATGCCAGGTATGCTTCTTATTGGTAAGGTCAGATTGGGGCCGATCCCCAGTGAGCTATTGATCCCCGGTGACTATCTCCCTCGGGGGGGCTGCAGAAATTGGCAGCAGTTGGGCAGTGTTTGCTGTATCTCCAGATGCCAGAGGGGCAGATTTCTCTTTTCACCATAGGATTGCTACCTCTATATTTCCATGGCCATGGTGCATTGTGAATAGCTGCAGGCCCGCAAATACTGGAGGAGACCTGGCCACCTTTTTATGGCTCAGTGGTTTCTGAAGTAGTTTTCCCAGCAGTGGTGGCTCTCAGATGCACCTATGCCCATGGCCTAGGTCACATGCAGAGTGCTACAGCTTTCATTTTGGCATGCATTATTGTGGCCTGGTGCTTTGAGCATTGCTGTTTTTAATTTTACTGATATGTGGCCATAGATACTGCTGCCTAGCCTGTGGCAAGTGGTGGCCTGACCTGATGGAGCCGGCATTTGTGCCCCATGTGCCGCTGACCTCTGTGGGGGAGTCTGGTATTTAGGAAAAACTGGTGCAGAAGGGGCTGAATGACCATGCAAGCCCAACTTACCATAGTCATGAAGAAGGTGGGAGCAGTCGTCTTTTCTCTGGATCATGCGATTTCTGCCTCTTAGCATGACTCTCGGATCTACCTTTCTGTACCTGAAATCTCTCCAGGAATCCAGGCCCAGATCTCTGCCTTTTTATCCAACATTGCTGCGTGGATGTCTCGCCGCAGTTTGAAACTGAATATGGCCAAAACTGAGCTCCTTATCTTTTCCCCTAAACCCATCTCCCCCCTTCTTCCCTTCTCTATTTCTGTGGATAACACTACACTCCTTCCTGTTTCCCCAGCTCGCAACCTTGGAGTCATCTTTGACTCTCTCTTTCTCTGCACATGTCCAACAGATAGATAGCTAATATATATGTCACTTCTTTATAACATTGGCAAAATTTGCCCCTTCCTTTCTACACATACTACTAAGTCCCTCATCCACTCTCTAATCACCTCCTGTCTTGACTATTGTAACCTGCTCCTCACTGGTCTCCTTCAGAATCATTTTTCTCCCCTTCAATCAGTTCAAAACTCAGCTGCATGGCTTATCTTCCATCAGTGTTGCAATGCTCATGTAACCCATCTTTTGAAGTCACTTCACTTGCTCCCTATCCATTTCCGCATCCAGTTTAAACTTCTATTTACCTACAAGTGCATTCATTCTGCGTATCCTCACTACCTTTCCTCGTATCTTACTCTACACTCCTTCTCAGGAACTCCGCTCCTCTGGCAGATCCATTTTATCTGTGCCCTTCGCTGCCATTGCCAACTCCAGACTTCATTCCACCTTGTTGCTCCATATGCTTGGAACAGACTACTTGAGTCGGTGCGACAGGCTCCTCCAATGGCCCTATCCAAGTCATAAGAACATAAGATATGCCATACTGGTTCAGATAAAGATCCATCAAGCCCAGTATCCTGTTTCCAACAGTGGCTAATCTAGGTCATATGTACCTAGCAGTTTCCCCAAAAGACACAGGTTCCACAATGCTTGTACTGGGTCAAGCATTGATATCCTGGGTCCCTTCTTAATAATGGTTTATGGATCTTTCCTCCAGGAACTTGTCCAAACCTTTTTTAAACCCAGCTACACTAACAGCCTTTACTACATCCTAAAGTAACAAATTCCAGAGTTTGATTACACGTTGAGTGAAAAAATATTTTCTTTTATTAGTCTTAAATAGTTTATCTTATAGCTTCATTGCATGTCTCCTAGTCTTTCTATATTTTGATAACGTAAACAATCGATCTACGTTTACCTGTTCCACTCCGTGCATTAATTTATAGACTTCTATCATATCTCCCCTCAGCCATCTCTTTTCCAGGTTAAAGAGCCCTAACTTTTTAGCCTTTCTTCATAGGAGTATCCTTCCATCCCCTTTACCATTTTGGCGGCTCTTCTCTGAACCTTTTCTAATATCACTATGTCATTTTTAAGATACGGCGACCAGAATTGCACACAATATTCAAGGTGCGGTCTCACCATGGAATGATATAGAGGCATTATAATATCTTTTGTTTTATTTTCCATTCCTTTCCTTATGATACCTAGCATTCTATGTACTCTCTTGGCCGCCACTGCACACTGGGTGTAGGGTTTTAACATGTTATCCACAATGACACCTAAATCTTTTTCCTGGGTGGTGGTTCCTAATGTGGAACCTTGCATCGTGTAACCATAGTTTGGGTTGTTCTTCCCTAGGTGCATAACTTTGCACTTGTCCACATTAAATTTCATCTGCCATTTTGATGCCCAGTCTTCCAATTTATCAAGATCCTCTTGCAATTTTCCACAATCCTCTTGGGTTTTAACAACTTTAAATAGTTTTGTGTCATCTGAAAATTTGATAACCTCACTCGTTATTCCACTTTTCAGTTCATTTATGAATATGTCAAAAAGCAGTGGACCCAGCACAGTCAAAGTCCAGGCTGAAGACCCACCTCTTTGAGGCTGCTTTTGGATCCTGATGCTTCTCATTTTCTTGTCCACTACTTATGTGTATCTTGCTATACTCTAGTCCCTAGTTATGTGATATTTTTTCATCTTGATTAGACTGTAAACTCTGATGAGCAAGGACTGCGTACACCTTGTAGCTTTATACAAATGTTTAGTAGTAGTAGTAGTCTTGCCAAAGGTGGGAGTGCACGGAGGGGGTATCCCTTGGGGACTTTCTCCTTCTCGCAACTTTCAGGAGTGTTTTTGCAGGACTTCGTCATGTTTATGCACCAAATGTGGTTCTTATGGCAGGACTCCTTTCTTCTGTCTCAAGGGGCTTTAGCTGCTTAGGCAGCGGCCTCCACTACCATAAGCTATGAGGCAGGGGGCCCATCACAGAAGCAAACTTACCTCCACCTACCTGTAATGCTGTGTGCAGGGCCTGTGAGGAGGTCTTGGCGCAACAAGATCCTTCCCCTTTGGGGGACAGTTGAGGGTCCAGTCATGGTCCCCAAGGAGTAGGGTCCTTTAGGTCGATTCTAGACCTCAAAGCAGTCGCCTTATCTGTGGGTGTCTCAGTTTCAGATTAAGTCACTCGGGTTTGTCATCCAAGCAGTCAGGAAGGGAGAGTTTCTGCCTTCCTTGGATCTAGCCGAGGCTTATTTCCATATTCCCATTCAAGAGGATCAGCAGAAGTTTCTGCACTTTGCTATCCTGGGCAGACATTTTCAATTTCATGCCCTACCTTTCAACCTGTTGATGGCTCCCAGATGTTTATAGTGGCGGTTTTCCGTCGTGAGCAGATCCAGGTGCATCCATACCTGGACAGCTGGCTCATCAGGGCAAAATTGCAGGACAGTGGTAGTCTTATGACAACACATGTTAGTGCAGTTTCTGGAAAGCTTGAGCTGGGCCATGAACCATGCCAGGAGTCATCTGGGGCTCTTGCAGTCCCATATGTACTGTACCTCAGGCCACGGTTCGATACCTGCTTAAGGAGGGTGTATTTTTTTTTTTTAATTAAAGTTTCCTATCTTTTACATTAAGTAAAACATAGAAAATTAAGGATATAATCCACATCACATTCACATCATACACAAGAAAAATGATAGCCCACTTCAAGAGGGAGGTAACCCTAGATGGTACATGAAAAGCTGAATTCAATAAACCAGTTCATACTAGAATATATCACATCATCCATTTGCAATAATCCACAGAGATCATCAAGGAAAAGGAAATCTCCAGGAACAAGCAGGAATGAGTCTTCACATATGGGTATCGTTGGTACCGACGGAGCCTGCGCGGGAACGCTCCCCAGCGTCCAATAAGAAAGCTTTTGGGAGCATCCCACAGCGCCTGCGTGCTGCCTTCCCACCTTTCCCAACCGCCTCTCTCCAGTTCTTCTTTTCCACGGAGCCAGCAGGTCGTGTTCCTGTCACCGCAGAAGAAGTTCTTTATTTTTTCTTTATTCTTTTGTGTCGCGTCTGCCTTCTTCGACGTCGGACCGGTACCGCCGGTCTTTCTTTTGTTTCTTTCATTTAAAAAAAAAAAAAAAACGCTTTATTTCTACTGTGCATTTTCAATTTTTGGGCCCTAGGCCTAAAAATATTTTCCTCATGGAGAGAAGCCTGCTTCTGGGTTTAAAAAATGCACAAAATGTGGCGGTACTATTTCTGTCACCGCCACCCATGACTGGTGTCTAAAGTGTTTGGGACCTGACCATTCCATCACGGATTGTATGTCCTGTACTATGATGTCTAAGAGAGATCGGCGGAACCGAGCAGCCAAGCTCAGTACCCTGTTTCCCTCTGATGCAGCTTCGGTAGCATCGACGTCTTCCAGGGCCTCCTCTTCCTCTCGTGGATCTCAGGTAACCAAGCATAAATCTGGCCGGTCCTCGAAGGGTAGATCTCCCTCCAAGCATCGAGATGCCTCCAGGCTTGCCCTTGAGGATTTCGCACCGGCAAAATTACTCCGGCGGGAAGCTCTGGCTTCCAAAGCATTATCTATGGGGTCACAGGTTGACATCGATGTCTTGGCCTCGACAGATCACCTGTTGCCGTGTTCTGGGATACCGGTGGCTCCCACTGGTGCCGACATCCAGACTCTGGTGGCGTCGATGGATCAGAAGATTCTGACCATGCAGCGCACCTTAACGGCTTTCATACAGGCTGCGACGCCTCCAGTACTGCAACAATCCCTGTTGCTGGTTCTGGCATTGCTCCCGGTACCGGTACCGATTGCATCGACATCGGCTTCGGTGTCGACTGCAACGGTACCCTGTCCTGTGATGCCCATCGGTACTGAACCGGTACCGATTACTCCCGATGTCAATCCCACTCGATACAGTTATCGGGCTTTACAGGAGCATGCAGACAGGCGATACTTCGATTCCTCTGAGGACTCTGAGTCTGAGGGTTCTGTAGAAGCATCGATACTTCTTCCTCAGGAGTCTTCTTCACCTAAACAAAGAATGTCTCCTCCAGAAGACTTGTCTTTTCAAGACTTTGTTATGGAAGTGGCTAGGGGCCTCTCTGTCACAGTGGCCCCTGAGTCAGAACCCAGAGCCAAGGAATTGGATATTTTACAATATGCTAAAGCTCCTAAGGAGGCAGCTACTTTACCTGTTCATGAGATTCTTTATGATCTCATGTTGAGGATGTGGGAGACACCTCTCACCACCTCTCCTCATTCTCGCAGGTTAGACACCATGTATCGTGTCCCTCCTTGTCCTGGCTTCCACAAGACTTAGCTTCCTCACCACTCTATTGTGGTAAAGTCTGCCATGAAGAAGATAAAGAGTGCAAAAAGACACTTATCTAATCCTCCAGGGCGTGAATGCAGGACCCTGGATGCTTTTGGCCGAAGGGTTTTCCAAGCTGCTATGCTAGCTGCTAGGATCAATTCCTATAGTCTCTATATAGGAATGTTTCTAAAAGAAGTCACACATCATCTGCAGACTTTAACCCCTTTCATTTCAGAGGATAAAAGAGAGGAGTTTCTCACTTGGCTCAAACATGCCCAAGATGTCTCCAAATTTTCCAACCGTGCAGCCTTTGACTCTTTTGAGTGTGTAAGCAGAGCTTCGGCTATTGCCATAGGGGCACGCAGAATTGCTTGGCTACAAGCTTCTGATTTGGAGCTCTGGGTCCAAGATCAATTGGGAAATCTCCCTTGTACAGGTGAAAACCTTTTTGGTAAGGATTGGCAAGCAAAGGCCACTCAGATGGATGCTGAGAACTCTGCTTTGGATCGACTTTCAAAGTCTACTTCTGCTCCTGTTAAGAAAAGATTGTTTAAAAAGACATCTTTTTCCAAAAAGGGAAGATACTATCCTGCTTATGGTCAGCAGGCATCTTCTGCAGGTCGTTTTGCTGCAAAGCATCAGCAACCACCTAAACAGGCCAAGTCAAAGGCAGGTAGACCTTCCACGGCCTAGCAGCCTCAGCCTCCTCAGGGCCTTTGACTCGCTACTAGAGAACTTAGCCTTTCTAGCTCTGGAAGGACCAGAGCCCCTTACCATCCCAGGAAGGTTGACTTATTTTGCTCCCAGATAGGAGCAAATCACAGCAGAGCAATGGACACTCTCCATCATAAGGGAAGGGTACAAGCTTCATTTCTTAAGCCTTCCCCCCCACACCATGGTGAAACGGTTCAATTCTCCAACATCTCTCCTCAACCTTCTAGGTCAGGAGATTGCCATCCTTCTTGCCCAAGGGGCAATAGAAGAAGTACCTCTTCTTCAACAAGGCACAGGGTTCTACTCCCCTTATTTTCTTATTCCAAAGAAAACAGGGGGCTGCAGACGCATCTTAGATCTCAGAGAATTGAACAAATTTCTATTCAAGGAGTAATTCAAGATGATTTCTCTCGGTGCTCTGCTTCCATACCTTCAGAGTCAGGACTGGCTTTGTTCTCTAGATCTCAAGGATGCGTACACCCATGTTCTCATCCATCCAACTCACAGAAGGTTCCTTCGGTTCCTTTTTCAAGGAAAGCACTACCAATACAGGGTGCTTCCTTTTGGTCTGGCCTCTGCACCAAGGGTGTTCACGAAATGCATGGCAGTAGTAGCTGCATTTCTACGCACTCTAGGAATATTCGTTTTCCCATATCTGGACGACTGGCTCATTCGAGCTCCATCTCAAGCAGAGGCCAAGACTGTCTAACCTGCACAATGCGTGTCCTTCAGTATTTGGGACTAGTAATAAACATCTCAAAATCCAGTCTCACCCCTACTCAGTCCCTCGAGTTTATAGGGGCTTGGTTGGATACCATAACTGCAAGGGCCTATCTTCCTCAGGCCCGTTGCCTACGCTTGGTGCAGTTAGCCTCCCAAATACAGTTAAAGCCCCTTTTAACTGCTCCAGAAATGCTACAACTCTTAGGCCACATGGCATCCACTGTGCATGTGGGTTCCATATGCTCGCCTTCACATGAGGGCAGCTCAATGGACTTTGTCCACCCAATGGACTCAGGCATCAGGTTGCCTGTCAGACAAAATAGCAAACTCCGGTCGCCTTTTTTGGTCTCTCCAGTGGTGGAAGTCCTCTCAAAACCTGTTGCTGGGGTCCCCTTTTCAACAGTCACTTCCCCAAGCAACCCTTACAACAGATGCCTCTACAATGGGTTGAGGAGCTCATCTGCAAGTTCTCTCCACCCAGGGCATCTGGTCTCCACAGGAGACTTCACTACATATAAATCTCTTGGAACTCAGAGCAATTTTCTTAGCTCTCAGAGTGTTCCACTCCCTGCTCAGCTACAGGACAGTCCTCATCCACACGGACAATCAAGTAGCCATGTTCTATGTAAACAAGCAGGGAGGGACTGGCTCTCTGTCGCTTTGCAACGAAGCTTTGCAACTGTGGGCCTTCGCCAGAGAGCATCAGATTCATCTTATGGCAGTATATCTTCCAGGCGTTCAAAACTCTTGGGCAGACAGACTCAGTCGAGTTCTGCTTCCACACGAATGGTCCCTCCACAGGGACCAGGTAGCCAGGATTTTTCGAATTTGGGGAACCCCGGACATAGACCTATTTGCAAGTCCGTGGAATGCCAAACTTCCCCGGTTCTGTTCCAGGATTCCGTGTCAGGGAGTTCAGGCCAAGGATGCCTTCCTCCTTCACTGGGGTCAAGACTTCCTTTATGCCTTTCCACCCATTCCCCTAATTCCCAAAACACTGTTCAAGCTTCAGAGAGACCGAGGTTCTATGATCCTCATAGCACCACATTGGCCACGCCAAGTGTGGTTACTTCTGCATCTCTCTCAAGCTCCGTCCCTGGAGTTGGGCTCTGCTCCAGATCTTCTCTCCCGGGAAGACGGAACGTTGTGGCACCCAAACCCCCAGTCTCTCCATCTCAGGGCCTGGTTGCTGAAGGCCTAGACCTTCAAGTTTTCCATCTCTCTCAGCAAGTCAGAGATTTTATTCATGCTTCTAGAAAGCCTTCCACTAGACGTTCCTATGCTTTCAAATGGAAAAGATTTACCATTTGGTGTTCAGAGAAGGGTCTTAACCCTCTTGCAATACCTTTGAATTCTTTTCTAGAGTATCTTCTGCATCTTTCCCATGCAGGCCTCAAAACAAATTCGGTAAGAGTCCATTTGAGTGCTATTGCAGCGTCCCTCAAGCCTCGCAATGGACAGCCTGTTTCCTCTCATCCTCTTATAGCAAGATTCATGAGAGGCCTTCTTTTAACTAAACCTTCCATTAGACCACCTCCAGTGGCATGGGACTTAAATCTGGTTTTTGGCCAGCTTATGAAGCCACCCTTTGAACCTTTAGCCACCACCTCAGTGAAATTTCTTTCTTGGAAGGTTATCTTTCTCATTGCAGTCACCTCAGCACGTCGCATCAGTGAGTTGCAAGCCTTGGTGGCTAATCCTCCTTATACAAGGTTCCATCATGATAAGGTAGTCCTCAGGACCAATCCACACTTTATGCCCAAAGTGGTCTCGCCTTTTCATCTGAACCAGGAGGTATACTTACCTGTCTTTTTTCCAGGACCTCATGCGTCAAGTGCAGAGAGGAATCTTCATAGTTTGGATTGTAAAAGAGCTCTCGCCTTTTACTTTCAAAGAACACAGCAACATAGAAAGTCTTCTCAACTCTTTGTTGCTTTTGATCCTTCCCATTTAGGACTTCCAGTTTCTAAGAGAACACTATCCAACTGGATTGCTCAGTGTATTTCTTTCGCTTACCAAAGTAGGAACCTTTCTCTGGAAGGCCATGTCACAGCTCACAATGTGAGGGCTATGGCAGCCTCAATGGCTCACCTAAACTCTGTGTCCATCGACCAAATCTGTCGAGCGGCCACCTGGGCCTCGGTTCATACCTTCACAGCCCATTACTGTTTGGACAAGGACTCCCGCCAGGATGCCTCGTTTAGTCAGGCTGTTCTCAAACACCTGTTCCATTCCTAATCAACTCCTACCCACCTACCCTGGTTGGATGCCAGAGATCCATGGGGGGAGGTGGAGCCCTTTTCAAGGACACACAACTCTGGGGTCTCTTCCTGGCATCTGCAGCTAGGGAGTCCCCATATGTGAAGACTCATTCCTGCTTGTTCCTGGAGATAGCACAGTTACTTACCTGTAACAGGTGATCTCTGGGAACAGCAGGAATAAGTCTTCACAACCCACCCACCTCCCCTAGGAGTTTATTTTATTTAGCATATTTATTTATTTAATTTATTTATTTAACAGTTCTTCTATACCGCTCTATTTTAGATCAGAGCGGTTTACATTTAACATCAACTATACAACACAGGGAACTTTGAGTTGTATTTACAATAAACAGGGAGATCAACTTGGAAGTAACTGGGGGAAACTATATACATTGTATTACACTGGTACCTGATTTCAGGTAGAACATATCTACATCTTATTTACACTGGGGGTCTTAATTCTATTTCAGTGGGTACTTCTGAGCGATCGGGAGCACCGAAGGAAGAAAAAGCTCGCGAGGGCGGCATCAGTGGAGGCTTCTGGTTCCTCGAGGGCCAGGTCACGTAGCACTGACCGCCGCCCCGGGCTCTTGGAGTCGGAGAGGCCTTCCAAGCTACCTCGTGTGGGGCCGGAGTCCCTGAGTCACATAAGTGCAGTTGACCTCGTAGACTTCTCCGGGGGAGCCTATGTCGGGCCCGACGCCGTTGGGGCCCGAGTCGGGGGCTGCTGAGTTTCCTGAGCTTGGACTCAGGTTGGCGGCCTTGGAGAGCAGCTTCGCTGCCTTCATGGAGCAGCAGCGGGTGCTGATCGCCGGTCTGACCAGTGCATCTGCCCCGACCACCGGGACCTCGACGTCTAAGTCGACCCTGGAGACCGAGCTGATCCTCGAGTCGATGAAGTCTCGAGTCGATCCTCGGTCAAGGTCCCCCTCAACCTCCCATGCGGGGCTGAGGTCGCCGATGCCGATACCCTCGGTGTCGGGGTGGGTGGTACCAAGGCCCACACTGCTGGAGCCGCTCGATTCCTCCTCGGAGGCTTTGGAGTGGGAGACGGAGGATGAGGAGTCCCGGAGCCTTGGAGACGGTCCCCCCCTGGAGGACACCCGGTTTTCGGACTTCATGAGAGACACTGCCAAGGCCTTGACCTTCCCTGCGGACGCCGAGGAGCTCGATGCCCTCCAGTATGACTTTCCTCCGAAGGAAGCCTTTACTGTACCGGTTCCTCCGATGCTGGAACAGCTGCTCTTCCGTATGCTCTTCCGTACGCCGGTTCTTAGCAAACGGGTCAATTTCATTTATCGAGTCCTAAGAGCCCTGGGTTCCAAAAGGCACAGCTACCGCACCACTCCATGGTTGTAGAATCGGCCATGCACCATCTGAAGAGTGAGAAGATGCACTCCTTGGTGCCCCCCCGGCCGGGAGGTCTGGAACCTGGATGCCCTTGGTAGAAAGTGCTTCCAGGGCTCTATGCTGTCTTGCCATGTCCAGACCTACCAGCTCTACACGGGCATGTACCTATGAGGCCTGGCAAAGAAGATTGCCGGGTTCTCAGCTGGCCTCTCCGAGGAACCTTTGCAGAGGTTCAAGGCTTTGTCAACAGGGATTCGAGAGTGCTCGAAGTTTATCTCTCGAGCAGCCTATGATCGCTTCGAGGCTTCGGCCCGGGTAGCTGCGGCCGGCATCGATACACGCTGTCAGGCCTGGATACAGTCATCAGACCTGGAGCCATGGGTGCAAGACAAGTTGGTCGATGTCCCTTACCGAGGTGAAAACCTCTTTGGTAAGCTCATGACTGAAAAGGCTGCGGAAATCGAGACTGAGACTTTCACCAGGACAAGGCTGTCCAGGAAGACTTCTGCCCCTTCTCAGAAAAAGAAGGGCTCGGGGACGAAGCCCTTTTTCCTGAGGAAGGGTGCTGCCTACAAATCCTACCCCCTCAATATCAGGTCTCTCCAACTCCCCAACAGGGCCAGCAGGCCAAGGCTCAGCGGCATGGGCCCCGTAGGAAGAAGACCCCCAAGCTGCCAGCTCCGGCTCCTGCACAGCAGGGAGCAGGGTTTTGACTCCCACAGCATAGCCTCTTCTCCACAGCTGGCTCCACTCAGCACAGGAGGTCGGCTGACCCTGTATGCCTACAGGTGGCCAGCCATCACAGGGGATACCTGGGTCCTCAGCATAGTCCAAAAGGGCTACATGCTCCACTTCCACCAGATACCCCCCTCCTACTTTCCAGGGGAGCCTCCAAGACTCCCTCTGCACAGAAACATCCTCCTTCAGGAGCTGGCAAGTCTCCTAAAGGAATAGGCGGTGGAACCAGTGCCTCACCACCTGGAAGGACGAGGCTTCTACTCCAGGTACTTTCTGGTACCAAAAAGGACAGGAGGCCTCCGGCCTATCCTAGACTTGCAAAACCTAAACAAGTTTCTGGACAGGGAAAAGTTCAAGATGCTTATCCTTGGGATACTGCTGCACTACCTCCAGCAGGGAGATTGGCTGTGCTCCTTAGACCTAAAGGATGCTTATACCCACATTCTCATCCATCCAGACCACAGACAATATCTCAGATTTGTGGTGGGAGGAAACCATTTTCAGTACAGAGTACTTCCCTTTGGCCTAACATCTGCCCCCAGGGTTTTCACCAAATGCCTGGCGGTGGTGGCGGCGGCGGCCTATCTCAGAAATCAGGGATTCTTTGTCTTCCCATACCTGGACGACTGGCTCATCAGGGGTCAGTCTCTCCAGGAGGCCAGACAAGCCACTCTTCGCACTGTCTCTCTTCTTCAGCATCTGGGCTTTGTCATCAACTACGTAAAGTCTACTTTGCTCCCCTCACAGAACCTAGAGTTTATAGGGGCAAAATTAGACACCCTGCAGGCAAGAGCTTGCCCGAGGACAGGGCCCACAGGCTGATGGACTTGGCCAGCCAGTTCCAAGGCAATTCTCAAGTTTCCGCCAGACACTTCCTGCGGCTCCTGGGTCACATGGCATCCACGGTCCATGTAACCCCGAATGCCCATCTGCACATACGGGCGGCTCAATGGTGCCCAGAGCTTAGTGGGCGCAAGCCACAGGCGACCTCCGAGACAGAGTAAAAGTGTCCAACCTGCTCTTGGACTCCTTACAGTGGTGGCTACATCTCCCAAACCTTCTCGGGGGGGGGGGTACCCTTTCAGACCCCAGCACATGCAAGGGTGCTGACGACCGATGCTTCCTTAAAGGACTGGGGTGCACGTTGCCAGGGCGGGTGCACTCAAGGCCTCTGGTCTCCTCGGGAGGCCACACAGCAGATCAATCTTTTTGAGCTGCAGGCATTCCACTTGGCTCTACAGACTTTTTCTCATGCCCTCTCTCACCAGTCTGTCATAGTTCAGACAGACAATCAGGTAGCAATGTTCTATGTGAACAAGCAAGGGGTCACAGGGTCCAGACTCCTGTGTCAGGAGGCACAGGCTCTTTGCTCCTTTGCAGTCAAACAAGGCATGCTTCTCAAAGCAGTTTATCTACCTGGTCAGGAGAACTTCTTGGCAGACAAACTAAGCAGGATTCTCCAGCCTCACAAATGACAGTTGAGTCCACTAGTGGTCCAGAAGATCTTTCTACGATGGGGGCTTCCATCCATCAATCTCTTTGCAAGTCCAGTGAACCCATTAGCTGCCCAGGTTTTGCTCCAGAAAGCCGCATCCCCTGAGAATGGCAGCAGATGCGTTTCTGATCTTTGTCTACGGGCCTCCTGTATGTGTTTCCTCCCACGCCCCTGGTGGCCCGAACTCTGTTCAAGATTCTACGGGAAAAGTCCTCGGTCATTCTGGTAGCCCCCAGATGGCCGAGGCAGCCATGGTTTCCACTTCTTCTGCAGTTGGCAGTGGAAACTCTATTCCCTCTGGGGTTGTAACCCGATCTCCTGTCTCAGGATCAGGGTTCCCTTCTGCACCCCAATCTCAGATGCCTCAATCTCATGGCCTGTCTGCTGAAAGGATAGTGCTAGCTCCCTTACTTCTACCTAGGGAAGTTGAGGAGGTGGTCTTGGCCTCGAGGAGGCAGTCCGCCAGAAAGTCCTATGCACTCAAGTGGCGCAGGTTCTCAGTGTGGTGTGCTCAGCACAATGTAGATCCTTTCTCCTGCCTTGTGCCAGTAGTGCTACAATACCTACTTCACCTGTCAGACCTAGGCCTTAAGACCAACTCTGTTCAGGTCCACCTCACTGCTCTTTCAGCACACCACTCACCGGTGTAGGGACAGTCTTTGTCGGTTTACCCCTTGGTGTCCCGCTTCCTCAGAGGCCTGCTTTTGCTCAAGCCTTCAATTCATCCACCTGCCACTGAGTGGGATTTGAACGTGGTCTTGGAACAACTTACTCGCCCACCGTTTGAGCCAATGGCTACTTGCCATTTACGCTTCCTTTCTTGGAAGGCGCTCTTCCTGGTAGCTCTTACCTTGGCCAGACGTGTGAGTGAACTACAAGCTCTGGTTTCTGATAGAATGTGCACACTGTTCTGTAGGAACAGGGTGGTCCTTTGGACTCATCCGAAGTTCCTTCCAAAAGTTGTCTCCTCTTTCCACCTCAACCAGTAGGTGGTTCTTCTGACATTCTTTCCCAGGCCGCATACCAGCCGGGCTGAGACAGTCTTGCATACTCTGGACTGTAAGAGGGCGTTGTCCTTTTACATTGAACGTACGCGGGGGCATCGAAGGGCTACTCAGCTCTTCGTCTCCTTTGACCCTAATAAATTGGGGTTACCTGTCTCCAAGCGTACGTTGTCCACTTGGGTAGCAGATTGTATCGCCTGGGCGTACAGGGCAGCCGACCTTCCCTTGCAGGGTCGAGTCACGGCCCACCGTGTCAGGGCGAAAGCTGCGTCAGTAGCTCATCTCCGCTCTGTTCCATTGGCAGACATCTGCCGGGCCACTACTTGGTCTTCAAGCCAGACTTTAGCAGCCCACTACTGCCTCGAGAGAGAGTCCTGAAGGGACAGTGCTTTCGGACAGGCGGTACTCCATAATCTCTTTGAGGTTTAGGCAACTCCTACCCTTTGGCCCTTGTGTTGGGCTACCGTACGGGGGCGTTCTCAGAGGATATTCTTATCACAGATGCTGAGACTCTTGAGAGGGAGCCATTTTTTCAGCTTTGGGTTCCCGGTAGCCTAGAGCTGGGGAGTCCCATATGTGAGGACTGACTTCCTGCTTGGTCCTGGAGAAAGAGTAGTTACTCACCTGTAACAGATGTTCTCCAGGAGCAGCAGGAATCAGTCCTCATGACCCTCCCTCCTCCCCTGGAGTTATAGTCATAAACTTTGTTTTGATTTTTGCTGTCTTTTAGCTATGTCATCAGACTGAGCAAGATTTGGCACCCTTGGGCTTGAAGGGGACTGCGCAGTCACGCTGCATTCCCAAAGGCTTTCTTTGAAAGCTGGGAAAATGCTCCGCACGGGGGCTCCGTCGGCGCCGACGTCACCCATATGTGAGGACTGATTCCTGCTGCTCCTGGAGAACACCTGTTACAGGTGAGTAACTACTCTTTCGCAGCTCACTACTGCCTAGAGAGTGAGTCCCACAGGGACAGTGCCTTTGGCCTGGCAGTAGTCCGAAGCAATCTCGGTGTATAGGCAACTCCTGCCCTCCAACTCTTCTGTGTTCATGCTACCGGACTGATGGTGATGCTGGACGCTGGGGTCTGCAGAGTCTTTTTGTAGGGACTTACCCTCTGCAACTTTCAGACTCCCTATTGGTAGCCATTGGTGCTATTGTGGTTCGGTCTCCAGCAGCCTTGAGCTAGGGAGTCCCATATGTGAGGACTGACTTCTGCTAGTTCCTGGAGAAAGCGTAGTTACTCTCCTGTAACATGTGTTCTCCAGGGACAGCAGGAATCAGTCCTCACAATCCTCCCTCCTCCCCTAGGAGTTGCCTCCTTTACCTTATTTCACCTTTTGCCTAAGCTATGTCATCTCACTAAGCAAGATGGCACCCTCTGGCGGCAAGGGGACCACGTATGCATGGTAGCATTCCCAAAGGTTTTCTTTGAAAGCTGGGGAAATGCTCCGCGCAGGCTCCGTCAGCACTGATGTCACCCATATGTGAAGACTGATTCCTGCTGTCCCTGGAGAACACATAATCTCCAGGAACAAGCAGGAATGAGTCTTCACATATGGGTACGTCGGTACCGACGGAGTCTGCGCGGGAACGCTTCCCAGCGTCAAATCAGAAAGCCTTTGGAAGCATCCCACCACACCTGCGTGCTGCCTTCCAAACTGTCTCTCCTCAGTTTTTGTTTTTCCGTGGAGCCGGCAGGACGTCCTCCTGTCACCGCAGAAAATTCTTCTTTTATTTTTTAGTTTTCTTGTGGTTGCGGCTGCCTTCCCCGACGCCACCGGTACCGCCGGTGTTTCTTTTTTCTTTTCTTGTAAAATTTTTCCTTTTTAAGGAATAGTTTTCCTCCTTAGTGTCTCATGGTTTATCAGGCCTGTTAGGCCTCTCCATTTTCCTTCATGGAACCGCCAGCCACTCTCCCCAAGAAATGTACAAACTGTGGCGGTACAACCTTATTTTTAGACACTCACAATTGGTGTCTAACCTGCTTGGGTCCTGACCAATTTCCTCCGGAGCCCTCGGGCAATAGTATTGTGGGAAGAAGTGTTCAACATTGAGTTCCCCTCGACACGCGGTCCCCATTCAACTTCAGGGCACCGACCATATCTTCTTCTACACAGGATCAGGTAAGCCAAAAACAGTCTGTTAAGACTAGCCAGTCCTTGAGCGGCAGTTCTCATGCACAGCATAGAGATGCCTACGGCCTTGCCCTCGAGAATCCACTGGTTTCAAAACCCCGGTGGGAGTCTTCGGCCTTCAAAGCCTGTGTGGGGTTTCAGGTTGTTCCTGAGGTTCACCCCTCACAGAACATACCTGAGCCATGCCCGGTGGTGGCATCCGCTTCGAGTGGTACCGATACCCCGGCATCGGCAATGGTGTTGGATGAAACATTCCTCACCAAGGATCGTCGTCTGGCGTCCTTGGTACCTACGGGGCCGGTGGATACGCTACAGACAGACCTTCCAGTATCTGTACCGGCACCTATACTAGTACCGACGTCGGTACCCTCCAGACATGCATCGATAGACTCGCTTCCTTCGATGCCGAGTCTGGAATCGATCTCCAGTCTGGAGGACTGGGTACTGACTCGCCTTGGTACCGACACCAGTCGGTACCGAAGACTCGGTTCCGATAATTCGGATCCGCAACTCTCGGGTCCTTCGATACCGTTAGAGTTGCCACCGGCTGGCCTTCTTCCACCGGTATCGGATACGGTACCGAAGTCGGTACTGATATCCACATTACCATTGCTGTCGATGCCTTCCATGCTTCTCTCGTCAGACTCGCTTCCCTCGATACCGAGTTTGGAATCGATCCCTAGCATGATCAATGTGCTACCGACTGGCGCTGGTTCCATCATCCCACGGTACCAGCGACCATCCTATAAGGATTCCATACTGCACCATCCAGGATCTTCTATTCCTATAAGCTTGGATAGATCCCTCGGTGCCAAGACTAGTTCTTCATCAGATCTAGCCTATCCAAGGGAAGTTCCCTCTGTGGATCCTTCTTTTCAGGTTTTCATCCTAGATATGGCAAAATCCCTTGCCATTTCTATTCCTGGACAAGGTCCTACACAAGGCAATACAGGATCCCTCTATATTCCTGAGAGAGCAAAGGAAAACATCATGCTACCTTTGCATCATTCCTTGCAGGACCTCCTTCTACGAATGTGGGAAGCTCCTTTGAAGGTACCCCCACTTTCCAGAGCAACTGATCTTCTATATCAGGTGCCCCCTTCTCCATGATTTCATAAGACTCAACTTCCTCATCATTCCATTGTTGTAGAATCAGCAATGAGGCGGGTGAAGAGTACTAAAAAGCACTCTTCTTATCCGCCAGGTCGTGAGTCTAAGACTTTAGATGCCTTTGGACGTCAAACTTTCCAGGCATCCATGCTTTCAGCAAGAATTCTCTCATATATTTTTTATATGGGTTTATCTCTTGAGGAGGTCACAAAGAAATTACATCTTTTGACTCCTTTTCTTCAAGAGCCCAAGAGTGCAGACTATTCCTCACTGGTTAGTCATGCTCAGAATATCTCTAGCTTTCTTACTCGTGCTTCCCTAGACTCCTTTGAGTCTGTTAGCAGGACTTCTGCTATAGCTGTAGAAGCACGACGTAAAGCCTGGCTCCAAGCTTCAGACCTGGACAAATGGGCACAAATTAGACTGGGAAATACTCCTTGCACTGGAGAAAATCTCTTTAACAAGGAGTCTTTATTCCAGGTTGCTCAGTTAACAACTGACTGTCCTGTTTCCAGAGGCTGTTCTATGCCTTCTCCTTTTCCAGTTAGTAGGAAAGGTCCTGCCAAAATTTCTTCCCCTAGGCGAAGAAGATTATCTCCAGGAACAAGCAGGAATGAGTCTTCACATATGGGTACGTCGGTACCGACGGAGTCTGCGCAGGAACGCTTCCCAGCGTCCAATCAAAGAGCTTTTGGAAGCATCCCACCACGCCTGCGTGATGCCTTCCTGCCTTTCCCAACTGCCTCTCCTCAGTTTTCGTTTTTCCGCGGAGCCGGCAGGACGTTCTCCTGTCACCACAGAAAATTCTTCTTTTATTTCCTTAGTTTTCTTGTGGTCGCAGCTGTCTTCCCGACGCCACCGGTACCGCCGGTGTTTTCTTTTCTTTTCTTGTAAATCTTCCTTTTTCAAGGAATATTTTTTCTTCATAGTGTCTCACGGTGTCTTAGGCCTTTTAGGCCTCTTCTTTTTCCTTCATGGAACCGCCAGCCACTTTCTCCAAGAAATGTTCAAACTGTGGCGGTACAACTTTATTTTTAGACCCTCGACGTCGGTGTCTAACGTGCTTGGGTCCTGACAACAGTTTGGTGAGAAGAGGTCTTCAATATCAAGGTTCCCTCGATACACGGTTTCCCTCCTGCTTCGGGGCACCGTCCCCTTCTTCTACACAGGATCAGGTAACCCACAAACAGTCTGTTAAGACTAGCCAGCCCTCGAGTGGTAGGTCTCATGCACAGCATGTAGACGGCTCCGGCCTTGCCCTCGAGGGCCCACTGGCTTCAAAACCCCGGCGGGAGTCTTCGGTCTCCAAAGCGTATAAGGGGTTTCAGGTTGTTCCTGGGATTCACCCCTCACAGAACATACCTGAGCCGTGTCCGGTGGTGGCATCCGCTTCGAGCGGTACCGATACCCCGACAAAGGCACTGGTGTTGGATGAAATACTCCTCACCAGGGATGGTCATCTGGCGTCCTCGGTGCCTTCGGGACCGGTGGATACACTCCAGACTGACCTTCCATTATCGGTACCAGCACCGATACTACCACCGACGTCGGTACCCTCCAGACATGCATCGATAGCCTCGCTTCCTTCGATGCCGAGTCTGGAATCGATCTCCAGTCTGGAGGACTGGGTACCGACTCGCCTTGGTACCGGCTCCGGGCGGTACCGAAGACTCGGTTCCGATGATTCGGATCCGCAACTCTCGGTTCCCTCGAGGCCGATTGAGTTGCCACTAGCTGACCTTCACTCACCGGTATCAGACACGGTACCGAAGTCGGTACCGATGTCCTCATTACCCTTACGGTTGGTGCCTTCCATGCTTCGCTTATCGATGCCGAGTTTAGAATCGCTCTCTAGTCTGGAAGACTCGGTACCAATACACTTTGGTGCCGACACCGATCGATACCGGTGGCTCAGTACCGAGGATAGCACCCGGAGGTTTTCGGTTACCTCGGTACCGATTGAACGGTCAACGATGACTGCTCCGATGTCTTTGTCGAGCTCGACTCCGACATCGGTACCGGTATTGGCATCGGTACCGGTATCCACAGTAGCATCGTGGCCAACTCCTACCATGCTTTTTTCAACAGGATCGCTCCCTCCTATGCCAAGCTTGGAGTCGATACCTGGCATGGACAATGTGGTAATGACGGTCGCTGCTCCTGACAGCCAGTACTGGCGACCATCCTTTAAGCATTCCACACTGCACTGTGCAGGATCTTCTATTCCTATAAATCTGGATAGCTCTGTCGGTGCTCAGGCTAGTTCTTCAGATCTAACCTGTCCAAGGGAAAATACTGTTGGGGAACCCTCTTTTCAGAGTTTCCTCCTAGATATAGCAAGATCTCTTGCCATTCCTATCCCAGGACATGATCCTGCACAGGACTCTCTTTCTACCAAAGCAAAGGAGAACATAATGCTTCCTTTGCATCATTCCTTGCAGAATCTCCTTCTAGGAATGTGGGAAACACCTTTAAGGGTACCCCCACCTTCCAGAGCAACTGATCTCTTATATCAGGTGCCCCCCTCTCCAGGGTTTCAAAAGACTCAACTTCCTCATCATTCCATAGTTGTGGAATCAGCAATAAGACGGGTAAAGAGCAAGAAAAAGCACTCTTCTTATCCGCCAGGTCGTGAGTCTAAGATACTTGATGCCTTTGGACGTCAAACCTTCCAGACATCTATGCTTTCTGCAAGAATTCTCTCATATATTTTCTATATGAGTCTATCTCTTGAGGAGGTCACAAAGCAATTACATCTTTTGACTCCTTCCCTTCCAGAGTCCAGGAGTGCAGACTATTCTTCACTGCTCAAGCATCTCCAGAATATCTCTTGGTTTCTTACTCGTGCTTCCCTAGACTCTTTTGAGTCTGTTAGCAGGACTTCTGCTATAACTATAGGGGCACGACGTAGAGCCTGGCTCCAAGCTTCAGGCTTGGACAAATGGGCACAGCACAGACTGGGACATACTCCTTGCACTGGAGACAATCTTTTCAACAAGGAGTCTTTACGTCAGGTTACTCAGTTCTCCACTGACTTACCTGTTCCTAGGAGCTGTTCTGCACCTTCTTCTGTCCCAGTAGGTAGGAAATGTCCTGCCAAACCTTCTTCCCATAGGAGAAGAAGGTTTTATGCATCATCTGCCCATCATACAGATGTTCCCAAACAGGGGAAGCATCGTCCTGGTCTGCAGAGTTCAACCTCTCACCAGGCTCGGCAAACACAGGGTTTCTGATCAATTCATCAGATGCTTGTGACTCTGGGGATTACAATCTGCAGTTGCTTCTTCTCATTAGAGACAATCCACTGCTGTCATTCTAAATCCTAAACATGGATCTCTTCCTGAAAGACATCCATTCTTTCTATGTTCTATGAGCTGTCAGGATGTTCATGCTTCTAGGTCACAGGATTTTTCCTCTTTTTCCTTCTAGGGAAAGAGGTCTATCCACTATCAAATGATAGTTTCCTGTGCCAGCATGTCTTTTTTCCTTCCTATAAACTTACTACTTTGTAAGTTTTTTCAGCTCCATTCTCTTTACCCTCTTACCAGGGGTTTTCCTCTGTAAGAGCGGTATTGCTTCACTGGAGGGCTTTTCTTCAGCCTCTCTAGTTTTCTTACTTTTCCAGTGCGGAGTTCTCTTCTCTGAGTTGACTCCTCTTTTTCAATCTTGCTTTGAAGCAGTTCATCAGACACGTCCAGAGTTTTCTACTCTTGTTTTGTCTGTTCTTACTGTTTTTAAACAGTACCATTCTTCTGCTGTCTGACAAGCAGCTGCCAATGCAGGAGCCTTAATGTTTCAACCACTGGTTCTTGTCCACCAGCAACCAGATTTGTCCTCCACTAATATTCTGTCTGGTCTTAGTAGTGGCTCCAAGTCAGTGCTGTCATCTGTCTTGGAAAATTTTCACTACAAGCTTGCTGGATTGTCTTCTCTTTCTGTCATCTCCATTCCCCTAGGTTTGGCAGCATAGTTGACATAGCTACTGGCTCTTCTGCAGCCAGTTCTATCTCCCCATTCTCCTGCATCATGCTCTCTGCAATTCTACAGAGAAGCTCTCCACTATGGGCCCTTGCTAGAGAGCATGGGGGGAGGAGGGGGGCTTTTTCTCCAACAGCCATACTAGATGGTTGAAAAAGGCTTTTTCAGTCATGTCTCCCATGACTAGAAAAGTTCTTCTTTTAATATAAAGGACATAGGCCTCCTCTTACGTGAAAGCTTAAGGAGTTGCTAATTCCCTGCTTTGGTCCATAGTATTTCCAATAGGGAATATGTTTTCTCCTTCCAACTCGTCCTCATGGTAAGAACGCATGATACCTTTTTGCCCTTAAGCAGGTCAGCATGGTATCTCATTCCTATGCGTCTTCTATTCACGTACCATGCTAGAATTCTAGAATACTTGGGACTAGCAGGCTGCAGACTGATATCATCCTCTGCTTTTCACGTAACCATCCTGGTTATTCTACTACCTAGCATTCCTGTAGCCATAACCAGTGGGAATTGATTCTCTATATGTCTTCTCAAGTAGGTTCCACCTTCTTGTTATTATATGAATCTTTCTTCTCCACATTTTCCTCTGTGAATACCTTTTGTAGGCATATCTCTGTCTGCTTCTTTGCAGACTTCCATATAGAGGTATATATATATTTTCATGCCTATAGCACACATCTTACAGATGTCTATGTCTATCGTGTGAGTATTTTATATGCCCTTCATATCTCACTATATATATGTGTGTGTATATCTATATATATCTATATCTATATGTATCTGTCGAGATATTTTACTATCGGTAGATATGTTTCTGCTTATCTACGTGACTGTCGAAGCTCATATAGCCATATGATTCTGACAGATGGGCTTTACCCATACTTATGCTATCCAGCATGTTTTGGGGTCCTACACTCACAACCACTTTGATGGTAGTTAACACCTCCTATAACCCTAAGGTTAGGTACCTCTGAAGCTCTCCATGTTCCAATATCTCTCCCAGCTGACTTCAGTTAGGAGAGACATTGCGGATCTTCAGCTACTCACAGGCTCTAACGCCTCCCTTTCAGATGAACCCCGATGGCGCTCGGGGTGGGACTCCCGAGATGTCGAGGCCTCTGATGAAGTCTGGGCCTGGCCGGACGCGGAGTCAGAGAAAAGTTTCTCACGTTGATGCTGACGGCTCTGAAGCGCCTTCGATGACATTTTGCCGCACGGGCCACAGGCCAGCGGGTCATGGTCGGGCCCGAGGCATCGGAGGCAGCAGTCATGTGTGTCGGTGAGATACATAAGTTTCTTGCACCGATCACACTTTTTGAACCCTCTCGCAGCCATGGGGGAAAAAGGGCCCCTCAAGGTCAAAAGACTGGGCTGCCAGTGAAAAAACAAAAAGAGCACGAACGCTAGTCACGAAGGACAAAAACCGAAAATCACAACTCAGGACTCGATACCGGTGTACCGAGCCCAGGCGGGAAGGGGAACCGGCGTCGAACTGGATAAGACAACGCAAAAATCGCAGAAAAAAAAATCTACTTTTCCCGGGTGACACAAACTCATGTCCGTTGGGCTCCGTGGAAAAAGAAAGACTGAGCAAGATGGCACCCTTGGGCGAGAAGGGGACCGCGCAGGCGCGCTGCATTCCCAAATGCTTTCTTTGAAAGCTGGGGAAATGCTCCACACGGGGGCTCCGTCGGCGCCGTCACCCATATGTGAGGACTGACTTCCTGTTTGGTCATGGAGCATGTATGAACTGAAGACAATGTGGCGGCTTTACAAATTTCTGTCACCAGCACTGAACGTAGGCTGGCCACCGAAGTTACCATAGCTCTCACTATGAGCAGTGATCCGGTGCTCTAGGGAGAGGGCAGCTCGCTGATAAGCGAGGGCAATGCAGTCCGCCACACAAGTGGACAGGGTGCGCTTGGTCACAGGCAGCCTCAGCCTGCTGGGATCATAAGAGATAAAGAGTTGGGGAGTTTTGCAGTGGGCCTGGGTCCTCTGTAGATAGAAGGATAGAGCCCTCTTGCAATCCAACCTATGCAGAACTGACTCTGCCTTATCAGCATGAGGCTATGGAAAGAAGGCGGGGAGGACCACCTCCTGATTGAGATGGAAAGCTGACACCACCTTCGGGAGGAACTTGGGGTGCGTGCAAAGCTCAACCCTGCTCGTATAGGGCCTGTAGCTCACTCACTCTCTGAGTGGATGTCAAGGCCACCAGGAAGGGCACATTCCAGGAGAAATACCTCAGGTGACAAGTCACCAAGGGCTTAAATGACAGTCTGGTGAGCTGTGAGATCACCACATTGAGAACCCACTCTGGTGAAGGGGGACGAAGAGGGGCTTCGATAGCCGAATGCCTCTGAGGAATCTGGAAACCAGGGGCTGGCTTGAGAGAGGTCTCCCCTCCACAGGGTGATGGTTAGATGCTATGGCGCTGAGATGCACTCTGACCAAATTAGATTTCAACCCTGAGTGGGTACTGCAGTATGAGCTGCAAATAGCAGAAGGGATTCTCATTCCGCTTTACACCATACAGTGAATCTCCTCCACTTGAGGGCATATGCCCTCCTGGTGGAGGGTTTCCAGAAGGCCAGGAGGATATCTTGCACTTCATCTTTGAGACTGAAGGGGCCCAGTGCTACCCTTTCAGCATCCATGCAGTTAACATCAGGGATACCAGGTCGGGGTGGAGAAGGGAGTCACCCTCCTGCGAAAGAAGATCTGGCTGATGGCCCAGTGCCACCGGGGATGCCACTGACAGGGAGAGTAGCATGGGGAACCAGGGCTGTCTGGGCCATGTGGGAGCAAACAGAATTATTGTGGCATGGCCGCTCGGGATCTTGAAAAGGCACCTGGCAATTAGAGGGGTCGTGGGAATGCATAAAGCAGGCCCCTCCGACCATGAGACGAGGAAGGCATCCACTGCCATTCTTCTGTGGGGTGGCTGGGGGGGGGGGGGAGTAGAATCTGGGCAGCTGTGCATTGTCCAGGGAAGCGAACAGTTCCAGTCAGGCCCTGCCCCAGAGTTGAAAGGTCCTCTGTTCCACCCTGGGATCCAGATGTCACTCGTATGAGCGAAGAATCCTGCTGAGCTTGTTCGCCAGGAGGTTGTCCTGGCCTGGCACGTATACCGCTCTCAGGAGCATGGTGTTCTGAACTACGAAGGAATGGAGGGCTACCGGCCTCCTGACAAAGGGAGTAGGAGCCTGTGCCTCCCTGCTTGTTGACATAGAAAATGGCAACCTGATTGTCCGTTTGTATAAGGACGGAGAGATTGCTCAGGAGGTAGCAGAAGGCCTGTAGGGCAAGGAAGATGGCCCTGAGCTGGAGGAGATTGATCTGTAACCGAGATTTATCTGGGAACCAGTCACCCTGAGTGCAATGGCCCTCACAATGTGTGCCCCAGCCCACCAGGGAGGCGTCTGTTGTCAGGACCTTTTGTGGTGCTGGTGTTTGGAAAGACATCCCTGCCCTGAGATGTTGTGGGGACTGCCACCACTTGAAGGAGACTGCCAGTCAGTGACCCTTACCCTGTCCCTCAGCCTGCTTGTGGCCTGTGTCCATTGGGATCTGAGGCACCACTGGGCTGCTTGTATGTGCGGGCGAGCCAAGGGCGTGACATGAACCGTTGAGGCCATGTGGTCTAACAAGCGAAGGAGCAGGCGGGCTGGCACCGACCTGCAGCTTTGAATCTCTTCCACTAACTGCATCAGGCAGCAGGCCCTTTCTATCGGGAGGAAGGCCTTGACCTGCAGATTGTCCAGCTGGGCTCCTATGAACTCCAGGTCTTGAAATGGGGAGAGGCTGGACTTGGGGTAGTTGATGACGAACCCAAGTTCTGAAGGGTGTGGAATGTAAGCCTTGTGGCTTGGCTGGCCTCGAGGGCTGTGTTGCCTCTTGGTAGACATCTGCAGGGCTGCAACTTGGTCTTCAAGCCAGACTTTTGCGGCCCATTACTGTCTGGAGAGGGAGTCCCGTAAGGACAGTGCTTTTGGCCAAGCAATATTCCGGAATCTCTTTGAGGTTTAGGCAACTCCTGCTCTCTGTTGGGCTACCCGTGGAGGTTGTGTCCTTGAAAAGCCTTGCTTTGATGCTGTGACTAGAGGGAGTTCTCTTTTTCAGCCTGGGTTCCTGATAGCCCAGAGCTAGGGAGTCACCCATATGTGAGGACTGACTTCCTGCTTGGTCCTGGAGAAAGAGTAGTTACTCACCTGTAACAGGTGTTCTCCAGGAGCAGCAGGAATCAGTCCTCACAACCCTCCCTCCTCCCCTGGGAGTTGCAGTTGTACATAGTTTATTTTACATTTTTGTGTGCTGTTTTTAGCTATGTCATTTGACTGAGCAAGATGGCACCTTTAGGCGGGAAGGGGACCGCGCATGCGTGCAGTATTCCCCAAGGCTTTCATAGAAAGCTGGGGAAATGCTCCGCAAGGGCTCCATCGTCGTCGATGTCACCCATATGTGAGGACTGATTCCTGCTGCTCCTGGAGAACACCTGTTACAGGTGAGTAACTACTCTGTCACCTGCAATGGCGAGAAATTGTTCGGGAAGCCAATGTCTGACAAGGCGGCTGAAATCGAGGCCGATATATTGACCCAGCAAAGGCTGACTAGGAAGACCACGACCCTTCCCAAGAAAAAATCGTTTGGAAAAAGCCCTTTTTCCCCGAGGGAAAAAGCGCTATCACCAGGCCGGGCCCTACTAACCTTACTCGGTGCAGCAGCCCCAGGCCTCACAGCTTAAAGGCCAGGGGCATGGACCCCGGAAGCCAAAGACCCCCAAGCCTCAGACACCAGCTCCTACCCAACTGGGGGGAAGCTTTTGACTCCCTGGGCAGGGCCTCCCCTCCCCCAGGAGTCCTACCTCGGTCCACAGGGGGTTGGCTCGCCTTATTTGCCCACAACCCGCCCATTTGTCCAGCATCACCATGGACAGGCAGGTCTTGAAGTTGGTGAAGGAGGGTTACCACTTCCATTTACAACCTTCCAGACTGCTTCGTAGGAGAACCATCATGGCCTCTCCTTCACCAGGCTTTGCTCATCGCAGAACTCGCAGGCTTACTTGGGGACAGGGCAGTGGAGCCTGTACCCCAACACCTCTGGGGAAAGGGGTTCTTCTCGAGGTATTTCATTGTTCCAAAATGAACAGGGAGCCTCTGGCTCATCCCGGACCTGCGCAACTTGAACAGGTTCCTGGTGAGGAAGAAGTTTAAGATGCTCTCCCTTGGGACACTGCTGCCATATCTCTGCCAGGGAGACTGGCTCTGCTCCTTGGACCTCAAGGACGTGTACATCCACACCCTAGTCCATCCCTCCCACAGACAGTACCTGAGATTCATGATAGGGGGGGGGGGGCAGCACTACCAGTACAGGGTACTACCATTCGGTCTTGCCTCCTCTCCAAGGGTCTTCACGAAGTGCCTGGTGGTCACAGCCACCCATGTGAACTTCCAAGGGGCTCACGTCTTCCCCTACTTGGATGACTGGAGGCTCCTTTCTTTTGGGATACAAGGGATTCCCATACCTTTTCTCCCCACAAGGACTGGGCCTGTTTGTCCAAATCGGTTAGCCTTTCTCTTTTGTTCCTAAGAGTGAGCCACTCTGCTGCCAAAAGAGTTGGGCTTTTATCATAAAGCCTTCCGCTGAAGGCCCACCGTTTTTGTACTACCCCAGTTTTTTCCTACTGGGGTTCCCTGTTACCTTTCAGGATTCTGACCTCCATTGCTTTTCCTACAGGTTTACTACCTCCACTTACAGTGAGGTCCTTCTCGAGGTTCCTCTACTGGGTTCCCCAGTAGATCCCATGAACCTCCATACTTCTCTGAAGTCCTGTTAGGGGAGGTCCCTATTGCAATATTTTTTCTTTGCAATATCATTTATGACAATTATCATCCACACATGGACTCCTTGTCTGCAAGCCTATGCTAGGTTAGCTGTTCCACAGCACCTTTCTTTCTTCAACTCCTACCCTCCATCCTCAGGATGCCTGGTGTTCTGGGAGATAGCATGTTCCAACCTATGACATGCTGGGACTCCAGGCATCTCAGCTTGGGAGTCCCCATATGTGAAGACTCATTCCTGCTTGTTCCTGGAGATAGCACAGTTACTTACCTGTAACAGGTGATCTCTGGGAACAGCAGGAATAAATCTTCACAACCCACCCACGTCCCCAGGAGTTGTATCTCTATCTATCTTTCCTTTCCTCTCTCTCTCTTTGTCTCAGTTTTAAAACTTAACTGAGGAGAGGCAGTTGGGAAAGGCGGGAAGGCAGCACGCAGGCGTGGTGGGATGCTTCCAAAAGCTCTTTGATTGGACGCTGGGAAGCGTTCCCGCGCAGACACCATCGGTACCGACGTACCCATATGTGAAGACTTATTCCTGCTGTTCCCAGGGATCACCTGTTACAGGTAAGTAACTGTGCTTTATCCATCTTCTGCCCATCATACAGATGTTCCCAAACAGGGGAAACATCACCCTGTTCTGAAGAATCCACAACCTCAGCAGGGTCAACAAACCCAGCAGTCGCAGGGTTTCAAATAGATCATCTTTGCCCCTCTTGGTTGGTGGTTAGAGTAGCTGTCTGCTTCTTTTCATTTGCAATATCTGCACTAAATTTATTCTAACCTTCCTAGATATCTCTTCATGAGACATCTTTTCTTCAACTTTAATACTCTTTATGATGATCATGCCCATACTTAACAGGGGTTTCCTCTTCCTCTTGGCGGAAAGAGAACTAACAACTATTAATAGACAGTTGTTTTCCCTGTACTGGCAAGTATCATCTCACCAGTCAGAGACTTCCTCCATAGTCAGTCTCTTTCAACTCTGTCTTACCTCCCTCTTACTATAACATTTGGTTTGTAAGAGGGACCCTTTTACACTGGTAAGCTCCTATGGTCCTCTACCTGTTCTACCGGGGGATTCTGCCCTCTGGAGTTGTCTCCCCCCTTGTTACCTTAGGGCAGCCCATCAGACATTAGGAAATCCTACCAGGTCTGTTTCTTTTTCCCAATCTAAAAGAGGGAGAAGAAAAAGAAATGTTCTCCGCTGCCCTGGTACGTTGCTGCAGATACAGCAATTCCTAGTGGTTAAGCCAATGGTTCTGTTTACCACACAACCAGGGATTCTCCTCCACTAGCAATCCTTCTAGCCTCAGTGCTAGGTCCCAAACAGGTTACCAACCTCGTTTGGGAAACCCTCTTATCACAGCCTGGTTGGTTAACTTCTATTCTTCGCCCCCTTGTCCTTGGCAGAATAGTTGGTTACCTGCTGGCTTCCCACAGCCACTTTTTCTTCTAACCAACCTGCAGCATGCTCTCTGCAACTCTACAGAGTAGCTTTGCACTATGGGCCCTTGGTAGAGAGCATTAGTATCTTGCCTAGCAGATAACCCCAGATGGTTAACAGGGTTCCCCCAGTCATGTTTCCATGACTGGTAGGTATTTCCTACCCTTACCATCTCATCTTAAATCTCTTTTGAGACATCAGTCTCAGGCCTTTCATTATGTGAAAACCTAAAGAAGGGCCAATTCCTTGGCTTGGCCCATATCTCCTTTGGTCTTCTTGTCAGAGATAATTTTCTTCACTGGCAGTTAGAGAACGCCCAATACCCCTCTTGCCCTCATAGGCAAGTCACTAGGGTATCTTCCTCCAGTGGCGTCCTCTATCCATTCTCCATATGGCAATTCTGGAGAAATTTGGTCTTCCTGCCTACAGACTGAAGTTATCCTCTGCCTTTTCCACGTAGGCCATCCTGGTTATTCAAAAGCTCACATTCTAAAAAGAATCCAGACTTCTTGTCAGGGAGACCTCTCCTCTGACTCTGCCAATCATAACCAGGAAAAGAGAATTCTCTGTATATCTATTCAAGCAGGTATTAACCTTCTTGCTGTTAGATGAATCTTCCTCCTAGGGGGGATCAGCTTCTATAGACCTCTCTCCTTCCACATACCTGGAGATATGTGTCTATAGGTCTACATATTCATATATATATATATATATATATATATATATATAATATATATATATATATATATATATATATATATACATATATATACACACACATATGGTTATGTTATGGTTATGGTTAGGCATTTGATATACCGCCCTTTACTTATGCATCAGAGCGGTTTTACATGTATATACTAACAGGTACTTTTTATTCCCTTGTCCCCAAAGGGCTCACAATCTAAGTGTACCTGAGGCAATGGAGGGTTAAGTGGCTTGCCCAAGGCCACAAGGAGCAGCCATGGGACTAGAGACCTCAGTCCCTCCGGCCTGAGGTTACTTGTCCCCATGTGGGAATTGAACCCCCAGCCCTCCGGCCTGAGGTAACCTGTCCCAACCACTGAGCCACACCTCCCTTAGACGCCCGCCTAGATATGGGGTATAGCTCTGTTTGTTAAAGGAATACTCTGTAGTCGTGTCCAAGTATAATTAAAGCTGGGCTTTATTCCCCTTCCCTTGAAGATTGCCTTCTGGATACATCAAATAATGGTAACACAAATAAACTGTTGCTTCACAGATAAATAAAAGCTTTCCAAATGATAATAATGCTGCTTCTTTTTCTTAACAAAGAGATTCTATCTCGTCAGAAATACATAGAGCACAATCCATGGGTTCTGGAATGACCTCTGGGTTTGAACTTTCCCACTGCATCACATCAGGACCTGGTCCTGTAAATGGGCACCAAGTTTCTGCATTACTGTTTTTAGAACCTTGCACTGGGGAGACCTCAGTTTTTCAATGAGAGGAGACTGTTCTGTGCCACCAGAGACATAAGGAGCTGTGCTTGGGGTTTCTCTCCAACACCCATTCCAATAAGGGTTTTCTAACACTCTGTAAGCTTGGCTCTTTACAAAAGGACCCACTTCTTTCCCTCTGTAGAAAACAGGGTACTTATCTTTCTCTCTGGTAAAGATAGTTTCCAGCCCTTCCTCCGTTAGCCAAGGCTTCTTCTCAGAGGTGTAAACTGCCTTTCTCCGGGAGTTCCAAGCACAAGGCTTAGCTGAGCTGTAATCACTTCCTGGCTTCAGTGAGCTTTCCTGGGTGTGACGTTTGCTCTCTACCGGCTTGGTTGCTTTCCCCGGCACGAGGACCCCTCTAGCTTGGAAGTCTTTTGCACTGCTTCTAACAGCACTCTCTGGTTCAACAGCCTGCTTCCATTCAGCCCTCTTTCTCCAGGACAGCGTGTCTCTCCTCCCCCTGATCTCCCTCTGTGGAATTTCCCACCTGGTTTTAACTCCCTGCTTGTTGTACGTAGTACGTGATTCTTTCCCCAGGTGAGCCTGATTAGGACTCTGAATTTCTACTGCGTCACTAATGCTCTGAGGAAAGTTTGTTTCTTCTCCATTCCTTGCTTCCCTGCAATCTGAATGTCTCAACTGCACATGTAGCTGTGAGGTAAGCTCTTCTTTTTCATTTCCCTTTATTATCCCAGGCTCAGTGCTGTCTACCTCATGACAATACACACACAGATAGATATAGATGAATATATATATATATATATATATATATATATATATATATATATATATATTCATCTATATCTATCTGTGTGTCTTCTGCCCATACATATCTCCTGTAGATATATGCATATCTACCCTATATGTGTATATCTTCAATATATCTATGTATACATAGATATATTTATAGATCTACTGAGATATATTTTTAGATAGATATGTATTCATATACTTATCTATCTGTTCTGTTAGGTTCAGATGTCCTCACATTCCTATATGATCCTGACAGATGGGCACTACCCCTATCAATGCTATGCCAGCATACTTAGGGGGCTACACTTATAACCACTTCCTGTGGTAATTAACAAAATTTTTCCTACCATATAGGTTAGGTACTCCTGAAGCTCTCCATGTACCTTTCTTCTTTCCTAATTGACCCCATTTAGGAAAGACATTGTGGAGCTTCAGTCAATCTAGAGCTTAGCGCTCCTGAGTCTGTCC
This sequence comes from Ichthyophis bannanicus, assembly GCA_033557465.1. Classification (NCBI taxonomy): domain Eukaryota; kingdom Metazoa; phylum Chordata; class Amphibia; order Gymnophiona; family Ichthyophiidae; genus Ichthyophis; species Ichthyophis bannanicus. The sequence goes on from CM066036.1 coordinate 329,222,265, forward strand.
TTACTTTCTTATCAGATACAAGGGTCTCCATACCCTTTCCTCCCTACATGGACTGATTCCATTCCCAGTCCAGTTAGGTCAGACTCATTTTTTCTTTTGGTCCTAAATTTATACTGTTTTTGGACCTGATCAGCTTAAGCTTTCGTTAATGCTACCTTCTGCGTCTCTGCGGAAGCTCTACCTCTTATACTACCCCAGTCTTTCCCCTGGGGCTATTTCTCACCCTGAAGGGTTCTGACCTCCACTGTTTTTCTCTACTTTTACTACCTCTACTTCTCAGTGAGGTACCCCTTCAGCACATTCACTGGCTCTTCTAACAGATCCATATGTACCTCAGTGGACTTGTGCAAGGTCAACAAGGGAGGCCCAGATTACAATATTTTACTACAAAATACCCTCTATACAGGGTCTTTCTCTCTAGAAACCCTGTTTTAACCAGCTGTTCCACAGCTCCTCTTCTGTTTTCAACTCCTACCATCCATCCCTAGGATGCCTGAGGTCTTAAGCAATAGCATGGCTCGTTCTAGACTTGCAACATGCTAGGACTCCCTCTGGGCATCTGAGCTTGGGAGTCCCCATATGTGAAGACTCATTCCTGCTTGTTCCTGGAGATAACACAGTTACTTACCTGTAACAGGTGATCTCTGGGAACAGCAGGAATAAGTCTTCACAACCCACCCACCTCTCCTAGGAGTTGCATTTTCTCTATCTCTATCTTTCCCTTCCTTGCTCTCTCTCTCTTTGTCTCAGCTTTCAAACTTAACTGAGGAGAGACAGTTGGGAAGGCAGCACGCAGGCGTGGTGGGATGCTTCAAAGGCTTTCTGATTGGACGCTGGGAAGCGTTCCCACGCAGACTCAGTCGGTACCGACGTACCCATATGTGAAGACTTATTCCTGCTGTTCCCAGAGATCACCTGTTACAGGTAAGTAACTGTGCTTTACAGGTGAGTAACTACGCTATCTCCAGGAACAAGCAGGAATGAGTCTTCACATATGGGTATCGTCGGTACCGACGGAGCCTGCACGGGAACGCTCCCCAGCGTCCAAAAGGAAAGCTTTTGGGAGCATCCCACAGCGGCTGCGTGCTGCCTTCCCGCCTTTCCTAACCGCCTCTCTCCAGTTCTTTTCCGCGGAGCCAGCAGGTCGTGTTTCCTGTCACCGCTGAAGAATTTCTTATTTTCTTTTATTTTTCTTTAGTCGCGTGTCTGCCTTCTCGATTCCGCACCGGTACTACCGGTCTTTTTTCTTTCTTTTAAAAAAAAAACTTTTACTCTCTTCAGTGCATTTTTTCTTCTGGGGCCTTAGGCCTACAGATATATTTTTCTTCATGGAAAAACCCGCCTCCGGGTTTAAAAAGTGCACGAAGTGCAGTAGCACTATTTCTGTCACCGACACCCATGACTGGTGTCTAAAATGTTTAGGTCCTGACCACTCCATTGCGGATTGTGAGTCCTGTTCCATGATGTCTAAGAGAGGGTTACAGAATCGGGCAGCCAAGCTCAGTGTCCTGTTTCCCTCCGATGCAGCTTCTGTGGCATCGACGTCTTCCAGGGCTGCTGCTTCATCCCATGGATCTCAGGTAACCAAACTTAAATCTGGCCGGTCCTCAAAGAGTTCATCTCCCTCCAAGTATCGAGATGCCCCCGGGCTTACTCTTGAGGAACCCACACCAGCAAAATTACCCCGGCGGGAGGCTCCGGCTTCCAAAGCACTACCTATGGGGTCACAGGTTGACATCGATGGCTTGGCCTCGGCCGATCACCTGTTACAATGTTCTGGGGTACCGGTGGTCTCCACCGGTACCGACATCCAGACATTGGTGGCGTCAATGGATCAGAATATCCTGACCATGCAGCGTGCCATCACGGCATTCATACAAGCTGCGACGCCTACGGTACCGCAACAAACCCCGTTGTCGGTACCCGTACCGATTCCGGTACAGGATCCGATTCCAGTTCCGATACCAGTACCGCTTGCATCGACATCAGCATCGACAGCAGCGGTACGCTATCCAGTGATGCCCATCAGTACCGACACGGTACCAATTACTCACGATGTCGATACCTCCCGATACGCGTATCGGGCTCTGCGAGAGCATCCAGACAGTCGATACTTCGATTCCTCTGAAGACTCTGATTGTTCAGAGGCCTCAATTGAAGCATCGGGGATCCTTCCTCAGGAACCCTCTTCTCCAAAAAGGAGAATGTCTCCTCCTGAAGATTTGTCTTTTCAGGACTTCATTAGGGAGGTGGCTAAAGGCCTGTCCATCTCAGTGACCTTTGAAACTGAACCTAGAACCAAAATATTAGATATCCTTCAATATCCTAAGGCTCCTAAAGAGGCAGCCACCTTACCAATACATGAGATTCTTTATGATCACATGTTGGGCATATGGGAGACTCCTCTTTCCACCTCCCCTCATTCCAGAAGGTTGGACACCATGTATCTTGTTCCTCCTTGTCCTGGGTTTCATAAGACTCAGCTTCCTCACCACTCCATTGTGGTAGAGTCTGCTATGAAAAAGATCAAGAGTACAAAAAGGCACTCCTCTGCTCCTCCAGGAAGAGAATGCAGAACCCTAGATGCCTTTGGCAGGAAAATCTTCCAGGCCAGTATGCTTGTAGCCAGAATCAACTCCTATAGTCTCTATATGGGGATGTTTCTGAAAGAAGTTACAGATCATCTGCAAACCTTATCTCCTTTTATGTCAGATGATAAGAGAGAAGAATATATCACCTGGCTTAAACATGCACAGGATGTATCCAAGTTTTCCAACCGTGCAGCTTTTGACTCTTTTGAGGAGGCCAGTAGAGCCTCGGCTATTGCCATAGGTGCACACAGAGTTGCTTGGTTGCAAGCCTCTGATTTGGAATCCTGGGTACAGGATGGTCTAGGTAACCTTCCCTGTACAGGCGAAAACCTGTTTGGCAAAGATTGGCAAGCAAAGGCCAACCAGATGGATGCTGAAAATTCTGCTTTAGATAGACTTTCAAAGTCTACTACTGCTCCTTTTAAAAAGAGGTTGTTCAAAAAGGGATCTTTCCCAAAGAAAGGGAAATTTTCTTCTTATGGTCAGGCCTCTTCTCAAGGTCGTTTTGCTACAAAAAGACAGCAACAACCAAAACAGGCCAAACCCAGGCTGCGAGGACTGCTACGGCCCAACAGCCTCAGCCTCCTCAGGGCCTTTGACTTTCCACTAGAGAACTTAGCCTTTCTGGCTCTAGAAAATCCAGAGCCTCTCACCATCCCAGGAAGGTTAGCTCACTTTGCTCCCAGATGGGAACAAATCACAGCAGAGCAGTGGACCCTCTCCATCATAAGGGAAGGGTACAAACTTCATTTCTTAAACCTTCCTCCTCACACCATGGTGAAACAGTTCAATTCTCCAACATCTCTCCTCAACCTTCTAGGTCAAGAGATTGCTACCCTTCTTGCCCAAGGGGCAATAGAAGAAGTACCCCTTCTTCAACAGGGCTCAGGGTTCTACTCCCCCTATTTTTCTCATTCCAAAGAAAACAGGGGGCTACAGACCCATATTAGATCTCAGAGAATTGAACAAGTTTCTATGCAAGGAGAAGTTCAAGAATACTTCTCTCGGAACTCTCCTTCCGTACCTCCAGAGTCAAGACTGGCTTTGTTCTCTAGATCTCAAGGATGCGTACACCCATGTTCTCATCCATCCAACACACAGAAGATTCCTTCGGTTCCTTTACCAAGGAAAGCACTACCAATACAAAGTGCTTCCTTTCGGTCTGGCCTCTGCTCCAAGAGTGTTCACAAAATGCATGGCAGTAGTAGCTGCAGTCCTACGCACTCTAGGAATATTCGTATTCCCATATCTGGACGACTGGCTCATCCGAGCTCCATCCCAGTCAGAGGCCCAGACTTCCCTAGCCCTGCACAAGGCGTGTTCTTCAGTATCTGGGCCTGGTAATCAACATTCCAAAATACTATCTTACCCCTACTCAGTCTCTAGAGTTCATAGGGGCCTTACTGGATACCACAACTGCAAGGGCCTATCTTCCCCAGGCCCGTTGCCTACGCTTGGTGCAGTTAGCCTCCCAGATTCAGTTAAAATCCCATTTAACTGCTCAAGAGATATTGCAACTTTTAGGCCACATGGCATCCACGGTGCATGTGGTTCCCTATGCTCGCCTTCACATGAGAGCAGCTCAGTGGACCCTATCCACCCAATGGACCCAGGCATCAGGTTGCCTGTCAGACAAAATAGCAACTTCCAGTCGCCTATTTTGGTCCCTCCACTGGTGGAAGTCCACTCAGAATCTGTTGCTGGGGTCCCCCTTTCAACAGGTGTTACCCCAAGCAACCCTTACAACAGATGCCTCTCCAAAGGGTTGGGGGGCTCATCTACGAGATCTCTCGACCCAGGGCATCTGGTCTCCACAGGAGACATCTCTTCATATCAACCTCTTAGAGCTCAGAGCAATCTTTCTGGCTCTCAGAGTCTTCCACACCCTGCTCAGCTACAAGACAGTCCTCATCCACATGGACAATCAGGTAGCCATGTTCTACGTGAACAAGCAGGGAGGGACTGGCTCTCTGTCGCTTTGCAACGAAGCTCTGAGATTGTGGGCCTTCGCCAGAGAGCATCAAATCCATCTCATGGCAGTGTATCCTCCAGGGGTTCAAAACTCTTGGGCAGACAGACTCAGTCGAGTTCTGCTTCCTCACGAATGGTCCCTCCATGGGGACCAGATAGCCAGGATTTTTCGGATTTGGGGTACCCCAGACATAGACCTGTTTGCAAGTCCGTGGAATGCCAAACTTCCCCGGTTCTATTCCAGGATTCCATGTCAGGGAGTTCAGGCCAGGGATGCCTTCCTCCTTCATTGGGGGCAAGACTTCCTCTATGCCTTTCCACCTATTCCCCTCATCCCCAAAACTCTGTTCAAGCTTCAGAGAGACAAGGGGTCTATGATCTTCATAGCACCACTTTGGCCACGCCAAGTGTGGTACCCTCTACTTCTGCATCTCTCTCAAGCTCCCTCCCTAGACCTGGGGTCTGCTCCAGATCTCCTCTCCCAGGAGGAGGGAACCTTGTGGCACCCAAATCCTCAGTCTCTTCATCTCAGGGCCTGGTTGCTGAAGGCCTAGACCTTCAAGATTTACACCTTTCTCAGCAGGTGAAGGATATCCTTCATGCTTCCAGAAAGCCTTCCACCAGACGTTCATATGTTTTTAAATGGAAAAGGTTTTCCATTTGGTGTGCAGAGAAGGGTCTCAACCCTCTTGCAATACCTTTGAATTATTTACTAGACTATTTGCTGCATTTATCCCATGCAGGCCTTAAAACAAATTCATTCAGAGTCCATTTGAGTGTTATTGCAGCATCCATTAAGCGTCTCAATGGACAACCTATTTCCTCTCATCCTCTTATAGCAAGATTCATGAGAGGCCTTCTTTTGACTAAACCTCCCATTAGACCACCTCCAGTGGCATGGGACTTGAATCTGGTTCTTGGCCAGCTTATGAAGCCACCCTTTGAACCCTTAGCCACTACCTCCTTGAAATTCCTTTCCTGGAAGGTTATTTTTCTCATTGCACTCACCTCAGCTCGCCGTATCAGTGAGTTGCAAGCTTTAGTGGCTAATTCTCCTTATACAAGGTTCCATCATGACAAGGTAGTCCTCAGAACTAATCCACACTTTATGCCTAAAGTGGTCTCGCGTTTTCATCTGAACCAGGAGGTGTATTTACCTGTTTTTTTTCCAGGACCTCATGCATCAAGTGCAGAGAGGAATGTTCATACCCTGGATTGTAAAAGAGCACTTGCTTTCTACTTACAAAGGACACAGCAACATAGAAAGTCCTCTCAACTTTTTGTTGCTTTTGATCCTTCTCATTTAGGACTTCCAGTCTCCAGGTGAACTCTGTCTAATTGGATTGCTCAGTGTATTTCCTTCGCCTACCAGAGCAAGAATCTTTCTCTGGAGGGCCATGTCACAGCTCACAATGTGAGGGCCATGGCAGCCTCTATGGCTCATCTTAACTCTGTGTCCATCGACCAAATCTGTCGAGCAGCCACCTGGGCATCGGTTCATACCTTCACAGCCCATTACTGCTTGGACAAGGACTCCCGCTGGGATGCCTTTTTTGGTCAGGCTGTTCTCAAACACCTGTTCCATACCTAATCAACTCCTACCCTCCATCCCTGACTGGATGCCTGAGATTCATGGGTGCAGGTGGAGCCCTTCCCAGGGACTCACAATCTGGGTGATCTCCCAGGCATCTTGAGCTGGGGAGTCCCTGTATGTGAAGACTCATTCCTGCTTGTTCCTGGAGATAGCACAGTTACTTACCTGTAACAGGTGATCTCTGGGAACAGCAGGAATAAGTCTTCACAACCCACCCACCTCCCCTAGGAGTTGTATCTCTCTATCTTTCCTTTCCTCTCTCTCTTTTGTCTCAGCTTTAAAACTCGAACTGGAGAGAGGCGGTTAGGAAAGGCGGGAAGGCAGCACGCAGGCGCTGTGGGATGCTCCCAAAAGCTTTCCTTTTGGACGCTGGGGAGTGTTCCCGCGCAGGCTCCGTCGGTACCGACGATATCCATATGTGAAGACTTATTCCTGCTGTTCCCAGAGATCACCTGTTACAGGTAAGTAACTGTGCTTTATTGCGGGCAGAGCATGCGTTGATCAAGGTGCATCTAAGGAGGTGATGAGATTGTGCATGGGGGGGGGGTTGGAAGTTCGATTGTGACGGGATGACATGCAGTAGCTGCATTTGCCCAAATACTTGGTAATGAGATGCCCAGAATGACAAGGCCAAGGAGCACACAGAAATGGGTGTGCGGCATGTTATTCTGTGTACGCTTGCACTTTGAGAATGGCTTGATGTCCCAAAAGGGTGTGGTATGCTTTCCTTGTGATCTGCAGAAATGCTAGTCATGGCTATGTCGTGGGGGCAGGGTAGCCTGGTCTGTGCTTGTGGAATTTCTCTGAGCATGCACGTTCCTTCCTGCCTGAAGTTCCTGCCTGTTCAGTTCATAGTTGTGGAGCGCTATTTCCTTGTGACGTGCGTTAGGGCGATGAAAGTATGTGTGACTGCTAGGCACTGCGGGTCTGAAGACTCATGAAGATCTTTGGAATACTGCTTTTCCACTTTTTTTTTGTGGGGAGCTGGGCAGGTAAGTGTAACTGCATATCCCTGCTGTCTACAGAGAAACCCATGTTACAGGTAAACAACTTCACTTTCTCCGCAGACAAGCAGGAGGATGCAGGCACACTCCATAGGTGAGTCCTGCCCTGAGGGCCACTTGGAAAGCTTGCAGAGATCATGGCCCGGGCTGGTGTTTGTGCTGGGGTGGTAGGTGAAGAGTCTATTCAGAAAGCGAATAGGTTTCGGAGGACTCTCTCTGAAGGCTAGGTCCCATGCTTTCAAGTGATCCAAACTGTAGTGTTTTGTAGTTATGAATGGAAGTCCATGTAGCTGCCCTGCAGATGTCTTAGGGTGAGAAAGAGGACAGATTCACTACAGTGGCCACAGTAGTATGTAACTAGTGGGGCCTAATATGACCTGGGGCCAGCAAGTTAGCTTGGGCATAACAGAAAGAGATGCGGTCTACAACCTAGGACAAGATTGTCCGGGGTTATTCAGACTGAAAGTGACAAAGAATTGAGAGGAGGATCTCAAATCTTTGGTTGTTTGTAGGTAGTAAAAAAAAGTGCTAGTTTGCAATCCAGAATTTGTTCTGGGGAGTCTGCTTTGGAATCGGGGAAGAAGGCTGGAAGCACAATGGATTGATTCAAATGCAATTCTGATACAACTTTTGTGAGGAACTTGGGATGCGTTCTCAAGAGTACTTTATTGTGCAGAAACTGTGTGTATGGAGAGTAATGAACAAGTGCCTGAAGTTCACTAATTCTCCGTGCAGAAGTTATCTCTGAGGAAAACAGTTTTCTGGGTAAGGTGAGGCTTCATGAGTTCTGCTAAGACTATGTATAGGTCCCATGCCGGGGAGAGGTGGTTTGATTGGAGATTTGGTGTTCATAACTCCTTTTATGAACTGAAAGTAAACAGGTGAACTGAGTTCGGTTTACCATCCATCAAGGCATGGGTAGCTGCTATGGCTGAAAGGTGATAACAAACTGACGTGGTTTGTTAGCCTGACTGAGAAAGATGCAGTAGGTAGGCAAGAACCTTCCACAGGAAACAGTGGACAGGGTCCTGCTGATGTTTGTAGGCCCATAACACAAGTCAGGACTATTTCTGGCAGTAGGTCAGTCAAGTAGTCTATTACTGTCTCCAGGAAACAATGTCCAGCACCTCTGTGGGGAAGGAAGCATCTATTGTTGACTGACTTGAACCTTCCAAGCTACCAGTGAGAGGCTGTGGAAGTTGGGGTGGAGCAGGGCCCCATGATCCTGGGTAAGAAGAAATGGGGGTGTGCCTAGAGGTTGAGGCCTGTGTACCACTTGGCCAAGGAGGTAGGGAAACCAGGCTTGCAGAGGCCACTGAGGTTCAATGAGAATGACTGTTGCTATGTCTTGGCATATCTTGAGGAGAATGTGATTGATGATCTGAAATGGAGGAAAGACGTAGCAAAGCTGGTGGCTCCAAGAAATGGCAGAAACATGGTATACCCATCTGGGTTAGATGGAACGGAAGAGCCTGCCCTTGGCATTGTTGGCAGTAGCAAAGAGATCTATCTCTGGAGTACCCCACAGTGTGAAGAGTGCATGAACTACCGTGATGGTGAGGGACCATTAATGTGGATCCAGGCTTAGACTTAGTGAATCTGTTAGTTGGTTCTGGACCCTCGGTAGTAAGTAACTGTGCTTTATCCATCTCCTACCCATCATGCAGATGTTTCCAAAGACAGGCAACATGAAACCAGGCTAAGAAAATCAAGACCTCAACAGCCTCAGCAAGCCCAGCAGTTGCAGGGTTTCTGATATTTCTATTCTCTGTTTTTCTGTGTGAGGTTTAGAACCTCTGAGCCTACTTCTTTTTAACAGAAGCATCTGAGGTTCATCTCATCCATGCTGAGATACCAGTCATACATTGACTCAATCCTCGACTCTGGGCATGAATCTCTTACTACAAGGGAAATCCATCTTTTTAGCTCCAAGAGCTATTGAGGCCCATCATACCCTAGAGATAACAGGTTTCTCCTTTTAAAAGAAAGGGAGAACTAACAACTAACAAGTTTTTCTGTACGAGGATATCTTATACTTTAACTGCAAGGGGACCCTACCTCTTCAAAGACTTACCAAATTGTAAGTCCTCTCAACTCTGTATTACTTGCTATCCCTCTTAGTCCAGACTTTCAGTCTCTAAGAGTACTACTAAACTGGAGGGCTTATTCTCTAAGCCCATAGGATTTTTCTTCAATACCTACTCCAGTGCGTAGTTTCCATACAGGGTTTTCTTCCCCTTTGTGGTTCATCTTCTCTATGTATCTCAGATACTTCTTTAATGCAGCTTATCAGACAGAAATTGAGTATTACCACTTCAAATTATGTCTGCGGTCCTCTCCAACCTATAGGACCTACTTTTTCTGCAGCTTTAATAACAGATAACTCCAAGAGAGGTTACATTTTATTGTTGCAGGCATCAGGCCTGTCTACTATTCTTAGCCATCTTCATTTCTTTTGGCTCCTACAGAATAGATTAGGTTGCACACTGGCAATTAAACAGCCAGATCTAACCAACCTACAATATGCTCTCTGCCATTATATAAGGAAGCTTTGCAACTATGGGCCTTGCCAGAGAGCCTAAGAGCTACTCCTAGCAGGTAGCTTCCAGATGGTTAAAAGGGCTTCAGCTGGTAGACTCTGCCCAGTCATGCTCCTTCCTACATGATTGGTTTGTTCCTACTCTTACCATCTTCCTTAAAAATTTTTCTTTTAAGGAAAACTAACCAGGGCTTAGACCACGCGAAGGCGTAAAAAAATTACACAATTCCCTGGGTTGTTCCACTTTTCACTGGAACTCCTACAACAGGGATGCATTCTTTTCACTGCAGTCGGTCCTTAATTACTACTTTCCTTCTAATTCCCTATACTTCATTGTAGCTTATAATAAAAAAAAATGCATGATACCATGTTTGCCCCTCCATGAGGGCAATATGAGTATCTCCTTATATTGCATCTTTTTCTCCAGCTATTATCTGAAGTTATAGAAGGATTCAGACTTGCTGTCTTAAGACTAAGGATCTCCTCTGCACTCCTTCACGTAGGTCTCCAGATCTGGTTATTCAGGACCTAGATTTTTTAAAGAAATCTAGTCCTTTCCTTGTCAGTGAAGAACATAATACCAGTTTCGATGAAACTTTCCCTATAGTTCTTCCATTTTTAACCAAGCAGAGATTCTACATCAATATTCTCATGTAGGTCTTAATCCTTCTTGTTATTGAGTCAATCTCTATACAATATCTGACTTGAAAGATTTGTTTACTGTCCATATTAATGCTGTCCCAGCATATCATAAAACCTAATGGACAACCAATTTCTCTGGTCAATTGGGAAATACCTTCTTACCGTAACCTTTTCGGTTACGTCACATCTGAAGCTCTTCATGTAAAGTCATTCTCCAGGACCAAGCAGGAAGTCAGTCCTCACATATGGGTGACGTCGGCGCCGACGGAGCCCTCGCGGAGCAATTTCCCCAGCTTTCAAAGAAAGCCTTTGGGAATTGCAACGCGCATGTGCTGTCCCCTTCCCGCCCAAGGGTGCCATCTTGCTCAGTCTTCTTTTTTCCGTGGAGCCCTACAGACACTGTTTGTGATCGCCACTGAAAAAGTTGATTTTATTTACTATTCTTTTCTCGGTTCGACGCCGGATCCTTTTCCTGCCCGGACCCGATACGCCGGTATCGAATCCGTTCTTTATTTTTTCGGGTTTTGTCCTTCGCGACTAGCGTTCGCGCCATTTTTCTTTTTTCACTGGCAGCCCTGTCTTTTGACCTCACAGGGGCCCTTCTTCCCCCGATGGCTGCCAGCGGGTTTAAAAAGTGTGATCGGTGTAAGAAACCTATGCCTCTTACCGACACACACGACTGCTGCCTCCGCTGCTTCGGACCCAATCATGACCCGATGATCTGTGGTCCGTGTGGCAAAATGTCCTCAAAAGCGTTGAGGAGTCGGCAGCATCAAAAAGAACGAATCTTCTCTGACTCCGCGTCCGACCGGGCCCGGACCTCGTCAGAGGCTTCGACGTACCGGGACTCCGGTCCTGAGCATCGTCGGAGTTCCTCTGAGCGGGGGTTTCCTGCCCGGGAACATCATAGGAAGAAAAAACCCGCGAGGGCGGCGTCAGTGGACGCTCCTGGTTCCTCGAGGGCCAGGTCGCATAGCCCCGATAGCTGTCCCGGGTCCTCGGAGTCGGAGAGGCCTTCGAAACATCCTCGTCTCGAGATGGAGTCTTCTGGACATGTGAGTACTGTAGTCCTCGTGGACTCGCCTCCAAAGGAGCCGACGTCAGGCCCGACGCCGTCTGGGCCCGAGTCGGGGGCTGCTGGGTCTCCTGAGCTCGGACTCAGGTTGACGGCCTTGGAGAGCAGTTTTGCTGCCTTCATGGACCAGCAGCGGGCATTGATCGCTGGCCTCGCCGGTGCATCTGCCCCGACCACCAGGACGTCGACGTCCAAGTCGACCCCGGAGACCGAGCCGATCCTCAAGTCCATGCGAGCTCGAGTTGATCCTCGGTCACGGTCTCCCTCGGCCTCCCGTTCAGGACCGAGGTCGTCGACGCCGGCCTCGGCGTCGGGGCGGAGAGCATCGGTGCCCGCCCAACCGGAGCCGCTCGATTCCTCCTCAGAGGAGTCGGGCTGGGAGACGGAGGACGAAGAGTCACCAGGTACTTTTCGGACTCGGTGCGTCCCATCGGACTTGCCCGAGTCCGAACCTCGGAGACGGTCCCCTCCAGAGGACACCCGGTTCTCGGACTTCGTGCGGGATATGGCCAAGGCCTTGGCATTCCCCACGGGTCCCGAGGAGGAGCCTCGAGCCGAAGAGCTCGATGCCCTCCAGTATGACTCTCCCCCGAAGGAGGCCTTTACTGTACCGGTTCCTCTGATGCTGGAGCGACTTCTCTTCCGCATGTGGGAGAGCCCGGCGTCGGCACCGGTGTTAAGCAAGCGGGTTGATTCCATTTATCGAGTCCGCAAGAGCCCCGGGTTCCAAAAGGCACAACTGCCGCACCATTCCATGGTGGTGGAATCGGCCATGCATCGACTAAAGAGTCAGAAGATGCACTCCTCGATGCCTCCTGGCCGGGAGGCCCGGAACCTGGATGCCCTCGGTAGGAAGTGCTTCCAGGGCTCTATGCTTGCTTGTCGTGTCCAGACCTACCAGCTCTACATGGGCATGTATCTCCGGGACCTGGCAAAGGAGATTGCCGGGTTCTCTGCTGGTCTCTCCGAGGAACCTTTGCAGAGGTTCCAGGCCTTGACCACTGGTATTCGGGAGTGCTCGAAATTTATCTCTCGAGCAGCCTACGATGGCTTCGAAGCATCGGCTCGGGTAGCCGGAGCCGGCATCGGTGCCCGCCGACAGGCTTGGCTTCAGTCATCCGACCTCGAGCCATGGGTACAGGACAAGTTGGTCGATGTCCCCTGCAGAGGTGAAAACCTCTTTGGCAAGCCCATGGCTGAAAAGGCTGCACAGATCGAGACCGAGACTCTGACCAGGACTCGGTTGTCCAGAAAAACCTCTGCCCCTTCTCAGAATAAGAAGGGCTCGGGGAAAAAGCCCTTTTACCCGAGGAAGGCGGCTGCCTATAAACACTACCCTCATTATCAGGCCTCAGCAGCTCCCCAACAGGGTCAGCAGGCCAAGGGACGGGGTAATGGGTCCCGTAAGCAGCAGGCCCCCAAGCCCACAACACCAGCCCCTGCTCAGCAGGGTGGGGGTTTTTGACTCCCGTCAGCATAGCCTCTTCCCCTCCGCTGGTTTCTCTCAGCACAGGAGGCCGGCTGGTCCACTTTGCCCACAGGTGGTCAGCCATCACATCAGATACCTGGGTGCTTCATATAGTTCAAAAAGGCTATCTTCTACACTTTCACCAGGTACCTCCCTCCTACTTTCCAGGGGAGCCTCCACGACTCCCTCTGCACAGGGACTTACTCCTTCAGGAGTTGGAAAGTCTTCTTCAGGAGCAGGCTGTGGAACTGGTGCCCCACCACCTGAGAGGTCCCGGCTTTTATTCCAGGTATTTTCTGATACCAAAAAGAACAGGAGGCCTCAGACCCATCCTGGACTTGCGAAACCTCAACAAGTTCCTGGCAAGGGAAAAGTTCAAGATGCTTACCCTTGGAATCCTGCTGCCCTACCTCCAGCAGGGAGACTGGCTATGCTCCTTGGATCTAAAGGATGCGTATACTCACATCCTTATTCATCCAGACCACAGACAATATCTCAGGTTTGTTGTGGGAGGAAATCATTACCAGTACAGAGTACTGCCCTTTGGCCTATCCTCCGCCCCCAGGGTGTTCACCAAATGCCTGGCAGTGGTGGCGGCCTATCTAAGACTTCAAGGCCTTTTTGTGTTTCCATACCTGGACGACTGGCTCATCAGAGCCCAGTCTTCCCAAGAGGCCACTCAGGCCACTCATCGCACTGTGACTCTACTCCAGCACTTGGGATTTGTCATAAACTTCGCAAAGTCCACTTTGCTCCCCTCTCAAAATCTCGAATTCATAGGCGCCAGGATGGACACTCTTCAGGCGCGGGCCTTCCTGCCTCTGGACAGGGCCCAAAGGCTCATGGATCTCGTCAGCCACTTTCACAGCAATTCCCTGGTCTCGGCCAGGCAATTTCTGAGACTGCTCGGCCATATGGCTTCCACGGTCCATGTGACCCCCAATGCCCGCCTGAACATGCGACCTGCTCATTGGTGCCTTCGCATTCAATGGCATCAGGCCACGGGGAGCCTGGCGGACTCAGTACAGATATCCGACCTGCTGGTCTCTTCTCTGCGGTGGTGGCTTCATCTGCCAAACCTAGTGCTAGGAGTGGATTTTCAATCTCCTCCGCCTTCTCAGGTGCTGACATCTGATGCTTCTCTCCTGGGTTGGGGAGCACATTGCCAAGGGTCCTGTACTCAAGGCCTATGGACTCCTTGGGAGTCTGCTCAGCAGATAAACTTCCTGGAGCTCTGAGCCTTCCGCCTAGCTCTGAAAGCCTTCTCCCACCTCACTTCTCACCAGTCTGTGCTGTTCCAGACGGACAATCAAGTTGCAATGTTCTACGTGAACAAACAAGGAGGCGCAGGCTCCTTTCTTCTCTGTCAGGAGGCACAGAAACTGTGCTCTTGGGCCGTCTGCCACAGCATCCTCCTCAAAGCTGTCTATCTCCCAGGTCAGGAAAATTACCTGGCAGACAAGCTGAGCAGGATCCTCAAACCACACGAGTGGAGATTGGATCCGTTGGTGGCTCAAAGGATCTTTCTCAAGTGGGGCCTCCCCACCATGGATCTTTGCCAGTCCTCTGAACTGGCAACTTCCCAGATTCTGCTCTCAGAGTAGCGGCGGATGCTTTCTGATTCCATGGTCCACGGGCCTCTTGTATGCCTTTCCTCCCATGCCACTTGTGTCTCAGATGCTCTTCAAGGTTCTCAGAGACAGAGCCTCAATGATCCTAGTGGCTCCCCGGTGGCCGAGACAGCCCTGGTTCCCGCTTCTGCTGCAGCTGGCGGTGGACACTCCTCTTCCTCTGGGGTTTCAACCCGATCTCCTGTCACAGGATCAGGGGACTCTCCTACACCCCAACCTCCGGTCCCTTCATCTGATGGCCTGGCTGCTGAAAGGGTAATCCTTGCTCCCCTCCTGCTGCCTCGGGAGGTGGAAGAGGTCGTCTTGGCCTCCAGGCGGCCCTCCACCCGGAAGTCCTACGCTCTTAAGTGGCGTCGGTTCTCCGTGTGGTGTGCTCAGCAGTCTGAGAATCCCTTCTCCTGCTTGGTGGCAGTGGTCTTGAAATATTTGCTTTACCTCTCCAATCTGGGCCTTAAGTCCAACTCTGTCAGGGTCCACCTCAGTGCTCTCTCTGCGCATCACGCACCGGTGGATGGCAGGCCTCTTTCCAACCACCCTTTGGTGGCTCGTTTTCTCCTTAAGCCTCCTTCTCCTTAAGCCTCCTATGCGCCCACCAGCCCCTGAATGGGATCTGAATGTGGTCTTGCAGCGGATTACCTGTCCGCCCTTTGAACCTATGGCTACCTGCCCTCTTCGTTTTCTTTCCTGAAAAACCTTGTTTTGGTAGCCCTTTCCTCTGCTAGCCGCGTTAGTGAACTGCAGGCCCTAGTGTCTGATCCTCCTTACACTAGGTTCTACAGGAATAGGGTAGTCTTACGGACTCACCCCAAGTTTCTTCCAAAAGTGGTTTCTCCTTTTCATCTCAACCAGGAGGTGGTTCTTCCGACCTTCTTTCCCAGTCCGCACACCAGCCGGGCTGAAATGGCCCTGCATACCCTGGACTGTAGGAGGGCCTTGTCCTTCTACCTTGACCGTACGCGAGAGCATAGGAGGGCTGTTCAGCTCTTCGTTTCTTTTGACCCCAATAAGTTGGGGCTACCTGTCTCAAAGCGTACTTTGTCCATATGGGTTGCTGACTGTATCGCTTGGGCTTATCGGGCAGCCGGCCTCTCGTTGGAGGGTCGTGTCACGGCTCATCGTGTCAGGGCGAAGGCTGCGTCAGTGGCTCATCTCCGCTCTGTTCCGTTGGCAGACATCTGCCGGGCCGCTACTTGTTCTTCAAGCCAGACTTTTGCGGCCCATTACTGCCTGGAGAGGGAGTCCCGCAGGGACAATGCTTTCGGTCAGGCAGTCCTCCATAATCTCTCCGGCCCTGTTGTTGGGTGTTTTCAGAGAAGATTCCTTCCTTCTATGCTACTGAGCTAGAGGGAGCTCATTTTTCCGCTTGAGGTCTCCGGTAGCCTTAAGCTAGGGAGTCCCATATGTGAGGACCGACTTCCTGCTTGGTCCTGGAGAAAGAGTAGTTACTCACCTGTAACAGGTGTTCTCCAGGAGCAGCAGGAATCAGTCCTCACAACCCTCCCTCCTCCCCTTGGAGTTGCAGTCATATGATTTATTTTGCTAATTTTTTGCTGTCTTTTAGCTATGTCATCAGACTGAGCAAGATGGCACCCTTGGGCGGGAAGGGGACCGCGCATGCGCGCTGCAATTCCCAAAGGCTTTCTTTGAAAGCTGGGGAAATTGCTCCGCGAGGGCTCCATCGGCGCCGACGTCACCCATATGTGAGGACTGATTCCTGCTGCTCCTGGAGAACACCTGTTACAGGTGAGTAACTACTCTTTATCATAAGTGACATCACTTATGAAAGATTTTTACTGATCTTCAAGAAGTTGGAGACCCAACGCCTAATACAAATAACTGTTTTTCTTTTGGATAAAAGGGGTCTTAAAGACCTACCCCTTTTTTCTATAAGGGGTAT
Organism: Ichthyophis bannanicus; assembly: GCA_033557465.1. Classification (NCBI taxonomy): domain Eukaryota; kingdom Metazoa; phylum Chordata; class Amphibia; order Gymnophiona; family Ichthyophiidae; genus Ichthyophis; species Ichthyophis bannanicus. The sequence goes on from CM066036.1 coordinate 329,238,677, forward strand.
TTCTACCTTTTCATCCAAACCAGTCAGATTTATCTCCACTCTTGCCTAGGGCTTTATTCTGCTCCAAGGACAAAGAGTTCAAACTTGGACTTACAGAAGCTTTACCTAGTTCTCTAAAGTCCAACCCCATTAAACTTCCCCACTTCTTATTCTGGGGTTGGTTCTAGCCTTCAAGAATTCTTACCTCTTCCTGTATTGCAAAATTTATTTTTCCTCTACTTCACAGTGAGGGAATTTCTTTGAGGATAATATACTGGCTCTCAATTACAGACCCATATTGGCCTCATCAAATGCTTTTGCAATATTTTGAGTAAGATCCACATTAGAAATTTGGGATTCAATTTTTTCTAACAGTTATGATCTACACAAGGGCCCCCCTCTGGATACCTTGTTTAGTCAAGCTGTTCCACAGCAGGCTTTTTTCTTTTTTTAATTCAACTCCTACCCTCCATCCCTTAGATGCCTGGGGTTTGTAAACGGGGGCGATGGTCGTGAATGGCCACAGTCTTAGCAAACATATTATTATGACTTGCAAAGGATTGTGGGGAATGTAGTTCACTTATACCAGAATCAGCCGTTCACAAAATAATGAGTTGTGATGCACGAATGTAAGCAAAGAAAAATGGATTTTATTCATGGGGTTAATTCTCCCACACAGATTTACTTGGTAACACAAAAAGGACACTTGCTTTCAGTATTGCATTCAGGAAAACAAAACATGAAATAAGGTAACTGAACTTCTTAAGCAAAAATCAAATAAGACCTTGATGGGATACAGAAAAGGTCTTTTTGATGGCTCATGCTAATAACATTCTTAGCATTGCTCCAAAAGCAAAAACAAAACCCAAAAGTAACAGAAACTGTTCTTTATCAAGGATAACTTTCTTCTATTTACACACACAAAAAGAAAAGTTTCCTTTTCAGAGCTCACGTGCACTTGTGCCTGGCTCAGTTATCACCAATTAGCCAGCTGCAAACCCCTTTGCTGGTTCACTTTCTCTACGTGGCTCATTCCTACCCAAAAGCTTTCTTGCAGACTTTTCTGGGTAGATAAAAGAACAAATTATAGTTCCTTTTGGTGGTTTTTGTATTATTGAGAAAGTATTTTACCACAGCAGCCTAGACAGAGAGCAATCCATGTATTCATTCTGATCATTTAATATATCTCCTTCTTCCTCAAATATCATGGAATCAATATCCTGGTCTGGCTCAGAGGAATTCCTCAATTGTTCACTCTCAGGATAATATTTGTTTCCCTGCTGTCTTCCTGGAGAAAAGCTAGGGCATAGATCAAAGTTCATACCTGAGCTTCCTTTGCTGTTAAGCTTCCTCTCCAGGTATCCTGGCCAGTAAGTAGTCCAGCTTTTATGTCCAGCCTTCCAATCAGATCCCTGGACACTGGGTCTCTCTTCACATACCTTCTTGCAACGGTCTTAGGGCCCCTTCCACCTGCAGCCGTCTCCTTCAAAGGTGCCGTCTGGGAATTCCTGGCTCTATAACCCCATTCCTCTGGCTTTCTCCAGTCCAATGGAGTATGCTTGCCTCTGAAATGACTCCCAACACACGTACTGCTGTGGGCTCCTTCTTTAGACCTCCAAGGTGTCTTTCTCTTCTTCTTTCCACGTTGTTGCTGCTTCTGTCTCTCCTTGCTCTCTCTGTCCTTGATCTCCTCACGATTCCAGTTCTGTCTGTGTGTAGAAAATCTATTACTTTTAACGTGCTTAGAGGGACACTCCACCCTAGCACAGCCCAGCTGTGCTGAATCAAGCCCTGCCCTTGGAGATGAGTGATTGGGGATTACCTCATAGCTCTCCTGATTGAACACACGTTTCCCCACTTCAGCCCTTCTAGAGGCTGTTTGAAACCTGGTGCATTCTGGGAGTGGTAGTCTTTTATGAAAACATTCTGTTTTAGTATTTCTACCAACAAAGACAGGTTGCTTGTTCAGAGCCAATTCACCTCTTTTATAGCTCCCTCCTGAACTATGATAAGCTTCCTTATCACAGGTTCTAAAGGATAAGCATTGCCCATCCATCGGATTTGCAACATGCTGGGGCCTCCTCCAGGCATCTTAGCTTCGGAGTCCCCCATATGTGAAGACTCATTCCTGCTTGTTCCTGGAGATAGCACAGTTACTTACCTGTAACAAGTGATCTCTGGGAACAGCAGGAATAAGTCTTCACAACCCACCCACCTCCCCTAGGAGTTGCTCTCTTTTTCTCTCTCTCTTTCTGATTTGTCTACTTCCCTCCTTCGGTCTCAGCTACAAACCCAACTGATGAGAGGGAAGTGTTTAGGCGGGAAGGCAGCGCGCATGCGTTTGGGATGCTCCCAAAGGCTTTCTTTTTGGACACTGGGGAGCGTTCCCGCTCAGGCTCCGTCGGTACCGACGTACCCCCATATGTGAAGACTTATTCCTGCTGTTCCCAGAGATCACTTGTTACAGGTAACTGTGCTTTACAAGGAAACGAAGTATATATATATTCTGCTGTGACGATTAGCATTTTTCTTTGACTTTCACCATGGCTAAAAATGATCTGGATATTTTCAGCGGCACTATTGGGATAATGGCTGTCATGGAATATCCAGATTATGCAGGTGTGAATCCAAACTTATCCAGGTAGCACCAATATTCAATTTGCTGTCCAAATAATATATCTGGATAACCTGGGAAAGGATTTTCCCTGTCCTCGTTATCCAGATAAGTTCTGGGTCTGCCCTGGCATTGGAGTAGTCAATCATATTTTTAGTGGCATTATCCAGATAGGAAATATTTAGATAGGCCCTCCCAGCACTACTTATCCAGATTGCAGGGACTAATATCCAGGTAAGTGCCGCTGAATATTGGGCTGATTGCTTTCTTCAGTAGAAAAGGATGCAAGTGAATAATTTATCATTATTCAAACCTATTCTGTATTTTGGTAATTGATATGAGAGCTTTGTTAATAATGAAAACATCTACTTTCTGTTTCCCTCCCCATTTTTCTTGTTTTTCTTCATCTCTTGTAGATAATGCAGTGTGTCAGACATCTCTAAAAGAGGAGAAGGTGAAAACAACTGTGCCTGTTCCTCAAGAGACACCGACCCTAAAGTTTGAAGAGCCCATATCTTCCCCCTCAATTCCTCTCCTTCCACCTCCCAAAAAGAGGCGGAAAACAGTTTCTTTTTCTGCAACCTTCGAAGATGACACAGCTGAGAAGTTCTCTGATGTTCCATCCCTTTTCCCCCCTGCTCCTGCTGCTCCACCCTCTATTTCTCCTATAATCACACCTCCTGAGGACCTTCCTAGCATGAAAAACGAAGCTTCTGAGCCTGTTGTGGCCAAAGCATCCAACAGGCTTGAGGCATCCTTACCACCTTCATCTGCCTCAGTGCTGGCTACATCCTTTCCACCAGAAACTCTTAATACGACTGTGCCCTCACCACCTCAAGGCATAGAGAGCCCCACGATCCTTGAAAAACATTTAGATAAAGCTGGTGCCAGTCCCTGTCCACTTCCTCCCTCCTCCCCTGAGGTGCCTAGTTCTCCACTTCTGGCCAAGTGTGAACTCCAGAAGGAGAGTTCAAAACCACTCCAGAGGACCATTCGGAACTTGCCCATTGACCATGCCTCCCTGGTGAAAGCTTGGGGTGAGGAGATGCCTGGGGTTCGAGGCCGTTCACGTTCACGCTCCCGAAGCTCTGAGATGGTAGGGTCCTGTCTGACTCCAGAGGATCCGCCAAGTCCAGACCCATTGAGCATGAGGGAACAGCTGAGTGCTTCCTCTCTTCTGGAACTTGCCAACACTTCAAACTTTTCCCTGCATCCACTGCCACTGGAACAGAACAAGGACCTACTAAAAGAAGAGGACTATGAGGTCATGGAAACATCAGATGAGTCTGAGGAGCAGATTCTGAACCGGCGCCGATGGAATTTAATCCTCCTGGAGCACAGTTATGCCATGGCAGTAAAGCCCATGCCTGTTGTCAGAAAGCCATTCAGGCCAGAGGAGCCTGTGGATGTTTTCCACATAGAATTGTTCACTGACCGAGCACAGGAGGTATGGGAGGCACCTGAGGAAGTGGTTTGCATTTCTGGCTCCACTGCCATTGCTGTAAAACCAGATCTAGAGGTTGGAGAGCTCCACTTGCTATTACCAGCTGCTGACACTGCCGTTGAGTCTTCAAAGACTATAAAGACCAAGACAGACAAATCCAAAAAGAAGAAGCATAAGGACAGGATGAAAGAAGTAGAGGTAACTTCAGGTCTTCCTGTGGAGCCAGGTGAGGTTCTTCACCAGGAGGAGGAGGAGGAGGTAGGGTCAACAAGGCTGCTGAGGTCACAGGCCAAGCAAGGACTACCACCGCCACCACATTTTGAGGCCCGCAGTGAATTTGAGCAAATGACCATTCTTTATGACATTTGGAACTGTGGCATTGATCTAGAGGATATGTATTATCTGAAGCATACTTACGAGAAGCTACTGCAAGAGGACCACAGTACAGACTGGCTGAATGACACGCACTGGGTGCATCATACCAATATCCTTTCAAGGGAGATAGTTCTGATGATGTAATGTCAGAACCAAATTTAGAACTGAGGCATAGGAAAGACAGCATTCTCCAGGAACAAGCAGGAAGTCAGTCCTCACTTATGGTTGACATCAGCACCGACAGAGCATGCGCGGAGCAATTCCCCAGCTTTCAAAGAAAAGCTTTGGGATTGCTGCCACGCATGCGTGGTCCTCTTTCCGCCCAAAAGTGCCATCTTGCTCTGTCTCCCTTTTTTCCGCGGAGCCCTTCGGACGCACGTCCTCGTCCCTCGAAAAAGACTTATTCTTTCCCTGCACTTCGGCCTTTTTTCCAGTTGCACCGGTCCTCTCCTGTCTTTCCCCGAGCCCCCGCTTCGGCCGTGGGCCAGGGGATCCCCTTTTTCACCTTTTTCTTGCTTCGAACCCTTTTCACACCCTTTTCCTAACCGCTGGCCTTGAGGGCATTCGACCTCGCAGGGGCTCTCTTTGCCCCCATGGCCACTGGCTTCAAAAAATGTGACAGATGCTCAAAAAATATGTCGCTCACGGACACTCATGACTGTTGTCTGTGGTGCCTTGGGGCTGACCACAAACCAGAGCTCTGCTCGCTCTTTAAGAAAATGCCCATTAAAGCCTTGCTAAGCTTTAAGCAGAAGTCGGACGACATTTTCCATAAGGCAACCCCGGGGTCTCCAGTGGTGGCCCGCTCCACCGATCCACCACTTGCGGGGTCCCCCGCAGTAACTCTGTGTCCTAGGCATCACTCCGACCAGGGTTCACCCGAGGTGGAACAGTGAAAAAAGGAGACGACCTAGAAGTCGCTGTCGGGGGCTCCAGTTAAGCATTCATTCCCTTAGCCCTCACCGGTGTTCCCAAGAGTCCAACAATGAGCGGCCTCGAAAGGTACCTCGTACAGATACGGAGGCCTCCAGTGATGGCACCCGGTCTCCTGAGGGTCGTCCCTGTGAGGATCCCCTCTCCTCCACGCCAGACCCGGTAATCCTGGCATCAGCGTCCCAGGGACCCACTACTGAGTGGGAGTCCTGTGTGCTGGCACTAGAGCGCAGCGTTTCTGCCTTCCACGGCTGGTCCACACCTTGAGACCAAGGCGCCCTCGTCTGCGGTCCTGAAAACTGCCTTGGAAACCCCCGAGAGCCATGGGCCTCATGAGGGTCCTCAGCACTGGTCTCGCTCGCTGTCCTGTTTCTCGGGGGCGAGGTCTTCCAGAGTCAGTGCCTTTGGCTCCAAGCGGGCCTCGGCCACAGGGCATGGGGATCAGCCCGACTCTGAGTCCTTCTCAGACCTCTCGGGCTGGGAGTCAGACCGGGGACATGTCCCTTGAAACCTGCGCCCATAGGGATCTTCCTTCTGACCCATCCCCGCCCGCCTCGCAAAGGCGGTTCGCCTCCCAAAGATACTTTCTTCTTGGTATTTGTGCAGGATATGGCTCGGGACCTCAATCTGCCCACTCAGACTGAGGAAGAACCCAGGGCAGAGGAACTCGACATTTTGCAATAAGAGTCTCCCGCCATGGTCCCTGTGCCATCCTTCTTGACCCGGCTGCTCCTCCACATGTGGGAAGCACCCGCCTCAGTCCCTATTGTCAGTAAAAGACTAGATGCCATGTACAGAGTCCAGCACGACCCTGGATTTTGAAAGACCCAACTTCCCCATACCTCCATGGTGGTGGAATCCGCAATGCAGAAGTTGCACGCCTCGGTCCCGCCTGGTAGAAAATCTTGTGCGCTCGACGCCCTCGGGCGCAAGGCCTACCAGGGATCTATGCTGGCATGCCACATCCAGGCATACCAGCTATATATGGGTATGTTCCTTCGCAACCTCGCTAAAGAGCTCAGCGGTTTCTCCGCAGGTCTCAGAGGTAAACACCTCTGTTTTCAGACACTCTTGAGATCGGTTGCGGACCTCTCGAAATACCTTTCCCACGCTGCATATGACGAGTTCAAATCTTCTGCCCGTGTGGCAGCGGCTGGCATCAGAGCTCGACGTCAAGCGTGGCTCCAGTCCTCAGACCTGGAGCAGTGGATCCAGGAGAAACTCTTGGATGTCCCCTGCCTCAGTGAACAGCTGTTCGGCAAACCCATGGAGGACAAAGCAGCCGAGATCGAGACGGAGTTCATGACCTGCACCTGTCTCTCTCGCAAAACCTCTTCCCTTCCTCAGAAGAAGCAGCACAGTAAGAAGCCCTTCTTCCGGAGGAAGGGGCTCCCATACCAGGGATACCCACCCTAGCCGCCTGTCACTACGCCAGCGCCCGGTGGCCAAGGCAAAGGGGGGACCTAAAGGGCCCTAGACCCAACCACTGGTGCCACCCTAGCCAGCCCCTGGGTTTTGATGCCAAATGCATAGCCTCTCGTCCCCCGGCGGCACCCCCACAGGTGGGGGGACGTCACATCGGATACCGGGGTCCTCCAGGTAGTCCGGGACAGCTATCGCCTTCGTCTGGACAGACTCTCTCCCCCCCCCCCCCCCTTCTCACCAGCGAAGCCTTCTCGGCTCCCCTCGCATCAAGCTTGCCTGCAGCAAGAGTTGAACAACCTCCTCGGTCAACAGGCGGTTGAAAGGGTTCCCCCACACCTTTGAGGTCGGGAGTTTTTACTCCCATTACTTCCTCGTTCCGAAGAGGACAGGGGGCCTGCGCCCCATCCTCGATCTCAGGAACCTAAACAGTTTTCTAGTGCGAGTGCGAGGGAAGTTCAGAATGCTATTGCTTGGCATCTTGCTGCCCTTCCTCCAGCAGGGAGATTAGCTTTGCTCCTTGGACCTTAGAGACGCTCAAATCCCTGTCCACCTCAAGCATAAGGAAGTAGCTGCATTTCAGGGTGCAGGGGGATCACTTCCAGTACAGAGTGCTCCCCTTCGGGCTTGCGTCTGCTCCGTGGGTCTTCACAAAATGCCTGTCAGCAGCTGCAGCCCACCTCTGGCTGCAGAGCATATCCATCTACCTGTACCTAGACAATTGGCTCGTCACGGGCGCATGGGCAGAGAAGGCTCACCTTTCAGCATTGCACACAGTCGTCGTCCTCGAGCATCTGGGTTTTCTGATCAACTACTCCAAGTCCCACCTCGAGCCGGGGCAGACACTGGAGTTCATCGGCACTCTGCTCGACACGGAACGGGCGACTGCCTTCCTTCCTCGAGCACGCACGGACCGCCTTCACGCTCTGGCTGCAGAGGTCCAAAGCCGATCCAGAGTCTCGGTGCAGACCATGTTGCGTCTTCTGGGGCTCATAGCCTCGACTGTACACGTCGTTCCCCACGCTCGCATGCATATGTGAGCAGCTCAATGGTGCCTCAGAGCACAATGGTCCCAGGCTTTGGGCCAGCTCCAGGACCCCATCTCATCTCACACAGTCTATCCAGTTCCCTGGAGTGGCAGCGGAATTCCCGAAGCCGCCTTAGGGGCATGCCCTTCCAGATCCCACCACACGAGCTCGTCTTGACGACGGATGCCTCACTGTCGGGCTGGGGAGCCTACTGCGACAACCTCCGCACCAAGGGACAATGGTCACCTGAGGAATCCCTGCAGCAGATCAACCTGCTCGAGCTTTGAGCGGTCCATTTGGCTTTGAAGGTCTTCGAGCACCGCTTGCGAAGCAAGTCGATGCTCATGCAGACCGACAACAAGATTGCAGTGTTCTACATAAACAAGGAAAGGGGTATGGGCTCCCATCTCCTCTTTCGGGAGGCAGTCCTCTGCTCTTTTGTCATGCGCCTGGGCATGATGCTGAGTGTTCTACCTCCTGTGCCAAGACAACATCCTCACGGACAGACTCAGCAGGCTTCTCCGCCCACACGAGTGGCGCCTAAGTCCAGAAGGTGGTTCTCCACCTGTTTCACCGCTGGGGGACTCCGTCCATAGACTTCTTTGCCAGTCCGGCAAACGCACACCTCCCAATTTTGGGGGCCGATACCGTACCTAAGCAGGGTAGCTCTGAACGTTCCTTCTGAGCTGGACCTCCGGGCTTCTGTATGCATTTCCCCCCACTCCTCTCATTGCGAGGACCCTCCACAAAATTCAGTAGGACCGAGCCTCGGTGATCCTCGTGGCTCCTTTGTGGCCTCGCCAGCCTTGGTTTCCCGCTGCTACTCCAACTCTCCTCGGAGCCTCCGGTCCCCCTGGGCAGTGCCCCGGGTCTGCTGACACAGGAGGAGGGACAGGTGCTTCATCCGAGCCTGCGCTCGCTATCCCTAACAGCTTGGCAGCTGAGCGGGTCTCTTTAGCCTCGCTGCACCTACCAGAGGAGATTGCGGAAGTCCTGCTTGCTTCGAGAAAGGACTCTATGAGGCGAGTCTACGCCTTCAAGTGGCAGCGCTTCGCGGTGTGATGCTCCAAGATCCAGATCGATCCGTTCTCCTGCTCCACCCTGTGGGTTCTCCAGTACCTCCTCCACCTCTCGCAGGTGGGGCTGAAATCCAGTTTCGTCAGGGTTTACCTGAGCACCATTTCAGCCAACCACTTCCCTGTATAGGGAAAACCCCTCTCGGGCCAGCCTCTGGTCTCCCGCTTCATGCGGGACCTCTTGCTTTCCAAACCCCCCATCTGGCCTCTGCCGGCGGAGTGGGACCTGAACATCATGCTCATGCAGCTAACGCAGCCACCCTTCGAGCCGATTGTAACGTGCTCGCTTGACCTCGGCTCGGTGAGTCAGCGAGTTGCATGCCCTCATGGCCGGAGCCCCTTACACCAGGTTCTACAGGAACAGGGTTGTCCTCCAGACTCACCCTAAGTTCCTTCCGAGAGTTGGCTCAGATTTCCATCTCAACCAGGAGATAGTCTTACCAACTTTCTTCCCGAGACCTCACGCTGACCGGGCATCAGCTGTTTTGCATACACTTGACTGCAAGAGGGCTCTCACCTTCTACCTGCAGCTCATCCAGTGTCATCGCAAGTCCGAGCAGCTCTTCATCACGGACTGCATCACTTTCGTTCAAGCAAAGACTGGGGCTCCGCTAGATCGGCGGGTCACCGTGCACGGCGTCCATGCCAAGGCGGCGGTGGTGGCTTTGCTGCGCTCAGTGCCTCTGACAGACCTTTGTTGGGCTACGACCTGGTCTTCAGCAAATATCTTTGCTTTACATTACTGCCTGGAGAGGGAGTCCCACCGGGACAGCACTTCGGCCAGGCTGTACTCCGTAATCTCTTCAGGGTATAAGCAACTCCTGCCCTTCAACCCTTCTTCTGCAGTTACCGAGAGCTGGCCCCCGAGGACTTGGGCTCCCTTTAGATCGTTGGCTTCTGCTGAAGGCATCGCGGAGGCGTTTTTGTTCACGGACTTCGGTAGCCTGTAGCTGGGGAGTCCCATAAGTGAGGACTGACTTCCTGCTTGTTCCTGGAAAAGTGTAGTTACTCTCCTGTAGCAGGTGTTCTCCAGGGACAGCAGGAATCCGTCCTCACTACCCTCCCACCTCCCCTGAAGAGTTGCTCTTTTTATCCTTCCCTTACCATCTGCTTAGTTAGGGCTCTAGCTATGGGACCTGACTGAGCAAGATGGAACCCTTAGGCGGGAAGAGGACCATGCATGTGTGGCAGCAATCCCAAAGGCTTTCTTTGAAAGCTGGGTAATTGCTCCGCACGGGCTCTGTCGGTGCCGTCACCCATAAGTGAGGACTGATTCCTGCTGTCCCTGGAGAACACCTGTTACAGGATAGTAACTACGCTTTATTTATCTCAGTCATCTATAAAGAATCAGTAGCAGTGGCAGAGGTAGGGACTGAAGATGAAACACTTTGTAGATTATATGTGACCAGAGAAAATTTCTGTGTTAATGCCAGAGCTGGGAATTAAGAGACTTTTAAGTCCCACCTTAACCTCTTGTTAACCTCCTTTACCTTGTGCTGTTTATATGCATTATCCTATTTTCCTTAATAGCAATTTTCACTTACCACTATTCTCAACCACAAGAAAAAGAAAAAGTGCCAAGATGGCTTGCGAGAGCACCAGACTGGCTCTGCCCGTAGTGAAGGCTACTATCCCATCAGCAAGAAGGACAAAGACAAATATCTCAATGTATACCCTGTCTCTGTTCAAGAACTGGAAACCTTGGACACACAGGTAACAAGCCAGCTTTTATTTTCCTGCAACACGTCTGCCATGAAACAGCTGCAGGGACTGTGTAGAAGGGATGAGAACTTTTTTAGCACTTTAGAAGTAGATGATCCTGGGCAGGGCTGGCCCAAGGGTTTCTACAACCTTAGGCAGAAGCCCTGGCCATGTGCCCTCCCCCTCCAGCTGTGCCATGCCCACTCCCCCCCCATGCTGAGCCATGCTACCACCAATTTATTTTATTTATTTATTTATTTGTGTGCTTTTCTATACCGCCCCTTCCAGAGATCAGGGGCGGTTTACAGAGAACTTTTAAAACAATATAACAAAAACATTGAAATATTGCATTACATAGAACATTAATGGCACATAGTAACTATATTACAGGGAAACAATACTTTAACTATTTACATGGTTGGGTAAATTATTGCTTATTTACAAATGAAAGTATAGCATGTAAAAGTTATAATAGACCGAGAAAAAAAAAATGTACAGGAATTTATAAAAACATTATAGTAGAAACTAGAAGTGTGGAGTTCTAATGTGGCAGAGGGACTATTTATAATAGCCATCATAGGACTGATTAGGGTTCAGTCTATACTAAAAGGGAGTGAGTATTGAGTTAGGTAGGGTAGACTTGTGTTAGTTTAGTTGTGTATTCTTGTGTAGTATGTTTGATTGTGGGTTGTAGGTTGCGGTAATGTTGACTAAACAGATAAGTTTTAAGTTCCTTCCTGAAAGAGGTAAGGTCCTTAATCTCTCTAAGGTTTAGTGGTAGCTTGTTCCATTGGCTGGGTGCATAATATGAGAAGGCAGTGTTAGTGGTTATTTGCTTCAATTTTCTCACAGCATCAGGAATTAATAGTATGTTGAGGTTTGCTCCTCTTCTTATTTTGTTTTCTGGAGGGGTCTGAAGTAAAGTTGCTAGATGTGAGGGGGCTAAGTCATTAATGAGTTTAAAGATGGTGACAAGGGTTTTATATTGAATCCTACTTGTGATTGGTAGCCAGTGGAGAGCATATAGGATGGGGGAGATGTGGTCGCTTAGTTTGGCTTTAAAAATGATCCGAGCAGTGATATTCTGGGCTCTTTGAAGAATGTGCAGATTCTTTTTAGATATACCTTGGAGTATGCCGTTACAGAAATCTAAATGTGGCATAATAAGATCCTGGACAACTGTTCTGAAATCGTTGATGTCAATGAGGGGTCTGAGTTGCTGGATAGTTCTGAGTTTGAAGAATATAGTTTTAGCGGTCTGTTTTATGTGGTGTGTCATGCTTAGTGTTTTGTCCAGAGTAACTCCGAGATATTTAACTTCAGATTTGACTGGAAGAGTGATGTTCATCAGGTTGATGACAGATGGAGGGGTGAAATTGGTGTTGTTACAAAGAGTGCTTCAGTCTTTTTGAATTGAGCGGAGCGGATTGAGCGGAGCCACTGTTCAGCTTCAGAGAGGCATGTCACGATTCTGTCGTAATTAGGGTTAACTATGTCACAAGGGGTGAACAACATGATGTCATCTGCATAGATAAAATAGCTTAGTTTATGGCGTTGAAAGATTGTGCAAATAGGTTGGATATAAAGGTTAAAAAGTAAGGCAGAGAGCGAGGATCCTTGTGGGATACCTCGTTCTTGCGGGAATGGTAGTGAGGGGGAATGATCTATCTGAACATATTGGAAACGATTAGATATGTAGGACTTAAACCAGTTAAGCGTAATATCTTTTAAACCTAGTTGTGATAGTCTGGATAAGAGGGTGTTGTGATTAACACTGTCAAAGGCTGAGGAAATATCAAGGAATACAAGCAAGAAGGCGCGCTTCGTATTATCCATGCCTCGAATTAGTGAATCAAAAAGGGATATGAGTAAGGTTTCTACCCCGTGATATGGGCGGAAACCGTACTAGTGCTCATCTAAAGGGAAGTTGGTATCGATATGATCTTGTAGTTGTATCTGAACTACCTTCTCAATGATTTTGGCTAGGAAAGATATGCTGGCAATGGGGCGATACGAGGAAGGGTCGTTGCTGTTAAGAGTTTTATTTTTTAGTAGAGGGCGAATTGCCGAATACTTGAGGTCATCCGGCATGAAGCCTTGAAGTAGAGATTGGTTTACAACTTTCAATATGTATGGCGCGAGTTCAGATTTTGCTGCTTTAACCCAAGACACTGGGCAAGGATCAAGTAACGAAGTGGTGGTATTGAGGTTTGATATGGTCTCCAGAAGTTGGTTGTTGGAGATTATGTGAAACGAGCTCCATTCAGTGATGGTATTTGACGTGGTAGGTGTCAGGATAGTACTTGGACGGGTACTTAGTTTAAGCTTGTTGGCAAAGTGGTTTGCCAGGAGTTGAGGGTCTATTAGCGTTTTGTTTAGGGTGTGTTCAGGAACTTTAGACAAAGATTTAATAATCTCGAAGAGTTCCCTAGGTCGGTTGATGGCTTTTGATAATGTTTTAGTGTGATATAGCCTTTTTGTGGTGTTAATAGCTTCCTTATAAGTTTTGAGGTTTGTGAAGTATTGTACCCTGAGTTCAGGGTTTTTTTTTCTTACGCCATTTAGTTTCCAATTTCCTGAGGTTTTTCTTTAGGGCAGCAAGCTCTGAAGTGTACCATTTCTCAGATGAGTTTCTTCTAAGTTTTTTTTATTTGAATGCAGATATTTAGCTTCTGCCTCTATAACAGTGTTCCAGATTGATACAAGTTCATTGAGATTGTTTGAGGTATTGTCTAATTTTGTAGAGATTGATTCCAGGAAGCTTTCCTTATTAAATTGGCGGAATCTTTGTTCTATGTGTTCAGCATTGCTGTGAGCTGTGTTAGGGAGTTGGGAAGGGAGAGAGAAATGTATCATGAAATGATCAGACCATGGTACCTGAGTTGTGGTGGGTGGAGTAAAGAGGTGAGAGTGTGTAGTGTGATGATAGGAATATTAAATCAAGGGTGTTACCTTTGCAGTGAGTAGGGTGAGTAATTATTTGTCTAAATCCCATTTCATCCATTGCTTCAAGGAAGGATAGTTCTTGGCTATTTGGTAGGGAGGCAAGGTTAAGATCTCCTAAGATAACAGAAGGTTTTTTAAGGGAAGAGTTACATGCAACCTCAAGGATAATGTCTAAGCTTTGAATGTCAGGTGTGGGGGGTCTATAGATAAGACAGATGGCCATGGAGTGACTTTCTATTCTGAGGATATCTATACCCTCGTGCTTATCCAGGAAGGTAGGTGAAAGATTAAGGTTAGCTTTTGCTATTACGAGTACTCCACCACCTCTTTTTCGGTCTCTATTACTGCTGAGTATAGTGTAACCATGGACAATTCCGGCGGTGAGGTTGAAGGGAGGCACATCTCTGGGCCATATGCTTCAGCACACCACACATGGCCTGCCGCTTCTGACCCCTCCCCCCCTCCAACATAACTTTGTGGGTTCAGAAGCAGCAGGCCATGTTTGTTGAAGCACATGGCCTGCTGCAGAGCCTAGCCGCCCCCCCCCCCCCACCACTAGAATCAGCGACAGCACGGTGCAGCTCAGCATGGGGGGGCGGCACCGCTGCTTGTCGTGTGGGAGTTAGGGACGGCAGGCCGTGGGGGGGTAGGGACGGCAGGCCTTGTGGGCCGAAGCACATGGCCTGCTGCCCTAGGCAGCTGCATAATGGATGGGCCAACTCTTATCCTGGGGAAGAAAATAATCCATATAGATCCATGCTTCCCAAACCTTTTTTCCTATGAGACCCCATTTTAGCAGTCAAAAATACATGTGATCCCAGATGGTAATGAAAGCAAATTATTATTACTCAAAAAGCATGAGCAATATATGATGATGATTCTTAAAAATTCAATAGCTATTAAATAAGCAAATGTAAGTATGCTTTTTAAAAGTAATTATCTGATGTAAAAAGGATTGCATACAGCTTACTAAGCTCCTTAACGGCTCAGCACAGCCACTGATCCTTCTCATCAGCTCACTTCTTTCTGGGAGTGACATTGGGTAGGTGGGAATGTACCACTATAATGTAATTGGGATCTGTGCTTGCACACATGTGTCTGAGTGGATATTAATGATTAATTAAGTGCTTTACTGCATGGATAGTGAATAATTGGGTGGGGTATCCATAAGTGTACAATAAGCATCTTTGTGTGCAAGTATGTGTGAGTGGATGGGGGTGAGCAGTGCGTGACTGAATGGGTAGGCAATTCAGTGTATGTGTGTCTGCAGAGGTAATAGGTGTCTGGTGCAGTGTGTTTAAATGGGTGTGAGTCACCTTCTTTTTGTCCCATCTCCTCCTGACTGTCTCTTCAGATGTTACCATGCAGGAGGAGATAGTTTGAGGTACCCCTATTTGTTCCACCGTTCCCTTCTGTCTTCCCTTCTGTAATCTCTTTACCACTTCCCTTTCTTTTGAATTCCTTATGGCTAATCCTTATCTCCAGGAACAAGCAGGAATGAGTCTTCACATATGGGTACGTCGGTACCGACGGAGCCTGCGCGGTAACACTCCCCAGCGTCCAAAAAGAAAGCTTTTGGGAGCATCCCACACGCATGCGCGCTGCCTTCCCGCCCATTCACTTCCCTCTCATCAGTTTTCCACGGAGCCGGCAGGACGTATTCCTGTCACCGCAGAAAATTCTTCTTTTTATTTTTAGTTTTTTGTGGTCGCGTCTGCCTTCCCCCGACGCCGCCGGTGCTTTCTTTTCTTTAGAAGTATTTTCCTGTTTAGTGCCTGACGGTTTCTAGGCCACTAGGCCTCTATCCTTCCATTATGGAAAAGCCAGCCACTATCCTTAAGAAATGCTCAAAGTGTGGCGGTACAGATATATTTTCAGACACTCATACTTGGTGTCTAAAATGTTTAGGTCCTGACCATTGCCCACTGAAGTGTCTTTCCTGCTGGAGCTCAAACAGAAGAAGTCTTCAGGATCGAGCACAACTCGATACCCGGTTATTTATTTGCAGTCTCTTTTATACCGCGCTATTCGACATCAGTGCGGTTTACAATGAACATAAGAGTTGCACATCACAAACTCCGGACTAAAGTCACCGAGGACCGGCGGCGGCCCCAGTAGAGAGACCCCGGAAGGCCCCAGCAGCTCCTTATCCATTCCTCCAGAGAGCCCTTCTACAAGGCTCGTCAAGTCCTCCTGCTGCATGGAGACTGGTAACACTGGGATGGAAGGCGGAGTGCAGCAGGCTATATCCAGTGATGTCATTGTTTTGACATACCAGTCTCCAAGCTGCAGGAGGAGATTGACAACCCAGACGTAGAGGACTGAACTGTCGTCACTAAAGGAACTACAATTACCAGGTAAGTGTAATTATGATTTTGTGCTTACAGTGAAACAGGTATAATAACTTGGGTATACATTAAACAGGAAATTTAAACTTGGGTATGCATTAAGCAGGTATAACAGGTAAAATAGGGTATAAATAACCAGTCCCTTAACAAGGAGACACGATGAATAAATGCAGTCTACTTTATGCAACAATATAATGAGTTATGCGGCACTGCATAAGTTTCTCATGGTGGTTGGAGGGGAAGGTGTGATTGCGAGTGATCAGTCTGGGAATGTGACGTGCATGAGTTTGAGGTGCTGCATTGAGATGTGAGTGTGGGGAGAAGACTGCATCATCATAATGATGAAGAAAGAGGTGCCGTTTCAGTGCCTTCCTAAGTTGGGAGAGTTCACTGATGGTTCTGATAGTTGCTGGTAGTGCGTTCCAGCAGGATGGAGCAAAGAAGGAGAAGGCTCTGGATCTAGTGAATTGAGAACACTTCGTGCTAGCCTTAGGTAATATGAGAGTATTTGCGGCATTCGATCTCCTTGCTCGATTGGGAGGTGTGATTGAAATTAGATCAGTAATGGCAGTAGCAGGGTATTTATTGATGGCTTTATGGGTCATAATTAGGATCTTGAATGAGATCCTGGCTTGTATGGGTCGCCAGTGCAATTGTTTTAGTATTGGGGTAATATGAGAACTTCTTGAGGCTCCATGAAGGATTCTTGCAGCTGAATTCATTGCAAGTTGTAAGGGGTTAGTCGTGCACTTAGGTAGACCATACAAGATCGCATTGGCATAGTCAAAGTGAGGCATTATTAGGGCCTGAAAGACAGTTCGGAAGTCATCAGGTTCTAACAGTTGACGCAGATTGCGGAGGGTCCGGATTTTATGGTACACCGACTTTGTTATGTTTTTGATATGAGCCTTCATATTAAGTTGCTGATCAAGCGTTACACCTAGGTATCTTACTGTAGTCTTGCATATGATCTCTGCGTCGCGAACCTTGATAGACAGGGGTGGAGTAAAAGCCGGATTCCTGGTTACGAAGAGGGCTTCTGTCTTTTTGAAATTTAACTTAAGCATTTGTGCATTTAGCCAGTCTGTGACAGCGTCAAAGCACCTGATAAGTGGGGATAGTTCAAGATGTTCTGTCGAAATTGGCATGTACATCAAGACGTCGTCAGCATAGACCAGGCAGTTGATATTAAATGATTGGATGAGATCACAAATGGGTTGCATATAGACATTGAATAGCAAGGCGGATAGAGATGAGCCCTGTGGAACACCTTTAGTTTGGGGGAAGGAATCTGAGTTGGAGGGGCCAGAACGGACATGTTGCCAGCGATCAGTGAGGTATGAAGCGCACCATGACAAAGCTGAAGCTTGAACTCCCTTCTCTCTGAGGCGTAGCAGGAGAACTTCATGGTCTACGGTGTCGAATGCGGCAGCAATGTCCATGAAGATCAGTGCAAAGCCTTGTCTGATGTTATCGAGACCTAAGGTTATGGTGTTGAATAAGGTTGTGAGTAATGTTTCAACACCATGTGCTTAGCGAAATCCATGCTGGCAGGGATGCAGGGGTGCATTAGTATCTATGTGATCTTGTAATTGGCGTTGGGTAATCTTTTCAATGATTTTCGATAGGAGAGGTATGCTGGAGATAGGCCTGTAGGATTCCATCATCGAAGGGTCCAACTTGCTGTTTTTTAGGAGTGGTCTGATAGCCGTCTGTTTCAGGCTTCGAGGAAATGTTCCAGTAGAGAACGATACATCAATCAATTTGGATAGGAATGGGCTGAGCTCGGCACGCAGGGCCTTTATCCAGGGAGCTGGACACGGATCAGAGGGTGCTGTTGTAGTGTTTATGTTTAGGATAGTGTCTTGAATGACTCTGTCAGATGGAGTAGAAAATGATGTGATAGTGTGTTGGGACCCACTCAAGAAATGACCAAGAGGAGGTTGTGGGATGGAGAAAGGTAGGCTGGCTGGTATGGGGGGCTTAGCAGTGTGGGCAAGCTGATTACTTTTCTTACGCAAGTAATAAGCATATTCTTGTGAGTCTGGGTAGGGTAAGTTCTCTTGAGATGGCTCCTTTGCTAGAGATTTCACAATTTGGAAAAGCTCGTGGGTTTGTTCAAGGAGCGTTGTAGTCTTTTTGCATGATATTGTTTCATACTTGATGCTACAGATAACCGATGTTTTCCTAATTGTGCTGTGAATGCCTCGTGGCTCTCAGCTGTTCTTGATCGTCGCCAGCGTCTCTCAAGTCGTCTGAGTTGAAGGAGCGAATTACGTAGTTCTTGGGAGTACCATGGGGCATTCTTTTTCTTATGTGGTGCTTTGTTCGTGGTAGGTGAGTGGATCACGGCATCTAGGCTTGAGTTCCAAGCGGCGACCATGTCATCGAGGCTTTGAAGAGGAGGGTCAAATAGATTCTGTGTCCTCTTTAGAATATCTTCTCTGTTAAAAGGGTGGAAGCGCTTTAAATGTTCTGATATGGGTTTATCTTCAGGTATGGATTTGGAGGAGTTGGTGCAAATTGGAATCTGGAATCTTATCAGGAAGTGATCCGACCAGGGAACCGCACTTACGTTTAGGTGAGACTGGTGCAAATGTGTGAGGGCTGTTTGTGGTGCAAAGATAAGATCAAGTGAGTTGCCTTTTATATGGGTAGGGGTATCAACAAGTTGAACATAGCCTAGATCACTGAGAGCATCAATAAAGGCATTGGTGTGGCTGTCCTGAATGACTGGGAGGTTGAGGTCACCTAATATCCAGTTTAGAGTATGCGAATTCGTGGTGTTGCAAGCAAGATCAATTATTGTTGCTAAGTCATCTGGAGATGAAGATGGAGTTCTATAGAGCAAGTTAATAGTGATTTGCTTATTTGTAATGGTAACAGTCAAGGGTAGAGGTGCTGCTTGAGGCGGCAAGCCGAAATTTGAGGTCGGCTTTCGTTAGGATAAGTACTCCTCCGCCACGACGGTCAGCTCTGTGACAAGAGTGGACTGAGAAATTAGGCGGGACATACTGGTGAAGGATCACGGCGTCAGCGGCTGAAAGCCATGTCTCGGTGACACATAGGATATCAAGGTTATGAGCTGAGAGCATATCAGTTAGTGCTGGCCATTTTTTCCTTATTGATCGTTTTAAAGACATTGCTTTAGCAAAAATCCGATGCTTCATCCTTTCAAGTCATCCGATCCCGATGACTGGGATGAATCCATCGGTACTGAGGCTAAATTTTCAACAAGTCTAGCCTTTACCCTTCATTTTAGAGGGTCCTCCTCAGGGGAGATTTCTTTTCAAGCTTTTCTGCTTGATATGGCAAAGTTACTCCTTTAACTGTATCCCCACATTCTAAGACACTTGACACTATGTACAAGGTGCCACCTTCTCCAGGTTTTCAAAAGATTCAACTTCCTCATCATTCTATTGTTGTAGAATCAGCAGTGAGGTGGATTAAGAGTGCAAAGAAGCACTCTTCTTATCCGCCAGGTCGTGAGTCTAGGACTTTAGATGCCTTTGGACGTCGATGCTTCCAGGCATCCATGCTTTCTGCAAGAATTATCTCATATATTTTCTATATGGGATTATCTCTTGAAGAGATCACAAAGAACTTAAAACTTTTGATCCCTTTTCTTCAAGAACATAAAAGAGCAGACTTTTTCTTATTAGTCAGTCATGCTCAAAATGTCTCCAAATTCCTTAATCGTGCTTCCCTAGACTGTTTTATTTATTTATTTAATTTATTTAACACTCATTTATATACCGCATCTTCCAGAGATCAGATGCGGTGTACAATTAACAACAGGTTAACAAAGCGAGGTTTGTTTTACATAGAACATCTTAAACATCTTAAATTTTACATAGATCATCTTAAATTAAACAAGGCTAAGTCTAGTCATCTAAACAGTATAATTAAACTGGAACAGTGTGAAAAACAATTAACTAACAATGTAGTGTCTATAAAGTAAGACAGTACACAACAGATACAACTATATACATGTGGAAGTTTAGGGCATAAGAGATTGGGTCGTCAGTCCGTTTAAGCTATGTGTGTTGTCAATTTAAGTGTGAGAGGTTTGTACTTTAAAATCATATACCTGTTTAGCCTTTGTCTAAGTTGACTGCAAGGTTTTCCATGGAATTATAGTGTTTTGTGAATAGATACGTTTTTAATTTTTTTCGGAATTCCATGATCTCTGTTAGCGATCGTAGATCCTCTGGTAGGGAATTCCAGATAGTTGGAGCTATGTGGGAAAAGGCTATGTGGGAAAAGGTTTTGAGTCTATTAGCAGAACCTCTGCTATAGCCATAGGAGCACAATGCATGGCCTGGCTCCAAGCTTCAGACTTGGACAAATGGGTACAAGAAAGGCTGGGAAATACTCCTTGTACTGGTGAAAATCTCTTTAACAAGGATGCTTTATTCCAAGCTAATCAGTTAAACACTGATATTATTGCTTGCAGAGGATTGTCAAAACTTTCCTCTATCCCAGCTAGTAAAAAATCTCCTAACAAACTTTATCCCCCTAAGTTTTATTCATCTTCTACCCATCATGCAGATGTTTCCAAAGAAGGGCAACATCATACCAGGCTAAGAAAACCAAAGCCTCAACACGCTCAGCAAACCCAGCAGTCGCAGGGTTTCTGATATTTTATTCATTAAATCTCTTTTTCCTGTTGAGTTTCAGAACCGCTACTTCTTAACAACAGAAGCGTTTACAGTTCTTCTCATCTTTACTGAGAGGTCATTGATACACTGGCTCAATCCTCCACTTTAGGCATGAATCTTTTGCCAAGAAGAATCCTTTCTTTTAGCTCTTAGAGCTATTAAGGATAGTCATGCCCTACAAATAACAGGTTTCTCCTCTCCTTTTAAACAAATAGAGGAGTAACAACTAATTACAAGGTATGCTATGCCCTTCACCTTGACAGTTGTCCTGTACGAGGATATCTCATAATTTTGACTGCAGGGGAGCTTTACCTTTTTTCAGAGACTTACCAAATTGTAAGTCTTCACAACTCTGTATTACTTTCTATCCCTCTTAGTCGATACTATTTTTCTCCAGGACAAAGCAGGAAGTCAGTCCTCACATATGGGTGTCATCGACGCCGATGAAGCCCCAGCAGAGCATTTCCCCAGCTTTCTAAGAAAGCCTTTGGGAATGCAGGCACGCATGCGCGGTTCCCTTCCCGCCTAAAGGTGCCATCTTACCTCAGTCTCTCTTTTTCCGAGAAGCCCACTGGACGTGTGTCCTGTCATCCCGGATAAAAGTTTGATTTTTTTCGGCGATTCTCGCTATTTTTTCTACCTGGTTCGATGCTAGTTCCCCTCCCGCCGGGTTCGGTACACCGGTATCGAGCCCGATTCTTCTTTTTCGGTTTTTGCCCTTCGTGGCTGGTGTTCACACCCTTTTTTTGCTTTTCCCTGGAAGGCTGGTCCTTTGACCTCGCGGGGACTCTTTTTTTTTTCCCCGATGGCTTCCAGCGATTTTAAAAAGTGTGATCGGTGTAAGAAGTTGATGTCTCACCGACACACACGACTGCTGCCTTTGGTGCCTCGGTCCTGATCACGACCCTAAGACGTGTGGACCATGTGGGAAGATGTCTTCCAAGGCACTGCGAAGTCGCCAGCAGCAGAAAGAAAGGCTTTTCTCGGACTCAGCCTCCGGCCGGGCCCAGACCTCGTCTGAGGCCTCGACATCTCAGGATTCGGATCCCGAGTGCCGTCGGGGCTCCTCGGACAGAGGGTCCCCCGACCGGGAACGCAAGAGGAAGAAGCGGTTCGTGAGGGCGTCGTCAGAGGAGGTCCCTGGCTCCTCGAGGGCCAGGTCTAAGACCCCCGACAGTCGCCCCGGGCCCGTGGAACAAGAGAAGCCTGCCAAAGTTCCTCGCGTGGAGCCGGAGTCTGCTGGACACGTAAGCCCTGTGGTCCTCGAGGACTCTCCTCCCAGAGAGCCAACGTCGGGCCCGGCGCCGCCGGGGCCCGAGTCGGTGGCTGCTGTGTCTCCTGAGCTGAGTCTCAGGATGACAGCCTTGGAGAGCAGACTGTCTGCCTTCATGGAGCAGCAGCAGGCACTGATGGCCAGCCTGTCTGGCGCATCTGCTCCGACCACCGGGACATCGACATCGAAGTCGACCCAGGAGACCGAGCCGATACTCGAGTCCATGATGGCTTGAGGTCGACCTCGGTCGCAGTCTCCCTCAACCTCCCGTTCAGGACCGAGGGCGTCGACGCCGGTGCCGAGGGCGTCGGGGCGGGTGTTCCAGGGCCCCGCGGGGTCGGATCCTGACTCCTCGTCGGACAAGTCCGCCTGGGAGACGGAGGATGAAGAGTCCCCCGACACATTCAAGACTCGGTGCGTCCTGTCAGACTCACCGCAGTCTGAGCCCCGGAGTAGATCCCCTCCGGAGGATACCCGATTCTCGGAGTTTGTCCGGGATATGGCCACCACGTTGGCTATCCCGGCGGACCCCGAGGAAGAGCCTCGAGCAGAAGAGCTCGAGGCCCTGCAGTACGACTCTCCTCCAAAGGAGGCCTTTACTGTCCCAGTTCCTCCGATGCTGGTACGGCTCCTCTTCCGGATGTGGGAGGCACCGGCCTCGGCGCCGGTTCTAAGCAAGCGGGTTGATTCGATCTATCGACTCCGGAAGAGCTCTGGCTTTCAAAAGGCGCAGCTACCACACCATTCCATGGTGGTGGAATCGACCATGCATCGCCTGAAAAGCCAGAAGATGCACTCTGCGGTGCCCCCCGGCAGGGAGTCCCGGAACCTCGATGGTGTCGGTAGAAAGTGCTTCCAGGGCTCGATGCTTGCTTGCCGTGTCCAGTCTTACCAGCTGTACATGGGCATGTACTTGCGAGACCTGGCCAAGGAGCTGGCCGAGTTCTCCGCTGGTCTCTCCGGGGAGCCCTTGCAGAAATTCAAGTCCTTGTCCTCGGGGATTCGGGACTGCTCGAAATTTATGTCCCGCGCCACCTACGATGGCTTCGAGGCTTCAGCCCGAGTTGCGGCAGCCGGCATCGCGGCTCGACGCCAGGCATGGCTAAAGTCATCGGACCTTGAGCCATGGGTTCATGACAAGTTGGTCGATGTCCCTTGCCGAGGTGAGAACCTTTTTGGCAATCCCATGGCCGAGAAGGCCGCACAGCTCGAGACTGAGCACCTTACAAGGACAAGGCTGTCTAGAAAGAACTCTGCCCCTTCTCACAAGAAGGCGGCCTTGGGTAAGAAGCCCTTTTACCCGAGGAAGGGCACTGCCTACAAACAGTACCCTCAATATCAGGCTGCACCCCAGGGTCAGCAAGCCAAGGGGCAGGGTAATGGGCCCCGTAGGCAGAGCACCCCCAAGCCTCCGGCCCCTTCTCCCACTCAACAGGGTGGGGGATTTTGACTCCTTGAGCGTAGCCTCTGTCCCTGCTATCCCAACCCTGCACAGGAGGTCGCCTCGCCCTCTTTGCCCACCAGTGGCCCCACATAACTGGGGACAGTTGGGTATTGAACATATTCCTTCGACCTATTCTGGATATCAGGAACCTAAACAAGTTCCTAAAGACAGAAAAGATCAAGATGCTTACTCTTGGAACACTTCTGCCCTACCTCCAGCAGGGAGATTGGCTATGCTCCTTAGATCTAAAGGATGCGTACACTCACATCCTCATTCATCCAGACCACAGAAAGTACCTCAGGTTCATTGTGGGAGGAAACCATTATCAGTACAGAGTACTGCCTTTTGGCCTCACCTCCGCCCCAAGAGTCTTTACCAAATGCCTGGCAGTGGTGGCGGCCTACCTGAGGAATCAGGGAATCTTTGTCTTCCCTTATCTGGACGACTGGCTCATCAGGGGTCAGACATGCCAGGAGGCCAAACAAGCAGCCCTCAGAACTATTGCTCTTCTTCAAAGCTTGGGATTTGTAATAGACTTTGCAAAGTCCACTTTGCTCCCCTCCCAGAACTTGGAGTTCATAGGGGCAAGGTTGGACTCTCTCCTGGCAAAGGCATTCTTGCCAGAAGACAGAGCCCAGAGACTGATAAACTTAGCATACCAGTTTCTCAGCAGGTCACTGGTCTCTGCCGGACTCTGCCTGAGGATTCTTGGCCACATGGCTTCGACATTACATGTGACCCCCAATGCCAGGCTCCATATGAGGCCTGCACAGTGGTGCCTTCGGACTCAGTGGTCACAGGCCACAGGCAGCCTCAGAGACAGGATAAGGGTGTCCAGACAATTTCTGAACTCCCTCAACTGGTGGCTGCACCCACCCAATCTACTAAAAGGTGGGTGCCCTTTCAAATTCCCGGGTACACAGTGGTACTGACCACAGACGCCTCCCTGCAGGGCTGGGGGGCTCATTGTCTGAACAAGTGCACCCAGGGCCTGTGGTCTCCTTGAGAGGCTGCACAGCAGATCAATCTCCTAGAGCTGAGGGCTATTCGATTAGCACTCAAAGCTTTCTCTCCTGCCCTAGCTCATCAATCTGTCCTGGTTCAGACAGACAACCAGGTAGCCATGTTTTATGTGAACAAACAAGGCGGGACTGGGTCCAGACTCCTTTGTCGGGAGGCACAAGACCTTTGCTCATTTGCCCTCAAGCACAACGTGCTCCTCAAGGCTGTGTACCTTCCCGGCCAGGACAACTACCTGGCCAACAGGTTTAGCAGAATTTTGCAGCCCCATGAGTGGCAGCTGCATCCCTTGGTGGTTCAGAAGATCTTCCTGAAATGGGGTCTTCCTTTGATAGATCTGTTTGCCAGTCCACTGAACAAGCAACTGCCAAAGTTCTGCTCCAGGCAACCACATCCTCTGCAGATAGCAGCAGATGCTTTTCTGATTCCCTGGTCTCAGGGCCTCCTGTATGTGTTTCCTCCCACGCCCTTGGTGGCCTGAACTCTGTTCAAGATTCTTCAGAACAAGGCCTCGGTCCTGCTGGTGTCTCCCAGGTGGCCGAGACAGCCTTGGTTTCCACTTCTGCTTCAGCTGGCGGTGGATCCCCCACTGCCTCTGGGGTTGCAACCCGACCTTCTCTCTCAGGAGCAGGGTTCCCTTCTGCACCCCGATCTCAAAGCTCTCAATCTGATGGCATAGAGGCTGCAAGGGTAGTTTTGGCTCCCTGGGGCCTACCTCAGGAAGTTGAGGAGGTTGGCCTAGCCTCTAGGAAACAGTCCACTCAGAAAACCTATGCTCTCAAGTGGAAAAGGTTTTCAGTGTGGTGTCAGCTACATACAGAGGATCCTTTCTCCTTTACTGTACCAGTGGTGCTTCAGTACTTGCTGCACTTGTCCAATCAGGGACTTAAGTCCAATTCTGTTCGGGTCCACCTCTCCGCTCTAGCAGCTCACCACTCACTAGTGGATGGACATTCTCTGTCGGTTCACCCCTTGGTGTCCCGTTTTCTCAGGGGCTTGCTTTTGCTCAAGCCTCCAATCCGTCCTCCAGCAGCTGACTCGCCCACCCTTTGAGCCGATGGCTACTTGCCCTCTACGCTTCCTGTCCTGGAAGACACTCTTCTTGGTAGCCCTAACCTCAGCTAGGCGAGTGAGTGAGCTTCAGGCCCTGGTCTGTGACAGGCCCTACACCAGATTCTATAAGAACAGGGTAGTCCTCAGGACTCACCCAAAGTTCCTCCCAAAGGTTGTCTCCTCTTTCCACCTCAACCAGCATGTGGTTCTTCCAACATTCTTCCCTAGGCCTCATGCAAGCCAGGCTGAAGCAGTTCTGCATACCCTAGACTGTAGAAGGGCCTTATCCTTCTACCTTGACCGTACGCAGGGACATAGAAGGGCTACTCAGCTCTTCGTATCCTTTGACCCTAATAAGTTGGGGTTGGCTGTGTCCAAGCGTACCTTGTCCATCTGGGTTGCTGACTGTATCACCTGGGCTTACAAGGCCGCTGACCTTCCTTTGCAGGGTCGGGTCACGGCCCATCGTGTCAGGGCAATGGCTGCCTCAGTGGCTCACCTCCGCTCTGTACCGTTGGTAGACATCTGCAGGGCTGCAACTTGGTCTTCAAGCCAGACGTTTGCGGCCCATTACTGTCTGGAGAGTGAGTCCCTTAGGGACAGTGCTTTTGGCCAGGCAGTACTCCGGAATCTCTTTGAGGTTTAGGCAACTCCTGCCCTCTGTTGGGCTACCGGTGGAGGTTGTGTCAGTGAAAAGCCTTTCTTTGGTGCTGGGACTAGAGGGAGATCTCTTGTTCAGCCTGGGTTCCTCGGTAGCCCAGAGCTAGGGAGTCACCCATATGTGAGGACTGACTTCCTGCTTCGTCCTGGAGAAAGAGTAGTTACTCACCTGTAACAGGTGTTCTCCAGGAGCAGCAGGAATCAGTCCTCACAACCCTCCCTCCTCCCCTTGGATTTGCAGTTGTACACAGGAGCGGCCCAAGGTGGGTGCAGGGCCATGTGCGGAGACTCGGTGCGGGGCCTCATTTGCATAAGTGGCCTTATTTGCATAAATATTTGCATAATGCTAACATACACTAACTTTTAGTAAACATGTCTCTTAATGAGTGTATGGATAAAGACAGACTAAAAGATTTCTACATTACTATAATCCAGTGCCAACCGCCAGGCACATTAGGAACTACTACAAACACTGCCCATTTAGAACCAATAGCAAACCCGCCGTATCCTAACAGCACTACCAGGACTCACAAAGCACCATACCCAAAAGGCAACACTGCAAATATTAAACCAATACATTTCAGAGAACAACAATACATGACCTACTGGGGAAAGAGAACAAGTGGCAATGTCAAATAGGAATTACATAAACAGAATACCTCAGCTCAGTTACACATGCAGAACATAGACCATCACCAAACAAGGAATCACAATTTAGAAACAGGAAGGCAATAATTAAACTGGGAACCCCAAAAGCCAAACTTGGAATGTACAACAACACTGTAGAAATAAAACTATAAATTAATTTCCTCTTGTACCAAACAAAGCGCAGACGTTAATGATGCACATTTCCCAGAGCTTTCATATTCCAGTTAATAAATTCAAAATAAAGAGAGATCTTTCTACCTTTTGTGCATTTTTTTTTTCAGTTGCAATTGCTCCAGCCACTTTCTTCTGGTTTCTTCATGTTTTCTGCTAACTCTCCATCATCTGCTGTCCATTTGTCCTTTCTTCTCTCTTCTAGTTTTTTTTTCCATTCTCTCTCTCTACCTCTGCTTTAACATACTAATCTTTCTCCTTTTGCTCTTTCCTCATTCCTATTTCATCCACTGAAATTTTACCCCTCCATCCTCAATCCCCACTTACTCTCCCAATACCCGGCCAATTGTAGATTTTTTATCCCTCCCACACAAAATATTTTTCCCCTCTCCATTTTACTCTCCCAGCCCCATCCCATTCTAATCCTCCCCCAACATCAGCTCCCTTCTAGTTCCAGCCTCACCCAGCATCCATTCCCTTCTAGTCCCTGCATCAGCCCATTTCCAGTCCTAGCAACCCCCAAACCCAATACCAGTCCTAGCAACCCCCCAACCCAATACCAGTCCTAGCCCCCCCCATCAACCCACTTCCAGTCCTAACCCCATCAACCCATTTCCAGTCAGCCCCCCATAGCCCATTGCCAGTCCTAACCCCCCCATCAGCCCACAGCCCATTACCAGTCCACCTCCAGTGTTAACCCCCCCCCATCAGCCCATTTCGTCCTAATCCCCATCACCCAATTTTCAGTTTAAGTCCCCCCATACCCCATTACCAGTCCTAACCTCCCCATCAGCCCACGCCCAGTCCTAATCCCATCAGCCCATTTCCTGTCCTAGCCCCCCCATAGCCCATTATCAGTCCTAACCCCCCCATAGCCCATTACCAGTCCTAACCCCATCAGCCCACCTCAAGTCCTAGTTTCCCTTTCGCGGCTCTGTTAAGCCCGCGGGGGCTGATGGGATCTTCCCATCAGCCCCCGCGGGCTTAACAGAGCAGCGAGGGAGAAACTCTCCCCTCGCGCTCTGAAAGTCGGCGTGTGAGACTGCAGGCAGCTGTACGAGAGAGCGGATACAGGGGAGGGCAGGCTCTGCTGGGCAGGGGGGGGCCCGCGGCACACTTGATTCTGCCGCGGCGGCCCCGGCAGCGGGAGAAGACAGCTTTTTTTTTTTTTTTTTTTTTTAAATTTGACTTTAGGATCAGAATGTTTTTTGTGCGGGGCCCCCTGAAACGCGGGGCCCTGTGCAAAAAACATTCTCGCTCAATGGACGGGCCGGCCCTGGTTGTACATAGTTTATTTTTTCATTTTTGTGTGCTGTTCTTAGCTATGTCATTTGACTGAGGTAAGATGGCACCTTTAGGCGGGAAGGGAACCACGCATGCGTGCCTGCATTCCCAAAGGCTTTCTTAGAAAGCTGGGGAAATGCTCCACTGGGGCTTCATCGGCGTCGATGACACCCATATGTGAGGACTGATTCCTGCTGCTCCTGGAGAACACCTGTTACAGGTGAGTAACTACTCTGACTGGAGAGCTTACCCTTTAAGCCATAGGATTGTCTTCAATACCTACTCCAGTAAGTGATTTCCATACAGAGTTTCTCCCCTCTGCAATCTTTTCAAATATTTCTTTTAAGACAGCTTATCAGACCATAATTGAGTTTTATCACTTTTAGTTATGTCTGTCGGTCTTTTTCCAATCTATAGGACCTAACCTCTTCTGCTGCCTTAATAACATATAATTCCAAGAGGGGTTCCAAAACTTACTTGAACAATTTATCGTTGCAGGTATCCGGCCTGTCTACTATTCTTAGCCATCTTCAATTCTTTGGCTCCCACAGAATTAGATTAGGTTGCACACTGGCAATTAAACAGCCAGATCTCACCTAAGCAACCTACAACATGCTCTCTGCAATTCTACAAAAAGCTCTGCAACTATGGGCCTTTGCCAGAGAGCGTCAGAGCCATTCCTGGTGGGTAACTTCCAGATGGTTAAAAGACTTTGCCCAGTCATGCTCCCACATGACTGGTTTTTTCCTTCTCTTACCATCTTCCTTAAAATTTCATTTTAGGGAAAATAAACCAGGGCTTAGATCACGTGAAAGCATAAAGAATTGCTTAATTCCCTGAGTTGTTCCACATTTCCAGTGGAACTCTTCCAACAGGGATGCATTTCTTTTCACTGCAGTCGGTCCTTGTCTAGTGCATTCCTTCTAATTTCCAATACTTCATTGGAGCTTACACTGAACAAAGAACGCATTATACTCATATTGCCCTCATAGACGGGCAAATATGGTATTGCCTTATATTGCGTCTTTTTCTCCACACTGAAGTTATAGAAGGATCCAGACTTGTGGTCTTAAAACTAAGGATTTCTTTGCACCCCTTCACGTAGATCTCCATGTCTGGTTATTCAAAGTCTAGAATTTTTAAAGACATCTAGACCTATCCTTCTGACTAGAAACATTCCACTGGTTTCCATGTAACCACCTTCATGGTTCTCCCAGGTGTAATCAGTAAGGGGTTCTCGATCCATATTCTCAAGTAGGTCTTACCCCTTCTTGTTATTAAGTGTCTGTCTCTCTCTCTCTCTCTCTCTCTACATACATATATATATATGTACACATATCTCACTGAAAGAATTGTTCTCCAGGACCAAGCAGGAAGTCAGTCCTCACATATGGGTGACGTCGGCGCCGACGGAGCCCTCGCGGAGCAATTTTCCCCAGCTTTCAAAGAAAGCCTTTGGGAATTGCAGCGCGCATGCGCGGTCGCCTTCCCGCCCAAGGGTGCCATCTTAGCCAGTCTTCTTTTTTCCGCGGAGCCCTACAGACGTACCCGTCTTGTCCCCGCGAAAAAGTTGATTTTATTCGTAATTTTCTCTTTTTTCCTTCGGTTCGACGCCGGTCTTTTTCCCGCCCGGACTCGCGACGCCGGTCACGAGTCCTCTTCCTCTTTTCGGTTTTTCTGATTTAGTCAGTTTCGTTTTCGGTTTTTTCACTGGCAGCCCGGTCCTTTGACCTCGCAGGGGCCCTTTTTCCCCCGATGGCTGCCAGTGGTTTCAAGCGGTGTGGTCAGTGTGACCGAAATATGTCACTAACTGACACACACGATAATTGCCTCCGCTGCCTGGGCCCGGATCATGAAGAAATGATCTGTGGGGCCTGTGGCAAAATGTCCTCCAAAGCGTTGAGAAGTCGGCGGTATCAGCGGGATAGGATCTTCGCTGACCCCAGCCGTACCCGGACCTCGTCGGAGGCCTCGGCGTCCAGAGGTTCCAGCTCGGACCGTCGCCGGAGTTCCTCCGACAGGGATTCTCCCTCCGGGGACCATCGACGGAAGGTGAAACCCGCGAGGGCGGCGTCGGTGGACGCTCCTGGCTCCGCGAGGGCCAGGTCGCATAGCCCCGATAGCCGTCCCGGGTCCTTGGAGAAGGAGCACCTCTCGAAGCGACCTCGCATGGAGTCAGAGCTGCCTGCTCGGGTAAGTCCTGTGGTCCTTCTGGACTCGCCTCCGAGACCGCCGACGTCGGGCCCGACGCCGTCGGGGCCCGAGTCGGGGGCTGCTGGGTCACCTGAGGTCGGACTCAGGTTGACGGCCTTGGAGAGCAGACTGTCTGCCTTCATGGACCAGCAGCGGGCACTGCTCGCTAGCCTCGCTGGCGCCGCTGCCCCGACCGCCGGGACGTCGACGTCTAAGTCGACCCCGGAGACCGAGCCGATCCTCGAGTCCATGCGAACTCGAGTCGATCCTCGGTCGAGGTCACCCTCGGCCTCCTGTTCGGGACCGAGGTCGCCGACGCCGACTCCCTCGGCGTCGGGGCGGCCGGTGCCGCGGCCTGCCCAGGCCGACCCCACCGATTCCTCGTCGGAGTCGGTCTGGGAGTCTGAAGAGGAAGAGTCACCTGATTCTTTTCGGACTCGGTGTGTCCCCTCGGACTCACCTGAGTCCGAACCTCGGAAGCAGTCCCCCCCCGGAGGATGCCCGGTTCTCGGACTTCGTCAGGGATATGGCCAAGGCTTTGGCCTTCCCTGCGGATCCCGAGGAGGAGCCTCGAGCCGAAGAGCTCGACGCCCTCCAGTATGACTCTCCCGCCAGGGAACACTTTACTGTACCGGTTCCTCCCATGCTGGAACGACTACTCTTCCGCATGTGGGAGAGTCCGGCCTCCTCGCCGGTCCTGAGCAAGCGGGTCGATTCTATCTATCGAGTCCGCAAGAGCCCTGGCTTCCAAAAAGCACAGCTACCACACCATTCCATGGTAGTGGAATCGGCCATGCATCGTCTTAAGAGCCAGAAGATGCACTCCTCGGTGCCTCCTGGCAGGGAGGCCCGTAACCTGGATGGCCTTGGTAAGAAGTGTTTCCAGGGCTCTATGCTTGCGTGTCGTGTCCAGACCTACCAGCTATACATGGGCATGTATCTCCGAGACCTGGCTAAAGAGCTAGCCGGATTCTCCGCTGGATTGTCCGAGGAACCTTTGCGGAGGTTCCTAGCCTTGTCCACTGGCATTCGGGAATGCTCAAAATTCATATCCCGAGCAGCCTATGATGGCTTTGAAGCATCGGCGCCCGCCGACAGGCTTGGCTTCAGTCGTCTGACCTTGAGCCCTGGGTGCCGGACAAGTTGGTCGATGTCCCCTGCCGAGGTGAAAACCTCTTTGGCAAACCTATGGACGAGAAGGCTGCACAACTAGAGACAGAGACTCTCACCAGGACTAGGCTTTCTAGGAAGACCTCCGCCCCTTCCCAGAAAAAGAAGGGCTCGGGAAAGAAGTCCTTTTACCCGAGAAAGGCAGCTGCCTATAAACATTACCCCCAATATCAGGCCCCCGCAGCTCCCCAACAGGGCCAGCAGGCCAAGGGACGGGGTAACGGGTCCCGTAGGCAGCAAGCCCCCAAGCCTGCACCACCAGCCCCTGCTCAGCAGGGTGGGGGCTTTTGACTCCTTCAGCATAGCCTCTCCCCCTCCGCTGGCTCCTCCCAGCACCGGAGGCCGGCTGGTTCACTTCGCCCACAGGTGGCCCAGCATCACTTCAGATGCCTGGGTGCTTCAAGTCGTAAGAGAAGGCTATCTTCTCCACTTCCACCAGGTCCCTCCCTCCTATTTCCCGGGAGAACCTCCACGGCTCCCTCTGCACAGGGACTTACTCCTTCAGGAGTTAGCAGGTCTTCTACAGGAACAGGCGGTGGAACCGGTGCCCCACCACCTGAGAGGTCAAGGCTTTTATTCCAGGTATTTTCTGGTACCAAAAAGGACAGGAGGCCTCAGACCCATCCTGGACTTGCGCAACCTCAACAAGTTCCTCGTGCGGGAAAAGTTCAAAATGCTTACCCTTGGAATCCTTCTGCCCTACCTCCAGCAGGGAGATTGGCTATGCTCCTTGGATCTAAAGGATGCCTACACGCACATCCTCATCCAACCAAGCCACCGCCAATACCTAAGGTTTGTGGTGGCAGGAAATCATTACCAGTACAGAGTACTGCCCTTTGGCCTGTCCTCCGCACCGCGAGTCTTCACAAAATGTCTCGCGGTGGTGGCGGCCCATCTCCGGCTTCACGGCCTCTATGTCTTTCCGTACCTCGACGACTGTCTCATCAGAGCAGCGTCCGCTCCGGAGGTCACCAACGCCACACGCCGCACGGTGACTCTTCTGCAGTACTTGGGCTTTGTTATAAACTTCGCAAAGTCCACTTTGCTCCCCTCACAGGATCTCGAGTTCATCGGCGCAAGGCTGCACACTCCTCAGGCACGAGCGTTTCCTACCGCTCGACAGGGCTCAACGGCTCATGGACCTAGCCGACCGTTTTCGCAGCCAGCCCCTGGTCTCCGCCAGGCGCTTCCTGAGACTACTCGGCCATATGGCTTCCACCGTCCATGTGACCCCCAATGCCCGCCTGAATATGCGGCCTGCTCAATGGTGTCTTCGCAAGCAGTGGCAACAAGCCACAGGCGGCCTAGCAGACCTAGTGCGCGTCTCCGAGCCGCTGGCCTCGTCTCTCCAGTGGTGGCTTCATCGGCCCAACCTGGTGCTCGGCATGCCTTTTCAGTCGCCTCAGCCGGCCCAGGTGCTGACGACAGATGCGTCCCTCCTGGGCTGGGGAGCACATTGCCAAGGGGCACGTACTCAGGGCCTCTGGACCACGTGGGAGTCTGCTCAGCAGATCAACTTCCTGGAGCTCAGAGCGATCCGCCTGGCTCTCAAGGCCTTCTCCCACCTGACCTCTCACCAGTCCGTCCTTGTCCAGACGGACAATCAAGTTGCCATGTTCTACGTGAACAAGCAGGGGGGCACGGGCTCCTTCCTTCTCTGTCGGGAAGCACAGAAGCTCTGCTCTTGGGCCGTCAGTCACGGCGTTCTCCTCAAGGCAGTTTATCTCCCAGGCCAAGAAAATTGCCAGGCGGACAAACTCAGCAGGATCCTCCAGCCGCACGAGTGGCGCCTGGATCCCTTGGTAGTTCAGAAGCTCTTTCTAAAGTGGGGCCTCCCCACGATGGATCTCTTTGCCAGCCCTCTCAACCGGCAACTTCCTCGCTTCTGCTCTCGTCAGCCACATCCCCTTCGAGTTGCGGCAGACGCTTTTCTACTCTCATGGTCGGAGAGCCTTCTGTATGCTTTTCCTCCCATCCCGCTAGTCTCTCGAACTCTTTTCAAGGTTCTCCGAGACAAAGCTTTCATGATCCTGGTGGCCCCTCGCTGGCCCAGACAACCGTGGTTTCCACTCCTGCTGCAATTAGCGGTAGAGGATCCATTCCCTCTGGGGTTACAACCGGATCTCCTCACTCAGGATCAGGGGTCTCTGCTACACCCCAACCTCAGATCTCTCAATCTAATGGCCTGGCTGCTGAGAGGGTAGTCCTTGCTCCCCTTCTCCTGCCGGCAGAGGTGGAAGAGGTCGTCCTAGCTTCTCGGCGACCTTCTACCCGCAAATGCTACGCCCTTAAATGGCGTCGCTTTTCCGTTTGGTGTACCCAACAGTCTCAGGATCCCTTCTCCTGCCCGGTGTCGGTGATCCTGCAGTACTTGCTATACCTCTCTAATCTGGGACTTAAGTCCAACTCCGTCAAAGTTCACCTCAGTGCTCTTTCAGCACATCATGTGCCGGTGGACGGCAGACCTCTTTCCAGCGACCCTCTTGTAGCGAGGTTTTTCTCCGAGGTCTCCTTCTACTTAAACCACCTCTGCGCCCGCCAGCGCCTGACTGGGATCTGAATGTGGTTTTACAGCGGATCACCTGTCCGCCTTTTGAACCTATGGCTACCTGTTCTCTCCGTTTTCTTTCTTGGAAAACATTGTTCTTGATAGCCCTCACTTCCGCTAGACGCGTAAGTGAATTGCAGGCCCTCGTGTCTGATCCCCCTTACACTCGGTTCTACAAAAATAGGGTAGTCCTGCGGACTCACCCAAAATTTCTTCCAAAAGTGGTCTCCCCTTTTCACATCAATTAGGAGGTGGTACTTCCGACCTTCTTTCCCAGACCACACTCCAGCCGAGCTGAAATGGTCCTCCATACCCTGGACTGTAGAAGGGCATTGAACTTCTACCTTGACCGTACGCGGGAGCACCGTAAAGCTGCGCAGCTTTTTGTGTCTTTTGATCCCAATAAATTGGGACTCCCGGTCTCCAAGCGTACTCTGTCCATCTGGGTTGCGGACTGTATCACTTGGGCTTATGGGGCAGCCGGACTCTCCTTGGAAGGTCGAGTCACGGCTCATTGCGTTCGGGCAAAGGCTACGTCAGTGGCTTACCTCCGCTCTGTTCCGCTGGCAGACATCTGCCGGGCCGCTACTTGGTCTTCGAGCCAGACTTTTGCGGTCCATTACTGTCTCGAGAGGGAGTCCCGCAGGGACAGTGCTTTCGGACAGGCAGTCCTCCGTAATCTCTTTGAGGTTTGAGCAACTCCTACCCTCCATCCCGGATGTGGGCTACCAGTGGGTAACAATTCAGCGAAGATTCCTTCCTTCTGTGCTGCTGAGCTAGAGGGAGCTCATTTTTGTGCTTAGGGTCTCCGGTAGCCTTAAGCTTGGGAGTCCCATATGTGAGGACTGACTTCCTTCTTGGTCCTGGAGAAAGCGTAGTTACTCACCTGTAACAGGTGTTCTCCAGGAGCAGCAGGAATCAGTCCTCACAACCCTCCCTCCTCCCCTTGGAGTTGCAATCATCTGCTTTAGTTTTTTTGCAAATTTTTATGCTGTCTTTTTTAGCTATGTCATCTGACTGGCTAAGATGGCACCCTTGGGCGGGAAGGCGACCGCGCATGCGCGCTGCAATTCCCAAAGGCTTTCTTTGAAAGCTGGGGAAAATTGCTCCGCGAGGGCTCCGTCGGCGCCGACGTCACCCATATGTGAGGACTGATTCCTGCTGCTCCTGGAGAACACCTGTTACAGGTGAGTAACTACGCTTTACTGTCCATATTAATGCTGCTCCAGCATACCATAGGGTTTTAAATGGACAACCATAAAGCTCTCCATCTAAAGTCATTATCCTAAGTCACATCACTTAGGGAAGACATTACTGATCTTCAAGAAATTGGAGGCTACACCGCCTACTACAAATGTTTCTCTCTTTCATTTGGATAGAGGGGTCTTAAAGACCCATCCTTTTTCTGCAAACCAGTCAGATTTATCTCCTCTCTTTCCTAGAGCCTTATTCTGCTCCAAGGACAAAGAGCTTCAAACTTTGGCCTACAGAAGCTTTAGCTTCTCATCCAAAGTCCAACCCTATTAAACTCCCCCAGTTTTTTCTTCTGGGATTAGTTCTAGCCTTTTAGGGTTCTGACTTCTGCCTGTATTGCAACATTTATTTCCTCTATTTCACAGTGAGGTATTTTCTTTGAGGATAATGTACTGGCTCTTACCACCAGACCCTTATTAGCCTCAATAAATACTTTCGCAATACTTTTGACTAAGGTCCACATTAGAAAATTGGAATTCAGTATTTACTAACATTTATGAAATACACAAGGACTCCCCTCTAGACGCCTTGTTTAGTCAAGCTGTTCCACAGCACACCCTTTTTAATTCAACTCCTACCCTCCATCCCTTGGATGCCTGAGGTTCTGGGAAATAGCATGGCCCATCTATTAGATTTGCAACATGCTGGCACCTCCTCTAGGCATCTCTAGCTTGGGAGTTCCCCTATGTGAAGACTCATTCCTGCTTGTTCCTGGAGATAGCACAGTTACTTACCTGTAACAGGTGATCTCTGGGAACAGCAGGAATAAGTCTTCACAACCTACCCACCTCCCCTAGGAGGAGTTTCTCTCTCTCTCTCTCTCTCTCTCTCTCTCTCTCTCTCTCTAATTCGTCTACTTCCCTCCTTCGGTCTCAGCTACAAACCCAACTGATGAGAGGGAAGTGAATGGGCGGGAAGGCAGCGCGCATGCATGTGGGATGCTCCCAAAAGCTTTCTTTTTGGACGCTGGGGAGCGTTCCCGCACAGGCTCCGTTGGTACCGACGTACCCATATGTGAAGACTTATTCCTGCTGTTCCCAGAGATCACCTGTTACAGGTAAGTAACTGTGTTTTCCTTACCCTTCCACCATAGACTCAGAACCTCCCTGACTTGTCCACCTCCCCCTCTTTTTCTTATTTTTTTCTCTCTCACTCCCTCACCTTTGCAGGCTCATTAGAACATAAGAAATGTCATATTGCGTCAGGCTGTAGTTCATCAAGCCCAGTATCCTGTTTTCAATAGTGGCCAATCCAGGTCACAAGTATCTGGCAGATTCCCAAAAGCCACAGATTCCACAATTCTTGTCCTGCAGAAAGCAGTGGATTTCCCGGTTCCTTTTTAATACTGGTTTATGGACCTTTCGTCCAGGAACTTGTCCAAACCTTTTTTTAAACCCAGCTACACTAACAGCTTTTACTACATCATTCAGTAACAAATTCCAGAGTTTGATTACTGTTGAGTGAAAAAATATTTTCTCTTATTAGTCTTAAATGGGTTACATTGTAGCTTTATTGCGTGTCCTCTAGTCTTTCTACTTTTTGATGGCATAAACAACTGATCTACGTTAACCCGTTTCACTTCATTAATTTATAGACCTCTATCATATCTCCCCTCAGCCATCTCTTTTCGAAGTTAGAGCCCTTACCTTTTAAGCCTTTCTTCATAGGAGTAGCCTTCCATCCTCTTTACCATTTTGGTGGCTCTTCTCTGTACCTTTTCTAATAATGCAATATCCTTTTAAAGATACGGCAACCAGAATTGCAAACAATATTCAAGGTGCAGTCAAACCATGGAACAATAGAGGCATTATAATATCCTTTGTTTTATTCTCTATTCCTTTCTTTGATTCCTAGCATTCTATTGGCTTTCTTGGCCGCCATTGCACACTGGGCAGAGGGTTTCAACCTGTTATCCATGATGACGCCTAAATCTTTTTCCTGGGTAGTGGTTCCTAATGTGAAATCTTGCATCGTGTAACCATAGTTTGGGTTCTTTCCTAGGTGCATAATTTTGCACTTGTCCACATTAAATTTCAGCTGCCATTTGAATTTCCAGTTTTTCAAGCTCCTCTTGCAATTTTTAAATCCTCTTGTGTTTTAACAACTTTTAATAATTTTATGTCATCTGCAAATTTGATCACCTCATTCGTTATTTCCATCTCCAGATCATTTGTGAATATGTTAAAAAGCAGCGGGAGAAAATTGGCCATTTAGCCCTACTCTCTGCTTTCTAGCTTTTAACCAGATCCTGATCCACAATACTACACTGCCTCCAATCCTATGACTTTTTAATTTCGCCAGGAGTCTGAGGGACCTTCTCAAAGGCTTTCTGAAAATCCAGATACACTATATCAACCAGCTCATCTTTGTCTACCTGTTTATTCACACCTTCAAAAAATATAACACATTTGTAAGACAAGACTTTCCTTGGCTAAATCCATGTTGGCTTTCTCCCATTAAACCATGACTATATTCCCACTCTACTTATCCCTT
The DNA here is from genome assembly GCA_033557465.1 of Ichthyophis bannanicus. Lineage (NCBI taxonomy): Eukaryota > Metazoa > Chordata > Amphibia > Gymnophiona > Ichthyophiidae > Ichthyophis > Ichthyophis bannanicus. Next base: position 329,276,415 of record CM066036.1, read on the forward strand.
TTTCTCAAACGTATCCCCTCTTTCCTTACCATCCTGCTAGTCTAGTCCAGGCAAGTGGGTTATGTCCCCCTGCCAGCAGATGTGGAAGAAAGAGAAGGCTAAAACCTTCCAGTGGTGGTATCACTGCTATTAAGGAATGGTGCAGCTAGAGCACTTGTCTGTATTCTCTGTCTGGAGGTGACTGGACTGGTGCAGCAGGTCTCTAGTTAGCTCTTTGGGCCACTAAGGGCTGTTCTCTTCAGTAGAGTTGCATCTTGTCGATTCCCAGGACATCACACACTATCCCTAGTTGAAAGTGACCCACACTGTCTCCCAAGGCACAGTGGCGTCCGTCTCTGGCAGAATAGGCCTTTGTGGAATTGCCTCCCAGAGTAGCTGTGACTCCCTGATTGTAGACACCTCAGGTGCAGGTGAGATCCATCCTAGTGAATCAACTTTTTTGTTTGAGGATTCGTATCCCTCCTTACCCTTTCCCCCTACATCTGGTGGCTTTTGGGCAGGGGCTCTTCTTTTTCAGGGGGGAGCTTGCTTTGAACTGTAAAGTTTATTGGGAAAAAATAATGCTTCATTTCTCTTGCTGCTCCAGCTTAGTTCTACTGTGTTCAAGTGCTGAAAAGCCAGCCTGGTTAGTGGGAGAGAGATTTCCCTATCCATGCAGTGCTTCCAGGGGAGGGGTAGCCAAGAAGTCCCCAGAGTACACCATGATCAATTGTTGGTGGCTGCCATGGCCATGTTGAAGTGCGGCTTCAGCTGTGAGGGTCGACGGTCTGGGAGTTTGTCCAGTGGCTTGTGCCCTTTTTGCGCTGCTGATCTAGGGGAAACTTTCGCATCTCCTTTAGGCAGGTTGTTGGGGTGGCTGAGCACTCAATCAGGAGAGTGCACCAGTGGGAAGAGCCATCGTTTTAAATGACTCTTCTGCTTCTGCAGGTAATCCCGTCTTAGAAGTGTCTTTGGCCAGATCATTGGAGGGCTCCAGTTTTGCTCCCTGAAAGTGGATGCTCTCGGGAATTGCCTCAGTGAAGAGCCCTCTGGGTGCAACCCTGTGCTGGTACAGTTTCCCTCTGAATTTCTACTGGCCTTGCAAGTAGATCTTTTGCACATGGCTAAGATCCACAGGGCAGCTCCAGGATATCCTGGAAATCTGACTGGCCTGGAGGTCCCAGAGGACTGGGTTGAGAACAACTGCCTTAGAGGATCCAGACTCCTCAGTCTCTCCTGGGAGAGAGTTAGAGGGAGACTACAGGGAAGTAGGCAGTATGGGGAAGAGTTGGCAAAAAAGGAGGGGCAATCTCTAATGCAAAATGCAATAGACAAAGAGCAGAAGAGAAACAGACAATAAACAGCAATAAATAGCAATAAATATTTTATATGCTGACACCCTTTTTTACACTAGACTTGGGAATAATCTTAGAAAATCTTTCTATCTCCAGGAACAAGCAGGAATGCAGTCTTCACATATGGGTGATGTCGGTACTGACAGAGCCTGCGTGGCAACGCTCCCCAGCATCCAATAGGGGAAAGCCCTTGGAAGCACACCTGCGTGCCTGCCTTCCCGCTTTCCCTACTCATCTCCTCAGTTCTTCGTTTTCCGCAGAGCCAGCAGGATGTACAATCCTGTCACAGCCAAAAAACATTTCCTTTTTTGGTGAAATACCGTGTTTTGCTTTCCCATCAACACCGGTTCCATTACATCTGACACTGTTCCCAATACATTTTTCTTTTTACTTATAAATTTTTGTATTTATTTTTCCTTCTATTCCCATGGTTTTCACCACTAACTACTAGGCCTTTAGGCCTCCATATCCTTTTTCAATTATGGAAAAACCAACTAGTGGTTTTAAGAAATGTACCAAGTGTGCCGGTACTATATCAGTCACTATTGAGCCTGACTGGTGTCTAAAATGTTTGGGCCCTGACCATCTATCAAATGCTTGTCATTTGTGCCAACAAATGACAGAGAGGCCTAAAGAAATAGAGCCAGACAGTATGGATTGCTGTTTGCCCCGGACTCTATTTCGGTGGCTTCTACTTAGAGAACATCAATCTCCTTTCATGGGTCTCAAGTCTCTTTAAAGTCCAAAGTCTCTGGGTTCTACTAAGTCATCGGCATCAAAGATGGCTACAGAGACCAGAGGAAAATTACTGTATAAGTATCGAGACTCCCCTAGGAATGCTTCAGATGCAGACTGGCCAGCCATACAGCCCCGACAAGAGGACCTGTCCTCCAAAGCATAGGAAGGGCTCTGGAATGCTTCCGAGGAATCAACTTCTGGAGAGCTACCAATTCCATGCTCTGGGATGGTGGCTCAAAGTCTCATAGACTATTCCACTCAAACATTGGCCATCTCCCTGGACCCAGCGCATGCTGGCTCTCAAAAGGAGTTTGTCAGCCTCAGTAGCGACAGTATCAACAGCTCCAGCAGTGCAGGTTTTGGCATCCAGGCTACAGCCAATTGTATAGTGCCCAATGCCGGCCTTCAAGCCAACATCATCGGAACTCCCAATACCAATGCCTCCATTGGAACCGTCTGATGCCCCAGGAACACAAAAAGCTCAGAAGATCATTGCTTCTGATTCCGATGCCTCAACATCAGTATCGGCATCAATCTTTGATGTCCACGAAGCATCGAGGTCAGACACAGGACCACAGATACCTCAACTTTTTGACAGCCTCTAATTCCAGTTCTTCAGATTCTGATGAGGGATCACTGGATTCCCAAGAACTTCCAGACATCCCTTCAGACCCTTCGCCACCTCAGGTATGCTGTAGGTCCCCACCAGAAGATATGTCTTTTTAAGACTTCATATGAGACACAGCAGCAGGACTAGCCGTCATAGTAGCCTCGGAGAAGGAACCGAGGGCAGAGGAATTGGAGATAGTCCATTATCCTCCCACACACAAAGAAGCGACTACAATCTCCAGGAACAAGCAGGAATGTAGTCCTCACATATAGGTATCGTCAGTACCGACGGAGCCTGCGCGGGAACGCTCCCCAGCGTCCAATAGGAAAGCTTTTGGGAGCATCCCTCAGCACATGCGTGCTGCCTTCCCGTCTTTCCAACTGTCCCTCTTCAGTTCTTCGTTTTCCGTTGAGCCAACAGGACCTATTCCCTGTCACCGCAGAAAATTCCGTCTTTAAATTCTTTCTTGTGGTCGCGTTTGCCTACCGCATGACGCCTACCAGTACCGCCGGTTCTTTTCTTTTCTTTTCCTAAAAAACAAACAAAAAAAACCCCCCTTAGACTTAGACTGTTTCTTTTCAGAAACTTTCCTGTTTTTGGTGCTAGACGCCATTTTGGGCACTAGGCCCCATTTTTTCCAAAATCATGGAAAAGCCAACTAGTGGTTTTAAAAAATGTACCAAGTGTGGCGGTACCATTTCCATCACTGACACCCATGATTGGTGTCTAAAATGTTTAGGACCTGATCATTCTCCAACTGAATGTCTCTCCTGCATGGGGATGACCAAAAGAGGAAGACAGAACCGGGCCGCAAAGCTCGGTACCCTCTTTTCTTCAGATGCCAGATCCATTGCATCGACATCATCAAGGGCCTCTTCTTCCTTCCATGGATCTCAGGTAACTAAACACAAAAGCCGGTCCTCAAAGGGTAGCTCTCCTGCTAAGCATCGAGAGGCCATTGGCATTGCCCTTGAGGGAACCACACCGGCAAAACAGCCCCGGCGGGAGGCTTCGGCTTCCAAAGCATCGTTGAGGCCTCGAACATCCTGAAGCCCTAATGTCGCAAGAACTACCTGTGCCATGCTCAGGGGTTCCGGCCGTTCTTACCGGCACCGACACCCAGGCATCGGCAGCATCGATAGACCAGAGGTTTCTTGCTATCGAACGCAGTATCGCAGCTCTTCTCTCAGCTGCGGTACTGGTGGTCTCAAGGGCACCGGTATCGACATTGACACCGATGATACCGGTACCGACGGTACTGACCACGATGGTAACTCTTCCCATTCCACCTCCGGCTGGAGTGGATAAAGTGGTATTGGGTCACCTCGGTACCAACTTCGATCGGTACCGGAATCGTGCTTTGCAGGAGCATCGGGGTCAGGAATACTTCGATTCCTCCGATTGCGAAGACTCTGACAGTTCTGGCACTAGAGGGTCTCTCCTAGAAGATCTCTCTTCTCCCCAACGCAGAATGTCACCTCCAGAGGACATGTCATTTCAGGATTTCATCCGTGATATGGCCAAAGGTCTTTCAATCACAGCAGCTCCTGAAGAGGAACCCAGAGCAAAGGAATTGGAAATCCTTCAATATCCTAAAGCTCCTAAGGAGGCAGCTACTCTGCCTATCCATGAAATTCTGCATAGCTTGATGCTCAGAATGTGGGAGACACCTCTGACTACTTCTCCTCACTATAGGAGATTTGATACTATGTATAGATTCCCACCATGTCCTGGATTTCAGAAAACTCAGCTGCCATTCAATGGTAGTGGAGTCAGCCATGCGTAGGATGAAAAGTGCAAAGAGACATGCATCCAATCCTCCAGGTCGTGAATGCAGGACTCGGGATGCTTTTGGACGCAGAACTTTTCAAGCTTCCATGCTTTCAGCTAGGATCAGCTCATATATCCTATATATGGGAATGTTCCTCAAAGAAATCACAGGAGACTTGGAACTTATGAGCCCATTTCTCCCAGATGATGAGATAAGACTTTCTTACTGTGGTTAAGCATGCTCAGGATGTCTCCAAGTTTGTCAATCGTGCAGCCTTTGCTTCGAATGCATCAGCAGAACTTCTGCTATTGCCATTGGCGCACGACGGATTGCCTGGCTACAGGCATCAGACTTGGAGACTTGGGTACAGGACAAGTTAGGCAACGTTCCTTGCACGGGAGAGAATCTCTTTGGCAAGAACTGGCATGAGAAGGCTAACGAGTTAGATGCTGACAATTCTACCTTAGATAGATTGTCAAAGTCTACAGCCACTCCAGCCAAAAGGAAGCCTTATAAAAAACCCTCTTTTAGCAAAAAGAGGAAGTTTTATCCTTCCTATACCCACCAGACTCTGACTCCAGGTCAGGTTGCCCAAAAGGGACAAACCAGACAACAAAAGAAACCAAAAGGCCCGAGAGCCCAACCAGCTCTCCACGTTCAGCCCCCTCAAGGGCTTTGACTCCTTCCTAGAGAGCTTTGCCTTCCTGCCTCTGAGGGGTCCTCAACCCCCCAATATTCCCGGCAGGTAATGCCACTTTGTCAACAGATGGCATCAGATAACAGCAGAAGATTGGACTTTGTCCATTGTAGGGAGGGGTACAAACTTCATTTTCACAGCTTACCCCCTCCTACATTTGTAAAGCAGTTCAATTCACAAACCTCTGCAGACAATCTGCTAGATCACGAGGTCTCCACACTTCTTGCCCAAGGGGCAATAGAGGAAGTACCCATTCTTCAACAGGGTGCAGGGTTCTACTCCCCCTATTTTCTTATTCCAAAGAAAACAGGAGGACACAGACCCATTCTAGACCTCAGAGAATTGAACAAATATCTGTTTCAAGAGAAATTCAAAATGATTTCTCTGGGAACTCTTCTGCCATACCTTCAAAGCCAGGACTGGCTTTGCTGTCTAGACTTAAAGGATGCATACACTCACATTCTTATCCATCCAGATCACAGGAAATTTTTACGTTTCCTTTTCAGGGGAAGACATTTCCAGTACAGGGTTCTTCCTTTTGGTCTGGCTTCAGCACCAAGGGTATTCACGAAATGCATGGCAGTAGTAGCTGCATTTCTACGAACCCTGGGGATTTTTGTCTTCCCTTACTTAGACAACTGGCTCAGGCCAGCACTGCACTGTCTCGTACAATGCGAATCCTCCAATACTTGGGATTGGTAATAAACTTCCCGAAATTCCAACTAGTTCCTTCCCAATGCCTAGAATTCATAGGAGCCTGTCTGGATACCAGACAGGCAAGGGCTTTCCTTCCACAAGCCCGGTGTCTTCACATAATGCAGTTAGCTTCCCAAGCAGCAGGCAAATCCTCCCTCACTTGTCGGGAGCTACTGCAGTTACTGGGACACATGGCATCCACAGTTGATGTAGTCCCATATGCTCGCCTCCACATGCGAGCAGCTCAATGGACCCTCTCCACACAGTGGACACAGGCCACGGGTCATTTGTCGGATAAAATAACAATCTCTCAACGACTAATTTTCTCCCTCCAATGGTGGCAATCACTAGAAAATCTGACAGTAGGGTCTCCTTTCCATCAACCCCTCTTTCAGGCCATCCTAACAACAGATGCATCACAGGTGGGTTGGGGAGCACACCTGAATCATCTCTCTACCCAGGGCACCTGGACTCCACAGGAGGTTGGTTTACACATAAACCTCCTGGAGTTAAGAGCAATTTAGCTCTTCGAGTGTTCCACGCCCAGCTCAGCTACAAAGACAGTCCTAGTCCAGACGGACAGTCAGGTAGCCACGTTCTTTGTGAACAAGCAGGGCGGGACAGGCTCTCTGTCGTTATACAACAAAGCTTTACGACTATGGGCCCTCACCAGAGAGCATCAAATTCACCTTCTAGTGGTATATCTTCCAGGCATTCAAAACCTTTGGGCAGACAAACTCATTCGAGTACTGCTACCTCACGAGTGGTCACTCCACCTAGACCAGGTGGCAAATATATTTCATCTCTGGGGCACTCCAGACATAGACCTCTTTGCAAGTCCACTGAATGCCAAACTTCCCTGGTTCTGTTCCAGGATTCCGGCACACGACTGTCAGGCAAGGGATGCCTTCCTCCTTCACTGGGGTCAGGACTTCCTTTATGCCTTGCCACTCATTCCCCTCATCCCTAAGACACTCTTCAAGCTTCAGAGAGAGCAGGGGTCGCATGATTCTCATAGCACCACGATGGGCACGCCAAACGTGGTATTCCCTGCTTCTGCATCTCTCTCAAGCGGCACCTCTGGAGTTAGGACATGCTCCAGATCTCCTTTCCCAGGAGAACGGGACCCTATGGCACCTGAATCCCCAGTCCCTGCACCTCACGGCCTGATTGTTGAAGGCTTAGACCTCCAGGATCTCAACCTGTCCCAGCAGGTAAAAGATAATCCTTCAGGCTTCTAGGAAACTTTCCACAAGAAGATCTTATTTATTTATTTTATTTATTTCTTTTTTATACTGCACTATTTAGAATCAGTGCAGTTTACATGTATACTAACAGGTACTTTTTATTCCCTTGTCCCTGAAGGGCTCACAATCTAAGTGTACCTGAGGCAATGGAGGGTTAAGTGGCTTGCCCAAAGCCACAAGGAGTGGCCATGAGACTAGAGACCCCAGTCCCTTCGGCCTGAAGTTGCTTGTCCCCATGCGCAAATTGAACCCCCAGCCTTCTGGCCTGAGGTAACCTGTCCCAACCACTGAGCCACTCTTCCCTCCTATGCCTCCCTCCTTATGCCTTCAAGTGGAAACGTTTTACTATATGGTGCTCCAAGAAGGGATTAACCCCCCTGGTCATACCCTTAGAATCGATACTAGAGTATCTCCTTCACTTATCGAATTCTGGGTTAAAGACCAATTCGGTAAGAGTCCCTCTTAGTGCAATTGCAGCTTCTTATAAGCCTCTAAATGGACAACCAATCTTCTCTCATCCACTCCTATCAAGATTTATGAGAGGCCTTTTATTAACTAAACCTCCCATCAAGCCACCACCGGTAGCATGGGATCTAAATCTAGTTCTCGGGCAGCTCATGAAGCCGCCTTTTGAACCCTTAGCCACTACAGCCCTTAAGGTTTTGACTTGGAATGTCATCTTCGTGATTGCAAGCACCTCTGCCCATCACATTAGTGAATTGCAAGCTTTAGTGGTTGATCCTCCTTATACTAGATTTCATCATGATAAGGTTGTTCTTCGAACTCACCCACACTTTATGCCAAAGGTGGTTTCGCCTTTTCATTTAAACCAATCATTTTATCTTCCTGTATTTTTTCCGAGGCCTCACGCCTCTAATGCAGAAAGAAACCTTCATAATTTGGATTGTAAAAGGGCCTTAGCCTTTTACATTCAAAGAACACAGCAACATAGAAAGTCTTCTCAACTTTTTATAGCTTTTGACCCTAGTCATTTGGGACTTCCATTCTCCAAAAGAACTTTATCTAAATGGATTGCCCAATGCATATCCTTTACTTATGAGAGGTAAGGGTCTTCCTTTTCATGACCATGTCACAGCTCACAATGTGAGAGCCATGGCAGCTTCTATGGCTAATCTCCACTCTGTGTCTATCGATGACATTTGTCGAGCAGCCACCTGGGCTTCGGTACACACCTTCACAGCCCACTACTGCCTAGATAAAACCTCCTGTCGGGATGCCTTCTTTGGCCAAGCTGTTCTACAAAATCTCTTTCAAACCTAAACCAGCTCCTACCCACCAACCCTGGTGGGATGCCAGAGATCCATGTGAGGAAGGATTCTTACCTTCAACGGTGGCACCTTCCTGGGGATATCTCCCTGGCATCTTCAGCTAGGGGAGTCCCCATATGTGAGGACTACATTCCTGCTTGTTCCTGGAGATAGCATAGTTACTCACCTGTAACAGCAGGAATTTAGTCCTCACAACCCACCCACCTCCCCTAGGAGTTTTCTCTCTCTCTTTGTCTCTTTCCTCTCTCCCTCTATCCTTTCGCTCAGCTACAAACTTAACTGAAGAGGGACAGTTGGAAAGGCTGGAAGGCAGCGCACATGTGCTGAGGGATGCTCCCAAAAGCGTCCTATTGTACGCTGGGGAGCGTTCCTGCGCAGGCTCTGTTGGTACCGACGATACCCATATGTGAGGACTAAATTCCTGCTGTTCCCGGAGATCACCTGTTACAGGTGCGTAACTATGCTTTACCAGTGAATTACATCTTACAAGATCTTATGCTCCGCATGTGGGAGGCCCCTCTCACTGTTCTACCTGTCAGAAAGAGACTCGATATTATATATTGAGTACCAGTGGTCCAGGCTTCCAAAATCCTTAGCTGCCCCACCACTCTGGTGGCGGAATCGACGATGCGCTGAATAAAGAGTTCAAAAATCAGTCATCCATGCCTCTGAGGACAGTTGATGCCTTTGGACATCTATGCTTTCAGGCATGCATATTGGCCTCCAGGATAAACTCCTACATACTGTACATGAGCATGTTTCTAAAAAATGTCACCAGGGATCTGGTATGTGGAGTATGATCTTAGTCTCAAAAATTTACTGCTAATGCTCAGCGTAATACTTGCATCATGCCAAAGAGAGCTCCCTTCTAGAGTTCATAAGATGTAACAGATATGGGATGTTTGTCAAGATGTGCTTTGAAATTCTTCATCAAGCCTGTCGCTCTCAGTACAATGGGAAAGATTTCTATATCTTTCTGCCACGTTTTTTTCATCTGACTGCATTTCTTGGTACTTCAGGATCTTCTCTCTCTCTACGTCATTCACAGAATAATCACTAGGTACTGACACTTATATTCTCCAGGACCAAGCAGGATGTCAGTCCTCACATATGGGTGTCATCGACACCGATGAAGCCCCAGCGGAGCATTTCCCCAGTTTTCTATGAAAGCCTTTGGGAATGCAGGCACGCATGTGCGGTTCCCTTCCCGCCTAAAGGTGCCATCTTACCTCAGTCTCTCTTTTTCCGAGAAGCCCACCGGACGTGCGTCCTATCATCCTGGATAAAAGTTAGATTTTTTCGGCGATTCTTGCTATTTTTTCTCCCGGTTCGACGCCAGTTCCCCTCCCGCCGGGTTCGGTACACCGGTATCGAGCCCGATTCTTCTTTTTCGGTTTTTGCCCTTCGTGGCTGGCGTTCGCGCCCTTTATTGATTTTACCCTGGAAGGCCGGTCCTTTGACCTCGCGGGGACTCTTTTTTTCGCCAATGGCTTCCAGCGGTTTCAAGAAGTGTGATCGGTGTAAGAAGTTGATGTCTCTCAACGACACACACGACTGCTGCCTTCGGTGCCTCGGTCCTGATCACGACCCTAAGACGTGTGGACCATGTGGGAAGATGTCTTCCAAGGCACTATGAAGTCACCAGCAGCAGAAAGAAAGGCTTTTCTCGGACTCGGCCTCCGGCCAGGCCCGGACCTCGTCTGAGGCCTCGACATCTCGGGATTCGGATCACGAGCGCTGTCGGAGCTCCTCGGACAGGGGGTCCCCCGACCGGGAACGCAATTGGAAGAAGCGGCTCGTGAGAACGTCGGAGAAGGAGGTCCCTGGCTCCTCGAGGGCCAGGTCTAAGACCCCCGACCGTCGACCCGGGCCCGTGGAACAAGAGAAGCCTGCCAAAGTTCCTCGCGTGGAGCCGGAGTCTGCTGGACGCGTAAGCCCTGTGGTCCTCGAGGACTCTCCTCACAGAGAGCCGACATCAGGCCCGGCGCCGCCGGGGCCCGAGTCGGTGGCTGCTGCGTCTCCCGAGCTGAGTCTCAGGATGACAGCCTTGGAGAGCAGACTGTCTGCCTTCATGGAGCAGCAGCGGGCACTGATGGCCAGCCTGTCTGGTGCATCTGCCCCGACCACCGGGACATCGACATCGAAGTCGACCCCGGAGACCGAGCCGATACTCGAGTCCATCATGGCTTGAAGTCGACCTCGGTCGCGGTCTCCCTCGACCTCCTGTTCGCAACCGAGGGCGTCGATGCCAGTGCCTCCGGCGTCGGGGCGGGTGCTCCAGGGCCCCGCGTGGTCGGATCCGGACTGCTCGTCGGACGAGTCCGCCTGGGAGACGGAGTATGAGGAGTCCCCCGACACATTCAAGACTCGGTGCGTCCCCTCGGACTCACCGCAGTCTGAGCCCCGGAGTAGATCCCCTCCGGAGGACCCACGGTTCTCGGAGTTTGTCCGGGATATGGCCACCGTGTTGGCTATTCCGGCGGACCCCGAGGAAGAGCCTCAAGCGGAAGAGCTCGAGGCCCTGCAGTATGACTCTCCTCCGAAGGAGGCCTTTACTGTCCCGGTTCCTCTGATGCTCGAACGGCTCCTCTTCCGGATGTGGGAGTCGATTCGATTTATCGACTCCGGAAGAGCCCTGGCTTTCAGAAGGCGCAGCTACCACACCATTTCATGGTGGTGGAATCGGCCATGCATCGTCTGAAAAGCCAGAAGATGCACTCCGCGGTGCCCCCCGGCAGGGAGGCCCGGAACCTCGATGGTGTGGGTAGAAAGTGCTTCCAGGGCTCGATGCTTGCTTGCCGTGTCCAGTCTTACCAGCTGTACATGGGCATGTACTTGCGAGACCTGGCCAAGGAGTTGGCCGGGTTCTCTGCTGGTCTCTCTGGGGAGCCCTTGCAGAGATTCAAGTCCTTGTCCTCGGGGATTCGGGACTGCTCGAAGTTTGTCCCGCGCCTCCTACGATGGCTTCGAGGCTTCGGCCCGAGTTGCGGCAGCCGGCATCGCGGCTCGACGCCAGGCATGGCTGCAGTCATCGGACCTCGAGCCATGGGTTCAGGACAAGTTGGTCGATGTCCCTTGTCGAGCTGAAAACCTTTTTGTCAAACCCAAGGCCGAGAAGGCCGCAGAGCTAAAGACCGAGCACCTTACAAGGACAAGGCTTTCTAGGAAGACCTCTGCCCCTTCTCACAAGAAGAAGGCCTCGGGTAAGAAGCCCTTTTACCCGAGGAAGGGCACTGCCTACAAACAGTACCCTCAGTATCAGGCTGCCCAAGCTGCACCCCAGGGTCAGCAAGCCAAGGGGCAGGGTAATGGGCCCCGTAGGCAGAGGACCCCCAAGCCTCTGGCCCCTGCTCCCACTCAGCAGGGTGGGGGTTTTTGACTCCTTGAGCGTAGCCTCTCCGTCCCTGCTCTCCCAACCCTGCACAGGAGGTCGCCTCGCCCTCTTTGCCCACCAGTGGCCCCACATCACTGGAGACAGTTGGGTGTTAAACATAGTCCACAAGGGCTATGCCCTACACTTTCACCAACTGCCTCCGCCATACTTTCCAGGGGAACCTCCAAGGCCTCCCCTGCACACAGACCTTCTTCTTCAAGAGCTTCACGGTCTGTTGGTGGACAGGGCGGTGGAGCCTGTGCCTCCCCACTTGCAAGGTCACGGATTCTACTCCAGGTATTTCCTGGTGCCCAAAAGAACCGGTGGCCTTCAACCCATTCTGGACCTCAGGAACCTCATCTAGTTCCTAGAGAAAGAAAAGTTCAAGATGCTTACTCTTGGAACACTTCTGCCCTACCTCCAGTAGGGAGATTGGCTATGCTCCTTAGATCTAAAGGATGCGTACACTCACATTCTCATTCATCCAGACCACAAAGTACCTCAGTTTCCTTGTGGGAGGAAACCATTATCAGTACAGAGTACTGCCTTTTGGCCTCACCTCCGCTCCCAGGGTATTTACCAAATGCCTGGCAGTGGTGGCAGCCTACCTGAGAAGTCAGGGAATCTTTGTCTTCCCCTATCTGGACGACTGGCTCATCAGGGGTCAGACATGCCAGGAGGCCAGACAAGCCATCCTCAGAACTATTGCTCTTCTTCAAAGTCTAGGGTTTGTAATAAACTTTGCAAAGTCCACTTTGCTCCCCTCCCAGAACTTGGAGTTCATAGGAGCAAGGCTGGACTCTCTACTGGCAAAAACTGTCTTGCCAGAAGACAGAGCACACAGATTAATAGCCTTGGCAAACCAGTTTCTCAGCAGGTCACTAATCTCCGCCAGACTCTGCCTGAGGCTTCTAGGCCACATGGCTTCGACAGTACATGTGACCCCCAATGCCAGGCTCCATATGAGGCCTACACAGTGGCGCCTTCGGACTCAGTGATTACAGGCCACAGGCAGCCTCAGAGACAGGATAAGGGTGTCCAGACAATTTCTGAACGCCCTCAGCTGGTGGCTGCACCCACCCAATCTACTAAAAGTGGTGCCCTTTCAGATTCCTGGGTACATGGTGGTACTGACCACAGATGCCTCCCTGCAGGGCTGGGGAGCTCATTGTCTGAACAATTGCACCCAGGGCCTGTGGTCTCCCTGGGAGGCTACACAGCAGATCAATCTCCTAGAACTCAGAGCTATTCGATTAGCACTCAAAGCTTTCTCTCCTACCCTGGCTCATCAATCTGTCCTGGTTCAGACAGACAACCAGATGGCCATGTTTTATGTGAACAAACAGGGCGGGACTGGGTCCAGACTCCTCTGTCGGGAGGCTCAGGACCTTTGTTCTTTTGCCCTCAAGCACAACATGCTCCTCAAGGCTGTGTACCTTCCCGGCCAGGACAACTACCTGGCCGACAAGTTGAGCAGGATTCTACATCCCCACGAGTGGCAGCTGCATCCTTGGGTAGTTCAGAAGATCTTCCTGAAATGGAGTCTTCCTTTGATAGATCTGTTTGCCAGTCCACTGAACAAACAGCTGCCTCGGTTCTGCTCCAGACAACCGCATCCTCTGAGGGTAGCAGCAGATGCTTTTCTGATACCATGGTCTGAGGGCCTCCTGTATGCGTTTCCTCCCACGCCCTTGGTGGCCCAAACTCTCTTCAGGATAAGGCCTCGGTCCTGCTGGTGGCTCCCAGGTGGCCGAGACAGCCTTGGTTTCCACTTCTGCTTCAACTGGCAGTGGATCCCCCACTGCCTCTGGGGTTGCAACCCGACCTTCTCTCACAGGAGCAGGGTTCCCTTCTGCACCCCAATCTCAAAGCTCTCAGTTTGATGGCCTGGAGGCTGCAAGGGTAGTTTTGGCTCCCTGGGGCCTACCTCAGGAAGTTGAGGAGGTTGTCCTAGCCTCTAGGAAACAGTCCACTAGGAAAACCTATGCTCTCAAATGGAAAAGGTTTTCTGTGTGGTGTCAGCTACGTACAGAGGATCCTTTCTCCTGTACTGTGCCAGTAGTGCTTCAGTACTTACTGCACTTGTCCAATCAGGGACTTAAGTCCAATTCTGTTCGGGTCCACCTCTCAGCTCTAGCAGCTCACCACTCACTGGTGGAAGGACATTCTCTATTGGTTCACCCCTTGGTGTCCCGCTTTCTCAGGGGCTTGCTTTTGCTCAAGCCTCCAATCCGTCGTCCTGCTCCTGAGTGGGAGTTGAATGTGGTCTTGCAGCAGCTGACTCGCCCACCCTTTGAGCCGATGGCTACTTGCCCTCTACGCTTCCTGTCCTGGAAGACACTCTTCTTGTTAGCCCTTACCTCGGATAGGCGAGTGAGTGAGCTTCAGGCCCTGATCTGTGACAGGCCTTACACTGGCTTCTATAGGAACAGGGTAGTCCTTAGGACTCATCCAAAGTTCCTCCCCAGAGTTGTCTCCTCCTTCCACCTTAACCAAGAGGTGGTTCTTCCAACATTCTTCCCTAGGCCTCATGCAAGTCAGGCTGAAGCAGTTCTGCATACCCTGGACTGTAGGAGGGCCTTATCCTTCTACCTTGACCGTACGCAGGGGCACAGGAGGGCTACTCAGCTCTTCGTATCTTTTGACCCTAATAAGTTGGGGTTGGCTGTGTCCAAGCGTACCTTGTCCATCTGGTTTGCTGACTGTATCACCTGGGCTTACAAGGCCGCTGACCTTCCTTTGCAGGGTCGGGTCACGGCCCACCGTGTCAGGTCAATGGCTGCCTCAGTGGCTCATCTCCGCTCTGTGCCCTTGGTAGACATCTGCAGGGCTGCAACTTGGTCTTCAAGCCAGACCATTGCGGCCCATTACTGTCTGGGGAGGGAGTCCCGTAGGGACAGTGCTTTTGGCCAAGCAGTTCTCTGGAATCTCTTTGAGGTTTAGGCAACTCCTGCCCTCTGTTGGGCTACCGGTGGAGGTTGTGTCAGTGAAAAGCCTTTCTTTGCAGCTGGGACTAGAGGGAGTCCTCTTGTTCAGCCTGGGTTCCTTGGTAGCCCAGAGCTAGGGAGTCACCCATATGTGAGGACTGACTTCAAGCTTGGTCCTGGAGAAAGAGTAGTTACTCACCTGTAACAGGTGTTCTCCAGGAGCAGCAGGAATCAGTCCTCACAACCCTCCCTCCTTCCCTGGGAGTTACAGTTGTACATAGTTTATTTTTTCATTTTTGTGTGCTGTTCTTAGCTATGTCATTTGACTGAGGTAAGATGGCACCTTTAGGCGGGAAGGGAACCGCGCATGCGTGCCTGCATTCCCAAAGGCTTTCATAGAAAGCTGGGGAAATGCTCTGCTGGGGCTTCATCGGCGTCGATGACACCCATATGTGAGGACTGATTCCTGCTGCTCCTGGAGAACACCTGTTACAGGTGAGTAACTACTCTTTATCAATGCCATTTTGGTATTCTTCTCCTTTACCACTATGCCAGGTTTCCTGACATCTGGTTTCTTATCAGTCAGAATGGGAATGTACCAGGTGATCATAATCTCCTCATTCTCTGTTACTCTTAAGGTCGTGATCCCAGTGCTTTTTAGGGACTGTGAGATTGTAGTGTTTACAGAGTTTCCAGTGGTGGAGACTTGCTACTTTGTTGTGCCTTTCGGTATGGAAATTTTCTGCAATCAGAACGTCACAGCCTGTTGCATTTTTCTAAAAGATGTTACCATGGATCTGTGGACTTTTTCCCCTGTGCTTCCTGAAGATAGAGTGCCTTCCAGACACTTAATCAAACAAGATCAAAATTCTTCTAAATTTGTTACCAGGGACACTCTTGAAGCCTTCGAATCAACAAGCAGAGCTTCAGCAGTCTGTATTGTGGCTCGGAGGATGACCTGGTTACAGCCATCAGATTTTGAACAGTCTGTCCAGGACAAATTAGCCAATATCGTATGTACTTGAGAAAACCCTTTTGGGAAGGATTGGAGAGAAAAAGCCAGGGAGATTGAGGCAGATGATCTCATCCTCGAACGTCTCTTCATAAAAACGGCTGACCCCTCCAAAAGGAAGGCTCTTCTCAAGAAAAACTTTTCTATTCCAAGAAGAAGAGATCATATCCTTCCTATCAACATTTAGCGGCCTACCAGCCTCAACATCCTAAACAGAGTCAGCAGGGCCCTCGCCAACCTAAAAAGCCCAAGGCTCCTAAGCCTCAGCAAGTGGCACAGGCACAATCTGCACCTGGATTTTGACTCCTTCCTACAGAACATTTCCAGTCTGCCTCTGCAGGGTCACCAGCCCCTCCATATAGCAGGTAGACTCTTTTCTTATGCCCACAGGGGGCACCTCATAACTTCAGAACAGTGGACACTCAACATTGTCCAAATGGAGTATCAACTTTTCTTCGGGAACAAGCAGGAAGTTCGTCCACATATGGGTGACGTTGGCGCCGATGGAACTCTCGTGGAAGCATCTCCCCAGCTTTCAAAGAAAGCCTTTGGGAGATGCCATCATGCATGTGTGGTCTCCTTCCCGAACAAGGGTGCCATCTTACCTCAGTCTCCTTTTTTCTGCAGAGCTCACCAGACGTCTGTCTGTTTCCCCTGGAAAAAGTATCAGTTTGAGTATTTTACTCTTTCTCTGGTCTTGCATCGGTACTCTTCCCGCCCCTGAATACACTGCCTCGGCATCGCGTCTTAGGTCCCTTTAAATTTTCTCTTTTTTTTCCTCAATGTGGTTCGTGCCTTTTTTACCACTGGCAGAGCCTCGGGTCTTTGACTTAGCTGGGGCCCCTATTCCGCCCATGGCCTCCAGTGGCTTCAAGAAGTGTGATTTGTGCTCGAGGATCATATCCCTCATAGACACATACGACTGCTGCTTCCGTTGCTTTGGGCCGGACCACAACCCTTCGAACTACAGCCTTTCCACAAAAATGTCATTGAAATCCCTCGAGCCGTCAGCAGCAGCATAAGTTCTTCCCAGAGTCTCCAGTGACACTGTGCTTCAAGCCCCCCTCTGAGGCCTTGGACTCCCATGGTGACTTCATGGGTCCCAAGCGAGGCCGCAGATTCTCCGAGCGGAGCTCCTTGGTTGGGGAACATGAGAATAAAAAAGAAATCCTCGAGGGCCGCAACTGTGGATGGATCCGGGATGGCAGGTAAGTCCTGAGCCAGATCCCGCAGTCCATGTCGCTTGTCAGAGGGCTCAGAGTGGGAACAGCCTACCAAGGTTGACCGGAAAGGATCCTCCAGTGATCAGCCTCTGACCTTCAGGGCCATACTCATCGAGGAATCCCCTTCAGGGGAAGCGGCTCCAGGCCTGCAGATCCTTCTGGACTGGAGACTAGAATGGTGGCCTTGGCGTGCAGTTTGTCTGCCTTCATGGCTCATCCGCAGGCCCTGATGCCCGGCTCTACTGGGTTATCTGCCCAGATCACTGAGCCTTCAACATCGAGGACATCCCAGGATGTCGAGCCGATCCTCGAGAGTATGCAGCCTCGAGTCCATCCTCAACATCGGTCTCTATCCCTGTCCCGTTCCACACAACTGAGGCTCTTCCTGGCGAATGCCCAAGGCTTAAGCTGTGGAGCCTTCGAGGGACCTGGATCAGGTTTGGGGCTGGATTATCTGGCCTGGCCCTCCCTCGACGACTCCACCGAATATCGGACTGGGAGACAGGACGAGGAGTCCCTGGACACCTGTCGATACCGTGACATATCCTCGGGCGCATCCCCCTCAGAGACTTGATGCCAATCCCAGTCCGAGGACATAGCATTTCTTGACTTCATACAAGAGATGTTGAAGGCATTGGCATTCGCCACTGAGTCGGAGGAGGACCCTCGCACGCAGGAGCTTGAGATCCTCCGGTACGAGGCCCTGGCGAGGGAAGTACTGATAGTGTCCATCCCATGCATTCTGGATTGGCTGCTTCTCCGCATGTGAGAAACAATGTTCCCTCTAATTTTCTGTAGGCTGTGTACGCATAAAATATCAGCTGTGCAGCTTTTGAGGGAAGGTTAAATTTTTGTGCACCACATAACGACACTCGGAGTTATATAATTTAAAATTTGACTACACGTCAGAATACAGTATGTACACCACATTGATTGCACTAGAAAATATTGTAGAACTTGTGAAAACCGTAAATACACAACAACTTTTAAATTTTAAGACGTCTGTGTTGTTTTCTACCAGAATCAGAACCGTAATTTTTGTGCGCTCTGTTGTAAAGTATGTGCGCTCACTCGGCGAGGTGTGTGCGCGCGCACACGTGCACAGCTTAGAGGGAACAGTGGTGGGAAACATTGGCGACTGCGCCCATCATGAGTCGATGGTTCAATTCAGTGTATCGAGTTCACCGGAACCCGGGCTTCCAGAAAGCACAGCTGCCGCATAACTCCGTGGTGGTGGAGTCTGCCATGCATTGGCTCAAAAAGCAGAAGACACATTCCTCGGTGCCCCTGGGTAGGGAGGCCCACACCCTAGACGCCCTCGGTAGGAAGTGCTACCAGGGCTTGATGCTCATCGACTGGATCCAGGCATATCATCTGTACATGGACATGTACCTCCAGGGACCTGGTGAAGGAGCTCGCCAGGTTCTCTGCTGGTCTCTCCGAAAACTCATACAGCGGTTTCAGAGCCTGGCCAAAGCTGTCCTTGAGTGCTCCAAGTTTGTGACTCGAGCAGCCTATGACTGCTTTGAGTCAGCAGCTAGAGTAGCCTTGGCAGGCATCGGTGCCTGATGCCAGGCTTGGCTACAGTCTTCCGACCTGGAGCAATGGGCTCAGGACAGATTGGTCTATGTCCCTTGTCAGGAAGAGAATCTCTTTGGCAAACCCAAGATGGATAAGGCTGCAGAGTTGGAGTCTGAATTCCTGATGAGGACCAGGCTCTCCAAGAAGACCTCTGACTCTTCCTAATGGAAGTCTTTGGGTAAAAAGCCCTTCTACCCAAAGAAGAGGAAGGCTTATGGAAACTATCTTCAGTACCAGGCCTTCCCAGCTCCACAAAAGAGGCAGCAGGCCAAGGTACAAGGGCATGGCCCTCATAAGCCTAATGCTCCCAAACTCCAGGCACTGACTTTGGCCCAGCCTGGTGGGAGTTTTTGACTCCGTGGGCATAGCCTCTCTTCCTCCAGGAGGCGCAGCCCACAGGGGGGCTGTCCACTGGTGGCTATCCATCACCCCTGACTCCTTGGCACTACAAGTGGTGCAGGAGGGTTACCTCCTCCACCTGACATAGGCACCCTTCAGTTCTTTCTGGGAGAGCCCCCCCAGAATTCCCCTCTACCAGACCTTACTGCTGCGAGAGCTCATAAGCCTTAAAGACAAGACAGTGGAACTTTTGCTCATACACCTCAAGGGCAAGAGGTTCTACTCCCAGTATTTCCTCTTACCCAAGAGGACTGGAAGCTTCCAACCTAGGGAAGAGTGGTCTAGTGGTTAGGACAAGGTACTTCAGGCCGGAGGGCCGGGGGTTCAAGTCCCACCTGGGGACAGCAATCTCAGGCCGGAGGGACTGGGATTTCTAGTCCTATAGGCACTCCTTGTGGTCTTGGGCAAGCCACTTAGCCCTCCATTGCCCATGTTCCCTGTAAGTATTAGCGTATGTGTCTCATATCCCCTCGTGTTAAATGTATCCCCCAATTGACCGCTTTGACCCGGTGAAAAGCGGGATATAAATACAGCTAAATAAATAAATAAATAAATTCTGGACCAGTGGGACCTAAATAGGTTCTTGGTGAAGAAGTTCAAAATGCTCTCCCTTGGAACACCTGCCATAGCTCCAGTCAGGAACTGGCTGTGCTCCTTGGGCCTAAAGAATGCGTTCACACACATCCTCATCCATCCCAACCACAAGAAATACCTCAGGTTCTTGGTGAGAGGTGGCCACTACCAATACAGAGTATTACCCTTCGGGCTGATGTCCGCACCCAGAGTGTTCACCAAGTGCCTGACAGTGGTCACACCTACCTTCATCTCCAGGGAGTCTTCATCTTCGTCTACCTGGACTGGCTCATAAAGGGCTGCACGGCTGCAGAGGTGCAACACTTGGGTTTTGTAATAAACCACCCAAAGTCCCATCTCCTCCCAACACAGTCTGAAGTTCATAGGGGCAAGGCTGGATATCATTCAGGCCAAAGCCTTTCTCCCTCTGGACAGGGCCGATTGCCTCAGGGTCCTGGCCACAACCGTACAGCGTCGTCACTTGGTGTCCGCCCACCTCCTGCTCCACCTGTTGGGTCATATGGCGTCCACAGTTCGTTACCCTGGATGCCCGCTTTCACATGAGGGCGGCTCGATGGTGCCTCCGCTCCCAGTGGACCCAGATCGCAGGCCATCTGAGGGACAGGATAGGTGGTGGTGCAGCCCCCCAGCACCTCCTGGCCGGGATGCCCTTCCAGGCCCCCATCTCCCAGAGGTTCCTAACCACGGACACCTCCCTCTTAGGCTTGGAGGAGCCCACTGTGACGGCCTCTGCACTCAGCCTACAGCAGATAAACCTCTTATAGCTTCGGGCCATAACCATAAGCCCATCAGAGCCTTCGGTCACCACCTACAGCACCATTCCGTGCTGGTCCAGACGGACAATCAAGTGGCGATGTTCTACATCAACAAGCAGGGAGGCATTGGGTCATACACCCTCTCTCAAAAGGCAGTAGCTCTCTGATTGTATGCGAACCGCTACAGGATGCTCCTGCAGGCGGTGTATCTGCTGGGCCAGGACAACGCCCTGGTGGACAGGCTGAGCAGGGTCCTCCAGCTGCACAAGTGGCAGCTAAACCCCAGTCAGCTCTTCCAGATCTTGGCGACTCCATGAATGGACCTTTTGCCAGTGCGGCCAACACCCAGCTACACCGTTTCTGCTTCAGGCAGCCACATCCATCCCGGGTGGCAGCAGATGCTGCCTTCATCCCATGAATGGAGGGCCGCCACTATGCCTTCCCTCTCATGCTGCTAAATGCCAAGACCTTGTTCAAGGTTCAACACAACAGGGCAGCCAACTGTGGTTCCCACTGCTCTTTTGCTTATCCTTGCTCCTCCGGACCCCTTGAGTACCTCAGGACTCCTGTCACAAGAGGAAGGCTACCTCCTATACCCCCAACTGGGGGTCATAAGAACATAAGATATGCCATACTGGGTCAGACCAAGGTCCATTAAGCCCAATATCCTGTTTCCAACAGTGGCCAATCTAGGTCATAAGTACCTAGCAGTTTCCCCAAAAGACACAGGTTCCACAATGCTTGTATTGGGTCAAGCAGTGATATCCTGGGTCCCTTTTAATAATGGTTTATGAACCTTTCCTCCAGGAACTTGTCCAAACCTTTTTTAAACCCAGCTACACTAACAGCTTTTACTACATCCTTTGGTAACAAATTCCAGAGTTTGATTACATGTTGAGTGAAAAAATATTTTCTCTTATTTGTCTTAAATAGTTGACCCTGTAGCTTCATTGCATGTCCCCTAGTCTTTCTATATTCTGATAACGTAAACAATCGATCTACATTTACCCGTTCCACTCCGTTCATTAATTTATAGACCTCATTCATTAATTTATAGACCTCATTTCCACTTGGCCACCACCTCTTGGGAACTCTCCTTCATCTCTTTTCTGCAGGATCTTGCTCTTAGCATATCACCTTCTTGACTCATGTGGCTGGTCACGATCTTCTCATTAATTCTCCCTGTCTCTCTCTGGCCCTCTTTTCTCTCTCTGGCCCTCTTTTCTCTCTCTGGCCCTCTTTTCTCTCTCTGGCCCTCTTTTCTCTCTGCCATCCCTCTTCCTTGGACCGATCATCTTGGTATCCATTTTTCTAAGCAATTCTCTCCGGTCCCCCCTGCTGCTCTTTCATTACTGGGCCTGCCAAACTCATCATATTACAGCCTCTACCCCCATTCAGTTCCCACCATTTCATCAAATACTGTCTCCCGACTTTGCCTCCCATTCGCTTGATGACCAAGTTTCCACGTGGAATACTTGCCTGTCTGCTGCCCTTCACCGCCTAGCTCCCCTCCGTCCACACACACCATGCCGCCCAGCCAAACACCCTTTGTATCACCCCCTCTGGTGCAAACATCCCTCCCCAGTTCCCCTTCAATATTTCCACTCATGCCACCAGCATTGTCGTTCTCTCATCCACACAGCTAAACAATCATATTATTCGCAACTTATCTCCACTTCGGCTAATTCCTCTCGGCAGTTGTTCTTGATCCTGAGCTCTCTCCACTACCCAGACGTCCCCTCCCTCTACCAACCCTGTCTCCTCCATTCCTAGTACTTCCAGCCTTGCCTCTTTCTTCTCAGCCAAGGTCCAGTCCCTTCATTCCTCTTTTCCAAATTGCCCACCTCCTCTGTCCTCTGTCCTCTCCCCACTCCCTCCATAACCTTCCCTTACTCGCACCTGAACTATTTTTCCCCGTTCATGGAGGCAGAGCTTCTGAAATCACTCTGCCCGCAAAACTGCTTGCCATGCTGACCCCATCACTTCTGCTTGGTTGCTGGAACATTCTCTTACTCTTTTTCCCTCCATTCTCACCATACTCAACACTAGTCTTGCTTCTGGCTGCTACCCTACCTCCTAGGAACATGCTTTTCTTTGTCTGCTTCTGAAAAAAAACAACCCTTGAGCCCTCTGATCCAGTCCACTCTTTGTCTCCAATCTTCCTTTCCTTTCAAAAATCCTTGAACAGTTTGTCTTTTTGCAGTTCTCTCGTCACCCTGAATCCATCCATTACCTGCATCCCCGACAGTCTGGTTTAGGTCAGGGCACAGTATAGAGTCCATTCTCCTTTCTCTCCTGAGTGAGCTTCATGTTTTGCACAATCGTGGTGATATTTCTTTTGCGGTGTCCCTTGACCTGTCATATGCATTTGATTTGGTTAATCACTTTACACTTCTCTCTTGTCTTCACGCTGCTGGTATATCTGGGAAAATTCTGCACTGTTTCCATTCTTTTCTCTCCTCTTGCTCTTTCTCAGTTGTCTCGGGCCCCTGTTCTTCTGAATCCCTCCCCCTTCCTTGTGGTGTCCTCCAGGGCTCTGTTCTGGCCCCCCTCACCCTACTGGTTCAACAATCTGGTTTCTCAGCACACTACTATGCCGATGGTGATATCATATTACATCACACCTCTCCTGGAGCACCTGACCTTGCCCAGCTAAACTCTTGTCTTTGTCACATTTTTGAATGACTTGCCTCCAACTTTCTACATCATAACACCCTGAAGATATATGCCATCTGGTTCTCCTTTGGTTCTCTTTGCCACTCTCTGGCTCTTACTTTATCCAGTTCCCCTGTTTCATTAGTCAGTTCTCTGCGTTACCTTGGAGCTACTTTGGACTCCGCACTTTCATTCTATGAACATATCTCATGCCTTGTCCGGTGCTCATTTCTCTCCCTCAAGCAAATCCGCACTCTCCATCCTTAGATGTCTTTTCCTTTACCACGTTACTTTTGACTTTAGTTATATCCTGCTTCGACTACTATTCGATCTCCCTCAATTGATTCAAAACACCATTGCCTCTTGTTAAGATCATGTAACCCCATTGCTCATTGACCTTCACTGGCTCCTCATCTCCTACCGTATACAATTAAAGTTACTCAACATAGTTCATAAAGCTATTTATACACAGACTTCTCAGTACCTGTCCAACCTTCCCCAATTTCACACACCTTCTCGCAGTCTCCGTTCGGTCCATATCAACCGTTTACAGCTCCCCTCTACCTCACATGCCCACCTCAGACTAACCTGCCATTCCGCTTCCTTTTTCTTAGGCCCCTCCCTATGGAACTCTCTCCCTTCTACCCTCTGCCAGGAGCCGTCCTTCCCCAAATTTAAGTCTCTTCTCAAGACTCACCTCTTTAGTATTCCCTGTGACCTTTCCCCCTCTGTCCCATGATCTCTCTGATCTCTTCCTACTCTCTCTTTTTTCCCTTTTCAATCTTCTCTTTGCTGTCTGTTTCTTGTTTCTTTTTTCCTATCAATTATTATAGTTCCTTTCATATTTCCTAACTCTGATTTTGTTGTAAACCACCCTGATGTCATAAAGGGTGGTATATAAAGCAATGCAGTAAAAACTCAGAAGGCTGGATCACAGATGTGGAATCAAATGATTTGTCGGAGAACAGGTCCCCTGAGCTCCCATCGGATCCTTCTCCACCTCATGAGCAGCGCAAGTCCCCTTCTGAGGACATGACTTTTCAGGAGTTTGAGGGATATGGCCGGCCAACCCATTTTCTTTGGCGACTGGGAATGAGCCTAGGTCAGAAGGGTTGGAGATCCTACAGTACTCCTCAGCCCCTAAGGAAGTGGTGTCCGTGCCCATGCACAGCATCCTGCAGAGGGTACAGCTGAGAATGTGGAAGTACCCCCTCACTGTACCACCAGTTAGTATAAGGCTTGACTCCATGTACAGAGCTTATAAGGCTCCCGGATTCGAGAAGCCTCAGCTTCCACACCATTCCTTGGTAGTCAAATCCACCCTAAAGAGAATCAAGAGTACCAAGAATCATTTCTCGGTGTCCCCAGGGTGGGAGGCTTGGACATTGGTCTCTTTCAAGAGAAGATGTTTCCAGAGTTTCATGCTGGTTGCCCATGTGGCCTCTTACCCAGCTCTACATAGGTATGTTCTTGAAGAACATCTTGTGCGATTTGGCTGATCTGGCCCAGTTTCTCCCTCCAGAGAAATTGTATCAGTATCGTTCCCTTGGAGCCATGGCAAGGACTGCTTGAAGTTCATGGTCAGAGCGACCTATGATATCTTCGAGATGGCATCTAGAAATGCTGCCAGCGGTGTTGGCGCTTGGAGACTCACTTGGCTCCACTCATCAGATCTGGAACAGTCAGTGTGAAACAAGCTGGCAGATGTCCTGTGCTGTGGAGAGAATCTCCTCGGGGAACAGGTCGAGGAAAAAGCTGGCCATATTGAGAAACAGCATGTTACCCTTTCCAGGCTTTCTGGGTGACCGTCTGAGCATGCCTCCTGTTGTAGGAGGTACCAAGGGGGAAACCAGAAAAAGACCTATTACCCTCTCAGGCATAGGTATTTTCCTGGGCCTCAGACCTTTCAGCCCAAGCAGGTCCCTTGCCAACAACAGTATTGAGAAGAGCCTCAGGCCCAATCTGCTCCTCAGTTGAAACCTGGGATGGGCTGTTGACTGGTTCCTATTGAGCACTGCCAATCTCCCACTGACCACTGTAGAAAACCCTCCAGTCGGGGGAAGGCTCATTCTTTTTTTGCACAAAGGTAGTCCCTCATTACCTCAGATTCATGGGTTCTACCGATCATCGAAAGCGGTTATCAACTACATTTAGTGGAACTACCACCATATTGCCCCGAGGGTGCACCATCTCAACCCTCTGTATCAGGAACTGCTTCAGAGAGAGATCATGGTCCTCTGTCAGATCTCACGATCAAACTCATGCCACAAAGAGGTCAGGGGGTTTATTCCAGGTACTTCCTGATCCCCAAGAAAATGGGGGATACCTTCCCATCCTAGACCTAAAAGATCTGAACCTGTACTTAGTGAGATCAAAGTTCAGAATGATTTCTCTAGGCACCCTGCTTCCTTGCCTCCAAAAAGAGGAGGTAAGCTATGCTCCCTGGATCTCAAGGATGCCTGTACCCCATATACAGATACATCCCGCTCACAGGAAGTATTTCAGATTTGTCCTGGGGGGGACAACACTTCCAGTACGGAATGTTGCCTTTTGGCCTGGCCTCAGCTCCTCGCGTCTTCACAAAGTGCCTTGCGGTGGTAGCAGCTTATCTCCGGATACTGGGAGTTTTTGTCTTCCCCTATCTGGACAGTTGGCTGCTCAAGAGTGCCACTTTGGAAGGAGTCTGAGAATCAACATGATTGACTATTCGCGTCAGTTGGAACTACCAGGGTTCATAGTAAATTACCCAAAATCCAATCTTAAACCCACCCAACATTTTGGAATTCATTGGAGCCCTGCTCGACACAACTCAGGTGAGAGCCTTCCTGCTGCATTGACAGACTTCACAAATTGACAGCACTGGTGCAGGAAACTCAAATGAGTCAGCAGGTAACAGCTTGCAAGATGTTGACTGTACTAGTCCACATGGCCTTTACAGTGCATGTCACACCCTTGGCATGCCTCCAGATGAGGCAAACTCAGTGGACTCTGAGGACTCAATGGACCCAGGCCATGTGTCAACTCAGGGATCTTCTGTGTGTTACCGCCCCTCTCGTTCATCCATTACAAGGTGGACAGTCCATGCAATTTGCTCTAAGGTCTTCCATTCCAAATTGCTCCACCCCAAAAAGTCGTGATGACAGATGCAAACAAACTAGGGTGAGGAGTTCATCTTGATGGGTTGCACACCCAGGGCGATTGGTCCATCCAAGAAAGTCTCCATCAGATCAGCTTCTTAGAACTAAAAGCGGTGACAAATGCTCCTAATGGCTTTCGGAGCTCAACTGGCCAACAAAATTGTTCTGATTCAAACCGACAATCAGATCACCATGTTCTGCATCAGCAAGTAGGGAGGAATGGGTTTGTACCTTCTGTGTTGGGAAGCGAGCAAGTTGTGGAAGTTCGCCATCAGGCACAGGATGGACTTGAGAGCCACGTATCTGACAGGTGAGCAAAGCACTCTGGCAGACAGGTCCTCCAGACATATGAGTAGACACTGGATACTGAGGTTGCGACTTGTATCTTTTGAGAATTGAGAATCTCCTCAATAGATCTTTTCACCGTTGCACAGAATGCCAAGGTGGATCAGTTCTGCTCCAGGCTAAGAGCACACAGCAGACTAGCATCGGATGCTTTCCTCCATTACTGGGGGGGAGGGTCTTCTGTATGCTTATCCTGCAATACCTCTCTGTGCAAAGACCCTCCTGAATCTTGAATCAGATGGTGGCACAATGATTCTCATTGCTCCCTACTGGCCCAGGCAGCCGTTGTTTCCTCTCCTTCTACAGCTTTCCAGTGAGGAGCCACTATGGGTCAGCCATGTGCCCGATCTCATAACACAGGAAGACGGGATGATGCACCCCATCATCCGATCCTTAACCTTCATGTCAAGGATGATGAGAGGCAAATGTTGTCTGAGCTCAACCTGCTGGAGGGTGTGACTGTCCTTTTGGCCTCCAGGGGGGCCTCTACGAGAGTCTTACTCTTGCCAAATGGAAGAGGCTTGCTGTCTGGTGTGAGGGTCAGACCCTAGATCCTTTATTCTGTTCCACACAAAAACTGCTTGAATATCTTCTCCAAGTCTGCAATTAAGTCCAACTCTGTCAGGGTCCACCTCACTACGATTGAGGTGTATCATATAGGTGTTGAAGGAAAGTCTATCTCGACACAGGCTTTAGTTGTTCATTTTATGCAGGGCTTCTCTTGAAGCCTCCCTATGTCTTCCACAGTGTCTTGGGAACTTAGTGTTGTTCTTGCACAGCTCATGAAAGCTCCATTTGAACTGCTCATTTCTTGTCCTCCAAAGTTCTTAACCTGGAAGGTGTTTCTCCAGGACCAAGCAGGAAGTCAGTCCTCACATATGGGTGACATCGACGCCGATGGAGCCCTTGAACATTTCCCCAGCTTTCCATGAAAGCCTTTGGGAATGCAGGCACGCATGCACGGTTCCCTTCCCGCCTAAAGGTGCCATCTTGCTCAGTCTCTCTTTTTCCGTGAAGCCCGTTGGACGTGTGTCCTAGTCCTCCCGCAAAATAGTTGGATTTTTTCACGATTCCTTCGCTATTTTGTCTCGGGTTCGACACCGATTCCCCTCCCGCTGGGTTCGGTACACCAGTATTGAGTCCGATCTTATTTTTTCGTTTTTTGCCCTTCGTGGCTGGCGTTCGCGCCCTTTTTCTCTTTTTCCCTGGAAGGTCGGTCTTTTGACCTCGCGGGGACTCTTTTTTTTCCCCGATGGCTTCCAGTGGTTTCAAAAAGTGTGATCGGTGTAAGAAACTAATGTCTCTCACCGACGCACACGACTGCTGCCTTCGGTGCCTGGGTCCTGACCACGATCCTAAGATCTGTGGACCATGTGGAAAGATGTCTTCCAAGGTGCTTCGAAGTCGTCAGCACCAAAAGGAAAGGCTTTTCTCCGACTCGGCCTCCGGCCGGGCCCGGACCTCGTCTGAGGCCTCGACATCTCGGGAATCGGATCCCGAGCACCGTCGGGGCTCCTTGGACAGTGGGTCCCCCGACCGGGAACAAAAGAGGAAGAAACGGCTCGCGAGGGTGTCGTCAGAGGAGGTCCCTGGCTCCTCGAGAGCTAGGTCTCAGACCCCCGACCATCGCCCCGGGCCCGTGGAACAGGAGAAGCCTCCAAAAGTACCTCATGTGGAGACGGAGTCTGCTGGACACGTAAGTCCTGTAGTCCTCGTGGACTCTCCTCCCAGAGAGCCGACGTCGGGCCCGGCGCTGCCGGGGCCCGAGTCGATGGCTGCTGAGTCTCAGGCTGACAGCCTTGGAGAGCAGATTGCCTGCCTTCATGGAACAGCAGCGGGCACTGATGGACCAGCCTGTCTGGCGTATCTGCCCCGACCACCGGGACATCGACATCGAAGTCGACCCCGGAGACTGAGCCGATACTCGAGACCATGAAGGCTCGAGGTCAACCTCGGTCGCGGTCTCCCTCGACCTCCCATTCGGGACCGAGGGCGTCGACGCCGGTGCCTTCGGCGTCGGGGCAGGTGCTCACAGGCCCCACGTGGTTGGACCCCGATTCCTCATCGGACGAGTCCGCCTGGGAGACGGAGGACTTGGAGTCTCCCGACACCTTCAGGACTCGGTGTGTCCCGTCGGACTCACCGCAGTTCGAGCCCCAGAGTAGATCCCCTCCGGAGGATACCTGGTTCTCGGAGTTTATCCGGGATATGGCCACTGCGTTGGCTATCCCTGCGGACCCCGAGGAGGAGCCTCAAGCCGAGGAGCTCGAGGCCCTACAGTATGACTCTCCTCTGAAGGAGGCCTTTACTGTTCCGGTTCCTCCGATGCTGGAACGTCTCCTCTTCCGAATGTGGAAGGCACTGGCCTCGGCGCCGGTTCTAAGCAAGCGGGTCGATTCTATCTATCGACTCCGGAAGAGTCCTGGCTTTCAGAAGGCAGAGCTACCACAACATTCCATGGTCAAGTCAGAAGATGCACTCCGCGGTGCCCCCTGGCAGGGAGGCCTGGAACCTGGATGGTTTTGGTAGAAAGTGCTTCCAGGGCTCGATGCTTGCTTGCCGTGTCCAGTCTTACCAGCTGTACATGGGCATGTACTTGCGGGACCTGGCCAAGGAGTTGGCCGGGTTCTCTGCTGGTCTCTCCGGGGAACCCTTGCAGAGGTTCAAGTCCTTGTCCTCGGGGATACGGGAATGCTCCATGTTTATGTCCTGTGCCGCCTATGATGGCTTCGAGGCCTCGGCCCGTGTTGCGTCAGCCGGCATCGCGGCTCGATGCCAGGCATGGCTGCAGTAATCGGACCTCGAGCCATGGGTTCAGGACAAGTTGGTCGATGTCCCTTGCCGAGGTGAGAACCTTTTTGGCAAGCCCATGACCGAGAAGGCCACACAGCTCGAAACTGAGCACCTCACGAGGACAAGGCTGTCTAGAAAGACTTCTGCCCCTTCTCACAAAAAGAAGGGCTCGGGTAAAAAGCCCTTTTACCCGAGGAAGGGCACTGCCTACAAACAGTACCCACAGTACCAGGCCTCCCAAGCTCCCCCTCAGGGTCAGCAAGCCAAGGGGCAGGGTAATGGGCCCCGTAGGCAGAGGACTCCAAGCCTCCGGCCCCTGCTCCCTCTCAGCAGGGTGGGGGTTTTTGACTCCTTAGGCATAGCCTCTCCGTCCTGCTCTCCCAACACTGCACAGGAGTTCGACTTGCCCACTTTGCCCACAAGTGGCCACTCATCACTGGAGACAATTGGGTGCTAAGCATCATCCACAAGGGCTATATGCTACACTTCCAGCAGCTGCCTCCTCCATACTTTCCAGGGGAGCCTCCAAGGCCTCCCCTGCACACAAATCTTCTTCAAGAGCTCCAAGGTCTGTTGCGGGACACGGCAGTGGAGCTTGTGCCTCCCCACCTCCAGGGTCAAGGGTTCTACTCCAGGTACTTTCTTATACCCAAAAGAACCGGTGGCCTCCGGCCTATTCTAGACCTCAGGAATCTCAACAAGTTCCTAGAGAAGGAAAAGTTCAAGATGTTTACTCTTGGAACACTTCTGCCCTACCTCCAGCAGGGAGATTGGCTATGCTCCTTAGATCTAAATGATGCGTACACTCACATCCTCATTCATCCAGACCACAGAAAGTACCTCAGGTTCATTGTGGGAGGAAACCATTATCAGTACAGAGTACTGCCTTTTGGCCTCACTTCCGCTCCCAGGGTCTTTACCAAATGCCTGGCAGTGGTTGCGGCCTACCTGAGAAATCAGGGAATCTTTGTCTTCCCCTATCTGGACAATTGGCTCATCAGGGGTCAGACGTGCCAGGAGGCCAGACAAGCCACCCTTCGAACTATTGCTCTTCTTCAAAACCTGGGGTTTGTCATAAACTTCGCAAAGTCCACTTTGCTCCCCTCCCAGAATTTGGAGTTCATAGGGGCAAGGTTAGACTCTCTGCTGGCAAAGGCATTCTTGCCAGAAGACAGAGCCCAAAGACTGATAAACTTGGCAAACTAGTTTCTCAGCAGGTCACTGGTCTCCGCCAGACTCTGCCTGAGGCTTCTTGGCCACATGGCTTCGACAGTACATGTGACCCCCAATGCCAGGCTCCATATGAGGCCTGCTCAATGGTGCCTTCGAACTCAGTGGTCACAGGCCACAGACAGCCTCAGAGACAGAATAAGGGTGTCCAGACAATTTCTGAACTCCCTCCGCTGGTGGCTGCACCCACCCAATCCTACTGCAAGGGGTGCCTTTTCAGATTCCTGGGTTCACAGTGGTGTTGACCACGGATGCCTCCCTGCAGAGCTGGGGGTCTCATTGTCTAAGCAAGTGCACCCATGGCCTGTGGTCTCCCTGGGAGGCTGCAGAGCAGATCAATCTACTGGAACTCAGGGCTATTCGGTTAGCCCTCAGGACTTTCTCTCAAACACTGGCTCATCAGTCTGTCCTGGTTCAAACGGACAACCAAGTACCCATGTGTTATGTGAACAAGCAGGGCAGAACTGGGTCCAGGCTCCTTTGTCAGGAGGCACAGGACCTTTGCTTGTTTGCTCTCAGGCACAACATGCTCCTCAAGGCAGTGTATCTACCTGGCCAGGACAACTACCTGGCAGACAGGTTGAGCAGGATTCTGCAGCCCCACGAATGGCAGCTCCGTCCTTTAGTGGTTCAGAAGATTTTCCTGAAATTGGGACTTCCATCCATAGATCTGTTTGCCAGTCCATCGAACAAACAACTGACAGAGTTCTGCTCCAGGCAACTGCATCCTCTGCGGCTGGCCGCAGGTTCTTTTCTGATTTCCTGGTCCCAGGGCCTCCTGTATGCGTTTCCTCCCACGCCCTTGGTGGCCCGTACCCTGTTCAAAGTTCTTCAGGACAAGGCCTCGGTCCTGCTGGTGGTTCCCAGATGGCCGAGACAGCCTTGGTTTCCACTTCTGCTCCAGCTGGCAGTGGATCCCCCACTGCTTCTAGGGTTGCAACCCGACCTTCTCTCTCAGGATCAGGGTTCCCTTCTGCACCCCAATCTCAAAGCTCTCAATTTGATGGCCTGGAGGCTGCAAGGGTAGTTTTGGCTCCTTGGGGCCTCCCTCAGGAAGTTGAGGAGGTTGTCCTAGCCTCTAGGAAGCAGTCCACTAGGAAAACCTATGCCCTGAAATGGAAAAGGTTTTCTGTGTGGTGTCAGCTACGTACAGAAGATCATTTCTCTTGTCCCGTACCAGTAGTGCTTCAGTACTTACTTCACTTATCAAATCAGGGACTTAAGTCCAATTCGGTTCGGGTCCACCTCTCAGCTCTAGCAGCTCACCACTCACTGGTGGAAGGACACTCCACTGGTGGAGTGGAAGAGTGGCCTAGTGGTTGGGGCAAGGTACTTCAGGCCGGAAGGTCGGGGGTTCATATCCCACTAGAGGACAGCAACCTTGGGCTGGAAGGACTGGGGTTTCTAGTCCCACAGGTGCTCCTTGTGGTCTTGGGAAAGTCACTTAACCCTCCACAGCCCATGTTCCCTGTAAAATAGTTATCTCCAAGTTATAATGCCCTGTTCAATGTAATTTCAGTTTGTTCAATGTAAACCGCACTGATGCAGAATAGTGCGGTATATAAGAGAATATAATAAATAAAATAAAATAAATTCTCTGTCGGTTCACCCCTTGGTGTCCCGGTTTCTCAGAGGCTTGCTCTTGCTCAAGCCTCCAATCCGTCGTCCTGCTCCTGAGTGGGAGTTGAATGTGGTCTTCCAGCAACTGACTCGCCCACCTTTTGAGCCGATGGTACTTGTCCACTAGGCTTCCTCTCCTGGAAGACACTTTTCTTAGTAGCCCTAACCTCAGCCAGGCGAGTGAGTGAATTTCAGGCCCTGGTCTGTGACAGGCCTTACACTCGCTTCTATAGGAACAGGGTAGTCCTTAGGACTCCTCCAAAGTTCCTCCCAAAGGTTGTCTCCTCCTTCCACCTTAACCAAGAGGTGGTTCTTCCAACATTCTTCCCTAGGCCTCATGCAAGCCAGGCTGAAGCAGTTCTGCATACCCTGGACTGTAGGAGGGCGTTATCCTTCTACCTTGACATTACGCAGGAACATAGAAGGGCTACTCAGCTCTTCATATCTTTTGACCCTAATAATTTGGGGTTAGCTGTGTCCAAGCGTACCTTGTCCACCTGGGTAGCTGACTGTATCACCTGGGCTTACAGGGCGGCTGACCTTCCTTTGCAGGGTCGGGTCACGGCCCATCGTGTCAGGGCAATGGCTGCCTCAGTGGCTCACCTCCGCTCTGTACCGTTGGACATCTGCAGGGCTGCAACTTGGTCCTCAAGCCAGACCTTTGCAGCCCATTACTGTCTGGAGAGTGAGTCCCGTAGGGACAGTGCTTTTGGCCAGGCAGTACTCCGCAATCTCTTTGAAGTTTAGGCAACTCCTGCCCTCCAGCCCTCCGTTGGGCTACTGGTGGAGGTTCTGTCAGTGAAAAGCCTTTCTTTGATGCTGGGACTAGAGGGAGTTCTCTTGTTCAGCCTGGGTTCCCTGGTAGCCCAGAGCTAGGGAGTCACCCATATGTGGGGACTAACTTCCTGCTTGGTCCTGGAGAAAGAGTAGTTACTCACCTGTAACAGGTGTTCTTCAGGAGCAGCAGGAATCAGTCCTCACAACCCTCCCTCGTCCCCTGGGAGTTGCAGTTGTACATAGTTTATTTTTACATTTTTGTGTGCTGTTTTTAGCTATGTCATTTGACTGAGCAAGATGGCACCTTTAGGCGGGAAGGGAACCGCGCATGCGTGCCTGCATTCCCAAAGGCTTTCATGGAAAGCTGGGGAAATGCTCCGCAAGGGCTCCATCGGTGTCAATGTCACCCATATGTGAGGACTGATTCCTACTGCTCCTGGAGAACACCTGTTACAGGTGAGTAACTACTCTTTCTGGTGGCGGTCATTTCAGTGCACACAGTGAGCGAGTGGTATCTGATTTCCACCTTAATCAGTCAATTTTTTTTCCAACAGTTTTCCCGAGACCTCATGCAAACAAAGGGGAAGCCACGTTGCACACGTTGGACTGCAAGCGAGCCTTGGCCTTCTACTTGGGGTGGACAAAATCCCATAGAAAGTTCATCCAGCTTCATCCGTCTCCAAACGCTCTATTTGGCTGTCAGATTGCATCTCTTTCACTTATGCCCAGGCAGGCATGAGCCTTGATGGTCATGTCACTGCTCATAATATCCGAGCTTGGGCTGCATCAGTGGCCAGCTTGCACTCTGACTCTCTCTGGAAGAGATCTGCAGGGCTGCGACATGGTCTTCAGTCCACACATTCACATCCCACTACTGCCTAGATGGGGATTCCCGATGCAACAGCAACTTCAGCCAATCTGTGCTTAGGAATCTGTTTGGGGATTAGAATCCAACTCCATCCCCCCTAGGCCCATTTTATTTTGTTCAGGCTACCAGAAAAACAAAAGGGAAGAGAGAATCACTGCTTTTGTACATAGTTGGTCTCTTGATCATTAAGACCTGTTGCTGTACCGCAGTTGAGTTTTGCCACTGTTGGACTTCTCGGTGATCTCCTAAGTTTTTGGTAGCCTGTAGCATGGGAGTCCCACAGTGGAAAAAATAGTTACTCACATGTAGCAGGTGTTCTCCGTGGACAACAGGAATAAGTCCTCACAACCCTCCCACCTCTCTGAGGAGTTGTTTTCTGCTACAGCTATGTTACCAGACTGAATCAATATGGCACCACGATGGCAAGCAGGAAAGAAGTGTGCAGGTGCAGTGGAGCCTCTCGAAAGCTTCCAATAGAAGCTGGGGAGCATTACCGTGTGGGGCTCCATCAGAAACATCACCCATACGTGAGGACTTATTCCTGCTGTCCATGGAGAACACCTGCTACAGGTGAGTAACTACCTTATCTCCAGGAACAAACAGGAATGTAGTCTTCACATATGGGTGATGTTGGCACCGACGGAGCCCGCACAGGAACGCTCCCCACTGTCCCATAGGAAAGCCTTTGGGAGCATCCCACCATGCCTGCGTGGCTGCCTTTCCAACTCTCCCTCCTCAGTTTTTCATTTTCCGTGGAGCCGACAGGGAGCAATTCCTGTCACCGCAGAAAATTTACTACTTTTGTGGTCACGTCTGCCTTCCCGTCGACGCTAGTACCAGCATCGTCGGTGTTTCTTCTGTTTCTGTTTCTATTTCTTTAAAAAAGTCTGTTTTTTCACTGAGGGTCCTTGCCCTCCAGGTGCTTAGGCGCCATTTTGGGCCTTAGGCCCCTTTTTCCTTTAAGATGGATAAACCAGCTACTGGTTTCAAAAAGTGTTCCAAATGTAGCAGTATTATCTCTGCTGTCGACACCCATGACTGGAGTCTCAAATGTTTGGGATCAGACCATCTGCCGTCAGAATGCCTTCTCTTCAGGAAGATGACAGAGCGGCCTGCAGAATAGAGCTGCGAAGCTCGGCACCCTTTTTGCCACCGAAGCAATGTCAGTTGCATCGACGTCGTAGAGGGCTTCATCTTCCTCCCATGGATCTCAGGTATAGCAACTCAAGTCTTCCTCGAAGACTGGCCGGTCTTCCAAGGGTAGATCTCCTTCTAAACATCGAGATGCCTTAAGCATTGCCCTGGAGGGTAATAAACTGGCCAAACAACCCTGGCGGGAGGTTCTTGCCTCCAAAGCATTAACTGGGTCCCAAGATGCTCCCATGGCCTCCACCTCTGGAGAGCTCTTGGTGCTATGCTCTGAGGTCGTGGTCCACTGTTCGGGTACTGATACCCAGGCATCGGCTGGCTCCATGGATCAATGTATCCTGGCCACTGAACGGAGTTTAACGGCCTTGCTAGCAGCTTCAGTACCGCTAAAGCCTCTGCAATCGGTTCCGCAACCATCGATATCGACACCGGTACCGAATGTATCCACATTGGCCATTGCACCGCTCTCCACGCTACCTCCCATGCCGTCCCTAGAACCAGTGTCCGGCATCGAGGGTCCAGTACTGAGGCATTCC
Source organism: Ichthyophis bannanicus (assembly GCA_033557465.1). NCBI lineage: Eukaryota > Metazoa > Chordata > Amphibia > Gymnophiona > Ichthyophiidae > Ichthyophis > Ichthyophis bannanicus. Next base: position 329,311,771 of record CM066036.1, read on the forward strand.
GATGCTGATTTTGATCGGTACCGTCGACAGGCTGGGCGGGAGCACCTGGCCCGTCGATACTTCAAGTCTTCCGATTCTGACTCGTCGGATGAATCGGTTGGTACCAGGGAAATGGAGGCTTTTCTGGAGGATCCTTCTCCTTCCCACAACGCTGTATGTCTCCTTTGGAGGGCATGTCTTTTCAAGACTTTATACGGGACGTGGCTCAGGGCCTCTCCATTACGGTGACCTCTGAGAAAGAACTGAGAGCTGAAGAACTTGAAATTCTTCAGTATCCAGCAGCCCCGAAGGAGGCTGCTATCCGACCTATTCACCAGATATTGCATGAGCTCATGCTTAGAATATGAGAGACACCCTTAACTGTCTCTCCACATTCCCGGAGACGCGATACTGTGTACCGGGTACCACAATGTCCTGATTTCCAGAAGATGCAGTTACCACACCATTCTATGGTAGTGGAATCGGCAATGCATTGAATTAAAATTGCCAAGACACATTCCTCAAATCCTCCGGGCTGGGAGGCGAGAACTCTTGATGCCTTCGGTCTTCGATGTTTTCAGGCCTCCATGTTATCGGCCAGAATAAGTTCTTACATACTCTACATGGGTGTGTTCCTTCGGGAGGTTGCTAAGGATTTAGAACTAATGGCTCCTCTTCTTCCTGATGACAAGAGGACTGATTACCTGACACTTGTAAAACATGCCCAGAATGTTTCCAAATTCATGAACAGGGTAACCTTTGATTGCTTTGAGTGTATTAGCAGGACTTCTGCTATTTGCATCAGTGCACGTCAGATTGCTTGGTTACAAGCATCTGATCTTGAACAGTGGTTGCAAGATAAGCTGGGGAACATTCCTTGCACAGGGGAAACCTCTTTGGTAAGGATTGGCAGGACAAGGCTTCTCAGCTAGAGTCCGAGAATACCACTCTCAATAGGCTTTCTAAAACCACTGCCAACCCAGCTAAGAAAAAGGCTATAAAGAAGCCTTTTTTCAAGAAGAAAAAGAAGTTTTACACTTCTTATACCCATGCTGTGCAATGTCTGGTCCATGCTTCTCAGAAGGGACAGCAACAACCAAAGCAACAAAGGAAGGCTCAAGCCCCCAGGGCTCAGCCAGCTCAACAGACCCAGCCTCCTCAGGGTCTTTGACTCCTTTCTAGGGAACTTAGCTGTCCTGCCTCTAGAGATTCCAGAACCAGTCAACATTCCAGCCAAACTGTTACTTTACCCAAAGGTGGCACTAGATAATATCAGAACATTGGACTCTCTCCATAGTAGCAGAGAGGTACAGACTTCACTTCCAAAGTATGCCCCCTCCTTCTACTCCAAGAGAGTTCAGCTCTCGGCCTCCTCTCACCACTCTCTTGTTCCAAGAGATTACCACCCTTGCTCAGGGTGCGATAGAGGAGGTACCACTCTCAGCAAGGCCTGGGTTTCTACTCCCTCCTACTTCCTTATCCTAAAGGAGGACACAGACCCATTCTGGACCTCAGAGAATTGAACAAGTATCTGCTGCGAGAGAAATTCAAGATGATCTCTCTCGGAACTCTTCTCCCTTACCTCCAGATTCAGGACTGGCTATGTTCTCTAGATCTAAAGGATGCATATACCCATATCCTTATTCATGCAGAACACAAGAGGTTTCTATGATTCCTCTTTCAAGGAAGACATTACCAATCTAGGGTTCTACCCTTTGACCTGGCCTCTGCCCCAAGAGTCTTTACAAAGTTCATGGCAGTAGTGGCAGCATTCCTAAGATTGCTAGGGATATTTGTCTTCCCTTACTTAGACGACTGGCTCATCCGAGCAGCGACAGCTCTAGAGACCAGCTCTGCTCTCTCCCGCACAATGCAGGTTCTTCAACACTTGGGATTTGTAATAAAACTTCCATAATCCCAACTCACCCCTTCTCAAACCTTAGAGTTCATAGGGACTTTCCTAGACACTCAGCACTCAAGGGCTTTTCTACCACAGGCCCGCTGAACTCGAATCATTCAGCTAGCTTCTCAGGCAGATATGTAAACTTTCCTAACTGCTTGAGAAATGCTTCGGTTGCTGGGTCATATGGCATCTCCAGGAACAAGCAGGAATGTAGTCTTCACATATGGGTATCGTCGGTACCGACGGATCCTGCGCAGGAACGCTCCCCAGCGTCCAATAGGAAAGCTTTTGGGAGCATCCCACAGCGCCTGCGTGCTGCCTTCCTGCCTTTCCCAACTGTCCCCCTCCAGTTCTTCGTTTTCCGCGGAGACGACAGGTCGCACATCCTGTCACCGCAGAAAAAAATCCCTTCTATTCTTTTTTGTGGTCGCGTCTGCCTTCCCTCGACGCTACACCGGTACCGCCGGTTCTTCTTTCTTTTCTTCCTGCAAAAAACCCCAAACTTTCTCTGGAGTCTTTCCAGTAATTTTTCTCTTCAGGTGCCAGGCGTCATTTTGGGCACTAGGCCCAACTTTTTCTTCAGAATGGAAAAACCCGCTTCGGGTTTTAAAAAGTATTCTAAGTGTGGCGGTACCATCTCCGTCACCGACAACCATGAGTGGTGACTCAAATGTTTAGGTCCTGACCACTCTATCTCCGAGTATGTTGCCTGTGGGATGATGTTGAAAAGGGGCCGGCAGAACCGAGCTGCTAAGCTTAGCATCCTTTTTCCCTCCGATGCAGCCTCCGTGGTATCGATGTCTTCCAGGGCTTCGTCTTCCTCCCATGGATCTCAGGTAACTAAACATAAATCTAGCCGGTCCTCAAAGGGTAGATCACCTTCTAGACAGCGAGATGCTCCAAAGCACTAACGGGGCTCCAGGATATTCTCGAGACTTCAACCTCAGCAGAACTACTGGTGCCATGCTCTGGGGTACCAGCAGCTTCATCCGGTACCGATACCCAAGCATCGGCAGCATCGATAGACCAGAGATTCTTGGCTATTGAACGCAGTCTGGCGGCTCTTCTCATGGCCTCGATGCCTCTGAAACCGCTTCAGACAATTCAACCGGTACCGGCACCAACTGCATCGACATCGGCAGGTATTCTACCGGGACCGAGTCATGCGTCTCTATCCGGCATCGACAAGTCGGTACCGGACCACTCCGATGCCGACTTCGATCAGTACCGGTACCGTGCCTTGCACGATCCCCCGGATCGGAGATACTTCAAATCCTCGGATAAGTCTGAAGACTCTGAAAGCTCTGCTGATACCAGAGGAGTACTTCCTGAGTATTCCTCTTCTCCTCAGCGTAGGATGTCTCCACCAGAGGATATGTCCTTTCAGGATTTTATCCGAGATGTGGCTCGAGGTCTTTCCATCACAGTGGCTCCTGAAAAAGAGCCTAGGGCTAAGGAATTAGAAATCCTGCAGTACCCTAAAGCTCCCAAGGAGGCAGCTACCTTACCTATTCATGAGATCTTGCATGATCTCATGTGAAGGATGTGGGAAACACCTCTAGCCACATCTCCTCACTCTCGAAGACTCGACACCATGTACCGAGTTCCTCCCTGTCCTGGGTTTCAGAAGACTCAATTACCACACCATTACATGGTGGTGGAGTCAGCAATGAGAAGGATAAAGCGTGCAAAAAGGCATGCATCTAATCCTCCAGGACGCGAGTGTAGGACTCTTGACGCCTTTGGACGTCGAACCTTTCAGGCTTCCATGCTTTCTGCTAGGATTAGTTCCTATATCTTATATATGGGAATGTTCTTTAAGGAGGTCACAGGAGATTTAGAGCTTATGAGCCCTCTCCTTCCCGATGATAAGAGGCAAGATTATCTCGCCCTTGTCAAACATGCTCAGGATGTTTCCAAGTTTGTGAATCATGCAGCTTTTGACTGCTTTGAGTGCATAAGCAGAACCTCTGCCATTGCCATAGGTGCACGTAGAATTGCCTGGCTCCAGGCATCTGACTTGGAAATTTGGGTACAGGATAAACTACTGAATATTGCTTGCACAGGAGAGAATCTCTTTGGCAAGAATTGGCAGGAAAAAGCTAATGAGATAGATGCTGACAATATCACTTTGGATAGATTGTCCAAATCTACTGCTGATCCTGCGAGGAAAAAATCCTCTAAGAAACCATTCTTCAGTAATAAGAAGTTTTATCCCTCTTATACCCAACAGGGGCATCGTTTAGGTCAGTCTGCCCAAAAGGGACAACAGCAACAACCTAGACAAAGAAAGTCAAAAGCACCTAAGCCTCAACCAGCTCAGCAGACTCTGCCTCCACAGGGGCTTTGACTCCTATCTAGAGAACTTTGCCTTCCTGGCCCTGAACAGCCCAGAACCCTCCACCATCCCAGGAAGGTTATGTCATTTTGCCCCCAGATGGGGTCAGATAACAGCAGAAAATTGGACTTTGTCTGTTGTAAGAGAGGGGTACAAGCTTCATTTCCTCAGCATGCCCCCTCCTACAATGGTGAGACAGTTCAATTCTCAGACCTCTCTCAACGACCTGTTAGGTCAAGAGGTCACTGTGCTTCTTGCCCAAGGGGCAATAAAAGAGGTACCCATTCCCCAACGGGGTACAGGGTTTTACTCCCACTATTTCCTTTTCCCAAAGAAAACAGGAGGGGACAGACCCATTTTAGACCTCAGAGAATTGAACAAATTCCTGTTCAAAGAGAACTTCAAAATGATTTCTCTGGGAACTCTGCTGCCATAACTTCAGAGTCAGGATTGGCTTTGTTCTCTAGATCTCAAGGATGCGTATACTCATGTTCTCATCCATCCAACTCATCGAAAGTTCCTTCGCTTTCTGTTACAAGGGAAGCACTACCAAAATATGGTTCTTCCATTTGGCCTGGCCTCTGCACCAAGGGTGTTCACGAAATGCATGGCTGTGGTGGCAGCATTTCTTCGCACCCTAGGAATATTCATCTTCCCTTACTTAGACGACTGGCTCGATCAAGCCTCTTCAGAGCCAGAGGCCAGGGTTGCTCTCTCTCGCACAATGCGCATCCTTCAGTATTTGGGTCTTGTCATAAACTTCCCAAAATCCAACCTTGCTCCCACTCAGTCCCTGGAGTTTATAGGAGCTCTGCTGGATACCAGACAGACAAGGGCCTACCTTCCACAGCCCCGCTGCCTTCGCATTGTGCAGTTCACCTGTTACAGGTAAAACCTCACCTCACTGCTCGGGAAATGTTACAGTTGCTAGGCCACATGCCATCCACGTGCATGTGGTTCCTTATGCTCGCCTCCATATGAGGGCAGCCCAGTGGACTTCATCCACTCAGTGGACTCAGGTGTCAGGTTGCCTGTCAGACAAAATAGCAAACTCAGATCGCCTTATTTTGTCCCTCCAATGGTGGCAATCACCCCAAAACCTTTTGATGTGGTCCCCTTTACAGCAACCTCTACCCCAAGCCACTCTAACAACAGATGCCTCACAGGTGGGTTGGGGAGCCCACCTGCAAGGCCTCTCTACCCAGGGTACCTGGACTCCACAGGAGATCTATATACACATCAACCTCCTGGAACTCAGAGCAATCTTCCTTGCTCTTCGAGTATTCCACACCCAGCTCAGCTACAAGACAGTCCTAATTCAAACGGACAATCAAGTAGCCATGTTCTATGTGAACAAGCAGGGCGGAACAGGCTATCTGTTGCTATGCAACAAAGCTTTGTGACTATGGGCCCTCACCAGAGAGCATCAGATTCATCTCCTTGTGGTGTATCTTCCAGGCATTCAAAACTCTTGGGCAGACAGACTCAGTCAAGTTCTGCTTCCACATGAATGGTCTCTCCATGCAGACCAGGTGGCCAAAATTTTCCAAATTTGGGGAACCACGGACATAGACCTCTTTACAAGTCCGCTGAATGCCAAACTTCCCCGGTTCTGTTCCAGAATTCCAGCTCAGGATTGTCAGGCCAGGGATGCTTTCCTCCTCCATTGGGGCCAGGACTTCCTGTATGCCTTCCCACCCATTCCCCTAATTTCCAAAACCCTGTTCAAGCTTCAGAGAGACAGAGGTCATATGATTCTCATAGCTCCACATTGGCCACGGCAAATGTGGTACCCTCTGCTCCTACATCTCTCTCAAGCTCTGCCTCTGGAGTTAGGATCTGCTCCACATCTCCTTTCTCAGGAGGACGGGATGTTGTGACATCCCAATCCCCAGTCTTTGCATCTCAGGGCCTGGTTGCTGAAAGCCTAGAACTTCACGGTCTTAACCTTTCTCAGCAGGTAAAGGATATCCTTTATGCTTCCAGGAAGCCTGCCACAAGACGCTCTTATGCATTCAAGTGGAAAAGGTTTACCATATGGTGCTCGCAAAAGGGTCTTAACCCTCTTGCGATACCTCTGGAATCATTACTGAAGTATCTCCTTCATTTATCTAATGCAGGGCTTAAGACCAATTCGGTGAGAGTTCATTTGAGTGCTATTGCAGCTTCTTTGAAGCCTCTAAATGGACAACCTATTTCCTCTCCTCCTCTCATAGCGAGATTTATGAGAGGCCTTCTTTAAACTAAGCCTCCCATTAAGCCACCACTGGTGGCATGGGACTTAAATCTGGTTCTTGGGCAGCTCATGAAGCCGCCTTTTGAGCCATAAGCTACTACCTCTTTGAAATTCCTTTCCTGGAAGTTCATCTTTCTTATTGCAATCACATCAGCACGTCACATCAGTGAATTGCAAGCGTTGGTGGCTGATCCTCCTTATACAAGGTTCCATCATGATAAGGTAGTCCTTAGGACTCATCCACACTTTATGCCAAAGATGGTGTCACCTTTTCATTTAAACCAAGCGGTTTACCTTCCTGTATTCTTCCCAAGGCCTCACGCCTCAAATGCAGAAAGGAATCTTCATACTTTGGACTGTAAAAGGGCTTTGGCCTTTTACTTGCAAAGGACACAGCAACATAGAAAGTCCTCTCAACTCTTTGTTGCTTTTGATCCTAGTCATTTGGGTCTTCCAGTCTCCAAAAGAACACTGTCCAGCTGGATTGCATAGTGTATATCTTTTGCCTATGAGAGTAAGAACCTTCCTCTTGAAGGTCATGTCACAGCTCACAATGTGAGAGCCATGGCAGCCTCAATGGCTCATCTTCACTCTGTGTCTGTCGACGACATCTGTCGAGCAGCTACTTGGGCTTCGGTTCATACGTTCACAGCCCATTACCACCAGGATGCCTTGTTTGGTTAGGCTGTTCTTCAACACCTGTTCCATACTTAATCAACTCCTACCCACCATCCCTGGTAGGATGCCAGAGATCCATGGGGGAAGTTGAGCCCTTTCACAGGGGCACGCAACTTCTGGGGCCTTCTCCCTGGCATCTGCAGCTAGGGAGTCCCCATATGTGAGGACTACATTCCTGCTTGTTCCTGGAGATAGCATAGTTACTCACCTGTAACAGGTGATCTCCGGGAACAGCAGGAATTTAGTCTTCACAACCCACCCACCTCCCCTAGGAGTTGTATCTCTCTATCTCTCTCTACCTCTCTCTTTGTCTCAGCTTTAGACTCAACTGGAGAGGGACAGTTGGGAAAGGCGGGAAGGCAGCATGCAGGCATTGTGGGATGCTCCCAAAAGCTTTCCTATTGGACTCTGGGGAGTGTTCCCGCGCAGGCTCCATCCTCATATGCGTGCAGCTCAATGGACCCTGGCTTCGCAGTGGACTCAAGCATCAGGTCGTCTGGGGGACAGAATCAGAATTTCTGCACGTCTAATTTTCTCTCTACAATGGTGGCAATCACCAGAAAGCCTTCTCGTAGGGTCACCTATTCAGATGCCATCACCCAATCTACCCTGACAATGGATGCATCCAAATTGGGTTGGGGAGCTCATCTGTTCAATGTCTCTTCTCAGGGACTTTGGACTCAGCAAGAGGCACGACTTCACATAAATCTGTTGGAACTCAGATCCATCGACAATGCTCTCTAGGTGTTCCAGGACCACCTTCACTCCCAGACGGACAATCAGGTAGCCATGTTCTATGTGAACAAACAAGGTGGAACAGGTTCTCAAGCGTTGTTCAACGAAGCCTTACATCTATGGGCTTTTGCCATACACCATCAGATCCACCTATTAGCGGTGTATCTCCCTGGCAAACAAAATCTGGCAGACAAACTACTGCCACACGAGTGGTCTCTCCCTGTGGATCAGATTTCTAGAATTTTTCAAATCTGGGGAATCCCAGATATAGAGATGTTTGCAAGTCCTCAGAATGCCAAATTTCCCCACTTCTGTTACAGAACACCTGCTCAGAACAGTCTGGCGGGTGATGCTTTCCACCGCCACTGTGGTTGGGACTTCCTATATGCCTACCCTCCCATTCCCCTTATCCCCAAGACTCTTTTCAAACTCCAGAGAGACAGGGGCTACATGATCTTCATAACCGTTGGCCACAACAAATGTGGTATTCACTGCTTCTATGTCTCTCTCAAGCCAAACCTCTGGAGTTGGGATGTGCTCTGGATCTCCTTTCACAAGAGAACAGGCGCTTCTGCATCCAAATCTGCAGTCCTTACATCTGACAGCTGCTGAGAGCATAGAACTCCAGGACATCAACCTGTCTCAACAGTTTAGAGGTATCCTATTGGCGTCAAGGAAACCTTCCAGAAGGAAGTCTTATGCCTTCATGTGGCGAAGGTTTTCAATTTGGTATTCAAAAAAGATCTTAATCCTTTTTCCATTCCCGTGGAAGTGTTACTTGAGTATCTCCTCCACCTCTCGTCCTCTGGACTCAAAACCAATTTGGTAAGGGTCCACCTAAGTGCCATTGCGGCATCTCACATACCCTTAGATGGACAACCTTTCTCCTCTCAGCCGCTTGTAGCGTGCTTCATGAGGGGCCTACTCTTAACTAAGCCTCCCATTAGGCCACCACCAGTGGCATGGGATCTCAGTGTTGTCCTTGGACAGCTTATGAAGCCACCCTTCAAACCCCTAGCCACTATGCCTCTGAAGTTTCTTTCTTGGAAAGTCACCTTCCTAATTGCCTTCACTTCTGCAAGACGCGTGAACTCCAGGCTTTAGTGGCTGACCCTCCTTATACATGGTTTCATCATGATGAAGTAGTCCTTAGGACTCATCCTCACTTTATGCCAACAGTGGTTTTGCCTTTTCATTTAAACCAGTCTGTTTACCTTCCTGTTTTCTTCTCTAGACCTCATGCCTCTAGTACAGAAAAGAGTCCACATACTCTGGAATGCAAACCTGCCTTGGCTTTTTATCTACAGAGAACTAGGCAGCACAGAAAAGCTTCACAGCTTTTTGTTGCTTTTGATTCCAGTCATCTAGGTCTATCAGTTTCCAAGAGAACACTCTCCAAATGGATTGTAGACTGTATGTCTTTTGCAGATGAGAGTGCGGGACTTTCCCCTTGAAAGTCATGTACACGATGTGCAAGCAATGGCTGTCTCCATGGCAAACCTATGCACAGTGGCAATTGATGAGATATGCAAAGTAACAATCTGGTCCTCTGTCCACACGTTTGCGGCTCATTATTGCTTGGACAAGGACTCCCGCCGGGATGCCTTGTTTGGCCAGGCTGTTCTCCAGCATCTCTTTCAGACTTAGATCAACTCCTGCCCCCCGTCCCGGGTTTCGATACCATACATCCTTGGAGGATACATGACCCACTTGGGCCTGTGCTTTACAGCTCTCTAGTCATCTCCCTGGCATCTCCAAGCTAGGGAATCCCATATGTGAAGACGACATTCCTGCTTGTTCCTAGAGATAGCATAGTTATTTACCTGTAACAGGTGATCTCCGGGAACAGTAGGAATTGAGTCTTCACAACCCACCCTCCTCCCCTAGGAGTTGTATTTCTCTCTCTCTCTCTCTCTCCTTTTATCTCAGCTACAAACCCAACTGAGGAGGGAGAGTTGGAAAGGCGGGAAGGCAGCCATGCAGAAGCGGTGGGATACTCCCAAAGGCTTTCCTATGAGATGCTGGGGAGCGTTCCCGCGTGGGCTCCATCTGTGCCGACATCACCCATATGTGAAGACTCAATTCCTGCTGTTCCTGGAGATCATCTGTTATAGGTGAGTAACTACACTTTCTCTGAAGACAGCAGTACACCAGTCATACAATTCATCCTTTTGGGTGAGATTTTCAACTCAGGATTTGATATTAAAATAAGGACAGCCTCAGGAACTTCCACACATTAAAAGTGAAAGACTTTTGGAATTTTTCATTAAGTTCTGGAAATATCTGTCCATTTGAGATTGTGTGGTTAAGGTGTGTAACCAGTGGACTTTTCTTGCAGGTTAGTAGTTTCATTTTCTTAGTAGTTTGCTGTAAGGGGAATGATTGAGCAAAGATAAGACAGGAGTTTGTGCCCAGAGAAAGCAACAAAGCTCTTATATTTTGAGAAGTCTCTTTCATGAAAGAAAAAATGCATGCTCTGGCATCTATGCAGAAACCCTGCGCTAAAGCTTAACAGAGGATTACCTAATGGAAGTTTAATGCAGAAATTTTGTTCACCAATGCTGTAAGCAAACAGCATGCAAATAAGCTATGGGCAAAAGTCTGTGCTAAGTCAAATACGTGTGCACAAGGGTCTACATTAGCAGCATCTATATTTTGCGCAGAAAAAAAATTTGGTGCTTGTCCTGAAATGCAATGCGACTCATACAGAAATATTACTCTATGCAGAAGTTCTGCTCCGAATAATATCAGGGTTGAGTGATAGTCTGCACAGAATATTGATGATTGAGCCAGATAACATTCCACACATGTGCATAACATTGTTTCAGCACATCTTCCCTGCTGTTTTTTTTTTTGTTGTTTTTGTTTTTTTAGATTTCAAAATATTTTATTCAGCAAATTCAAGAATACAAACATTCCAAAAATTAAACATTGCTAATCAAATAAGCAAACTAAATACAGTCCACATCATGAGGAGCAAAACAAAACAAACAATAAAAAAGAAAACTTACACAAAGAAAAACTGCAAGAAAAGGGAAAGCTGACCTAGTCATTTTATTTTTATTGTTAAGGCTCCGCGTCCTAGCTATTGGTGCTACATTTTTCCTCAAATTTCCTTGCAAATGTTTAGTCACTTTTAAGGGCACCAAGTATGTCTTCTTGGAAACATCGGCATTGGAAACTTTTCTTTTGTCACATTCTCCACAGGTTTGATAGTTCTTGGTTAAATTCTTGTCATCAGATGGTAAAAAAAGAGTTTAAAATGACTTACCTGCTGTTTGTTTGTTTTTCACCACCCCCTTCAGCAAAACCAAAAAAAAGTTGCAGGTGCTGTACATTGAAGAAATAGACATAGATTCCTCACCAGTACTGACGCACAGATATATGAGCTAACCCTTTGTGTCCTCAGATCTCGAGTTAAAATCCTAAACATTAAGCTGAGCCTTCTAGTCTTCTGTGCACTTCTCTGCATTTGCGCTGCATAGCTAATTGCTTCATTGCTATCCATTTAAATGGACTTAAATCCACTGTGCACTGCTGCCTTATTGAAGTTTTGGGCAATTAGCTAATACGCAAACCTTTATCTCCAGGAACAAGCAGGAATGAGTCTTCACATATGGGTACGTCGGTACAGATGGAGCCTGCGCGGGAAACGCTCCCCAGCGTCCAATCAGAAAACTTTTGGGAGCATCCCACAGCGCCTGCGTGCTGCCTTCCCGCCTTTCCAACTGTCTCCTCAGTTCTTTTTCCGCGGAGCCAGCAGGTCGTGTTACTGTCACCGCAGAAGAATTTCCTTATTTTTTTCTTTATTTCTTTTCTGTACGCGTCTGCGTTCCTCGACGCTATACCGGTACCGCCGGTTCTTATTTCTTTCTTTTTAAAAAAAAAAAAAAACACCTATTTTTCCTTCAGGTGTACTTCAGTTTTGGGCCTTAGGCCCAAAACCTTTTTCCTTAAATATGGAAAAACCTGCCTCGGGTTTTAAGAAGTGCACAAAATGTGGCGGTACTATATCCGTCACCGACACCCATGACTGGTGTCTCAAATGTTTAGGCCCTGACCATTCCATTAAAGATTGTGTGTCCTGTTCCATGATGTCTAAGAGAGGTCGACAGAACCGAGCTGCCAAGCTCAGTACCCTGTTTCCCTCTGATGCAGCTTCGGTGGCATTGACGTCTTCCAGGGCTGCTTCTTCCTCACATGGAACTCAGGTAACTAAACATAAATCCAGCCGGTCCTCGAAGGGCAAATCTCCTTCTAAGCATCGAGATGCCTCTGGCCTTGCCCTCGAGGATTCTGCACCGGCAAAATTACCCCAGCGGGAGGCTTCGGCTCATCATCATCATCGGGGGTTCCAGGATGATCTAGATGGCATGGCCTCAACAGATCTCCTGGTGCCATGCTCTGGGGTACTGGTGGCCTCCACCGGTACCGACTTCCAGGCATTGGCAGCATCGATGGATCAGAGGATTCTGTCCATGGAACGCAGTCTGGTGGCTTTCCTTGTGGCATCGACACCCGTGGTACCGCAACAGACTACTGCGCAGGTACCAGCTCCGGTATTGCCATCGGTACCGATCCCGGTACCAGTGGCATCGGCATCGGTGTCAGCCATGCCGGTACCCTGCCCTCTGCAGCCTTCTGGTACGATACCCCGGTACCGATGATTCCCGATACCGACCTCAGTCGGTACGGGTATCGGGCTTTGCAAGAGCATCCCGACAGACGATATAAGAACATAAGATATGCCATACTGGGTCAGACCAAGGTCCATCAAGCCCAGTATTCTGTTTCCAACAGTGGCCAATCTAGGTCATATGTACCTAGCAGTTTCCCCAAGAGACACAAGTTCCACAATGCTTGTACTGGGTCAAGCATTGATATCTTCGGTCACTTCTTAATAATGGTTTATGGACCTTTCCTCCAGGAACTTGTCCAAACCTTTTTTAAACCCAGCTACACTAACAGCCTTTGATTCCTCTGATGACTCTGATACTGATGATACTTCGATTCCTCTGATGACTCTGAGGATTCTGAAGGGTCTGTCGATGCAGCAATGCTTCTTCCACAGGAGGAGTCCTCTCCTAAACGAAGGATGTCTCCTCCAGAAGACTTGTCTTTTCAGGACTTTATCAGAGAGGTGGCTCGGGGTCTCTCTATTACAGTAGCCCCAGAGTCAGAGCCTAGAGCTAAGGAGTTAGATATTCTACAATATCCTAAAACTCCTAAAGAGGCAGCTACCTTTCCTATTCATGAGATTCTATATGATCTCATGTTAAAGATGTGGGAAGCACCTCTAACCACCTCTCCTCATTTTCGCAGGTTGGACACCATGTATCGTGTCCCTCCTTGTCCTGGTTTTCATAAAACCCAGCTTCCTCACCACTCTATTGTGGTTGAGTCTGCAATGAAAAAGATTAGAAGTGCCAAGAGACATGCCTCTAATCCTCCGGGACGTGAATGTAGAACCCTGGATGCTTTTGGTAGAAGAGGCTTCCATGCTTGCTGCGAGAATTAATTCTTATAGTCTCTACATGGGCATGTTCTTAAAAGAAGCCACGGACCATTTGCAAACTTTAAGTCCTTTTATGTCTGACAATAAAAGGCAAGAATTTCTCTCTGGGCTCAAACATGCCCAGGATATCTCCAGATTTTCCAACCGTGCAGCTTTCGATTCCTTTGAATGCGTAAGCAGAGCCTCAGCTCTAGCTATAGGAGCACGTAGGATAGCTTGGCTTCAAGCATCTGATTTGGAGACCTGGGTCCAAGATGAATTGGGAAATATCCCTTGTACAGGTGAAAATCTGTTTGGTAAGGATTGGCAAGCAAAAGCCAATCAGATGTATGCTGAAAATTCTGCTTTGGATAGACTATCCAAATCTTCAGCTGCTCCTGCTAAGAAAAGGTTGTTCAAGAAAACACCTTTTTCAAAAAAGGGAAGATCCTATCCTGCTTATAGTCAGAGAGCATCTTCTGCAGCTCAGTTCCCTTCCAAACTTCAGCAATCCTCCAAACAGACCAAGGCAAAGGCTGCGAGGCCTGCTCCAGCCCAGCAGTCTCAGCACCCTCAGGGCCTTTGACTTTCTGCTAGAGGAACCTAGCCTTCCTGGCTCTAGAAGGACCAGAGCCCTCCACCATTCCAGGAAGGCTATGTCACTTTGCTCCCAGACGGGGGCAAATCACAGCAGAGCAGTGGACACTCTCCATCATAAGAGAGGGGTGCAAACTTCATTTTTCCAGCTTGCCCCCTCTCACAAGAGTGCACCAGTTCAATTCTCCAACCTCTCTCCTCAGCCTGTTAGAGCAGGAGGTTGCCACTCTTCTAGCCCAAGGGGCAGTAGAGGAAGTGCCCTCTCATCAACAGGGCACAGGGTTCTACTCCCCCTATTTTCTTATCCCAAAGAAAACAGGGGGCTTCAGACCCATTTTAGATCTCAGAGAATTGAACAGATTCCTAGTCAAAGAAAAATTCAAGATGGTTTCTCTAGGAACTCTGCTGCCATACCTTTAGTCAGGATTGGCTTTGTTCTCTAGATGTCAAGGATGCGTACACTCATGTTCTTATCCATCCACCTCACAGAAGGTTCCTTCGGTTCCTTTTCCAGGAGAAGCACTATCAATACAGAGTGCTCCCCTTTGACCTGGCCTCTGCACCAAGGGTGTTCACGAAATGCATGGCAGTGGATGCTGCTTTTCTGCACACCCTGGGAATATTTGTCTTCCCCTACCTGGACGACTGGCTCATTCGAGCTCCCACTCAATCAGAGGCCAGGACTGCTCTAACCTGCACAATGCGTATCCTTCAATACTTAGGGCTGGTAATAAACATCCCAAAATCCAATTTGATCCCTACTCAGTCCCTGGAGTTCATAGGGGCACTGCTGGATACCACAAAGGCAAGGGCCTTTCTTCCCCAGGCCCGTTGCCTTCGCTTGATGCAGTTAGCTTCTCAAGCAGAGTTGAAACCCCTACTCACTGCTCGAGAGATGTTAGTTGCTAGGCCACATGGCTTCCGCCGTTCATGTGGTACCATATGCTCGCCTTCACATGAGAGCAGCTCAGTGGACTTTATCCACCCAATGGACCCAGGCATTAGGCTGCCTGTCAGACAAAATAGCAAACACAAGTCGCCTCATTTTGTCCCCTCCAGTGGTGGAAGTCCCCTCAGAACCTCTTGCTGGGGTGTCCTTTTCAACAGCCTCTACCCCAGGCAACTCTTACAACAGATGCTTCTCCAATGGGCTGGGGAGCTCATCTTCAGGACCTCTCCACCCAGGGCATCTGGTCCACACAGGAGACTTGTCTCCACATCAATCTCTTGGAACTCAGAGCAATCTTCCTTGCTCTACGAGTTTTCCACACCCTGCTCAGCCACAAGACAGTCCTTGTCCACACGGACAATCAGGTGGCCATGTTCTACATAAACAAGCAGGGAGGAACTGGCTCTCTGTCGCTTTGCAACGAAGCTCTGCGACTGTGGGCCCTTGCCAGAGAGCATCACATTCATCTTCTGGCAGTCTATCTTCCAGGGGTTCAAAACTCTTGGGCAGACAGACTCAGTCGAGTTCTGCTTCCACACGAGTGGTCCCTACATATGGACCAGGTGTCCAAAATTTTTCAAATTTGGGGAACCCCGGACATAGACCTCTTTGCAAGTCTGTGGAATGCCAAACTTCCCCGGTTCTGTTCCAGAACTCCGGCTCAGGGGTCTCAGGCAAGGGATGCTTTCCTCCTTCACTGGGGTCAAGACTTCCTGTATGCTTTTCCACCCATTCCCCTAATTCCCAAAACCCTGTTCAAGCTTCAGAGAGACAGAGGCCACATGATTCTCATAGCTCCACATTGGCCACGGCAAGTGTGGTACCCTCTCCTTCTACATCTCTCTCAAGCTCCCTCCCTAGAGATAGGGTCTGCTCCAGACCTCCTCTCTCAGGAGGACGGAAAGTTGTGGCATCCCAATCCCCAGTCTCTGCATCTCAGGGCTTGGTTGCTGAAGGCCTAGATCTCCAGGATCTTCCTCTTTCTCAGCAAGTGAAAGATGTTCTTCAAGCTTCCAGAACACCTTCCACTAGACGTTCTTACGCTTTCAAGTGGAAAAGGTTTACCATCTGGTGTTCTGAAAAGGGTCTTAACCCCTGTGCCATACCTCTGGAATCGTTGCTGGAGTATCTCCTGCATCTGTCTAATGTAGGCCTTAAGACAAATTCAGTAAGAGTCCATCTGAGTGCTATTGCAGCTTCACTCAAGCCTCTAAATGGACAACCTGTTTCCTCTCATCCCCTTGTAGCAAGGTTCATGAGAGGCCTCCTTTTAACAAAGCCTCCCATTAGACCACCAACGGTGGCATGGGACTTAAATTTGGTTCTTCGTCAGCTTATGAAGCCACCTTTTGAACCTTTAGCTACTACCTCCTTGAAATACCTTTCTTGGAAGGTTATCTTTCTCATTGCAATCACATCAGCACGCCGCATCAGTGAATTGCAAGCACTAGTAGCTAATCCACCTTATACAAGATTCCATCATGACAAGGTGGTCCTTAGGACTAACCCACATTTTATGCCTAAGGTGGTCTCTCGCCTTTTCACCTCAACCAAGAGGTCTACCTACCTGTCTTTTTTCCAGGGCCTCATGCATCACCTGCAGAGAGGAATCTTCATACCCTGGACTGTAAAAGAGCTCTGGCTTTTTACTTACAGAGGACACAGCAACACAGAAAGTCTTCCCAACTCTTTGTTGCTTTTGATCCTTCTCATTTGGGACAACCAGTCTCCAAGAGAACTCTTTCCAACTGGATTGCCCAATGTATTTCTTTCGCCTATCAGAGCAAGAACATTTCTCTGGAGGGCCATGTCACAGCTCACAATGTGAGAGCCATGGCAACCTCAATGGCTCATCTAAACTCTGTGTCTATCGACGACATCTGTCGAGCAGCCTCGGTTCATACCTTCACAGCCCATTACTGCTTAGACAAGGACTCCTGCCGGGATGCCTTGTTTGGTCAGGCTGTTCTCAAACACCTGTTCCATACCAAAATCAACTCCTACCCACCATCCCTCAGGGGATGCCAGAGATCCAGGTGGGGAAGTGCAGCCCTGTCCCAGGGTCACACAACTTCTGGGCGCTCTCCCTGGCATCAAAAGCTAGGGAGTCCCCATATGTGAAGACTCATTCCTGCTTGTTCCTGGAGATAGCACAGTTACTTACCTGTAACAGGTGATCTCTGGGAACAGCAGGAATAAGTCTTCACAACCCACCCACCTCCCCTAGGAATTCTCTATCTCTCTCCTTTCCCTCTCTCTCTCCCTCTTTGTCTCAGCTATAAAACTCAACTGAGGAGAGACAGTTGGAAAGGCAGGAAGGCAGCATGCAGGCGCTGTGGGATGCTCCCAAAAGCTTTCTGATTGGACGCTGGGGAGCGTTTCCCGCGCAGGCTCTGTCTGTACCGACGTACCCATATGTGAAGACTTATTCCTGCTGTTCCCAGAGATCACCTGTTACAGGTAAGTAACTGTGCTTTCCTTGCATAGGTAGCACACACAATTGTGTGCTAAAACCACTAACTTGTGCACAAATCTAGCACATGTTTCTGCATCAAGGCCTCTGGTCAAGATTGGTAGGTCAATTAATGGAAAAAAAATAAACAGGATAAGACAAATACTATTTCTCCACCCACTGCAGGGCAGCAATCGTGTGCTATCAGAAAGACGGTCAGAGCAGCGGCGGTTGCTGAGTGCAATTGGAACCTCTGCAGTCCTGGATAGTGACTTACTGAAGCTGAATCAGCTGAAGGTTAGTGTTGCCTGATGGTTGTGGAAATGATTCATACATATTGAAATAGGGCATTCCATATTGTCCTGCTAGACCAGTCCAGACAGGTGGCCTGTGTTCCCCTACCAGCAAAGTTGGAAACAGAGAACAATCCTGAGGTTTCTTATGACCTTATCCTGCTATTATAGCTGATGCAGCTAGGAGCACGCTCCAGTATATTTATCTCCAGCAGCTGGTGGATACAATCTGATGCAGCTCTGGGAAAAATTTGATTTAGCTCGTGAGTAACTGCTCTCTAGGGCAACTTCCTTACTTTGAGCTCAATGAGGAAGGGCTCCCAAAGGGTCACTCTTAAAATCGTTGATCTTCTGGGAATAGCCCTCATGGAGGAGGGATGTTGGTTTAGTTCCCCGTTCTTACCTTATTAAGGACCAATTGAACAGCTAGGACTGTTGGATCAGGATCCCGTGTCTAGCACTTCCTCAGTGCCCTCTTCCTATTCGTCTCTCCGTGCCAGTCCAAGTACATTAGTGTAGTCGACCTCTTCCAGCAGCTGAGGACTGAAAACTGAAAGTCTTGCTGACAGCCTATCCAGCTCCCTCTGTTGTCAGAGACTCAGTCTTTCAGTCCTCAGCAGCTGAACAGGATGTGTGGCTGACAGGCTCCCAGGAGAAAGGAATAGGAAATTGGCAGTGAGAGTCTTAGAAGTAAAAAAAAAAAAAAAAAATTGCTCAGGTGCCCTAGCAGGGCAGGAAGGCAAAAGGAGTATCGTTAAAGTTGAAGAAACAAAAAAGGAAGGGACGGTCCTCTGCTGCCAGGAGTGTGGGTTAGCAGCATGGGGGCAGAGCCTGCCTCACGTTTGAGGATCCGTTGCTCCGGGGGGGTTGGGGAAGGAGTTGGGAGCCCCAGAATCCTCTTCCCTGCCTCCGATCGCTGAAATCTCTGTGCTCCGCTAGCAGTAGAGAGTAGGAGAACAGGACCTCCACAGTGTGCTGTCAGATAGGAGAGTAACAGCGTGGAAGTTTCTTGGTTGGAAGGCAGGGGCGCTTAGATCGCCTCCACGGGTGCTTACGCCTCACAGAGGGGTGTTTGTTGGTCAGGGTTCCTGGCATCGACAGTGTGCTCTCCATGCTGGGTTCTTCGGGAGCCAGTCTCTGCTGATCGGAGCTGGTTTTTGGAGGCGGTTTATGTGCAGTAGGGAGGATGGAGCACAAATTGACATTGTGGGATGTTGTAGAGAGAACTCAAAGCACCTTGGAAAAGGCAGGAACGGCAGACATTTTGGCTGAACCTGCCGTTTCCGCGCTACTAACCAAAGCGGGAAAAAGAAAAGCAAAATCAAATAAAGTGCTTCCGGCTGAGATTCCGGTTCAGCAGCAGTTGCCTGGAGTGCAGGGAAGCTTAGACTCCTTCTTTTCTGCTGATTCTATTTTAGCGATGAATAAGGCATATATGTTAAAGGTGGCTCAGTCAGGGACCACTCTGTTTGCTCCCAGCCTGGTAGAGTTACAGAAAGGGGAGTCTAAGGAAGCAGACCCTGGAGAGGGGGTCTCTGTGACAGGCAAAGGGGTAGAGACGGGCTTTGATGGCTTTGAGCCGCAGTTCTCTATTCCTCAGGGGGCAGAAGGAGAGATTTTTTTCTGAGGCAGGTTTGGACTCCTGGCCATTGGAGTTAGAGGAAGGTGAGATTGGACCGGGCGAAGACCCGAATGTATTCCGGGTGTTTCGCAAGGAAGAGCTGGGAGCTCTGATCACTCAGTCACTAGCAGCGTTGAATATAGTGCTCCCGACGGTGCAGCAGGAGCCACTAGAAGATCCCTTGTTGCCGGGATTTAAGGCAGAACAGTGCTGCTTCCTGGTAATTAAACAGATGATAGAATCAGAGTGGGAATGCCCTGAAGCTACCCTGAGAGGGAGTCGCGCCATTGTGCGGCTTTATCCGGTTCCACAGGAAGAGAAGGAGCTGTTGCGGATGCCTAAGGTGGATGCGTTTGTTTCAGCGGTCACCAAAAAGATAATGATCCTGGTGGAAGGAGGTGCAGCCCTGAAGGATCTTCAGGATCGTAGGTTGGAGGCTCTTCTAAAACAGGCATTTGATTCCAGTGCTCTGGCTCTGCAGGCCTCTATTTGTGGGGCATATGTGTCAAGGGCCTCTATCCATTGGATACAGGGAGATTCAACCTCGGATAAGGAGGAGGAAGCTGCCTCGGAGGGAGCAAAGCTGGAGTTGGCGGCGGCTTATCTGGCAGATGCCTTCTATGATTTGGTAAGGATTTCTGTGAAGTCCGTGGCGTTGGTGATTGCCGCTAGACGGTTTCTTTGGCTGAGGAATTGGGCGGCGGATGCATCTAATAAGTCTCGCCTCAGTAAGCTTCCCTACAAGAGTAAGCTGCTCTTTGGGGAAGCATTGGAAAAAATTGAAGGATTTGGGTGATTCCAAGGGAGGTCGGCTTCCGGAGGACAGACCGAGAGCGGCGAAGCTGGGACCTATGCAGAGAGGTCAGGGTAGAGATTTTCGCATGTCCGAGGGCCACGGTTTGCGCCTTATCAGAGAGGCCGGTTTGTGGCCAGGGGGCAGTCCTTTTGAGGAGCTAGGGGGTTCGGCAGGGGCTATTTTAACGCCCAGCAGAACTCTTCTAAGAAGCCACAATGAAGGTCGGCTGGTCCAGGCGGAGATTCCTGTAGGAGGACGTTTGCAGGGGTTTCTCTCCGCCTGGGCCGCCATAACTACGTATCAATGGGTACTGGAGATTATCCGTGAGGGGTACGTGCTGGAGTTCGCGCATCCACTGGCAGAGGCCTTTGTGTTATCCCCATGTGGGCCTCAGGCGAAGAGAACTGCGGTCGGCGACACGCTGCAGTGCTTGTTGCGGCTTCAAGCGGTGGTGCCAGTACCGCAAGACCAGTATCGCTTAGGTCAATATTCAATTTATTTTGTAGTCCCCAAGAAAGAAGGTTCTTTTCGGCCAATTCTGGATCTCAAACAAGTGAACCGCTGTTTGAGGGTGCCTCATTTTCGGATGGAAACCCTAAGATCGGTTATTCGGGCGGTAAAGCCGGGAGAAGTGCTTTCGTCCATAGATCTAACAGAGGCTTATCTGCACATTCCGATCAGAAGGGATCATCAAAGGTTTTTGCGCTTTGCGGTTCCCATGGGTCATTTTCCATTTTGAGCCTTGCCGTTCGAGCTGGCGACAGCACCTCGGATTTTCACTAAGGTGATGGTGGTGGCTGCGGCGGCGCTGCGGAAGGAAGGAATTCAGGTGCATCTCTACCTGCACGATTGGCTGATCCGAGCAGGGTCTATGGCGGAATCAATCACAGCGACCTCTCGAGTAGTGGAGTTCCTGGAACAGCTAGGTTGGGTCATCAACCGAGCAAAGAGTCATTTGCAACCAGAGAAGCGGCTGACGTATCTCGGGGCCTTGTTCGACACTGAGATAAGATCAGTATTCCTTCCTGCGGACAGGGTGCAGATTTTGTCTCAGGTAGGAGCGTTCTTGCGAATGAAGGCTCCCACGGCCTGGAGGTACCTACAGTTGTTGGGTTCGATGGCAGTGGCCTTGGACCTGATTCCGTGGGCCAGTGTGCATATGCGTCCGCTTCAGCAAGCGTTACTTTCCAGATGGTCTCCGCAAGATCATCCTCTGTCGCGGAGGCTAGTTTGCCCGGAGGAAGTGCGCAGCATTCTGCAGTGGTGGTTGGTCCCGGAGCATCTTCAAGTGGGGGGGGGGCCTCTGGAACACCCGGAGTGGGTGTTGGTCACCACGGATGCCAGCCTGTCTGGTTGGGGGGCTCATTGTCTGTCACAGATCACACAAGGGGCATGGTCTGTGGAAGAGAGCAGTTGATCGATCAATCGTTTAGGGCTGAGAGCGGTGCGTTTCACCCTACTGAGTTTCGTCGGTCTGCTTGAAGGGCGAGCGGTTCGGGTGTTCTCCGACAATGTGATGACAGTTTCCTACATCAACAGGCAAGGAGGCACGGGCAGTACGGTGTTGCTGGAAGAGAGTCAGCAATTGTTGCAGTGGGCGGAGGTCCATCTAGTACAGTGGTTCTCAACCTTTTTTGTACCGTGACCCCTTTTACCATTGGTCAACTTGTGGTGACCCCCAATGATAAAATCAAATGCGTCTCCCTTCCTTTACCGTTAATGCATTGTCGCTGTAATCATTTGTTGAATTATTAATATATTATAGGCCTTTGCAATATGTTTTTATTTATAAAATTTACTTATTGTGATTAATTATTGTGGTTTAAATAACAAGTAACAATATTTGATTTCAAAATTATTATGATTTTGTAGTCAAATCACTAATATGAAATAAAATTATTTTTTCTACCTTTGTTGTCTGACCAATTTATTCTCTGATCATGCTGGTCCTGATCTGAGGCTTCTGCTTTCCTGTCTTCTCTTAGCTCTCTTTCTGTGATCTATGGTCCATCTGCCATTTCTTATCTCTTCTTTTGTTTTCTTCACTTCTTTCCATCAGCCTATTTCCAGTCCCAGTATCAGCCCCTTTCCAGTCCTCACTCCCAGTACCTTCCAATGTCAACTTGCATTCCCATGACTGCCACTGGTGTCCATTCCCTTCCAGTCCCCCTCCTTTCCCACTGACCAGTCCCTTCTAGTACAAATACCATGGCAGCCCCTCTCAGATCCACTCCCTTCCAGTTCCATTCTCCCATCCCCTCATATCAGCCCATTTGTAGCCTTAGCCCCCAGTTTTCTTCCAGGGCCAGCAGCTCTATCCTCCCCTCTACACAATCAGCCCATTACCAGTCAAAGCCCCCCAATCAGCTCACTTCTAGTGCTAATCCCCCCTCAACCCCATTACCAGTGCTAGCCTCCCCTAATCAGCCCAATACCAGTCCTACCCCCATCAGCTCATTACCAGTCCTAGCCTCCACCAATCAGCTCATTTCCAGTCATAGCCCCCCCCCGATCAGCTCATTTCCAATGCTAGCCTCCCATCAGTCCATTACCAGTCCTACCCCACCCCATCAGCCCATTACCAGTCCTAGCCTCCCCTAATCAGCTCATTTCCAGTGCTAGTCCCCCCCCCCCCAACCCCATTACCAGTGCTAGGCTCCCCTAATCAGCCCATTACCAGTCTCAACCCCCCCCCCCCTTGATCAGTCCATTCCCAGTCCTAGCCTTCCCTAATCAACCCATTACCAGTCCTAGCCCCCCCATCTGCCCATTACCAGTGCTAGCTCCCCCATCAGCCCATTATAATCCTAACCCGCACTGTCTCGCCTCTTTCCAGCATTTATCCCGTTTGTCCAGTATGTCCCCTTGTCTCTCCCCTTTGTCCATGCCAGCCCCCCTCCCTCCCATCCATCCATATCAGCCCCCTCCCTCCATGCCAGCCCCCATCTCTCCCTCCCTCCCTCCATGTCATCCCTCCTCCCTCCATCCATATCAGCCCCCTCCCTCCATGTCAGCCCCCCTCCCTCTATCCATCCATCCATATCAGCCCCCTCCCTCCCTCTGTCCATGTTATCCTCCTCCCTCTATCCATCCATCCATATCAGCCCCTCCCTCCCTCCTCTGTCCATGTCAGCCCCCCTGTCCATGTCAGCTCCCCCCCCCCCCCCCCGTCGATGTCAGCCGTGTTGCAGGTTCCCTGCCCCCTCATCACCTCTCCCCATATCTGCCTCCCTTCTAATGCAGCCGCGGCTCCCTGCCTCTTAGGGAACCGTGGCTGTGCCTGTAAAATCGTTGCAGAGCCTCCCTGTCTCTCGACGGGCTCCGTGCAGCATTGTCCCGCCTCCAACGGAAGTTCTTTACCACTTCCTTTGGAGGCGGGACAATGCTGCACGGAGCCCCGTCGAGAGACAGGGAGGCTCTGCAACGATTTTACAGGCACAGCCATGGTTCCCTAAGAGGCAGGGAGCCGCAGCTGCATCAGAAGGAAGGGGGTGAGTTTGCCGCTGCCGAAAAGCAGACTTGGCAGCGGCAGCAACTTGTGCGCGTTTAAAAATTTTTTTTTTAAACTTGGCGGAGACAAGGCGACCCCCGCTAAATCCTGTGGTGACCCCCATGGGGGTCGCGACCCACAGGTTGAGAACCGTTGATCTAGTAGCACTCTCGGCAGTGCATGTAGCGGGGAAGGACAACATTCAAGCAGACTATCTCAGTCGAAATGTCCTGGATCCCGGAGAATGGGAGCTGAACTTGGCGGTCTTTCACGACATCACGATACAGTGGGGGCAGCCAGTCATAGATCTCATGGCTACCCTGGCCAATACCAAGGCGGCTCGGTTTTACAGCAGGCGCAGAGAGCACATGTCGGAAGGCTTCGACGGCCTGGTGCAGCCCTGGCCGTCGGGAGCCCTTCTGTATGTATTCCCTCTGTGGCCTCTGATAGGGAGGGTCATTCGGAGGATAATGGATAATGGTATGATGGAAAGGTTATTCTCATTGCTCCAGATTGGCCCAGATGGCCCTGGTATGCGGGTCTGGTACGGCTCTCAGTGGAGCCTCCATGGAGACTACCCACACAGATCAATCTGTTGAGCCAAGGTCCCGTGTTAATGCCACAGGTGGATCGGTTCTTGCTTATGGCTTGGCTCTTGAAAGGAAAGTTTGCGACGTAAAGGGTATTCGACGTCGGTGATAGCCACTATGTTAAGGTCCAGGAGAAGGTCGACTTCCTTGGCATATGTTCGTGTGTGGCGCATTTTTGAAGCGTGGTGTGTAGATCGTAGCATTAAGCCTTGTTCCGTGAGTTTACCAGTTATCCTGTCGTTCCTTCAAGGGGGACTAGAAAAAGGGCTAGCCCTCAACACTCAAGGTTCGTCTGGCGACGCTAACTTGTTATAGGGGTAGAGTTCAGGGGGGCATTCTCGGCGCATCCGGACGTCCAACGTTTCCTCAAGGCAGCGAGGAATATTAGACCGCCGGTTAGGCAGGTAGTATCGCTGTGGGACTTGAACTTGGTGCTAGAGGCTTTGACGGGGCCTCCTTCTGAGTCGACGTCGGCGATAAATATGAAAGAGCTATCGTGGAAAACAGCTTTTCTTGTGGCGGTGTGTTTCGCAAGGAGAGTTTCGGATTTGCAAGCGCTCTCATGTAGAGAGCCGTACATTCAGTTTACGAGGGAAAAAGTGGTGTTACGGCCGGTGCCGTCCTTTCTTCCTAAGGTAGTGTCCGGTTTTCACATGAATCAATCTGTTTCTCTTCCCACGTTTGCGGGTTGGGAAGGAAGTAAAATGGATCGGTCGCTTAGAAGGTTGGACTTGGGACACATGCTGCGTAGGTACCTCAGGGTAACGGAGCTGTTTCGGAGGTTGGATAGGTTGTTCATGCTTTTTAGTGGTCCTCGTAAAGGGAAAGCGGCTTCTATCGCCCGTTGGGTGAAACAGGCTATAGGAGCGGCTTATCAAGCACAAGGGAAGTCGCCTCCGGAGGGGCTCAGAGCGCATTCTACTAGAGGCCAGGCAGTGTCTTGGGCTGAGTTTGTGTTAGTTCCACCAGTGGATATCTGTTGAGTGGCAACGTGGGCATCCCTTCATACATTCGCGAAGCATTATAGGTTAAATGTTAAGGCAACGGGGATGCGAAGGAGCTGTGGCTATTGTGGCGGGACTCACGCGACCCTCCCGAGTTTAGGTACTGCTTTGGTACTGCCCCTAATGTACCTGGACTGTCCCGGAGAGATGAATAGGAAGGAGAAATTAGACCTTACCTGCTAATTGTCTTTCCTTGAGTTCTCTCCGGGCCAATCCAGGTCCCACCCAGTTCATCTGCGAGTGAGGGGCAAGCCTAGGAGCTTGGCCGGTACTTTAGAGATAGGTTTCTGGTCTCACTGGGGGCCCGAGTTGGAGAAGCATGGTTGGTATAAGTGAGGTGGATTTTGGGGGTTCCTCTAGGGTTAGGGGGACTCCTTCTGAGTCTTTAAAAAAAAAAAAAAAAAGAGAATTCTAAGGATGCTTCTTAGAGGTATAGGAGATGCTCTTAGATACATAGAGTTATAAGCGGCTCTGTGAGTACTTTTGGGTTTTTTTCATAGTTTCTAGTTAAGGTTTCACTGCTTTGACAATAGAAGACTGAGTATCTGATACCAGAGGGAGCTGGATGGGCTGTCAGCAAGACTCAGTTTTCAGTCCTCAGCTGCTGGAGGAGGTTGCCTGTCCTAATGTACCTGGACTGGCCTGGCGAGAACTCAAGGAAAGACAGCAAGTAAGGTCTAATTTCTCCTTCCCCCTCCTCCTCTCCCTGTTCTCCCACAAAGATTTGGATGAAGGTCTTCAGAGGTATGTGCCTGCAGATCTTAGCAGCAGGGGAGTAGCATTGAGCCCAGTACTGTTGTTTCTCGGGGGTGACTACCAGATTTGTTTGTTTTGCTTGACTAAAATTGCCTTTGGAGGCATCCTGACTGGGTGGGGTGGTTCGACAGTCTGGCTCGTAACAGCTTTGGAGGAACCATTGGTTAGGTGTATTTATCTCTAGGAACAGGAAGTCAGTCTTCATATATGGATGACATCAGCACTGATGGAGCATGGCGCGGGAACACTCCCCAGCATCCAAAGGAATGCTTTTGGGACGTTCCTTCACGCATGTGTGGCTGCTTTCCCGCCTTCCCTCCTGGTCTCCTTAGACATCTTTTTTCCATGGAGCCATCGGGACCCCATCCCTGTCAGCCGCTTCTAGAGATTTCTTCAAAGTACCGTCTAAGTACTCCAATTGCCTTCCTGTCGACCGATTTGATTCCCCATCGATTCCGGTTCTCCTTGCTTTTCTTATTTTTATCAAATTTTCTTTTCTTTTTCTTTTTTCACTATTTTTCAAATTGAGGCCTATGGCCTCTTCGGGCACTATTGCTCAATTCGTTTTTGCCTCCATCTTATTTTCAAATATGGAGAAACCCCGAAATAGGTTCAAGAAATGCTCTAAGTCTTCCAGTACAATTTCCATCACTGATGAGCATTCTTGGTGCCTCAAGTGTTTAGGCCCAGACTACGACTTAGATTCCTGCATCTCTTGTTGCCACATGACTTCCAAAGGTCGGAAGAATCGGGACAAACAGAAGGCTAAGCTGTTTCTTACAGACTGCGCTCCTTTGATGCACTCCTTGGGGGCATCGACGCCATCAGTCTTCCCATGCCTCGTAATCCTCACCAGCAAAGGAAAAGCATCGCTCGGAGTCAACAGTACTTAAGAAGAAGAAATCAGCATCGGTATCGAGGACATCGACTTCCAGGCTGGCATCTTCTTCCGACACTGAGCATTGGCATTGCCACTCTTCACATTCCAATGCAGACCTTCCATCTAAACAACCCCGGCGGGAGGTATCACCCTCCAAAGGCATTCAGGGGTTTGGAGATGCCGCCAGGGTCTTACCCTCTGTGGAGCCCCCGATACCGGCATTGGGAGTTGTGGCCCATATCTCTGTGTCTGGAACCTCTCCTCCTCCGATACCATCATTGGGTGACCTTATCATCGCTATCGAACATAGCATCGCTAAACTCTTAGCAGCAGTTACGCCGATAGCATCGGAGGCTCTGCAGCCGGCACTGCTATCGGTTCCACCAATACTGTTGGTGACCACAGCCATTGACACTGTACCGCAGGCATCCCCTGCTTCACATAGCTTGGAGCAACTGATACCAAGACTCTCAGTTCCATCGGGCTCGATACTCACTGTTTGGATGTCGAGGGTATCGGAGCATAGAAGGTATCAAACATCTCAGAGATTATTTTGATTTTCTTCCGGACTCTGATTCCGAGGAGGCATCCAAGGTGGAATCCATCGAGTCTGATACTCCAAGGGGATGTACCATCGGATCTATCACCTCCTTATAACCGTCGACGTTCCCCGCCCGAGGACATGTCATTCCAAGACTTCATTAAAGACATGATTGCAGTTCTCGATGTTTCAGTGGCAACAGAAATGGAACCAAGAGCTGAGGAACTTGACATACTTCAGTATCTTTAGGCACAGAAGGAGGCGGCCACCTTCCCGGTGCACAACATCTTAAAGATCTTGATGATTCAAATGTGGGAGGCCCCAATGTCAATACGTGTGGTAAGCAAGAGACTGGATATAGGGTTCCTCCCTCTCCAGGCTTCCAAAAGCCACAACTTCCCCACCATTCCATGGTGGTGGAGTCCACCATGAGGAGGATCAAAAGTCAAAAGAATCACTCCTCAGTGCCTTCTGACAGAGGCCAGGACTCTAGATACATTTGGGAGGAGAGCATTCCAGGCTACCATGCTAGCTTCAAGAATTGACTCATACATGTTATACATGGGAATGTTTCTCAAGGATATGTCGAGGGATTTATCAGAATTCACCGCCTTGTTACCCCCTGACAAACAGGCGGCTTATCAGGTCTTGGTTACCCATGCCCAGAATACATTGAAATTCTTAGCAAGGACTGCATTTGATGCTTTTGAAGCTAACAGCAGCTCTGCTGCAGTTTGCATAGGTGCCAGAAGAACGGCATGACTCCAGGCATTTGACTTAGAAAAGTGGGTCCAGGATAAATTAATCAACTTACCCTGTAACAGTGAGAACCTCTTTGGTCAGAGGTGGAGAGAAAAGGCCAGAGAGATTGAAATGGACGACCTCACTACGAAGAGGCTGTCAAGGAAAACTGCAGACACTTCTAAAAAGAAGGCTACCACCAAAAAGCTATTTTTCCCGAAGAAGTACTCTCCTCCATATCAGGCTTATGATTATGCTGCCCCACAACAAAAGCAGAGACTACCAGGCCAAAAGCAGATCAGGAAACCCATGGTCTCCAAACCACAGCCTGACCCATCCACTCAACATCCTCAGAGTTTTTGACTCTTTCAAAAAAAGCATGGCCAGTTCTCCCATCGTTCTCCCTCCTCCATCCAGGATCCCAGGGAGGCTAGTGCATTTTGCACACCGCTGGATCAGTATCACCTCCGAACCCTGGACCCTACATTTAGTCAGTTAGGGCCCACAACTAAATTTCCAGACTCATCCTTCCACTCGCTTTGTGGGACATCCCACCCAGGATCCTCTTCACTCCTCCTTGCTCCATCAAGAGATCCTCTCCCTGCTAGAACAAGGAGCCATTAAGGAGGCACCCTCCGACCAACAGAGCCAAGGGTATAAAAAGACAGGAGGTTACAGGCCTATACTAGATCTCCGAAATCTCAACAAATGTTTCATCAAAGAAAAATTCTAGATGATTTCTCTAGGCACCCTCCTGCCATACCTCAAACAAAATGATTGGCTATGTTCTCTGAATCTAAAGGATGCCTACACACACATCCTCATTCACCCAGACTACAGAAGGTTCATAAGAACATAAGATATGCCATACTGGGTCAGACCAATGTCCATCAAGCCCAGTATCCTATTTCCAACAGTGGCCAATCTAGGTCGCAAGTGCCTAGCAGTTTCCCCAAAAGACTCAGATTCAAATATTGGAGGATGGCCAATGTAACACCAATTTTTAAAAAGGGTTCCAGGGTGATCCAGGAAACTACAGACCAGTGAGCCTGACATCAGTACCGGGAAAAATGGTAGAAACCATTATAAAGAACCAAATCACTGAACATGTAGATAGTCATGGCTTAATGGGTCTCAACATGGCTTTAGCCAAGGAAGGTCTTGTCTTACTAATCTGTTTTTTCAAAGCTGTGACTAAACAGGTAGACAAAGGCGAGTCGGTTGATATAATGTATTTGGATTTCAGAAAACCTTTGACAAGGTTCCCCATCAGAGACACTTGGTGAAACTAAAAAGTCATGGGATAGGAGGCAGTGTACTACTGTGGATCAGGAGCTGGTTAAAAGAAAGCAGAGAGTAGGGCTAAGTGGCCTATTTTCCCAATGGAGAAAGGTGAATAGTGGAGTACCCCAGGGATTTGTACTGGGTCCACTGCTTTTTAACATATTCGTAAATGACCTGGAAATGGGAATAACGCGTAAAGTAATCAAATTTGCAGATGACACAAAATTATTCAAAGTTGTTAAAAGCCAAGAGGATTGTGAAAAATTGCAAAAGGACCTTGATAAATTGGAAGATTGGGCATCCAAATTGCAGATGAAATTTAATGTGGAGAAGTGCAAAATTATGCACCTAGGAAAGAACAGCCCAAACTATGGTTACACGACGCAAGGTACCACATTAGGAACCACCAGCCAGGAAAAAGATTTAGGCATCATCGTGGATAACATGTTGCAACCCTCCGTCCAGTATGCAGCTGCGGCCAAGAAAGCAAATAGAATGCTAGCAATCATAAGGAAAGGAATTGAGAATAAAACAAAGGATATTATAATGCCTCTGTATCGCTCCATGGTACGACCGCATCTTGAATATTGTGTGCAATTCTGGTCGCTGTATCTTAAAAAGGATATAGTATTAGAAAAGGTACAGAGAAGAACGTAAAGGGGATGGAAGGATGCCCCTATGAAGAGAGGCTAAAAAGATTAGGGCTCTTCAACCTGGAAAAGAGACTGCTGAGGGGGAGATATGATAGAGGTCTATAAATTAATGAATGGAGTGGAACGGGTAAACGTAGATCGATTGTTTATGCCATCAAAATATAGAAAGACTAGGGGACCTGCAATGAAGCTACAGTGTAATCTATTTAAGACTAATAAGAGAAAATATTTTTTCACTCAACATGTAATCAAACTCTGGAGTTTGTTACTGGAGGACGTAGTAAAAGCTATTAGTGTAGCTGGGTTTAAAAAAGGTTTGGACAAGTTCCTGGAGGAAAGGTCCATAAAGGGACCCGGGAAATCCACTGCTTGCCCCAATACAAACATTGTGGAACCCGTAATCTTTTGGGGAAACTGCAAGATATTTGTGTCCTAGATTGGCCACTGTTGGAAGCAGGATACTGGGCTTCATGGACCTTGGTCTGACCCAGTATGGTATATCTTATGTTCTTATGTCTCCATGCGGTTTTGCAGCGAAGAAGACCACCATCCAAGCCAAGCCACCTTAAAAAGACTGCTGTGCCTCCAGGCTGTCATAGTGGTACTGTCTGCTGAAAGTGGCAAGGGCCAGTATTCCATCTATTTCATGGTGCCAAAGAAGGATGGCTCCTTCTGGCGATCCTCAATCTCCAAAGTTTCAGTGCACACCTGAGGACCTTTTCACTTTCACGTGGAGACAGTGCGGGGAATTTCTCGCATCCCTTGATCTGGCTGAAACCTATTTCCACATTACCATCCACAAGGATGAACAGCGCTTTCTGCGCTTCACCATTTTTAGCTCACTTTCAGTTCGCCACTCTCCTCTTCAATCTCTCCACTACACCGAAGGCATTCTCCAAGAATAATGGTGGTAGTGGCCGCTGCTTTCCAAAGGGATTTGTGTTCATCTATACTTGGACGACTGACTTACCTGAGCGGAAGCGTATTGGGTGTTAGCCAGAGTAGTGCAGTTTTTGGGGAATCTGGGCTGGATGATCAACTATAGCAAGAGCCATTCACAGCTATCCAGTCACTGAGGTGTGGTTTGACACCAGCACTGGCAGGATCTTCTAGCCTGAGAAGAGAATGGAGAAGCTGCTGCCTCAGCTGACATCCTTTCAGAAACAGCGAGCTCCCAAGGTTTGGAATTTCATTCAAATCCTCAGCTTGATACTGGCAACAATCAAGGTGGTCCCTTAGGCATGGGCTCACATGAGACCATTGCAGAGGTCCTTATTGTCTCTTTGGTCTGCTTGATCTTTGACTTTGAGATCAGGTTTCCACTTCCCCCGGTGGTGGTGGCCGTCCTGCATTGGTGGGAGCAGTCTAGCCATTTGTTGAAGGGCCTGCCCCTGGGCAATCCCCTGTGGCTTCTCCCATTGACAGACGCCAGCCAGTTCGACTGGGAAGCCCAATGCAAGGGGCAGACAATACAGGGCTGCTGAAACAATCGAGAAGCAACATGGCACATCAACTGGCTAGAGGCAGGGGCTACTTTTTATGCTCTTTTGGGTCCCCAGACCTTGCTCTAGTGCAGAGTGGTCCAGATCTTCTCAGACAATGCCTCAACTGTGGCATGTGTCAACAGACAAGAGGTCATGAAGAGTTCTGGGGTGGCCCTTGAAATGGCCCTCTTGTTTTCCTGGGTGGAGAGCAATCTCTTAGCTCTCTCAGTACAACATATTGTGGAAGTGAACAACATGGAAGCGTTGCCTTGGTCTCTACTCCCTCTACATCAGAGAGTGGGACTTGAACCGGATGGCGTACCAGAGAATTCTGGGCAGATGGGATCACCCCAAGTTGGATCTGATGAGCCAGTGCCAAATTGTGAAGTCACCACAAAGAGGCTCTGAGGGCATGAATGCACTACTTCAACCTCGGCAAAAGCAGATTCTGCTGTATGTGGTTCCTCCATGGCCTCTTATAGGGCAAGTGCTTCATCTCTTAGAGCACCATCTGAGTTTGGTGGTTGTGGTGGCACCAGATTGGCTATGGAGAGAGTAGTATGTGAATTTGATGCACTTCTGCAAGAAACTCCCCTATGCCTCTTGTCAGCTCAGGGGCTCTTGAGGCAGGGACCAGTCCTGCTAGACGACACGGCTTCCTTCTTACTTACTGCCTGGCTCTTGAGAGGAAATGCTTAGTGCATAAGGGCTATTCTCCTGATGTGGTTTCCACATTCCTGAAATGGACAAGGAGCTCTACCTGTCTCATGTGCCTGTTTTGTGCCTTTTTGAGCACTAGTGTCATGAGTGTCAGCTCAGTCCTAGCACAGCAGACTTTCTGGCCTTACTAGTCTTCCTTCAGGATGGATTTAACAAGATTCCCTCCCTAAGTTCCTTGAGGATTCAGGTAGTGACCTTGTTATATTTTAGGGGGCCGGTGGTGGGCACGTGGTGACCTCACACCCAGATGTGGTGCTTTTCCTTTGGGGAGTAAGACACTTAAGTTCTCCCCTGCGGTCAATTGTTCCTTCATAGGATATCTGCTTAGCTCTTCAGGCTTTAGTGTCTGAGCCTTTGGAGCCCTTAAGGAGGGCTATGCTTAAGGATTTGTCCCTTCAGATAACCACCTTTGTTGGGGTCTGCTTGGCGAGATGTGTATCAGCGTTTCAAGCCTTGTCATGCTGAGATCCTTATCTTTCATTCTCGGAAGAGGTCATGCATATTTGACCCATTTGTTTTCTTGCCCCAATGTCTTTTCATCTCATTCAGGTAGCTTGTTTGCCTTCCTTTTTGAAGGAACAGTGCCGGGGTAAAATGAAGGACCTTTGCTTGGTGGATCTCAGGAGGGTGCTTCTTCGATACTTTAAGGTCACTAACTCCTGAAAATTGAACAGGCTTTTTGTCCTCTTTGCAGGCCCATGTAAAGCTTATGCGGCCACAAAGTCTACCCTGGGTCTATAGATAACCTCAGTCTCTCATATCCTTTATCTGTTGTGGAACTAGCTCGTCCCAGAGGTTGTGTGTGTGCATTCCACCCTGGCGCAGGCTTCCTCCTTGACAGAGTGTAGCTCAGTTGCTCTCTTAGATATTTGTCAGGTGGTAATCTGATCATCACTTTCCACTTTTGTCAAGCATTATCTTATAGAGCAGCGGTTCTCAACCTGTGAGCCGCGACCCACACGGGGGTCGCCACAGGATTTAGCGGGGGTCGCCTCGCCTCACCTCACCTCACTCCGCCATTAAAAAAAAAAAAAAAAAGCACCCAAGTTGCTGCCGCTGCCGAGTCTGCTTCTCGGCAGCGGCAAACTCACCACCTCCCAGTCCCTTCTAATGCAGCCGTGGCTCCCTGCCTCTTAGGGAACCGCGGCTGTGACAGTAAAACCGTTGCGGAGCCTTCCTGTCTCTTGACGGGCTCCGTGCAGCATTGTCCCGCCTCCAAAGGAAGTTGCTTACCACTTCCTTTGGAGGCGGGACAATGCTGCACGGAGCCCTTCGAGAGACAGGAAGGTTCCACAATGGTTTTACAGGTATAGCCGCGGTTCCCTAAGAGACAGGGAGCCGTGGCTGTAGAAGAACAGCAGGGCAGCAGCAGGGAGAGGGGAGGAGGGGGCAGGGAACCTGCAACGGGGCTGACATGGAGGGATGGAGGGAGGGGTCTGATATGGACAAGGGGGGCTGACATGGAGAGAGGGGGGCTGACATGAATGGAGGGAGGGAGGGGAGGGGAGGACTGACATGGAGGGAGGGGGGCTGACGGATGGATGAGGGAGGGGGCTGACATGGAGGGAGGGAGGGGTGGCTGACGATGGATGGAGAGAGGGAGGGGGCTGACATGGACAGAGGGGGGCTGACATGGACAAAGGGAAGAGACGGGGACATACTGTACAGATGGGCAATAAATGCTGGACAGAGGGGAGAGACAGTGCGGGTTAGGATTATAATGGGCAGATGGGGGGGGGCTAGGACTGGTAATGGGTTGATTAGGGAAGGCTAGGACTGGGAATGGACTGATCAAGTGGGGTTGGGACTGGTAATGTGCTGATAGAGGGGTAGGACTGGTAATGGACTGATGGGGGGCTAGCACTGGAAATGAGCTGATTGGGGAGGTTAGGACTGGTAGTGGGCTGATTAGGGGAGCCTAGCATTGGTAATGGGGCTGAGGAGGGACTAGCACTGGAAATGAGCTGATTAGGGGAGGCTAGCACTGGTAATGGGTTTGAGGAGGAACTAGCACTGGAAATGAGCTAATTAGGGGAGGCTAGGACTGGTAATGAGCTGATGGGGGGGGGTAGGGCTGGTATTGGGCTGATTAGGGGAGGCTAGCACTGGTAATGGAGTTGAGGGGGGGCTAGCACTGGAAGCGAGCTGATTGGGGGGCTTCGACTGGGAATGGGCTGATTGTGGAGAGGGGAGGATAGAGCTGCTGGCCCTGGAAGAAAACTGGGGGCTAAGGCTACAAATGGGCTGATACGAGGGGATGGGAGAATGGAACTGGAGGAGAGTGGATCTGAGAGGGGCTGCCATGGTATTTGTACTAGAAGGGACTGCTCAGTGGGGAAGGAGGGGGACTGGAAGGGAATGGACACCAGTGGCAGTCATGGGAATGCAAGTTGACATTGGAAGGTACTGAGAGTGAGGACTGGAAAGGGGTGATACTGGGGATGGTTACTGGGACTGGAAATAGGCTGATGGAAAGAAGTGAAGAAAACGAAAGAAGAGATAAGAAATGGCAGATGTACCATAGACCACAGAAAGAGAGCTAAGAGAAGACAGGAAAGCAGAGGCCTCAGATCGGGACCAGCATGATCAGAGAATAAATTGGTCAGACAACAAAGGTAGAAAAAATAATTTTATTTCATATTAGTGATTTGACTACAAAATCATCATAATTTTGAAATCAAATATTGTTACTTGTTATTGTGATTAATTATTGTGGTTTAAATAAGTAAATTTTATAAATAAAAACATATTGCAAAGGCCTATAATATATTAATAATTCAACAAATGATTGCAGCGACAATGCGTTAACGGTAAAGGAAGAGAGACGCATTTGATTTTATCATTGGGGGTCACCACAAGTTGACCAATGGTAAAAGGGGTCACGGTACAAAAAAGGTTGAGAACCACTGGTATAGAGGTTCATGCTCAGGCAGACACAGCCTTTGATGCAGAGATTTTTGAGGCTACAGGTAGTCTTCCCACCCAGTAGAGTCATAGCTTTGGTATGTCCCACTTTTCTGGACTGGTCTAGCAGGACAATTTACTTACCAGATAATTTCCTTTCCTTGAGTCTTACTAGACCAGTCCATGAGCTGCCCTTATAATTTGCTATGTTCTCTGTGGTTTGGCCCTGCACACCCCATAACCCTCTTTAGAGACCTTTTGTCTGGAGACTTTTCTGTACATAGTTAGGATTCCTTGTTCTATTGATCCTTGTTACACTCATTGAGGTTGTGTGTGATCAGGGGTCCTTGACCATAGCTTGGCCACGAATACCGGAATGTGCCCCTAGCTGCATCAAGTATAATAGCAGGATGAGGTCATAAGAAACCTCAGGATTTTTCTTCTCCAAAGCCACTTCTGCTGCTAGGGGAGCACAACCCGCTTCTCTGGACTGGTCTAGCAGGATTCCAGGAAAGGACATTATCCAGTAATTAAAAAGTCACTTTTAGCACAGCAGGAATGAAAGACAAAATAAGAAATGCTGCAAGACAGAATTTCAGATATAATAACAGTTTTGTATATAGGCTTCTTTTTTGGAACAATAAGGGATACTGCAAAGCAGCTCTGAAGTACATTAACAGAATTCTGTGGATAGGACTGTAATAATGAAATCATATGGTGTACTGCAGGGTAGAGGTAATATGGATTAGGTTTTTAGGTTTAATTGCCTTTTTCAAAATCTGATTTTAAGGCAGGTTACAGTTAAGGTACTGTAGTTGATTCCCTTCACAAGAGGATTTAGATTACAAGTCTATTTAGCAGATTGTAAGCTCTGTGTAGCCAGGATTGTCGTATTTGGGTATGCATGTACAGTGCTGTGTATGTTTAGTATAAATAATAATAGTAGTGGTAAGGGCATCTGAAGCAATGGCTTGTGAAGTGACTCACAAGATCACAAGGAATGTCTGTGGAAAAAGTGTGATTTGAACCCTGGCTTTCTAGTTCTCGGTCAAACAGTGGGATTTTGCTTTTTTTCTCTCTTCTAGTTCCGTAAAAAGAAATTGCGCTTTGGCCGCAGTCGCATACACGAATGGGGTCTCTTTGCCATGGAACCCATTGCTGCAGATGAAATGGTGATCGAATATGTTGGACAGAACATCCGGCAGGTGAGTGCCTCACATTTTCTATCTAGTGTGATGCTGACTTTTCTTCATGTATGTCTTCTAAAAGTTTGAAAAATTCTGGATGCTGACTTACTGAGATGGTTTCTTTTTAGACAAACTTAGTACATTTTATAATACCGCAAATGCAAACTCTTGTTACAGTAGTAGGAAATAACTATAGCCAGGGCTGGCTTGTCCATCAGGTGAACTAGGCAGTCACTTAGGGTGGCAGACCCCAGTGGGTGGGATGGCGATTCCTCCTTTCCTGGAAGTGCCACGGCAGGCCTTGAACCACCCACAAGTGTGCGCACAGTCACAGCCCTGCTGCTCCTGCCCCTTCGGACAGGAAGTTGCATCGAAGGGCAGGGGTGGCAGGCTGTGGGTGCATACGCAGGTGCTTCAAAACCACCGTGGTGCTGAAGCGGCAGCTGTGCCATTGCTTCTAGGACAGGAGGGATCACCATGCTACTTTCCCCTGCTTCCAGGTGCGAAGATGGCTGCCGGGAGGGGGCGGGGAGGCAGCAGTGGCTGCATGGAGGGGGGCCTGCCTGGGACCGCAGAAACTCTTCAGCCAGCCCTGATTACAGATTTTGTTTTATCAGTTGATAAATCCCCTGAACCTTTGCTGCTTCCTCTGGCAATGAATTCCAGAGTTTGTGTTGAGTGAAAAAATGTGCTACATTGTAGCCACTGTTCCCTCTAAGCTGTGCGCGTGTGCGCGCGCACCCACCTTGCCGAGCGAGCGCACATACTTTACAACAGAGCGCACAAAAATTACGGCTCTGATTCTGATAGAAAACAACACAGACGTCTTAAAATCTAAAAGTTATGATTGTAATTATTAGAAATTTCCCGCTTCATTTAGTAATCGTCTATTTTCATTTAATTTGATTAAAATCAATGTGGTGTACATACTGTATTCTGACGTGTAGTCAGATTTTAAAGTATATAACTCCGAGTGTCGTTATGTGGCGCACAAAAATTTAACCTTCCTTCAAAAGCTGCACACAGCTGATATTTTATGCGCACACAGCCTACAGAAAATTAGAGGGAACATTGATTGTAGCTTCATTTCATGTCCCCCTAGCCTTTCTGCTTTTTGAAGGAGTAAACAACTGATCTGTGTTCATCCATTGTATTCTGCTTATTATTTTATAGAGCTCTATTATATCTCCCCTCAGTCGTCTCTTTTCCAAGCTAAAGAGGCCTAACCTTTTAAGCCTTTCCACGTAGTGGTATGTTCCTGAGCAGTCCTCCAGTTTAGTCCTCTACATCCGGGTAGTGCACCTCCTCCTGCAGCTAGGAGACTGGACCAATCAACTCTTCAATATCATAGTATGTACACAGCTGGAGCTCCCATCAGCCCCCCAGTGTGTCCAGTCTTCTTGCAGCAGGAGAACGTGTGAGCCTGGCAGGGCTCACTTAGGGCTAGAATTAGGATTTCTGAGGGTTATTTATTTTTATCCTATTTCTCTTTATTTTTCTTTCTCTGCAGACTATAGCTTTAAAAAAAAAAAAAAAAAAAAAAGCGCCTGAGGAGTCGAGCGGTCACTGCCCTTCCCCCCCCCTTCTATTTCTGCTGACGGTTCAGAGCAAGCAGTACCTTTTGATCGATCCCCCTGGACGGAACGGGGGAGAGATCGCCTGGTCGCAGCACCTGTCTCTGGTCAATGAGTTTGGCCTGGAGCCTTGGCGACAGCGGGAAAAGCTGCAGGGGGGGGGCTCAGTTCTCAGCTTTGTCAGGCAGCTGGGAAATCCGCAGCGCACAGTTCAGGCTTCGAGCGGGGCAGCTGGTTCTTAATGCGCAGTTGGACGGGGTAAGTGGATCCTTCTCCGTTTTTTGTGCAAGCAGGCACCCCTTGCCGTTCCGACACGCGGCGCTCTTATTTATTTATTTGGGGGTTGTTTTGGCGCCTTTTTCTCCGACGCGCGTCTGCTGCGGCGGCCATATTTGTGGCTATTTTCCTTTTTGTTTTTTGATTACAGACGTCGACACGAGGGTTCTGCAAGGGGGTAGCCTTGGCGTTTTTGAGGGCAAACTCTGTAGTTTTTGTGGCAGTGTGTTCAGCTCACTAAAAAAAAAAAAATATATATATATATAAATAACTTAAAATTCTCTTCCCTTGCTGGATGGGTCTGGATCAAGCAGACAGTCTCTTTTTTCTAGGGAGTGTGGAAGACCACTTTAATGGCAACGAGACCGCAGTGCGTGGTCTGCGGTTCTCGCAAGACCTCGGTCTCTGCTGCAGGTTTTTGCAAACGCTGCGCTGCTGTCTCCCCTGATATTGCACAGCAGATGGCAGACAAGCAACAACCAGATCCCTTGGAGCCTGTGTTACCTACTGAAGGGGATTCTTCTACTCTTGTGTCTCCAGCTCCAGCTGTTTCTAGGGCCCCAGGATCTAGTCTGCCGGAGGAAGAGGCAGGATCTTCTTCTTCCTTGACAGATTTTTCCCCGGACTTTGTGCTGATGATGCACCAGGCCTTCAAATTGGGGCGCTTAGGTAGGGTACCAGAGTCCTTCGCCGCTCAGGCGGCCCTACCGCCCTTCACGTCGGAGGCTGCTGGTCGGCCCCTCGCCAAGCCAGCTAAAAGGTTCCGGACCTTGGAGATATCTCAGGACGATATGGAGTGGCAGGAAACGGATGTTGAGGGGGAGCCGGAGGACTTTGTTGAAGACCTCGAGGAAGGGGAGATTCCTGAGCCTGGAAGGCAAGGATTATCCGTGTTTTTAGAAAGTAGGAACTGGTACCTCTAATTACGGAAACCCTTCAAACCCTCAATCTCGCTGCGGCGCACACGGTTGAAGGGGAGGAGTTGGAAGATCCCCTGATTCAGGCGGTGCGAGAATCTCAAGTGGTGTTCCCCGTTCATAGAGTGGTAGAGCAGATGATTCAAGCTGAGTGGGATCAGCCCGAGGCTGGCTTGAAAGGTATTTGGACGATGAACCGCCTCTATCCGTTAGCTCTCAAGGACAAGGAGAGGTTTAAGTCGCCTCGGGTGGATGCCACGGTGTCGGCCGTAACCAAGAGAACAACGATCCCGGTTGCGGGGAGTGCGGCCTTAAAAGACACGCAGGACAGGAAGGTAGACGGGTTGCTGAAACAGACTTTTGAGACTAATGCCTTGTCTTTGCAGAGGCAGGTCTTGTCAGACAAATCTGATTGATTTTTTTGACTGGGTGACCAGGGAGTTGGACCGAGGGAGAGCTCTAGATGTGGTGTATTTAGATTTCCGTAAAGCCTTTGACACTGTTCCTCACAGGCGACTTATAAACAAACTGAGCACCCTAGGGATGGACCCTAAAGTTACTGCTTGGGTTAGAAATTGGTTGGGTGGGAGGCGACAAAGAGTACAAGTAAATGGAGCTCACTCTGAGGAGAAGGATGTTACCAGTGGTGTGCCCCAGGGATCTGTCCTTGGTCCGATTCTTTTAACATCTTTGTTAGTGATATAGCGGAAGGGCTGTCGGGTAAGGTTTGCCTCTTTGCGGATGATACCAAAATCTGCAATAGAGTAGACACCCAGGAAGGGGTAGATAACATGAGGAGGGATCTAGCTAAGCTTGAAGAATGGTCTAGAATTTGGCAGCTGGGATTTAATGTTAAAAAATGTAAGGTCATGCATTTGGGCTGCTGCAATCCAAGGGAGCAATACAGTATAGGAGGTGAAGTACTTTTGTCCACTAAAGAAGAACGG
Organism: Ichthyophis bannanicus; assembly: GCA_033557465.1. Classification (NCBI taxonomy): domain Eukaryota; kingdom Metazoa; phylum Chordata; class Amphibia; order Gymnophiona; family Ichthyophiidae; genus Ichthyophis; species Ichthyophis bannanicus. Next base: position 329,351,790 of record CM066036.1, read on the forward strand.
GACCTAGGCGTGGTTGTGTCTGATGATCTTAAAGTAGCTAAACAGGTGGAAAAGGCGACGGCAAAAGCTAGAAGGATGCTTGGGTGCATACGGAGAGGAATGGCTAGCAGAAAAAAGGAGGTGATAATGCCTCTGTATAAGTCTTTGGTGCGACCTCATTTGGAGTATGGTGTGCAATTCTGGAGACCGCACCTTCAAAAGGATGTGAACAGGATGGAGTCGGTGCAGAGGGTTGCTACCAAAATGATTAATGGGCTTCATTATAAAGCATATGAGGACAGACTTAAGGATCTTAATATGTACACCTTAGAGGAAAGGCGGGATAGAGGTGATATGATCGAGATGTTTAAATACCTCCATGGCATAAATGTTCAGGGAGAGAGCCTCTTTCAATTGAAAGCAAGTTCTGCTACGAGGGGACATGGGATGAGGGTGAAGGGAGATAGATTCAGGAGTGATATGCGGAAATATTTCTTTACGGAAAGAGTAGTGGATCCGTGGAATAGTCTCCCAGTGGAGGTGGTAGAGATGAGGACAGTAACTGAATTCAAGAAAGCATGGGACCAACACAGAGGATCTCTAAAGGCAAAAAGTGGACTGTTGTAGTTGTTATGGAAGGACAGACTAGATAGGCCATGTGGTCTTTTTCTGTCGTCATATTTCTATGTTTCTATGTCTATTTGTGGAGCCTGGGTGGCTAGAGCCTGCTTGCGGTGGGCGCAACACTTGCGTCAGGACCCTCATTTGGATCAGCAAGGTTTGCTCGAGGTGACGCGATTGGAGTCTGGTTCAGCTTATTTAGCAGATGTGCATTATGATTTGATCAGGACCTTAGCAAATAGTATGGCGTCCTTGGTGGCAGCGCAGAGATCCATCTGGTTGCGGAATTGGGTGGCTGGCGGTTCTTCCAAATCCCGTCTCAGCAAACTTCCCTTCAAAGGCAGGTTGTTTGGAGATGACCTAGATAAATTGGTAAAGGAACTTGGAGAATCTAAAGGCGGTAGACTACCGGAAGATAAGCCTAGGCCAGGCAGGAGTTTGCCGAGTACCCAGGGTCAGCTTAGGGACTTCAGGAGGTTTCGATCTACCCGACCTTGAGGTACGCAACGTAGTAGATTTGGGTCAAGGTTCCCGACTTTTCGTTGGTTTCGAGGGGCCGGCAGAGGTTTTTCAGCTGCGCCCTCGTCAGCGTCCACTTCCTTTAATCGCAAGCCACAATGAAGTGCGGAGGACCCCCGGAGGGAACCCAAGTTATTGGGGGTCGTCTTCGGAACTTTCTTTCCTCTTGGGTCCAGGTAACCTCAGACCAGTGGGTGCTCGAGATAGTCAGAGAAGGTTATGCGCTGGAGTTTGCCTATCCGCCTCGGGACTCATTCGTTCTATCCCCCAGCAAAGGGCAGCAGAAAGAATTGGCAATTCGTTCGACGCTGGAGCGACTACTAGCATTAGGAGCGGTCGCTCCCGTTCCAGAGTCCGAGCGCGGGGTGGGGCGTTACTCCATTTATTTTGTGGTGCCAAAGAAGGACGGGTCTCTTCGTCCTGTTTTAGATCTCAAAGGCGTGGATCGATGCCTTCGAGTGCCGCATTTTCGCATGGAGACCCTAAAGTCCGTCATAGTGGCGGTGCGCCAAGGGGAGTTTTTAACTTCTCTGGACCTTTCCGAGGCCTATCTTCATATTCCCATCAGGGCGGTCCATCAAAAGTACCTGCGGTTCGCCTTTCCGTGGGGGCATTACCAGTTTCAAGCTTTGCCTTTCAGACTAGCTACAGCTCCTCGCACCTTCACCAAGGTTATGGTGGTGGTCACGGGGGCTTTGAGAAGAGAAGGGATTCTCGTTCATCCTTATCTCGACGACTGGTTGATTCGGGCAAAATCCGAGAGAGAGAGTTTGCAGGCTACGGACAGAGTAGTTCACTTGCTGCACAGCCTCGGATGGGTGGTCAATGCCAAAAAGAGTCGCCTAGTGCCTACTCAGTCCCTCGAGTATCTGGGGGTATGCTTCGACATGGTGATGGGCTCCGTGAGTCTACCGCTACGCCGAGCGCGTGCCTTGCGTCGTCTCGTGCGGACCTTTTTGACGTTCCCCGCTCCGTCTGCGTGGTGGTATCTGCGGCTGCTGGGAACGATGGCAGCTACCCTGGAAGTGGTTCCATGGGCCAGGTTTCATATGCATCCACTTCAGCGAGCCCTTCTACGTCGTTGGTCGAATCAGTCGGATTCGCTGAATCGGAGGTTGCCCTGCCCAAGGTGCGTTCGGCGGGCTTTGCAGTGGTGGCTTTGCCCGAAGTCCCTGCGGGCGGGTCTGCCCTTGGAACAGCCGGTGTGGTTACCTTTAATGACGGATGCAAGCCTAGTGGGCTGGGGGGCTCATTGTCAAGACCGGTACGTGCAAGGGACGTGGTCAGCCCAGGAGGCCTTGTGGTCGATCAACCGGCTCGAGCTGCGAGCAGTGAGACTGGCGCTGCAGACCTTCGAGGAGTCAGTAATGAATCGAGCGGTGCGAGTTCTTTCGGACAACTCGGCTACGGTGGCGTACATCAACCAACAAGGAGACACCGGAAGTGTGGCCATGGAAGAGGAAGCGGAGGCGCTCTTCGAGTGGGCGGAAGTTCGTCTCCTGGCCATTTCGGCGGTGCACGTTGCAGGAAAAGAAAATGTGACGGCGGATTTTCTCAGCCGGGTGCAGGTGGAGGCTGGAGAGTGGGAGTTGCACCCGCAGGTTTATGCGCAGATAGTTCACCGATGGGGACCACTGATCATGGACCTCATGGCAACCTTCCAGTCGGCAAAGACAAGTCGATTCTTCAGCAGACGGAGAGAGCGCATGTCCGAAGGAATCGACGCCCTCATCCAGCCGTGGCCCCAGTACGGACTTCTGTATGTCTTCCTGCCGTGGGCGTTGATCGGCAGAGTGGTCCAGCGCATAGAAGCGCACCGCGGAAAGGTGTTGGTGGCTCTGGATTGGCCCAGGCGACCTTGGTATGCAGATCTGGTTCGGCTTCTCGACGGCGTTCCGTGGAAGCTTCCTCTTTTAACAGACCTGCTGCTGCAGGGTCCGCTGCGCATGCCTCAACTGGATCGATTCTCGCTTACGGTATGGCCATTGAGAGGGCTAGGTTGAGAGGGAAAGGTTATTCTCCGGCCGTTATTGCTACCCTGCTTCGAGCTAGAAAGTCTTCCACTTCGCTTACATATGTTCGGATTTGGCGAATCTTTGAGGATTGGTGCTCTAGGAATCTTATTCGGGCGGCGACGGCTTCGGTTGCCGTAATCCTCAGTTTCTTGCAGGACGGTTTTGACAAGGGTCTCGCAGCTTGCTCCCTGAAGGTTCAGTTGGCGGCCCTCGCATGTTACAGAGGCAAAGTTCAAGACGTGGCCCTTGGAGAGCACCCGGATGTCCAACGTTTTCTTAAGGCCGTGTTTCGACTGCGTCCTTCCCGCCGAGTGACCATTCCCCCTTGGGATTTGAATCTGGTGTTGCAGGCTCTGGTTCAGAAGCCCTTTGAGCCTCTGGGCAAAGCCTCGATTAAGGACTTAACTCTAAAGACGTTTTTTCTTGTAGCCATTTCTTTGGCACGGCGAATTTCGGAGCTCCAGGCACTTTCTTGTAGGGCTCCCTTCTTGGTGTTTTCTAAGGATAGAGTAGTGCTCAGACCCGTGCCCTCCTTTCTTCCGAAGGTGGTTTCTCCATTTCATTTGAATCAGTCTGTTGTCTTGCCAGCTTTTACTTCAGAGACAATTAGTGCTTCGGACGCCGGGCTACACCGGCTTGATGTGCGTCGAATTTTGCGTCAATATCTCAAAGTCTCTGAGGCATTCCGTAAGTCGGATCGCTTGTTTGTACTATACGGTGGTGTTCGAAAAGGGGAAGCGGCGGCAAAATCTTCCATTTCTCGGTGGATTAAGGAAGCGATTGCTTCGGCATATATTTTGCAGGGCCGTTCGGTTCCCTTGGGTTTGCGAGCCCATTCTACTAGAGCGCAAGCGACGTCATGGGCGGAGCATGGTCTTGTCCCGCCACTGGAAATTTGCAGGGCGGCGACTTGGTCTTCCCTTCATGCATTCAGTCGGCATTATTGTTTGGACGTAGCGGCGTCACGGGATTCTTCTTTTGGGTCGGTGGTCTTGCGCGCCGGTTGGCAGGGCCCTGCTCGTTGAGAACTGCTTTGTTACATCCCAGATGTAGAGGACTAAACTGGAGGACCGCTCAGGAAATGGAAATTACACTTACCTGGTAATTGTAGTTCCTGAAGGGTCCAGTTTAGTCCTCAGTCCCTCCCTGAAAACAAATAAGCTTATTTGGACTGTACGGCGCGCTATTTCGGGAGGAGTCAGAGTTGGGTAAGTATGTTTTTCAAATACAAAATAAATAAATAAATAAATAAAAGAAAACCCTGTTGATAAGGGCCTTTGGTTGCTTCTGCTTGCTGCTCTGTCTGTCAATGAGTTCCAGTCAGGGGGCCGGAAGCAAGGTGCAGGGTTCGGACTCTCTCGTTTGGGGAGGGGGTCAATTTGTGTTTCGGGGGAATAGGGCTAATTATTGTTAAATACTTCTGTTAATGTGTTCTTTCTCTGAGTCTGCTTTGTTACTAGTTCACTGGGGGGCTGATGGGAGCTCCAGCTGTATACATACTATGATATTGAAGAGTTGATTGGTCCAGTCTCCTAGCTGCAGGAGGAGGTGCACTACCCGGATGTAGAGGACTAAACTGGACCCTTCAGGCACTACAATTACCAGGTAAGTGTAATTTCCATTTTCCATCCCCTTTATCATTTTGGTTGCTCTTCTCTAATTCCACTATATCCTTTTTCACATATGACTACCAGAAATACACACAATATTCAAGGTGTGGTCGCATCATGGAGTGATACAGAGATAAAATAATATCCTCTGTTTTATTCTCCATTCTTTTCCTTATTCCTAGCATTCTATTTGCTATCTCCAGGAACAAGCAGGAATGTAGTCTTCACATATAGGTATCGTCGGTACCGACGGAGCCTGCGCGGGAATGCTCCCTAGCGTCCAATTAGAAAACTTTTGGGAACATCCCACAGTGCCTGCGTGCTGCCTTCCTGCCTTTCCCAACTGCCTCTCTCCAGTTCTTTGTTTTCCGCGGAGCCAGCAGGTCATCGTCCCTGTTACCGCAGAGCATTTTTCCTTATTCCATTCTTTTTTGTGGTCGCGTCTGCCTTCCTCGACGCTTTACCGGTACTGCCGGTTCTTCTTTCTTTCTTTTTTTCTTTTCTTTAAAAAAAAAAAAAAAGATATATATACTTTTTTTTTTTCCACGTGCACGCGCCATTCTCCAGGACCAAGCAGGAAGTCAGTCCTCACATATGGGTGACGTCGGCGCCGACGGAGCCCTCGCGGAGCAATTTTCCCCAGCTTTCAAAGAAAGCCTTTGGGAATTGCAGCGCGCATGCGCGGTCCTCTTCCCGCCCAAGGGTGCCATCTTGCTCAGTCTTCTTTTTTCCGCGGAGCCCTACAGACGTTGCCTGTGAATCCCCGCAGAAAAGTTGATTTTTCTCTATTTTTCTCTGTTTTTTCTTCGGTTCGACGCCGGTTCTTTTCCCGCCCGGACTCGCGACACCGGTTGCGAGTCCGTCCTTTATTTTTCGGTTTTTTGTCCTTCGTGACAGATTTCGCGCTTTTTTTCCTTTTTCCCTGGCTGCCCGGTCGTTCGACCTCGCAGGGGCCCTTTTTCCCCCGATGGCGGCCAGTGGTTTCAAAAAGTGTGACCTCTGTAAGAAACTTATGTCTCCTACAGACACTCATGACTTCTGCCTCCGCTGCCTCGGCCCAGATCATGACCCCATGATCTGCGGGCCATGCGGCAAAATGTCCTCAAAAGCATTGAGGAGTCGGCAGCACCAGCGGGAGCGTATCTTCTCTGACTCCGGCCGGGTTCGGACCTCGTCAGAGGCTTCGACGTCTCGGGACTCTGGTCCTGAGCATCGTCTGAGTTCCTCTGAAAGGGGGTCTCCTACCCGGGAGCATCATCGGAAGAAGAAACCCGCGAGGGCGGGATCGGTGGACGCTCCTGGTTCCTCGAGGGCCAGGTCGCATAGCCCCGATTCCCGTCCCGGGTCCTTGGAGTCGGAGAGGCCGTCAAAACATCCTCGACTCGAGGTGGACTTGCCCGCTCACGTAAGTACTGTTGTCCTCGTGGACTCGCCTCCAAAGGACCCGACGTCAGGCCCGACGCCGTCGGGGCCCGAGTCGGGGGCTGCTGGGTCTCCTGAGCTCGGACTCAGGTTGACGGCCTTGGAGTGCAGTTTGTCTGCCTTCTTGGACCAGCAGCGGGCATTGATCGCTGGCCTCGCTGGTGCTTCTGCCCTGACCGCCGGGACGTCGACCTCCAAATCAACCCCGGAGACCGAGCCAATCCTCGAGTCCATGAGGGCTCGAGTCGATCCTCGGTCGAGGTCTCCTTCGGCCTCCCGTTCGGGACCGAGGTCATCGACGCCGACTCCCTCGGCATCGCGGCGGATGGCATCAGTGCCCGCCCGACCGGAGCCGATCGACTCCTCCGAGGAGTCGGCCTGGGAATCTGAGGACGAAGAGTCACCTGGTTCCTTTCGGACTCGGTGTGTCCCTTCGGACTCCCCCGAGTCCGAACCTCGGAGACGGTCCCCCCCGGAGGATACCCGGTTCTCGGACTTCGTGAGGGATATGGCCAAAGCCTTGGCCTTCCCTGCGGATCCCGAGGAGGAGCCTCGAGTCGAAGAACTCGATGCCCTGCAATATGACTCTCCCCCGAAGGAGGCTTTTATTGTACCGGTTCCTCCCATGCTGGAACGGCTTCTCTTCCGCATGTGGGAGAGCCCGGCGGCGTCGCCGGTGTTAAGCAAGCGGGTCGATTCCATTTATCGAGTCCGCAAGAGCCCCAGGTTCCAAAAGGCACAACTACCGCACCATTCCATGGTGGTGGAATCGGCCATGCATAGACTGAAGAGTCAAAAAATGCACTCCTCGGTGCCCCCGGTAGGGAAGCCCGAAGCCTGGATGCCCTCGGTAGGAAGTGCTTCCAGGGCTCTATGCTTGCTTGTCGAGTCCAGACATACCAGCTCTACATGGGCATGTATCTCCGAGACCTGGCTAAGGAAATAGCCGGGTTCTCTGCTGGTCTCTCCGACGAACCTTTGCAGAGGTTCCAATCCTTGTCTACTGGTATTCGGGAGTGCTCCAAGTTTATCTCTCGAGCAGCCTATGATGGTTTTGAGGCTTCGGCTTGAGTAGCCGCAGCCGGCATCGGTGGACGCCGCCAGGCTTGGCTTCAGATGTCCGACCTCGAGCCCTGGGTACAGGACAAGTTGGTCGATGTCCCCTGCCGAGGTGATAACCTCTTTGGCAAGCCCATGGATGAGAAGGCTGCACAAATCGAGACGGAGACTCTCACCAGGACTCGTCTCTCAAGGAAGACCTCTGCCCCTTCTCAAAAGAAGAAGGCCTCGGGGAAAAAGCCCTTTTACCCGAGGAAAGGTGCTGTCTATAAATACTACCCTCAGTATCAGGCCTCGCCAGCTCCCCCACAGGGAAAGCAGGCCAAGGGACGGGGTAATGGGTCCCGTAGGCAGCAAGCCCCCAAGCCTGCACCACCGGCCCCTGCTCAGCAGGGTGGGGTTTTTTGACTTTCTCAGCATAGCCTCTCCCCCTCAGCTGGTTTCTCTCAGCACAGGAGGCCGGCTGGTCCACTTTGCCCACAGGTGGTCCAACATCCCCACAGATACCTGGGTACTTCACATAGTTCAGAAGGGTTATCTTCTTCACTTTCACCAGGTACCTCCCTCCTACTTTCCAGGGGAGCCTCCCAGACTACCTTTGCACAGGGACTTACTACTTCAGGAGTTAGCAAGTCTTGTTCAGGAACACGCCGTGGAACCGGTGCCCCACCACCTGAAGGGTCAAGGGTTTTATTCCAGATACTTCCTGATTCCGAAAAGAACAGGAGGCCTCAGACCCATCCTAGACTTGCGAAACCTCAACAAGTTCCTTGCAAAGGAAAAGTTCAAAATGCTTACCCTTGGAATCCTGCTGCCCTACCTCCAGCAGGGAGACTGGCTATGCTCCTTAGATCTAAAGGATGCGTATACTCGTATCCTTATTCATCCAGACCACAGACAATACCTCAGGTTTGTTGTGGACGGACACCATTACCAGTACAGAGTACTGCCTTTCGGCCTATCCTCCGCCCCCAGAGTGTTCACCAAATGCCTAGCAGTGGTGGCGGCCTATCTGAGACTTCAAGGTCTCTTTGTGTTCCCATATCTGGACGACTGGCTCATCAGGGCCCAGTCTGCCCAAGAAGCCACTCAGGCTACTCATCGCACTGTGGCTCTGCTCCAGCACTTGGATTTTGTCATAAACTTCGCAAAGTCCACTTTGCTCCCTTCTCAAGATCTCGAATTCATCGGCGCCAGGTTGGACACTCTTCAGACGTGGGCCTTCCTGCCTCTGGACAGGGCCCAAAGGCTCATGGATCTCGCCAGCCGCTTTCACAGCAATTCCCTGGTCTCGGCCAGGCAATTTCTGAGACTGCTCGGCCATATGGCTTCCACGGTCCATGTAACCCCCAATGCCCGCCTGAACATGCGACCTGCTCAATGGTGCCTTCGCAAACAATGGCATCAGGCCACTGGGAGCCTAGCGGACTCCGTACAGATCTCCGACCAGCTGGTCTCCTCTCTGCGATGGTGGCTTCATCTACCAAACCTAGTGCTGGGGGTGCCTTTTCAGCCCCCTACACATTCTCGGGTCCTGACGACCGATGCTTCTCTCCAGGGTTGGGGAGCACATTGCCAGGGGACTTGTACTCAGGGTCTCTGGACTCCTTGGGAGTCCGCTCAGCAGATCAACTTCCTGGAGCTCAGAGCCATCCGCCTAGCGCTCAAAGCCTTCTCTCACCTGATTTCTCACCAGTCGGTACTTGTCCAGACAGACAATCAGGTTGCCATGTTCTACGTGAACAAACAAGGCGGAACCGGCTCCTTCCTTCTCTGTCAGGAAGCACAGAAGCTCTGCTCTTGGGCCGTTCATCGCAACATCGTCCTCAAAGCTGTCTATCTCCCAGGTCAAGAAAACTACCTGGCAGACAAACTGAGCAGGATCCTCCAACCGCACGAGTGGAGATTGGATCCACTCGTGGTTCAGCGGATCTTTCTCCGGTGGGGCCTCCCCACCATGGATCTATTTGCCAGTCCTCTGAACCGGCAGCTTCCCAGATTCTGCTCTCGACAGCCGCATCCTCTCCGGGTAGCGGCGGATGCTTTTCTGATTCCATGGTCCACAGGCCTCTTGTATGCCTTTCCACCCATGCCTCTGGTGTCTCGGACGCTCTTCAAAGTTCTCAGAGACAAGGCGTTGGTGATCCTAGTGGCTCCCCGGTGGCCGAGACAACCTTGGTTCCCGCTTCTGCTGCAGCTGGCGGTGGACACCCCTCTTCCTCTGGGGTTTCAGCCCGACCTCCTCTCGCAGGATCAGGGGACGCTCCTGCACCCCAACCTTCGGTCCCTTCATCTGATGGCCTGGCTGCTGAAAGGGTAGTCCTTGCTCCTCTCCAGCTACCTCCAGATGTGGAAGAGGTCGTCTTGGCCTCCAGGAGGCCTTCCACCCGGAAGTCCTACGCTCTTAAGTGGCGTCGGTTCTCCATCTGGTGTACTCAGCAGTCGCAAGACCCCTTCTCCTGTTCAACATTAGTGGTCTTGCAGTACTTGCTTTCCCTTTCCAATCTTGGACTTAAGTCCAACTCGGTCAAGGTCCACCTCAGTGCTATTTCTGCGCACCACCTACCGGTGGAGGGTAGACCTCTTTCCAGCCACCCTCTGGTGGCTCGTTTTCTCCGGGGCCTCCTACTCCTTAAACCACCTTTGTGCCCGCCAGCCCCGAACTGGGATCTCAATGTGGTTTTACAGCGGCTTACCTGTCCGCCTTTTGAGCCTATGGCTACCTGTCCTCTTCGTTTTCTTTCCTGGAAAACCTTGTTCTTGGTAGCCCTCACTTCTGCTAGACGCGTTAGTGAGCTGCAGGCCCTGGTATCTGATCCTCCTTGCACTAGGTTCTACAAGAACCGGGTAGTCCTACGGACTCACCCTAAGTTTCTTCCTAAAGTGGTTTCCCCTTTACACATCAACCAGGAGGTGGTACTTCCGACCTACTTTCCCAGGCCACACTCCAGCCGAGCTGAAATGGTCCTGCATACCCTGGACTGTAGAAGGGCGCTGAACTTCTACCTTGACCGTACGCGGGAGCACCGAAGGGCTGTTCAGCTCTTCGTGTCTTATGACCCCAACAAGTTGGGGCTCCCTGTCTCCAAGCGTACTCTGTCCATCTGGATTGCGGACTGCATCGCTTGGGCTTACGAGGCTGCGGGCCTCGTGCTGGAAGGTAGAGTCACCGCTCATCGTGTTCGGGCGAAGGCTACATCAGTGGCTTACCTCCGCTCTGTTCCGTTGGCAGACATCGGCCGGGCCGCTACTTGGTCTTCAAACCAGAATTTTGCAGCCCATTACTGCCTGGAGAGGGAGTCCCGCAGGGACAGTGCTTTCGGACAGGCAGTCCTCCGTAACCTCTTCGAGGTATAGGCAACTCCTACCCTCCATCCCGGATGTTGGGCTACCGGTTGGAGATGTATTCAGAGAAGATTCCTTCCTTCTGTGCTGCTGAGCTAGAGGGAGCTCATTTTTGTGCTTAGGGTCTCCGGTAGCCTTAAGCTTGGGAGTCCCATATGTGAGGACTGACTTCCTGCTTGGTCCTGGAGAAAGCGTAGTTACTCACCTGTAACAGGTGTTCTCCAGGAGCAGCAGGAATCAGTCCTCACAACCCTCCCTCCTCCCCTTGGAGTTGCAGTTTTATGCTTTCGTTTTTGCTAATTTTTGCTGTCTTTTAGCTATGTCATCTGACTGAGCAAGATGGCACCCTTGGGCGGGAAGAGGACCGCGCATGCGCTCTGCAATTCCCAAAGGCTTTCTTTGAAAGCTGGGGAAAATTGCTCCGCGAGGGCTCCGTCGGCACCGACGTCACCCATATGTGAGGACTGATTCCTGCTGCTCCTGGAGAACACCTGTTAAGGTGAGTAACTACACTTTTTGGGCCCTAAGGCCCAAAATTCCTCCACAATGGAAAAACCCGCTTCGGGTTTCAAAAAATGCACCAAGTGTGGCGGTACTATCTCCGTCACCGACACCCATGAGTGGTGTCTTAGATGTTTAGGTCCTGACCACTCCATCACGGAATGTATGGCCTGTGCCATGATGTCCAAAAGAAGTTGGCAGAACCGAGCTGCTAAGCTCAGTACCCTGTTTCCCTCTGATGCAGCCTCGGTGGCATCAACGTCTTCCAGGGCTTCCTCTTCCTCCCGTGGATCTCAGGTAACTAAACACAAGTCTAGCCAGTCCTCAAAGGGTAGATCTCCTTCTAAGCATCGAGATGCCTCTGGCGTTGCCCTTGAGGATTCTGCACCAGCAAAATTGCCCCGGCGGGAGGCTTCGGCTTCCAAAGCATTATCGGGGCTCCAGGACATTCTCGAGGCCTCAACCTCGGCAGAACTACTGGTGCCATGCTCTGGGATACCGGCTGTTTTCTCCTGTACCGACATCCTGGCATCGGCAGCGTTGATAGACCAGAGGTTCCTGGCTATTGAATGCAGTCTGGCGGCTCTCCTTGCGGCATCGACACCCTTGGAACCGCGTCAGACAGTTCAACCGGTACCGACAGCATCGACATCGGTGTCGGCATTGCCAGCACCCAGTCATGCGATGCCCTCCGGTACCGATACACCGGTACCGATTCCCCCCCGGTACTGACTTCGGTCGGTATGGGTATCGAGCTCTTCAATAGCATCTGGACAGAAGGTACTTCGAGTCCTCAGAGGAATCTGAGGATTCTGACAGTTCTGTCGGTATGGGAATACTTCTCCCAGAGGAGCCTTCCTCCCCTAAACGCAGGATGTCTCCTCCAGAGGATATTTCCTTTCAGGACTTCATCAGGGAGGTGGCTCACGGTCTGTCCATTACTGTGGCTCCTGAAACAGAGCCCAGAGCAAAGGAGTTGGAAATTTTGCAATATCCCCAAGCTCCTAAGGAGGCAGCTACTCTACCCATCCATGAGATCTTGCATGATCTCATGCTAAGAATGTGGGAGACGCCACTTACCACCTCTCCTCACTCTCGTAGACTGGATACTATGTATCAAGTCCCTCCTTGTCCTGGTTTCCAGAAGACTCAGCTTCCTCACCACTCTATTGTAGTGGAATCAGCTATGAGAAGGATCAGGAGTGCAAAAAGGCATGCCACTAATCCTCCAGGACGTGAGTGCAGAACTTTGGATGCTTTTGGATGTCGTACTTTCCAAGCTTCCATGCTTTCTGCCAGGATCAGTTCCTATATTTTATATATGGGAATGTTCCTAAAGGAAATCACAGGAGATTTAGAGGTTTTGAGCCCTCTTCTTCCTGAAGAGAGAGAAGGCAGGATTTTCTCACATTGGTCAAACATGCCCAGGATGTTTCTAAATTTGTCAACCGTGCAGCTTTTGACAGTTTTGAGTGCATAAGCAGAACCTCTGCCATTGCCATAGGTGCACGTAGAATTGCCTGGCTCCAGGCATCTGATTTGGAGCTCTGGGTACAAGACAAACTGGGCAATATTCCTTGTACTGGTGAGAACCTGTTTGGCAATGATTGGCAAGAAAAAGCCAATGAGTTGGATGCTGACAACTCCACCTTGGATAGATTATCCAAGGCCACAGCTGATCCTGCAAGAAAGAAATCTTTCAAGAAACCATTCTTTTCCAGAAAGAAGAGGTTTTATCCTGCTTATTCCCAGCAGGGACGCTCTGCAGGTCAGCCTGTCCGGAAAGGTCAGCAACCACCCAAACAAAGGAAAGCAAAGATGGCTAAGCCTCAACCGACTCAGCAGTCTCAGCCTCCACAAGGCCTTTGACTTTCATCTAGAGAACTTAGCCTTCCTGGCTCTCAATGGACCAGAGCCTTCCGCCATTCCAGGAAGGTTGTGTCACTTTGCCCCCAGATGGGGGCAGATAACAGCAGAGCATTGGACACTCTCCATCATAAAAGAGGGGTAATGCAATGTGTGCCTTTGAGTCAGTCCTGACTCCTGGCGACCCAGAAGCTCCTGGGTTTTCTTGGCAGTGTCACCGGAAGTAGATTGCCAGGCCTTTCTTCCGAGTCAATGGAGGTTTAAGTGACTTGCCCAAGGCCACAAGGAGTGCTAGTGGGAATCGAACCCTGGTTGCTTGGTTACCAAGCCAGTGTTCTAACCACTAGGCTACTCCTCCACTCAAAAGAGGGGTACAAGCTCCATTTTTTGAGCATGCCCACTCCCACAATGGTAAGACAGTTCAATTCTCAGACCTCTCTTATCAACCTATTAGATCAAGAGGTCACTATACTTCTTGCCCAAGGGGCAATAGAAGAAGTACCTATTCCTCAACAGGGTACAGGGTTTTACTCCCCCTGTTTCCTTATCCCAAAGAAAACAGGAGGACACAGACCTATTTTAGACCTCAGAGAATTGAACAAATTCCTGTTCAAGGAGAAATTCAAGATGGTTTCTCTAGGAACTCTGCTGCCATACCTTCAGAGTCAGGATTGGCTATGTTCTCTAGATCTCAAGGATTCGTACACTCATGTTCTTATCCATCCATCTCACAGAAAGTTCCTTCAGTTCCTTTTTCAGGTAAAGCACTACCATTACAGGGTGCTTCTTTTCGGCCTGGCCTCAGCACCAAGTGTGTTCACGAAATGCATGGCTGTGGTAACAATATTTCTCCGCACTCTAGGGATATTTGTCTTCCCCTACTTAGACAACTGGCTCATTCGAGACCCATCACAGTCAGAGGCCAGGACCTCCCTATCTTGCACAATGCGTATCCTTCAGTATTTTGGTCTTGTCATAAACGTCCCAAAATTCAGTCTAACTCCCACTCAGTCTCTAGAATTCATAGGAGCTTTGCTGGATACCAAAAAGGCAAGGGCCTATCTTCCCCAGGCCCGTTGCCTTCGCATAGTGCAGTTAGCTTCCCAAGCAGTGCTAAAGCCTCATCTCACTGCCTGAGAAATGCTTCAACTACTAGGCCACATGGCATCTACCGTGCATGTGGTTCCTTATGCTCGCCTCCATATGAGAGCAGCCCAGTGGACTTTATCCACTCAGTGGACTCAGGCATCAGGGTGCCTGTCAGACAAAATAGCAAACACAAATCGCCTTATTTTGTCCCTCCAATGGTGGCAGTCCACTCAGAACCTGTTGCTGGGGTCCCCATTTCAGCAACCCTTACCCCAGGCAACTCTCACAACAGATGCTTCACCGATGGGTTGGGGAGCTCATCTGCAAGACCTCTCCACCCAAGGCACTTGGACTCCACAGGAGACTCATCTACATATCAATCTCTTGGAGCTCAGAGCAATCTTCCTTGCTCTTCAAGTGTTCCACACTCTGCTCAGCTGCAAGACAGTCCTTATTCACACGGACAACCAAGTAGCCATGTTCTACGTGAACAAGCAGGAAGGAACAGGCTCTCTGTCGCTTTGCAACAAAGCTTTGCGACTGTGGGCCCTCGCCAGAGAGCATCAGATTCATCTCCTGGCAGTGTATCTTCCAGGCAAACAAAACTCTTGGGCAGACACTCAGTCGAGTTCTGCTTCCACACGAATGGTCTCTACATGTAGACCAGGTGACCAAGATCTTTCAAATTTGCGGAACCCCGGACATAGACCTCTTTGCAAGTCTGTTGAATGCCAATCTTCCCCGGTTCTGTTCCAGAATTCAGGCTCAGCACTCTCAGGCCAAGGATGCTTTCCTCCTTCACTGGGTCCAAGACTTCTTTATGCATTTCCACCCATTCCCCTAATTCCCAGGACCCTATTCAAGCTTCAGAGAGACAGAGGCCGTATGATTCTCATAGCTGCACATTGGCCTCGGCAAGTGTGGTACCCTCTGCTTCTACATCTCTCTCAAGCTCCCTCCCTGGAGTTAGGGTCTGCTCCAGATCTCCTATCTCAGGAGAACAGAATGTTGTGGCATTCCAGTCCCCCAGTCTCTGCATCTCAGGGCTTGGTTGCTGAAGGCCTAGATCTCCATGGTCTTAACCTCCCTCAGCAAGTAAAGGATATCCTTTATGCTTCCAGGAAGCCTTCCACAAGACGCTCTTATGCTTTCAAGTGGAAAAGGTTTACCATATGGTGTTTGCAGAAGGGTCTTAACCCCCTTGTGGTACCTCTGGAATCATTACTGGAGTATCTCCTTCATTTATCCAGTGCAGGACTTAAGACTAACACAGTGAGAGTCCATTTGAGTGCTATTGCAGCTTCTTTCAAGCCTCTAAATGGACAACCTATTTCCTCCCATCCTCTTATAGCAAGATTTATGAGAGGCCTTCTGCTAACTAAGTCTCCCATTAGGCCACCACCTGTGGCATGGGACTTAAACTTGGTTCTTGGTCAGCTCATGAAGCCACCTTTCGAACCCTTAGCTACTACCTCATTGAAATTCCTTTCTTGGAAGGTTATCTTTCTCATTGCAATCACATCAGCACGTCGCATCAGTGAGTTGCAAGCATTAGTGGCTGATCCAAGTTATACAAGGTTCCATCATGACAAGGTAGTCCTTAGGACTTATCCACACTTTATGCCAAAGGTGGTCTCGCCTTTTCATCTAAACCAAGCAGTCTACCTACCTGTGTTCTTTCCAAGGCCTCATGCATCAAATGCAGAAAGGAATCTTCATACTTTGGACTGTAAAAGAGCTCTAGCCTTTTACTTACAAAGAACACAGCAACATAGAAAGTCCTCTCAACTCTTTGTTGCTTTTGATCCTTCTCATTTGGGACTTCCAGTCTCCAAGAGAACACTGTCAAACTGGATTGCTCAGTGTATTTCCTTTGCCTATCAGAGTAAGAATCTTCCTCTGGAGGGCCATGTCACAGCTCACAATGTGAGGGCCATGGCAGCTTCAATGGCTCATCTGCACTCTGTGTCTATCGACGACATCTGTCGAGCAGCCACCTGGGCCTCCGTTCATACCTTCATAGCCCATTACTGCTTGAACAAGGACTCCCGCCGGGATGCCTTGTTTGGTCAGGCTGTTCTCCAAAACCTGTTCCATACCTAATCAACTCCTACCCACCATCCCTGGTTGGATGCCAGAGATCCATGGGGGGAAGTGGAGCCCTTTCTCAGGGACACACAACTTCTGGGGTTTCTCCCTGGCATCTAAAGCTAGGGAGTCCCCATATGTGAAGACTACATTCCTGCTTTTTCCTGGAGATAGCATAGTTACTCACCTGTAACAGGTGATCTCCTGCAACAGCAGGAATTTAGTCTTCAGAACCCACCCACCTCCCCTAGGAGTTGTATCTCTCTATCTCTTTCTCTTTCCCTCTCTCTCTCTCTCTCTCTCTCTCTTTGTCTCAGCTTTAAAACTCAACTGGAGAGAGGCAGTTGGGAAAGGCGGGATGGCAGCACGCAGGCACTGTGGGATGCTCCCAAAAGCTTTCTAATTGGACGCTGGGGAGCGTTCCCGTTCAGGCTCCGTCGGTACCGACGATACCCATATGTGAAGACTAAATTCCTGCTGTTCCCGGAGATCACCTGTTACAGGTGAGTAACTATGCTTTCTTGCCTGCTGCTGCACACTAGACAGAGGGTTTCTAGTTATTATCCACGATGATGCCTAGATCCTTTTCCTGGGTGGTGACTTCCTAATGTGAGTTCTCCATGGACAAGCAAGAAGGAAACCCTCACATATGGGTGATGTCATCCAACAGAGCCCACATGGGATCACTCCCCAACCACTATTGGAAGCTTTTGGGAGGTTCCACCGCGCATACGTGCTATCTTTCTGCCTGCTGCCATGGTGCCATATTGGATTAATCATCTTTTTTCCGTGGAGCCCAACAGACGCATTCACCATTGTCTCCACCAGTCGGTAATTGTTTTCCCATTGCTGGAGACCCTGTGCCTTTTCTGGATTTTTTTGTATCCTTTTCTACGCGCCGTCCCAGTCTCTCTTCTCTCTTTCCTTTTTACTAGTCAGTTTTCAGCCGTTTCAATTTTTCTTTTTTTCCACAGTACCTCTGCCCTTTTAGGTGTCAGTGCTCCAGCCGTGCTCTTCCTCTTTTTCAAAATTGAGCTGTTTGATTTTGCCACAGCTATTTTTCTAGACAATATATCCCAAAAAACTGACTAGTAGGTTTAAAAAGTGTTTCCCGTGCTCAAGGAACATATCCCCAATGGATACCCATAGCTGGTGCCTTCATTGTCCGGGACCCGATCATCAGCCCTCTTGTAATTTGTGTCTGCAGATGATGAAAAGAGGACTCAAGGGTCGAGAGAAGAAGCATGAATCACTTTTTGGCACTCACAAGTCTGATCCATCGATATTGGATCAGCAGCACTGGTCTCGGTGGCTTCAAAGTCTGCATCAGATGGTGGCAGTGCATTAGCATCGGAGTTCTCGATCCTACTCGGAGCTGAGCACTCGTAGAGCCACAGAGCATTGATCATCTATCAATGTCCGCCCGAGGATGAGGATTCTGTTTCATCTTCATCGACGCTGAAGGGAGATCGTGGCAAGCACTAAGTGAAGACTTTGGTGTACCGGCGTCAAAGCCCTTCAGTGCATAGCATTGAGAGACATGAGGGTCCATGAGAGTGCCCCTTCAAGCTACCCCGAAGGGAGTTCATCCTCCAGGACATCAGAGGGGCAGCAATGGCCTACTGAGAGCAGAGACCAAACCATTGATACCCCTGTACAGATTCCAGGTACATAGGTCGAAGTTGCTGAGGCCCCACAGCCTTTGAGATGGCAGCCATGGAGAAACGCCTTCTGCAGGCTCTCAAAGAATGGATTACACATTCTTAACCGTGCAGCAGGCTGGGACCTTGACATCAGCTGCTTTGACATCAGCAACTGTGCAACCAATCTTTGAGATGCAGGTTTTGCCTATGGGAGAGGCATTGACATTGGGGCATTGAAGGACCACAGTGCCAGTGCCTGCCCAGTCGATATCACTCTAGCATTCCAGGGACCAATACACCCTCGAAGTCTAGATGAGCATCAGTGCATTACCACTCCTGGAGGAGCTCCCAATCCCCCTGGGTCAGGAGAGCAATCCAGGCAGAGACTCAAAAGTATTTTGACCTCCTCTGAGGCTGATTCAGAAGGCTTGGGTCACTGACGTCTTGCTGGAGGACAGATCTCCTGAGCTCCTGTTGGACCCTTCTCGCCTTCATGAGCAGTGCAAGCCCCCTACTGAGGACATCACTTTCAAAAATATGTCAGGGATATGGCCAAGGCCATATCATTTTCATTGGAGACTAAGGATGAACCCAGGGCAGAAGAGCTGGAGATATTATAGTACTCCTCGGCCCCTAAGGAAGCAGTGACGTGTCTGTGCACTGCATCCTTCAGAGAGCACAGATGAGAATGTGGGAGAACCCCCTCACTGTACCTCCGTTGTATGATCAGATCATCTGCCAAGAGTTGGGAGGTGTAGAGATCCGTATAGAATTTTGCAAAGAAATTTTGCCATGACCTCTGAGTTTCTAGTTAAAATACCTTGTGTGGAGAACAGCACGGAAATTCTGTGTTTCTGGCGGTGATGCTTTAATTGCCACAGAAGTAAGCAGCTAGCTTTATTACCATGCTCATAATATGTCTGACATATATGTTGTAAAAGAGACGCTATATTCTCTGTTTCCAAAGTCGTGAGTTTGCCCCGAAGCTTGACCAATCTGCACCACACCGATCTTCCTCCCCCTTTCCGATGCGCAATCTTCAATTTTTTAATCTCGCTACGTAAACCCATCTGCTTGGCCAAGTGTTTCTTAAAGGTCGATGCCAAGGATATTAAGTGACCCCGCAGCACAGCTTTCCCTGCTTCCCATAGAGTAAAAACTGAAGTGCCCACTATATCATTGTGACCCAAATACTCCTTCCATCCAGTACGAATAGCATCTAAAAAGGCTGAAAGTAGTTGCTGAGGTAATGCCCACGACCACGGTACCGTCATTGGATGACCATGTCATCGCTAAACTCTTAGCGGCAGTAACGCCATTGGTATCGAGTGCTCTACAGGCAGCACAGACACCGGTTCCGCTGATGCCGATGGTGGACACAGAGCTCGGCACTCTTATGTAGGCATCCCCTGCCTCACATAGCTCAGAGCAGCTCTAGGCCCTTGGCACCATTGGGTCAGATACCCTCTACATCCAAACAGCAAGGCTCTGAGCAGTGAAGTTATCGAACATCTCATAGAGATTATTTTGACTTTTTTCTGGATTCCAATTCAGAGGAGGCCGCCGAGGGGAAGGAAGCCATCGATTCTGATACTCAGAGAGGTGCTGTCAGATCCATCGCCTCCTTATGAACGTCAACATTCGCCGCCCGAGGACATGTCCTTTCAAGATTTTATTAAGGACATGGCGGCAGCTCTCGATGTTTCAGTGGCTACGGAGAGCTCAATATACTCCAATACCCATCAGCACTGAAAGAGGCTGCTACCCTCCCGGTGCACAACAAAGAACCTTATGGCTCGAATGTGGGAGGCCCTAATGTCAACCCCTGCGGTGAGCAAGAGGCTCGATTATCCTTTAAAGGGTTCCTCCCACTTGAGTGGCTCTGGAGACATCAGGAAAAAGTTGGATAGATTGGCCACAAAATTTCTCATATTTTTTCTTAAAATAAGCCCTAAAAATTTTCTGCTTATCCAAATCAGAAACTAAAGAAACCAATAGAGTTGCTCTAGTAGGTATCTCATCCTGAGATGACTCCAAGAAAGCAGATAAATCCAACGGGGGAGAGGGTCTCATACTACCCTGTACTTCCTCACCTTTAGCAGTAACTCTATTTGGATCCCCCACTGACAGATAATATATACTCGATATCCCCATAGAGTCAACATCAGTTAAAAGCAAAACTTCTTTCAAATACTTTTTTAACAGTGAGACGGAAAGCCTTTTTAGAGGTCCGTCCAAGGGTGGTGGCTCTGGGGGCTAAATTTTTTCTGAAGTTTCCATGTAATTGTCATGTGCTGTATCAAGGGAAGCGTTATATTTTTGGGGAAGTTGAGCATTTGTTCGATTTTTTGAAGGGGAATTCTTAGGTATTTCCTTAATATTTTCTTTTTTACCTTTGGGTCCCTTGAGGACTACTGGGCGGTTTGGCGGTTTATTGTTTAGTTTTCTTTTATAAGCGCCTCCTAGATGTGTTTTTATTGATACACGATTGAATTATGTGATTTGTATAATATTGTGGGAATGCCTGTATTTGGTTTTTCCTATTTTTGTTTTGTTTGAAATATTTTGCTTATTCATAATATGTAAATCATAAAAAGTAAATAAAAAAAAAATAAAGGGTTCCTCCCCAGGTTTCCAAAAACCACAACTTCCCCACCACTCCATGGTTGTGGAGTCTGCCATGAGGAGGATTAAAAGTCAGAAAAATCACTTCAGTGCTTCCTGGCAGAGAGGCCAGAACCCTGGATGCATTTGGAAGAAAGGCATTCCAAGCTACCATGCTAGCCTCTAGAATAGACTCATATGTTATTTATGGGCATATATCTCCAGGAACAAGCAGGAATTTAGTCTTCACATATGGGTGACATCGGGTACCGATGGAGCCTGCACAGGAAGCTCACCAGCTGCCAATAGCAAAGCCTTTGGGAGCAGTCCATTGCACATGCACTGCTGCCTTCCTGCTCTCCCAACTCCCTCTCCTCAGTTATTCTTTTTCTGCGGAGCCAACAGGTCACTACCCTATCACTGCAGAAAAGAACTTCTAAAACATTTTCTTAACTGCTCTGCCTAACCGCACCAGTAACGCTCGATACTGCGCCCTTCATTCTTTTGCCTATTTTTTTCTTTTAAAAAAAAGAAAACTTTTTTTCCTCAGGGCCTCATGGCCCTTGGACCTTGCCCACCATCTTAAGATGGAGAAACCCTCCAGCTGTTTCAAAAAATGCACCAAGTGCTCCAGCACCATCTTGGTTACCGACAAACACGACTGGCATCTGAAGTGCCTTGGTTCTGACCATATTCCCCCTCTGTGAGCAGATGACGAAGAGCGGCCTAGGGAACTGGGCCAAAATGCTTGGGGAACTCTTCCCTTCAGACTTCTTGCCATTGGCCTCTACTTCATCCAGAGCATCATCCTTCTCCCACGGTTCGAAGCACTCCAAGTAGTTGAGGCACTCAGAGAAGAAGATTAAGAAAACCACGTCTCCTCCTAAGCTACCAAAAGATAAGTCAAAAACCCGAGACTCCTCTGAGAAACTGAAGAAACAGAGAGAAAAGTCCAAGGACTCCTCGGAAAAATCTCGGGAATCCAGAGAAAGATCCCATTTGACTCACCGGGAATCGTCCAGGGCTTCCTCTGAATCTGGTCATCGGTCCACGCATCCCCAGCGGGGAGGACTGTCCTCCAAAGCCTCGATGGGGATTCGGGAGGCACCTGAGACCTCAGCCTCCGGGAGAGCCTGTGCCTTGCTCTGGTACGGTGGCGCCCAGCCTGGTTCTTTCATTGAACTAGATGCAGGCCACCTCCCTGGATCAGTGTATGCTGTCCTTGGAGAGGACCATAGCAGCTCTTCTGGCTGCTTTGGTACCATTAGCACCAACAACACTATCCTCAACCTTGATGACTCCATACACTCTGGTGCAACATGCGGCATTGGTCTTGCCTTTGACATCGATACATCGAGCACCGAGCCCAGTGTCAGCATCAACCACAGAACCTCCCTGGTCTGCACAACAATTAGCCCCCGAGGACATTGAACATCTCTGCCGCTCATGTCGCCATTGGCATTGGCGATACTCTCTGGCATTGGATCCAGACACTTCCGATTCCGAAGTGATCACTGATCTCTCAAATCTCCAGGAACAAGCAGGAACGTAGTCTTCACATATGGGTATCGTCAGTACCGACGGAGCCTGTGCTGGAACGCTCCCCAGCATTCAATAAGAACGCTTTTGGGAGCATCCCTCAGCACATGCGTGCTGCCTTCCTGCCTTTCCAACTGTCCCTCTTCAGTTCTTCGTTTTCCGCGGAGCCGACAGGACACATACCCTGTCACCGCAGAAAATTTCTTCTTTAAACTTGCTTTCTTGTGGTCGCGTCTGCCTCTGCACGACACCTACCGGTACCGCCGGTTCTTTTTTCTTCTTTTCTAAAAAAAAAAAATAAATAATATTATAATTTTTCTGAACTATTCAGAAACTTTTTCTTTTTGGTGCTAGGTGCCATTTTGGGCATTAGGCCCCATTTTTCCTAGAATATGGAAAAACCAGCTAGTGGTTTTAAAAAATGTACTAAGTGTGACAGTACCATTTCCGTCACCGACACCCATGATTGGTGTCTCAAATGTTTAGGCCCTGAGTGTTCCTCTTGTATGGGGATGACTAAAAGAGGAAGGCAAAACCGAGCTGCAAAGCTCGGTACCCTCTTTTCTTCGGATGTCAGATCCATTGCATCGACGTCTTCAAGAGCCTCGTCTTCCTCCCATGGATCTCAGGTAACTCAACATAAGAGCCGGTCCTCAAAGGGTAGCTCTCCTTCAAAGCATCGAGAGGCCATTGGCATTGCCCTTGAGGAAACTACACTGGCAAAACAGCCCCGGCGGGAGGCTTCGGCCTCCAAAGCATCAACGGGGTTCCAGGATGTTCTCGAGGCCTCGACCTCGGCAGAACTACTGGTGCCATGCTCAGGGGTTCCGGAAGCTTTTACCGGTACTGATACCCAGGCATCGGCAGTGTCGATAGACCAGAGATTCCTCACTGTCGAACGCAGTCTTGCAGCTCTCCTTACAGCTGCGGTACCGTTGACATCGGGGGTTCAACGGGCACCGGTACAGACACCAGTACCGATGCCTCTTCCAGCACCAGTACAGATACCGGTACCAGCACCGACAGTACCGGCCCCGGTGGGAATCCTTCCCATGCCGACTTTTTCTGGTATCGACAGAGTGGTACCGGACCAACTCGGTACCGACTTCGATCGATACAGGGACTGTGCTTTGCATGAACGTCGGGATCAGAGATACTTTGAATCCTCCGATTCCGATGACTGTGATAATTCTGCCTGTACCAGAGTGTTTCTCCCGGAAAACTCTTCTTCTCCCCAACACAGAGTGTCTCCTCCAGAAGACATGTCTTTTCAGGATTTTATTTGTGATATGGCTCGAGGCCTTTCAATCACGGTAGCTCCTGAAAAAGAACCTAGAGCAAAGGAATTGGAAATTCTCCAATACCCTAAGGCTCCCAAGGAGATAGCCACTCTGCCCATTCATGAAATTCTTCATGATTTGATGCTCAGAATGTGGGAGACACCTTTGACCACATCTCTTCATTCTAGGAGACTCAATACCATGTATCGAGTTCCACCATGTCCTGGGTTTCAAAAGACTCAGCTGCCACACCATTCAATGGTAGTGGAGTCAGCCATGGGTAGGATGAAAAGTGCAAAAAGACAGGCATCCAATCCGCCAGGTCGTGAATGCAGGACTCTTGAAGCTTTTGGGTGTCGAACATTTCAGGCTTCCATGCTTTCAGCTAGGATCAGCTCATATATTTTATACAGTCAAACCTCGGTTTTCGTATGCCCCAGTTTTCGTAAGCTTCGGTTTTCGACGACTTTTTTTGTTGCGATTTTGTCCCAGTTCTCGTACATCCACTCGGTTCTTGTACAATTTAAAATGGTCCGTACCGGGGGTGCTCAGTACAGTACAGTACTTAACTTTTTTTTGCGATCCAGACCTCTTTGCTTTCAGCGATCCTGAGCTTGAAAAATACAGTACTGTACTGTAGCAAGAATCAAGGAGTGAGAGTGTGGCTGGTCTGATGCTTCCAACGCTCATTTAGGGGACTCCCTGCTGATGGCGAAACTTTGAAGGGTCTTTCAAACTTGCCAGTCCTGCTGCTGCTGAGCATTTTTTCCAGCTTGCAATTTGCTTTTGGGACAGGATCGGAAGCGGGTAGAGAGTCGGCGATCAGATTACAGTACAGTATCTGTGTGTGTGCTGTCCTGTGACGATCGGGCAGGTGAGAAAGGTGACAGGAGCTGTTCTGCTGCCTAGCTGAGACTTCAGAGGCACGTGCTGCTGCAGCCATTGCCACATGGCTCTGGAACGCATGCTCAGCTCTGCGTTCCAGGTTGCCTGTGCAGGAGAGTGGTGTTTCCGGTGACTGTGGCTGGCGCCTTTACTGGAGGCTGCTTTTTTTTTTTTTGTGGATCCTTCTTGGTTTTTTTCTTTTAAATTCCTGTGCCCGATCTCCTCTCTGGGTGTCTGGCTGAAGATCTGCATCTTGATCATTGTGCCGTGCGGCTGATCTTTCTCCCTTCTCCTAAGCAGACCTCTCTGGACAGATTTTTTTGTATGACAGGGGACCAGTGACTCTCAAGCTGGTCCTAGTGCCAGTAAAAGACAAAGAAGGGAAGTAACCCCGGATAGGGCCTTGATACCTGAGGTCCTTATGGAGGGGGATTCCCCTTCCAAACAATAACCTCTCCTCCTCCCTTTCCCCTCCTCGCCGTCATCCATATGCCAACAAGAGTCTTCAATAAAGGTAACAGTAATGTTAAATGTTCATTTATCCATTTCAGAGTCATTTATATTTATTTCTCATTGTTTTCTGTGTGTAAAAATATAGTTATTCTCTATAAAATGTATTTTTTGTGAATATTTTTGGGGTGTCTGGAACGGATTAATTGGATTTACATTATTTCTTATGGGAAATATTGCTTCAGTTTTCATACATTTGGTTTTAGTCAGACTTTTTCGAACGGATTAATCATGAAAACCGAGGTTTGACTGTATATGGGAATGTTCCTCAAAGAGGTCACAGGAGATTTGTAGCTTATGAGCCCCCTTCTCCCTGATGACAAGCGACAAGACTTCCTTACTCTTGTCAAGCATGCTCAGGATGTCTCCAAGTTTGTGAATCGTGCAGCCTTTGACTGCTTTGAATGCATCAGCAGAACCTCTGCTATTGCCATTGGTGCACGTCGGATTGCCTGGCTTCAGGCATCAGACTTGGAGATTTGGGTACAGGATAAATTAGGAAACATCCCTTGCACAGGAGAAAACCTCTTTGGCAAGAATTGGCAGGAAAAGGTTAATGAGATAGATGCTGACAATATCACTTTAGATAGATTGTCAAAATCTACAGCCACTCCAGCCAAAAAGAAACCCTATAAAAAACCCTTTTTCAGCAAAAAGAGGAAGTTTTATCCATCCTATACCCAGCAAGGGCAAGCTCAGGGTCACGTTGCCCAGAAAGGTCAACAACAATCCAGACAACAAAAGAAGCCAAAAGGCCTTAGAGCCCAACCAGCTCCACAGGCCCAGCCCCCTCAAGGGCTTTGACTCCTTCATAGAGAACTTAGCCTTCCTGCCTCTGAAAGGTCCAGAACCCCTAAACATTCCAGGCAGGTTGTGTCATTTTGCCAACAGATGGCACCAAATAACAGCAGAAAATTGGACTCTGTCCATTGTGGGAGAGGGGTACAAGCTTCATTTTCACAGTATACCCCCTCCTACAGTCGTAAGACAGTTCAATTCCCAAACCTTCACAGACAATCTACTGGATTGAGGGGTCTCAACACTCCTTGCTCAAGGAGCAATAGAGGAGGTGCCCATTCTTCAACAGGGTACAGGGTTCTACTCCCACTATTTTCTTATTCCAAAGAAAACAGGAGGACAAAGATGTATTCTAGACCTCAGAAAATTGAACAAATATCTGTTCCGAGAAAAGTTCAAAATGATTTCTCTGGGAACTCTTCTGCCATACCTTCAAAGTCAGGATTGGCTTTGTTCTCTAGATCTAAAGGATGCATATACTCACATTCTGATCCATCCAGATCACAGGAAATTCTTACAATTCCTTTACAAGGGAAAACATTTCCAATACAGGGTTTTTCCCTTTGGTCTGGCTTTGGCACCAAGAGTATTCACGAAATGCATGGCAGTAGTAGCTGCATTTCTGCGAACCCTAGGGATTTTCGTCTTCCCTTACTTAGATGACTGGCTCATTCGAGCCCCCCACGGTTCCAGAGGCCAGCTCTGCACTGTCTCGCACAATGCAAATCCTTCAATACTTGGGATTGGCCATAAACCTCCCAAAATCTCAACTTGCTCCGTCTCAGTCCCTGGAGTTCATAGGAGCTTATTTAGATACCAGACAGTCAAGGGCTTTTCTCCCACAACCCCACTGACTTCGCATAGTGCAGCTCGCTTCTCAAGCAGCGGTGAAGTCCTCCCTAACTGCTCGAGAACTACTACAACTATTGGGACATACAGCATCCATCGTTCATGTGGTTCCCTAAGCTCGCCTTCATATGCGAACAGCCCAGTGGACCCTATCCACACAGTGGACACAGGCCACAGGACATCTGTCGGACAAGATATCAAACTCACGACGACTGATTTTGTCCCTCCAGTGGTTGCAATCACTGGAAAATCTTCTAGTGGGGTCTCCTTTCCAGCAACCCCTATTCCAGGCCACCCTAACAGATGCATCACAGGTGGGATGGGGAGCACACCTGCATCATCTCTCTACCAAGAGTACCTGGACTCCACAGGAGGCTTGTCTTCACATAAACCTCCTGGAACTCAGAGCAATCTATGTAGCTCTTCGAGTATTCCATGCCCAGCTCAGCTACAAGACAGTCCTAGTCCAAACAGACAATCAAGTAGCCATGTTCTACGTGAACAAGCAGGATGGAACAGGCTCTCTGTCGTTATGCAACAAAGCTTTATGACTATGGGCCCTCGCCAGAGAGCATCAAATTCAACTTCTCGTGGTATATCTTCCTGGCATTCAAAACCTTTGGGCAGACAATCTCAGCCGAGTACTGCTGCCTCACGAATGGTCTCTCCACCTAGACCAGGTGGCCAAGATATGTCAGATCTGGGGAACCCCAGACATAGATCTATTTGCAAGTCCACTGAATGCCAAACTTCCCCGGTTCTGTTCCAGAATTCCGGCTCAAAATTGCCAGGCAAGGGACGCCTTCCTTCTTCACTGGGGTCACGACTTCCTCTATGCTTTCCCACCCATTCCCCTCATCCCCAAAACACTCTTCAAGCTTCAGAGAGACAGGGGTCGTATGATCCTCATAGCGCCATGGTGGCCAGGCCAACCGTGGTATCCCCTGCTTCTACATCTCTCTCAAGCTGCACCTCTGGAGTTGGGTGTGCTCCAGATCTTCTCTCCCAAGAGAATGGGATGCTATGGCACCCGAATCCCCAGTCCCTGCATCTCGGGGCCTGGTTGCTGAAAGCTTAGACCTTCAGGATCTCAACCTTTCCCAACAGGTAAAAGATATCCTTCAGGCTTCTAGAAAACCTTCCACAAGATGCTCTTACGCCTTCGAGTGGAAACGTTTTACTAAATGGTTTTCACAGAAGTGGTTAAACCCCCTTATGATACCTTTGGAATCGATACCAGAGTATCTACTTCATTTATCAAATTCTGGTCTAAAGACCAATTCAGTAAGAGTCCATCTTAGTGCAATTACAGCTTCCTATAAACCTCTAAATGGACAACCAATTCTCTAGGACCAAGCAGGAAGTCAGTCCTCACATATGGGTGTCGACGGAGCCCTCGTGTGAAGCATTTCCCCAGCTTTCAAAGAAAGCCTTTGGAAATGCAGCGCGCTTCCACAGTCCCCTTCCCGCCCAAGGGTGCCAGCTTGCTCAGTCTTCTATTTTCCGCGGAGCCCGACGGACGTGTGTCCTAGTCACCCGGTTAAAAGTTGATTTTTCCTTTGAAGATTCGTGTTTTTTTGCCGGTTCGACGCTGGTTCCCCTTCACGCCTGGGCACAGAGCTGTTTTTTCGGTTTTTGTCCTTCGACACTAGCGTTCGCACTCTTTTTCTTTTTCACTGGCAGCCCGGTCGTTTGACCTTGCAGGGGGCCTTTTTCCCCCAATGGCTGCCAGCAGGTTCAAGAAGTGTGATCGGTGTAAGAAACTGATGTCTCAAATTGACGCACATGACTGCTGCCTCCGGTGCCTCGGGCCCGATCATGACCCGATGATCTGTGGCCCGTGTGGCAAAATGTCCTTGAAGGCGTTGAGGAGCCGTCAGCATCAGCGGGAAAGGATCTTCTCTGACTCCGCGTCTGGCCGGGCCCGGACTTCGTCAGAGGCCTCGACGTCTCGGGAGTCCGACCCCGAGCATCATCGGGGCTTCTCTGAGCAGGGGTCTCCCTCACGGGAACACAAAAGGAAGAAGAAACCCGCGAGGGCGGCATCGGTGGGCACTCTTGGTCCCTCGAGGGCCAGGTCGCATAGCCCTAACCGCCGTCCCGGGTCCTCTGAGCCGGAGAGGCCTGCAAAATTGCCTCGTGTGGAGCCGGAGTCCCCGAGTCACGTGAGTTCTGTAGTCCTTGTGGACTCTCCTCCGGGGGAGCCGACGTCGGGGCCGAGTCGGGGGCTGCTGAGTCTCCTGAGCTCGGACTCAGGTTGACGGCCTTGGAGAGCAGTTTGGCTGCCTTCATGGAACATCAGCGGGTGCTGATCGCCGGTCTGACCAGTGCATCTGCCCCAACCACCGGGACCTCGACGTCCAAGTCGACCCCAGAGGCCAAGCCAATCCTCGAGTCCATGCGGTCTCGAGTCGATCCTTGGCCGAGGTGGTCGACGCCAGTACCCTCGGCATCGGGGCGGATGGCATCGGTGCCTGCCCAGCTGGAGCCGTTTGATTCTTCCTTGGAAGGGTCGGGGTGGGAGACGGACGACGAGGAGTCCCCAGACACTTTTTGGACCCGGTGCGTCCCATCGGACTCACCGGAGTCCGAGCCTCGGAGAAGGTCCACCCTGGAGGATACCCGGTTCTCGGACTTTGTGAGGGATATGGCCAAGGCCTTGGCCTTCCCCGCGGATCCCGAGGAGGAGCCTCAAGCCGAAGAGCTCGAAGCCCTCCAGTATGACTCTTCCCCGAAGGAGGCCTTTACTGTACCGGTTCCTCCGATGCTTGAACAGCTGCTCTTCCGCATGTGGGAGGAACCGGCCTCGGCACCAGTTCTCAGCAAACGGGTCGATTCAATTTATCGAGTCCGTAAGAACCCTGGGTTCCAGAAGGCACAGGTGCCGCACTACTCCATGGTTGTGGAATAGGCCATGCATCGTCAGAAGACTCAGAAGATGCATTCCTCGATGCCCCCCAGCCGGGAGGCCAGGAACCTGGATGCCCTCG
Source organism: Ichthyophis bannanicus (assembly GCA_033557465.1). NCBI lineage: Eukaryota > Metazoa > Chordata > Amphibia > Gymnophiona > Ichthyophiidae > Ichthyophis > Ichthyophis bannanicus. The sequence goes on from CM066036.1 coordinate 329,381,002, forward strand.
GTAGAAAGTGCTTCCAGGGCTCTATGCTGGCGTGCCGTGTCCAGACTTACCAGCTGTACATGGGCATGTACCTCTGTGACCTGGCAAAGGAGATTGCCGGGTTCTCTGATGGCCTCTCCGAGGAACCTTTGCAGAGGTTCAAGGCTTTGTCATCGGGGATTCAAGAGTACTCGACGTTTATATCTCGAGCAGCCTATGATGGCTTTGAGGCTTCGGCCCAAGTAGCAGCGGCCGGCATCGGTGCACGCCGTCAGGCCTGGCTACAGTCATCGGACCTCGAGCCATGGGTTCAGGACAAGTTGGTCGATGTCCCTTGCCGGGGTGAGAACCTCTTTGGCAAACCCATGGTTGAAAAGGCTGCAGAAATCGAGACTGAGACTCTCACCAGGACAAGGCTGTCCAGAAAGACTTCTGCCCCTTCACAGAAGAAGAAGGGCTCGGGGAAAAAATCCTTTTACCCGAGGAAGGCCTCTGCCTACAAATCCTACTCTCAATTCCAGGCCTCTACAGCTCCCCAACAGGGTCAGCAGGCCAAGGGGCAGGGACATGGGCCCCGTAGGCCGAAGACCCCCAAGCCGCCGGCTCCTGCACAGCAGGGAGCGGGGTTTTGACTCCCACTGCATAGCCTCTCCCCCACAGCTGGCTCCACTCAGCACAGGGGGCCGGCTGACACTGTTCGCCCACAGATGGTCAGCTATAACAGGGAATACCCGGGTACTGTGCATAGTCTAAAAGGGCTCCTTGCTCCACTTCAACCAGTTACCTCCCTCCTATTTTCCAGGGGAGCCTCCAAGACTCCCTCTGCACAGGAACCTCCTCCTTCAGGAGTTGGCAAGTCTTCTACAGGAACAGGTGGTGGAACCGGTGCCTCACCACCTGATAGGAAGAAGCTTCTATTCCAAGTACTTTCTGGTACCAAAAAGGACAGGAGGCCTCAGGCCCATCCTAGACTTGCGAAATCTCAACAAGTTCATGGAGAGGGAAAAGTTCAAGATGCTTACCCTTGGAATACTGCTGCCCTACCTCCAGCAGGGAGATTGGCTATGCTCCTTAGACCTAAAGGATGCTTATACTCACATCCTCATTCATCCAGACCACAGACAATATCTCAGATTTGTAGTGGGAGGAAATCATTTTCAACACAGGGTACTTCCATTTGGCCTAACCTCCGCACCCAGATTTTCATCAAATGCCTGGCAGTGGTGGTGGCCTATCTCAGAAACCAGGGCATCTTTGTCTTTCCATACCTGGACGACTGGCTCATCAGGGGTCAGTCTCCACAGGAGGCCAGACAAGCCACTCTTCGCACTGTCTCTCTTCTTCAGCACCTGGGCTTCGTCATAAACTTCGCAAAGTCCACTTTGCTCCCCTCGCAGGACAGAGTTCATAGGGGCAAGGTTGGATACCTTACAAGCAATGGCTTATTTGCCTGGGGACAGGGCTCACAGAATGATGGCTGTGGCCCAGCAGTTTCACAGTGGATCTCTGGTCTCTGCCAGACATTTCCTGAGGCTTTTGGGACACATGGCATCCACGGTCCATGTAACTCCAGATGCTCGTCTGCATATGCAACCTGCTCAGTGGTGCCTCAGAGCTCAGTGGATACAGGCCACAGGAGACTTAAGAGACAGAGTAAGAGTGTCCAAACTACTAGCGGCCTCCCTGCAATGGTGGCTGCATCTCCCAAACCTGATCAAAGGGGTACCTTTCCAGGCACCACCACCACACACAGGTGCTGACGACCGATGCTTCTCTTCAAGGTTGGGCTGAACATTGCCAGGGGGCATGCACTCAGGGCCTCTGGTTCCCTTGGGAGGCCACACAGCAGATCAATCTGTTGGAGTTGCGAGCTATTCGATTGGCTCTGCAAACTTTCTCTCATGTCCTCTCTCACCAGTCTGTCTTGATTCAGACAGACAACCAAGTAGCAATGTTCTATGTGAACAAACAAGGGGGCACAGGATCCAGGCTTCTGTGTCAGGAAGCACAGCCCCTGTGCGCCTTTGCAGTCAAACAAGGCATGTTTCTCAAAGCAGTTTATCTATCTGGCCAAGAGAATTACCTGGCAGACAGGTTGAGCAGGATTCTACAGTCTCACGAATGGCATTTGAATCCCCTAGTGGTCCAGCAGATCTTCCTAAAATGGGGTCTTCCAACCATCGATCTCTTTGCCAGCCCACTGAACCGTCAGCTGCCCAGATTCTGTTCCAGACAACCGCATCCTCTGCGAATAGCAGCAGATGCCTTCCTAATCTCTATGGGCCTGCTGTATGCGTTTCCTCCAACGCCTCTAGTGGCCCGAACCCTATTCAAGGTTCTTCGGGACAGGGCCTCGCTGATCCTGGTAGCCCCCAGATGGCCGAGGCAACCGTGGTTTCCTCTCCTGCAGTTGGCGGTGGACACCCCACTCCCTCTGGGGGTGCAACCCGATCTCCTGTCTCAGGATCAGGGATCTCTCCTGCACCCCAACCTCCAGTCCCTCCATTTGATGGCCTGGCTGCTGAAAGGGTAGTTCTAGCCCCCTTACTTCTACCTAGGGAAGTGGAGGAGATGGTTTTGGCCTCTAGGAGACAATCCACCTGGAAATCTTATGCCCTCAAGTGGCGTAGGTTCTCCACCTGGTGTGCTCAGCGCCAAGAGAATCCATTTTCGTGCCTGGTAGCAGTGGTGCTGCAGTATCTGCTACACCTGTCGAACCTAGGCCTTTAATCCAACTCTGTTCGGGTCTACCTCAGTGCTCTGTCAGCGCACCACTCGCCGGTGGAAGGCCAGCCTCTGTCGGTCCACCCCTTAGTGACCCGCTTCCTCAGAGGCCTGCTTTTGCTCAAGCCTCCGATTCGTCCACCAGCCCCTGAGTGGGATTTGAATGTGGTCTTGCAACAACTTACTCGCCCAACGTTTTAGCTGATGGCTACCTGTCATTTACGCTTCCTTTCCTGGAAGGCGTTGTTCTTGGTGGCTCTTACCTCGGCCAGGCATGTGAGTGAACTACAGGCTCTGGTTTCTGATAGACTGTACACATGGTTCTATAGGAACAGGGTGGTCTTACGGACTCATCCTAAGTTCCTTCCAAAGGTTGTCTCCTCTTTCCACCTCAATCAGGAGGTGGTTCTCCCGACCTTCTTTCCCAGGCCGCATGCCAGCCGGGCTGAAATGGTCTTGCATACCCTAGACTGTAGGAGGGCGTTGTCTTTCTACATTGACCGTACGCAGGGGCATCGGAGGGCTGTTCAGCTTTTTGTATCTTTTGACCCTAATAAGCTGGGGTCACCTGTCTCCAAGCGTACCCTATCCATTTGGGTAGCAGACAGTATCGCCTGTGCGTACAGGGCAGCCGGCCTCTCCTTGCAGGGTCGAGTCACGGCCCACCGTGTCAGGGCAAAGGCTGCGTCAGTAGCTCATCTCCACTCTGTTCTGTTGGCAGACATCTGCCGGGCTGCTACTTGGTCTTCAAGCCAGACCTTTGTGGCCCATTACTGCCTCGAGAGGGAGTCTCGCAGGGACAGTGCTTTCGGACAGGCGGTACTCCGTAATCTCTTTGAGTTTTAGGCAACTCCTACCCTCCGGCCCTTGTGTTGGACTACCGTTCGGGGGTGTTCTCAGAGAAGATTCTTATCACGCATGCTGAGGCTCTAGAGGGAGCTTATTTTTTCAGCTTGGATTCTCGGTAGCCTAGAGCTTGGGAGTCCCATATGTGAGGACTGACTTCCTGCTTGGTCCTGGAGAAAGCTTAGCTACTCACCTGTAACAGGTGTTCTCCAGGAGCAGCAGGAATCGGTCCTCACGACCCTCCCTCCTCCCCTTGGAGTTGCAGTCCTATATATATCATTTTATTTTTTGCTGTCTTTTAGCTATGTCATCAGACTGAGCGATATGGCACCCTTGGGTAGGAAGGGGACCGCACATGTGTGCTGCATTCCCAAAGGCTTTCTTTGAAAGCTGGGGAAATGCTCCGCCCGAGGGCTCCATCGACGCCGACGTCACCCATATGTGAAGACTGATTCCTGCTGCTCCTGCAGAACACCTGTTACAGGTGAGTAACTACACTTTTCCTCTCATCCACTCATATCAAGATTTATTAGAGGTCTTCTATTAACAAAGCCTCCCATCAGGCCTCCTCCGGTGGCATGGGATTTAAACCTAGTTCTCGGGCAGCTCATGAAACCGCCCTTTGAACCTTTAGCCACTACAACCCTAAAGCTTTTGTCCTGGAAGTTCATCTTCATAATTGCAATCACCTCTGCATGTCGCATTAGTGAACTGCAAGCTTTAGTGGCTGATCCTCCTTATACTAGGTTTCACCATGATAAGGTTGTTCTCAGAACTCATCCATACCTTATGCCAAAGGTGTTTTTGCCTTTTCATTTAAATCATTCGATTTATCTTCCTGTATTCTTTCCGAGGCCTCATGCCTCTAATGCAGAAAGGAGCTTCATACTTTGGATTGTAAAAGAGCCTTGGCTTTTTACCTACAACGAACACAGCAACATAGAAGGTCTTCTCAACGTTTTATTGCTTTTGAGTCTAGTCATTTGGGACTTCCAGTCTCCAAAAGAACTCTATCCAAATGGATTGCACAATGCATATCCTTTGCTTATGAGAGTAAGAGTCTTCCTCTTCAAGGCCATGTCACAGCTCACAATGTGAGAGCCATTGTAGCCTCTATGGCTAACCTTCACTCTGTGTCTATTGATGACATTTGTCGAGCAGCCACCTGTGCTTCGGTACACACCTTTACAGCCCATTACTGCCTAGATAAAGCCTCCCGTCGGGATTCCTTCTTTGGCCAAACTGTTCTTCAAAATCTCTTTCAGACCTAATTCATCTCCTACCTACCAACTCTGATGGGATGCTAGAGATCCATGGGAGGAAGCATGGCCCACCTTACTATAGGTGTCAGCTTCCTGGGGCTATCTCCCTGGCATCTTCAGCTAGGGAGTCCCCATATATGAAGACTACATTCCTGCTTGTTCCTGGAGATAGCGTAGTTACTCACCTGTAACAGGTGATCTCCGGGAACAGCAGGAATTTAGTCTTCGCAATCCACCCACCTCTCCTAGGAGTTGTCTCTCTATCTCTCAGTCTCTTTTCTCTCTCCTACTATCCTTTTACTCAGCTACAAACTTAACTGAAGAGTGAAGTTGAAAAGGCAGGAAGGCAGTGCACATGTGCTGGGGGATGCTCCCAAAAGCGTTCCTATTGGACGCTGGGGAGCGTTCCCGCACAGGCTCCGTCGGTACCGACAATACCCATATATAAAGACTAAATTCCTTGCTGTTCCCGGAGATCACCTGTTACAGGTGAGTAACTACGCTTTCCGTTGACCTCCAAGAGATGGTCTCGGAGCCCTCGCCACCGTCAGTTAGTACTCGCTGTAAATCCCTTCCTGAAGACACGTCTTTTTCAGGAGTTTTTCTAAGACATGGCAGGTTGTCTTTCCATTCTGGCAGCATCTGAACCGGAACAGAGAGCAGAGGAACTGGAGATTCTCCAGTATCCCACAGTTCTCCCGGTACACCGGATCCTACATAACCTGATGCTCTGAATGTGGGACACCACCCTTACGGTTTCTCCCATAGCTCATTGGTTGGCTACCATGTATAGAGTGCCTGAATGGCCCGGTTTCCAAAAGCCACAGCTTCCACACTATTCTATGGTAGTGGAATCGGTGATGTACTGTATAAAAAGTGGTAAAAATCATGTATCCATTCCTCCAGGTAGGGAACTGAGGAATCTCTGTTTCTTTGCCTATTGCTCCTTCCAAGCATCAATGCTATCCAGTAGGATAAATCCATACATCCTTTACATGGGAATGTTCTTAAAGGTGCTTAATAAAGACTGGGAGGGATTTATCCCTTTTCTTCCAGAGGAGAAGCATCCAGCTTTCCAGGCTGTCTTGGCTCACAGCAAAAATGTCTCTAAATTTGTGAATAGAACTGCTTTTGACACTTTTGAGTCATTAAGCAGGGCTTCTTCTGTTGCCATAGTTGCAAGGTGTCTGGCTTGGCTCCAAGCTTCTGACTTGAATCAATGGATCCAAGACAAGTTGGGTAACATCCCCTGCACTGGTGAAAACCTGTTTGGGAAGAACTGACAGGAAAAGGCAGGAAAACTAGAAACAGATGATACAACGTTTAAGATGCTCTCCAGAAAGGCTTCTGATCATTCTAAAAAGAAGGCACCTAACAAGAAACCTTTCTATCCTAAAAAGAGGAGATTCTATCTTTCATACTCCCAGCCAGCCTATCAGGCTTCACAAAAACAATAGGGCCCTAAACAGGCTGAAAAAGCCCAGGCTAACCAAGCCCCACAGTAAGCCACTCAGCCAACTACTGCTACATCTAGGTTTTGATTCCTACATAGGGAGCACAGCCAGCCTTCACATATCAGAGCCTACCACCATCCCAAGAAGTCTTTCTCACTTTGCTCAGCACTGACATTTCATCACCACAGAGCAGTGGACTCTCAACATAATCCAGAGAGGTTACCAACTAAACTTCTGAGAGCTTCCTCCTCCCCACTTCAAGGGAGAGCTTCACGCCAAACCTCCCCTGGATGCACTGCTCATACAAAAGATAAACATTCTCCTTTCCCAAGGAGCCCTAGAACCAGTTCCAACAAACCAACTGTTCAAAGGCTTCTCCCCCTACTTTCTCATGCCAAAGAAGTCAGGAGACCACAGGCCCATTCTTGACCTCAGAGAGTTAAGCAAATTCCTCATCAAAGAGAAATTCAAAATGATCTCTCTGGGAACCCTTCTTCCCTACATACAGGAACAAGACTGGCTTTGTTCCCTAGACCTCAAAGAGGCCTATACTAACATCTTGATACATCCAGAGCAGACCATAGACAGTATCTTCGCTTCGCCTCTCAGGGCATCTATTACCAATACAGGGTCCTTCCTTTTGGTCTGGCATCTGCAGCAAGGATTTTCACAAAGTGCATGGTTGTCATAGCAGCTCATCTCCAGGAACAAGCAAGAATGTGGTCTTCACATATGGGTATCGTCGGTACCGACAGAGCCTGCATGGGAACGCTCCCCAGCATCCAATAGGAACGCTTTTGGGAGCATCCCTCAGCACATGCGCACTGCCTTCCCGCCTTTCCAACTGTCCCTCTTCAGTTCTTCATTTTCCACAGAGCCAACAGGATTCATACCCTGTCACCGCAGAAAATTTCTTCTTTAATCCTGTTTTCTTGTGGTTGCGCTTGCCTCTGCACGACGCCTACTGCTACCGCCGGTTCTTTTCTTCTAAAAAAAAAAAAAAAAAAAAAGAAAATCTGAATTGTTTCTCTACAGAAACTTTCTTTTTTAGTGCTAGGTGCCATTTTGGGCACTAGACCCCATTTTTCGTTAAAGATGGAAAAAACAGCTAGTGGTTTAAAGAAAAAAAACAAACAAACCCCCCCCCCCCCCCCAAAATGCACTAAGTGTGGCGGTACCATTTCTGTCACTGACACCCATGACTGGTGTCTTAAATGTTTAGGCCCTGACCATTCTCCATCTGAGTGTGTCTCTTGTATGGGAATGACTGAAAGAGGAAGACAGAACCGGGCTGCAAAGCTTGGTACCCTCTCTTCAGATGCCAGGTCCATTGCATCTACATCTTCAAGAGCCTCTTCTTCCTCCCATGGATTTCAGGTAACTAAACATAAAAGCCGGTCCTCAAAGGGTAGCTCTCCTGCAAAGCATCAAGAGGCCATTGGCATTGCCCTTGAGGGAACCACACTGGCAAAACAGCCCTGGTGGGAGGCTTGTGCCTCCAAAGCATCAATGGGGTTCCAGGATGTTCTTGAGACCTCGGCCTCAACAGAACTACTTGTGCCATGCTCAGGGGTCCCAGCTACCTTCACCGGTACCGATACCCAGGCTTCGGCAGGGTCGATAGACCAGAGATTCCTCGCTATCAAGCGCAGTATTGCAGCTCTCCTTACAGCTGCGGTACTGTTGACACCAATGGTTCAACGGGCACCGGTACCAGCACCGACAGTACCAGCCCCGGTGGGAATTCTTCCCATGCCGTCTTTGCCTGGCATCGAAAGATTGGTACCGGATCAACTCGGTACCGACTTCGATCGATACAGGACCATGCCTTACATGAACATCGTGATCAGAGATACTTTGAATCCTCCGATTCCGATAACTCTGATAATTCTGCTGGTACCAGAGTTTTTCTTCCAGAAGACTCTTCTTCTCCCCAACGCAGAATGTCGCCTCCAGAGGACATGTCCTTTCAGGATTTTATTCGTGATGTTGCCAAAGGCATTTCAATCACAGTAGCTCCTGAAAAGGAACCCAGAGCAAAGGAATTGGAAATTCTCCAATATCCTAAAGCTCCAAAAGGAGGTAGCCACTCTGCCCATTCATGAAATTCTTCATGATTTGATGCTCAGAATGTGGGAGACACCTTTGACCACATCTCCTCATTCTAGGAGACTCGATACCATAAGACTCAGCTGCCACACCATTCAATGGTAGTGGAGTCAGCCATGCGTAGGATGAAAAGTGCAAAGAGACATACTATCCAATCCTCCAGGTCGTGAATGCAGGACTCTTGATGCTTTTGGGCGTCAAACCTTTCAAGCTTCCATGCTTTCGGCTTGGATCAGCTCATATATCTTATATATGGGTATGTTCCTCAAGGAGGTCACAGGATATTTGGAGCTTATGAGCCCATTTCTCCCAGATGACAGACAACAAGACTTCCTTAAGCTTGTCAGGCATGCTCAAGATGTCTCCAAGTTTGTCAATCGTGCAGCCTTTGACTGCTTTGAATGCATCAGCAGAACCTCTGCTATTGCCATTGGTGCACGATGGATTGCCTGGCTTCAGGCATCAGACTTGGAGATTTTGGTACAGGATAATCCCTTGCACAGGAGAAAATCTCTTTGGCAGGAAAAGGCTAATGAGATAGATGCTGACAATATCACCTTAGATTGTCAAAATCTACAACCACTTCAGCGAAAAAGAAACCCTATAAGAAACCCTCTTTCAGCAAAAAGAGGAAGTTTTATCCATCCTATACCCAGCAAAGCCAAGCTCACAGTCAAGTTGCCCAAAATGGACAACAGCAATTCAAACAGCAGAAGAAGACAAAAGACCCGAGAGCTCAATCAGCTCCACAGGTTTCAGCCCCCTCAAGGGCTTTGACTCCTTCCTAGAGAGCTTAGCCTTCCTGCCTCTGAGGGGTCCAGAACCCCTAAATATTCCAGGCAGGCTGTGTCATTTTGCCAACAGATGGCACCAAATAACAGCAGAAAATTGGACTCTGTCCATTGTAGGAGAGGGGTACAGGCTTCATTTTCACACCATGCCCCCTCCTACAATCTTAAGGCAGTTCAATTTCCAGACATCTGCAGACAATCTGTTGGATCACGAGGTCTCAACACTTCTTGCCCAAGGGGCAATAGAGGAAGTACCCATTCTACTCCCCCTAGTTTCTTATTCCAAAGAAAACAGGGACACAGACCCATTCTAGACCTCAGAGAATTGAACAAATACCTCTTCCGAGAGAAGTTCAAAATGATATCTCCAGGAACAAGCAGGAATGAGTCTTCACATATGGGTACGTCGGTACCGACGGAGCCTGCGCGGGAACGCTCCCCAGCGTCCAGTCAGAAAGCTTTTGGGAGCATCCCACAGCGCCTGCGTGCTGCCTTCCCGCCTTTCCAACTGTCTCGCCTCAGTTGTTCTTTTTCCGCGGAGCCAGCAGGTCATGTTCCTGTCACCGCAGAAGAATTTCCTTATTTTTTCTTTATTTCTTTTCTGTACGCGTCTGCCTTCCTCGACGCTGTACCGGTACCGCCAGTTCTTATTCTTTTCTTTAAAAAAAAAAAAAAAAAACCTTCTATTTTTTCTTCAGGTGTACTTCAGTTTTGGGCCTTAGGCCCAAAACCTTCTTCCTTAAAAATGGAAAAACCTGCCTCAGGTTTTAAGAAGTGCACAAAATGTGGCGGTACTATATCCGTCACCGACACCCATGACTGGTGTCTCAAATGTTTAGGCCCTGACCATTCCATTAAAGATTGTGTGTCCTGTTCCATGATGTCTGAGAGGTCGACAGAACCGAGCTGCCAAGCTCAGTACCCTGTTTCCCTCTGATGCGGCTTCGGTGGCATCGACGTCTTCCAGGGCTGCTTCTTCCTCACATGGATCTCAGGTAACTAAACATAAATCCAGCCGGTGCTCGAAGGGCAAATCTCCTTCTAAGCATCGAGATGCCTCTGGTCTTGCCCTCGAGGATTCTGCACCGGCAAAATTACCCCGACGGGAGGCTTCGGCTTCTAAAGCATCATCGGGGTTCCAGGACGATCTAGATGGAGTGGCCTCAACAGATCTTCTGGTGCCATGCTCTGGGGTACCGGTGGCCTCCACCGGTACCGACTTCCAGGCATTGGCAGCGTTGATGGATTAGAGGATTCTGTCCATGGAACGCAGTCTGGCGGCATCGACACCCGTGGTACCGCAGCAGACTACTCTGCAGGTACCGGCTCCGGTATCGCCATCGGTACTGATTCCAGTACCGGTGGCATTGACATCGGCATCGGTGTCAGCCATACCGGTACCCTGCCCTCTGCAGCCCTCCGGTACCAATACCTCGGTACCGATGACTCCCGATACCGACCCCGGTCGGTATGGGTATTGGGCTTTGCAAGAGCATCCCGACAGACGATACTTCGATTCCTCTGATGACTCTGAGAATTCTGAAGAGTCTGTCGATGCAGCGATGCTTCTTCCACAGGAGGAGTCCTCTCCTAAACGAAGGATGTCTCCTCCAGAGGACTTGTCTTTTCAAGACTTTATCAGAGAGGTGGCTCGGGGTCTCTCTATCACAGTAGCCCCAGAGTCAGAGCCTAGAGCTAAGGAGTTAGATATTCTACAATATCCTAAAACTCCTAAAGAGGCAGCTACCTTGCCTATTCATGAGATTCTGTATGATCTCATGTTAAGGATGTGGGAAGCACCTCTCCTCACTCTCGCAGGTTGGACACCATGTATCGTGTCCCTCCTTGTCCTAGTTTCCATATAACTCAGCTTCCTCACCACTCTATTGTGGTTGAGTCTGCAATGAGAAAGATTAGAAGTGCCAAGAGACATGCCTCTAATCCTCCAGGACGTGAATGTAGAACCCTGGATGCTTTTGGTAGAAGAGTCTTTCAAGCTTCCATGCTTGCTGCAAGAATTAATTCTTATAGTCTCTACATGGGAATGTTCTTTAAAGAAGTCACTGACCATTTGCAGACTTTGAGTCCTTTTATGTCTGACAATAAAAGGCAAGAATTTCTCTCTGGGCTCAAGCATGCCCAGGATATCTCCAAATTCTCCAACCGTGCAGCTTTCGACTCCTTTGAATGCATAAGCAGAGCCTCAGCTATAGCTATAGATGCACGTAGGATTGCTTGGCTTCAAGCATCTGATTTGGAGAGCTGGGTCCAAGATGAGTTGGGAAATATTCCTTGTACAGGGGAAAATCTGTTTGGTAAGGATTGGCAAGCAAAAGCCAATCAAATGGATGCTGAAAATTCTGTTTTGGATAGACTATCCAAATCTACTGCTGCTCCTGCTAAGAAAAGGTTGTTCAAGAAAACACCTTTTTCTAAAAAGGGAAGATCCTATCCTGCCTATAGTCAGAGAGCATCTTCTGCAGCTCAGTTCCCTTCTAAACGTCAGCAATCCTCCAAACAGACCAAGGCCAAGGCTGCGAGGCCTGCTCCAGCCCAGCAGTCTCAGCCCCCTCAGGGCCTTTGTCTTTCTGCTAGAGAACTTAGCCTTCCTGGCTCTGGAAGGACCAGAGCCCTCCACCATTCCAGGAAGGTTATGTCACTTTGCTCCCAGATGTGGGCAAATCACAGCAGAGTATTGGACACTCTCCATCATAAGAGAGGGGTACAAACTTCATTTTTCCAGCTTGCCCCCTCTCACAAGAGTGCACCAGTTCAATTCTCCAACCTCCCTCCTCAGCCTATTAGAGCAGGAGGTTGCCACTCTTCTAGCCCAAGGGGCAGTAGAGGAAGTGCCTTCTCAACAACAAGGCACAGGGTTCTACTCCCCCTATTTTCTTATCCCAAAGAAAACAGGGGGCTTCAGACCCATTTTAGATCTCAGAGAGTTGAACAGATTCCTAGTCAAAGAAAAATTCAAGATGGTTTCTCTAGGAACTCTGCTGCCATACCTTCAGAGTCAGGATTGGCTTTGTTCTCTAGATCTCAAGGATTTTATTTATTTTATTTATTTAGACAGTTTTGTATACCGCCTTATCCTTCAATCAAAGCGGTCACAACACAATTGGGGGATACATTTAACACGCGGGGATATGAGAGACATACACTAATACTTACAGGGAACATGGGCAATGGAGGGTTAAGTGGCTTGCCCAAGACCACAAGGAGCATCTGTGGGACTAGAAACCCCAGTCCTTCCGGCCCAAGGCCCAAGGATGCGTACACTCATGTTCTCATCCATCCAACTCACAGAAGTTTCCTTCGGTTCCTTTTCCAGGAGAAGCACTATCAATACAGAGTGCTCCCCTTTGGCCTGGCCTCTGCACCAAGGGTGTTCACGAAATGCATGGCAGTGGTTGCTGCTTTTCTGCGCACCCTGGGAATATTTGTCTTCCCCTATCTATACGACTGGCTCATTCGAGCTCCTACTCAGTCAGAGGCCAAGACTGCTCTAACCTGCACGTTGTGTATCCTTCAGTACTTAGGGCTGGTAATAAACATCCCAAAATCCAATTTGATCCCTACTCAGTCCCTGGAGTTTATAGGGGCATTGCTGGATACCACAACGGCAAGGGCCTTTCTTCCCCAGGCCCGCTGCCTTCGCTTGATGCAGTTAGCTTCTCAAGCAGAGTTGAAACCCCTACTAACTGCTCGAGAAATGTTACAGTTGCTAGGCCATATGGCTTCCACCGTTCATGTGGTACCATATGCTCGCTTTCACATGAGAGCAGCTCAGTGGACTTTATCCACCCAATGGACCCAGGCATTAGGCTGCCTGTCAGACAAAATAGCAAACACAAGTCGCCTCATTTTGTCCCTCCAATGGTGGAAGTCCCCTCAAAACCTCTTGCTGGGGTGTCCTTTTCAACAGCCTCTACCCCAGGCAACTCTTAAAACTGATGCTTCTCCAATGTGCTGGGGAGCTCATCTTCAGGATCTCTCCACCCAGGGCATCTGGTCCCCACAGAAGACTTGCCTCCACATCAATCTTTTCGAACTCAGAGCAATCTTCCTTGCTCTACGAGTTTTCCACACCCTGCTCAGCCACAAGACAGTCCTTGTCCACACGGACAATCAGGTAGCCATGTTCTACCTAAACAAGCAGGGGGGAACTAGCTCTCTGTCGCTTTGCAACGAAGCTCTGCAACTATGGGCCCTCGCCAGAGAGCATCACATTCATCTTCTGGCAGTCTATCTTCCAGGGGTTCAGAACTCTTGGGCAGACAGACTGAGTCGAGTTCTGCTTTCACACGAGTGGTCCCTACCTATGGACCAGATGTCAAAAAGTTTTCAAATTTGGGGAACCCCGGACATAGACCTCTTTGCAAGTCCGTGGAATGCCAAACTTCCCCGGTTCTGTTCCAGAACTCCAGCTCAGGGGGCTCAGGCAAGCGATACTTTCCTCCTTCACTGGGGTCAAGACTTCCTGTATGCCTTTCCACCCATTCCCTTAATTCCCAAAACCCTATTCAAGCTTCAGAGAGACAGAGGCCACATGATTCTCATAGCTCCACATTGGCCATGGCAAGTGTGGTACCCTCTGCTTCTACATTTCTCTCTCAAGCTCCCTCCCTAGACTTATGGTCTGCTCCAGACCTCCTCTCTCAGGAGGACGGAAAATTGTGGCATCCCAATCCCCAGTCTCTGCATCTCAGGGCTTGGTTGCTGAAGGCCTAGATCTCCAGGATCTTCCTCTTTCTCAACAAGTGAAAGATGTTCTTCATGCTTCTAGAAAACCTTCCACTAGACGTTCTTACGCCTTCAAGTGGAAAAGGTTTACCATCTGGTGTTCTGAAAAGGGTCTTAACCCCCGGTCAATACCTTTAGAATTGTTACTGGAGTGTCTCCTGCATCTGTCTAATGCAGGCCTTAAGACAAATTCAGTAAAAGTCCATCTGAGTGCTATTGCAGCTTCACTTAAGCCTCTAAATGGACAGCCTGTTTCTTCTCATCCCCTTGTAGCAAGGTTCATGAGAGGCCTCCTTTTAACAAAGCCTCCCATTAGACCACCACCGGTGGCATGGGACTTAAATTTGGTTCTTGGACAGCTTATGAAGCCGCCTTTTGAACCTTTAGCTACTACCTCCTTGAAATACCTTTCTTGGAAGGTTATCTTTCTCATTGCAATCACATCAGCACGCCGCATCAGTGAATTGCAAGCACTAGTAGCTAATCCACCTTATACAAGGTTCCATCATGACAAGGTGGTCCTTAGGATTAATCCACATTTTATGCCTAAGGTGGTCTCGCCTTTTCACCTCAACCAAGAGGTCTACCTAAATGTCTTTTTTCCAGGGCCTCATGCATCAAGTGCAGAGAGGAATCTTCATACCCTGGACTGTAAAAGGGCTTTGGCTTTTTACTTACAGAGGACGCAGCAACATAGAAAGTCTTCCCAACTCTTTGTTGCTTTTGATCCTTCTCATTTGGGACAACCAGTCTGCAAGAGAACTCTTTCCAACTGGATTGCCCAATGTATTTCTTTCGCCTATCAGAGCAAGAACATTTCTCTGGAGAACCATGTCACAGCTCACAATGTGAGAGCCATGGCAACCTCAATGGCTCATCTGAACTCTGTGTTTATCGATGACATCTGTCGAGCAGCCACTTGGGCCTCAGTTCATACCTTCACAGCCCATTACTGCTTAGACAAGGACTCCCGCCGGGATGCCTTGTTTGATCAGGCTGTTCTCAAACACCTGTTCCATGCTTAATCAACCCTTACCCACCATCCCTCATGGGATGCCAGAGATCCAGGTGGGGAAGGGCATCCCTGTTCTAGGGGACACACAACTTCTGGGCTCTCTCCCTGGCATCAAAAGCTAGGGAGTCCCCATATGTGAAGACTCATTCCTGCTTGTTCCTGGAGATAGCACAGTTACTTACCTGTAACAGGTGATCTCTGGGAACAGCAGGAATAAGTCTTCACAACCCACTCACCTCCCCTAGGAGTTGTCTCTCTCTCTCTATCTCTCTTCCTTTCCCCCTCTCTCCCTCTTTGTCTCAGCTATAAAACTCAACTGAGGAGAGACAGTTGGAAAGGCGGGAAGGCAGCACGCAGGCGCTGTGGGATGCTCCCAAAAGCTTTCTGATTGGACGCTGGGGAGCATTCCCGCGCAGGCTCCGTCGGTACCGACGTACCCATATGTGAAGACTTATTCCTGCTGTTCCCAGAGATCACCTGTTACAGGTAAGTAACTGTGCTTTCTCTAGGGACTCTTCTGCCATACCTTCAAAGTCAGGATTGGCTGTGCTCTCTAGACTTAAAGGGTGCATATACTCACATTCTGATCCATCCAGATCACAGAAAATTCTTACAATTCCTTTTCAAGGGATAACACTTCCAATACAGGGTTCTTCCCTTTGGTCTGGCTTCCGCACCAAGAGTATTCACGAAATGCATGGCAGTAGTATCTGCATTCCTGCGAAACCTAGGGATTTTCGTCTTCCCTTACTTGGACGACTGGCTCATTCGAACTCCCACGGTTGCAGAGGCCAGCTCTGCACTGTCTCGCACAATGTGAATCCTCCAATGTTTGGGATTCATAATAAACTTCCCAAAATCCCAACTTGTTCCTTCCCAGTCTCTGGAGTTCATAGGAGCCTGTCTAGATACCAGACAGTCGAGGGCTTTCCTTCCACAGGCCCGGTGTCTTCGCATAATGCAACTAGCTTCTCAAGCAGCGGGAAAATCCTCCCTAACTGCTCGAGAACTGCTGCAGTTACTGGGACACATGGCATCCATAGTCCATGTAGTTCCCTATGCTCGCCTCCACATACGAGCAGCCAAGTGGACCCTATCCACACTGTGGACGCAGCCACAGGATGTTTGTCAGACAAGATAGCAAACTATCATCGGCTGATCTTGTCCCTCCAATGTGGCAATCACTGGAGAATCTTTCAGTGGGGTCTCCTTTCCAACAACCCCTATTCCAGGCCATCCTAAAAACAGATGCATCACAGGTGGGTTGGGGAGCACATCTGCATCATCTCTCTACCCAGGGCACCTGGACTCCACAGGAGGCTTGTCTTAACATTAACCTCTTGGAATTAAGAGCAATCTATTTAGCTCTTCGAGTATTCCATGCCCAGCTCAGCTACAAGACAGTCCTAGTCCAGACGGACAATCAAGTAGCCATGTTCTATGTGAACAAGCAGGGCGGGACAGGCTCTCTGTCGTTATGCAAAGAAGCTTTACGACTTTGGGCCCTCGCCAGAGAGCATCAAATCCACCTTCTCGTGGTATATCTTCCAGGCATTCAAAACCTTTGGGCAGACAAACTCAGCCGAGTACTGCTGCCTCCCGAATGGTCTCTCCACCTAGACCAGGTGACAAAGATATTTCACATCTGGGGGACTCCAGACATAGACCTCTTTGCAAGTCCACTGAATGCCAAACTTCCCCGGTTCTGTTCCAGGATTCCGGCTCACAATTGCCAGGCAAGGGATGCCTTCCTCCTTCACTGGGGTCAGGACTTCCTCTATGCCTTCCCATCCATTCCCCTCATCCCCAAAACACTCTTCAAGCTTCAGAGAGACAGAGGTCGTATGATCCTCATAGCGCCACAGTGGCCACGCTAAACGTGGTATCCCCTGCTTCTACATCTCTCTCAAGCTGCACCTCTGGAGTTAGGCTGTGCTCCAGATCTCCTTTCCCAAGAGAGCAGGACGCTATGGCACCCGAATCCCCAGTCCCTGCATCTCACGGCCTGGTTGCTGAGAGCTTAAATCTTCAGGATCTCAACCTTTCCCAACAGGTAAAGGATATCGTTCAGGCTTCTAGAAAACCTTCCACAAGACGCTCTTACACCTTCAAGTGGAAACGTTTCACTATATGGTGTTCCCAAAAGGGGTTAAACCCCCTGGTGATACCTTTGGAGTCGATACTAGAGTATCTGCTTCATTTATCAAATTCTGGTCTAAAGACCAATTCAGTAAGAGTCCATCTTAGCGCAATTACAACTTCTTATAAGCCTCTGAATGGACAACCAATTTCCTCTCATATTCAGATTTATGAGAGGTCTTCTTTTAACAAAACCTCCCATCAAACCACCACCAGTGGCGTGGGATTTAAATCTAGTTCTCGGGCAGCTCATGAAACCGCCTTTTGAACCTTTAGCCACTACTGCCCTAAAGTTATTGTCCTGGAAGGTCATCTTCCTAATTGCAATCACCTCTGTACGTCGCATTAGTGAATTGCAAGCCTTAGTGGCTGATCCTCCTTACACTAGGTTTCACCATGATAAAGTTATCCTCAGAACTCATCCACACGTTATGCCAAAGGTGGTTTCACCTTTTCATTTAAATCAAGCTATTTATCTTCCTGTATTCTTTCTGAGGCCTCATGCCTCTAATGCAGAGAAGAACCTTCACACTTTGGACTGTAGAAGAGCATTAGTCTTTTACCTACAAAGAACACAGCAACATAGAAAGTCTTCTCAAATTTTTATTGCTTTTGATTCTAGTCATTTGGGACTTCCAGTCTCCAAGAGGACTTTATCCAAATGGATTGCACAGTGCATATCCTTTGCTTATTGAGAGTAAGAGTCTGCCTCTTCAAGGCCATGTCACAGCTCATAATGTGAGAGCCTTGTCAACCTCTATAGCTAACCTTCACTCTGTGTCTATTGATGACATTTGTCGAGCAGCCACCTGGGCTTCGGTACATACCTTTACAGCCCACTACTGCCTAGATAAAGCCTCCCATCGGGATGCCTTCTTTGGCCAAAATCTCTTTCAAACCTAACACAGCTCCTACCCACCAACCCTGGTGGGATGCCAGAGATCCATGGGAGGAAGCATGGCCCACCTCACCATAGGAAGCAGCTTCCTGGGGTCATCTCTGTGGCATCTTCAGCTAGGGAGTCCCCATATGTGAAGACTACATTCCTGCTTGTTCCTGGAGATAGCGTAGTTACTCACCTGTAACAGGTGATGTCTGGGAACAGCAGGAATTTAGTCTTCACAACCCACCCACCTCCCCTAGGAGTTGTCTCTCTATCTCTGTCTCTTTCCTCTCTCCTTCTATCCTTTCACTCAGCTACAAACTTAACTGAAGAGGGACATTTGGAAAGTCGAGAAGGCAGCGCACATGTGCTGAGGGATGCTCCCAAAAGCGTTCCTATTGGACGCTGGGGAGCGTTCCCGCACAGGCTCCGTCGGTACCAACAATACCCATATGTGAAGACTAAATTCCTGCTGTTCACGGAGATCACCTGTTACAGGTGAGTAACTACGCTGTACCGACGGAGCCTGCACGGGAACGCTCCCCAGCGTCCAATAGGAATGCTTTTGGGAGCATCCCTCAGCACATGCGTGCTGCCTTTCCAACTGTCCCTCTTCAGTTCTTCATTTTCCACGGAGCCGACAGGACACATACCCTGTTACCAATGTTCCCTCTAATTTTCTGTAGGCTGTGTGCGCATAAAATATCAGCTGTGTGCAGCTTTTGAAGGAAGGTTAAATTTTTGTGCGCCACATAACGACACTCGGAGTTATATACTTTAAAATTTGACTACATATCAGAATACAGTATGTACACCACATTGATTTTAATCAAATTAAATGAAAATAGACGATTACTAAATGAAGCGGGAAATTTCTAGTAATTACAATCATAACTTTAAAATTTTAAGACGTCTGTGTTGTTTTCTATCAGAATCAGAGCCATAATTTTTGTGTGCTCTGTTGTAAAGTATGTGCACTCGCTCGGCGAGGTGTGTGCGCACAGCTTAGAGGGAACACTGCCTGTCACCGCAGAAAATTTCTTCTTTAAACTTGTTTTCTTGTGGTCGCGCCTGCCTCCGCACAACACCTACCGGTACCGCCGGTTGGTTCGTTCGTTCGTTTTTTTCTAAAAAAAAAAAAATATATATATATATAATTTTTTTTTTTTTTTTTTTAACTGTTTCTCTTCAGAAACTTTTTCTTTTGGTGCTAGGCGTATGTATCCTAACCTTTTTGCAAATAACATCTATAAATAGCAATGTCAGCTCGCTGACATTCCCCTGTAAATCCAGTAGTATACAAAAGTATACACCCTGTAAATAGTTTTAACAACTTACTGTTCTGTTTTATGTAAAAAGTTAAAAAGTTATATGTAAAAAGTTAAAAAGTTCTTGTTCTATGTAATGTTATACGAATGTATACAATCGTTCCATGTAAACCGCCCCTGATCTCTGGAAGGGGCGGTATAGAAGAAATAGATAAATAAAATAAATAAATAAAATTAGGCCCCATTTTTCTTAAAAGATGGAAAAACCAGCTAGTGGTTTTAAAAAATGTACTAAGTGTGGCGGTACCATTTCCGTCACCGACACCTATGATTGGTGTCTCAAATGTTTAGGCCCTGAGCCCTTGACCATTCTCCATCTGAGTGTTCCTCCTCTATGGGGATGACAAAAAAGAGGAAGACAGAACCGAGCTGCAAAGCTCGGTACCCTCTTTTCTTCAGATACCAGGTCCACTGCATCAACGTCTTCAAGAGCCTCGTCTTCCTCCCATGGATCTCAGGTAACTAAACATAAGAGCCAGTCCTCAAAGGGTAGCTCTCCTTCAAAGCATCGAGAGGCTGTTGGCATTGCCCTAGAGGAAACTACACCGGCAAAACAGCCCTGGCGGGAGGCTTCGGCCTCCAAAGCATCAACGGGTTTCCAGGATGTTCTCAAGACTTCAACCTCGGCAGAACTACTGGTGCCATGCTCAGGGGCTCAGGCCGCTTTTACCGATACCGATACCCAGGCATTGGCAGCGTTGATAGACCAGAGATTCCTCGCTATCGAACGCAGTCTTGCAGCTCTCCTTACAGCTGCGGTACCATTGATACTGGGGGTTCAACAGGCACCTGTACAGATACCGGTACCAGCACCGATGGTTCAACAGGCACCGGTACCAATGCCAGTACCAGCATCGGTACCAGCACTGACGGTACCGGGCCCGGTGGGAATCCTTCCGATGCCGACTTTTTCTGGCATCACCAGACCAACTCGATACCGACTTCGATCAATACCGGGACCGTGCTTTGCATGAACATCGGGATTAGAGATACTTTGAATCCTCCGATTCCGATGACTCTGATAATTCTGCTGGTACCAGAGTGTTTCTCCCGGAAGACTCTTCTCCCCAACGCAGAATGTCTCCTCCGGAAGACATGTCTTTTCAGGATTTTATTCGTGATGTGGCCTGAGGCCTTTCAATCATGGTAGCTCCTGAAAAAGAACCTAGAGCAAAGGAATTGGAAATTCTCCAATACCCTAAGGCTCCCAAGGAGGAGGCAGCCATTCTGCCCATTCATGAAATTCTTCATGATTTGATGCTCAGAATGTGGGAGACACCTTTGACCACATCTCCTCATTCTAGGTCCTGGTTTTCAAAAGACTCGGCTGCCACACCATTCAGTAGTACTGGAGTCAGCCATGCGTAGAATGAAAAGTGCAAAGAGACATGCATCCAGTCCTCCAGGTCGTGAATGCACGATTCTTGACGCTTTTGGGCGTCAGACTTTTCAGGCTTCCATGCTTTCAGCTAGGATCAGCTCATATATTTTATATATGGGAATGTTCCTCAAAGAGGTCACAGGAGATTTGGAGCTTTTGAGCCCCCTTCTCCCTGATGACAAACGACAGGACTTTCTTACTCTTGTCAAGCATGCTCAGGGTGTCTCCAAGTTTGTAAACCGTGCAGCCTTTGACTGCTTTGAATGCATCAGCAGAACCTCTGCTATTGCCATTGTTGCACGTCGGATTACCTGGCTTCAGGCATCAGACTTGGAGATTTGGATACAGGATAAATTGGGAAAAGTCCCTTGCACAGGAAAAAACCTCTTTGGCAAGAATTGGCAGGAGAAGGCTAATGAGATAGATGCTGACAATATCACTTTAGATAGATTGTCAAAATGTACAGCCACTCCAGCCAAAAAGAAACCCTATTAAAAACCCTTTTTCAGCAAAAAGTTTTATCCGTCCTATACCCAGCAATGGCAAGCTCAGGGTCAAGTTGCCCAGAAGCGTCAACAACAACAATCCAGACAAAAGAAGCTCCACAGACCCAGCCCCCTCAAGGGCTTTGACTCCTTCATAGCCTTCCTGCCTTTGAAAGGTCCTGAACCCCTAAACATTCCAGGCAGGTTGTGTCATTTTGCCAACAAATGGCACCAAATAACAGAAAACTGGACTCTGTCCATTGTGGGAGAGGGGTACAAGCTTAATTTTCACGGTATGCCCCCTCCTACAATCGTAAGACAGTTCAATTCCCAAACCTCTCCAGACAATCTACTGGATCAAGAGGTCTCAACACTCCTTGCTCAAGGAGCAATAGAGGAGGTGCCCATTCTTCAGCAGGGTGCAGGGTTCTACTCCCCCTATTTTCTTATCCCAAAGAAAACAGGAGGACACAGACCCATTCTAGACCTCAGAGAATTGAACAAATATTTGTTCCAAGAAAAGTTCAAAATGATTTCTCTGGGAACTCTTCTGCCATACCTTCAAAGTCAGGATTGGCTTTGTTCTTTAGATCTAAAGGATGCCTATACTCACATTCTGATCCATCCAGATTACAGGAAATTCTTACGATTCCTTTACAAGGGAAAACATTTCCAATACAGGGTTCTTCCCTTTGGTCTGGCTTCGGCACCAAGAGTATTCACGAAATGCATGGCAGTAGTAGCTGCATTTCTGCGAACCCTGGGGATATTCGTCTTCCCTTACTTAGACGACTGGCTCATTCGAGCCCCCACGGTTCCAGAGGCCAGCTCTGCACTGTCTCGCACAATGCGAATCCTTCAATACTTGGGATTGGTCATAAACCTCCCAGAATCCCAACTTGCTTCGTCTCAGTCCCTAGAGTTCATAGCGTCTAGATACCAGACAGTCAAGGGCTTTTCTCCCACAACCCCGCTGTCTTCGTATAATGCAGCTAGCTTCTCAAGCAGCAGTTTAGTCCTCCCTAACTGCTTGAGGACTACTACAACTACTGGGACATATGGCATCCATGGTTCATGTGGTTCCCTATGCTTGCCTTCATATGCGAGCAGCCCAGTGGACCCTATCCACACAGTGGACGCAGGCCACAGGACGTCTGTCGGACAAGATATCAAACTCACAACGACTGACCTTGTCTCTACAATGGTGGCAATCACTGGAAAATCTTCTAGTGGGGTCTCCTTTCCAGCAACCCCTACTACAGGCCACCCTAACAGATGCATCACAGGTGGGATGGGGAGCACACCTGCATCATCTCTCTTCCCAGGGTACCTGGACTCCACAGGAGGCTTGTCTTTGCATAAATTTCCTGGAACTCAGAGCAATCTATCTAGCTCTTCGAGTATTCCATGCCCAGCTCAGCTATAAGACAGTCCTAGTCCAAACGGACAATCAAGAAGCCATGTTCTACGTGAAGAAGCAGGGGCAAACAGGCTCTCTGTCATTATGCAACGAAGCTTTATGACTATGGGCCCTCACCAGAGAGCATCAAATTCACCTTCTCGTGGTATATCTTCAAGGCATTCAAAACCTTTGCGCAGACAAACTCAGCCGAGTACTGCTGCCTCACGAATGGTCTCTCCACCTTGACCAGGTGACAAAGATATTTCACATCTGGGCGACTCCACACATAGACCTCTTTGCAAGTCCACTGAATGCCAAACTTCCCCGGTTCTGTTCCAGAATTCCGGCTCAAAATTGCCAGGCAAGGGATGCCTTCCTTCACTGGGGTCAAGACTTCCTCTATGCCTTCCCACCCAATTCCCTCATCCCCAAAACACTCTTCAAGCTTCAGAGAGACAAAGGTCGTATGATCCCCATAGCGCCAGGGTGGCCACGCCAGACGTGGTATCCCCTGCTTCTACATCTCTCACGTTGCACCTCTGGAGTTAGGCTATGCTCCAGATCTCCTCTTCCAAGAGAACGGGATGCTGTGGCACCCGAATCCCCAGTCCCTGCATCTCAGGGCCTAGTTGCTGAAAGCTTAGACCTTCAGGATCTCAATCTTTCCCAACAGGTAAAGGATATCCATCAGGCTTCTAGGAAACCTTCCACAAGACGCTCTTACGCCTTCAAGTGGAAACGTTTCACTATATGGTGTTCACAAAAAGGGTTAAACCCCCTTATGATAACTTTGGAATCAATACTAGAGTATCTACTTCATTTATCAAATTCTGGTCTAAAGACCAATTCAGTAAGAGTCCATCTTAGTGCAATTGCAGCTTCCTATAAGTCTCTAAATGGACAACTGATTTCCTCTCATCCACTCATATCAAGATTTATGAGAGGTCTTCTATTAACAAAGCCTCCCATCAGGCCACCACTGGTGGCATGGGATTTAAACCAAGTTATCGGGCAGCTCATGAAACCGCCTTTTGAACCTTTAGCCACTACATCCCTAAAGCTTTTGTCCTGGAAGGTTATCTTCCTGATTGCAATCACCTCTGCACGTCACATTAGTGAATTGCAAGCTTTAGTGGCTGATCCTCCTTATACTACGTTTCACCATGATAAGGTTGTACTCGGAACTCATCCACGCTTTGTCAAAGGTGGTTTCGCCTTTTCATTTAAATCAATCAATTTATCTTCCTGTATTCTTTCTGAGGCCTCATGCCTCTAATGCAGAAAGGAACCTTCATAATTTGGATTGTAAAAGGGCCTTGGCTTTTTACCTACAAAGAACACAGCAACATAGAAAGTCTTCTCAACTTTTTATTGCTTTTGATTCTAGTCATTTGGGACTTCCAGTCTCCAAGAGAACTCTATCCAAATGAATTGCACAATGCATATCCTTTGCTTATGAGAGTAAGAGTCTTTCTCTTCAAGGCCATGTCACAGCTCACAATGTGAGAGCCATTGTAGCCTCTATGGCTAACCTTCACTCTGTGTCTATTGATGACATTTGTCGAGCAGCCACCTGTGCTTCGGTACACACCTTTACAGCCCATTACTGCCTAGATAAAGCCTCCCGTCGTGATTCCTTCTTTGTC
The DNA here is from genome assembly GCA_033557465.1 of Ichthyophis bannanicus. Classification (NCBI taxonomy): domain Eukaryota; kingdom Metazoa; phylum Chordata; class Amphibia; order Gymnophiona; family Ichthyophiidae; genus Ichthyophis; species Ichthyophis bannanicus. Next base: position 329,405,192 of record CM066036.1, read on the forward strand.
CAAACTGTTCTTCAAAATCTCTTTCAGACCTAATTCAACTCCTACCCACCAACTCTGATGGGATGCTAGAGATCTATGGGAGGAAGCATGGCCCACCTTACTATAGGTGGCAGCTTCCTGGGGCTATCTCCCTGGCATCGTCAGCTAGGGAGTCCCCATATATGAAGACTACATTCCTGCTTGTTCTTGGAGATAGCCTTAGTTACTCACCTGTAACAGGTGATCTCCGGGAACAGCAGGAAGTTAGTCTTCACAACCGACCCACCTCTCCTAGGAGTTGTCTCTCTATCTCTCTGTCTCTTTTCTCTCTCCTACTATCCTTTCACTCAGCTACAAACTTAACTGAAGAGTGAAGTTGAAAAGGCAGGAAGGCAGTGCACATGTGTTGGGGGATGCTCCCAAAAGCGTTCCTATTGGACGCTGGGGAGCGTTCCTGCACAGGCTCCGTCGGTACCAACGATACCCATATATAAAGACTAAATTCCTTGCTGTTCCCAGAGATCACCTGTTACAGGTGAGTAACTACGCTTTCCGTTGACCTCCATATGTGAGGACTGATTCCTGCTGCTCCTGGAGAACACCTGTTACAGGTGAGTAACTACTCTTTTTGCCAAGAGGTGGCAACAGATAACATCAGAGCATTGGACTCTCTCCTCAGCCTACAACCCCTCATACTCCCCAACGCAAGCCCCAGACCTAGAAGAAAGACCACAGCTGATACACTCAACACCCCAAACAACTACACAAAAGCATGCAAATCCACCACACAAAGAGCCCTATCACTGGCGGCTCCAACAATATGGAACACACTCCCAGATGAGCTACGGTCAACTGAAGATCCAAAGGTGTTCCGAAAACACCTAAAGACATTGCTCTTCACCGAATACTATGGCCCAAGCAAGTAACCAGACCATACAGACTCAGACCAACCACAGATCAGAACCACAGATTCGATTGAAGATCAACCACAGCAAGCTGCAGAAACAGCAAACCCTTGTATATAACTGTAAAAAGCACATGTTGTAAATAGATCACGATAATCAACACACTTGCACCCATGCACCCTCACTGTACATAAACTAACTCACACACACTCCATTACCACTGATTGTTTGATGTGCACACCGCCTTGATTGAAGGATAAGGCGGGATAGAAATACCCTTTAAATAAATAAAATAAAATTAAATAATGACAGAGGGGTACAAACTCCACTTCCACAGATATCCTTTTGGCCTCAAGGAAACCTTCCAGAAGGCGGGCTTATGCCTTTAAGTGGAAAAGGTTCTCTACCTGGTGTTCAAAGAAGGAACTTAATCCTTTTTCAGTTCCCGTAGAGGCGTTACTGGAGTATCTACTTCATCTTTAATTTTCTGGTCTCAAGACTAACTCAGTAAGAGTCCACCTTAGTGCCATTGCGGCTTTCCACAAGCCCTATAATGGCAACCTGTCTCCTCTCAGCTGCTTGTAGCACGGTTTATGAGGGGGTATATTCTTAACTAAGCCTCCCATTAGCCACCACCCTGGCATGGCACTTAAATCTTGTCCTCAGACAGCTCATGAAGCCACCCTTCGAGCCCTTAGCCACTACATCCCTGAAGCTTCTTTCGTGGAAGGTAATCTTCTTAATTGCCCCTCACTTCTGCAAGATGCATCAGTGACCTACAAGCTTTAGTGTCTAATCCACCTTACACAAGATTCCACCATGATAAAGTAGTCCTTAGGACTCATCCTCACTTTATGCCAAAGATAGTTTTGCCTTTTCATTTAAACCAGTCAATTTATCTTCCTGTCTTCTTCCCTAGGCCTCGTGCCTCGAGTGCAGAAAGGAATCTTCATACACTAGATTGTAAAAGAGCTTTAGCCTTTTATCTTCAGAGAGCTAGAAAGGCTTCTCAGCTTTTTGTTGCCTTTGATTCCATCCACCTGGGGTTACCAGTCTCCAAGAGACCACTCTCCAGGTGGATTGCAGACTGCATATCCTTTACCTATGAGAGTAAGGGATTTTCTCTCGAAGGCCATGTCACAGCTCACAATCTTAGAGCAATGGCTGCCTCTATGGCCAACCTTCACTCGGTATTCATCGATGACATTTGCAAAGCAGCCACTTGGTCCTCAGTCCACACCTTTGTGGCCCATTACTGTTTAGACAAGGACTCCCGTTGGGATGCCTTGTTTGGCCAGGCTGTTCTCCAGCATCTCTTTCAGACTTAGAACAACTCCTACCCCCCATCCCGGGTTTCGATACCAGAGATCCTTGGTAGGAATCATGACCCACCTCAGCCTGGGTTTAGGTGCTCTATGGAGTCATCTCCCTGGCATCTCGAAGCTTGGGAGACCCCATATGTGAAGACTACATTCCTGCTTTTCCTGGAGATAGCGTAGTTATTCACCTGTAACAGGTGATCTCCGGGAGCAGCAGGAATTGAGTCTTCACAACCCTCCCACCTCCCCTAGGCATTGTATTTCTATCTCTCTCTCTCCTTTCATTCTCTCCTTTTGTCTCAGCTACAAACCCGAAGAGGGAGAGTTGGAAAGGCGGGAAGGCAGCAGCGCAGGCGCAGTGGGATGCTCCCAAAAGCTTTCCTATAGGACACTGGGGAGCATTCCCACACGGGCTCCATCGGTGCCGACAATACCCTTATGTGAAGACTCAATTCCTGCTGTTCCTGGAGATCACCTGTTACAGGTGAGTAACTATGCTTTATCCGCCATTGCAGCCTCCCACCATAGATTAGGGAACCGCCCTGTCTCGTTGCACCCCTTAGTGACCAGATTTATGTGTGATCTTCTCCTGACCAAGCCGCCTTTCCATCCACCTCCCACCCCATGGGATCTAAATGTCCTTGCACAACTCATGCGCAGTCCTTTTGAATCAATGGGGTCAGCTCTGTTAAAGTATGTAACATGGAAGCTTCTCTTCCTCATAGCAGTTGCCTCAGCTCGTAGAGTCCGTGAACTGCAAGCTTTGGTAAGCTAAGCGCCATATACAACTTTTCACCATGACAAGGTGGTCCTTCGCACACATCCTAAGTTCTTGCCAAAGATCGTCCCCTCCTTCCACCTGAACCAATCAGGGTCGCTACCAACTTTCTTTCCAAGGCCCCATGCATCTCCCAGCTGAGGCAAAACTTCATACTCTAAATTGCAAGAGAGCGTTGGCGTTCTATCAAGACCACACTAAGGACTATCGCCAATCCACTTAGTTGTTTGTCTCCTTTGACCAAAGTCATCTTGGAACACCAATATCCAAAAGAACACTTTCAAAATGGTTAGCAGATTGCATATCCTTTATTTATTCGCAAGCTTGACTGTCTCTCCCACACCGTGTGACTACTCATATTGTCAGAGCCATGGCAACTACTGTAGCTAACCTTCGCTCTGTCCTTATCTCAGAGATCTGCTGAGAGGCAACATGGTCTTCTCTACATACCTTCTCAGCGCACTGTTGTCTGGACAAACACTCCAGAGCTGATGCTCAATTCAGACAAGCTGTTCTGCGTAACCTTTTCTAAAATTTGGACAACCCAACCGACTACCTCGCAAGGAGTGCTCTGAACGAGCTGAGTCTGTCGGATTCCTGCTGCAACCTCTAGCTGTACTGGGATTTTTTTCTCTCTGTTGTCTTGGGCTAGGGAATCCCATATGTGAAGACTGACTTCCTGCTTGTTCCTGGAAATAGCATAGTTCCTTATGGTCCCTCCAGTCTAGTCCCGAAATCTCTGGGGTTAAGCACCTCCTCCCGCAGCCTGGAGACAGCCTGTCACTCTTTTGATGACACTGGTATAATAGCCCAGGAACCGCCTTCTTGATCCAGTAATGTCAGTCTCCAAGCAGCTGGAGGACTAGTGAGCCTAGAGGTTTCGGGACTCACTGGAGGAATAAATAAGGAGAACCAGGGTAGAATAGGAAATACTAGTATTTAGGAGAATAGGTTGTTTTAAAAAAAAAATCCTGATTGAATAAAGAAAGGCTGATCTGCTGCAAAACGGCTTCCCCCCCCCCCCCTCCTGGTTAGTCAATGTGGTGCTGGGAAGTGTGTGGGAGGGGGCAGAGGGGCCTCCGACTCCTGAACCCGCTATAGGGGTGAGGAGTCGTGAGTCGCCGCATCGGAAGATGACGAGAAGCAAGGCAGAAGCGGCATGCAGCAGCGGAGCTTTTTGTGGCTGATTTCCCCGATGCTGAAGCCACTCGGTAGAGGAAAGGCTGAGTGTCGGGGTGTTTGCCGGTGATCGCGGAAGCTGCAGTGCGAGCACAGAGGTGAGCGGATCACACAGGTGGCAGGGAAATGGTAGCGGACAGTTTTCTGAGGCAGGCGCTGTGGGGACGTAGGCCCAGGCCATGTGGCAGTCGCGAGGGGGCACTTTGAGCGCCAAATTGCCTGAGGATAAGTAGGTTTAGCTTAACCGTTTTTGGGCGTTTTTTTTTTTAGAGAGCTCGGCTGAAATCGGAGCTCCATTCAATGTCATTTAAGGTCAGATTTAAAAAAAAAAGAAAAGACACGGAGTAGTGTTGCCTGAGGTGTAGGGATTACAGGCCAGGAAAACATGCCTTCTAAGCCGCAATGCTTAGTGTGTGTGGCTAGAAGGGGTTCAGTGTCTGAAGCAGGGGTGTGCAGGGGGTGTGTGCAGGAGGCATCCTCTGCGGAGGTACCCGTGGAAGGGGGGATAGAGGTTCACAAAGGTAAAATTTCTGCTTTGCTGGAACCTGTACTTCCTGCCATAACGCCCCTGGAACCGGTAGCGGAGCCGTTATCGACTCCAGACATTCCCTCTTCCCAACCTCTTTTACAGGGGGGGGGGGGGGTTGGCGGCGATATTTTCCCAGGATTTTATGACACTGCTCCAGCAGGCTCTCGGTGGGGGGATGCGAGGGTCTGCAGGCGGTGCATTGGAAGGAGAACTGGGAGTAAAATGCCCAGGCCCATCCCTGGACATGGGGACGGATGGAGCCCCCTCTAAGAAACCAGAAATGGTGAAGGACAGGATGGAGCAGGCCACGGCTCCAAATGGTCTGTCAGAAGACTTGGAAGACTTAGCTGTAGAGGAAGAACTTGAAGAAGGTGAGCTCATGGAGCAGGAGGACCAGCCAAGGGTGGTCCGGGTGTTCCGGCGTGAGGAGTTGCCGGCGCTTATCACGGAAATGTTTAAGACACTTAACATGCCCTCTACAGGTCCGGCGGAGGATGCCACTTTAGAGGATCCATTATTGCAAGCAGTGCAAAAGTCCCAGAGAGTTTTTCCGGTACATAGGGTAGTGAGAGATATGATTCAAGAAGAATGGGATATGCCGGAGGCAGGACTCAAAGGGTCCAGAGTAATGACATGCCTGTACCCATTGGCAGATCAGGATAAGGAGCTTTTTAGATCTCCCAAGGTAGATGCGGCGGTGTCTGCTGTTACTAAGAAGACAACTATCCCAGTTGAGGGCAGTGCTGCTCTTAAGGATGCTCAGGACAGGAGACTGGACACCTTGTTGAAGCAGGTGTTTGATGTTAATGCCCTTTCCATACATGCCTCTATTTGCGGGGCAAGGGTGGCAAGAGCATGTCTTTGATGGTCCAAGCGGATCCAGGGAATCAAGGAGGAAGACACGGCTGAAGAAGTGTCCCGGTTGGAATCCGTGGCGACTTACCTGGCGGATATTCATTATGACCTTATACGAGGCCTTTCAAAAATTATGGCGTCGGTTATAGCGGCAAGGAGATATCTGTGGCTCCGTAACTGGGCAGTAGATGGCTCCTCTAAAGCAAGGCTGGGAAAGCTCCCTTTTAGGGGTAAGCTCCTATTTGGAGAGGATTTGGATAAGTTGGTAAAAGACCTGGGAGAGTCTGTGTAAGGGTGGAAGGCTGCCGGAAGACAAACAGAAGCAGGGACGTCCGGTGCTAGCAACTAAAAGTCAGTAGAGAGAGTTTCGCCGTTTTCGGTCACCGAGATTTGGTCAGTTTCAGAGAGGACGTTTTCCCTACAGATCCCAGGGGTTTCGAGGTTTCAGAGGAAGCGAATAGGGGATTCTGTGCATCCTCATCCGCAAATCTCAGAAAATCATAATGAAGTAAGGAGGGTCCAGGTAGGATTGGTGCCCGTGGGGGGTCGACCAAGGGACTTTTATCCTGCCTGGACCCAAATTACGTCTCATCAGTGGGTGTTGGAGGTGTTTCGGGAGGGATATGCTCTCGAATTCCAACGTCCAGTGGTCGATTCCTTCATTCTATCTCCCTGCAGAGCGCCCTCAAAGCTGCCATTGATAAGGGAGACATTAGAGAGACTCCTAGCGCTTCAGGCAGTGGTGCCGGTGCCTCTGGACCAGTACAGATGTGGTCGATACTCCATATACTTTGTGGTGCCAAAAAAGGAAGGAACCTTTCGGCCAATTCTAGATCTAAAAAGGGTGAATCTTTATTTATTTAGACAGTTTTGTATACCACCTTATCCTTCAATCAAAGTGGTCAACAAGACATTGGAAGGCATACATTCAACAGGAGGAGATACGATTCACATGCGTAAAAAGCTATCTACTTATAGGTCTAAAGGGGTATGGGCGGTTGGGGCTAAGTGGTGAGGGTAGCTAGTGGGCCACTTGGGTGGTATCTAGTGCTTGGCAACTTAAGGTGGTTGCTTCATAGGCCTCGGTGAAAAGATGGGTCTTGAGAGCTTTGTGGAAGTCCTTGGTATCATTTAGGGTCCTTAAGTCCATTGGGAGGGAGTTCCATAATGTAGGCGCTAGTAGTGAGGGAGCTCTCTTAGATGTTACTTGCTTAGTCTTGTGATAACCTGTGGGTAAGGTGATCCTGTTATCATTGTTGGTTCTTCTAGGCCTGTTACTGACATCCTTGGTTATTACATCCTGGAGCGCATCTGCAGAGCGGTGGTGGAAGATTTTGAAAATGTTCAGGATTGATTTGAATTTTGCCCTTGCAATTATTGGGAGCCAGTGCAGCTGTCGCAGGACGGGGGTGATGTGTTCAGATCTTGCCGTGCCCATGATGATGCGTGCTGCAGGATTCTGCACCATTTGGAGTGGGTAAATAGACTGCTGGGGGGAGTCCTTGGTATAGTGAATTTCCATAGTCTAGCAGTGGGGTGATGACTGCTTGGCAAACTGTGCGGAAGTGGTCTTGGTCAAGGATTGGTTTGAGTTTTCTGATGATCCTCAATCGGTGGTAGGCTTTTGCTGCAGTGTTAGTAATGTGAGATTGCAGGTTCAGAGATCTGTCCAGGGTGTTGCCCAGGTACCTCACTTCATCCTTGATTGCTATAGTTTTGTTTAGAATGCTAATTGGGAGGAAATGATGTCATCAGTTGAAGCGGCAGCATAAGTGTGGAGCTCCGTGAATGCAGGAGGCGAATCAGCACTCAGAACACATTTTGGAGAGCTGGAGAGTCGGGAAAGACACTGAAAAAGAAAGCGTAAGGAGAGCCTGAGTAGCCATGAAGAAAGGCGTCGCAGAGTTGAAGGCATTTGCATATAAGAATGCGGCTGCGGGAGCCGCGGGGAAACCTAAAATGGCCACAGTGAGTGCTGAAAGTGGAGAAGAGGAGTCAGCTGGGGCAGATAAAAGCGTGGGAGGAGAAATAAAAGTACTCAGAGGAGAACTAAAGGGATGGTTCGCCACCATCAGGCAAGATCTGTCCCTATTTAAAACAGATGTGCAAGGCTGGATGGAGGATTTGAGAGGGGAGATAAGAGAAGTGGGGCAGCGTGTGGAGGACCTAGAAAATAAAATGGAGTCGCAGGAGACGAATATGCAAAAAATGCAGGAGCACATGGATTCTATGGAATTGGAGCAGGAAGAATTGTGGTCTAAGATGGAAGATATGGAGAATCGATCACGAAAGGCAAATATATGATTAAGAGGGGTGCCGGAACCTGCGGAGAGTCTGGACTGTGCAATAGTGGTGGAAAAGATTTGTAAGCAGATCATGAAAGAAGCAGGTCTAAATGAAACTGAATTATGTTGGAAGATAGACCAGGCCCATAGGGCATTGGGGTCAAAAAAGGATGGATACAATAGAGCTATCATAGCCTGTTTCCATGAATATGCTACGAAGAGTGCAGTGGTAGGGGCTGCAAGGAAACTGAAGAGTTGTGACTGGGAAAATCACAGAATTGAGATATATGCGGACTTATCTGCTATTACGATGAGGAAGAGAAGAGAATTTACACCTATCATAAAGCAGTTGAGGGACAAGGCTATTAGATACAAATGGTTATTCCCGTTCGGTCTACAATTTTGCATTGAAGGGGTAACCTCCTATGTCAAAACAACAGAGGAAGCAATGAAAGCGATGGAAACTGCTGGGTGGACTGAGATACCAGAGATTTGGAGTCTAACAAATCCAAAGATCACGAGGAGACCTGCTGGCGAAAGTGGATGACGGAAAATCTCTAGGAACAAGCAGGAATGAGTCTTCACATATATGGGTATCGTCGGTACCAACAGAGCCTGCGCGGGAACGCTCCCCAGCGTCCAGTAAGAAAGCTTTTGGGAGCATCCCACAGCGCCTGCGCGCTGCCTTCCTGCCTTTCCCAACCGCCTCTCTCCAGTTCTTTTTTTCTGCGGAGCCAGCAGGTCGTGTTCCTGTCACCGCAAAAGAATTCTTTATTTTTTTCTTTATTTTTCTGTGTAGCGTCTGCCTTCTTTGACGTCAGACCAGTACCGCCGGTCTTTTCTTTCTTTCTTATTAAAAAAAAATAACTTTTCTTTCTTCAACTGTGCATTTGCGGTTTGGGCCTTAGGCCTGAACATTTTTCTTCTCATGGAGAAGCCCGCTTCCGGATTTAAAAAGTGCACGAAGTGTGGCGGTACTATTTCTGTCACCGACACCCTTGATTGGTGTCTAAAATGTTTGGGTCCTGACCATTCCATCACGGATTGTGTGTCCTGTACCATGATGTCTAAAAGAGGTCGGCAGAACCGAGCAGCCAAGCTCAGTACCCTGTTTCCCTCTGATGCAGCCTCGGTGGCATCGACGTCTTCCAGGGCTGCTTCTTCCTCCCATGGATCTCAAGTAACCAAACATAAATCTAGCCGGTCCTCGAAGGGCAAATCTCCCTCTAAGCATCGAGATGCCTCCGGGCTTGTCCTCGAGGATTCCGCACCGGCAAAATTACCCCGGCGGGAAGTTCCGGCTTCCAAAGCATTGTCTATGGGGTCACAGGTTGACATTGATGGCTCGGCCTCGACCGATCACCTGTTGCCGTGTTCTGGGGTACCAGTGGCCTCCACTGGTACCGACATCCAGACTCAGAAGATCCTGTCCATGCAGCGCACCCTAACGGCGTTTATGCAGGCTTGGACGCCTTCGGTACCGCAACAATCTCCGTTGCCGGTACCGATTGCATCGACATCGGCTTCGGTGTCGACTGCAACGGTACCCTGTCCTATGATGCCCATCGGTACCGAACCGGTACCGCTTACTCCCGATGTCGATCCCACTCGGTACACGTATCGGGCTTTACAGTAGCATCCAGACAGGCGATACTTCGATTCCTCTGAAGACTCTGATGAGTCGGAGGCTTCTGTCGAGGCACCGGTACCTCTTCCTCAGGAGTCTGATCCTCCAAAACGAAGAATGTCTCCTCCAGAAGACTTGTCTTTTCAAGACTTCATTAGGGAAGTGGCTAGGGGCCTCTCCATTATAGTGGCCCCTGAGTCAGAACCTAGAGCCAAGCAATTAGGTATTTTGCAATACCCTAAGGCTCCTAAAGAAGCAGCCACCTTACCTATTCATGAGATTCTCTATGATCTCATGTTGAGCATGTGGGAGACTCCTCTTACCACCTCTCCTCATTCTCGTAGGTTAGACACCATGTACCGTGTCCCTCCTTGTCCTGGCTTTCATAAGTCTCAGCTTCCTCACCACTCTATTGTGGTAGAGTCTGCCATGAGGAAAATAAAGAGTGCAAAGAGACACTCATCTAATCCTCCAGGACGTGAATGCAGAACCCTTGATGCTTTTGGCCGAAGGGTTTTCCAAGCTAATATGCTTGCTGCCAGAATCAACTCCTATAGTCTCTATATGGGGATGTTTCTAAAAAGTCACAGATCATCTGCAGACTTTAGCCCCTTTTATTTCAGAAGATAAAAGGCAGGAATTTCTCACTTGGCTTAAACATGCCCAAGATGTTTCCAAATTTTCCAACCGTGCAGCCTTTGACTCTTTTGAGTGTGTAAGCAGAGCCTCGGCTATTGCCATAGGTGCACGCAGAATTGCTTGGTTACAAGCATCTGATTTGGAACTCTGGGTCCAAGATGAACTGGGAAATCTTCCTTGTACAGATGAAAACCTTTTTGGCAGGGATTGGAAAGCAAAGGCCACTCAGATGGATGCTGAGAACTCTGCTTTGGATCGACTTTCAAAGTCTACCTCTGCTCCTGCTAAGAAAAGATTGTTCAAAAAGACACCTTTTTCTAAAAAGGGAAGATATTATCCTGCTTATGGTCAGCAGGCATCTTCTGCAGGTCGTTTTGCTGCAAAGCGTCAGCAGCCACCTAAACAGGCCAAGTCAAAGGCTGCCAGGCCTCCCACGGCCCAGCAGCCTCAGCCTCCTCAGGGCCTTTGACTTGCAACTAGAGAACTTAGCCTTTCTGGCTCTGGAAGAACCAGAGCCCCTCACCATTCCAGGAAGGTTGGCTTATTTTGCTCCCAGATGGGAGCAAATCACAGCAGAGCAATGGACCCTCTCCATTATAAGGGACGGGTACAAGCTTCATTTCTTAAACCTTCCTCCTCACACCATGGTGAAACAGTTCAATTCTCCAACATCTCTCCTCTACCTGCTGGGTCAGGAGATTGCTACCCTTCTTGCCCAAGGGGCAATAGAAGAAGTACCTCTTCTTCAACAGGGCTCAGGGTTCTACTCCCCTTATTTTCTTATTCCAAAGAAAACAGGGGGCTACAGACCCATATTAGATCTCAGAGAATTGAACAAGTTTCTATTCAAAGAGAAATTCAAGATGATTTTTCTCGGTACTCTGCTGCCATACCTTCAGAGTCAGGACTGGCTTTGTTCTCTAGATCTCAAGGATGCGTACACCCATGTCCTCATCCATCCAACACACAGAAGGTTCCTTCGGTTCCTTTTTCAAGGAAAGCGCTACCAATACAGGGTGCTTCCTTTTGGTCTGGCCTCTGCACCAAGGGTGTTCACGAAATGCATGGCAGTAGTAGCTGCATTTCTACGCACTCTAGGAATATTCATCTTCCCATATCTGGACGACTGGCTCATTCGAGCTCCATCCCAGTCAGAGGCCCAGATTTGTCTAACCTGCACAATGCGTATCCTTCAGTATTTGGGACTGGTAATAAACATCCCAAAATCCCATCTCACCCCTACTCAGTCCCTGGAGTTTATAGGGGCCTTGCTGGATACCACAACTGCAAGGGCCTATCTTCCTCAGGCCCGTTGCCTAAGCTTGGTGCAATTAGCCTCCCAGATACAGTTAAAGTCCCATTTAACTGCTCGAGAGATGTTACAACTATTAGGCCACGTGGCATCCACCGTGCATGTGGTTCCATATGCTCGCCTCCACATGAGGGCAGCTCAATGGACTTTGTCCACCCAATGGACTCAGGCATCAGCTTGCCTGTCAGACAAAATAGCAAACACCAGTCGCCTATTTTGGTCTCTCCAGTGGTGGACGTCCCCTCCAAATCTGTTGCTGGGGTCCCCTTTTCAGCAGTCGCTACCCAAGCAACTCTGACAACAGATGCTTCTCCAATGGGTTGGGGAGCTCATCTGCAGGATCTCTCCACCCAGGGCATCTGGTCTCCACAGGAGACTTCTCTGCATATCAGTCTCTTGGAACTCAGAGCAATATTCTTAGCTCTCAGACAGTCCTCATCCATACGGACAACCAAGTAGCCATGTTCTATGTAAGCAAGCAGGGCGGGACTGGCTCTCTGTCGCTTTGCATCGAAGCTTTGCGACTGTGGGCCTTCGCCAGAGAGCATCACATCCATCTTCTGGCAGCTCGTATCTTCCAGGCATTCAAAACTCTTGGGCGGACAGACTCAGTCGAGTTCTGCTCCCACACGAGTGGTCCCTCCACATGGACCAGGTAGCCAGGATTTTTCGAATTTGGGGAACCCCGGACATAGACCTCTTTGCAAGTCCGTGGAATGCCAAACTTCCCCGGTTCTGTTCCAGAATTCCGTGTCAGGGAGTTCAGGCCAAGGATGCCTTCCTCCTCCACTGGGGTCAAGTCTTCCTTTATGCCTTTCCACCAATTCCCCTAATTCCCAAAACACTATTCAAGCTTCAGAGAGATCGAGGGACCATGATCCTCATAGCACCACATTGGCCACACCAAGTGTGGTACCCTCTACTTCTGAATCTCTCTCAAGCTCCTTCCCTGGACTTGGGCTCTGCACCAGACCTTCTGTCCCAGGAAGAGGGAACGTTGTGGCACCCAAACCCCCAGTCGCTCCATCTCAGGGCTTGGTTGCTGAGGGCCTAGACCTTCAAGATTTTCATCTCTCTCAGCAAGTCAGAGATGTTAATCATGCCTCTAGGAAGCCCTCTACTAGACGTTCCTATGCTTTCAAATGGAAAAGATTTACCATTTGGTGTTCAGAAAAGGGTCTAAACCCTCTTGCAATACCTCTGAATTCTCTACTAGAGTATCTCCTGCATCTATCCCATGCAGGCCTGAAAACAAATTCAGTAAGAGTCCATTTGAGTGCTAGTGCAGCATCTCTCAAGCCTCTCAATGGACAACCTATTTCCTCTCACCCTCTTATAGCAAGATTCATGAGAGGCCTTCTTTTAACTAAACCTCCCATTAGACCACCTCCAGTGGCATGGGACTGAAACCTGGTTCTTGGCCAGCTTATGAAGCCACCCTTTGAACCTTTAGCCACCACCTCCTTGAAATTTCTTTCTTGGAAAGTTGTTTTTTTCATTGCAGTCACCTCAGCACGCCGCATCAGTGAGTTGCAAGCTTTGGTGGCTAATCCACCTTATACAAGGTTCCATCATGATAAGGTAGTCCTCAGGACAATCCACACTTTATGCCCAAAGTGGTCTCGCCTTTTCATCTGAACCAAGAGGTATATTTACCTGTCTTTTTTCCAGGACCTCATGCATCAAATGCAGAGAGGAATCTTCATACCTTGGATTTTACTTACAAAGAACACAGCAACATAGAAAGTCTTCTCAACTCTTTGTTGCTTTTGATCCTTCTCATTTAGGAATTCCAGTCTCTAAAAGAACACTGTCCAACTGGATTGCTCAGTGTATTTCCTTCGCCTACCAGAGTAGGAACATTTCTCTGGAGGGCCATGTCACAGCTCACAATGTGAGAGCCATGGCAGCCTCAATGGCTCATCTAAACTCTGTGTCCATTGACCAAATCTGTCGAGCGGCCACCTGGGCCTCGGTTCATACCTTCACAGCCCATTACTGTTTGGACAAGGACTCCCGCCGGGATGCCTCGTTTGGTCAGGCTGTTCTCAAACACCTGTTCCATTCCTAATCAACTCCTACCCACCTACCCTGGTTGGATGCCAGAGATCCATGGGGGGAGGTAGAGTCTTTTTCAAGGACACACAACCTGGGGTCTTCCCCTGGCATCTGCAGCTAGGGAGTCCCCATATGTGAAGACTCATTCCTGCTTGTTCCTGGAGATAGCACAGTTACTTACCTGTAACAGGTGATCTCTGGGAACAGCAGGAATAAGTCTTCACAACCCACCCACCTCCCCTAGGAGTTGTATCTCTCTATCTATCTTTCCTTTCCTCTCTCTCTCTTTGTCTCAGCTTTAAAACTCGAACTGGAGAGAGGCGGTTTGGAAAGGCAGGAAGGCAGCGCTCAGGCGCTGTGGGATGCTCCCAAAAGCTTTCTTACTGGACGCTGGGGAGCGTTCCCGCGCAGGCTCCGTCGGTACCGACGATACCCATATGTGAAGACTTATTCCTGCTGTTCCCAGAGATCACCTGTTATAGGTAAGTAACTGTGCTGCGCAGCAAGGGGATCGACGACTGAGGAGGCAAACAAAAAAGTCTGCGGCGGAATCAGGGACGAGGATGAAGAAGGGGACTCCCTGTAAAAATTTAAGTAATAAGTGCGGATAGAAGAAGGAAGTGGAATGTGATGATGATGTTTAGGGATTGAATTAGGTAGTGTCAAATAGTACAATATGTAAAGAATGGGTAGGGCTGTCATGGAATCTGGTGAGTCATACCTCAAGACACAGTGATGTGGATGGCATGGAAGGAGAAGGGGGGGAGGGTTGGGGGGATACAAATGAGAAATAAATTCCTATCCATTAAAGCACAGAATATAGTAGCAGAAGTAGGGAAGTATAATGGATAATTTGCGGGTGCTAACGATGAATGTGCGTGGCTTGAATTTGCCTATAAAAAGGCAAAGAATGTATAAAGAGAGAAACAGATTGCAAGGAGATATTATATTTCTGCAAGAGACTCACTTGAAAAAGTGTGATGAGTGGCGGGTAATAAATAAAAAATATCAAGGGCAATGGTTTTGCATCAAATCGGGTTGAGTTAAAGAAAAGGGGGTGTGGGAATCCTGCTGAGCACTCAAATTCCCTATTCGGTGAGTGAAATACAACAAGATAGGGGAGGAAGATATATCTTTATTAAGTTACAAATAAAAGACCAGAAATTTACCTTGGTAAATATTTATGGATCAAATGTGATACAAGGGCCCTTTTATACACAGTTGACCAAACTGCTAATGCAGTTTGCGGAGGGCCAGGTAATTATGGGACGGGATTTTAATATAACAACCAACCCCATACTAGATAACTCTAAGGGGGAAGCTATAGGGAGTGGGAGCAGTAGAAGGTCATTGAAATCCATGGGTGTGCAGTTGGGATTAGTGGACACTTGGCGGGAATTAAAGGGGAGGAAAAGAGATTACACATTCTACTCGCCAGTACATAACTCTTTCTCCAGATTAGATATGATATGGGTCACTAAATCTTTGGTAGAGGAGATAGAGATGTGAGATTAGTGAAAGGACGTGGTCTGACCATGCCCCAGTGTGGATAGAGTTTATTATGGGTAAGTCAACTCAAAGAGGAGGTGGGTGGATGTTAAATGAATCTCTTTTGGAGAAACCGGAGATTATTCAACAAGTGAGGGAGAAAATAAAGGGGTATTTGGAGATTAATGACCAGCCAGAATCTAAAATTGGAACACTTTGGGAGTGTTTGAAGGTGGTAGTGAGGGGGGATTTGATATCTATAGGATCTTATATGAAAAAGATGAAAGAGCAACAGAGAGAGACCTTACATCATAAGATCAGAGAATTGGAGACTTTACAAAAACAAGGTCGGCTAGAGAATACAGGTATGCAAGAATTGGCTAGTGTAAGGAGGGAATTGGGGGAACTGGAATTGGCTGAGATTAAACATGCTCAAGACCGAGTAAGACAAGAATTTTTTGAATGGGGGAATAAAGCAAGTTGGGTGCTGGCACATAGATTGAAGCAGCAACAAAGTTGGAATTATATAACTAAAATTAGAGATGCACAGGGACAAGAAGTGAGGCAACAGGAGCGAATACAAAATAGATTTGTGGAATATTATAAACAATTATATACCCCAGAGAAAATAGGAAATCAGGGGGAAATAGAGGAATATTTACAAATGGATCTCCCTAGGCTGAGTAAAGAAGAGGTAGAACAGATTTCGAGGCCCATAGAAATAAGGGAAGTGTTAGAAGTGATTAGGTCACTACCAGCTCATAAAGCGCCGGGGATGGATGGATTTACAAATACGTTTTATAAAACGTTTGGTGATGTGGTGGGGGAACCATTGACACGACTCTTTAATTCCTTTAAAGAGAGAGGAGAAATACCAGAAACTATGAGGACGGCAGGAGTTACTTTATTACCGAAGGAAGGGAAAGATTTAAACTTGTGTGGATCATACTGCCCCATTTCATTTTTGGGAACAGATTTTAAAATATTCATCAGGATAACTGGCTAACAGGATATTGCCATACATACCACACCTAGTATATGAGAACCAATCTGGGTTTGTACCAGGTTGGTATACAAAGGATAATATAAGGAAAATTTTAAATGCAGTATGGGGAGGGAAAAAAGGGAATAAACAGATGTTAATGTTGACAATAGACGCTGAAAAGCATTTGATCGAGTGTCGTGGCCCTTTCTATTTAAAGTACTGGAGAAGATGGGAATAGGAGGGAACTACTTGAAGTGGATTAAGGCTATATATGCACACCCACGGGCAAAGACCCGGGTAAACGGGGAATACACGCAGGTGTTTGACCTACTTCGCGGTACGAGACAGGGATGCCCCCTATCACCAATTTTGTTTGTACTTTCCATGGAACCGCTAGCACAAAGGGTGAGGGAGTGTGGGGAGGTGACAGGGGTGAGGTGGAAAACACTGGAAATCAAGATTTCATTATTTGCAGATGACCTGTTTATGTTAACTAGCCCGATGGAGTCATTAAATGCATTGTATAAAATATTGGGGGAATTTGGGGGTTATTCGGGGGTTATTCGGGTTTCAAAATTAATGCAACAAAATCTGAGATTCTAAACATATCAACGAATGGGGAATTAGAGTTAAAGTTAAAATTGAAGTTTCCATTTAAATGGGCTAAACATAGTATTACATATCTGGGCATAAAATTAACCTCAAATGAAAAGGACTTATTTGGGGAAAACTATGGTAGGATGGAAAAAGCGATAAGGCGGGAAATGGAAAGCTGGAGAGGGAAGGAGTTGTCGTGGTTTGGGAGGATCTCTGTTGTTAAAATGGTAATCTTACCCAAATGGCTGTATCTCTTCTCAGCTTTGCCGATATGGATATCTAAGAAATATCTGGAGAAATTGCAAAAGATGATTATGAAGTTTATTGGGGGAGAGAAAAAAAATAGAGTAGCATGGAAAATCTTGACAAGAAGGAAGGAGCAAGGGGGAGTGGCTATCTCGGATTTAATGATATTGGGAGGCTGCCCAAATATGTGCTGGTATAAAATGGAGTCAGGAGGAGAAAAAAGAGTGGGTACAGATGGAGTCCGATGAACTCGGGGAGAGGCAGCTTGGAGATATTCTATGGTTGCCTAGGGAGGGGAAAAGAGGATTCCAGGGCCATAATTCTTATGTTAGAACGACATTAAACATATGGAATAAATGGAAACGAATATGGTTAGGAAGAGAGGAGATCTCGAGACTAATACCAATTAGGGGAAATCCGGACTTTCCACCTGCAAATGGGAGTACGGCATTTGGGCAATGGGAGAGGAGAGGGTTAGTAAGAGTAGGACAGCTGTTAGAGGGGAAGAGAATAAAAAGCCTACCAGAATTAATTGATCAGTTTAAACTGGAGGATAAAGACATATTTCGGTATAAGCAGATAAAGCATTATTTACAGCATAAGATGTACCCGGGTTAAGGGCAGATCCCACTGAAGTGGAGAAATTCTTTCTCACGGGACAAAATAAGAGGATACTGGCTAGATTTTATGCTATGATGGCGGGAGGAGGGTCAAGAGATTCTTTTCAAAGGAAGTGGGAGGAAGAATTGGGAGTAAATTGGGTGGAGTTCACCTGGGAAAGAATATATAAAACTAGATATAAAGGGTTATTGGCGACAAATTTAATTGAGAATAATTATAAAATCATGTATAGATGGCACTTGACACCGGTCTGCCTAAAGCAGATGTATAGTTCTGAGTGATAAATGCTGGAGGGACTGTGGAGAACGGGGTACTTATCTACATGTATGGTGGGAATGTACAATTATAAATGACATTTGGGTAGAAAGTTTTGATTTAATTGGCAAGATTATGGAGAAAGAGATTACCCCACAACCAGATACGGCATTGTTGGGGGATGAAGCCATCAAATTTGAAGGGTGTGGAGGGGGAATTTCTAAATTTGGGGTGTGTAGCCTTCAGAGTGCTTATAGCAAAGAAATGGAAGCAAGTGGAGGTACCGCAGATGACGGACTATTACCGGTCATTGGCGCATATTTTCTTGTTGTGTAAACTTACGGCAATCAAGAAAGCTATGCCACAGAAATTTTTGAGTATTTGGGGGAAGTATATAAAATGGATAGCAAACCATTAGTAATCTAAATGATAATGGATGGGAAAGGGAGAGGGGTAGGGGCGTGGGGGGTTGGGGGGGATGATGTTAGTAACTATACACTGGGGGATTGTAACACCCCATTTGGTGAAAAGGAGTTGCTTGGTGGTTTATGTTGGAATTGTTGGAATGTGTTATGGTTAATGATATTGGCTGGTAAGTGATGTTAATAAAATATAAATTAAAAAAAAGAATGCTGATTGTTTGGGGCAGCTTGAATGTGGAGTCTCTGATAATGAACATAGCCTCTGTTTTATCAAAGTTGACCATCAGGTTGTTAGTGGTGAGCCAGGTGTCCATGTCCTCAAGGCAGCTTGTCGTCAATGTCATGTCAGGTGACTGCAGTCTCCGAGTGTCTCATTTTCGGATGGAAACCCTGTGATCAGTCATAGTGGCAGTACGGCAGGGGGAGTTTCTCACGTCTTTAGATTTGTCAGAGGCATACCTACACATTCCAATTTGTTTGGAACATCAGCAGTTTTTCAGATTTGCAGTTCCGATGGGGCATTTTCAGTTCCAGGCATTGCCGTTTGGTTTGGCAACAGCCCCGCGAACCTTCACCAAGGTGATGGTAGTGGTAACGGCAGCATTGCGGAATGAAGGGGTGTTGGTTCACCCTTACCTGGACAACTGGTTGATTCAAGCAAAATCAAGGAGCAAAAGCGAGGAGGCTACTCTCCGAGTGGTGCAGTTCTTGCAGAGCCTTGGATGGGTAGTCAATGTAGGAAAGAGCAGACTATCCCCATCGCAGGATCTGGAGTACTTAGGGGCTCGCTTCGATACAGGGGCAGGAAACGTTTTTCTGCCCAGTCTCAGGGCAGAAGGGCTAAGAAAGCTCGTCCATGCCTTTCTGAGGAGAAGAATTCCCACGGCATGGCATTATCTACAGCTTCTAGGAACAATGGCGGCTACACTCGAGGTAGTGCCATGGGCCAGGGCCCACATGCGGCCACTGCAGAGAGCATTGCTCAGAAGGTGGTTGCATCAGTCAGATCAGTTGTCACAGAAACTGTCCTGTCCTCCGGAGACAAGGAGAGCTCTCCAGTGGTGGCTATCTCCAGGATGTTTGGAGCAAGGAATGCCATTAGAATCACCAGACTGGATTCCACTCACAACGGATGCCAGTCTGTTCAGCTGGGGAGCACACTTCGAAGGACAGTTCGCCCAAGTCTAGTGGACGATGAGAGAAAGGAGTTGGTCCATCAACAGGTTGGAGCTAAGGGCGGTGACTCTAGCGCTTCAGGCCTTTCAGCAAAGCCTGCAGGGGAAGGCGATCCGAGTGCTGTCCGACAATGCAACAGCAGTGGCCTACATCAATCGCCAGGGAGGCACCAGCAGTGTACCTCTGGAAGAGGAGGCAGAGGAACTGTTCGCCTGGACCGAACTTCACCTGGTAGCATTTTCGGTGGCACATGTAGACAATGACGGCCGATTTTATTTATTTATTTTTTTTTTGAGTCAAGTAAAGGTGGACACAGGAGAGTGGATTCTCCATCACGAGGTGTTCGATCTACTGGTGCATCACTGGGGGACGCCAGTAATGGATCTCATGGCGACCTTCAAGTCAGCAAAGTCCAGTCGATTTTTCAGCAGAAGGCGAGAAAAGATGTTGGAAGGTCTGGATGCTCTAATACAGAAATGGCCAGAAGGACAGCTCCTGTACGTGTTTACACCTTGGGTGCTGATAGGTCGCGTGTTACAGCGAATAGAGCGTCACAAGGGCCACGTGATCCTCATTGCGCCAGATTGGCCAAGAAGACCATAGTATGCCGACCTCATGTGACTCCTGGTGGAGCAGCCATGGAGGCTCCCTGTCAGGAGGGATCTGTTGGTGCAGGGTCCGTTGAATATGCCTCAGGTGGATCGATTCTCGCTTATGGCCTGGCTCTTGAAAGGGCTAGGCTGAGGGCCAGGGGGTACTCGTCAGCGGTAATTAGCACCTTGTTAAGGGCCAGGCGTTGGTCCACCTCGCTGGCGTATGTACGTGTCTGGCGGGTGTTCGAGGCGTGGTGTGAAAGTCGGCAGGTGCAATCCTTGAAGGCATCTGTGCCACAGGTTCTATCCTTTTTACAAGATGGTTTTGATAAAGACCTAGCAGCAGAATCCTTGAGGGTTCATTTGGCAGCGCTGTCCTGTTATAGGGGGAAGGTGCAAGGGGTGGCACTCGGGACACATCTGGATATTAAGCAGTTTTTATGAGCAGCGTCCCTTTTGAGGCCTCCGTGCAAAGCAACGGTTCCCATGTGGGACCTCAATTTGGTGCTGGAGGCATTGGTAAGAGAACCATTTGAACCTTTGAGTAACACGACGTTAAAGGATCTTACTCTCAAGGTCATGTTTTTGGTAGCTATATGTTCGGCTCGAAGGATTTCGGAGTTGCAGGCTTTGTCATGTAGAGAGCCCTTTTTGTCCTTCTATGAGAAGGTGGTGGTTTTGAGAACTGTTCCCTCATTCCTGCCTAAGGTGATGTTGGCGTTTCACTTAAATCAAGTAGTGTCATTACCAGTTTTGAGGCCGATGGTAAGGATGAGAGCCAAGGACGGTTGAAGTTCCTAGATGTGCGTCGGGTATTGAGGATGTATTTGCAGAGAACGGCTTTGTTCCGTAAGACAGATAGGCTGTTTGTCTTGTTTGGGGGACGGCATCAAAGTCTTCCATTGCAAGGTGGCTCAAGGAGGCTATTGCGTTGGCATATGTGTTGAAGGGAAAGCTTGTGCCTAACGGTCTATGGGCTCATTCAACTAGAGCGCAAGCAGCTTCTTGGGCAGAGTTTAGCTTGGTGCTGGCAGTTGAAATGTGTAAAGCGGCGACGTGGTCGTCGTTCCATTCCTTTGTCAAGCATTACAGGCTGGATGTTCAGGCAGAAAGGGATACGCGTTTTGGATCAGCAGTGCTTCAGGCTGGTCTAGCATTTCGCTCCCATTAAGATTGTTCACTGCTCTGTTACATCCCCAGAGGTTTCGGGACTAGACTGGAGGGATGATGAGGAAGAGTAAATTAGACTTACCTGCTAATTGTAGTTCCTTGAGGAACTCCAGTCTAGTCCCGCTTCCCTCCCTGCTGTTAGTTTTGGACTGTAGCCTGAAGCGAATAAATTTGGTAAGATTAAGCTGCAGAAGCAGCTATAATGGGCACGGTTCAGCGGGGGGAGGGGGAGAAAGAGAGAGAAAGAGAAAAATTAATATTTCAGAGCAACTGGATTGATCTTAGGATTCATTTGGAGAGAGAGTGTGAGCAGACCTAAGCAGTGCGTAGTAGGTCTTGGCTTTTTATATACATTGCTGAAGTTCAGTTTAAAGTTGATTGGTTATATGTTTAACTCTATATACTTACAGTTAAAAAAAAGAAAAAGAGAAAGCTTATGTTATCTAGTTAATTGTTGCTCTGGTGAGTCTGCTTTGTCAATAGGTTACTGGATCAAGGAGGCGGTTCCTGGGCTATTATACCAGTGTCATCAAACGAATGACAGGCTTAGTCTCCAGGCTGCGAGAGGAGGTACTTAACCCCAGAGGTTTCAGGACTAGACTGGAGTTCCTCAAGGAACTACAGTTAGCAGGTAAGTCTAATTTACAGGTGATCTCCTGGAGTAGCAGGAATCAGTCTTCACAACCCACCCACCTCCAAATCAAGTTGTCCTAATTTTGTACTATTTTTGTTCTCATTCCTGGTATATAATAATTTATTCTCCACTATACACCTGACTGAGGAGACAAGGCAGGAAGGCAGCCTATTGGATGCTGGGGAGTGTTCCTGCGCCGTGCTCCGTCAGTGCCGATGTCACCCATATGTGAAGACTGATTCCTGCTGCTCCCGGAGATCACCTGTTAGAGATTAGTAACTGATGAAAACTCCATGATCTGACCACAATACCACGGCTCTTTAGGTCTCTGGTCCATCAAGCAGTGAGACAGGCAGAGAGTAATACAGAACACAATCACACAAGTGTTACTTTCTTTGAGCTCAGAGGGAAGACAACAAGCGGACTATGGACAGGCATAATTCCACGCTTATTGAATTCAAAGTCCTCCTCCTAAAAAGCTCCTTTTTATTAGAGAAAAAGAGGAAGTAACAGTCATTTATTATAACCACGAAATAACACAAGGTGTCGCCAAAGTTCTTTTTACAGAGTAAGATCTGATTACAGTATATTAGATGAAATTTATAATTGCAAAAGTTATGTTGTGTTAGCAGGGACTTCCAGTTGACTGTACAATGAACTATGGTTGCACAGTTCATAGCCTTTATGCTTAGTTAACACTGTTCCATCTATTTTAAAGACGGTTCACAGAACTCATGACCATGACATCCTGTTCTATTTAAAAGGAAGTAGGTGAGAAGTCAAACTTCTAAACACATTTTGTATCAAGAAATTCATCCATCTTCAATTACATATTGGGGATTCTGGTATCCCTTTATCTGTCCATGTCTACAGTAACTATGCTTTCTCAACCCACTGCTCTAACCATTAGGCTGTTAGTCCACTCTACATCATTACATTGGTGATGCAAAGTTGTGGATTTATGTTAGTTTCTCTGTTCCAAGGCTGCAATACCAGCGTGTGTGCAAGTGCTTTGTCTCCTGAGACCACAAGACCATGGAGTATGAAATGGTCAAACATGGTTTACCTTCCCTCTCACTCCCTGCTCAGCAAAATCTTCAGTCTCTTTGAGATTTGAACTATCCAGCGTAACCCATCACATGTTAAAGTCTGGGGACCCTTGATCTACGTATTCATTTGACAAGACTCTGACATAATTGTGTGCTGAGCTGTACTCGGTTTTCCCAGTAAATGTTTTCACAGTAGCCACATGGTCAGCGTTGCATTAATTTACAAAGCATTACTTGCAGGATGTTCAAGCCACTAAGGATTCTGCCTTTTAGGGTGGACATAATCGGAGCCTGCATAGCAGATACTCTTCTGAGTTAAGGGGTGTGTTACATCCCATCTGTCTGGACTAATTTGGCAGGATGATGAAGGAAAATTTGGTTTGACTTGCTAATTTTCTTTCAAGTTCTACCAGATTAATCCAGGTTCCAACCCGGTCTGTGTGTAAAATAGTGTGTTGTGGTCTATCTGAAGTAATTATCCACTCCTTATTGTTTAGAGTTTTGAGTATAATAGAGTACTCCCAATGGACCCCTGAGACCAGAGGGGGTCTCTGTCAGAGTATACCCATCTCATGTCAAGGGGATGAGGGAATATTTGTTTTTGTTACAGGAAATACAGGAAAGCAATAGGTTGCACAGTTCCCCTTGTGGGGCACAGTCTGCAAGATTGTTTTTTCTGTCTCCATTTGCTAGTAGGGGAGTGAAGTATATATATCTGGACTGTTCTGGTAACATTCAAGGAAAGAAAACTATCAGGTAAGACCAAATTTTGACTTGTGATTTATTCTTACCTGTCCCATGATGACACTATTGCCCAATGATGACAGCTCTACAAAGAGTACATTCTGAACTTTGTGTTCCCATGTTGGCTCCCTACTGATCGTGTGTTGGTATGTTAATAGAAATGACAGAGAGGCTTTGAGCAGTAGAACCTCTGCTCACTTTGCCAGTTCAAATGATTTCTCACACATTCATATAGAAGTACTTAGGGAAAAACTGTGCTAGATTTCTTTATTAAGAAGACATCAAAAGATTAAGAACTGACATCATCACAGGAAAATTCATTCAAATCATATGGGGGAAGGTACAGTAAGTGCTCTGACCCCAAGGGTTCAGACAAGTACGAATAGTTATAGCAGTGCTTAATGCAGAATGCGCAGGACACCTGAAGGGCTTTTTATGAGCAAGTGATACTGCTAGCAATTATGCCAGCAGCCTGATGAACGAACTTCAGTGGAGTTCTTAGAAAAGATAACACCAGCATAGGAGACAGGACTGTACCAAGCTAGAAATGCGCCCTGTGCAACTAACGAATCTGGTGCCCCCCATGTGTAGTAATGCACTTTTTTTGAGCTTCCTTGAAGCCCGGTGAAGATATCAGTGCCCTTTCTGTGCTTGCGCTCTGCACGACCACGCCATTCGCACAGCCCTTGGTACAACCCCGATAGGCGATAATAACTGTAAAAAATTGCGGTGCTTCAAACTCTCCTTGCTCAACACCACTTACCTCCCCTACTAGGCTTTAGTGAACCAAAAGGCAGCACTGGGATGGAGCCTGTGAACAAGTAAAGCACTGCTGATAAACTGCCCAGCCAGCTCACTCATTAAAGACACAAGAATAACAAACAAGTTGATCTTAAAAGAAAGCACCCCTTTTTATCGTCACAAACCACTTCTAAACATTTGGCTCAAACTATATGATCATACCCTTAAAAATATAAAGGATTCTTCCCACCAGGGGAGTGCAGGAGCAATATGCAATCACAGCACAGCCAGGTATACCAAACAATTAGGCAAAACTTTCTAGGCCCTATAAGTAAGACTGAGTGTATCTAAAGTTTACTCCTGAAGTTCTGTGCCCACTGATAAATACTTGAATTGCTGCAGAAACTGGTGCAGAGCAATGTAAGCACACATCCTAGAGTATGCTCTGCAAGTCCCACCAGCCAAGAACCAAACATAATTCCCTAGTTCTCCTGTACTCCTACAACACACCAGTGTGATCGCCTCATGAGACCTCCAGAGCATTACTACAACAATTTTTTCTGTCAGCAAGATAAGTCTAACCTCCTGGAACAAGCAGGGATGCAGTCTTCACATATGGATGAACGTTACCAATGGAGCCTGTGCAGGAACGCTCCCCAGCATCCACTAGGAAAGCTTTTGGGAGTACACTTGTGTGCCTGCCTTTGCCATCTTCCCAACTCTTCTCCTCAGTTCTTTGTTTTCCGCAGAGCCCGCAGGACACTTCATCCTGTCACCATTGAAAAACTTCTCTTTTTTGTGCAACATCATGCTTCTGCCTTCCCGTTGACACCGGTTCCATCGAATCCAACACTGGTCCCAATAAATCTTATTTATTTATTTTATTATTTATTTATTTATTTGCAATCTCTTCTATACCGCGCTATTCGGCATCCGTGCGGTTTACATGGAACAGAATTCTCAGAACAGGATAACAGGACTGAGTTTACAATTAACAGGACAGCAAAACTTGGATAAAAGTGGGGTAACTATTTACATACGGGTGTCATATAATATATCACATAGTGGATAACATACATACAAAATCTTTTATTTTTTTCTTTTCAATTTTTTCTTTTTCTTTACTTTTAAATTTTCATTGCGGTTTCACAGCTAGACTACGTCTCTAGGCCTCCATAGCCTTCTCTTCAATCTCGAAGACATTGGTTTTAAAAAGTGTACCAAGTGTGCCAGTACCATCTAGGTCACTGATAAACATGACTGGTGTCTAAAATGTTTGAGTCCTGATCCACCAGCCCAATTCTTGTCCTTTGTGCCAACATATGACAAAAAGAGATCTCAAGAACAGAACCAGACAGTATGGGTCGTTGTGCACCTCAGACGCTCTCTCTCTCGGTGGCTTCCACCTCATCAAGAGCATAGAGTTCTTCTCTTGGCTCTCGGACTTCTTCAAGGTCCAAACATAAGAGTAAGTCAGTCTCTGGCCGTTTCCAAACTTTCGGCATTGAAGACCAATACCGAGGCCAGAGAGAAGTCACAACACAAGCACCGTGACTCCCCTATAGATGCTTCTGATGCAGACCAGCCAGCCAAACAGTCCCAGCAGAAGGAGTTGTCCTCCAAAGCACAGGTGGGGCTCCAGGATGCTCCCGAGGCATCAACCTCCGGAGAGCTATCGGTTCCATGTTCTGGGACAGTGGCTCAAAGTCCTGTGGGTGATTCCACCCAGACATCAGTTCTCTCTCTAGACCAGTGAATGCTGGCTCTCAAGAGGAGTTGGGCAGCACTCCTGGCAGCCTCGGTACCAATTAACATTGAGAGCTTCAGGAGTGCAGATTTTGGCACCGAGCCTACAGCCATGCATATCGGGCCCAATGCTGGCCCTCGAACCAGCATCATCAGAACTCCCGAGGTTGATATCTTCATTAGAACCAGTCGATGCCTCCGGTATCCAACATACTCATACTGCCATGGCTCTCTGTTCAGATACCTCCAAGTATCAACATCGACCTTCGACGTCCATGCAGCATCAAGGTTTAACCCAGGACTGCCAGTACTTTGACTTCTTACCGGATTCTGACTCAACTTCTTCAAATTCAGACTGAGGATCACTCAGTTCCCAAGAACTTCCAGACATCCCTTCGGATCCTTCACTGCCTCAGGAAATGGTGTCTGTCCCCACCAGATGATATATCTTTTCAAGACTTCATCCATGACATGGCAGCAGGACTCTCCACCACAGTAGCCTCAGAGAAGGAACCGAGGGCAGAGGAATTGTAGATACTCCATTACCCCCCCCCCCCCCACCCAAAGAAACGGCTACACTACCGGTGCATTGTATCCTTCAGGATCTTATGCTCTGCATGTGGGAGGCTCTGCTCACAGTTCCCCCTATCAGCAAGAGACAGTACCATGTACAGAGTACCAGAATGTCCAGATTTCCACAAACCGCAGCTCCCCCACCATTCAATGGTGGTGGAATCAGCAATGCGCTGAATAGAGCTCAAAGAACCATTCCTCCACAACACCTGGCAGAGAATCAAGGACACTCGATGCCTTTGGGCGTCAATGCTTCCAAGCTTGCATGTTGGACTCCAGAATTAACTCTTACAATGCTGTACATGGGCATATTTCTGAAGGATATCACCAGGGATCAGGAGAGTTTTGCCCCCATGCTTCCTGAGTATAAAAGGAATGCCTTCCAGACAGTCATCAAACAGGGCCAAAACACTTCTAGGTTTCTCACCAGATCCTCTTTCGATGCCTTTGAATCCACCAGCAGAGCTTTAACAGTCTGCATTGGGGCTCGCAGGATGGCCTGGTTGCAGACGTCAGACCTCAGGCAATGGGTCCAGGATAAACTGGCCAATATCCCATGTACTAGAGAGAACCGTTTCGGTAAGGAGTGGAGGGAAAAAGTAGGCAAGATTGAAACAGATGATCTCACCCTAAAATGCCTTTCCAGGAAAACAGCTGACCCATCCAAAAGGAAGGCCCTTCCCAAGAAAACGTTCTATTCTAAGAAGAGATACTATCCTTCTTACCCACCTTCTGCTGCCTATCAGCCTCATCAGACAGCAGAGCCTTTGCCAACCCCAGAAGCCCAAGGCTCCTAAGTTCCAAATAGCTGCACAGGCACAACCTACACCCGTTTTTTGACCCCTTCCTAGAAAGCATTGCCAATCTGCCCCTGAAGGGCCCCCAGCCCCTCCACATAGCAGGCAGACTTTATCACTATGCCCACAGGTGGCACCTCATAACATCCGAGCAGTGGACACTCCAGAGTGTCCAAAGTGGTTATCAGCTTCACTTCAAAACCTTAGCTCCCACCAACTTCATAAATAAATAAATTATCCAGCAGAACCCCTTCAAAGCACTCTCTTGAAAGAAGAGGTGACCACCCTGTTGTCCCAGGGTGTCATAGAAAGAGTTCCTCCTCCTAAAGAAAGGATGGGCTTCTACTCTCCATATTTTCTCATTCCAAAGAAAACAGGAAGATTCAGGCCCATCTTGGATCTCAGAGACCCTAAACAAGTTCATGGTCTGAGAAAAATTCAAAATAATTAACCTAGGAAAACTTCTACCATACCTCCAGAGACACAATTGGCTATGTTCTCTAGATCTAAAGGCTGCGTGCACGCATTTACTGATCCATCCCTCACACAGACAGTATCTGCACTTCATGTTTCAGGGAAACCATTATCAATACAGGGTTCTCCCCTTTAGTCTAGCGTCTGCCCTAAGGGTCTTCTCAAAATGCATGGCAGTAGTCTCTGCCTGCCTACACACCTTGGGAGTATTCGTCTTTCCTTACTTAGATGATTGGCTGATCAAGGGAGAATCCCCTCAAGAGGTAAGACTCTGTCTTAATCGCACCATCAAGGTGCTCTAACCTGGGCTTTTTCGTAAACTTTCCAAAGTTTCACCTTGCTCCAACCCAACGACTTGAGTTCATCGGAGCACTCTTAGACACTCAACAGGCCTGAGCTTTCCTCCCACAGGATCGCTGTGCATGCCTCGTTGAACTGACTAAGGGTGTGCAAAAGCAAAGCAGAGTAACAGCTCGAAAGATGCTACGACTCTTAGGAGACATGGCCTCCATGGTCCATGTCACCCCCTATACTCACTTACACATGCGACAAGCACAATGGAATCTTTGGGAACAAGCAGGAAGTCAGTCTTCACATATGGGTGATGTCGACTCCAACAGAGCCCGCACGGAAGCATCTCCTCGGCTTTCAAAGAAAGGCTTTGGGAGATGCATCATGCATGCGTGGTCCCCTTCCCGCCCAAGAATGCCATCTTGCCTCAGTCTCTTTTTTTCCACGGAGCCCATTGGACATCTGTCCTATTTCCCTGGAAAAAGTGTCTCATCTTTGTTTTAAATTATCCTTCTTTGCGGTATGCATACCGGTTCCTCTTCTCAAGGGCCATGGGCATGGCTTCTGCAAGCTTGAGACCTAGGCACTGGCCTCAGCCCAGTCTGGAGGGAGTTTTTGACTTCTTGGGCATAGCCTCCTCTTCCCCAGGGGGTCCTCCATCACTGATTCCTGGGTACTGCAAGTAGTCAAGAAGGGTTACCTCCTCCACCTGCAATGGACGCTACCCTCGTTCTTCCCAGGAGAACCTGTAAGGTCTGTCCTCCACCAGACTCTGATCCCACAGAGCTTGTAGGCTTCCTCGAAGATGAGGCAGTGGAGCCAGTGCCCAGACATCTCTGGAGCAAAGGCTTCTACTCCAGATGTTTCCTTGTTCCCAATGACCAGGGGGCCTCGGTCACATCCTGGACCGTGCAGGACCTGAACAGATTTCTGGTGAGGGAGAAGTTCAGGATGCTCTCCCTTGGAATACTGCTGCCATACCTCCAGCAGGGAGATTGGCTATGCTCCTTAGCCTGAAGGATGCTTATACACACATCCTGATCCATCCTGACCACCGACAATACCTCCGGATTGTGGTAGGAGGAGGCCACTACCAGTACAGGGTGCTACCCTTCAGGCTGGCCTCATCGCCAACGGTCTTCACCAAGTGCCTAGTGGTGGTTGCAGCCCACCTTCATCTCCAAGGGGCCTTTGTCTTTCCCTACCTGGACGACTGGCTCATAATGGGGAGGCACAGTTGCAGAGATGCACCATGCCACCAAGCGCACCATCCATGTCCTGCAGTGTCTGGGGTTCGTTATCCAACTACCCCAAGTCCCACCTCTCTTCAGCTCAGTGCCTGGAGTTCATAGCGGTTCAGCTAGAGATGCCCTCCAGGCCAAGGCCTTCGTTCGGAGAGGACAGACCGCCTCAGAGTGCAAGGTGCAGAAATGCAGCACCACCTGTCATGCCCGGTCGCCTTCTCCTCCGCCTGCTGGGCCACATGTCCTCCGCGGTCCCCGTGACCCCATACGCTCACCTGCACGAGGAAGGTTCAATGGTGCCTCCACTCCTAGTGGACACAGGTCACAGACAGGCTTTGAGATGGGGTAAGAGTGACCTGCCAGCT
This sequence comes from Ichthyophis bannanicus, assembly GCA_033557465.1. Lineage (NCBI taxonomy): Eukaryota > Metazoa > Chordata > Amphibia > Gymnophiona > Ichthyophiidae > Ichthyophis > Ichthyophis bannanicus. The sequence goes on from CM066036.1 coordinate 329,434,868, forward strand.
GGCAGACTTGACTGGTGGCCGCTCCACTGTTAACTTCAGGCCAGGATGACCTTCAAAGCACCCATTGCCCAGAGGGTCCTTACCACAGACGCCTCCCTGCTAGGATGGGGTGCTCACTATGAGGACCTCTGCATGCAAGGCAGTTTGTCCCAGATAGAGTGCCAGTCTCAATCTTCTAGAGCTCTGGGCGATATTTTTGGCCCTCTGAGCCTTTTTCCACTGGTTGCAGCACCAGTCAGTGCTGGTCCAGACAGACAACCAAGTCACAATGTTCTACGTCAACAAACAAGAGGGTATGGGGTTGTACTCCCTCTGCCAGGAAGCGGTAGCCCTCCGCTCATTTGTGATACAGAATGGAATGCTCCTGTGGGTGGTCTACCTCCCAGGCCAAGACAATGCCCTGGTGGACAGGCTGAACAGAGTCCTCCAGCTGCTTGAGTGGCCGCCTGGCTTTTCCGACTCTGGGGCTTCCCCCTAGTGGACCTGTTCACCAACCCGAACAACATGCCCCACTTCTGCTCCCGCCAGCCACACCTGTCCTAGGTGGCAACGGATGCATTCCTTATCCCATGGATGGAAGGCCTTCTCTAAGCCTTCCCACCGACATCGCTGGTCACCAAGATCCTCTTCAAGGTCCAGCACGACAGGGCATCACTGATACTGGTAGCCTCCCAGTGGCCCAGGCAATCCTGATTCCCGCTGCTCCTCTGCATGTTGGCGGCATCTCCGATTCCCCTGGGCTGCATCCCAGGACTACTTTCACAGGAGGGCGGCTCTCTCCTGAACCCCAATCTGGGGTCCCTGTCGCTCACGGCAAGGCTGCTGACAGGGTAGCTCTAGCTCCCTTCCACCTCCCACGAGATGTGGAGGAAGCCTTCTGGCCTGCTAGTGGCATCTATTTTCAGTATGGTGTGCTGAGAGGCAGGTGAACCCATTCTCCTGCTCGTTGCAGCTGGTACTCCAGTACCTACTCCACCTGTCCCAGGTGGAACTGAAGTCCAACTCAGTCAGAGTGCATCTGAGCGCTATTGCGGCGCACCACCATTCTCCAGGACCAAGCAGGAAGTCAGTCCTCACATATGGGTGTCATCGGCGCCGATGAAACCCCAGCGGAGCATTTCCCCAGCTTTCTATGAAAGCCTTTGGGAATGCAGGCACGCATGCACTGTTCCCTTCCTGCCTAAAGGTGCCATCTTACCTCAGTCTCTTTTTTCCGTGAAGCCCACCGGACGTGTGTCCTGTTTTCCCGGTTAAAATTAGATTTTTTTCGGCGATTTCGCTATTTTTTCTCCCGGTTCGACGCCAGTTCCCCTCCCGCCGGGTTCGGTACACCGGTATCGAGCCCGATTCTTCTTTTTCGGTTTTTGCCCTTCATGGCTGGCCTTCGCACCCTTTTTTCTATTTTTCCCTGGAAGGCCGGTCCTTTGACCTTGCGGGGGCTCTTTTTTCCCCGATGGCTTCCAGTGGTTTTAAGACGTGTGATCGGTGTAAGAAACTAATGTCTCTCACCGACACACACGACTGCTGCCTTCAGTGCCTCGGCCCCGACCACGATCCTAAGTCGTGCGGGGCATGTGGGAAGATATCTTCCAAGGCACTCCGAAGTCGCCAGCAGCTAAAGGAAAGGCTTTTCTCGGACTCAGCCTCCGGCCGGGCCCGGACCTCGTTTGAGGCCTCGACATCTCGGGATTCCGATCCCGAGCGCCGTCGAAGCTCCTCGGACAGGGGGTCCCCCGACCGGGAACGCAAGAGGAAGAAGCGGCTCGCAAGGGCGTCGGAGGAGGAGGTCCCTGGCTCCTCGAGGGCCAGGTCTAAGACCCCCGACCGTCGCCCCGGGCCCGTGGAACAAGAGAAGCCTGCCAAAGTTCCTCGCGTGGAGCCGGAGTCTGCTGGACAAGTAAGCCCCGTAGTCCTCGAGGACTCTCCTCCCAGGGAGCCGACGTCGGCCCCGGCACCGCCGGGGCCCGAGTCGGTCGCTGCTGCATCTCCTGAGCTGAGTCTCAGGATGACAGCCTTGGAGAGCAGATTGTCTGCCTTCATGGAGCAGCAGCGGGCACTGATGGCCGGCCTGTCTGGCGCATCTGCCCCGACCACCGGGACATCGACGTCGAAGTCGACCCCGAAGGCCGAGCCAATACTCGAGTCCATCGTGGCTCGGAGTCGTCCTCAGTCGCGGTCTTCCTCGACCTCCCGTTCGGGACTGAGGGCGTCGACGCCGGTGCTTCCGGCGTCGGGGCGGGTGCTCCAGGGCCCCGCGGGGTCGGACCCTGACTCTTCCTCGGACGAGTCAGCTTGGGAGACGGAGGACGAGGAGTCTCCTGATACCTTCAAGACTCTGTGCGTCCCTTCGGACTCACCGCAGTCTGAGCCCCAGAGTAGGTCCCCCCCCGGAGGACACCCGGTTCTCTGAGTTTGTCCGGGATATGGCCACTGCCTTGGCTATTCCGGAGGACCCCGAGGAAGAGCCTCAAGCTGAAGAGTTCGAGGCGCTGCAGTATGACTCTCCTCCGAAGGAGGCCTTTACTGTCCCGGTTCCTCCGATGCTGGAACGGCTCCTCTTCCATATGTGGGAGGCACCGGCCTCGATGCCGGTTCTAAGCAAGCGAGTCGATTCGATCTATCGACTCCGGAAGAGCCCTGGTTTTCAGAAGGCACAGCTACCACACAATTCTATGGTTGTGGAATCGGCCATGCGTCGTCTGAAGAGCCAGAAGATGCACTCCGCAGTGCCTCCTGGCAGGGAGGCCCGAAACCTCGATGGCGTCGGTAGAAAGTGCTTTCAGAGCTCGATGCTTGCTTGCCGTGTCCAGTCCTACCAGCTGTACATGGGCATGTACTTGCGAGATCTGGCCAAGGAATTGGCCGGGGTCTCTGCTGGTCTCTCCGGGGAACCTTTGCAGAGATTTAAGTCCTTGTCCTCGGGGATTCGGGACTGCTCGAAGTTCATGTCCCGCGCCGCCTACGATGGCTTTGAGGCTTCGGCCCAAGTTGCGGCAGCCGGCATCGCGGCTCGACGCCAGGCATGGCTGCAGTCATCGGACCTCAAGCCATGGGTTCAGGACAAGTTGGTCGATGTCCCTTGCCGAGGTGAAAACCTTTTTGGCAAGCCCATGACCGAGAAGGCCACTCAGCTCGAAACGGAGCACCTCACACGGACAAGGCTGTCGAGGAAGACCTCTGCCCCTTCTCATAAAAAGAAGGGCTCGGGTAAAAAGCTCTTTTTCCCGAGGAAGGGCACTGCCTACAAACAGTACCCGCAATATCAGGCTGCCCAAACTGCCCCCCAGGGTCAGCAAGCCAAGGGCCAGGGTAATGGGCCCCGTAGGCAGAGGACCCCGAAGCCTCAGGCCCCTGCTACCACTCAGCAGGGTGGAGGTTTTTGACTCCTTGAGCGTAGCCTCTCCTCCACTGCTCTCCCAACCCTGCACAGGAGGTAGCCTTGCCCTCTTTGCCCACCAGTGGCCCCTTGTCACCGGGGACAGTTGGGTGCTGGAGATAGTCCACAAGGGCTATGCCCTCCATTTTCACCAACTGCCTCCACCATATTTTCCAGGGGAACCTCCAAGGCCTCCCCTGCACACAGACCACCTTCTACAAGAGCTTCAGGGTCTGTTGGTGGACAGGGTGGTGGAGCCTGTGCCTCCCCACTTACAGGGTCATGGTTTCTACTCCAGGTATTTCCTGGTGCCCAAAAGAACCGGTGGCCTTCGACCCATTCTGGACCTCAGGAACCTCAACAAGTTCCTAGTGAAGGAGAAGTTCAAGATGCTTACTCGTGGGACTCTTCTGCCCTACCTCCAGCAGGGAGATTGGCTATGCTCCTTAGATCTAAAGGATGCGTACACTCACATCCTCATTCATCCAGACCACAAAGTACCTCAGGTTCATTGTGGGAGGAAACCATTATCAGTACAGAGTGCTGCCTTTCGGCCTCACCTCCGCCCCCAGAGTCTTTACAAAGTGCCTAGCAGTGGTGGCGGCCTACCTGAGAAATCAGGGAATCTTTGTCTTCCCCTATCTAGACGACTGGCTCATAAGGGGTCAGACGTGCCAAGAGGCCAATCAAGCCACCCTCAGGACTATTGCTCTTCTACAAAGCCTGGGGTTTGTCATAAACTTCGCCAAGTCCACTTTGCTCCCCTCCCAGAACTTAGAGTTCATAGGAGCAAGGCTGGACTCTCTGCTGGCAAAGGCTTTCTTGCCAGCAGACAGGGCCCAGAGGTTGATGGCCTTGGCAAATCAGTTTCTCAGCAGGTCCCTGGTCTCCCCCAGACTCTGCCTGAGGCTTCTCGGCCACATGGCTTCGACAGTACATGTGACCCCCAATGCCAGGCTCCATATTAGGCCTGCACAGTGGTGCCTTCGGGCTCAGTGGTCACAGGCCACAGGCAGCCTCAGACAGGATAAGGGTGTCCAGACCATTTCTGCACTCCCTCAACTGGTGGCTGCACCCACCCAATCTACTGAAAGGGGTGCCTTTTCAGATTCCAGGGTACACAGTAGTGATGACAACAGATGCCTCCCTGCTAGGCTGGGGAGCTCATTGTCTGGACAAGTGCACCCAGGGCCTTTGGTCTCCCTGGGAGGCTGCACAGCAGATCAATCTCCTCGAACTCAGAGCTATTCGATTAGCACTCAAAGCTTTCACTCCTACCCTGGCTCACCAGTCTGTCCTGATTCAGACAGGCAACCAAGTTGCCATGTTTTATGTGAACAAACAGGGCGGAACTGGTTCCAAGATCCTTTGTCGGGAAGCTCAGGACCTTTGTTCTTTTGCCCTCAAGCACAACATGCTCCTCAGGGCTGTATACCTTCCAGGCCAGGACAACTACCTGGCAGACAGATTAAGCAGAATACTGCAGCCCCACGAGTGGCAGCTGCATCCTTCAGTAGTTCAGAAGATCTTCCTGAAATGGGGTCTCCCTTTGATAGATCTCTTTGCCAGCCCAACGAACAAGCAACTGCCAAAGTTCTGCTCCAGGCAACCGCATCCTCTGCGGATAGCAGCGGATGCTTTTCTGATTTCCTGGTCACAGGGCCTCCTCTATGCGTTTCCTCCCACGCCCTTGGTGGCCCGAACTCTCTTCAAGATTCTTCAGGACAAGGCCTCGGTCCTGCTGGTGGCTCCCAGGTGGCCGAGACAGCTTTGGTTTCCTCTTCTGCTTCAACTGGCGATGGATTCTCCACTACCTCTGGGGTTGCAACCCAACCTTCTCTCACAGGAGCAGGGTTCCCTTCTGCACCCCAATCTCAAAGCTCTCAATTTGATGGCCTGGAGGCTCTCAAATGGAAAAGGTTTTCTGTGTGGTGTCAGCTACGTACAGAGGACCCTTTCTCTTGTACTGTGCCAGTAGTGCTTCAGTACTTACTGCACTTATCAAATCAGGGACTTAAGTCCAATTCTGTTCGGGTCCACCTCTCAGCTCTAGCAGCTCACCACTCACTGGTGGAGGGACATTCTCTGTCAGGTCACCCCTTGGTGTCCCGCTTTCTCAGGGGCTTGCTTTTGCTCAAGCCTCCAATCCGTCGTCCTGCCCCTGAGTGGGAGCTGACTATGTGGTCTTGCAGCAACTGACTCGCCCACCTTTTGAGCCGATGGCTACTTGTCCACTACGCTTCCTCTCCTGGAAGACACTCTTCCTGATAGCCCTTACCTCGGCTAGGCGAGTGAGTGAGCTTCAGGCCCTGGTCTGTGATAGGCCTTACATCAGGATTTATAGGAACAGGGTAGTCCTTAGGACTCATCCAAAGTTCCTCCCTAAGGTTGTCTCCTCTTTCCACCTCAACCAGGAGGTGGTTCTTCCAACATTCTTCCCTAGGCCTCATGCTAGCCAGGCTGAAGCAGTCCTGCATACCCTTGACTGTAGGAGGGCCTTATCCTTCTACCTTGACCATACGCAGGGGCATAGAAGGGCTACTCAGCTCTTCGTATCCTTTGACCCCAATAAATTGGGGTTGGCTGTGTCCAAGCATACCTTGTCCATCTGGGTGGCTGACTGTATCACCTGGGCTTACAAGGCGGCTGACCTTCCTTTGCAGGGTAGGGTCACGGCCCATCGTGTCAGGGCAATGGCTGCCTCAGTGGCTCATCTCTGCTCTGTGCCCTTGGTAGACATCTGCAGGGCTGCAACTTTGTCTTCAAGCCAGACTTTTTCGGCCCATTACTGCCTGGAGAGGGAGTCCCGTAGGGACAGTGCTTTTGGCCAAGCAGTACTCCGGAATCTCTTTGAGGTTTAGGCAACTTCTGCCCTCTGTTGGGCTACCGGTGGAGGTTGTGTCCTTGAAAAGCTTTTCTTTGCTGCTGGGACTAGAGGGAGTTCTCTTGTTCAGCCTGGGTTACTTGGTAGCCCAGAGCTAGGGAGTCACCCATATGTGAGGACTGACTTCCTGCTTGGTCCTGGAGAAAGAGTAGTTACTCACCTGTAACAGGTGTTCTCCAGGAGCAGCAGGAATCAGTCCTCACAACCCTCCCTCCTCCCCTTGGAGTTCCAGTTGTACATAGTTTATTTTTCATTTTTGTGTGCTGTTCTTAGCTATGTCATTTGACTGAGGTAAGATGGCACCTTTAGGCGGGAAGGGAACCGCGCATGCGTGCCTGCATTCCCAAAGGCTTTCACAGAAAACTGGGGAAATGCTCCGCTGGAGCTTCATCGGCGCCGATGACACCCATATGTGAGGACTGATTCCTGCTGCTCCTGGAGAACACCTGTTACAGGTGAGTAACTACTCTTTCCATTGAGGGAAAGTCCCTCTCGGCTCAGCCTCTTGTTTCTCATTTCCTGCAGAGTCTCATATTGTCCAAGCTCCCCGTCCACCCACCAACGGTGTATTGGGATCTCAATGTGGTGCTCTCACAGCTCACTAATTTATTTATTTATTATTTACATTCTCTTATATACTGTGCTGTTCTGCATCAGTGCGGTTTACATTGAACAAACTGAAATTACATTGAACAGGGCATTATAACTTGGAGATAACTATTTTACAGGGAACATGGGCTATGGAGGGTTAAGTGGCTTGCCCAAGACCACAAGGAGCACCTCTGGGACTAGAAACCCCAGTCCTTCTGGCCCAAGGTTGCTGTCCTCTAGTGGGATTTGAACCCCTGACCTTCCGGCCTGAAGTACCTTGCCCCAACCACTAGGCCACTCCTCCACTCCACTAAGCTGCCATTTGAGCCCCCTGACTACTTGCCACTTGCAGTACCTCTCCTGGAAGGTTGTCTCTCATGGCACTCATGTCAGCTCGCAGGGTAAGCAAGCTCCAGGTTCTGATGGCAGAGCCTCCCAAAACGAGGTTCTACAAGAACAGAGTGATGCTCTGCACACATCCCACGTTTCTGCCAAAGGTGATGTGCCCCTTCCATCTCAATCAGGAGTTGGTGCTCTCCACCTTCTTTCCAAGGCCTCACGCTGGCAAGGCGGAGACCGTTCTCCACACTCTGGATTGTAAGAAGGCCCTGTCTTTCTGTCTGCAACAGACTGGGGCCACCGCAAAGTGCCTCAGCTTTTCATCTCCTATGACCCCAGTCGACTGGTGCTTGCAGTGGCCAAGAAAATTCTGTCCACTTGGGTGGAGGACTGCATTGCCCTTGCCTAAACAGACTGGGATCTCACTAAACCACCAGGTCATGGCACACTGCATCAGGGCCATGGCTACCTCCGTGGCAAATCTGTGTTTCGTACCTGTGACTGAAATCTGCCGGGCCCCCACCTGGTCTTCGGTCCATACCTTCGCAGCTCACTACTGCCTGCAGAGGGAGTCCTGATGGGACAGCGACTTTAGCCAGGCCATGCTCCGCAGTCTCTTCGGGGTCTAGTCAATTCCTGCCCTCCAACCCCTCTGTGTTCTGGCTACTGGAATGCTGGTTCCCCACCAGACAGTTGGGTCTTACGAGAGTGTCTCAGTTGGGACTTAACTGATGCAGCTCACGGCTCACTTTCTCTGGTCACCAATGGCATTTTTGGTAGCCTGTAGCTGGGGAGTCCCATATATGTGGACTGACTTCCTACTTGTTCCTGGAGAAAGCGTAGTTACTCACCTGTAACAGGTGTTCTCTGGGGACAGCAGGAATTGGTCCTCACAACCCTCCCTCCCTCCCCCTTGGAGTTTCTTCTTTACTGTATTTTAATTTTGTCATCTTAGATGTGTCATTAGACTGAGGCAAGATGGCACCCTTGGATGAGAAGGGGACCACACATGCGTGGTGCATCTTCCAAAGGCTTTTTTTGAAAGCTGGGGAGATGCTTCTGCGCGGGCACCATCGATGTCTAGGTCACACATATGTGAGGACTAATTTCTGCTGTCCCCGGAGAACACCCGTTATAGGTAAGTAACTACACTTTCTGTCTTCTCAATGGACGCAAGCGAAAGGGCGTTTCAAAGACAAGATCCACATCACTCCTCAACCGATCATGTCCCTTCAGTGGTGGTGTTTCCCACCAAACCTACTCATCAGGTCACCTTTTCAGATGCCTCCACCTCAATGTACTCTGACGACGGATGCTTCCAAGCTGGTTTGAGAAGCACATCTTAATGACCTAACCACACAGATACTGTGTGGACACAACAGGACTCTGCCCTGCAGATCAACCTGCTAGAACTATGGGCACTGACAAATGCTTTTTGGATTTTTCATCCCCAACTTTCAGAATAACCTGTTCTAGTCAGGAGAGACAACCAAGTTGCCATGTTCTACATGAACAAACAGTGGGGAACGGAGTTCCGTCCTCTCTGCAAGGAAGCGATTCGCCTGTGGTCCTTTGCCATCTCTCACCGCATTCACCTTAGAGAGATGTACCTCTCGGGTGAACTCAGTGTCCTAGTGGACAGGCTAAATCATATACTTCGTCCACACAATTTTCCAGATGTGGGAACCCCACTCATAGATCTTTTTGCCACTTTGCAAAACACACAGCTTCCACTTTTCTGCTTCAGGGTTCTGTCGCTGCACCAACAGGCCCCTAACGCCTTCCTTCAACACTGGGGACAGGGACTGCCATACGCGTTCCCACCCATCCTCTTTTCAAGCTACAGACCGACGAGGGGTCGATGATTCTCATAGCCCCCTTTTGGCCTTGTCAACCGTGGTTTCCTCTGCTGCTTCGCCTTACACAGTCTCAACCTCTCAGCCGAGATGTGACCTGGACTCCTCTCTCAGGATCACGGGACGCTCCTCCATCCCAATCTTCATTCTCTATGCCTTTCAGCATGGCTGCTGAAAGGCTGGTGCTCACTGACCTTGACCTGCCACAGACAGTCAAGGATGTCATCCTTGCATCACGTAATGATTGCACTAGGTGATCTTATGCCTTCAAATTGGGTAGGTTCAGCCTCTGCTACTCCCCAAAGGACACTGACCCCTTTTCCTGCCCAGTAGAGTCCCTTCTACAATATCTCCACTACTTATCATTAACAAGACTTAAAACCAACTCAATGGGAGCTCACCTTAGTGCTATTGTGACCTCTGAAAGACCAGTGGATGGACAGCCTATCTCCTCACACCCCTTTGTAGTATGCTTCATGTGGAGTCTCCTGCTATCCAAACCACCCGTTAAGCTGCCTCTGGTGGCCTGGGATCTGAATGTGTTTCTGGCACAACTTCTAAAGCCTCCTTTGGAACCTTTAGCCAACACTTCACTGAAGCTTCTGTTTTGGAAGATCATCTTCCTTATTGTCCTCACTTCAGCTCGCAGCACCGAGCTGCAGGCTCTAGTGGTGGATCCCCCTCTATACTCTGTTCCACTATGACAAGGTGGTTCTGCGTACCCATTTACATTTCCTCCTTCCATATAAACCAATCTGTAGTCCTCCCAATTTTCTTCCCTAGACCACTTGCATTTCGGGTTGAAGCAACGCTACATACCTTAGACTGCAAGTGAGCGCTGGCCTACTACTTGGATAAAACTAAAGAACACAAAAGATTCTCAGTTTTTTATTTCCTTTGATCCTAGTCATCTTGTCTACCGGTGGTGAAACGTTCTCTATCTAAAAGGATATAGCATTATTAGAAAAGGTTCAGAGAAGAGCCACCAAAATGGTAAAGGGGATGGAAGGATACCCCTGTGAGGAAAGGCTAAAAAGGTTAGGGCTCTTTAACCTGTAAAAGAGATGGCTGAGGGGAGATATGAGAGAAGTTTATAAACTAATGAACGGAGTGGAACGGGTAAACGTAGATCGATTGTTTACGTCATCAGAATATAGAAAGACTAGGAGGCATGCAATGAAGCTACAGGGTGTAAACTATTCAAGACAAATAAGAGAAAATATTTTTTCACTCAACGTGTAATCAAACTCTGGAATTTGTTACCGGAGGATGTAGTAAAAGCTGTTAGTGTAGCTGGGTTTAAAAAAGGTTTGGACAGGTTCCTGGAGGAAAGGTCCATAAACCATTATTAAAAAGGGACCCGGGATATCACTGCTTGGCCCAATGCAAGCATTGTGGAACCTGTGTCTCTTGGTGAAACTGCTAGGTACGTATGACCTAGATTGGCCACTGTTGGAAACAGGATACTGGGCTTGATGGACCTTGGTCTGATCCAGTATAGCATATCTTATGTTCTTATGGATAGCAGATTGTATTTCTTTTGTTTATGCACAAGCAGGACACTCTTTGGAGGGTCATGTCACTGCTCATAATGTGCAGGCCATGGCAACCTCCATAGCCAATCTCTGTTAAGTATCTATTGAGGACATCTGCCAGGCAGCTACCTGGTCCTCCATTCATACTTTTGCTGCAGCTATTGTCTGGACAGAGACTCCCATCGGGATGCTGCCTTGCAAGCTGTACGCCAGCACCTTTTGGGACTTAAACTCAACTCCTTCCCTCCATCCCGGATTTCTAGAAGATAGCAGACTATCACTGGGGGAGTATTGCCTCCTGAAATAGAGTCTGTAAAAGGGGGTGCTTGTTATGAAGGTACCACCATCTTGGCAAGTATGCAAATTAACTGTCTTGCAAAGGATTGTGGTTATTGAAGTCCATTCACACAAAGCTTGCCTTTTTAAAATAATGAAAACTCTTGTAGTTGGTCAAGTGTAGACAAAATTAGAGTTTATTTATGGGGTGATTATCCCACACACAGATATGCTTGGTAACACCATCCAGATAACTTCTCCAGGGTTTATTCAACACAAAATAAGGTAACTGAAAAACTCATGCAGATTAAGTATCAAAGTCCTTTATGGAACGGAAAGGCTTCTTTCAGCCACTGCTAATAAACTCCTTAGTGCTGGGGAAAAACAAATCAAAGAGGAAAACTTCTTTATACTAGAACATAGCTCACTTTCTCCATACAGAAAAGAACTTTTTAATCCGGCTTGTGCTGGGCTCTCCTCCACCAACAGGTGACAATTAACTGCAATCAGTAGCTTGATTTCAGCACATGTGCAAAACTTTCCCAAAAGCTTTTTCTTTTCAACAAAACTTTATGGGAAGCTAATATTCTCCAGGACCAAGCAGGAAGTCAGTCCTCACTTATGGGTGACGTCGGCGCCGACGGAGCCCTCGCGGAGCAATTTTCCCCAGCTTTCAAAGAAAGCCTTTGGGAATTGCAGCGCGCATGCGCGGTCGTCTTCCCGCCCGAAGGTGCCATCTTAGCCAGTCTTCTTTTTTCCGCGGAGCCCTACAGACGTCCCCGTCTTGTCCCCGCGAAAAAGTTGATTTTCTTCTTTATTTTATCCTTTTTTCTTTCGGTTCGACGCCGATCGTTTTCCCGCCCGCCCGGACTCGCGACGCCGGTCTCGAGTCCTCTTACTTTTTTCGGTTTTTCTGACTTAGTCAGCTTTCGTTTTCGTTTTCCCTGGCAGCCCGGTCCTTTGACCTCGCAGGGGCCCTTTTTCCCCCGATGGCTGCCAGTGGGTTTAAGCGGTGTGGTCGGTGTGACCGAAATATGTCACTAACCGACACACACGACTTTTGCCTCCGCTGCCTGGGCCCGGATCATGAGGAACTGATCTGTGGGCCCTGCAGCAAACTGTCCTCAAAGGCGTTGAGAAGTCGGCGGCATCAGCGTGAGAGAATCTTCGCTGACCCCAGCCGTACCCGGACCTCGTCGGAGGCCTCCGTGTCGAAGGGCTCCAGCTCGGACCGTCGCCGGAGCTCCTCCGACCGGGGTTCTCCCTCCGGGGACCATCGTCGGAAGGAAAAACCCGCGAGGGCGGCGTCGGTGGACGCTCCTGGCTCCGCGAGGGCCAGGTCGCATAGCCCCGACAGCCGCCCCGGGTCCTTGGAGAAGGAACACATCCCGAAGCGACCTCGCCTGGAGTCGGAGATGCCTGCCCGGGTAAGTCCTGTGGTCCTTCTGGACTCGCCTCCGCGACAGCCGACGTCGGGCCCGACGCCGTCGGGGCCCGAGTCGGGGGCTGCTGGGTCACCTGAGCTCGGACTCAGGTTGACGGCCTTGGAGAGCAGACTGTCTGCCTTCATGGACCAGCAGAGGGCATTGCTCGCTGGCTTCGCTGGCGTCGCTGCCCCGACCGCCGGGACGTCGACGTCCAAGTCGACCCCGGAGACCGAGCCGATCCTCGAGTCGATGAGAACTCGAGTCGATCCTCGGTCGAGGTCGCCCTCGGCCTCCCGTTCGGGACCGAGGTCGCCGACGCCGACTCCCTCGGCGTCGGGGCGGCTGGCGCCGCACCCTGCCCGGGCCGACCCCACCGAGTCCTCGTCGGAGTCGGTCTGGGAGTCTGAGGAGGAAGAGTCACCTGATTCTTTCCGGACTCGGTGTGTCCCATCGGACTCACCGGAGTCCGAGCCTCGGAAGCAGTCCCCCCCGGAGGATGCCCGGTTCTCGGACTTCGTTAGGGATATGGCCAAGGCTTTGGCCTTCCCTGCGGATCCCGAGGAGGAGCCTCGAGCCGAAGAGCTCGACGCCCTCCAGTATGACTCTCCCGCGAGGGAACACTTTACTGTGCCGGTTCCTCCTATGCTGGAACGACTACTCTTCCGCATGTGGGAGAGTCCGGCCTCCTCGCCGGTCCTGAGCAAGCGGGTCGATTCTATCTATCGGGTCCGCAAGAGCCCTGGCTTTCAAAAGGCACAGCTGCCACACCATTCCATGGTAGTGGAATCGGCCATGCATCGTCTTAAGAGCCAGAAGATGCACTCCTCGGTGCCTCCTGAAAGGGAGGCCCGTAACCTGGATGGCCTTGGCAAGAAGTGCTTCCAGGGCTCTATGCTCGCATGTCGTGTCCAGACTTACCAGCTATACATGGGCATGTATCTCCGGGATCTGGCTAAAGAGCTAGCCGGATTCTCCGCTGGTCTCTCCGAGGAGCCCTTGCAGAGGTTCCTAGCCTTGTCCACGGGCATTCGGGAATGCTCAAAGTTCATGTCCCGAGCAGCCTATGATGGCTTTGAAGCCTCGGCTCGAGTAGCCGCAGCCGGCATCGGTGCCCGCCGACAGGCTTGGCTTCAGTCGTCCGACCTTGAACCCTGGGTACAGGACAAGTTGGTCGATGTCCCCTGCCGAGGCGAAAACCTCTTTGGCAAGCCCATGGCGGAAAAGGCTGCACAAATTGAGACTGAGACTCTCACCAGGACCAGGCTTTCTAGGAAGACCTCCGCCCCTTCCCAGAAAAAGAAGGGCTCGGGGAAAAAGTCCTTTTACCCGAGGAAGGCGGCTGCCTACAAACAATACCCCCATTATCAGGCCCCTGCAGCGTCCCAACAGGGCCAGCAGGCCAAGGGACGGGGTAACGGGTCCCGTAGGCAGCAAGCCCCCAAGCCTGCACCACCAGCCCCTGCTCAGCAGGGTGGGGGCTTTTGACTCGCTCAGCATAGCCTCTCCCCCCCCGCTGGTTCCCCCCAGCACCGGAGGCCGGCTGGTTCACTTCGCCCACAGGTGGTCCAGCATCACCGCAGATGCCTGGGTGCTTCAGGTCGTGCGAGAAGGCTACCTTCTCCACTTCCATCAGGTCCCTCCCTCCTATTTTCCGGGAGAGCCTCTGCGCCCCCCTCTGCACAGGGAGTTGCTCCTTCAGGAGTTAGCAGGTCTTCTGCGGGAACAGGCGGTGGAACCGGTGCCACACCACCTGAGAGGTCAAGGCTTCTATTCACGGTATTTTCTGATACCAAAGAGAACAGGGGGCCTCAGACCCATCCTGGACTTGCGCAACCTCAACGAGTTCCTTGTGCGGGAGAAGTTCAAAATGCTTACCCTTGGAATCCTTCTGCCCTACCTCCAGCAGGGAGATTGGCTATGCTCCTTGGATCTAAAGGATGCCTACACGCACATCCTCATCCACCCAAGCCACCGCCAATACCTAAGGTTTGTGGTGGCGGGAAATCATTACCAGTACAGAGTACTGCCCTTTGGCCTGTCCTCCGCACCGCGAGTCTTCACAAAATGTCTCGCGGTCGTGGCGGCCCATCTCCGGCTTCACGGCCTCTATGTCTTTCCGTACCTCGACGACTGGCTCATCAGAGCAGCGTCCGCTCAGGAGGTCACCAACGCCACGTGCCGCACGGTGACTCTGCTGCAGCACTTGGGCTTTGTCATAAACTTCGCAAAGTCCACTTTGCTCCCCTCACAGGATCTCGAGTTCATCGGCGCAAGGCTGCACACTCCTCAGGCGCGAGCGTATCTACCGCTCGACAGGGCTCAGCGGCTCATGGACCTAGCCGACCGCTTTCGCAGCCAGCCCCTGGTCTCCGCCAGGCGCTTCCTGAGACTGCTCGGCCATATGGCTTCCACTGTCCATGTGACCCCCAATGCCCGCCTGAATATGCGGTCTGCTCAATGGTGTGTCTCCGCCGGCAGTGGCGACAGGCCACGGGCGGCCTCGCAGACCTAGTGCGCGTTTCCGAGCCGCTGATCTTGTCTCTCCGGTGGTGGCTCCGGCAGCCGAACCTGACATTCGGTATGCCCTTCCAGTCACCTCAGCCGACCCGGGTGCTGACCACCGATGCATCCCTCCTGGGCTGGGGAGCGCATTGCCAAGAGGCGCGTACTCAGGGCCTCTGGACCACGTGGGAGTCTGCTCAGCAGATCAACTTCCTGGAGCTCCGGGCGATCCGCCTAGCTCTCAAGGCCTTCTCCCACCTGACTTCCCAACAGTCCGTCCTTGTCCAGACGGACAATCAAGTTGCCATGTTCTACGTGAACAAACAGGGGGGCACGGGCTCCTTTCTCCTCTGCCGGGAGGCTCAGAAGCTCTGCTCTTGGGCCGTCAGTCACGGCATTCTCCTCAAGGCAGTTTATCTCCCGGGCCAAGACAATTGCCTTGCGGACAAACTCAGCAGGGTCCTCCAGCCGCACGAGTGGCGTCTGGATCCCTTGGTAGTTCAGAAGCTCTTCCTCAAGTGGGGCCTCCCCACGATGGATCTCTTTGCCAGTCCTCGCAACCGGCAGCTTCCTCGCTTCTGCTCTCGTCTGCCACACCCCCTTCGGGTTGCGGCGGACGCCTTTCTGATCTCATGGTCGGGGAGCCTTCTGTACGCTTTCCCTCCCATCCCGCTGGTCTCTCGGACTCTTTTCAAGGTTCTCCGAGACAAAGCCTTTTTGATCCTGGTGGCCCCTCGCTGGCCCAGACAGCCGTGGTTTCCGCTCCTGCTGCAACTGGCGGTGGAGGGTCCGGTCCCTCTGGGAGTACAACCGGATCTCCTCACTCAGGATCAGGGGTCCCTACTGCACCCCAACCTCAGGTCTCTCAACCTCATGGCCTGGCTGCTGAGAGGGTAGTCCTTGCTCCCCTTCTCCTGCCGGCGGAGGTGGAGGAGGTCGTCCTGGCTTCGCGACGCCCTTCTACCCGCAAATGCTACGCCCTTAAATGGCGTCGCTTTGCGGTCTGGTGTACCCAACAGTCGCAGGATCCCTTCTCCTGCCCGGTGTCGGTGATCTTGCAGTACCTGCTACACCTCTCTAATCTGGGACTTAAGTCCAACTCCGTCAAAGTTCACCTCAGTGCTCTTTCGGCACATCATGTACCGGTGGACAGTAGACCTCTCTCCAGCGACCCTCTCGTAGCGAGGTTTCTCCGAGGTCTTCTTCTACTTAAACCACCTCTGCGCCCGCCAGCGCCGGACTGGGACCTGAATGTGGTTTTGCAGCGGATCACCTGTCCGCCTTTTGAACCTATGGCTACATGTTCTCTCCGTTTTCTGTCTTGGAAAACACTGTTCTTGATAGCCCTCACTTCCGCTAGGCGCGTAAGTGAATTGCAGGCCCTCGTGTCTGATCCCCCCTACACTCGGTTCTACAAGAATAGGGTAGTCCTACGGACTCACCCAAAGTTTCTGCCTAAAGTGGTCTCCCCTTTTCACATCAATCAGGAGGTGGTACTTCCAACCTTCTTTCCCAGACCACACTCCAGCCGAGCTGAGACGGTCCTCCATACCCTGGACTGTAGAAGGGCATTGAACTTCTACCTTGACCGTACGCGGGAGCACCGTAAAGCTGCTCAGCTTTTTGTGTCTTTTGACCCCAATAAATTGGGACTCCCGGTCTCCAAGCGTACTCTGTCCATCTGGGTTGCGGACTGTATCTCTTGGGCTTATGGGGCAGCCGGACTCGCTTTAGAAAGTCGAGTCACGGCTCATTGCGTTCGGGCAAAGGCCACGTCAGTGGCTTACCTCCGCTGGCAGACATCTGCCGGGCCGCTACTTGGTCGTCGAGCCAGACTTTTGCGGTCCATTACTGTCTCGAGAGGGAGTCCCGTAGGGACAGTGCTTTCGGACAGGCAGTCCTCCGTAATCTCTTTGAGGTCTGAGCAACTCCTACCCTCCATCCCGGATGTGGGCTACCGGTGGGTGATAATTCAGCGAAGATTCTATCCTTCTGTGCTGCTGAGCTAGAGGGAGCTCATTTTTGTGCTTAGGGTCTCCGGTAGCCTTGAGCTTGGGAGTCCCATAAGTGAGGACTGACTTCCTGCTTGGTCCTGGAGAAAGCGTAGTTACTCACCTGTAACAGGTGTTCTCCAGGAGCAGCAGGAATCAGTCCTCACTACCCTCCCTCCTCCCCTTGGAGTTGCAATCGTCTGCTTATGTTCTTTTTGCAAATTTTTATGCTGTCTTTTTGGCTATGTCATCTGACTGGCTAAGATGGCACCTTCGGGCGGGAAGACGACCGCGCATGCGCGCTGCAATTCCCAAAGGCTTTCTTTGAAAGCTGGGGAAAATTGCTCCGCGAGGGCTCCGTCGGCGCCGACGTCACCCATAAGTGAGGACTGATTCCTGCTGCTCCTGGAGAACACCTGTTACAGGTGAGTAACTACGCTTTTAGAATGTTTCCTTTTGATGTTTGCTCTGATATTTAGGATTTTCCTAAAATAACAACCTACTCAAAGAACAGTCCATATAATTATCCTCTGTATCAGATATTAAACCTTGCTCTTGAAATTGCATAGATTCTGTTTCTTCGTCTGACTCAGAGGGCTTTAGGAACTGACCTTTGCACGGAGAGAAACTGTTTCCCTGTTTGCACTGCTCAAACTAGAGAAACGTTCACAGTTCCTACCTGAATCCAGGCAAGCATCAGGCTGCTTCTTCTGGTATTCTGGCCAGTATGCAATAGAGCTTTTGTGTCCTGTCCTCCAGTTGGTATCTCTGGACCTCAGGATCTTTTCTCCAGACGTCCTCCATGAGGTATTTGGGCTCCTTTCTTCCTTAGCTGCATCAGTCCTCTTCCTAGGCGTTGCTTGAGGGTCCCTGGCTGTGGATCTACAGACCTCTGGCTTTTTCCAGTCCTCTGAAGATTCTTCTTTCCCCCGGGTATCTCTCCAGGCATAGGTACTTCTCTGAGCTCCTCTCTTGGACCGTCTGCTTCCTTGTTCTTGTTCCTTCAGGTTCCGGTTGTTCTTCCTTCTGTTCTCATTCTCCTTCTGATTCCCCCTTCTCCTTCTCCTTCCAGTTCTGTCTTCCTGAAGATTCCCCTCTAGCTTTAAAGGGCTTAGATTGCAACGCCACCCTTGCATTCTTCAGGTGTTGTGGATTAAGCATCCTTCTAGGGGCTGTTTGATTAGGGATGACATAATGCTTTCGCTGATTAGACACATGCTTTTGCACTCTAGCTCCCCTAGGGACTTTCTGCATACAAGTGCATTCTGGATCATGTAGTCTTTTAGGGAAACAAGCTCTCTTAGTTCTATAACCTGCCAGCACAGGTCCCTTAATCAGAGTAAATTCTCCTCTTTTGTCATTACTCCCTGAGCTTTGATAAGCTTCCTTATCACAAGTCCAATGGCCCACAACTCTTCCAGATTCTTTGGCTACAAGATTTTTACCTTGGAGATTGGCACAGTTTCCCCCCTATACCAGTCTGGTACCTGGGAGCTAGTGACTCTCGTATGTGAAGACTGCATTCCTGCTTGTTCCTTGAGAAAGCGTAGTTACTCACCTGTAACAGGTGATCTCCGGGAACAACACGAATCAGTCTTCACAACTCGCCCTTCTCCCCTAGGAGTTGTAGGGTTCTTTTATTTTTTTCTTTAAGCTACATACTCAGTTTTTCAGCAGTGATAGGATTGTACATCCTGCTGGCTCGCAGAAAACAAACAAAGAACTGAGGAAAGGAATTGGGAAGGGCAGGCACAGTGAAGTGCTCCCAAAGGCTTTTCTTCTGGATGCTGGGGAGCTCTCCCATGTGGGCTGTGTCGGTGACGTTCACCCATATGTGAAGACTGATTCCTGCTGTTCCCAGAGATTATCTCTTACAGGTGAGTAACTTTGCATCTCCAGGAACAAGCAGGAATGTAGTCTTCACATATGGGTGAAGGGCAACTTTCAACTGTTTTGAATGCATCAGCAGTACTTCAGCTATATGCTTTGGTGCATGCAGGATTGCTTGGCTCCAAGCCTCTGATTTTGAATAGTGGGTTCAAGATAAGCTGGATAATATACCTTGTACAGGCGAAACCTGTTTGGCAAAGATTGGCAAGATAAGGCATCTCAATTAGAGTCTGAGAACACCACTCTAAATAGACTTTGTAGATCAACTGCCAACCCAGCTAAGAAGGTAACAAAGAAACCCTTTTTCAATAAGAAAAAGAAGTAAGTATTCTTCTTACAACCCTACACTGCACTGTCCCGTCCATGCTCTTCAAAAGGGACAACAACATCCAAAACAACAAAGAAAGGCCCAGACTCCCAGGTCTCAGCCAGCTCAGCAGACCCTGCCTCCTCAGGGTCTTTGACTCCTTTCTGGAGAACATAGCCGTCCTGCCTCTGGAGATTCCAGATACCATTCCCATTCCAGGCAGACTGTTGCTTCGCCCACAGGTGACATCTTGTGACATCAGAGCACTGGACTCTTATTCCATAGTGAGGGAGGGGTACAAACTTTAATTCCAAAATCTACCCCCTCCTCCCCCCCCAGTCTCCCTTAAGAGAGTTCGGTTCTCAACTCTTTTATTGCAGGAAGTCACTTTCCTTCTCTCGCACGGTGCAATAGAGGAGGTGCCACTCTCCCAGCAGGGTCTAGTCTTCTATTCTCCTTACTTCCTCATCCCAAAGAAGACAGGGGGATACAGGCCCATCCTGGACCACAGACAACTGAACACGTATCTACTCTGGGAGAAATTCAAGATGATCTCCCTAGGTACTCTGCTCCCTTATCTCCAGAGTCAAGATTGACTCTGTTCTCTAGATCTAAAAGGACGCATATACTCACATTCTTATCCATGCAGAACACAGAAGGTTTCTGTGTTTCCTATTCCAGGGGAAACATTATCAGTGCAGAGTCCCACCTTTTGGCCTCGCCTCTGCCCCAGAGTCTTTGCAAAATGTATGGCAGTTATAGCTGCATTCCTAAGTACTCTAGGGATATTTATCTTCCCCTACCTAGACGACTGGCTCGTTTGGGCAAGCACACCTCTAGAAGCCAATTTTTCTCTTACACACACCAGGCAGGTGCTGCAACACTTGGGATTTGTAATAAATCTTCCAAAGTCCCAACTCGTTCCCTCTCAAACTCTGGAGTTTATAGGGGCCCTCCTAAACACTCGACAGTCAAGGGCTTTTCTCCCTCAACCCTGTTGTGCTCGACTCATCCAGCTTGCATTCCAAGCAGGCCTCAAAACCTTTCTCACTGCTCGAGAAATGCTGCAACTTCTGGGGCCATATGGCATCCACCGTACATGTGGTTCCATACACTTGTCTACATATATATGCAGCTCAATGGATCCTGGCTTCCCAGTGGTCTCAAGCATCTAGTCGTTTGGGAGACAAGATAACACTCTCTACACATCTCATCATCTCTCCAGTGGTGGCAATCTCCAGAGCACCTTCTCGTAGGGTCACCCTTTTCAGAATCCTTCACATCAATGTACCCTGGTGATGGATGCATCCAAACTGGGCTGGGGAGCTCATTTGGACAACGTCTCCACTCAGGGTCTTTGATCTCATCAGGAGTTGCAAATCCACATAAATCTGCGGAAACTCAGAGCTATCCACAATGCTCTCAAAGTGTTCCACGACCATCTTCGCTTCTGCACAGTTCTAGTCCAGACGGACAATCAGGTAGCCATGTTCTACTTGAACAAGCAGGGCAGAACAGGCTCTTGGACACTTTGCAGCGAAGCACTACACCTATGATCCTTTGCCATACAACATCAAATTCACCTACTTGCGGTTTATCTCACAGGGAAGCAGAATCTCTTGGCGGACAAACTCAGTCAGGTTTCTCATATCTTCCAGATCTGGGGAACCCCAGACATAGACCTGTTTGCAAGTCCTCAGAATGCCAAACTTCCCTGGTTCTGTTCCAGACTCCCTGCTCGCAACAGCCAAGTGGTAGATGCTTTTCACCTTTACTGAGGTCAGGGTTTCCTATATGCCTCCCTCCCCCCCATTCCCCTTATTCCCAAAACTCTTTTCAAACTCCAGAGAGACAAGGGCTACATGATTCTTATAGCCCTGCATTGGCCACTATAACCGTGGTATCCTCTGCTGCTATGTCTCTCTTGAGTTCAACCAGTAGATTTGGGATCTGCCCCAGATCTCCTTTCTCAGGAGAACAGGACGCTGCCGCAGTCCCTACACCTAACAGCATGGCTGCTGAAGGCATAGAATTCCAAGACATCAGCCTCTCTCAGCAAATGAAAGATATTCTTTTGTCTTCTAGGAAACCTTCCACAAGGCGCTCCTATGCCTTCAAGTGGCGTAGATTCTCTGTCTGGTGTTCAAAGAGGGATCTTAACCCCTTTTCAGCTTCTGTGGAGACATTACTTGAATATCTTCTCCACCTCTCTTCTTCTGGACTCGAGACCAATTCGGTATGGGTACACCTAAGTGCCATAGCGGCTTCCCACATACCCTTGGATGGTCAGCCCCTTGTAGCACATTTCATGAGAGGGCTTCTATTAACTAAGCCTCCCATTAAACCACCCCTAGTGGCATGGGACCTTAATGTGGTTTTAGGACAGCTTATGAAGCCGCCCTTTGAACCTCTAGCCACTTCTTCCCTGAAGTTTCTTACCTGGAAGGTCACCTTCCTTATTGCCCTCACTTCAGCAAGGCGCATCAGTGAACTTCAAGCTTTGGTGGCTGATCCTCCTTACACTCGTTTCCACCATGATAAGGTAGTCCTTAGGACTCATCCTCACTTTATGCCAAAAGTGGTCTTGCCGTTTCACTTAAACCAGTCACTGTATCTCCCTGTTTTCTTCCCTAGACCTCATTCTTCTAGGGCGGAAGTAACCCTTCATACTCTGGATTGCAAACGTGCTTTGGCCTTTTATCTCCAGAGAACACGGGAGCACATAAAAACTTCCCAACTTTTCATCGCTTTTGATTCCAGTCACCTAGGACTACCAGTATCCAAACGAACTCTCTCCAGATGGATAGCAGATTGTATCTCCTTTGCTTACAACAGTGCAGGACTCTCTCTTGAGGGTCACGTCACTGCACATAATGTTTGAGCCATGACTGCCTCTATGGCAAATATCTGCTCTGTGGCGATCAATGAGATATGTAAAGCAGCAACCTGGTCCTCTGTCCATACTTTTCCTGCTCACTATTGCCTAGACAAGGACTCCCACCTGGATGCCTCGTTTGGTCAAGCTGTTCTCCAGCATCTCTTTCAGACTTAGATCAACCTCTACCCCCCATCCTGGGTTTCGATACCAGACATCCTTGGAGGATATATGACCTACTTCTTAGGCCTGTGTTCCACAGCTTGCTCTGAGGTCATCTCTCTGGCATTTCCAAGCTAGGGAGTCCCATTTGTGAAGACTACATTCCTGCTTGTTCCTGGAGATAGCGTAATTACTCATCTATAACAGGTGATCTCCAGTAACAGCAAAAATTGAGTCTTCACAACCCACCCTCCTC
This sequence comes from Ichthyophis bannanicus, assembly GCA_033557465.1. Classification (NCBI taxonomy): domain Eukaryota; kingdom Metazoa; phylum Chordata; class Amphibia; order Gymnophiona; family Ichthyophiidae; genus Ichthyophis; species Ichthyophis bannanicus. The sequence goes on from CM066036.1 coordinate 329,457,135, forward strand.
TCCTAGGAGTTGTACTTTCTTCTTCTCTCCTTCTCTCCTTTTATCTCAGCTACAAACTCAACTGAGGATGGAGAGCTGGAAAGACGGGAAGGCAACTATGGAGGCACAGTGGGATGCTCCCAAAAGCTTTCCTATTGGATGCTGGGGAGAGTTCCCGCGCGGGCTCCATCGATGCCAATGTCACCCATATGTGAAGACTCAATTCCTGCGGTTCCCGGAGATCACCTGTTACAGGCGAGTAGCTACGCTTTCCCCTCTTCCCTTCTATTCCCCAAAGAGGACTGGCGAAAGAATTCAGAGCTGTCACAAGTGAAGATGGAGGACTACTTGGGGTTACAGTCTTTGATTCCTCATTAGTACATGCTGTAGAAAAACTTGTGAGCAAGGACCTGAGCTACCCAAAATTCCTAAACAGGATCTTCAGAGTTTTGTGCCTCTGTACCACATAAATTATAGAAGTGAAATGAGGTTTTGAGGGAATACTATGGGCCTTGGATGCTCCAGAAGGAGCGACCACACCTCTGGTTCATAGTGTTACTGAATCTGTAATCAAAGATTGGACAGAACCCCTTCTCCACCCCTGCCACTTTCAAATGACTGGATATCTAGTATAGAGTGCAGCTAACACCAAGTCATGACATATCTCAGCTCCTTCACCAGATGGCAATGTGAAGTTGGCATTTGAGAGCAAAGATCTCAAGTTGCTTGACACAGTAGGAAGAAAGGTCTTACAGGGGCCGTGTTGGACTCCAGAATTACTGCAGGTCCAACAAGTTAAGAACATAAGATATGCCATATCTCCCGATTTATATATTCGCTTTAAGCAACTCTATGCTGATTACCGTTCGGCTGTTCAATCAGCCAAACGGGCTTATTATACAGCTGAGATCTCAGAAGCAGCGAATTCTTCTTGCCAGCTCTTCACTATCCTGCGGAAACTCTCATCCACTAGCTCTCATAGTACCTCGACTATAGGGGCCCCTGACTCTCACTCCCTGGCTACTTTCTTTTCAGACAAAGTCCTTACCTTACGTGCCTCCTTCTCCACTCCTCCTCCACCTCCACCCTCACCACCCGCTTCTATCTGCAGTTTGCTTGTTACTGATCACTCACCCCCGTCTTCTCCCCCTGTGTCCAATCGAGCTCTTGCTCATACCTGGTCCTCCTTCCATCCGGTGTCGTCTGCTGAAATTCTCTCCATATTGTCCACTTCTCGAAAGACCACATGTGCTCTAGACCCAATTCCCTCCCACTGGCTGTCAGAGCCCTCACTACAGCTCATTCCGATTATCACTTCTATTATCAACTCTAGTTTATCCTCCGGTCTATTCCCCTCCCCGTGGAAGTCAGCCATTGTTCATCCTCTTCTTAAACAAGCATCTCTTGACCCTTCTGTCCTTGCACACTGGCGTCCTGTCTCAAATCTCCCCTTCTTGGCTAAACTTCTGGAACATTTTGTCTTTAATCAGTTATCCTCTCACGTTGAATCCACCAACACACTTCACCCCCGGCAAGCTGGCTTTCGACAGGGACACAGCACAGAGACTGTTCTTCTTGCAGTCTTGAATGAGCTTCACGTGGCACATGATCGTGGTGATGTTACTCTGTTGGTTTCCCTTGATCTGTCTGCTGCGTTTGATTTGATCGATCATACCCGTCTTCTCACTCGTCTTGTGGAGGTAGGTCTTCACGATACAGTTCTTCTTTGGTTTCGCTCCTTTCTCACGGCCCGATCCTTTTCTGTCACCCTAAATGGAAAATCATCTTCCCCTCTTCCCCTTACCTGTGGTGTCCCCCAAGGCTCTGTCTTGTCGTCTCTGTTGTTTAATATTTTCTTGGCCCCTCTACTCCTTTTGCTACAGCAGTACTCGGTATCTTCCTTTGTCTATGCAGATGATATCATATTACTTTATCACACTTCCCCACTTTCTTTGGATCTCTCCCCTTTCAATATCTGTCTTTCACATGTGGCTTCTTGGCTTTCCCAACATTTCTTACGTCTTAACCCATCTAAATCCACGGCTATGTGGGTATCCCTCAGTGGTTCTTGTCCCTCTTCTGCCCCTCTGATCGACTCTGTACCCATTCCTCTTGTATCCTCCTTTCGGTATCTCGGAGTAGTTCTTGATTCTTCCCTTTCCTTTCATGACCATATCTCCTCCCTCACTAGGCGCTGTTTTGTTACCCTTCGTCAAATTCGAGCTGTCCGCACATTTCTTCCTTTAGAATCCTTAGTTACTCTTGTCCTTGCCCTGATCACTAGCCGACTCGACTACTGTAATGTTTTCATGGCCAACCTTCCCAATTATCAGCTCCGACGCCTCCAACTTATTCAAAACACCGCTGCCCGTATCATCACTTTTGCCCGCCGTTTTGATCATATCACTCCTATTCTCTTCCGTCTGCACTGGCTGCCCCTATCTGTTCGTTTTAATTATAAAATTCTCATCCTCACCCACCGTGCTATCCACACCCATAACCCTCTGTATCTGGCCGATTTGGTTTCCTTGCATACGCCCTATCGCCAGCTCCGCGCTCTCCACGCTAATCGCCTGTCCTTGCCTCCCCCCTCCCATGCACATCTAGAAAAGACCCGTCACTCAGCCTTCTTTTTCCTTGGTCCATGGTTGTGGAATACTTTACCTTCGTCCCTTCATCTTGAAATCTCTTATTCTCAATTCAAAGCCTCCCTTAAAACCTATCTTTTCCAAAAAGCATTTGACCTTCCCTTAGACCCCCCTCCCTGATGCAGCAGTTTCATTGTTGTCCTGTCTCAGCTAAGTCTTGGTCTTGTTTTTTCCCCTGTTTGTCGGTGTTTAATTGAGTCAGTTTGTGCTTGGTTGTGATTATTGTTTTCTGTTTTTGCTTTGCGCTGTCCTTTTTCTTTCTTTCCTGTTAAATTTTGGCATTCTTTTTCCGTAGTTTGCAGTGTTGACCTTTTTATTTTCTTTGTACACCGCTTTAATGTTTCGGCCTAAGCGGTCTATCAAATTTTAAATAAAGATAAAGATACTAGATCAGACCAAGGTCCATCAAGCCCAGTATCCTGTTTCCAACAGTGGCCAATCTAGGTCATACATACCTAACAGTATCCCCAAGAGACACAGGTTCCACAATGCTTGTATTGGGTCAAGCATTGATATCCTGGGTCCCTTTTTAATAATGGTTTATGGACCTTTCCTCCAGGAACTTCTCCAACCTTTTTTAAACCCAGTTACACTAACAGCTCTTACTACATCCTCCGGCAACAAATTCCAGAATTTGATTACACGTTGAGTGAAAAAATATTTTCTCTTATTTTTCTTAAATAGATCACTCTGTAGCTTCATTACATGTCCTCTAGTCTTTCTATATTCTGATTACATAAACAATCGATCTACGTTTACCCGTTCCACTCCATTCATTAATTTATAGACCTCTATCATATCTCCCCTCAGCCGTCTCTTTTCCAGGCTGAAGAGACCCAACCTTTGTAGCCTTTCTTCATAGGAGTAGCCTTCCATCCCCTTTACCATTTTGGTGGCTTTTTTCTGTACCTTTTCTAATAATGCTATATCCTTTTTAAGATACGGCGACCAGAATTGCACACAATATTCAAGGTGCCATGGAACAATACAGAGGCATTATAATATCCTTTGTTTTATTTTCCATTCCTTTCCTTATGATACCTAGCATTTTATTTGCTTTCTTGGCTGCCGCTGCACACTGAGCGGAGGGTTTTAACATGTTATCCACGATGACTCCTAAATCTTTTTCCTGGGTGGTGGTTCCCAATGTGGAACCTTGCATCGTGTAACCATAGTTTGGGTTGTTCTTCCCTAGGTGCATAACTTTGCACTTGTCCACATTAAATTTCACCTGCCATTTGGATGCCCAGTCTTCCAATTTATCCAGATCCTTCTGCAGTTTTGCACAGTTGTCTTGGGTTTTAACAACTTTAAACAGTTTTGTGTCGTCTGCAAATTTGATAACCTCACTCGTTATTCCCTTTTCCAGGTCATTTATGAATATGTCAAAAAGTAGTGGACCCAGTACAGATCCCTGGGGTACTCCACTATTCACCCTTTTCCACTGGGAAAATTGGCCATTTAGCCCTACCCTCTGCTTTCTATCTTTTAAGTAGTTCCCGATCCACAACAGTACACTGCCTCCTGTCCCATGACTTTTTAGTTTTACCAAAAGTCTCTGATCAGGGACCTTGTCAAAGACTTTCTGAAAGTCCAGATACACTATATCGACTGACTCACCTTTGTCTACCTGTTTATTCACACCTTCAAAAAAACATATCAGATTAGTAAGACAAGATCTTCCTTGTCTAAAGCCATGTTGGGTGTCTCCCATTAGGCCATGACTATCTACATGCTGTGTAATTTTGTTCTTTATGATGGTTTCTACCATTTCCCCCGGTACCGATGTCAGGCTCACCGGTCTGTAATTTCCCGGATCACCCCTGAAACCCTTTTTAAAAGTTGGCGTTACATTGGCAATCCTCCAATCTTCAGGTATTACAGATGATTTTAATGAAAGTTCACAGATTACTAATAGCATGTCTGCAATCTCATATTTCAGTTCTTTCAATACTCTTGGATGTATACCATCTGGTCCAGGTGATTTGCTACTATTCAGTTTATCAAATAGTTGTAATACACCTTCCCGGTGTAGCGATATTTCTCTCAATTCCTCTGCTGTATCACCTTTAAATACCACTTCAGTCTTGGGTAACATCCCTACATCTTCCTCAGTAAAGACCGAAGCAAAGAATTCATTCAGTCTCTCCGCTATAGCCTTATCTATTCTTACTGCCCCTTTTACCCCTCCATCATCTAATGGTCCAATTGACTCTCTCACAGGCCTTTTGCTACGAATGTACTTGAAAAAGTCTTTATTTCATGTTTTTGCTTCCATAGCAAGTTCCTTCTCAAATTCTCGCTTTGCCTGCCTTATCAATGCTTTGCATTTAACTTGCCAGTGTTTGTGCTGTTTCCAGTTTTCATCATTTGGCTCTATTTTCCATTTCCTGAAAGACGCTTTTTTGGCAGCAACAACCTCTCTGACCTCACCTTTTAACCATGCTGGCAGTTTTTTGGTCTTTCTTCTACTTTTCTTAATGCGTGGAATACAGCTGGTCTGGGCTTCCAGGATAGTATTTTTAAACAACACCCAAGCTTGATATAAGTCTTTAATCTTTCCAACCGCTCCTTTTAGTTTTTTCTTAACTATATTCCTCATTTTATCATAGTCTCCCTTCCGAAAGTTAAAAGGTAGTACTGTGGATTTCTTTACTATCCCTCCTCCACTAACTAAATCAAACACGATCATGCTATGATCACTATTGCCAAGTGGTCCCAACACCCTTATTTCTTGCACCAGATCTGGTGTTCCGCTAAGGACTAAGTCCAGTATGGCTTCCCCTCTGGTCGGTTCATGAACCAGCTGCTCCAAGAAGCAGTCATTTATTTCATCTAGGAACTTTATCTCCCTAGCATGTCCTGCTGTGACAGTTACCCAGTCGATACAGGGATAATTGAAATCACCCATTATTACTACTCTGCTGTGACTTTTGTTAGCTTCCTTGATTTCTCTGAGCATTTCATCATCCATTTGTTCATTCTGGCCAGGCGGTCGATAGTACACCCCCACAGCCATCGCCTTCCCTTTTTACATGGAATTTCAATCCATAGAAATTCAACAGCAAATTTTGTTTCCTGCAAAACTTTAATCCTTTCTGACTCAATGCCCTCTCTAACATAGAGCGCAACCCCTCCACCAATTTGATCAGCTCTATCATTACGATATAGTTTGTATCCAGGTATCACAGTGTCCCACTGGTTATCCTCCTTCCACCATGTCTCTGAGATTGCAATCATATCTAACCTCTCATTTAGAACTATATATTCTAACTCTCCCGTCTTATTGTTTAGACAAGCATTTTAGAGACTGTATTTTATTAATTTTAATCTGGCTATTGGTAGAAATGGGTAATTTGGGATCTTTAAGCTCTGTCTGCTCCATACTCGAGGGCATTTGGGCTACTTTACTCTTTTTTGGAACCTCACTGCTTTTGGTAGTATCCTTCAAGGATACCTTCTTCCGAACCATACGGTCTTGGGCGACTGTCGGCTTTCCCCTATTTTCTAGTTTAAAAGATTCTCTATCTCCTTTTTAAAGGTTAATGCCAGCAGTCTGGTTCCATCCTGGTTAAGGTGAAGCCCATCCCTTCGGAAGAGCCCCTTCTTTCCCCAGAAGGTTCCTCAGTACCTAACAAATCCAAAACCCTCATCCTTGCACCACTGTCTCATCCACACGTTGAGACTCCGGAGCTCTGCCTGCCTTTTGGGCCATACTGGGTCAGATCAAGGTCCATCAAGCCCAGTATCCTGTTTCCAACAGTGGCCAGTCTAGGTCATAAGTTACCTAGCAGTTTCCCCAAAAGACACAGGTTCTACAATGCTTGTATTGGGCCAAACTGTGATATCCTGGGTCCCTTTTAATAATAGTTTATGGACCTTTCCTCCAGGAACTTGTCCAAACCTTTTTTAAACCCAGCTACACTAACAGCTTTTACTACATCCTCGGGTAACAAATTCCAGAGTTTGATTACACGTTGAGTGAAAAAATATTTTCTCTTATTAGTCTTAAATAGTTTACCCTGTAGCTTTTATCATATCTCCCCTCAGCCGTCTCTTTTCCAGGTTGAAGAGCCCTAACTTTGTTAGCCTCTCTTCATAGGGGTATCCTTCCATCCCCTTTAGCATTTTGGTGGCTCTTCTCTGTACCTTTTTTTAATAACACTATATCCTTTTTAAGATCCAGCGACCAGAATTGTACACAGTACTCAAGGTGCAGTCGCACTATGGAACGATACAGAGGCATTATAATATCCTTTGTTTTATTTTCCATTCCTTTCCTTATGATACCTAGCATTCTGTTTGCTTTCTTGGCTGCTGCTGCACACTGGGTGGAGGGTTTTAACAAGTTTTCCATAATGACACCTAAATCCTTTTCCTGGGTGGTGGTTCCTAATGTGTAACCTTCCATCGTGTAACCATAGTTTGGTTTTTCCTTCCTAGGTGCATAACTATGCACTTGTCCACATTAAATTTCATCTGTCATTTGGATAGCCCAGTCTTCCAATTTATCAAGATCCTCTTGCAATTTTCCACAATGCTCATGGGTTTTAACAACTTTAAATCGTTTTGTGTCATCTGCAAATTTGATAACCTCACTCATTATTCCTTTTTCCAGCTCATTTATGAATATGTCAAAAAGCAGCGGACCCAGCACAGATCCCTGAGGTACTCCACTATTCAGCTTTTTTCATTGGGAAAATTGGCCATTTAGCCCTACTCTCTGCTTTCTATCTTTTAACCAGTTCCTGATCCACAATAGTACACTGCCTCCTATCCCATGACTTTTTAGTTTTGCCAAAAGTCTCTGATCAGGGACCTTGTTGAAGGCTTTCTGAAAGTCCAGATACACTATACCAACTGACTCACCTTTCTCTACCTGTTTATTCACACCTTCAAAAAAACATAACAGATTAGTAAGACAAGATCTTTCTTGTCTAAAGCCATTTTGGCTGTCTCCCATTAAGCGATGGCTATCTACATGTTCACTAATTTTGCTCTTTATGATGGTTTCTACCATTTTTCCTGGTACTGATGTCAGGCTCACCGGTCTGTAGTTTCCCGGATCACCCCCTGGAGCTTTTTTTAAAAATTGGCGTTACATTGGTGATCCTCCAATCTTCAGGTATTACAGATGATTTTAATGATAGTTCACAGATTACTAATAGCAGGTCTGCATTCTCATATTTCAGTTCTTTCAAACACCCTTGGATGTATACCATCTGGTCCAGGTGATTTGCTACTCTTCAGTTTATCAAATAGTTGTAATACATCTTCCCGGTGTATCGATATTTCTTTCGATTCTTCCGCAGTATCACTTTAAATGCCACTTCAGTCCTGGGTAACATCCCTACATCGTCCTCAGTAAAGACCAAAGCAAAGAATTCATTCAGTTTCTCCACTATAGCCTTGTCCCTTCTTACTGCACCTTTTACCCCTCTATCATCTAATGGTCCAACTGACTCTCTCACAGTTTTTTTGCTATGAATATACTTGAAAAAGTCTTTATTACGTGTTTTTGCTTCCACAGCAAGTTTATTCTCAAATTTTCTCTTTGCCTGCCTTATCTCAATGCCTTGCATTTAACTTGCCAGTGCTTGTGCTGTTTCCTGTTTTCGTCATTTGGCTCTTTTTTTTCCATTTCCTGAAAGATGCTTTTTTGGTAACAGCCTCTCTGACCTCACCTTTAAACCATGCTGGAAGTTTTTGGACTTCCTTCCACTTTTCTTAAAGTGTGGAATACAGCTGGTCTGGGCTTCCAAGATAGTATTTTTAAACACCCAAGCAACTGCTCCTTTTTGTTTTTTCGTAACTATTTGCCTCATTTTATTTTAGTCTCCCTTTTGAAAGTTAAAAGGTAGTACTGTGGATTTCCTTACCATTCCTCCTCCATTAATTAAATCAAACGTGATCATGCTATGATCACTATTGCCAAGTGGCCCCAACACCCTTATCTCTTGCACCAGGTCTGGTGTTCCACTAAGGACTAAGTCCAAAATTGCTTCCCCTCTGGTCAGTTCATGAACAAGCTGCTCCAAGAAGCAGTCATTTATTTCATCTAGAAACTTTATCTTCCTAGCATGTCCTGCCGTGACACTGACCCAGTCAATACAGGGGTAATTGAAATCACCCATTATTATTACTGTTCTGTAACTTTTGTTAGCTTCCCTGATTTCTTTGAGCATTTCATCATCCATTTATTCATTCTGGCCAGGCGGTCGATAGTACAACCCCACTGCCATTGCCTTCCCCTTTTTAAATGGAATTTCAATCCATAGAGATTCTACAGCGAATTTTCTTTTCTGCAAAACTTGAATCCTTTGTGACTCAATGCCCTCTCTAACATAGAGCGCAACCCCTCCACCAATTTGATCAGCTCTATCATTACGATATAGTTTGTACCCAGGTATCACAGTGTCCCACTGCTTGTCCTTCTTCCACCATGTTTCTGAGATAAGTCATATCTAACTTTTCATTTAGTGCTGTATATTCTAACTCTCCCATCTTATTTTTTAGACTTCTAGCATTTGCATACAAGCATTTTAGAGACTGTATTTTATTCATATTAATCTGGTTATCGGTAGGCAGAGGTAATTTGGAATCTTTAATCTCTGTCTGCTCTGTACTCAAGGCCATTTGGGCTACCTTTGTCTTTATTGGAACCTCTCTGCTAATGTACCCTAACTTCATTTTTTTGGTAGTATCCTTCAAAGACACATTGTTCCGAACTATGCGCTCTTGGGTGACTGTCGGCTCTCCCCTATTATCTAGTTTAAAAGCTGCTCTATCTCCTTTTTAAAGGTTAATGCCAGCAGCCTGGTTCCATCCCGGTTAAGGTGAAGACCATCCCTTCGGAAGAGCCCCTTCTTTCCCCAGAATGTTCCCCAGTTCCTAATAAATCCAAAGCCATCATCCTTGCACCATTGTCTCATCCACGCATCGAGACTCCGGAGCTCTGCCTGCCTTTTGAGCTCTGCGCGTGGAACGGGAAGCATTTCGGAGAACGCCACCCTGGAAGTTCTGGATTTCAACTTCCTACATAAAAGCCTAAATTTAGCCTCCAGAACTTCCCTACCACTTTTTCCTATGTCATTGGTACCGACATGTACCAAGACAGCAAATTATTCCCCAGCACTGTCTAAGACCTTGTCTAGGTGGCGCATAAGGTCTGCTGCCTTCGCACCAGGCAGGCATGTTATGAGACGATCCTCGCATTCACCAGCCACCCAGCTATCTACATGCCTAATGATCGAATCACCAACTATAACGGCTGTCCTAACCTTTCCCTCATGGGCACGTGGCCCTGGAGAAACTTCCTCGGTGTGAGAGGTTTTTACATCACCTGGAGGACAGTTCCTAGCTATAGGATCATTTCCTGTCACACCACGGTGATGCTCTCCTGTCATGTGACCTCTCTCCTCCATGGCAACAGGGATGCTGCCAGACTGGAGGTGGGACTTCAGGACTATATCCCTGTAGGTCTCGTCTATGTACCTCTCTGTCTTTCTTATGTCTTCCAAGTCTGCTACTCTTGCCTCCAGAGATCGGACTCATTCCCTGAGAGCAAAAAGCTCCTTGCACCTTGTGCACACGTAAGACTCCTCACCATTTGGAAGAAAATCATACATGTGACACCGAATGCAAAAGACTGGAAAGCCCCATCTCGCTGCTGGACTGCTGTCTGCATCTTAGTTTTAAGGTTGTGTTTAGATGTTTAAGTTCCTTACTTACTAAGGGTTGCTGGGAATATTTATACTAATAAAACTATACCTAATACATTTAATGTACTTTGTACACCTGAAGTTTAATTAATCTCAGGTCCTTAATGTATGCTGATGAGAATAAACAGCTGCACCTGAGAGTGAATATGGCATCTCCTTTCCTTTAAGAGGTTTAAGCACCTATGAAGCTACGATTATCCCAGAGGTGGGTGGGTGTCAGGGAGGGAGGGAAAGAAGACTTATTAAAAGCTGACTACTGCACAGTACCCTGTCCTGTGCTTCTAAGGTAATCTGTGACCAATCTCCAGGCGGAGTCCCACAGCCCTTGCTTGGATAGAGGGAGTCTTGGGTTCTAAATTTAACCAGAAAGCTATCTTCTGTGTTTTAAACTTAAAGCTCTTTGCTGCTACTAGGCCCTGACTGATTTAATAAATACACTGGGTTCACGGATTAATCAGCTTTAATCTAAAGAATTCCCTTTTCCCCCAAGATTTAGAAAAATTCCCAGAGGTTTTAACACATCTAGGAACCTCACTGTTGGAGCCATTGTAATAAGGTAGCTCAATTTGATTTCTTTTCATTTTGTATGGACGTACTTTTCTCCAGGACCAAGCAGGAAGTCAGTCCTCACATATGGGTGACGTCAGCGCCGACGGAGCACCCTTGTGGAGCATTTCCCCAGCTTTCAAAGAAAGCCTTTGGGAATGCAGTGCGCATGCGCGGTCCCCTTCCCGCCCAAGGGTGCCATCTTGCTCAGTCTTCTTTTTTCCGTGGAGCCCGACCGATGTATATTCGTTTCACCCGAGGAAGAAGTTGATTTTCTCTGCGTTAACCTGTTTTTCTTCGGTTCGACGCCAGTTTCCCTTTCCCGCCTGGGCCCGATACATCGGTATCGAGCCCGGATCTTTTTTTTTTTCAGTTTTAGTCCTTAGTGACTAGCGTTTGCGCCATTTTTTCTTTTTTCACTGGCAGCCCTGTCTTTTGACCTTGCAGGGGCCCTTTTTCCCCCGATGGCTGCCAGCGGGTTTAGAAAGTGTGATCGGTTTAAGAAACTTATGTCTCTCACCGACACACATGACTGCCTCCGGTGCCTCGGACCCGATCATGACCCGATGATCTGTGGTCCGTGTGGGAAAATTCCTCTAAGGTGTTAAGGAGTCGGCAGCACCAAAGGGAAAGAATCTTCTCTGACTCCGCGTCCGGTAGGGCCCGGACCTCGTCAGAGGCCTTGACATCTCGGGACTCCGGCCCCGAGCAGCGTCGAGGCTCCTCTGAAAGGGAGTCTCCCTCGTGGGAGCATCGTAAGAAGAAAAAACCCACGAGGGTGGCATCAATGGACGCACTTGGCTCCTCGAGGGCCAAGTCACATAGCCCCGAGTGCCATTCCCGGGTCTTCGGAGTCGGAGAGACCTGCAAAACAACCTCATGTGGAGATGGAGGTCCCGGGTCACGTGAGTACTGTAGTCCTCGTGGACTCACCTGCAGGGGAGCCGACGTCGGGCCCGGCACCGCCTGGGCCCGAGTCGGGGGCTGCTGAGTCTCCTGAGCTCGGACTCAGGTTGACGGCCTTGGAGAGCAGCTTGGCTGCGTTCATGGAACAGCAGCGGGTACTGATCGCCGGTCTCACTGGTGCATCTGCCCGACCACCGGGACATCGGCGTCCAAGTCGACCCCGGAGGCCGAGCCGATCCTTGAGTCCATGCAAGCTCAAGTCGATCCTCGGCCGAGGTCCCCCTCGGCCTCCCGTTCAGGACCGAGGTCGTCGACGCCGGTACCCTCGGCATCGGGGTGGATGGAATCGGTGCCTGCCCTACCGGAGCCGCTCGATTCCTCCTCCGAGGAGTCCGGCCCGGAGACGGAGGATGGGGAGTCGCCCGACACCTTTCGGACTCTGTGCGTTCCTTCGGACTCGCCCGAGTCCGAGCCTCGGAGAAGGTCCCCCCCGGAGGATACCCAGTTCTCGGACTTCGTGCAGGACATGGCCAAGGCTTTGGCATTCCCTGCGGATCCCGAGGAGGAGCCTCGAGCCGAGGAGCTCGAGGCCCTACAGTATGACTCTCCTCCAAAGGAGGCCTTTACTGTTCCGGTTCCTCCGATGCTGGAACGGTTGCTCTTCCGCATGTGGGAGGCACCGGCATTGACGCTGGTTTTAAGCAAGCGGGTCGATGCCATCTATCAAGTCCACAAGAGCCCCGGGTTCCAAAAGGCACAATTACCGCACCACTCCATGGTTGTGGAATCGGCCATGCATCGTCTGAAGAGTCAGAAGATGCACTCTTCGGTGCCTCCTGGCTGGGAGGCACAGAACCTGGATGCCCTCGGTAAGAAGTGCTTCCAGGGCTCTATGCTTGCTTGCCGTGTACAGACCTACCAGCTGTACATGGGCATGTACCTTCGAGACCTGGCAAAGGAGATTGACGGGTTCTCTGCTGGTCTCTCCGAGGAACCTTTGCAGAGGTTCAATGCTCTGTCCTCAGGTATTCATGAGTGCTCGAAGTTTATATCTCGAGCAGCCTATGATGGCTTCGAGGCTTCGGCTCGAGTAGCCGCGGCCAGCATCGGTGCACGCCGTCAGGCTTGGCTACAGTCATCGGACCTCGAGCCATGGGTGCAGGACAAGTTGGTCGATGTCAACTGCCGAGGTGAAAACCTCTTTGGCAAACCCATGGCTGACAAGGCTGCAGAACTCGAGACCGAGACTCTTACAAGGCTGTCCAGAAAAACCTCTGCCCCTTCTCAGAAGAAGAAGGGCTCGGGAAAAAAGACCTTTTACCCGAGGAAGTCATCTGCCTATAAATAGTACCCTCATTATCAGGCCTCTGTAGCTCCCCAACAGGGTCAGCATGCCAAGGGGCGGGCAGGGTCATGGGCCACGTAGGCAGAAGGCTCCCAAGCCTCCTACTCCGGCTCCTGCTCAGCAGGGAGGGGAATTTTGACTGCAGTGGCATAGTCTCTCCTCCTCAGCTGGCCCCTATCAGCACTGGAGGCAGGCTGGCCCTGTTCGCCCACAGGTGGTCAGCCGTCACAAGGGATACCTGGGTTCTAAGTATAGTCCAGAAGGGCTACCTCCTCCACTTCCACCAGGTACCTCCCTCCTATTTTCCAGGTGAGCCTCCCAGACTCCCTCTGCACAGGGACTTACTCCTGCAGGAGTTGGCAGGTCTTCTGAAGGAACAGGCAGTGGAACCGGTGCTGCACCACCTGAGAGGTCAAGGCTTCTATTCCAGGTACTTCCTGGTACCAAAGAGAACAGGAGGCCTCAGGCCCATCCTAGACTTGTGAAACCTGAACATGTTCCTGGAGAGGGAAAAGTTCAAGATGCTTACCCTTGCAATCCTGCTGCCCTTCCTCCAGCAGGGAGATTGGCTATGCTCCTTAGATCTAAAGGATGCTTATACTCACATCCTTATTCATCTAGACCACAGACAATATCTCAGATTTGTAGTGGGAGGAAACCATTATCAGTACAGAGTACTGCCTTTTGGCCTTACATCCGCTCCCAGGGTATTCACCAAGTGCCTGGCGGTGGTAGCGGCCTACCTCATGGTTCAAGGCCTCTTTGTCTTTCCATATCTGGACGATTGGCTCATCAGGGGTCAATCCCCGCAAGAGGCCAATCAAGCCACCCTTCGCACTGTCGCTCTGCTTCAGCACCTGGGGTTTGTCATAAACTTCGCAAAGTCCAGTTTGCAACCCTCCCAGAACATGGAGTTCATAGGAGCTCGACTGGACACCTTTCTGGCAGAGGCCTTTCTACCAGTGGACAGGGCCCACAGATTGATGGATCTAGCCAGGCTATTCTACAGCAATTCGCTGGTCTCCGCCAGACAATTCCTGAGGCTCTTAGGCCACATGGCATCCACGGTCCATGTAACTCCAAATGCCCGTCTACACATGAGGCCAGCTCAATGGGGCCTCAGGACTCAGTGGCACCAGGCCACAGGAAGCCTCGCGGTCAAAGTGAGGGTGTCCCGCCTACTACAGTCTTCTCTGCAATGGTGGCTTCATCTTCCGAATCTAGTGCAAGGGGTGCCTTTCTCTCATCTCATCTCTCACCAGTCCGTCCTGGTTAAGACGGACAATCAAGTTGCTATGTTCTATGTGAACTAACAAGGGGGCACAGGGTCCCGCCTTCTATGTCAGGAAGCGCAGAAACTGTGCTCCTGCGCAGTCAATCATGGCATTCTTCTCAAAGCAGTCTACCTCCCAGGTCAGGAGAATTACCTGGCGGACAGATTGAGCAGGATCCTGCAGCCGCACGAATGGCAGTTGAATCCTTTAGTGGTTCAACAGATCTTCCTGAGATGGGGTCTTCCAACCATAGATCTCTTTGCCAGTCCTCTGAACCGTCAACTACCCAGGTTCTGTTCCAGACAACCGCATCCTCTCAGAGTAGCAGCGGATGCATTTCTCATTCCATGGTCTACAGGCCTCCTATATGCGTTTCCTCCCACACCTCTAGTGTCCAAGACACTATTCAAGGTGACCTGGGACAAGGCTCAGTGATTCTGGTGGCCAAGGCAACCCTGGTTCCCACTACTGTTGCAACTGGCGGTGGACACTCCATTTCCTCTGGGGATGCAACTCGATCTCCTATCTCAGGAGCAGGGATCTCTCTTGCACCCCAATCTCCAGTCCCTCAATTTGATGGCCTGGCTGCTGAAAGGGTAGTCCTAGCGCCTTTACTACTGCTTAGGGAAGTGGAGGATGTAGTCTTGGCCTCTAGGAGGCAGTCCACCAGAACGTCTTATGCCCTTAAGTGGTGTAGATTCTCTACCTGGTGTACTCAACACAACGAGAATCCCTTCTCATGCCTGGTACCAGTGGTGCTGCAGTACTTGCTTCACCTGTCCAACCTAAGCCTTAAGTCCAATTCTGTTAGAGTTCATCTTAGTGCTCTTTCAGCGCACCACTCACAGGTGGAGGGTCAGTCTCTATCCAGCCATCCTTTGGTGGCTCGCTTCCTCAGAGGCCTGCTTTTGCTTAAGCCTCCAGTGCGTCCACCTGCCCCTGAATGGGATTTAAATGTGGTGTTGCAACGGCTTACTTGCTCACCATTTGAACCTATGGCTACTTGCCCTCTGCGTTTTCTCTCCTTGAAAGCGCTATTTTTGGTAGCCCTTAACTCAGCAAGGCGAGTGAGTGAGCTTCAGGCCCCCTAGTATCAGAAGCACCATATACTATTTATTTATTTATTTAACAGGTTTTTTTATACCGCCTTTTCCTTCAATCAAAGCGGTTACAAAGACATACAAAGGCTAAACATAGGTAAGGGAAGTGAAAGATGGGATACATAACATGGTGAACTATTACAAAAAACACAATATTAAGATGTTGCAATTAATGTGAGTTAGGTGTCATAGCCATAGTGCTCAATGAAAAGAACAAACTTTAGTTGTTTTCGGAATTCCTTCAGTTCCTCAATTGATCGTAGGTCGAGGGGGAGAGAGTTCCATATTAGAGGGGCCGATAAGGAAAGTGCTCTTTGTGAGGTGAGTTTACAAACTTTAGTGTAGTTACTTGGGGTGCTGAGGGTGTCAGCTGAGGTTTTCCTTCTTGGTCTTTTGCTGGTGTTAGGGAATAAGAGGGCTTGGAGACTGATTGCTGAGGTCTTATGTCTGATTTTGAATATATTGATGACCAACTTGTATCTGATACGAAGGCTTTTTGGGAGCCAGTGGAGTTCTTTGAGGATTGGGGTGATGTGGGCTTGAGTTGAAGAGCCGGCGATTATTCTGGCAGCTGGGTTCTATAGGAACAGGGTAGTCTTACGGACTCATCCTAAGTTCCTTCCAAAGGTTGTCTCCTCCTTCCATCTCAATCAGGAGGTGGTTCTTCCGACTTTCTTTCCGAGGCCTCATGCTAGCCGGGCTGAGATGGTCTTGCATAACCTGGACTGTAGGAGGGCGTTGTCCTTCTACCTTGACCGTACGCGGGAGCACCAGAGGGCAGTTCAGCTCTTCGTCTCTTATGACCCCAATAGGTTGGGGTTGGCTGTCTCCAAGCGTACTTTGTCCATATGGGTAGAGTTGACTGCCATATGGGTAGCTGACTGCATCGCCTGGGCTTACAGGGCAGCCGGCCTCTCAGTGCAGGGTCCAGTTACGGCTCACCATGTCAGGGCGAAGGCTGCGTCAGTGGCTCATCTCCGCTCTGTTCCGTTGGCAGACATCTGCCGGACCACTACTTGGTCTGCAAGCCAGACTTTTGCGGCCCACTACTGCTTTGAGAGGGAGTCCCGCAGGGACAGTGCTTTCGGGCAAGCGATACTCCATAATCTCTTTGGGGTCTAGGCAACTCCTACCCTCTGGCCCTGGTGTTGGGCTACCTTTCGGGGGCGTTATCAGAGACGATTCTGTTCTTGCATGCTGAGGCTCTAGAGGGAGCTCATTTTTTCAGTTTGGGGCCTCTGGTAGCCCTGAGCTAGGGAGTCCCATATGTGAGGACTGACTTCCTGCTTGGTCCTGGAGAAAGAGTAGTTACTCACCTGTAACAGGTGTTCTCCAGGAGCAGCAGGAATCAGTCCTCACAACCCTCCCTCCTCCTCTTGGAGTTGCAGTCCTGTGATTTATTTTTGCTATTTTTGCTGTTTTTTAGCTATGTCATCAGACTGAGCAAGATGGCACCCTTGGGCGGGAAGGGGACCGCGCATGCGCGCTGCATTCCCAAGTGCTTTCTTTGAAAGCTGGGGAAATGCTCCGCACGGGGGCTCCGTCGGTGCCGACGTCACCCATATGTGAGGACTGATTCCTGCTGTCCTTTCAGAGAAAAAGCAGTTAAATCTCTTTAATTATATTCAAAATGTGCTGGTTCAATTCTCTGTGATTTGTTAAAGGGGAGGTGCCCTATAAAGCAAGACTGCTCATTAGGGGTGGGTGGGAGTCGCGGTGGGTAGGGAGGGAACTAACACCTGATTAGGTGTTAGCAGTTTCTAAACCTGAGGAGGTTACTGGAGTTCAGCAACCTACTGTGCTCAAGGAAAGTTCCCCTAAAGCAGCAAAAAGAAAGTAACCTTGCTTTAAAAAATATACAAAAAACCCTTTTAAGAGCTCCCAGTCAGAGAGCTAGCAATGTAATATAATAAAACAAACAAACCCTCAAATCCTTACTGTTTGTTTGATCTGTGGAGCCCTGGTTAGGAAAGCCTCAAAAGGGCAGGCCACTGGAGCCTTTTATGCAGGCTTCAACTGCACTCAGGAAACAGGCCCACTAACTCCTGATTAGGTGTTAGCGGTTTCTAAACCTGAGGAGGTTACTGGAGTTCAGCAACCTACTGTGCTCAAGGAAAGTTCCCCTAGAGCAGCAAAAAGAAAGTAACCTTGCTTTAAAAAATATACAAAAAACCCTTTTAAGAGCTCCCAGAAAATAAGAGAAAAAGAAAAGAATTGACGATGGTTTTATGGGCCTATAATGTGTTGGAAGGTATGCTTCATGGGGTTGAAGCCTGTTTTGTATTACCTTGGATTCTGAGGCTCGTTTTCTTGCTTCACGCTTTTAAATTCTGTTAGTACCTGATGTGAGTTTTGGTAGTTTGGTGGAGTGATTTTGTCATTACTTTATTCACTCTGGAACTGACCGGTTTTTGGTTGTTTATTTCCTGGGCAAACTGCCTACTTTATGCATTTCCCCTGCTTTTGCTCATTCCTCAGACCCTCCTCAAGGCCTGAATTAACAAGATTTTTCTAATCCTCATAGCTCCACAGTGGCCCGGACAAATCTGGTACCCACATGTCCTCAATGTGGCACAACACAGGCCTTGACCTTATCACTTCGTCCTTTCCTTCTCACACAAAGAGGGTCACCTACTGCCTCCCAACCTGCAGCCCTTATCCCTAGCAGCTTGGAAACAGAGCGGCTGATAGCAGTTCACCACATGCCGTCCGCTGTTCAAGCTACCCTCCAAGCATCTTGCTGACCTTGAACGCAATGCTTTTATCATTCTAAATGGACTCGTTTTTCACACTGGGCTACGCTATGGGGTCTCAAACTTGTCTTGTGCCCCCTCACTCACATCCTCACCTATATGAATCTGGACTTCAGACTTTGTCCATTCGTTACCACTTCTCTGCCATAGCATCAATTCATCATCAGGAGGATGGGAGGCCCATTTCCATACACCCATTAGTCACACGCCACCTGTTCCAGTGTGGGATCTAAATGTTGTACTCTGAGCTCATGAAACCCCCTTTCGATCCTCTGGGGGATGCTTCTCTGAAACACCTAACTTGGAACACCATTTTCCTTGTTACCTCTGCAAGGCATGTGAGTGAGCTCCAAGCTCTTGTTCACTATCCTCCCTATACACAGTTTTTTCACGATAAGGTATTTCTACATACACATCCTAAGTTCCTTCCAAAGATTTTATCCAGTTTTCATCTTAATCAATCCATTGTACTGCCTATGTTCTTCCCAGCAGTATGACTGGATTTGCCAGAGCCAGCTCTGCACTCTCTCGACTGTCGACGGGCTCTGCTTTACTATCTGGATACTACAAAGTAGCTCAGTCATTCTTCCCAGCTTTTTGTCACCTTTAACCCCAATAAATCAAGGAAACCTGCATCTAAGCAAACCATTTCATCCTGGATTGCAGACTGTATTTCTTTTTGTTACCTTCAGGCGGGTTGCATACCTGGATGAGTGGGGCCTCACCACCTCCGATCCACAGCTGCTACTGTCGCAAATTTAGTTGCTATTCCTCCTCAACAGGTTGCTACATGGTCATCTATACACACTTCATGAAGCACTACAGTCTAGGTCGCTCTCCAGCCTCTGACCTTACCTTACAGCAGGCTGTACTGCGAAATCTCTTTACTCACATGCCGCCATTCTCCAGCCCTGAGGCAGCTCTCCTTGTCCAGGATTGAGCAGCCAGGGCCGCATCGGACCAGCTGTTCCCGCCTCCTTGCCGCCCAATTGGGGCACACGCCGCCATGCATAAAAGGTGCGCCATCGGGCGCCGACGAGCAGCACACACCGCCATTCTCCAGCCCTGCAGCAGCTTTCCCTGTCCAGGATCGAGCAGCCAGGGCCGCATCGGACCAGCCGTTCCCGCCTCCTCGCCGCCCAATCGGGGCACACGCCGCCACACATAAAAGGAGCGCCATCGGGCGCACCCGTGCCCAGCGGGCCTGCGCCTGAGGGCCTCGCTAGAGGGCCCTTAGGCGGGGACCTCAACGAAGCCACCACTACCCCGGAGGACACAGGCAGATTCAAGGACAGCACCCCACTGACTTTAAAAGATTACCTTACCCTGCTGAACCCCGGTGAGAACCGAGATCCTGCTGAACTCTGGTGAGAACGCCTTCTACTGTCTCATTCCTCACTATTATCTGTCGGTTGTCTAAGTAGTCTTGGGTACCCTTAAAATGTTGACCTGATACACAGGCTAATTGATTATCCCATCGAGAGTTGCAGCTTAAACTGAACCTACACCATCTGATCGAACTCCTCTAGAGCGGTACTTTAAACATAACATGTATTATTTACCTGTTCCCAGCTAGAGTTGGACATTAAACCGAGCCTGTACTAATCATTTGCTTGAGACCAGCCAGAGTTGTACACTACAAATCTAATTTGGTCAATTGTATCCGAGTAATTAATGTCAAACAAAATAAAGTACTCTGGATCTATTACATGAACAGGTAATATGACTTTATCGAAAAGTTTACAAATCAATTTATTCACAGTGTTTTATAATGACTGACGAGGTCTCAGACTCTCGGCTCCCAGAACTGCCATAGGCCAATCATATGGAGCCCATTTTTGCATCAATGACCCGTGATGTCCAGTCATAAGATGTAATAAGTCTTTGAAAAATTCTATTTCAATTTCATAATTTCAAATCTCAAAATGAACACAAGATCGCGTAGAATGAAAAATAGTGCTTAGCTTTCATTGTCGCTCCCCAATGGCGCTCTATTTGTGTTTCACCAATTTGGTTTCTTCAGGGGTTGACTTGAAGGCACTATTTGGCGACTGGATGGTATCTCTTATTATCAAGCTGAATCTCAAACTTTCTATTGAACGGTTTGTTTTCTACCGGCTTTCTCAACGCCGCACACTAGCCGCTAGAGTTGTACACTAGCCGAAGCTGTACTAATTATTTGCTTGAACCCAGCTGTACTATTTGCTTGAACCCAGCTAAAGGCGTACATTAAGCCGAACCTGTACTAATCAATTGAAGCCCCTCCTGACTCACCTAGCCACCATGTTCCTACCCACTACGACCCCATACCCCTATGCCCTTGCCAGTTGCTGCATTATACTAGCTCTGGCACATGGCACCCAAGCCCTCACTTCCTCTCTCAACCCCATTCCAATCCTACACGGCTCATGGAGAAGGTGCTGTGGGCATCCCAACCACCAAACAGGTGGGCTAGAGCGCATGCCATACCCTCACCTCATCTATGTTGCCCTCCAGCAGCCTAAACCCCCCGCCAGCGGGAACAACACACCCACCCCCGCGACCTGAAGTGCGCCCTCATAAATGCGCGATCGATCCGTAAAAAATGGCCAGCCGTGACCGACATGCTTTCCGCCCACGACCTCGGCATCCTATGTGTCACTGAGACGTGGTTGTCCGTCTCAGACACTGTTCTCCTTCACCAGCTTGTCCCCCCCCCCCCCCCCAATTTCTCTATCCACTCATGCCACAGAGCCGACCGACAAGGTGGAGGAGCACTCATCCTAACCAAGATGGATCTACAATTCCAGCTGATCGCCTCCAGCAGTACCTCAAATCTCGACTCCATCACCATAGCAAATAAACACAGCACCATCAATTTCCTCTATAGAGCGCCCTCCCCATCCCCGGAAGACTTATCCACAATAATCGACCTCACCTGCAACCCCACAAACTGGGTGATGGGTGACTTCAACCTCCCTGCCCTCCAAGACACCCATACCAAGGCCTTCATTGAGGCCCTCAAAGAGCTAGGATATGCTCAGATGGTTGACACCCCTACTCACATAAAGGGTAACACACTTAATCTGATCTTCGCGCCACAGGCAGCCCTCAACTCCACACACAAGCTCAATCTATCCGTAAGCCCAGTACCTTGGTCCGACCACTGCCTGATAAGATTCCAAATGCCAATGCACCCTGACTTCACTAGATCCCAGTCTTTAGACAAACCTGCCGCAGCGCCATTAAAATGCTTCCGTCCATTTAACAAAGAAGAAATCCTGGATAGAGCACGGCCTCTCCATGATCCACCTGAACAGAGTCTCGATGACATAATCTTCACACGGAACTCGAGTCTGGATGCTGTAATCCACCCACCTCCCACTAACAGCACCAGGCAGGAGGAAGAATGCGCCTTGGTACACCCTTGAGCTACGGAATTCACTCCTCCACCTTAGACAGCTCGAAAGACATTGGTGTCGCTCAAGATCAACTGAGAGCCACGAAGCATACACTGCTCAATTAGGTAGACACCGATCAGCAGTTGCAAGGAGAATGAAGCAATATCACGCAGAGATATTACAACACTCCCTAAATAAACAACATGAGCTGTTCAACCTCATTAAAACCCTGGCAAAAGAGCCCTTCCTTGGGCAATCGAGCCACCCGGACCCACAGGAATACGCAGACTACCTGCGAGCCAAGACAAAGCAGTCCAGCATATCCACAAAACTCCATACCCCCGATGAGGCACCCCAGCTGGACCCCCTCACCCACTCCGACGCAAGCCCCAAAGGATGCCCAACACAGCATCCACTGCCTTCTCAGCCTCAACCGAAAAAGGCATCCAAGACATCATCACAAACATAAACACCACCACAGCACCTAACAACCCTTGTCCAGCATTTTGGATAAAAGCCCTGCGTGTCGACCTCACCCCATTCCTGACCAAACTTATAGGTCTATCATTCTCGACTGGGACCTTCCCCCGAAGCCTGAAACAAACAGCCATCAGACCACTACTAAAAAACAAGTTGGACCCTGCAAAGATGGACTCTTATAGACCAATCTCAAGCATCCCGCTCCTAGCAAAAATTATTGAAAAGATCGTCCAACGCCAACTGCACCATCACATCGAGACCAGCGTACCCCATGACCCCTGCCAGCATGGATTCCGGGAGGCACACGGCGTAGAGACACTGCTAACCACCTTATTCAGTACATTGACCATAGGATTGGACAACATTAGACAAGGTTTTGCCCTTATCTTCATGGACATTGCTGCTGCCTTCGACTCCGTCAGCCACGAACTACTCCTATCATGCCTCAGGGAGAAGGGAGTCCACGGCACAGCACTGGACTGATGTGCATCATACCTGACTGACAGATGGCAGCATGTCCGTTCCGACTCCTTCACCTCCACACCTTTCCCGCAAGAGAAGGGCGTGCCACAAGGATCTTCACACTCAGCCCTACTGTTCAACGTTTACATGCAACCCACCTGCGCCCTCATCCGATCCTTCAACATCAATTGTCTAATCTATGCTGGTGACGTTTTGCTATACACGCCAATCTCGACGGAGCATCCAGACCTCTCCCTACTGTCCACTTGCTTCGATGCAGTCACAGATTAGCTACACACGCAGAAGTTCAGAATAAATTTTAAGAAGACGGAGGTCCTTTTCATCAGCAGGAACCCTGCATTCACGCCGCCCTCCTCACTGAAGGTATGTGATGCAGAGCTCCTCAGCAAGCCCACGGTACGGTACCTAAGGGTCACGCTGGACCAACAAATCAACATGAAGGCCCAGATAGGCAATATGGTAAAGGCGATCTACCACAAAATTCGGACACTTCGCCACCTGCGACAGCTGCTAGAGCCGGAAGACTTCCAGACAGTCTATCAAGCACTAGTAATGCCACACTTTGACTATGCTAATGCAATACTGCACGGCCTCCCGAAAAGCTTGCTTAACCCCCCTGCAGCTCACAATGAATGCAGCTGCCAGAATCCTGCATGGAGCTTCCAGAAGGGACCATATCACCCCAGTTTTGAAACATCTGCACTGGCTCCCGGTACACTGCAGGATCTCCTTCAAGATCTTAACGATGACATATAAAGCCATCAACAAGTGCTCTTCCACCTCCCTCACGGAGCTCGTCCAGACCACCCCCCTCAACAGGGTAAGGAGATCAGCTGCCACCATTACTCTGATACCCTCGAAGGCGATCCCCAAATGCTCTTGGGCCATGAAAAACAGAGCCTTCGCACTCTATGCACCTTCCTGTTGGAACGCCCTGCCACCGGCCATCCGGGCCAGCAATGACCTCTCCCAGTTTAGAAAGGCACTGAAGCACCATCTGTTTCTCCAGTATTATACTGAACCAGATGACATCTCAAAGCCACCCACACTCCGGACCCAAGCTAGCACCTGCAGCGTAGCCACCTCACACACATTCAGCCCTGCCTTCGAGAGCCCCACCCCCTCGAAATCACCACCCCTGTGTATAGCTGACCCTAACCGTAGATAAAGATAATGATGAGCTGTCCACACACCCTGCGACAGAAGTTAGATTGTACATAGTTACATTGTTAGACCTGTAAATAAGGCTGAGCTACCGATATAGCCTGTGACAGCCAGTTTGTACATAGTTTCCTGTTAGCCCTGTATAAAGAACCCCGTTTTATTGTAAGTCCAGTGCAGACCTGCCTGCACTGCACAAATGTGTTACCTGTAAACCGCACTGATGTTAAATAGCACGGTATAAAAGAAACATTAAATAATAACACTTAATTCTTCCACTTCCCAATCTTCAACTGGGCTGCAACCATCCTCACTTCTCCAAGCAGCCCTCAGTTCTGGACTGACCAACTGAGTGTGCCTGCATCTCCCTGCTTGTATCCGGAGAAAGCATAATTGCTTACTGTAACGGGAGTTGTCCGTATACAGCAGGGGTATGCAGCCACACTCACCCGCCCACCATCCCCACAAAAATACATAAGAAGAAAATATCTAACAAAGAAAACCAGCATGCCATAAAGCATAACTACCTTTCAGCAAAAAACAAAGATAAAGGATAAACAATGACCTGCATTTTCAATATAATCACATCACAGTTCCTGGACAATTTCCAGCATGCATGCTCCTGTCTACTAGTCCTTTACTATCTACAGTCCCTGATTCTCTCTGCTTCTGCATTTCATGTAAGTGCCTTCAACACTGCGCTTGCTTGCTTTGAGATAGACTGGACGATGACACTGAGCGGGACACTGAGGTTGTAAGGGGCGAGTTAAGGGAGAGCCGGCACTGGCACTGTTAGCAGAGACAGCACTAACGAAGTCTGGCTGCATACCCTTGCTATATACAGAGAACTCCTGTTACAGGTAAGCAACTATGCTTGCTTTTTGTTTTGTCATTCATTGATTTTGCTCTTTGGCTCCAGTGCTTCCTCCATTAGGACCTGCCAATCTCTACCACATGAAATGTGATGTCATTTGGTTGTTTTGGGTCCATTGTATGGTGATTTCTTTTATTGTAATCTTATTGAGTGTTTTGAGATGGAAAGTTGATTTGTAGGTTTACCCATATTGTGGGTTCTATACATATTTTAGTAATAATTCTCAGAGCAAACCTTTATGGAGCACTGAGCATTGCAGGACAAGATTAACAGTCAGACAGCTTGTTCCTATCCCGCTATATTTCCTTTTTGGTTTAGAGGCTATGATAAATGATTTAATTCTTGACCTTAATTTGTTGTTTCTGTTGGATTAGAGAAGTGGAATCTCTTTATTTACAACAGACTTAGCTTCCAAATTTCTCTTTTGTTTTCCAGAATAGGGAACATAAGGATGCGAGTGTGGCAGTTCTGTAATTCCTTTTCGATAGCATAGCTGTCTATCTCACTCTCCTTGTTTTGAGGTTTTGATTTGGAAGGTTCTCCCTCTAACACAGTGGTTCTCAACCCAGTCCTCTGGGATCCCTAGTCCAGTTAGCTTTTCAGGGTATCCACAATGAATATGTTGAGGTAGATCTGCATACAATGGAAGCAGTGCATGCGGATTTATCTCATGCATATTCATTGTGGATATCCTGAAAAACTGACTGGCCTGGGGGTCCATAGGTCTGGGTTGAGAACCACTGCTCTAACATTTTGTTAGTGTATTTTTCCCCAGCTGATGATTTGAATGCACTAAAGTATTTATTAGCTCGCTCTTGATAATCACTGGTGTGATATGTGGTAATTTGCATGACATTCCTATAAGAATGCTGCTTTTTTTCGACGGAATGTGAAATCTATATCCTAATCAATTGGTCTCCCAATTCATTAAGCAGATCATGCTTTTGATTTTTTATTCATTAATGATCTCTGATTCCTGCTTGTCACTTTCTTGGACAGATTATTTAGGTTTATCGTTTAGTCTGAAATTGGTAAGTCTCAGTCTTCAATGCAGTAAAGCTGCCCAGTATTCAAGGAGCTTTTAAAATTTAAACTTCGACTTAGTTGACTCTCAACTTTTTATTTCTTGTTTGAAACTTAAGATTAGTAGATACAACTTTAAAAATGGTTTTGAATGTGTGTTCCTTTTATGCAAAATGGCTTTCTGCAGTTTCTTCTTCAGTAAATCTGCAATGGTCTGTCAAATATCCCAAATGCAATTTGTGCCTTTCAACTTAATAGGAGTTTATGGGAGCTCTGTTAGGCATGACTTGGACAAAAACCTTTCTTCCACAAGAAAGGATCACCAGGTATCAGTATGGAACATGTTAGGAATGTTGGGCCACATGGCCTCAACAGTACACAATAACACCCTTGACATGTCTCCAAATAAGAGAATCTTAATGGACTATAAATACAGTGGACTCAAGCCATACAGAAGTTCATAGATGTCATATCTGTTACAGCACTGCTCTGGGACACTCTGACCTGGTGGACAATCCATTCCAATCTGGCAAAAAGTGTTCTATTTCAAATTCCATCTTACCAAAAAGTACTATTGACAGATGCATCCAAACTGGGTTGGGGAGCCCGTGTAGATGGCCTTCACACTCAAGAATTGCAGTCTACCCAGAAGAAACCTCACCAAATCAATTTCCTGGAATTGAACCCTAAAGGCTTTCAAAGATCAGTTGACCAATCTAATTATACTAATTGAGAGATGATCAAGTAGCTATATGTACTCTGTCAATAAGCAGGAATAAGCAGAGTCATACCTACTGTTTTGGGAAGCTGTCATGATATGGAACTATGCCGCCATCTAAGGGATGAAACTCAGAACCATATACCCGGTAAGAGCAATGACCTGGCAGATAGCCTGAGCTGTGTACTGAAGCTACAGGGGAATGGTCGCTGTATTTGGAAGTGGCACAGAAAATCTTTCAAGAGTAGAACCACCCTGTCGATCTGTTTGCCACACCTCAGAATAAGAAAGCACTTTAGTTTTGCTCCAGACTGGGGGGAAACAAAAAACTATCATTGGATGACTTCCCCCAAATTAAGGAGAAAATCTTCTGTATGCATATCCTCTGATCCCCTTCATAGCAAAACTCTCCTGAAACTCAAGAGATCAAGGTTTTGTGATCCTCAATGCACCTTATAGGTAGAGGCAGCTGTGCTTCCCCCTTCTAGAACTCTAAATGAAGTCTTCCATAAGGCTGGACAATGTGCCAGCACTGATCACACAGAATTGAAGAATCCTGTTATACCCTAATACTGAGTCCCTAGCTCTCACAGCCTGGATGTTGATATAAATTTGGCTTCCTTGAACTTGCTGGATGGTATTTGAAAAGTCATTTTGGTTCCAGAAGAAATTTGACTAAAAGGTCATACAGTTTTAAATGAAAGAGGTTTGTCTGTCTCATACAAAAATTGCTTGAATACCTTCTATATCTGTCAGTCGAATTTGAAAACCAACTCAAATCTCATATCTCTGTGCAATTGGCACATACCATCACCATATAGAAGGAAAGCCCATATCTGTGCAGCTTTTAATTTTTAAGCATGTCATGCAGGGCTTGCTTCTGTTGAAGCTTCCTATCGAGCTTCCCAGAGTGTTATGCGACCTCGCCGTTGTCTTAACCGATATGATGAAAACTGGGCTTTTAAATGCCTGTGGACTAAAGTACCTGACTTGGAAGGTTTTGTTTTTGTTGATGGAAACTTTAGCATGCAGAGTTAGCGAGCTCCAGGCTGTAGTAACTGATCCACCCTATACACATTTTTTTATAATAGAGTGGTTCTGCACACGCATCTAAAGTTCCTTCCTAAAGTGGTGGTTGATTTCTACCTTAATCAGTCAATCATCCTGCCAATGTTTTTTCCTAGACCTCATGCCCAAAAAGAAAGTTCTTTGCACCCAATGGACTGCAAGAGAGCCTTAGTCTTCTATTTGGAGTGGACTAAAGACCTGAGAAAGTCCACCCAATGTTTTGTTTCTTTTGACCCAAACAGGCCAGGGATTAACATTGTCAAATACACATTATCCATTGGCTAGTGGATTGTATCTCCTTTGCTTATTTTTCATTATTTTCCCCTTTTTTTCTTTTTCAAGGCACCCCGAAGTTAAGGATTCCCATATATGAGGACTAACTGTCCTCGCTTCCATATCGTCCTTCTAAACAAGTGGGTTGTGTTCCCCTACCAGAAGATTGGTGGAGACAAAGAACCAATGAAAAGCCCAGGTTTCAATGACACCAATCCCATGTTTCTCTTCATCTCAGCCACCAGAGGTCCCTTCAGTATTTCTTTGTCTCCAGCAGATGCTGGATGGATTTTCTCCTCTCTGAAGAAAATTCTGAAGATTTGAGAGGAAAATATTAATTTAAAATGCTCGTGAATGATAGCCTGTGGGTTGATCTCTCACTAGCATGCGACATGGGAGGATCCACTAGACTGCAGTCGTTTCGGTAGCCATAGGAGGAGGGAAAATTGATTCAGCTCCACACTCTTACCCTGGATAAGGGCCTGTTGAGCAGTTATAAATTGGAAGGATCTTGAAGAGTATGACTGCCTTACACAACATCAGCACCACTCCCTCTTCCTCTGTTCCCCCTGCTCTCTCCCAAAGATTGCAGAAGGCTCTCAGAGGGATTTGCCAGCCAGCCAGGCACCTTCTCTGACCCTTTTCAAATCCAGACTGAAAACTCACCTCTTCGCTGCTGCTTTTGGATCTTGACTCACCTGATCTCCTTGTTTCTTTACCTTTTCCCCTTGTTTTATCCCTGTCTACACCTTCTGTGTTGCCTGTCTTGACTAGATTGTAAGCTCTGGTAAGCAGGGATTGTCTTTCATATCAGGGCAGCTCTGCGTACGACTTGTAGCGCTATACAAATGCTCAGTAGTAGTAGTAGCCACTTAAATACAGTACTGCAAAGCCAGCCCAACAGTTCCAGGGGAGTAGAGCTGAGCCCGGCACAGATTCTCTGCTTGGTGCTCTCGGGGTGAGTACCAAGGCTTGACCTTGACCATGTCCTTGTTGGGGGCTCCCAATTCATTTTGTGAGGGACACAATTTGGGGTAGACTGCTGGTAACCGTTGGCGCTGGGTCGGGGTTTCCCACCATTTTCTGCATGCGTTAATAGCATTTTCTCTATTGTGCCCCTGGCGGTCGCATGGTCCTTGTGCACATTCCACCCAAGTGGCTCCAGCACACCCTCCTACTCTAGCATCTGCAGTGCACACTGTAGTAAAAGCACAGTTAACTCGCGCCCTTTGGGTTGCCACGGCGTTAGTGCACGCTGTTGTGACACTTGCCTTAACTTTTATGTCTCCTTCCAGGTGACGTTGTTTGGCCTGTGGCAAGCGTGGTGCCTTATCTCCAACTTCCAGTTCTGATGAGTCTCCCTGGAGGGCCTACTCCCCCTTTCTCAGCCAGGGAATGCTGTTAGCCTGATCTTGCCTGCCTCAGGGCAGCAAGTGGCAGATGGCGCTTTGGGTAAGGATATTCAGCCGGCCGGAGGATCCGGCGTCCATGCTGTGGGCCTCTCCCCTTCCTTTAGGGCAGGGGTCTCAAACTCAAATTGCTTTGAGGGCCAAATGAGGATTTGTAAAGTAACCCATGGGCCACATTGTCGGAACTTTTTTTTTCAATGCCAACACAAGAACTGGGGTAAATGATCACGCCTTAGCATGCACGCATACTTTCACATTTATGCTCTATTTTATTAAGTCAAAAAGGGTTTTTGCCTGTACCATTAAGCTTCTTTGTAACTGTTTCAAGTATAACCAAATCATACCTCTTTTATGTGAAAATCATTGGCTTCTCATTTTATATTGGATTCACGCCAAGATTCTATTTCTTGCCTACAAAACCTAGTATACTAGATTTCCTACCTGCTTATCCAGGGGTGGCTCAAGGGTTTCTGCTGCCCCAGGCAGAAGCCCCCACCACGCTGCCCCCTCCCTGCTACTATCGGCTCTGCCTTCCTCCTCTGCCGCCAGCATACCCCCTCCCACCACCGCCACTGCCCCCCAAAATCCATGTTCTCATCTTGTGATGATGGCAACGGCAGTCCGACTCCATTTCGATCCACTGCCTATTGCAAAATGGAGTTAGCCTGCCTTCGCTGCAAGATAAGAGATAGATTCGGCGGTTAGTAACGGCTTGACTCCTTTTTGAAAGCAGTGGCTTTGTGCCGCTTCTTCCAAAATGGAGTTAAATTGTCTACCAGGGTCTAATGCCCTAAGCGGCCACCTAATCCACCTAGTAGATGGGCCGGCCCTGAGTTTATCACCTTTGTTGTTGATGCCGGTAGCCTGGGGTGGTTCTGTTGCATGGAAGGAGTTTGTCCCCGCCCCTCCTGCGTACGGTCGGAATGCCCGAAGGAGGCTGCAGTTGGGGACAGTCATGTAACGCCAGCGCCGTCGTGGGCCGCATGCCGCGTGCTTGAGACCCTGGCTTTAGGGTATCGATGGCGACTATGACCCGCGTGTAGGGGGCCAGATGTGGTGGAGCGAGGTGAGGAAAAGCATAGAAGGCAGTGTGTAGAAATCAAATCTTTATTGTCGTCTAAAGTTGTTCTACTCTATACGGGCCATATTTCAACAGTAGGCCTTCGTCAGGCGTATAACACTGGCTAACTTCAGTGAACCTCCGGATAAGCTTCAATAAAACCAACATACTTTACACAACAAGGAACCCAAACTTCACTCCCCGCTCACTTTCCCAACACACGAAACGGACATACCGATTAAGAAAGAAGTGAAATATTTTAGGAGTCACTTTAGACCAGTCCCCTAAATATGGCATCACATGTAAAAATAATCACAAGAAACATTTTTTTCAAGTTACAAACACTACAACATCTTAGACCACTACTCGACCCTTATGACTTCAGGTCAGTGGTGCAAGCACTTGTCACACCTCACCTCAACTTCTGCAATAGTATACTCCATAGACTGATAAAAAAGATTATTCTCCAGAAACAAGCAGGAAGTCAGTCCTCACATATGGGTGAAGTCGGCACTGATGGAGCCCGCGCAGAGCATTTCCCCAGCTTTCAAAGAAAGCCTTTGGAAATGCCACCATGCATGCGTGGTCCCCTTCCCGCCCAAAGGTGCCATCTTACTCAGTCTCCCTTTCTCCGCGGAGCCCTTCGGACGTGCGTCTCGTCCCTGGAAAATGTTTCTCTGTTTCCAAACGGTTTTTGCTCTCCGGCCTTCGCTGGTCCTCTTCCCGCCTCTTCAGCACCTCTGCTTCGGTCTCTGGGGTTTTTCCCTTTTTCCCTTTTTTGTTTTTATCCGCGCTATCGCACCCTTTTTAACTGCAGGCCGCATCAAGGATCTTTGACCTCTCAGGGGCGCTCCTTTCCCCCAATGACCTCCAGTTTTAAGAAATATTATCGGTGTTCAAAAAAACGTCGCTCATGGACACCCATGACTATTGTCTCAGGTGTCTAGGAGCCAACCATGACCTGGAGCTATGCTCCCTCTGTAAGATGATGTCCATCCAGAG
Source organism: Ichthyophis bannanicus (assembly GCA_033557465.1). NCBI lineage: Eukaryota > Metazoa > Chordata > Amphibia > Gymnophiona > Ichthyophiidae > Ichthyophis > Ichthyophis bannanicus. The sequence continues at coordinate 329,488,338 of CM066036.1, forward strand.
TCGTAAGCAGAAGCTAGATGATCTTTTCCATAAGACAGCCCCGGTATCACCGGTAGCCTCCCGCTTTTTGGTCCCACAACCTCTGGAGTCTCCCAAGGCTCCTCCCTGGGCCCAGCGGCACTTTGACCAGGGGTCGCCCGAACGCGAGCGAAAGAAGGCGGCCGCAAGGACTCTGTCGGGAGCGCCAGACAAGCGTGAGAGGTCACACACCCGGTCTCTCAGCCCCCTCGGCAGTCTCTGGAGTCAGAGGGAGTGGCCCAGTAAGATACCTTGAACTGATACGGAGGCAAAGGTGCCCGGTCTCCCGAGGGTCGTCCTGTCCCCACCTCCTCGACACCCGACCCGGTCATCCTGGCATCGGTGTCGCAGGGCCCCACTCCTGAGTGGGAGGCCCAGATGCTGGCCCTGGAGTGCAGTGTTTCTATGTTCCTCGCTGCCCAGCAGGCACTGGTGCCTGGCCCCGCCGGCACATGCCTCCAGACCGCAGGGACCCCAACCTCAAGGACTCCCCGAGCCGCCGCAGTGACCCCCGAGAGCCAGAAGCCTCGTGAGGATCCTCGGCGCAGGTCTCAATCTCCATCCTGGTCCTTGGGCGTGACATTTTCTCGTGCGAGCGCCTCCAGCTCCAGGTAAGTTTTGGCCTCGGAGATCTGGCGTGGGTCGCCGAGCCATCCGACCTTGAGTTCTCCACGGACTACTCAGAGTGGGAGTCCGATAGGGAGACCTCCCCAGAGACTTGGTCCCATCAAGACCTCCCCTCCAACCCCTCTCCTCCCACCCAGAAGTGGCAGTCATCTCCCGAGGACACCTCCTTTCTGGAGTTCGTCCGGGACATGGTGCGGGCCCTGGTGCTCGCCACCGAGTCGGAGAAGGAGCCCCGCTCTGAGGAGCTTGATATTCTGCAATATGAAACTCCTCCGAAAGAGGCTCTCTCTGTGCCGGTTCCTCCCATTCTGAACCAACAACTCCTCCATATGTGGGAGACCTGGCCTCTATTCCGATCGTGAGCAAGCGCCTGGACGCTATGTATAGGGTTCAGCAGTGCCTGGGGTTTTGGTAAGTCCAGCTTCCCCACACCTTGATGGTAGTTGAATCGGCCATGCGGAAGCCAAAGAGCCCAAAGACTCAATTTGTCGGTCCTGCCAGGCAGAGAGTCTTGAACCCTTGAAGCCCTCGGGCGCAAGGCTTATCAGGGCTCAGTGCTGTCATGCTGCGTCCAAGTTTACCAATTATACATTGAGATGTTCCTCCGTGACCTCACTAGAGAGCTCGGAGGCTTTGTGGTGGGCCTTGACAGAGACCATCTCTGGCGTTTTCAGGCCCTCTCAAAGTCCGTCAGAGAATGCTCAAAGTACCTCTCGCGAGCAGCGTCCGAAAGCTTTGAGTTTTCCGGCAGCAGCTGGCATTCGAGCCTGCTGATAGGCTTGGCTCCAGTCCTCGGACCTGGAACAGTGGGTCCAGGAGAAGCTGCTGTGGATGTCCCTTGCCTCGGGGAGCAACATTTTGGCAAGCCCATGGAGGATAAGGCAGAGGAGATTGAGAGGGAGTACGTGACTCGTATTCACCTCTCCTGGAAAACTTCCTCCCTCCCCAGGAAGAGGCAGCAGAGCAAGAAGCCTTTCTTCCATTGGAAGGGGCTCTCGTACTGGGGCTACCCGGCCTATCCGCTAGCATCGTCCCCCATTCAGGGCGGTCAGGGCAAGACCATGATACACGACCCTCGTAAGCCAAAGAGTCCCAAGACCCAACCCCTGGCGCCGGCTCAGCCACCCTCGGGGTTTTGATGCCATCGGCATAGCCTCTCCTCTGGCGAGGTGGCTGGCCATCAGGGGGCGTCTTGTCAATTTCTCCCACAGGTGAGAGTCTATCTCCACCAACGCCTGGATTCTCCAAGTCGTTCGGGAGGGCTATCTTTTCCATTTGGACCAGACCCCTCCTCTGTACTTCCCTGGGGAGCCAAGTCAGTTTTCCCAGCACCAGGCCCTCCTGAGTCAGAAGCTCACAGGCCTCCTTGAAGACGGTGCGGTAGAACCAGTCCCACCGCACTTCTGAGGACAAGGGTTTTATTACCGATACTTCCTCGTCCCGAAGCGGACAGGGGGCCTTCAGCCCATCCTAGACCTGCAGAACCTCAACAAGTTCCTTGTGCGGGAGAAGTTCAAGATGCTCTCTCTTGTAGCGTTATTGCCCTACCTCCGGAAGTGCGATTGGCTATGCTCCTTGGACTTAAAGGATGCTTATGCTCGCATCCTCGTCCATCCCAAACACAGAAAGTACAGGGTTCTTCCCTTTGGCCTCGCGTCAACCCCGCGGATCTTCATGAAGTGCCTGGCCGTGGCTGCGGCCCACCTATGGATGCAGGGCACCTTCGTCTATCCCTATCTAGACGACTGGCTCATAACAGGGGGCACGGCCTCCGAAGCCGCCATGGTCCATGTCGTGCCCAATGCCCCTCACAACATGTGGGCGACGCAGTGGTGCCTCCAAGTGAAATGGGTGCAATCGACCGGCCGTCTCTGAGACCCCATCTTGGTCTCTCCCAATGCAGCGGAGTCTCTCGCTTGGTGGCAGGAATCTCAGAACCTGCTTCGAGGTATGCCCTTCCAAGCTCCAGCGCATCAGGTGGTCTTAACGACGGATGCCTCCCTTGCGGGCTAGGGAGCCCACTGCAAGGGCGGTGCACTCAAGGGACCTGGTCCCTTGAGGAATCCCGGCAGCAGATCAACCTGCTGGAGCTCTAGGCCATTCACCTCGCTCTCAAGGTTTTCAGGGACTGCCTGCAGCACAGAGTAGTGCTGGTCCAGACAGACAACCAGGTCATGATGTTCTGTGTGAACAAACAGGGAGGTACCAGCTCCTACAGCCTCTGTTTCGGATGCGACAGCCCTAAGCTCCTTTGCGGTGAGCCAGGATATGACCATCTGGGCCACTTACTTCCCAAGTCAGGACAATACATTGACAGACCGGTTCAGCAGAGTCCTCCAGCCGCACGAGTGGTGCCTGTGTCCCTGGACAGCGCAACAGCTTTTCCAGCATTGGGGACTCCAGACCTGGACCTCTTTGCCAGTCCTGCGAATTCGCAGCTCCCCCGATTCTGCAATCACCTCCCACACCCGGGCAGGGTGGCCCCAGATGCCTTCCTTATCTCGTGGGAAACACGCCTGCTTTATGCCTTCCCCCCCCCCCCCTCCCCACCCCTCATTGCCCGGACCCTTCTCAAGGTTCAGAGAAACAGGGCCTTGGTGATTCTCATAGTCCTGAGGTGGCCCAGGCAGCCTTGGTTTCTCCTACTGCTCTGCCTCTCGACGGAGCCCCCAGTCCTGCTGGAGTTCTCACTGGAGCTGCTGATGCAGGAGGAGGGTCTGCTTCTTCACCCCAATCTGCGGCCCTATCCCTAACAGCTTGGCAGCTGAGCAGGTCGCTCTAGCCTCCTACCATCTTTCCATGGAGATCGAAGACATTCTTTTGGCCTCATGAAAGGACTCGACCAGACGTGCTTATACCTTCAAGTGGCGTGTTCTCGGTATGGTGCTCGGAGCTCCAAGCGAATCCACTTTCATGCCCTACCAGTTTGGTCTTGCAGTAACTACTCCACCTCTCAAAGTCTGGGCTGGTCTAACTTGGTCAGGGTTCACCTGAGTGCCATCTCAACGAACCACCACCCCATCGAGGGCAAGCCTCTTTCAGGGCAGCCGCTTCTCTCTCACTTCATGCGAGGCCTGCTCCTTTCCAGGCCCCCTACCCACCTTCCTCTGGTGGAATGGGACCTCAGTGTGGTCCTCTCGCAGCTGACCAAGCTACCCTTTGAGTCCATGGCTACCTGCCCCCTGCGGTATCTGTTGTGGAAGATGGCCTTCCTGGTGGCTCTCACCTCCGCCCGGAGGGTTAGCAAACTCCAGGTGCTGATGACGGAGGCACTGTACATGAGGTTTTGTAGGAACAGGGTGGACTCACCCCAAGTTCCTTCCGAAGGTTGTCTCGGATTTTCATCTCAATCAAGAGATAGTGCTGCTGACCACCTTCCTGAAGCCCCACGCCGCCGGCGATTCTCCACCCCTAAGAGGGGTGCTCTCTTTCTACCTGCAGCAGACTCGGGACCACCGCAGATCCTGGCAGCTCTTTGTCTCCTTCGATCCCAGCCGACTGGGGCTGGCGATCACCAAGCCTACCTTGTCCATCTGGGTGGTGGACTGCATCGCCTTTGACCAGGCCCAGGCTGGGTTTCTCCTGGACCACAGAGTCATGGCTCACAATGTCCGAACATTGGCGATGTTGGTTGCCAGCCTGCGCTCTGTGCCACTGGCAGACATCTGCTGGGCCACCACCTGGTCCTCCACTCACACCTTTGCGGTGCATTACTGCCTGGAGAGGGAGTCTTGTCGGGACGCTGCCTTCGGCCATGCTGTACTCCGTAATCTGTTCAGAGTTTAAGCAGCTGCTGCCCTCCGACCCTTCTTGTTCCAGCTACCAGGAGCATGGCCATTGATGGATCCGGGGTCCTCGGGCTGCCTTCAGCTTTCACAGGCGACTGCTCACAGTGCTGCTGCTATGCTTTTCCCTACAGGTGCTCGGTAGTCTGTAGCTAGGGAGTCCCATATGTGAGGACTGACTTCCTGCTTGTTCCTGGAGAAAGCATAGTTACTCACCTGTAACAGGTGTTCTCCAGGGACAGCAAGTATCAGTCCTCACAACCCTTCCTCCTCCCCTTGTAGTTGCTGTATATTCTTGCCATCTTTTTGAAGGGGCTATAACTATGGCACCTGACTGAGTAAGATGAAACCTTTGGGCGGGAAGGGAACCACGCATGCGTGGTGGCATTCCCAAAGGCTTTCTTTGAAAGCTGGGGAAATGCTCCGTGCGGGCTCCGTCGGTGCCAACTTCACCTATATGTGAGGACTGATTTCTGCTGTCCCTGGAGAACGCCTGTTACAGGTGAGTTAACTACGCTTTAACCAGCTCCAAATAGCACAAAACATTACGCCATAATCATTTGCAAAGCCCCCCCCCCCCCCCCCAAAATGATCACATTACACCTATTCTGCATATGCTCCACTGGCTCCCCATCACAAGCCAAATAAAATTCAAACTACTTATGACCACATTTAAACTGTTCAAAAATATATCCCCCTCATTCATATCCACATTAATACTCCCAGCTATAGACACAAGGAATAAAAGAGGATGCCACACGAACACAATCAAAATCCCGCCAGACTACCATAAATCTAGGTAAGCTACATGCAACAGGGCATTTTCATTTGTGGTCCCTATCCTATGGGATGCTCTCCCTGATACATTGAGAACCATCAAAGACCTACAAACATTTAGAAAACAAATCAAACCCCACCTATTCATTGAATACTATGGCAATGACAGTAACACCTCCACACACATTCAAAACTCCCCCCCCCCCTACAATGAACAACTAGATATTAAATAAAATCTTGATATTCTGTACATAGTAGTTATATGTATATAATGCCCTCCCCCCCCAGTTCTGCCAACCATTCCTCTTTGTTATATCCCCTCAAATGTTCAATGTAAAAGGTTCTGTTCTATGTAAACCGCCCCTGATCTTTGGAAGGGGCGATATATAAAAACTTTACAAATGAATAAATAAATAAAAACTCTCAATAGAAAACACAATTAAAGCATACATTAAAAGTAAAGAAAAGCTGTAAAATAATATTAACAATAATATGACGATAAACTAATGGGTAAAAAATAAGCTCAAAGCAAATGAAACAATAATAATGAGACTAAAAATGAGATGCATATCAGAAAGATCATAAAAATACATAAAGGAATCTTAAAATGGGGGGGCTTTAAGAGAATCGATCATTACAGTAAGACAGTGTCCGTGCCCCTGATGGTAAGACAGCGTCTTTATGGTTAGTTCTGTAGTTTAAGTTTATTATAAATTACTAAGAATAACATGATCTATTAGCTTGTATTTACAATACTTAGAATAAATATTCTCAACTTGTAACACCTGCACACTCTTGTCTTTATCTTTATTTGACACGCTTGATATACCGCCTATTACTGGAGTGTTTTGGCGGTTTACAATAAAAAAAAGTAGGACTGCTTAAAGAAAGGTAGAAAGGAACGCCAGTAAATGGATAGGAAAGCAATTGAGAAAACAGAAAGAAAAGAATAATAAAGAACAACGGAGAACACAAAATGTGGTAAGCGACATATCAGGTGACGGACAACAGGACGAAACAGCGGACAACATGGTACACTATGGATGACATTGTATACTGGTTCTCCAATGACGCAGGCTCCTGTATATAGTTATTGTACTGTTATAGCAATATGTTGTATTTTCCATCTCCACGAATTTACAAAACTAGCAGCACTGTTGTTCATATAATATAATATATTCACAATGACCTCTTGAAAGCGATTTGTATATATGTATTTCCACAAAGCCCTGATCCATTCATTTTTCAGCAATTTTGATTTAAATCTTCATCAGTCTCCCTCAATATTTATGAGACTCCGATAAAATTCCTGCCCGATTCATATCGTCTCTCTTCTGCAGACCGGATCACCACGGTTCTCCCCTTCACCAGAATTACCTCAGGTTTCGTTTAATTTTTAAACCACATTCATATTGCTAATTTTCATTGCATTTACTTTTCTTTTTGTTTTTTGTTTCATCGGCGACCCCACGGGGGCTTCTCTGAATATTTTTTTCTTTAAAAAGCCAGCGCTGCAGCTCATGGCTCTCCATTTTGAGACTCTCTTATTTTAAAAAAAATCCACAAATGAGCTGCAATGCTGACAGAGCAGGGCAAAGCTGTTAAGCTGCCTCCAGCTTTCATCCCTGTAAAAAAGATTAAATATATATTTTTATTTTTTCTTCAATATCTCAATCTTCAGGGAGCCCTGCCCCATTGGACCCAGACCAGGAAAAATCAGGGCTCCACAGGGCAGCTGCATGTCCGGAGGCAAACTTCCTACCAGCACCAGCGTCATCGCAGCCAACCCAAAGCCTGCAGACTCAAGCTTAAGGCTCTTCTCTTTCACCACCTCATTCCTGAAAGTTGCGACAGAACTCGGTGCTGCTTGGTGGTAAGGGTAAAATCAAAAACTAAACATCACAAGAATGCTGCAGACAGAAGCACCTCAGCAGGTAAGGCATCTAAGTGCCCTCATCTGCCTGACCCTCCAGTGTTGGGACATCCCTCTCCTAAAATATAGAGGCATAACGATCCCAATATCCTTGAACAATGACAGTCAGCGGGGACCATAAACTTGAACTCTTCCCTTCTGTCACTGCTACACAAGTTCGTATAGGATAGCATGGTCATCCTCAGTGCAGCTTCTGGGAATCTGGGCATCTCTGCACTTAGCACACCGCTGGATACACCCATGGATCCCAGATATCAGGGACACTGAAGACTGCCCTCTGTAATAGCGTGGTGAACATCCACACCATTAGAGGATGATGCGTGTTTGCTGCTGCTTCTCACACTGGCTCCAGAATACCCAAAGATGGTCCGGAGCCCCTGCCATTGTCAGAGCCCTCAGAAGATGTTGCGAGGACCTTTCATATCCAAAATTCCTACAGAAGGTGTCTAAGGCCTTAGCTCTGAGTGACTCTCAGACCCCTACCAATAAACAAGATTTCTAGTCTATACTTACAGCTTGTAGTGCACCTCAGCAGTTTTTGATTCTACCAGTTCATCATATCTTTGAATATTTGCAGTCTGGAAAAATCCCACTTCAGTATATGCTACATCTCTGCGTCTTGATCTGAAATACAAGGTGCTCTCCGTGCCAAGTTTTGACCACCACCAACTACATCATCATGGTCTCCGAAGATGTCCTTAAAAAGCCGGTCTTCCAAATAGACCCTTCAGATGCTGCCCGGTAAAGAACAAAAGACTCTGGATGCAATCGGTCAGAGTACCTATCAAAGTAGCCGCCTTGCATGAGCTCCAGATGTTGCAATAAGAGCATAAACCATACTGGGTCAGACCAAGGTCCATCAAGCCCAGCATCCTGTTTCCAACAGTGGTCCGTCTAGGTCACAAATACCAAACAGTTTCCCCAAAGGACACAGGTTTCACAATGCTTGTATTGGGGCAAGCAGTAGATATTCTGGGTCCACTTTAATAAAGGTTTATGGACCTTTCCTCCAGGAAGTTGCCCAAACCTTTTTTAAACCCAGCTACACTAACAGCTTTTACTACATCCTCCGGTAACAAATTTGAGTTTGATTACACGTTGAGTGAAAAAATATTTTCTCTTATTAGTCTTAAACAGATTACACTGTAGTTTCATTGCATGCCCCCTGGACTTTCTACTTGTTGATGGCGCAAAGAATCGATCTACATTTACCTGTTCCACTCCATTCATTAATTTGTAGGCCTCTCTCATATCTCTCCTCAGCTGTCTCTTTTCCAGGTTGGAAAATCCCTAACCTTTTAAGCCTCTCCTCATAGGGGTATCCTTCATCCCCTTTACCATTTTGGTGGCTCTTCTCTGTACCATTTCTAATTCTGCTATATCCTTTTTAAGGTACTGCAACCAGACTTGCACACAATATTCAAGATGCGGTCGATACAGAGGAATTATAATATCCTTTTTCTCCATTCCTTTCCTTTGGATTCCTAGCATTCTATTTGCTTTCATGGCTGCTGCTGCACACTGGGTAGAGGATTATCTCCAGGAACAAGCAGGAATGAGTCTTCACATATGGGTACGTCGGTACCGACGGAGCCTGCACGGGAACGCTCCCCAGCGTCCAATCAGAAAGCTTTTGGGAGCATCCCTCAGCGCCTGGCGTGCTGCCTTCCCGCCTTTCCAACTGTCTCTCCTCAGTTTTCGTTTTTCCGCGGAGCCGGCAGGACGTCTTCCTGTCACCGCAGAAAATTTTTTCTTTAAATCTTTTACTTTTTGTTTTCTTGTGGTCGCGGCTGTTTCCCCGACTCCAACGGTACCACCGGTGGTTTTTTCTTTTCTTTTTTCTAAAACTCGGAGTTTTTTTCCCTCTGTTTCTGTCTTGAATTTTTGGGCCTGTAAGGCCTCTCCATTATGGAGCCGCCTTCTCCTGTCAACTGTGAAAATACAGTTTTCTTTTTAGACTCCAATAACTGGTGTCTAACCTGTTTGGGTCCTGACCCTTTTCCTCCAGAGCCATCAGGCTACAATTTTATGAGAAGAAATTCTCCATTTCGAGTTTCCCTCGATGCAGTTTTCCCTTCCAGTGTAAGGGCACCGACCATTTCTTTTCTACAGGATCAGGTAACCCACAAACAGTCTGTTAAGACTAGCCAATCCTTGGGTGGTAGGTCTCATGCCAAGCATGATGACGGCTCCGGCCTTGCCCTCAAGACCCCATTGGCTTCAAAACCCCGGCGGGAGTCTTCAGTCTCCAAAGCCTTTCAGGGGTTTCAGGTTGTTCCTGGGGCTCACCCCTCACAGAACATACCTGAGCCATGCTCGGGGGTGGCATCCGCTTCGAGCGGTACCGATAACCCGGCATTGGCACTGGTGTTGAGCGATCCACTCACCAGGGATCGTCATCTGGTGTACTCGGTGCCTTCGGGACCGATCGATACCCAGATTGACTTTCCAGTATCGGCAGCTCCGTCGATACGACCCCTGATGTCGGTACCATCTTAGACATGCATCAATAGATTCACTTCCTTCGATGCCGAGTCTAGAGTCGATATCTAGTCTGGAAGACTGGGTACCGACGCGTCTCGGAACCGACACGCACCGATTCCGGATGACCGGTACCGAGGATATTCACCGAGACTTTCGAGTTTCCTCGGTACCGCTTGAGCAGCCTCCGATGACTGTTTCGATGTCGGTATTGCCTTCAATTCCGGCTCAGCTACCGGTATCGGTGTCGATGCTGGTACCTGCAGTAACATCGGGACCAGCTCCATCCATGCTTTTTTCACCAGGATCGCTCCTTTCTATACCTAGTTTGGAGTCGATACCTAGCATGGATGATACCGTACTGATGGTTTCAGGTCATACCCGCCAGTCCCAGTATCCATTCATTAGAGATCCTGTTTTGCACCGCACAAGTACTGGTGCCCAGCCTAGTCCTTCGAGTTTAGCCTGTCCAGGAATTGTTCCCATTGGAGATCCTTCTTTTCAGAAATTTCTCCTTGACATGGCAACATTCCTGGCTATTCCTATCCCTGGCTATGATCCTACACAAGGCTTTTCTGGGAAAAAGGAAAATATAATGCTTCCTTTACATCATTCCTTACAGGATCTTCTTCTGAAAATATGGGAAACACCTTTAAGGGCTTCCTCACCTTCTACAGCAACTACTCTTCTGTATCAGGTGCCCCCCTCTCCAGGGTTTCAAAAGACTCAACTTCCCCATCATTCCATTGTAGTGGAATCAGCAATGAGGAAGGTAAAAAGCAAGAAGAAGCATTCTTCTTTTACGCCAGGTCGTGCATCTAGAACACTAGATGCCTTTGGACGTCAAACCTTCCAAACATCTATGCTGGCAACAAGGATTCTCTCATATATTTTTTATATGAGTCTATCCCTTCAGGAGGTCACAGAGAAATTATCTCTTTTGACTCCTCTTCTTTCAGAGCCCAAGGCTGCAGACTATTCCTTGCTTCTTAGTCATAGCCAGAATATCTCTAGGTTTCTTTCTCGTGCTTCCCTAGACTCCTTTGAGTCTGTTAGCAGAACCTCTGCTATAGCCATAGGAGCACGACGTAGAGCCTGGCTCCAAGCTTCAGACTTGAGCAGATGGGCACAACAAAGACTGGGTAACACTCCTTGTACTGGAGAAAATCTCTTCAACAAGGAGTCTTTGCGTCAGGTTGCTCATTGCTCCACTGACTTCCCTGCTTCTGAGGGCCATCCTAAACCACCTCCTTCCCCAGCAGGTAAGAAATGCCCTACCAAACCTCCTTTTCCTAAAAGAAGGTTTTATTCTTCTCCTGCCCATCATGCCGATGTTCCCAAACAGGGGAAACCTCGCCCTGGTCTGAAGAATCCAAACTCAAGCCTGGAAAATTAACCCTCAATGGGGTTCTAATTGATCTCTTATAACACACAGTTCACTTCTTCTCAGCAGACGCTTTTTCACTGTTTTTTCATTTAAAACTCTACACTTGGATTCCTGTTTCCAGGACATCCACTTGCTCTCAAGTAGACTGAGCTGTCAGGAGATTCATGTCTGTGGGTCACAAGGTTTTCCTCCTCTTCCTTCCATGAAGAGAGGTTTGCCAACTATCTCATGATAGTTTCCCTGTACCACCATGAATTTTTCCTTCTACAGACTTACCATATAGCAAGTCTCCCTTCAGTTCCTATTTTTTCTTTACCCTCTTTTTCAGGGACTCCCCTGTAAGAGTACTACCATACCACTGGAAGGCTTTCTTAGCCTTTCTAGTCTTCCTTTCCTTTCCAGTGTAGAGTTTTTCTCTGGAGTTACCTCCCTGCTTTCATTGGGCAGCTCATCAGACATGATCAGGATTTCTCCTCTTGTTCTGTCTGTTCTCTCTGTTACAAACAGAGGAAGTCTCTCTGCTGTTCTATTCAGCAGCTGCCCATGCAGGAGTTCCAGTGCTTTGACTACTGGTACTTTCTACGAGTTCCAGTCTTGTCTTACACTACTTTCTCTAGTCTTAGTAGTGTTTCCAAGATAGTGCTCATCTATCTTGGAAAATCCTTATCGCTTCTTTTCTGTCATCTCCAAATCCCTGGAGTTGGCAGCATGACTGAGGTGGCAGCTGGTTTCCTCCAACAGCCACTTTTATTCCCCAATTCTCCTGCATAGTGCTCTCTGCAATCCTACTGAGAAGCTTTCCACTATGGGCCCTTGCTAGAGAGCATGAGGATTTTTTCTCTAATTTCTATCCTATATGGTTGAAAAAGGCTTCCTCAGTCATTCCTCATGACTGTAGGGGTTCTTTATACCCTTCTGTTTCCTTTTAATAAAGGACTTAAGCCTTCTCTATGTGACAGTCTAAAGTCACCCAGTTTCTACAGGAAATATGCTCTTTTTCCTTGCAGCTTGTCCTCATGGTATCCTAATCCTTCTTGGACAGCACATATTTAATTAAACAACGCATGATACCCCCCCCCCCCCTTGTTCCTCAAGTGGGTCAACCTGGTATCTCATCCTATGCGCTTTCTGTCCATTTACCATGCGAGAGTTCTATTGGACTCAGAACTTGCTGTTTACAGACTGATATTATCCTCTGTTTTTCACACAACCATCCTGGTTATTCCACTGGATGGCATTCCTGCACCATCCTAGCCAGTGAGAATAGATTCTCTATATCTCCTCAAGTAGGTTCCACCTTCTTGTTAGATGAATCTTTCTCCTTCACATCTCCCATGTGAATGTTCTTATGAACACATCTCTATCTGCTTAGTTGCAGACATTTCTCTTTAGACATCTCTATACATGTATGTATATATTTCTATATACTTCTCTATAGATACATATGTCTGTAAGCTGTGTGTGCATATCTATGCCCCTCCAGTTCTCACTATAGACATATATATATATATATACACACACACACACACACACATATATATATATATGTCCCTATGTCTATGTGTATCTGTCGAGATGCTTCCTTATAGGTAGATATGTATTACCATACTTATCTCTCTAACTGTCTATACTTATAAAGGGTTTTTACCTTTCTATAGGTTCCAGACAGTGGGCTTGCATATCTTCATACTGTCCCTCAGTATGTCTGGGTATTATGCACACAACCACTTCTGTGGTACTGACAGCTCCTACTTTAACCCTAGGTCTAGATATCCCTGAAGCTCCATGCTTCACCATCTTTCCTATCTCTCAACAGATAGGAAAGTCAGCCTGGATCTTCAGTAGATCTGAAGTTTCCACCCTTCAGACATCTATCCTCCTTGGGAATATGGGTTTTTTTCCATACCCCTTCTTCCCTCCAGGACTGGGCTAGTTGTCCAAATCAGTCAGTCTTCCTCTTTTGCTCCTAAATGTTACTAACTCTGTATCCAAAGGAGTTCCCAGCTTTTTCCATAAAGCTTCCACTGAAGACCTGACGTTTGGGTACTACCCCAGGTGACACCTGGGTCACCTGTCAATTCCAGATTTGGACCTTCGCCTTCACTTCAGCGAGATCACCTTGAACATTCCTCTGCTGGATCTCCAGTAGACTCCATCAGCCTCACTACTTCCTGCAATCCAGTAGGTGAGGTCGATATTGTGTTTGTTCATGTCAATTCTTTCATGATAATTGTCTTACATACAAGGACTCCTTACCTGTAGTCCTTAGGTTAGCTGTTTTCCTACAGCTCCTCTCTTTTCAACTCCTACCCTCCATCCTCAGGATGCCTGCCCATATGAGGTGTAGCATGTTCCAATCCTCACCATGCTCGGGCTCCGGGCATCTTAGCTTGGGAGTCCCCATATGTGAAGACTCATTCCTGCTTGTTCCTGGAGATAGCACAGTTACTTACCTGTAACAGGTGATCTCTGGGAACAGCAGGAATAAGTCTTCACAACCCACCCACCTCCCCTAGGAGTTGTATCTATCTATCTTCCTTTCCTCTTTCTCTCTTTGTCTCAGCTATAAAACTCAACTGAGGAGAGACAGTTGGAAAGGCGGGAAGGCAGCACGCAGGCGCTGAGGGATGCTCCCAAAAGCTTTCTGATTGGACGCTGGGGAGCGTTCCTGCGCAGGCTCCGTCGGTACCGACGTACCCATATTTGAAAACTTATTCCTGCTGTTCCCAGAGATCACCTGTTACAGATAAGTAACTGTGCTTTAGTGTTAGCCACGATGACACCTAAATCTTTTTCCAGGGTGGTGGTTCCTAATGTGGAACCTTGCATCGTGAAACCATAGTTTGGATTGTTCTTTTCTAGGTGCATAACTTTGTACTGGAGTGGAGGAGTAGCCTAGTGGTTAGAGCAACTGCCTCATACCCAGAAGATCAAGGGTTCGATTCCCACTGGCACTCCTTGTGACTTTGGGCAAGTCACTTTACCCTCCATTGCCTCGGAAGAAAAGGCTGGCAATCTACTTCCGGTGATACATTGCCAAGAAAACCCAGAGGTAGCTGGGTCGCTATGAGTCAGCACTGACTTGATGGCACTAAAAAAAAAAAAAAAAAACTTTGTACTTGTCCACATTAAATTTCATCTGCCATTGAACGTCCAGTCTTCCAATGTATCATGGTCATCTTGCAATTTTTCACAATCCTCCTGGGTTTTTAACAACTTTGAATAATTTTGTAGCGTCTGCAAATTTGATTGATTCGTCATTTCCATTTTCAGGTCATTTATGAATATGTTAAAAAGCGGAGCCCATCAGACATCTGTAGTGTCCTGGGAAAAGTTGATTATTTTTCGTGTCTTGACTTCCTCCGGTTCGACACCAGTACCCTTCCCGCCTCCAGTCTTGTTATCGGGTCGGTTCTTCTAGTTTTGATTTTTCTATCTCCAGGAACAAGCAGGAATGTAGTCTTCACATATGGGTATCGTCGGTACTGTCGGAGCCTGTGTGGGAACGCTCCCCAGCATCCAATAAGAACGCTTTTGGGAGCATCCCTCAGCACATGCGTGCTGCCTTCCCGCCTTTCCAACTGTCCCTCTTCAGTTCTTCGTTTTCCGCGGAGCCGACAAGATCCATACCCTGTCACCACAGAAAATTCCATCTTTAAAATTGTTTTCTTGTGGTCGCATTTGCCTGCCGCACGACGCTTACCGGTACTGCCGGTTCTTTTCTTTTCTTTACCAAAAAAAACCCAGAAAACTTATACTTTGAGCTGTTTCTCTTCAGAAATTTTTCTTTTTGGTGCTAGGCACCATTTTGGGCACTAGGCCCCATATTCCTAAAACATGGAAAAACCAACTAGTGATTTTAAAAAATGTACTAAATGGGGCGGTACTATTTCTGTCACTGACACCCATGATTGTTGTCTTAAATGTTTAGGGCCTGAACATTCTCCATCTGAATGTCTATCCTGTATAGGGATGACTAAAAGAGGAAGACAGAACCGGGCTGCAAAGCTCGGTACTGTAGCTTCTGGTTCCCACAACGGTTGCCCAAAATATCACCAATCAGAGAATTACTTAGACGGCAGTTGCTTTAGCTCAAAAGACTTTTATTTAGAATAACAAAAGTGATTATAAAATAGCAAACAGCAAATGCCTATCTAGAGATGGCAGACAGTACTTTCTTTCTCTGCTAAGAGGAAGAAAATACCGCCCGCTCTTACCTGAAAAATAATTGCCTTATATACATGTCTCTCCGTCTCAAATGTCTGTTTCAAATTAAGTTCAGTAATCCATCATACATTCTTAAGTGTCAGCAGGGCCTCAGAATCTTACAACACTTGAATCCATCATACATTCTTAAGTGTCAGCAGGGCCCTGCAACACTTTTCCCAGGGGATAATCTCCTTACATTTGTACATTTAGACCTGTCAGACCTGCTCATCTATACATGGCCTATGACCTCTATACTTTTAGGTCTCTTTATCTATGCATGGCCTGTGACCTCTGTGCTTTTAGGTCTATTTATCTATGCATGGCCTGTGACCTCTGACCCTTCCTGTATTTTTCCTTCTTCTTGGCACTAATTGAAACCTTCAGGGTAGGAGAGTGTGTTTATGCTCATAAGAATTGCATTCCTGGCTTAGCCTGTGTTTTTCTTGCTTAGGCTCAAATACTGCTAGGCCCAATATTTTTGCATACTCCTATGCAGAATATGGTTACCCAGAATTCTCCATAGCAAATCCTCCATAGCAGGCCACATCTACTCCTTTATACCCACATGCTTGTCTTCTGTGCCATCCATAATATCATCAGGCAAGGGTGCAGTCATATAAAGCTAATATGAAGCCAATATATATATAAGCAGACCCAAGGCAGATTTAAGTCAAATTTCCCTACATTCGCCACTTTTTTTCTTTTTTTTTTTTTTTTGTTGGGGGATAATTAAAATAATCCCACTAAGGGGCGTGAATAACAACCATTTGAGACAAAGATGGATCATTCAAAGGCAATCGGTACTGTTCCCTTGACACAATATACATGGTTTTAGTGCTTTGCGATATCATTCGTTTACAACAGGCAAGTAAAATGGATAAGGTACAACAAGCAATGATTGCAAAACAAGCTATACTTAAAAGCGTAATAAAGAAGGCTTTAAGTCCTACACCTAAACTAGCAAACCATGAAGCAATACTACCCCAAATATTATTAAGTTGAAGTCCCCCTTTAAAATCATCAATATGCAATTCAGAGAGATGCTTTATCTTATTCATGGCATCTAACACAAACACCGTGTGGTTAGCGATTACAGTACAACAGTTCGTAGCATTAATGAAAGTGCATGTTCCGCCTTCAGCGGCCAAAAGTAAATCCAAAGCTTGCCTATTCTGCAGAGTCATTTGTGTATTTTGTTCAAGGGACTCGGCTAGGCGTGATATGGATTCAGTAACAGCTTTCATTTGAATATGCAACAAACATTGCAAACGGCGTACAGCCATACCAAGCTCAGCAGTAAGGGCGGGGGTGGCAAAGGGAATCCAGGCCGTTGCGCTAAGGGCATCCAAACGAGTTTTAGTCATGGGATAAGTGGAATTGATATACTCAAATGAGGCCTGAATGGCATCATCCTCGGCTATAGAGGAATCCCAGGGGCTAGCATAAGCTGAGGAGCTACGTTTTAATCTATGCAGGGTGGAGCGAGAAGCAGAATGATGGGTAACATTAAGAGGTATCAAGACAGAAAAAGAAGAAACCTTAACCAAAGCACAGGGTAATAGGGAGAGGTTAATTACCTGATACAGAGTTTCCCCACACAACCAATAATGACCCATTACAGCAAAGAGGTTTGTAGCAGGTGTCCATATGCGACTCATATGATGCCCATCAAACCACTTAACAAAAGATTTTCCTGTGGTAGCTGAGGTAAGATCCCTCCTGAAACTGGACATTGGGAGATAGCAAGAAGTATATGGAGATTCATTCTGAGAACCCGTTGTCAGCACAGCTGAACCATCGTGATAAATGGGACCAACTCCCACATACCAGCGGAAGTCAGATCCAGTAAACACTACCGGGCTTCTTGTAATATTTTTCCAATCATATTGCATACTGGAGGGGTCCATATTACCGGATTGATTATACCACTTTATCATGACAGAATTACTAGCAAAATGAAAGGATCCATTAATCACATTATATGACAGGTTACACCTGTCTGAAAAAGCAATGGATACATTTGTTATTAAACATAGATCAAATATCATATTCGGGCCAACATATACACGCAAAGGGTCATGTATCATATTCATTGCATGCCACGTCTGGGAACAATTAAAAGTCTCATAACAACTGGCAGAAAAATTATTATTATCTACACAAGCAAGCTGTCCTGCATACTCATTTAAGGGAACCTTTGAAACATGTACTGGAGCATATGATACACCCTTTGGTAAAGGGGTACAAATAATGCAGTCTGCAATGTTCATCAGGGAAACAATGTGTAATACTGATTGCTTCCACAAGTTCAGAGAGCCTTCAGGTAAAGCTCGGGGTGCTCGAGATATCGTCTGGTTAGTCTGGTTCCATCCCTGGAGAAACAAAGCTAGCTGTCCATCTGGATGTAGACACTCAATAAGGAGGACGATTATGACTGAGATTCCCAGAAAAAAGCACAAGGACGCCCATGGAGTAGGCTTGACAGCGATCATCTTTGGTACTAATAACATAGCACTGTTGTGAGAACACTGAGTTCTGTAGGAAAATAAAACTGATTAATCAGATGGGACAGCTGGAGATGCTTTTAAATGGCTGACATGCACCCAAGTATCAGTATCATTCAGTCTTGCAGCAAAAGGGGAAGCAGCAGTGACAACGTGGGGTCCTGAAAAGGTTGGGCAGTCCCAGGATGCACGAACACAATTTCTTTTATAGACAGTGGACCCTACAGGGAAACAAGGTAATAAGGATGGACTGGACACAGACTGTGTGGCTGCTACACGGTCAGCAATTTCTTGAAGCGCAATCCGGAGTCCTGCAAGGTAAGCAGAAAGACTATCATGAATCGAAACCTGGGACTGTGATAAATTAGTTGTGCGCATACGCCGGCCAGTGGCCATTTCATGAGGTGTCAGATGTAATCGCTTGATCGGGCTATTACGCAGCTGAAATAAGCACATTGGTAATGCTTGTAGCCAGGTCATATGACCAGAAGCACAAATTTTTCTGAGTTGAGTTTTCAAAATGCCATTACATCGTTCAACAAGACCATTGGAAGTAGGTTTATACACAGAAACATACTTCCACTGAACAGGAAGATGCTGGGTGAGTGCAGTTGCAAGAGCATTACGAAAGTGAGAGCCATTGTCAGAATATATGACTTTAGGAATGCCAAATCGGGGAATTATTTGTGTTAGCAAAACCTCTACTACTTCTTCAGCAGTCTCTCTATTGCAGGGGAAGGCCTCAATCCATTTAGACCAAGGGCAAACCCACACTAAAAGGTACCGCTTCTGAGCACATCTGTGGATCATGTCAGTAAAATCTACATACCAGGATTCAAAAGGACCACTTAGAACCGGGAGATGACCTTTGGCTATGGGTTTTCCTCCTGGCTGAGAATTCAGGATACACACAGGACATTTAGCTACTAGTTCCTGAATGCGATTTTTCATGTGTGGACACCAAAAAATGTCCTCAAGCATGCTGTAAACATTTGCAGTACTAGAATGATAGATATCATGAATGAGTTCTGTGAGGCGTTTCAGTGCTACATAACAGATACAGAGTCTTCCTGATGGATGTACCCACATTTTCTTAATTTGGGAACAACCTAATCTCTCCCAGTTTCCTATCTCATGAGAAACAGCATCTTTCTGATAATCAGCAAGGTCAGGTACTAAATAGATCTGTGATCTGGTAACAGGCAAGGTCAGGGAAGCATTACTAGTTACTTCTTTGGCTAACTGATCTGCCAGGGCATTGCCCATCTGGCGGAAAGAGTCTCCCTGTGTATGTCCAGGAACCCACTCACAGCACAGAAACAGATTGTTGATTCTGCGTTTCTCTAAACACTCATAAATTTGATGTATCTCATCAAGATGTGAGATTGAGCTGGCTGAGGAAGTGATAAAACCTCTTTGTGACCATTTCTGGCGAAGTGCTGTCAGCACTTGTGCTGCATATTGGGAGTCAGTGAATATAATAATGTTCTGTCTCTCCTGATGCAGTAAGACTGCCAAAATTGCACAGAGTTCTGCACCTTGAGCACTATAAACACTCGGCAACTGATATTGCAATACATCTAGAATGTCTCCAGAGGGAGATATTTGTACTGCACTGAAACCAGAACATAGTGACGTCTCAGAACCGTCAGTGAACCAGACTTTAGAATTGACAGGCATTTCGTGAAGAGACAGAATATTATCTGCAAAAGAAAAAATGGGGATCTTATCTTCTTCCTCTCCACTAATGACAGAAACTAAATTTTGTAGGTAGCCAAAAGGGTGACTTGCAGGGAATGGCTTAATGAGAATGTGACTCCGTAGCAGAGTAGCACAAAGCTGGTGCACCCGATATGGGGTAAAGTGGAGAGTATTACTGCATAACAATGCCTCTACATCACCGGAGCAATACACAGTGAGTCGCAAGGGATGAAAGGTGTTATAGGTCTTCCTGACTGCCTCACTGGTGGCTACTAATCCTCTCTCAACATCAGGCAGAACTATTTCTGTAACAGAAAAAGATCCTGACAAGTAGGACACAATTTTACCATCATCCTGATAAATCACAGCTGCCCACGTGTGATGTCCGTGAAAGCTAATGAGAAACATCTCCTTTGAATAGTCAGGAAGACAGATACTTGGTGTGTGCGAGACATCAGTCAAAAGAGATTGAAGCAAAATCTGGTCAGGAGCTGACAGGCTGATAACAGTCGACCCCTTAGCCCCCCCTTTTAAATATTTGCGAAAGGGATGTGTGCGTTGACTATGACCTGGGATCCAATTTCTGCAGAAATTTATCATGCCGAGCAGAGATCACAATTGCTTTACAGTGGTAGGCATCTGTAATTGCAAGCAGTGTTTAGTTTTCTCTGTCAGAGACAGCATTCCATCTCCTACTAGGAAACCCAGAAAAGTGACTTCAGTTTGGCAAATCTGTGCCTTGGCCATGTTAATCTGGTATCCACTTTCCAAAAGATAACAAACAAGTTTATCTGTGAGGGCCAGATTTGTTGCAGCCTCAGCTGTGGAAAGCAGTAAGTCATCTACATACTGTAACAAAGACACATTGCTGGGCAGCTCTGCCCTGAATGATTGCAAATCAGCAACTAGTGCTTGAGAGAATATGGAAGGACTTTCCACATATCCTTGGGGTAACCTGGTCCACTGATAATGCTGACCCTCAAAAATAAATGCCAGCAACTGCCGGGATGTGGATTCAACTTCTATCCCAAAAAAGGCATGGGAAAGGTCCAGAACAGTATGATATTTGTACAGAGTAGTCGTTGTCAGCATTGTGGCAGGGTTTGAGACTACTGGAAACTGTGGTTCAATAACACTGTTAAGTGCACGTAAGTCATGAACTATTCTCCACTTCCCATTAGGCTTTTTCACAGGGAATAGTGGGGTGTTATATGGGGAATTACTGAGTTCAATAATTCCATGCTGTAACAGCTCCTGAATCTCCTGGCGAGATCCCTGCAGGGCCTCCGGTTGGAGGGGATACTGCGGAATCTTTGGTGGTTTACAGCCAGGCTTAATACGAATGGTTACAGGCAGATGTGATTTAACTCGGCCATAAGGGCTGAGTAGCAGTGACCGCTCAGGGCCTTTTTCTCCCAGCGGACCATAGGTGAATTCAACCTGTAATTTCACCAGTAAGTCCCTACCCATCAAATTTACTGGGCAATATGGGGCAAACAGAAAAGAATGAGAAATCTGCTGATCTCCTATTCTTAAACAAATAGGTGTAGTTAGATAAGATGTAAGGGGTCTACCATCAAAACCAGTGGTAGTCATTTTCTTTCTACTAAGCTGGCATCTCTGTGGTAAAACGGTTAATACAGAGGACGTGGCTCCTGTATCAAGTAACATTTCTGTGGGCTCATCAAGATATACTGTGATCAGAGGTTCCTGATATGTGAGCCTCGCCTGTAAGATATAGATTCCCAGTCATTGTTGGGGTGGGGGTCCAGAATTCTGGGGAGGTGTCCACAAGGGAAAACGCCTCCTATCAAAGTTCTCATTTCTGCGCTGAGCACGGCATGAGCGCTGAAAATGACCGTAACCACCACAGTTCCAACACTGTGGGGCAGGAGTGCGGTTATTTTGTTGGTAAGAGGGACCTCGACGCTGTGGCTGAGGATAACGGGGTCGTTGGGCTCCGTTATAGTAAATGCGCTCCTTATCTCTATCCCATACCTCATCGCAGGGGTCTGGAACATCATCCTCATAAGGATCCAGATATTCCATGTCATCAATTTTCTCCTGCTGTTCCCTAATTTTCTGTTTTAGTTGTCTAATAAGTTCATTATTAGATTTATCAAGATGTAATTTGGTGGTGGATTGGGGATCTTTAATTTCTTGTAACCCTTTAAGTTGAAGGTGTAACAAGCGTGCTTGGGCCTGTTTCAAATCCTTCTCAGGTTTCAAAGTGTCTTCTTCTAAAGACCGGATATAATGCAAAATATGGGCCTGTTGTTTAGGCCATGGCTCAGACTCCAAGGCTACTATAGACTTTAATTTTGCAGTTACGGATGGGGGTAATGTATTACACAAAGTCTGGAAAAATACAGGTCTCATACAAACATCGTATGGTACCCCCATTTGTGCTTCCCATAAATCTTGAAATCGTACGAGGTATGCACTGATATCCTCACCTATTTGGAATCTCATAGCAGTGAGAGGAGCCAAACTGCGCTGAGTAGGGTACATCTCCCTGAGGGAGTCCCAAATACGAGGACGAAACTCGTTGAAGGAAGAACCATCATAAGTGTTAACTGTGACCTTCACCTGGCCTAAATCGGCATTGGCGAACACTTGATTTGTCGCACTATTTCCCAGAATTTTGGCCAATAAAGCTTTGATATCTCCCAAAGCCAAATGATATCCAGCCGTAATTCTTTCAAATTTTTGAATCCATGTCTCTCCTCCTCTACTAAGTGGAGGGAGACTACTGGCTATATTAGTCATATCAGTAAAACTCCATGGGATATATTTAGATTTTCCTTCATTTGTGTAGATTACTGGAAACAGAAGCTGTTTATTAGCGTCCTGATTCTCATACTTCTCCCAAACCCTCAGACCTGCCTCCATATAGGCAGAATCCCAGTTAGGGTCTCCCGCTCCTCCGCGA
This sequence comes from Ichthyophis bannanicus, assembly GCA_033557465.1. Taxonomy (NCBI): domain Eukaryota; kingdom Metazoa; phylum Chordata; class Amphibia; order Gymnophiona; family Ichthyophiidae; genus Ichthyophis; species Ichthyophis bannanicus. The sequence goes on from CM066036.1 coordinate 329,510,692, forward strand.
ATGCAGAGTCGGGCGGTGTTAAGGTGTACAGTTTCTAGTGATCCATTAGGGGGCCACTGTAACATCTGAGGCTGGTTGGCTCTTGTCCAACCGTACATGTTGGAGGACCATCGGTAAACATAATAACCATTGCCATCCTCCTCTGTAATAAAAGTAAGGATACAGGGTTGTGGAGCTCGAAGAGCTTTACCACCTTTCACAACTCCACAAATCACTGTAAGTGCACTTTGTCTTTTCGTCATCTACTTCCTCCTCTACCTTCTCCTCTTCTTCCTCTTCTATAATCGTCTTAAGACGTTTTTCCCTATCTGTCAGGTCTAACTCCCATCTTCTAAGATTCTCAGTAATTTTTTCCTCAGATTGCTTTAAAGCTTGAGCCTGACTTTCTAAATCTTCATGTTCTGCTGTTAATTGCTGTTTCAACTCTTCTAATCTTGCCTGTGCCTCAGCATATGCACTGGGATCTGGGGCAGGGGTGGCTTTTAAGTTAACATGACCCTCAATCTTTGCCCAAGCTCCCTCAGTGTCCAAGAGTTTATGCAGGACCTGTTCTGGGGGTATAGAGGCTGCTGGGTGAGAAGTCGGTTCTGACTTGGGCTGGAAAACAGGGTCGGAATAGCCTATGGCTGCCATAGCTTTACTTTCGGCTGCCCAATAAGAAGGTGGGGGCACAGGGGCAGATGGCGAAAGCTCTGGACCAGCTTGCATCCACAGGGAAATATGTCGCAAATGTTCCAATTGGGCTTTGCCACATTTGTTAAATAAAATATGATCCCTAATTTTGGTCAAAATGAGCGGATCAAACGACCCCCCTGCTGGCCAGGCAAGAGAGGGTGTTTTTTTCGTCCATTTTTCCCATTGTTTAGAACAATTTTTTATTGAAGCCTCCAATAGGGGGTTCTGTTTAACAAGGCTATCTATGGGATTAGGACCGGGCTCAGTTCCTTTCTCAGTATTTTCTTCCTGTTTAGATTTTCTTTTAAACATTTCCCTAGCTGTCCCTTCTCTATAGGCTATGTAGACCTGGTGTTTTCACTGTTCAGGGACAGGGGCAATTAACGTCGCCTTTTACCAATAGCAAATTGAACCTCCTTATATACAGAGGCGCGCGCAATTTCGCTTTTAGGTAGCAATCCAAACCTCGTAATTAACAGAGGAGCGAAATTAAGAAATCCAGGACTTATACACGCTGACAACGCTTATGCTTCGTCTAAATCCAGCCAATCTCCTCGCGGAGGTATGAAAACGTGGATGAAGACACACATTCGCTTCATATCAATGATATGTACAGTCTCAAGCGTACATCAATCAATCCCGGAAAGACAGAGACCTAATGTCTGGGCAAAACTTTCAAACTTTCTTTCCCTACCATTACAATTAAATGCAAAGACAATCTAACGATTTGCTACATAACAAAACATGAAACACATAAAATACATATGCATATGTGTAAATTTGGTACTCACCCACCAATTGAACCTGGGTAAATCTTCCGTCTTTGTTTGTAGACAGGAAAAACAAAACTCACCCACTGGAGTCGTCCTAGGGTATCAAAATCTCTCTCGACGTCACTCAGAGCGGTATTCCCATCTTCTGTACCAGCAGAAGGAATCCTCTTAAGGTATTCTCATCCCCTGTTTTTTTTTAATCTACTGTGAAAAACAGGAGGTAGTCCCTCTGACAAGTAAAACGACAAGTCAAAAACTGCAGTCAGAGGAGTCCTTGGGCAATTTGGAAGGGAAAAAAATTTAGAGGGTGTTCGGCACCAATTATTGTAGCTTCTGGTTCCCACAACGGTTGCCCAAAATATCACCAATCAGAGAATTACTTAGACGGCAGTTGCTTTAGCTCAAAAGACTTTTATTTAGAATAACAAAAGTGATTATAAAATAGCAAACAGCAAATGCCTATCTAGAGATGGCAGACAGTACTTTCTTTCTCTGCTAAGAGGAAGAAAATATCGCCCGCTCTTACCTGAAAAATAATTGCCTTATATACATGTCTCTCCGTCTCAAATGTCTGTTTCAAATTAAGTTCAGTAATCCATCATACATTCTTAAGTGTCAGCAGGGCCTCAGAATCTTACAACACTTGAATCCATCATACATTCTTAAGTGTCAGCAGGGCCCTGCAACACTTTTCCCAGGGGATAATCTCCTTACATTTGTACATTTAGACCTGTCAGACCTGCTCATCTATACATGGCCTATGACCTCTATACTTTTAGGTCTCTTTATCTATGCATGGCCTGTGACCTCTGTGCTTTTAGGTCTATTTATCTATGCATGGCCTGTGACCTCTGACCCTTCCTGTATTTTTCCTCCTTCTTGGCACTAATTGAAACCTTCAGGGTAGGAGAGTGTGTTTATGCTCATAAGAATTGCATTCCTGGCTTAGCCTGTGTTTTTCTTGCTTAGGCTCAAATACTGCTAGGCCCAATATTTTTGCATACTCCTATGCAGAATATGGTTACCCAGAATTCTCCATAGCAAATCCTCCATAGCAGGCCACATCTACTCCTTTATACCCACATGCTTGTCTTCTGTGCCATCCATAATATCATCAGGCAAGGGTGCAGTCATATAAAGCTAATATGAAGCCAATATATATATAAGCAGACCCAAGGCAGATTTAAGTCAAATTTCCCTACAGTACCCTCTTTTCTTCGGATGCCAGATCCATTGCATCGACATCTTCAAGGGCCTCCTCTTCCTCCCATGGATCTCAGGTAATGAAACATACAAGCCGGTCCTCAAAGGGTAGCTCTCCTGCTAAGCATCGAGAGGCCATTGGCATGGCCCTTGAAGGAACCACACCGGCAAAACAGCCCCGGCGGGAGCCTTCGGCTTCCAAAGCATCACTGGGGCTCCAGGATGTTCTCGAGGCCCCGACCTTGCAAGAACTTCCTGTACCATGCTCAGGGTGTCCGGCCGTCTTCTCCGGTACCGATACCCAGGCATCGGCAGTGTCGATAGACCAGAGGCTCCTTGCTATCGAACGCAGCATCGTAGCTTTTCTCTCAGCTGCGGTACTGTTGGTCCAATGGGCCCCGGTGGGAATTCTTCCTGCGCCATCTTTGGCTAGAATCGTCAGGTCGGTACCGGATCAACTTGGTACCAACTTCGATCTATACCGGGACCGTGCTTTGCATGGGCATCGTGGTCAGGAATACTTCGAATCCTCCGATTCCAAAGACTCTGACAATTCTGCTGGTACTAGAGGGTTTCTCCCAGAGGATCCCTCTTCTCCCCAACGCAGAATGTTACCTCCAGAGGACATGTCTTTTCAGGATTTTATTCGTGATATGGCCAAGGGCCTTTCAATCACGGTAGCTCCTGAAGAGGAACCCAGAGCAAAGGAATTGGAAATTCTCCAATATCCTAAAGCTCCTAAGGAGGCAGCCACTCTGCCCATCCATGAAATTCTGCATAACTTGGTGCTCAGAATGTGGGAGACAACTCTGACTACATCTCCTCACTCTAGGAGACTTGATACTATGTATCGAGTTCCCCCATGTCCTGGATTTGAAAAGACTCAGCTGCCACACCATTCAATGGTGGTGGAGTCAGCCATGCGTAGGATGAAAAGTGCAAAGAGGCATGCATCCAATCCTCCAGGTCGTGAATGCAGGACTCTGGACGCTTTTGGGCGCCAAACCTTTCAGGCTTCCATGCTTTCAGCTAGGATCAGTTCATATATACTGTATGTGGGAATGTTCCTCAAGGAAGTTACAGGAGATTTGGAGCTTATGAGCCCATTTCTCCCAGATGACAAGAGACAAGACTTTCTTGCTCTAGTTAAGCATGCCCAAGATGTCTCCAAGTTTGTAAATCGTGTAGCCTTTGACTGCTTTGAATGCATCAGCAGAACCTTGGGTATTGCCATTGGCGCACGACGCATTGCCTGGCTTCAGGCATCAGACTTGGAGACTTGGGTACAGGACAAGTTAGGCAACATTCTTTGCACGGGAGAGAATCTCTTCGGCAAGAACTGGCAGGAAAAGGCTAACGAGTTGGATGCTGACAATACTACTCTAGATAGATTGTCGAAATCTACAGCCACTCCAGCCAAAAAGAAGCCTTATAAAAAACCCTCTTTCAGCAAAAAGAGGAAATTTTATCCTTCCTATACCCAGCAGAGTCAATCTCAGGGTCAGGTTGCCCAAAAGGGACAAACTAGACAGCAAAAGAAGCCAAAAGGCCCAAGAGCCCAACCAGCTCTCCAGGTTCAGCCCTCTCAAGGGCTTTGACTCCTTCCTAGAGAGCTTAGCATTCCTGCCTCTGAGGGGCCCCCAACCCCCCAATATCCCAGGCAGGTTATGCCACTTTGCCAACAGATGGCATTAGATAACAGCAGAAGATTGGACTTTGTCCATTGTAGGAGAAGGGGGTACAAGCTTCTTTTTCACAGCATGCCCCCTCCTACAATTCTAAAGCAATTCAATTCTCAAACCTCCGCAAACAGTCTGCTAGATCACGAGGTCTCAACACTTCTTGCCCAAGGGGCAATAGAGGAGGTACCAATTATTCAACGGGGTACAGGGTTCTACTCCCCCCTATTTTCTTATTCCAAAGAAAACAGGAGGACACAGACCCATTTTAGACCTTAGAGAATTGAACAAATACCTGTTTCGAGAGAAATTCAAAATGATTTCTCTAGGAACTCTTCTGCCATACCTTCAAAGCCAGGATTGGCTTTGCTCTCTAGACTTAAAGGATGCATACACTCACATTCTGATCCATACAGATCACAGGAAATTCTTACGATTCCTTTTCAGGGGAAAACATTTCCAGTACAGAGTTCTTCCCTTTGGTCTAGCTTCAGCACCAAGGGTATTCACGAAATGCATGGCAGTAATAGCTGCATTTCTACGAGCCCTGGGGATATTCATCTTCCCTTACTTAGACGACTGGCTCATTCAAGCCCCTACAGTTGCAGAGGCCAGCACTGCACTGTCTCGCACAATGCGAATCCTCCAATACTTGGGGTTGGTAATAAACTTCCCAAAATCCCAACTTGTTCCTTCCCAATGCCTGGAATTCATAGAGGCCTGTCTAGATACCAGACAGGCAAAGGCTTTCCTTCCACAGGCCTGGTGTCTTCACATAATGCAACTAGCTTCTCAAGCAGCAGGGAAATCCTTCCTAACTGCTCAAGAGCTACTACAGTTGCTGGGACATATGGCATCCACAGTTCGTGTAGTCCCATATGCTCGCCTCCACATGCGAGCAGATCAGTGGACCCTATCCACACAGTGGACACAGGCCACAGGTCATTTATCGGACAAAATAATAAACTCTCAGCGACTAATTTTGTCCCTCCAATGGTGGCAATCCCTAGAAAATCTGACACTGGGGTCTCCTTTCCATCAACCCCTTTTTCAGGCCACCCTAACAACAGATGCATCGCAGGTGGGTTGGGGAGCACACCTGAATCATCTCTCTACCCAGGGAACCTGGACTCCACAGGAGGCTGGTCTACCCATAAACCTCCTGGAATTAAGAGAAATCTATTTAGCTCTTCGAGTATTCCATGCCCAGCTCAGCTACAAAGACAGTCCTAGTCCAGACGGACAATCAAGTAGCAATGTTCTTTGTGAACAAACAGGGCGGGACAGGCTCTCTATCGTTATGCAACAAAGCTTTACGACTGTGGGCCCTCACCAGAGAGTATCAAATTCACCTTCTAGTGGTTTATCTTCCAGGCATTCAAAACGTTTGGGCAGACAAACTCAGTCGAGTACTGCTGCCTCACGAATGGTCCCTCCACCTAGACCAGGTGGCAAAGATATTTCATCTCTGGGGCACTCCAGACATAGACCTCTTCGCAAGTTCACTGAATGCCAAACTTCCCCGGTTCTGTTCCAGGATTCCGGTTCACAATTGTCAGACAAGGGATGCCTTCCTCCTTCACTGGGGTTAGGGCTTCCTTTATGCCTTCCCACCCATTCCACTCATCCCCAAAACACTCTTCAAGCTTCAGAGAGACAGGGGTCGCATGATTCTCATAGCGCCACAGTGGCCACGCCAACCGTGGTATCCCCTGCTTCTGCGTCTCTCTCAAGCTGCACCTCTGGAGTTAGGGCATGCTCCAGCTCTCCTTTCCCAAGAGAACAGGACGCTATGGCACCCAAATCCCCAGTCCCTGCATATCACGGCCTGGTTGCTGAAGGCTTAGACCTCCAGGATTTCTACCTGTCCCAACAGGTAAGGGATATCCTTCAGGCTTCTAGGAAACTTTCCACAAGAAGATCTGATGCCTTCAAGTGGAAACGTTTTACCATATGGTGCTCCAAGAAGGGATTAAACCCCATTGACATACCCTTAGAATCGATACTAGAGTATCTCCTTCACTTATCGAATTCTGGTCTAAAGACCAATTCGGTAAGAGTCCATCTTAGTGCAATTGCAGCTTCTTATAAGCCTTTGAATGGACAACCAATTTCCTCTCATCCACTCATATCCAGATTTATGAGAGGTTTTCTATTAACCAAACCTCCCATTAAGCCACCACCGGTGGCATGGGATCTAAATCTAGTTCTCGGGCAGCTCATGAAGCTACCTTTTGAGACTTTAGCCACTACAACCCTTAAGTTTTTGACCTGGAAGGTCATCTTCCTAATTGCAGTCACCTCTGCACGTCGCATTAGTGAACTGCAAGCTTTAGTGGCTAATCCTCCTTATACTAGGTTTCACCATGATAAGGTTGTTCTTAGAACTCATCCATACTTTATGCCAAAGGTGGTTTCGCCTTTTCATTTAAATCAATCAAATTTATCTTCCTGTATTTTTTCCGAGGCCTCACGCCTCTAATGCAGAAAGAAACCTTCATACTTTGGATTGTAAAAGGGCCTTAGCCTTTTACCTACAGAGAACACAGCAACATAGAAAGTCCTCGCAACGTTTTATAGCTTTTGACCCTAGTCATTTGGGACAGCCAGTCTCCAAAAGAACTTTATCTAAATGGATTGCCCAATGCATATCCTTTTGCTTATGAGAGTAAGGGTCTTCCTCTTAGGACCATGTCACAGCTCATAACGTGAGAGCCATGGCTAATCTCCACTCTGTGTCTATCGATGACATTTGTCGAGTAGCCACCTGGACTTCGGTACACACCTTCACAGCCCACTACTGCCTGGATAAAGCCTCCCGTCGGGATGCCTTCTTTGGCCAAGCTGTTCGTCAAAATCTCTTTCAGACGTAATTCAACTCCTACCCACCAACCCTGGTGGAATGCCAGAGATCCATGGGAGGAAGGATTCCCACCTTTCCAGGGTGGCACCTTCCTGGGGCTATCTCCCTGTCATCTTCAGCTAGGAAGTCCCCATATGTGAAGAGTACATTCCTGCTTGTTCCTGGAGATAACATAGTTACTCACCTGTAACAGGTGATCTCCGGGAACAGCAGGAATTTAGTCTTCACAACCCACCCACCTCCTCTAGGAGTTGTCTCTATCTCTTTGTCTCTTTCCTCTCTCCCTCTATCCTTTTCACTCAGCTACAAACTTAACTGAAGAGGGACAGTTGGAAAGGCGGGAAGGCAGTGCGCATGTGCTGAGGGATGCTCCCAAAAGCGTTCTTATTGGACGCTGGAGAGCGTTCCCACGCAGGCTCCATCGGTACCAACGATACCCATATGTGAAGACTAAATTCCTGCTGTTCCCGGAGATCACCTGTTACAAGGGAGTAACTACGCTTTCTTGGGGTGTTTTCACGCCCCTTTTTCCCTAGCTGACAGCCAAAGGGTTTTCGACCTTGCTGGGGTCCTTCCCCCCCCCCCCCCCCCATTGCTACCAGCGGGTTCAAAAAGTGCGAACATAGAAATATGATGACAGAAAAAGACCACATGGCCTATCTAGTCTGTCCTTCCATATCAAGAACAACAGTAGTTCTCTTTTTACCTTTAGATATCCTCTGTGTTTGTCCCATGCTTTTTTGAATTCAGTTACTGTCCTCATCTCTACCACCTCCACTGGGAGACTATTCCACGGATCCACTACTCTTTCCGTAAAGAAATATTTCTGCATATCACTCCTGAATCTATCCCCTTTCACCCTCATCCCATGTCTCCTCGTAGCAGAACTTGCTTTCTATCGAAAGAGGCGCTCTCCCTGAACATTTATGCCACGGAGGTATTTAAACATCTCAATCATATCACCTCTATCCTGCCTTTCCTCTAGGGTGTACATCTTAAGATCCTTAAGTCTGTCCTCATATGCTTTATAATGAAGACCACTAATCATTTTAGTAGCCACCCTCTGCACCGACTCCATCCTGTTCACATCCTTTTGAAGGTGCGGTCTCCAGAATTGCACACTATTCTCCAAATGAGGTCGCACCAAAGACTTAGAGAGAGGCATTATCACCTCCTTTTTTCTGCTAGCCATTCCTCTCCGTATGCACCCAAGCATCCTTCTAGCTTTTGCCGTTGCCTTTTCTACCTGTTTAGCTACTTTAAGATCATCAGACACAACCACGCCTAGGTCCCACTCTTCTTTAGTGGACACAAGTACTTCACCCCCTATACTATATTGCTCCCTTAGATTGCTGCAGCCCAAATGCATGACCTTACATTTTTGAAACATTAAATCCAAGCTGCCCATTTCTAGACCATTCTTCAAGCTTAGCTAGATCCCTCCTCATGTTATCTATACCTTCCTGGGTGTCTACTCTATTGCAGATTTTGGTATCATCCGCAAAGAGGCAAACCTTACCCGACAGCCCTTCCGCTATATCACTAACAAAGATGTTAAAAAGAATCGGACCAAGGACAGATTCCTGGGGCACACCACTGGTAACATCCTTCTCCTCAGAGTGAGCTCCAATTACCTGTACTCTTTATCTCCTCCCACCCAACCAATTTCTAACCCAAGCAGTAACTTTAGGGTCCATCCCTAGGGTGCTCAGTTTGTTTATAAGTCGCCTGTGAAGAACAGTGTCAAAGGCTTTGCTGAAATCTAAATACACCACATCTAGGGCTCTCCCTCAGTCAAACTCCCTGGTCACCTAGTCAAAGAAATCAATCCGATTTGTCTGACAAGACCTGCCTCTGGTGAATCCATGCTGCCGCTGGACTCCAGAAACCTCACTATTTTCTCTTTCAGCAGCGTTTCCAATAATTTACTCACCACCGAAGTTAAACTAACCGGCCTGTAGTTTTCAACCACATCCTTACTTCCGCTTTTGTGCAAAGGCACCACATGAGCCTCTCTCCAGTTCTTTGGCACCACTCCCTACTCCAAGGCATTGAAAATGTCAGTCAGTGGAGCTGCTAGAACGTCCCCAAGTTCCCTCAGTATCCTAGGGTGTATCCCATCCGGTCCCATCGCTTTGTCTATTTTAAGTTGAGCTAGTTTCTCACGAACACAGTCTTCTGAAAATTGTTCAAGATGTCCCTCACTGCTGTTCCTGTTTGTGGGTGTTTTCTGAGGTTCTGCTCCTGGTTCTTCATCTGTGAACACAGAACAGAAATATTTGTTAAGCAATTCCGCTTTATCCTTATCAGCTTCTACATATTTCTCCCCTGCACCCTTGAGTCTGACAATACCACTTTAGCCCTTCCTCTTCTCACTAACATATCTGAAAAATGTCTCATCCCCCCATTTTATTGCATTGGCTATTTCCTCCTCCTTTTGAAACTTTGCCTTCCTGACTACTTTGCTAGCTTCTCTAAGTTTTTCGAAATACAGGTGCCTGTCTTCCTCTCTCTGTGATCTCTTGTATTTCATGAAGGCCTCCCTCTTTCTTCACTTTTTCAGCTACTTCTTTCGAAAGCCATAGTAGTCTCCTTTTCCTTTTACCTTTATTTACCATTTTAACAAAAAGGTTGGTTGCCCTTTCAGTTTTGCCCACTGTTTTTCTACATCCCCCAGCTGTTCCCATCCCACTAATGATTCCCTGAGGTATTGGCCCATCTTGGCAAAGTTAGTCTTCCTAAAGTCTAAGACCCTCACCTTTGAATGGATTCTAACAGCTCAAGTCCTAATACTGAACCACACCATCTGTTTATCACTGGATGCAAAATAATCTCCCACTACAATGATCGATGTGGGAAAATTGTCCCTCACCGATACGCATGACTGCTGCCTCCGGTGCCTCGGCCCGGACCACGACCCAGCTGTCTGTGTAAAAAAAATGGCCTCGAAGGCCTTGATGAATCGCCAGCAGCAGTGTGATAAGATTTTTCCTGGCTTCCCCATGCCTCCGAGAGCCAGGACCTCGTCTGAGGCCTCCACGACTCGGGAAGAGCACTCTGAACCTGAGTGTCATCTGAGTTCCTCGGAGAGGGGGTCTCCCTCGAGGTAACAGAAGAGAAGGAAAAAGCCCTCAAAGGTGGCGTCTCTGGACGGTTCCGAGCGGCCTGTCTCCTCTTGGGGCCGGTCGCGGAGCCCCGAGCACCTGCCCGGGGCGTCAATGAAGGAGCGCCCAGCCAAGGTTCCTCGCAGGGACACAGATGCGGATCAACCAAGGCAAGTACATACTCTCCTAGTCAAGAACTCCCCTTCGGGGGAACCGGCTTCAGGCCTGAGCGGGTCGGCGCCCGAGCCGGAAGCCGCGGAGCCTCCAGGACTGGTGTCCAGGATGGCGACCTTGGAGTGCAGTTTTAATGCTTTCATAGAACAGCAGCAGGCACTGATGTCCGGCATGTCCAGTTCCTCTTCCCCGACCATTGGGATCTCGATGTCGAAGTCGACCTCGGAGGCCAAGTCAATCCTCGAGGCCTTCCGGGCTCGAGTCAATCCTCGGCCAAGGTCGCACTCTACCTCCCGCTCGTTGGGACCGAGGTCATCACTGCCGAGCCTGCAGGCATCGGGGCGGATGGCACCGGGACCCTCTGCCCAAGGAGCTCCATGAGTCTTCCTTGGAGGCCTCCCCTTGGGAGACCGAGATCGAAGAGTCTCCGGATACTCAGCATCATCGTGATGTCCCCTCTGATTCCCTGGTATCTGAACCTTGGAGAAGGTCCCCACCGGAGGATATGGGTTTTGTGGACTTTGTGCGGAATATGTCCAAGGTTTTGGCTTTCCCAACGGAGTCCGAGGAGGATCCTCGAGCCAACAAGCTCAATATCCTCCAGTACGAGGCTCTCCCTCGAGAAGCCCTCATGGTGCCCATTCCTCCTATCCTGGAACGACTTATGCTCTGCATGTGGGAGACGCCAGCGACGACGCCAGTAATCAGCAAGCAGCTTGACAAGATGTATCGAGTCCGCCAGAGCCCTGGGTTCCAAAAATCACAACTGCCACACAACTCCATGGTTGTGGAGTCTGCCATGCATCGACTGAAGAGTCAGAAGACGCACTCCTCGGTGCCCCCTGGTAGGGAGGCCCGCACCTTGGATGCCCTCGGCAGGACGTTTTTCCAGGGCGCAATGCTGAATTGTCAGATCCAGGCATACCGGCTGTACTTGGGCATGTACCTGAGAGACCTGGCAAAGGAAAGCACTAGGTTCTCGGCTGGTCTCTCTGTGGAGCCTTTGCAGCGCTTCAAGGGCCTGTCCAAAGCTGTCCATGAATGCTCCAAGTTCATGTCTCGGGCGGCCTATGACGGGTTCAAGTCGGCGGCACGGGTAGCCGCGGATGACATCGGTGCAAGCCACCAAGTTTGGCTGCAGTCATCTGACCTCGAGCAATGGGTTCAGGACAAGTTGGTCGATGTCCGATGCCAAGGGGAGAACCTCTTCAGAAAGCCCCATGACTGTCAAGGCCTCAGAGCTGGAGACCGAGTTCATGATGAGGACAAGGCTCTCTAAGAAGACCTCTGCCCCTTCTCGTAAGAAGGGCTCGGGTCAAAAGCCCTTTTACCCAAGGACGTCCACTGCTTACCGAAACTACCCCCCCTTACCAGGCCTCCCTAGCTCCCCAACAGGGGCAGCAGGCCAAGGGACAGGGGCATGGCCCATGTAAGCAGAAGGCCTCCAAACCCCAGGCTCTGGCTCTGGCCCAGCCTGGTGGGGGTTTTTGACTCCTGCAGCATGACCCCTCTCCCAGCTTGTGCTCGGCATCCCACAGGAGGTCGGCTCGCCTTCTATGTCCACAGGTGGGGAACCATCACCACCGATTCATGGGCATTACAAGTGGTCAGGGAGGGATACCTCCTCCATCTAGCCCAAGTGCCTCCACACTACTTCCCAGGAGAGCCTATCAGGTCTCCCCTTCACTGGGACCACCTTCTGAAGGAGTTGGCAGGTCTTCTCAAGGATCAGGCGGTGGATCCGGTGCCCCACCACCTCAAGGGCAAAGGGTTCTACTCCAGGTACTTCCTTGTGCCGAAGAGGACAGGGTGCCTAAGGCCCATCCTCGACCAGTGCAACCTCAACAAATTCCTGGTGAGGGAGGAGTTCAAGATGCTCTCCCTTCAAATGTTGCTGCCTTACCTCCACCAGGGAGACTGTCAGTGTGCTCCTTAGACTTAAATGATGCCTACACACACATCCTAATCCACCCAAGCCACAGGCAATACCTATGCTTTGTGGTAGGGGGCAATCATTACCAATACAGTGCTACCCTTTGGCCTTTCCTCGGCCCCCAGGGTATTCACAAAGTGCCCTGCGGTGGTCGCCGCCTTCCTCAGGCTTCAGGGGATTTTTGTCTTCCCTTGGCTCATCAGGGGCACTTTAGCCCCCAAGGTGCAGCAGGCCACAACTCGCACCACCCAGATCCTGCAGCACTTGGGGTTTGTTATCAACTACCCCAAGTCCAACCTTTGTCCAGCACAAGAGCTGGAATTCATTGGGGCAAGGATCAACACCCTTCAGTCGAAGGCCTTCCTGCTGGCAGACAGGGCAAGCAGACTCAGGGCCCTAGCCAAGGACATAAAGCACTGCTCCTCAGTGCCAGCAAGGCATCTGCTGCGCCTCCTCAGGCACATGGCCTCCACGGTCCATGTCAATCCAGATGCCCGCCTACACATGAAAATTGCGCAGTGGTGCCTCAGGGACCAGTGGTCCCAGGCCACGGGACATCTCCAGGACAGGGTAGTCCCTGATCAGGTGACTCTCACCCCATCACCTGGAGGCGGGGATGCCCTTCCAGGCCCCTCACCACTCGAGGGTCCTCACCACAGATGCCTCCCTGCTGGGCTGGGGAGCCCATTGCCAGGGGTACCGCACACAGGGAGTTTGGTCTCCAGATGAGAGTGCCCAACAGATCAACCTGTTGAAGTTGCGTGCAATCCGTCTCACCCTGAGCGCTTTCAGGCAGTGCCTGGGCCACAGGACTGTTCTAGTGCAAACAGACAACCAAGTTGCAGTGTTCTATGGGAACAAACAGGGAGGCACGGGGTCCTTCACGACAGCCTCAGTCATCCTGGTGGCCCAGGCAACCGTGGTTCCCGCTTCTCCTGCAGCTAGCGGTGGAGACCCCCATTCCTTTGGGATCGTCTCCGCAGCTCCTTTCCCAGGAGGGGGTTTTTCTTTTGCATCCCAACCTCAGGTCCCTTTCACTGATGGCGTGGCTGCTGACAGGGTGACTCTTGCCCCACTCCTCCTTCCGAAGGACGTAGAGGAGGCCTTGCTGGCTTCGCGCAGTCTACCAGAGGGGCGTACGCCTTTAAGTGGTGTAGATTTGCACTTTGGTGTGCTAGGCAAGGAGTAGACTCCTTCTCTTGCCCGGTGGTTGTGGTATTGCAATACCTTCTCCACCTCTCCAAGATGGGGCTTAAATCCAACTTCATCAGAGTGCATCTTAGTGCCCTAGCAGCGAACCACTATCTCGTGGATGGGAAGCCCCTCTCAGTTCACCCAGTGGTGTCCCGGTTTCTAAAGGGCCTACTCCTATCAAAGCCCCTGGTCCGCCCCTGGTCCGCCCCCCCGGCGACCGAATGGGATCTCAGTGTAGTGTTGGGGCAGCTCACCCGGCCGTCCTTCGAGCCGTTGGCCATGTGTCCCTTCCATTATCTCTCCTGGAAGGTGATTTTCTTGGTTGTGCTCACTTCTGCCCGGAGGGTGAATGAGCTCCAGGCCCTCATGGCAGAGAGGCCTTATACCAGGTTCTACAAGAATAGGGTGGTGCTTCGCACGCACCCCAAGTCCCTTCCAAAGTGGTCTCCTCGTTCCACCTTAATCAGGAGGTGGTTCTTCCTACCTTCTTCCCCAGGCTGCATGCCAGTAAAGCAGAGGCGGTCCTCCATACCTTGGACTGTAAGAGTGCTCTGTCCTTCTACATTCAGCTTACTCATGGTCACCGAAAAGCCTCAGTTTTTCATTTCCTATGACCCCAGTAAGCTGGGGGAGGAGATGGCCAAGCGTACACTGTCCACATGGGTGGCGGACTGTATTGCCCGGGCTTATGAGGAAGCGAGGCTTCCGTTGGAGGGCCATGTGGCCTAGTGGTTGGGGCAATGTACTTCAGGCCGGAAGGTCGGGGGTTCAAATCCCACTAGAGGACAGCATCCTTGGGCCGGAAGGACTGGGGTTTCTAGTCCCACAGGTGCTCCTTGTGGTCTTGGGCAAGCCACTTAACCCTCCATAGCCCATGTTCCCTGTAAAATAGTTATCTCCAAGTTATAATGCCCTGTTCAATGTAATTTCAGTTTGTTCAATGTAAACCGCACTGATGCAGAATAGCGCGGTATATAAGAGAATGTAAATAAATAAATGTTTCGGCTCATAGGGTCAGGGCCATGGCGGCATCAGTGGCTCACCTGCACCCTGTTCCTCTGGCAGACATCTGCCAGGCCGCCACCTGGTCTTCAGTTCATACCTTCGCAGCTCATTACTGCCTGGATAGGGAGTCCCGACGGGACAGTGCCTTTGGCCAGGCTGTACTCCGTAACCTTTTCGGGGTCTAGGCAACTCCTACCCTTCGACCCTTCTTTCTTCAGGCTACTGGAGTGCTACTTCCCTGGTTTGGTTTTTCATTGTGGCTGCTTGCAGCTCTCGATAAGGGAGCCTTTTTTGGCTATAGGTTCAGGGTAGACTGTAGCTGGGGAGTCCCATATGTGAGAACTGACTTCCTGCTTGTTCCCGGAGAAAGCATAGTTACTCACCTGTAACAGGTGTTCTCCAATGACAGCATGAATCAGTCCTCACAACCCTCCCTCCTCCCCTTGGAGTTGGTACAATTATTTTCATTTGTTTTGCCGTCTTTTTAGCTATGTCATTTGACTGAGCAAGATGGCACCCTTGGGCGGGAAGGGGACCACGCATGCATGGTTGCAATTCCCAAAGGCTTTCTTTGAAAGCTGGGGATTTGCTCTCCGCGGGCTCTGTCGACATCACCCATATGTGAGGACTGATTCCTGCTTTCCCCGGAGAACACCTGTTACAGGTGAGTAACTATGCTTTATAGCCCCATCGACAACACAATTGTTTTTCAGTTTCTTAGGCTGTACATTTTTCACCCTCTCATATTCAGTGACATCTTAGAGTCCTCCCGGGTTTCAATACCAGACATCCTTGGAGGATATATTACCTACTTACTTATACCTGTGATCCAAAGCTCACTCTGAGGTCATCTGTCTGGCATTTCCGAGCTAGGGAGCCCCATATGTGAAGACTACATTCTTGCTTGTTCCTGGAGATAGCGTAATTACTCACCTGTAACAGGTGATCTCCAGGAACAGCAGGAATTTAGTCTTCACAACCCACCCTCCTCCCCTAGGAGTTGTACGTTTTCCTTTTCTTTTCCTTCTCTCCTTTTATCTCAGCTACAAACTTAACTGAGGAGGGAGAGCGAGAAAGATGGGAAGGCAGCTACGCAGGTGCAGTGGGATGCTCCCAAAGGCTTTCCTATTGGACGCTGGGGAGCATTCCCGCACGGGCTCCGTCGGTACCAACGTTACCCATATGTGAAGACTAAATTCCTGCTCTTCCCAGAAATCATCTGTTACAGGTGAGTAACTACATTTTATCCACTCTTTAGTCATCTCCCGTCTAGACTGTTGTTTTTTTGGGGTTTTTTAAAATTTGTTATCTTTATTGAGTTTTATAACACATACATATTAATATAACATTATCTTGTCTTAACATAGTGTTTAACAGCCAATAACAATAACAGGCAATATAAACACACACAACTGGCCGCTATCAATCCAATGTTCCGCCCGACTATATTACGCTTAACTTTCTTATTAGATATCATATCTACCAACCGTTGCATGTTATAGCATTCAATGACTGTCAGCAATTATTCGTCGGATGCATCTCTCACTTTAATTGGTAAAGTTTATATTACCCTAATTTCATATATTCATTCAGAGCATCTCATTTTGTTTTCAACTTGATTGTGTTGGGGTTTTTAATCACGTATATTTCTTCATATGACTTGTGCATACACAGCAAATTCCACCAGTATTTGCTATGTACATTTTCCAAATTCTTCCCATGTATCAAATTACCTTTATAGCCAAGCTTATCATAAGATCCAACAGTTGGTTATCTTGTTTTCTCAACATTTTATTTCCATCATGGATTTATATATTCCTATTTGATATGTAACGGGGACTTGTATATTTAGGATATTAGAAATACGTTTCCAAACACACTTCCAGTATATCTGCAGGTGCCCCCAGTAATATTTCATGTGTGATAGCGTTCCAATGTCTGCCTTACAGGACCAACATCGGTTTCCAGTTTGTGATGCCCATTTCATTTTTTTTACAGGGGTTATATATGCTCGATGAGCCATAAAATACATTGACTGAGTTAGGGATGCAGCTCTGGTGATTCGTATTTGGGACCCCCAAAAGGTGTCCCACATCTCCAGGCGTATATAATCTCCTATGTTTGCTGTCCATGCTAACTGCACTCCAACACATTGTTTCTTTACCCCTGATCGAAGCAATGCAAGGAACTTAGATATTGTTCGTGTACCACTCTGAATCTCTCAGAATTTCTGTAAAAGTGGCCACCCAGGTCGCAATAGTATAGGAGACACTCCAGCTTTACTTAAACAAAGCCTAAGTTGACACCACTGGAAGTAACATGCCCCAGGTAGTCCAAATTCCATCTTCAGCATTTCAAAGGTTTTAAACTTACTTTCACATATCAAGTGTCCCAGTGTTTTGATACCACATTCCATCCATCTCTTCCATATTATAGGTTTCCCCCCTACTAGGAACCGATGGTTCCAACCATAAGGGCATCTCCAACGCAAGGTCTTCACCTTCCTCCATGCACGACGCTATTAGCCGACATGCTTGTTGCGTTGCCGAAACAATCTCATTTTGTGGTTTCTTCGGGTCTTTAGCTGTTCCAATAAGCATCATTGTTTGCAATGGGGTATTCATAGCCTGTTCAACCCTCAGCCATCTGGCACAATCATCTAGATCTCCTTCTATAGTCCATTGAGCTCCACGCTTGAGCAGCGAGGCTATGTGAAGCCAACAAACATCTGGGAAATGAACCCCTCCTTTTTCTTTGGATAGTCTTAATTTCCATGCTGCTATCCTAGGGACCCTATTTCTCCACAGGAAAGTTACTAACATGTTCAATTTTTTATAAAATGTTTGAGGAAACATCACTGGGTTCATGCTCAATATATAACTAATCTTGGGGACAAGTACCATTTTAATTGTTTCTAGCCTACCCCACCAGGTTAGATGTAGCGGCGTCCATTTTGTAGTGCAATCATTAACAATCTTTTTGCACACATCTACATTAAGACTTACTGTCTCTTGCATAGTGTGACCATACATGATTCCCAAATATTTGAAAGATGATTGTGCATATTGAAAAGGGTAATCTTTTAGCATACTTGCCTTCACATATGTATTAAGAGGGATTATTGTTTTATTAAGATTTACTTTGTATCCTGGTATTACTGAATAATTGTCAATAATTTGTAGTACTGTTGGCAATGAACTAGGTTTCAGGAAGAGCAGAAGGCCGTCTGCGTATGCTGACAATTTGCATTGACCATCTGCTAGCTCTATTCCTGCAATGCTCTCATACTGTCTGATAGCTATCACTAATGGTTCCAACGCTAGGTTAAAAAGGAGTGGCGATAGAGGACAGCCTTGTCTGGTACCTCTCTGGAGTTCGAAGGATGTAGATAACCCCAACTTAGCAGCTACACGCGCTACCGGCTTGGAATACAGTAGCGATATTCTTTTAAGAAATTTTTCCTTAATCCCAAACCATCGTAAGGTCTGGAATAGGAAGGGCCATTCCAATCTGTCAAAGGCCTTTTCAGCATCCAATGACAACCCAATAAGCGGCTCAGGTATCATTTCGGCTTTAGTCAGGACATGCGCCAGTAATCTCCCATTATCTGTCGTGGATCTACCTTGCACAAAGACACAATGGTCTGTATGTATCAGTGCATTCAAGACGTTACCCAATCAATTTGCGGGTACTTTTGCATATATCTTATAATCAGCGTTTAATAATGATATGGGCCTGTAGTTTTCTACTTTCTGCAGGTCTCTTCCAGGTTTCGGGTGGATAACAATGGTTGCTTCTGCCAGGGCTCCTACTTCTGGATCTTCATCATGTAATCCGCTATAAATAAACCTGTAGCATAGGTGTTACCTTCATTTGGCATTTATGGTAGAATTCGAGCGGGATACCATCAGATCCTGATGCCTTCCAAGTCATACTGCTAGACCAGTCCAGACAAACGGGTTATGCACCCCTGCCAGCAGATCTTGGAGACAGAGAATTCTACCAGAGCTCTGATAGGCTGGAGCCTGGTGATATAATCATACCCCTAGGGGTCTCCCTCAGTTTTTCTCTGTCTCCAGCAGATCTGGATGCTTTGTTTTTTGCTCCTTCAAAAAAAATTAAAATGCTTTATTTCTTTGAGATTTATTTTGGAGAGATTATCCCCTGTAGTTGCCAGTGTACTTATCTGAGCACCAGGGTGTTTCCAGCTGAGCTCCTGTGTCCTGTCACAGTAGAGATCGCTGATGTGAAGACTCCCCAGCACTAGTCAAGAGGACTATTTAGCTGGATGGTAAGCCTCCTAAAATCCAGTTCCTGGGGCTGATTTTAGTGGTGAGGCAGCTGGCAGTGGTCTGAGCAGCGGTCCGTGGCTTCTCTGCACTTTCGGTACTGTGAGTACAGCACCTGTCTTTCTCCCACTGATGTCTGCAGCTCTGTGGTGACTTGATTTATTTTTATTGATTTTTCAGCGATTTTAGGCATTTTTCTCATGCCTGCAACCCTCCTACCTTGTCCTTAGACTTTTTAAGTTAATTCCTTAGCTTTTGGGGGTTTTAATTCACTCTTTTTTAGGTTTATTTTTGCCGGCGGCCATTTTGAATAGCTAATGAGCCCTGGTTTTTGGCGGGAAGCCAGATTCCTTCTCTACTTGTTTTCTAGCAGCTCTTTTGCTGTTTGTTTTTCCACAGCACTTGATAGCTGTGAGTTGTGGAGGGGTTCTTTTCTCTCTGCCTATGTATTAACATAATAAATAAAAAATAGGGAAGGCATGAATAGAGAACAGGATGCAATTCAGGGACAGAGTCTCTGGCTGTTCCTGCGGGGCAGAGTTATTTGTTTTTAGTTCTCACTATGCCTTATTCAGGTCTACGCTGCATAGACTGTCAGAAGAAGCACAAGGACCTCAAGAATCAGCTGTGCTCTTCCCCCAGCGACTTGATTCCCCAGGTAAACTTGGGAACTCCTGAGCCTGGCTTCAGTGGAGCTCCCGATTGGCTTTACGTAGCGCTGAGTCTTTGCCACGGGGGCTTGGACATCCCCAGGAAGTTCAGGTATCATTTTCTGAAAGAAACCTGTAAGTAGACTGTTTTTTTTCTTACTTGCCTCAGCTGCCCTGGGTTGATTTCAACTGCACCCGGACCAGCTGCCTCTGAGTTTTGAAGTTCCTACTTTAAATTTTTATTCCACAATCTGCAGCCGGGTTACTTTGTACGTCTTACTGGAATATTGTACCTGTCTTATTCAATATACCATTTGATTGGAATTTTAAGTCAGTGTTTTGGATCCTGACTGTTTTGGGCTCGGCCTAAAAAAGCTTAATCACTGTAATCTTCAGTACAGCTGGGTTTGGGCTTCTCCATCCCTCCCCAGAAACACCTTTCAGCCCCTGCCATGAAGGTCTGAGTGGCTGCGGAGGGATCAAACTCTAATTTCCCTACTTTCAGTCACTGTAATTGCCTTACCCTGACTTTGAAAGTTTCTCTGTACCAGCACAGTGAATGACTGACAGTTTCCTTCTCAGCTCAGTGAATACCTGACAGTTTTTCTGTGCCAGCGGCCGTTTTGTTTTTCTCTTCAGTGTTTCTTTTTGGAGGGAACAGCTCTGGACAGCCGTTTCCACACATTTAGACATGCTGTGAAGGCACGGGGAGTTTCAAAATCCTTTTCTTTGAAGAGTCTTCTGTTTCCCTGAGCCTAACTTGATTTTTGTTTTAAACACTAAGAAAAAAAAAAAAAAAAGGAAGGAGAAAAGTGGTTTAAGTCTCTGCAATGCTTGTTTCTCTGGCTGTATTATATGTGATATGTAATAAGCCGAAGGGGGAATTAATGGATTGCTTGTGTTCCACCTGCATGCTGCATCCGGGAGACTCTTCCCCCATTCCCACTGCGCTGCTAGATGGGATCATCAGCACCTTATCTCCTCCCTCCTCAGAGCCCCTGCTGCAGGATCTTCCTGCAGGAAAGGACTCAGTCAGCTCCCATTTCGCTTCCACAGCCGCTGGAAGCCACAGCAGCCTTGACTGACAGTGCGTTCCTCACACTCTTTCATCTGGCATGACACCTGTGGCGTTTGGAGTCTTTTGGTATATCTCCTACACCCGCCCAGTAGCAGGCAAGGATATGGCGTGGTCTCGCAAGCGGTCCCATAAGTCCTCAGACCTTAGAGCAGTACGTCCTCCTAGGAGCGTTGCATGTGCCTAGCGGGGTACTATTGATATTCAATAAGACTTTAAATCTTTGTAGGACAGCCCAGACACGATGGAGTACTGAGATGTGGAATATTCTCAGACTGTTTTCTTCGCTGACAGTTCTCAGCCTTTTTCGGAAAGAGGAGTTGCCGGCTCTAATCACACAGGTGATGGAGTCGCTACTCCTAGCCGACACGCCTGATCCTCAGGGTTCTCAAATCCGGTTGCAGCCGGATCCCATTTTCCAGGGCATTCGTACGGCACGCGGTATAGGTCAGTTATACCCTTGGTCTCCCTCTGACTTGGACCGTTGGCTGACATACCCGACAGTTGATGCATTATGACCAGGGTCACCAGGCATACCACACTTCCGGTTGCGGGCGGAGCGGCACTCCGCGACCAGCAAGACCTAAAGAGTTGGGAGTCTGCTAAAGACGGGTTTTTTCTTTGCCCGCTATTTCCTTTATGCAGGGGTGTGCGGAGGTCTAGCAGCTCGGGCCTCCCTTCGATGGATTCAACAGCTTTCAGGTGTTCCCGAGTTGGTTCATTTAGAATCCATCACTGCATTCCGGGCAGAGGCCTTCTGTGATCTCTTGCGGCTGTCAGCTCGCTTCCTAGCACCGGTGTCGGTAGCTCGGAGATGGCTCTGCCTGCGTCAATGGGCAGCGGATGTTGCTTCGTTTAAAGGCTCCAGCGTTTAGATGCCATTCGTCCCGGTCCACCGTTGGAAGGAGGACTGGGCCGTTACTCTGTCTATTTTGGGATGCTTCAGGTCCTGGATTTTCTAGGAACTTGGTTCGACACTCGTCGGGGACAGGTGTTTCTACCTCAGGAACGCTTTCAGAAGATCTCTCTTCAGCTCCGCCGCTGCTTGGATCAAGCGGTGCCTCGGACTTGGGGCTATCTTCAACTCTTGGAGTCCATGGCAGCAACGATAGCCCTCGTTCCGTGGGCGAGAGCGCACATGCGCTGCTTGCAGACGGCGCTTCTATCTCATTGGTCGCTGGTATCGGAGAGTTATCGAATCCGGTTGCCTCTGCTTCCGCCGGTGAGCCGCAGCCTCCGCTGGTGGCTTCAGGCACACAATCTTCTACGGGGGGTCCCTCTGGAGTCTCTGCGCTGAATCTTGGTGACGCCAGTCGCCAACCTCTCCGGTTGGGGAGCGCATTACGGCTTGGCCTCGGCGCAGGGGAGTTGGTCACCTCGCGAAGCCCAATGGTCTATCAATCGTCTCGAGACGTGGAAAGTGCGCTTAGCCCTTCTTCAGTTTCAGCCTCTTCTACGGCGGCGTGCGGTTCGGATCCTGTCCGACGCCACGACAGTTGCTTACCTAAGCCGCCTAGGCGGCGCGAAATGTCCAGGTGTCTCACAGGAAAGGCGTTTGCTCCTCCCGTGGGCGGAGAAACATCTTCAGGCTATTGGCGCAGCACATCGCAGGCGTGGACAATGTGAAAGCCGATTTTCTCAGCCGACACTCTCTGGAGCCCGGGGGCTGGGCTCTGCAGCCAGATGCGTTCCGGTCCATTGTTCACCTGTGGGGACTACCGACCATGGATCTAATGGCTACGGCGCAGACTGCCAAGGCTTCGCTGTACTTCAGCCATTGGAGGGACAAGGGAGCGCACGGCATAATTGCGCTCTCTCAGCCGTGGCCGACTCATCTTCTCCTGTATGTTTTCCCTCCCTGGTCCATGATATGCATGGTTCTCCAGTGGCTCTGAGACCATCGCGGCCCAGTGCTCCTGCTGGCTCCGAATTGGCCTTGCGGACCATGGTATGCGGATCTCTTCCGTCTGTCTCGGGCGTCGCCGCTCCGCCTCGAGGCGTTTCTCGGCCTTCTGATTCAGGGACCAGTGGAGATGGAAGACCCGGCTCCTTACTCACTTACGGCCTGGCTATTGAACGCCGCAGGTTTGCTCGCTAAGGCTATTCGCCTAGCGTGGTCGTGACGCTTCTCAAGGCGCGGCGGTCTACCACAACGCTGGCTTACGCTCGGGTTTGGCGTCTCTTGACGGTTGGTGCTCGCAAAATAACCTCTCTCCCTGGCGTTGCGGTGTCCCGGACATCCTGTCCTTTTTACAGGCCGGAGTGGATAAGGGATTAGCGCTCGGTTCCTTGCGAGTACAAGTGGCCGTTTTAACTTGTTTTCGGGGTCCTATAGCGGGGCGATCGATAGCTTTGCATTCGGACGTGTCTCGGTTCCTCCGCGGAGTTAGGGCCTTCCGGCCTCCTCTACGTTCGCCTGTACCGGCGTGGGCTCTTGCGCTTGTCCTCTGTGCCCTCGTTGCTCCTCCCTTTGAGCCTCTGAGGGTCTGTTCTCTTAAAGATTTGACTCTGAAGGCAGTCTTTGTGGTGGCCATAACTTCGGCACGCCGTATTTCTGAGCTCCAGGCTCTCTCGTGTCAAGATCCCTATCTCTCGTTTTCCTCAGAAGGCGTTTCTCTGCGAACTGTCCCTTCCTTTTTGCCCAAAGTGCTGACGCCATTCACTGTTAACCAGCCTCTTTTCTTTCCGTCTTTTCCAAAGGCGCAGTGTGACGGTGGTCGGTCTCCGTTGCGGACGGTAGACCTTAAGAAGGTTCTTTTTCGGTATCTGAGGGTCACGAAACCCTTCCATATGACTGTTCCTCTTTTGTCTTGTTCGTGGGTCCTCGTCGGGGGTCCGCAGCCTCCAAATCTACCATTTCTAGATGGGTTAGGGAGGCCATTGAGGCGGCGTACCTTCTTCTGGGAGAGCCAGCTCCACCAGGACTCCGTGCTCACTCCACTCGGGCGCAAGCAGCTTCGTGGGCCGGGAGGTCTCATGTGGCCCCTCTCGATATTTGACGGGCGGCGACTTGGTCGTCGCTGTCCTCCTTTGTCGGTCATTATAGGTTGGACGTTCATGCCCGTCAGGAGGTCCGTTTTGGAGCTGCTGAGCTGTCGGCGGCCTTGCCCCCCCTTGAAAGCAGGTAGCTTGGGTACTGCCCATTTGTCTGGACTGGTCTAGCAGTATGACTTGGAAGGAGAAATTTCACTTACCGTTAATTTCCTTTCCTGGAATACTGCTAGACCAGTCCAGGACCCGCCCTGCTGTCTGTTGGAGTGCCGCTGGTGCGGTGCAGCCGCCGACCGCGGTTCTTCTCTTTGCCAGTATGCCTCGCCATGGGCAGTCCATGGGTTCGTAGGTGGATACTGTTTTCAGCTCTAGGGAGTTCTTCGGCTCCCTTGTATATAGTTCACTTGAGACCCTCTGGGGTGATGTTACAGGTCATGTTGCATTAGCTTGTAGACGTTACTGAGGGAGACCCCTAGGGGTAGGATTATATCACCAGGCTCCAGCCTATCAGAGCTCTGGTAGAATTCTCTGTCTCCAAGATCTGCTGGCAGGGGTGCATAACCCGTTTGTCTGGACTGGTCTAGCAGTATTCCAGGAAAGGAAATTAACGGTAAGTGAAATTTCCCCTTCCCTCTGGCCATCTGATTAATTGCCTTTTGTATCTCTGTCACTGAGATATTTTGCTCCAACAATTGTGTTTGGGTTGCCGACAATGTAGGCACGGTTATGACAGAAACAAATTCTTCAAAAGATTTGTCACTACAGACAACTTCGGTACGGTATAAATTTGCATAGAACTCTTTGCAACATTGTAGTATTTGATCATCTTGCACAAGGAGATCCCCTTTCGAATTTTGAAGCGCTGTTATGCGGGTCACATTCTTTTTTGCTTTAAGCAGTTTAGTTAATAATGATCCAGCTCAATTATTTTCGTAACAATATGTGCTTTGCTGCGCTTGAACTTTGGATTGTGCGTCTCTATTAAGAATGTCATTATATCAAAATCTTAGTTTTTCAAGTCTTAAGACCATTGGATCGGTTTTCTTTGCCAGTAAGCGTTCTCCTGCTTTTATTTGTGCATCTAGTTCCTCAAGTTCCTTTTTCTTAGCCTTCTTCCTTTTAATTGAAAATGTTATATGTGCATGAAGCGTTGCTTTAAAACCTTCCCACCATCCCCATATTGAAGTATCTGAAGGTTCATTGAATTTAAGATATGTCTCGATTTCATTATTTATATAGACCACAAAAGATTCATCCAGTAATAAGGATTTGTCAAAAGTCCACCGTGAGGGTACCTGGTGTGACTTTCCAATGTCTAAAGTTAGGGAGACCGCTGCATGATCTGACACTGTTCCTGCGTATATTTCAGAAATACCAACTGCTTAATTATTCCCTTTGTCACAAGAAAGAAATCAATTCTAGTCTGGGTATCGTGCGGTAGGGAATAGAACATGTACTCTTTGTTGGATGAAGGAGACTCCATGGATCAGTTAAGCCTAACATTTCCATCATACCCTTCAGCACTGCGTGGGATTTAGTTTTTGCTATTGTCTTATATGGCGTCCGGTCTATGAGAGGATCTAATATTAGATTAAAGTCTCCTCCGAGTATTATTCTTGTGGTTACAACTTCAGTTAGCTCCATAGCTATGTTTCTGAAGTAGCTGGGATCATCTTTGATCATCTTTAGTCATCAATGTATAAAGACCCTGATCTAGTTGCAATATCACTCTAGCCCACCTTCCATAGGGGTCTGTTTTTGTTTCTTTAGTTATTGGCATAAGTACTTTCCATACCAGTGTCAACACTCCTCCTTTTTTTTTTTTTTTGCGGCTGGAGCTGCTATGACAACTTGGTAGAATTTTGATGCTGTTTTCTGTGATTCTTTCTCTGTTAAATGCGTTTCCTGCAAATATACTATATCTGCCTTCTTTTGCTGACAGTATGACAAAACTTTCTTACGTTTTATTGGGTTTGAGATACCTTTTACATTTAGGGTGAGTAAGTTCAACTTATTAGCCATTTTCATTTACCTGTAATCTCCAGGAACAAGCAGGAATGAATCTTCACATATGGGTATCGTCGGTGCCGACGGAGCCTGCGTGGGAACGCTCCCCAGCGTCCAAAAGGAAAGCTTTTGGGAGCATCCCACAGCGCCTGCACGCTGCCTTCCCGCCTTTCCTAACCACCTCTCTCCAGTTTTTCATTTCCGCGGAGCCAGCAGGTCGTGTTCCTGTCACCGCTGAAGAATTTCTTTATTTTCTTTTATTTCTTTGCTTGCGCGTCTGCCTTCTTGGCGCCGGACCGGTACCGCCGGTCTTTTCTTTCTTTATTCAAAAAAAACACAAAAAAAGCCTACTGTTTTCTCACTTCAGTGCATTTTTTCTTTCTTTGGCCTTAGGCCTAGGAAAATTTTCCTCATGGAAAAGCCCGCCTCCGGGTTTAAAAAGTGCACGAAGTGCAGCGGCACTATTTCTGTCACCGACACCCATGAATGGTGTCTAAAATGTTTAGGTCCTGACCACTCCATTACGGATTGTGAGTCCTGTTCCATGATGTCTAAAAGAGGTCTACAGAATCGAGCAGCCAAGCTCAGTACCCTGTTTCCCTCTGATGCAGCTTCGGTGGCATCGACGTCTTCCAGGGCTGCTTCTTCCTCACATGGATCTCAGGTAACCAAACTTAAGTCCAGCCGGTCCTCGAAGGCACTGTTCCCTCTAAGCTGTGCGCGTGTGCGCGCGCACACACCTCGCCGAGTGAGCGCACATACTTTACAACAGAGCGCACAAAAATTACGGTTCTGATTCTGACAGAAAACAACAATGACATCTTAAAATTTAAAAGTTGTTGTGTATTTTATGGTTTTCACAAGTTCTACAATATTTTCTAGTGCAGTCAATGTGGTGTACATACTGTATTCTGACGTGTAGTCAAATTTTAAAGTATATAACTCCGAGTGTCGTTATGTGGCGCACAAAAATTTAACCTTCCTTCAAAAGTTGCACAGCTGATATTTTATGCGCACACAGTCTACAGAAAATTAGAGGGAACATTGCTCGAAGGGTAAATCTCCCTCCAAGTATCGAGATGCCTCCGGGCTTGCCCTCGAGGAATCCACACCGGCAAAATTACCCCGGCGGGAGGCTCCAGCTTCCAAAGCTTTATCTATGGGGTCACAGGTTGACATCGATGGCTCGGCCTCGACCGATCACCTGTTGCCATGTTCTGGGGTACCGGTGGATCTCCAGGAACAAGCAGGAATGAGTCTTCACATGTGGGAGACGTCGCCGACGGAGCCCGCACGGGAATGCTCCCCAGCATCCAATCAGAAGCCTTTGGGAGCATCCCCCGCGCCTGCGCGGTGGCTTCCCGCCCTTCCTACTGCCTCTCCCCAGTTTTTCGTTTTCCGCGGAGCAGGCAGGACGTCCCTCCTGCCACTACAGAAATTTCTTTTTCTTTTTGTTTCCTGTGGTCGCGGCCTTTCTTCCCGCCGACAACGGCACCTTCCGTGCCCCTTTCTTTTTTTTTTTTTCCTTTCTTAATTTTCGTCACCTAGAGGGAACCCTTTCTTCCCTCGGATCGTTGAGGCCTACTGGGCTTACAGCATGGAGCCGCCTTCTCCCCAGAAGTGCTCTCACTGCGGAGACTTAGTTTTCCACTTAGACTCCAATGCCTGGTGCCTCTCCTGTTTGGGTCCTGACCCTTTCCTCCCAGGTCCTCCGGGCTACAGTATAGGGAGAAGACCTTCCCTTTTCCAGGTATCCCTCGATGACGTCTTCCCGCCCAAGGCGCGGTCATTGGGTTTTTCTTCTCTACAGGATCAGGTAACCACACAACAGTCTGTTAAGACTAGCCAAGTCTTGAGGGGCAAGTCTCATGCGCAGCATGGCGACGGCTCCGGCCAACCCCTCAAGCCCCACTTGGCCAATATACCCAGGCGGGAGTCTTCGGGCTCCAAAGCATCCACGGGGTTTCGGGTTGTTCCTGGGATTCGCTCCTCACAGAACATTCCCGAGCCATGCTTGAGGGCGGTATCCGGGGCCGATTGACTCTACCCAGTCTGGCTTCCCTACATCCCAGCCATGCGCGGAGGTGGTATCCGCTTTGGGCGGTACTGACCCCCCCGGCATCGGCGTCGGTGTCGAGCGTCCCGCTCCTCACCGGGGATCGTCAGCTGCTGTCCTCGGCACCTCCGGGGCCGATCGACTCTACCCAGTCTGGCGTTCCGTCCTCCCTGCCATGTGCGGAGGTGGTACCCGCTTCGGGCGGTACCGATTCCTCGGCATCGGCGTCGAGTGTCCTACTCCCCGCCGGGGATCGTCATCTGGTGTCCTCGGCACCTCCGGGGCTGTTCGCCTCAACCCAGTCTGGTGTTCCTACGTCCCTACCATGTGTGGGGGTGGTATCCGCTTCGGGCGGTACCGACCCCTCAGCGTCGGTGTCAGGCGTTCCGCTCCTCACCGGGGATCGTCGGCTGCGGTCCTCGGCGCCTCCGGTGCCGATCGACTCGATCCAGTATGGTGTTCCGACGTCCCGGCCATGCGCAAGGGTGGTATCCGCTTCGGGCGGTATCGACCCCTCGGCGTCGGGGTCAAGCGTCCCGCTCCTCACCGGGGATCGTCAGCGGCTGTCCTCGGGACCTCCGGGGCCGATCGACTCGACCCAGTCTGGTGGTCCCACATTCATGCCATGCGCGGAGGTGGTACCCGCTTCGGGCAGCGCGTCGGCGTCGAGGATTCCACTCTTCGCCGGGGATTGGCATCTGGTGCCCTCGCTTCCTTCAGGGCCGATCGCTTCGACCCGCGCTGGTTTGCTGGTATCCTCGCCCTGCGCGGGGGTGGTGCCGGATTTGGGCGGCGCCGCTACCCCGGCCAGGGACCGCCGTCGGCCTACCCCGGTGTCCTCGGGGTATGTCGATAAATCCCAGATGGGCGATCCCCCGGCATCGACGCGGACGGCGAGGGCCCTGCCCATTGCTCGAAGGGGGACCCCGGTGTCTTCGATCGCTTCGATCCAGCCTGGTTTCCCGTCGTCCCGGCCTACCAGGGGGGTAGTTCCAGCGTCAAGAGGCGCCGATGCCCCGGCGTCAGCGCCGGAGTTTGGCACTTCCCTTCCCGCGGGAGCTCGTCGCCGGGTTGCCTGGGTTTTCCCTCTGGGCAAGCCGGGTTCGGGAAGGGGCCCGGCGTCTGGCACTGCCTGCCACCCGACTTCGGCGCAGGTGTCGGATGACCCCCTCTTCACCGAGCGTCGTTCTCGGGGGCCCTCTATGCCCGCGACGCCGATCAACGCGGTTCCAATTCGCTCCCCGGGGTCAGCCTCGCCGGCACGGCCGCCACAGCAGGAGCCCCCTAGGAGGGAGTCTATCTCCTCGCTCGGTTCGATGCCCAGCCTAGAATCGGTATCCAGCCTCGAAGGCTTGGCTACGACACGCTTCGGGAACCGGGCCCTGTCTCTTCCCGCAACGCAGAGCAGAGATTACTAGCCACTGCCCTCCAGATGCCGCGGAACCGCTTCAATCGCCGGGGGCAGTGCCGCACCCGGGGCCAAGGCCGCTTCCTGCGGTCCCATCAACCCCTTCGATGCCTAGCTTGGAATCAATCCCGGGTACCGACGACGCCATGCTGACTGCCCCGATCCGGAACTGTTGGTACCCTCCTCGGCCCAGCGGACATCAGTCCGATAGGCCTTTTGGTGCCCTGGCGGCCCCTCCCGCCATCACCTCCCACGGCATAGCCCCTCTGGGAGAGCCGTCTTTTCAGGATTTTCTTCTTGACATGGCGGACCTGCTTGCTATTCCCATCCAGGGTCCTTTCCCTAAGTCCAGGTCCTGCGGAACAGGAGGCTGTAATGCTTCCTCTACATCCTTCCCTGCAGGGTCTTCTACTGGAGGCATGGCGGTCGCCTTTGAGGGTTTCTGCACCGTCGACAGCGATGCATGCTCTGTATCGGGTGCCCCCCTCCCCGGGGTTTCAGCAGCACCAGCTTCCACATCATTCCATCGTGGTGGAATCGGCGCTGAGGAAGGTGGGAAGCAAGAAGAAGCATTCTTCTCGCCCTCCAGGTCGCCCCTCGAAAACGCTGGATACCCTGGGGCGTCAAACCTTCCAAACGTCCATGTTGGCTTCAGAATTCTTTCATATATTTTTTATATGAGCCTGACACTCCGGGGTTGTCTCCCTTTTTGTCTGCAACCAAGGCCTCTGAATATTCCTTGCTTCTTTATCACTGCAGGAATATCTCTGGGTTCCTTTCTCGTGCTTCTCTAGACTCCTTCCTGGCGGTCAGCAGATCCTCTGCTTTTGCCATCAGAGCACGTCGTACAGCATGGTTACAGGCGTCAGATTTGTGCAGATGGGCACAACATAACTTGGGTAATGCTCCTTGTGCTGGAGACCACCTCTTCAATAGTGAAGCCTTACGTCAGGTTGCTCAGTGCTTCGCTAACCCTCCCAGCGTTAGAAGCCGTCCTAGGTCCCGTCCTCCCCCCGGGGGTGGGAAATGCCTCTCTACACCTTCCTTCCCTAGGAAGAGGAAAGGTCATCCCTCCGCCCACCCGCCAGGGGCGCCCAAGCAAGGGGCCTCTCACTCTGGTTTGAAGTTCCCGGGCCCGCGCCAGGATACTCATACCAAGCCGTTTTAGGCTCCTGTAGGCGGCTGCCTGCAATTAACCTTCTCTCACCAGAAGCTAAAAATTGGGCTCTACTCTGGGGCAAATGGTTCGAATGTTTATCCAGGGGTTCAGGTATTCTCCTTCCGTTGGAAGAGGGAGATCACCTCTATTCCATGTTAGCTCTGGCCCATGGACTTCCTACCCCTCAACTTACTTACCCTTAAGTACGTCCCCGAACCCTTCTCTGCCAGGGTTCCCCTGCTGATTGATACCGTACCGGTTTGTCTGCTGTCCCTCGCAGCATGTTCGGAACAATTCCTCGCCAAGGCCGGATCAGCCCTGTTCCCCTTGTCTGGTTTTCTCTGTCCAGGCAGGAGAACCCACCCGGCTATAGTCCCCCAATGCTTACCAAGGACTATACCCTCTGTCATTCACGCTGCCGTGCTGTTAGTTCACCGATCTGCCACTGCTCCACTGGAATAGATCCCTCCTCCCGGACGGATCTTGACGCCCCCCCCCCAGGGGGACGTTTCTGTGGATCAATGGCAGGTCCGCCTTATCAGTGTCATGCTCAGGGAGGTAGGTTCCTCGGCATACCTGCGTTAGTGCCTGGGTGGACGTTCCCTATGCCCAACCACCTAGATGTATCAGATATTACCTGTTCGGTAGGCGCATATTGGGAGATATCCACAGTGCCTGTGTTCTACCGCCTATTTCCCCTATGGCCGGTACCCCCGCCCCCCCCCCCCCCCCCCCCCCCCCCAGGTCCGGCCAGTCCACCTGCTTATTTTCCTTGGATCGGCCCTCGGACTGGTTGTACTCTGCGTACTGCTGTGAAGTCAACAGCTTCTACTTTTAGTTATGCCTTCCTTCCTCGCTAGGGAAGGCTGTGTACTCCTTCTGCTCCGGGGTGCACCCCTACTCCGGACTAGGCTATCCAGATCGGCCAGTCTTCTGCTGTTAGTCCTCTGAGTTATGGACTCTGCTCCTAAGGGAGTGCTCAGCTTTTTGCATAAAGCTTCCTTGAGGACCTGCCGTCCTTCTCCTGACCCAGTTGACACCTGGATCTCCTGTCCTTCCGGATTTGGAACTTCCTCCTCGCTGCTGTGAAGTTCCCTTGAAGACCTCGTGACTGCGTCTACAGTACCTTCATCATAGCTCCACTTCCTACAACCCAGTAGGTAAGCTCCACATGGTACTAGGTCATTAATTCATTAAATGCTTAATGATACTTCTCATGCATTCTAATGGCTACTCTCCCTGTAGCCTTTGGGTTTTTGCTGTTCCTCTCTTCTCAACTCCTTCCCTCCATCCCTTGGGGGATGCCGGGGATCCAGGTTGGGGAAATGCCATCCTGGCCTGGGCTGCGCTGATGGGATCTCCCCGGGCATCCTCAGCTAGGGAGTCCCCACATGTGAAGACTCATTCCTGCTTGTTCCTGGAGATAGCACAGTTACTTACCTGTAACAGGTGATCTCCGGAACAGCAGGAATTAGTCTTCACAACCCGCCCACCTCCCCTGGGAGTTGTATCTCTATCTCTCTATTCCTTCCTCTCCTCTCCTTTCGGCTCAGCTATAAAACTCAACTGTGGAGAGGCAGTAGGAAGGGCGGGAAGCCACCGCGCAGGCACGGGGGATGCTCTCAAAGGCTTCTGATTGGATGCTGGGGAGCATTCCCGTGCGGGCTCCTTAGGCGACGTCTCCCACATGTGAAGACTAATTCCTGCTGTTCCGGAGATCACCTGTTACAGGTAAGTAACTGTGCTTTCCCACTGGTACCGACATCCAGACATTGGTGGCGTCGATGGATCAGAATATTCTGACCATGCAGCGTGCCATCACGGCATTCATACAAGCTGCGACGCCTTCGGTACCACAACAAACTCTGTTGTCGGTACCGACTCCGGCACCGGTACCGATATCGGTTCCGGTGCCGGTACCGATTGCATCAACATCGGCTTCGGTGTCGACTGCAGCGGTACACTGTTCTGTGATGCCCATCGGTACCGAATCGGTACCGATTACTCCCGATGTCGATACCACCCGGTACGCGTATCGGGCTCTGCAGGAGCATCCAGACAGGCGATACTTCGATTCCTCTGAAGACTGATGAATCAGAGGCCTCTGTCGAGGCATCGGTGATCCTTCCTCAGGAGCCCTCTTCTCCAAAAAGAAGAATGTCTCCTCCAGAAGACTTGTCTTTTCAAGACTTCATTAGGGAAGTGGCCAGGGGCCTTTCTATCTCAGTGGCCCCTGAGGCAGAGCCTAGAGCCAAAACATTAGATATTTTACAATATCCTAAGGCTCCTAAAGGGGCAGCCACTTTACCAATACATGAGATTCTTTATAATCACATGTTGGGCATATGGGAGACTCCTCTCACCACCTCCCCTCATTCTCGTAGGTTGGACACCATGTATCGTGTTCCTCCTTGTCCTGGCTTTCATAAGACTCAGCTTCCTCACCACTCCATTGTGGTGGAGTCTGCTATGAAGAAGATAAAGAGTACCAAAAGGCACTCTTCTACTCCTCCAGGAAGAGAATGCAGAACCTTAGATGCCTTTGGCAGGAGAATTTTCCAGGCCAATATGCTTGTTGCCAGAATCAACTCCTATAGTCTCTATATGGGGATGTTTCTAAAAGAAGTTACAGATCATCTGCAAACTTTGTCTCCTTTTATTTCAGAAGATAAAAGGGAAGAGTTTCTCACCTGGCTCAAACATGCCCAGGATGTTTCCAAGTTTTCCAACCGTGCAGCCTTTGACTCTTTTGAAGGTGCCAGCAGAGCCTCGGCTATTGCCATAGGTGCAGAGTTGCTTGGTTACAAGCTTCTGATTTAGAACCCTGGGTTCAGGATGGACTAGGAAACCTTCCTTGTACAGGTGAAAACCTTTTTGGCAAAGATTGGCAAGCAAAAGCCACCCAGATGGATACTGAAAATTCTGCTTTAGATAGACTTTCAAAGTCTACTTCTGCTCCTTTTAAGAAAAGGTTGTTCAAAAAGGGATTTTTTCCCAAAAAAGGCAGATGATATTCTGCTTTTATGGTCAGCAGGCCTCTTCTACAGGTTGTTTTGCTACAAAGAGACAGCAACAACCGAAACAGGCCAAGCCTAAGGCTGCTAGGACTGCTACGGCCCAACAGCCTCAGCCTCCTAAGGGCCTTTGACTTACAACTAGAGAACTTAGCCTTTCTGGCTCTAGAACATCCAGAGCCTCTCACCATTCCAGGAAGGTTAGCTCACTTTGCTCCCAGATGGGAACAAATCACAGCAGAGCAATGGACCCTCTCCATCATAAGGGAGGGGTACAAGCTTCATTTCCTAAACCTTCCCCCTCACACTATGGTGAGACAGTTCAATTCTCTAACATCTCTCCTCGACCTTCTGGGTCAGGAGATTGCTACCCTTCTTGCCCAAGGGGCAATAGAAGAAGTACCCCTTCTTCAACAGGGCTCAGTGTTCTACTACCCCTACTTTCTCATCCCAAAGAAAACAGGGGGCTACAGACCCATATTAGATCTCAGAGAATTGAACAAGATTCTATGCAAGGAGAAATTCAAGATGACTTCTCTCGGTACTCTCCTTCCATACCTCCAGGGTCAGGACTGGCTTTGTTCTCTAGATCTCAAGGATGCGTACACCCATGTCCTCATCCATCCAACACACAGAAGGTTCCTTCGGTTCCTTTTCCAAGGAAAGCACTATCAATACAGAGTGCTTCCCTTCGGTCTGGCCTCTGCACCAAGGGTATTCACAAAATGCATGGCAGTAGTTGCTGCATTTCTACACACTCTAGGGATATTTGTATTCCCATATCTGGACGACTGGCTCATCCGAGTTCCATCCCAGTCAGAGGCCCAGGCTTCCCTGGCCTGCACAAGGCATATCCTTCAGTATCTGGGACTTGTAATAAACATCCCAAAATCTCATCTCACCCCTGCTCAATCTCTAGAGTTCATAGGGGCCTTACTGGATACCACCACTGCAAGGGCCTATCTTCCCCAGTCCTGTTGCCTACGCTTGGTGCAGTTAGCCTCCCAGATTCAGTTAAAGTCCCATTTAACTGCTCGAGAGATGTTACAACTGTTAGGCCACATGGCATCCACCGTGCATGTGGTCCCCTATGCTCGCCTTCACATGAGGGCAGCTCAGTGGACTCTGTCCACCCAGTGGACCCAAGCATCAGGATGCCTGTCAGACAAAATAGCAACCTCCAGTCGCCTTTTTTGGTCCCTCCAATGGTGGAAGTCCACTCAAAATCTGTTGCTGGGGTCCCCCTTTCAACAGTTGCTACCCCAAGCAACCCTTACAACAGATGCCTCTCCAAAGGGTTGGGGAGCTCATCTACAAGATCTCTCCACCCAGGGCATCTGGTCTCCACAAGAGACATCTCTACATATCAACCTCTTAGAGCTCAGAGCAATCTTTCTGGCTCTCAGAGTCTTCCACACCCTGCTCAGCTACAAGACAGTCCTCATCCACACGGACAACCAAGTAGCCATGTTCTACGTAAACAAGCAGGGGGGGACTGGCTCTCTGTCGCTTTGCAACAAAGCTCTGAGATTGTGGGCTCTGAGATTGTGGAGAGCATCAAATCCATCTCATGGCCAGTGTATCTTCCAGGGGTTCAAAACTCTTGGGCAGACAGACTCAGTCGAGTTCTGCTTCCACATGAATGGTCCCTCCATGGGGACCAGATAGCCAGGATTTTTCATATTTGGGGAACCCCAGACATAGACCTGTTTGCAAGTCCGTGGAATGCCAAACTTCCCTGGTTCTGTTCCAGGATTCCATGTCAGGGAGTTCAGGCCAGGGATGCCTTCCTCCTTCATTGGGGGCAAGACTTCCTCTATGCCTTTCCACCCATTCCCCTAATTCCCAAGACACTGTTCAAGCTTCAGAGAGACAAGGGGTCTATGATCTTCATAGCACCATGTTGGCCACGCCAAGTGTGGTACCCTCTGCTTCTGCATCTCTCTCAAGCTTCCTCCCTGGACTTGGGATCTGCTCCAGACCTCCTATCCCAGGGGCAGGGAACATTGTGGCACCCAAATCCCCAGTCTCTTCATCTCAGGGCCTGGTTGCTGAAGGCCTAGACCTTCAAGATTTGCATCTTTCTCAGCAAGTGAAAGATATCCTTCATGCTTCCAGAAAGCCTTCCACCAGACGTTCCTATGCTTTTAAATGGAAAAGGTTTACCATTTGATGTGCACAGAAGGGTCTTAACCCTCTTGCAATACCTCTGAATTCTTTACTAGAGTATTTGCTGCATTTATCCCATTCAGGCCTTAAAACAAGTCCATTTGAGTGCTATTGCAGCATCCCTTAAGCCCCTCAATGGACAGCCTATTTCCTCTCATCCCCTTTTAGCAAGATTCATGAGAGGCCTTCTTTTGACTAAACCTCCCATTAGACCACCTCCAGTGGCATGGGACTTAAATCTGGCTCTTGGCCAGCTTATGAAGCCACCCTTTGAACCCTTAGCCACTACCTCCTTGAAATTTCTTTCCTGGAAGGTTATTTTTCTTATTGCAGTCACTTCAGTTCGCCGCATCAGTGAGCTGCAAGCCTTGGTGGCTAATCCTCCTTATACAAGGTTCCATCATGACAAGGTAGTCCTCAAGACCAATCCACACTTTATGCGTAAAGTGGTTTCACCTTTTCATCTGAATCAAGAGGTGTATTTACCTGTCTTTTTTCCAGGACCTCATGCATCAAGTGCAGAGAGGAATCTCCATACACTGGATTGTAAGAGAGCGCTTGCTTTTTACTTACAAAGGACACAGCAACATAGAAAGTCCTCTCAACTCTTTGTTGCTTTTGATCCCTCTCATTTAGGACTTCCAGTCTCTAAGAGAACTCTGTCCAATTTGATTGCTCAATGTATTTCTTTTGCCTACCAGAGCAAGAACCTTTCTCTGGAGGGCTGTGTCACAGCTCACAATGTGAGGGCCATGGCAGCCTCTATGGCTCATTTAAATTCTGTGTCCATCGACCAGATCTGTCGAGCGGCCACCTGGGCCTCGGTTCATACCTTCACAGCCCATTACTGCTTGGACAAGGACTCCCTCCGGGATGCCTTGTTTGGTCAGGCTGTTCTCAAACATCTGTTCCATACCTAATCAACTCCTACCCTCCATCCCTGGCTGGATGCCTGAGATTCATGGGTGGAGGTAGAGCCCTTCCCAGGGACTCACAACCTGGGTGATCTCCCAGGCATCTCTAGCTGGGGAGTCCCCATATGTGAAGACTCATTCCTGCTTGTTCCTGGAGATAGCACAGTTACTTACCTGTAACAGGTGATCTCTGGGAACAGCAGGAATAAGTCTTCACAACCCACTCACCTCCCCTAGGAGTTGTATCTCTCTATCTTTCTTTCCTTTCCTCACTCTCTCTTTGTCTCAGCTTTAAAACGCGAACTGCAGAGAGGTGGTTAGGAAAGGCGGGAAGGCAGTGCGCAGGCGCTGTGGGATGCTCCCAAAAGCTTTCCTTTTGGACGCTGGGGAGCGTTCCCACGCAGGCTCCGTCGGTACTGACGATACCCATATGTGAAGACTTATTCCTGCTGTTCCCAGAGATCACCTGTTACAGGTAAGTAACTGTGCTTTCTCCAGGACCAAGCAGGAAGTCAGTCCTCACATATGGGTGACGTCGGCACCGACGGAGCCCCCGTGCAGAGCATTTCCCCAGCTTTCAAAGAAAGCCTTTGGGAACGCAGCGCGCATGCGCGGTCCACTTCCCGCCCAAGGGTGCCATCTTGCTCAGTCGTCTTTTTGCCGCGGAGCCAGACGGACGTGTTTTGTTTTCACCCGAGGAAAAAGTGGATTTTGTTCTGTGTTTGACCCGTTTCTTCGGTTCGACGCCGGTTTCCCCTTCCTGCCTGGGCCCGATACATCAGTATCGAGCCCGGTCTTCTTTTTCGTTTTTTGTCCTTAGTCACTAGTGTTCGCGCCATTTTTCTTTTTTCACTGGTAGCCCTGTCTTTTGACCTCGCAGGGGCCCTTTCTCCAGGACCAAGCAGGAAGTCAGTCCTCACTTATGGGTGACGTCGGCGCCGACGGAGCCCTCGCGGAGCAATTTTCCCCAGCTTTCAAAGAAAGCCTTTGGGAATTGCAGCGCGCATGCGCGGTCGTCTTCCCGCCCGAAGGTGCCATCTTAGCCAGTCTTCTTTTTTCCGCGGAGCCCTACAGACGTCCCCGTCTTGTCCCCGCGAAAAAGTTGATTTTCTTCTTTATTTTATCCTTTTTTCTTTGGTTCGACGCCGATCGTTTTCCCGCCCGGACTCGCGACGCCGGTCTCGAGTCCTCTTACTTTTTTTCGGTTTTTCTGACTTAGTCAGCTTTCGTTTTCGTTTTCCCTGGCAGCCCGGTCCTTTGACCTCGCAGGGGCCCTTTTTCCCCCGATGGCTGCCAGTGGGTTTAAGCGGTGTGGTCGGTGTGACCGAAATATGTCACTAACCGACACACACGACTTTTGCCTCCGCTGCCTGGGCCCGGATCATGAGGAACTGATCTGTGGGCCCTGCAGCAAACTGTCCTCAAAGGCGTTGAGAAGTCGGCGGCATCAGCGTGAGAGAATCTTCGCTGACCCCAGCCGTACCCGGACCTCGTCGGAGGCCTCCGTGTCGAAAGGCTCCAGCTCGGACCGTCGCCGGAGCTCCTCCGACCGGGGTTCTCCCTCCGGGACCATCGTCGGAAGGAAAAAACCCGCGCGAGGGCGGCGTCGGTGGACGCTCCTGGCTCCGCGAGGGCCAGGTCGCATAGCCCCGACAGCCGCCCCGGGTCCTTGGAGAAGGAACACATCCCGAAGCGACCTCGCCTGGAGTCGGAGATGCCTGCCCGGGTAAGTCCTGTGGTCCTTCTGGACTCGCCTCCGCGACAGCCGACGTCGGGCCCGACGCCGTCGGGGCCCGAGTCGGGGGCTGCTGGGTCACCTGAGCTCGGACTCAGGTTGACGGCCTTGGAGAGCAGACTGTCTGCCTTCATGGACCAGCAGAGGGCATTGCTCGCTGGCTTCGCTGGCGTCGCTGCCCCGACCGCCGGGACGTCGACGTCCAAGTCGACCCCGGAGACCGAGCCGATCCTCGAGTCGATGAGAACTCGAGTCGATCCTCGGTCGAGGTCGCCCTCGGCCTCCCGTTCGGGACCGAGGTCGCCGACGCCGACTCCCTCGGCGTCGGGGCGGCTGGCGCCGCACCCTGCCCGGGCCGACCCCACCGAGTCCTCGTCTGAGTCGGTCTGAGGAGGAAGAGTCACCTGATTCTTTCCGGACTCGGTGTGTCCCATCGGACTCACCGGAGTCCGAGCCTCGGAAACAGTCCCCCCCGGAGGATGCCCGGTTCTCGGACTTCGTTAGGGATATGGCCAAGGCTTTGGCCTTCCCTGCGGATCCCGAGGAGGAGCCTCGAGCCGAAGAGCTCGACGCCCTCCAGTATGCCTCTCCCGCGAGGGCACACTTTACTGTGCCGGTTCCTCCTATGCTGGAACGACTACTCTTCCGCATGTGGGAGAGTCCGGCCTCCTCGCCGGTCCTGAGCAAGCGGGTCGATTCTATCTATCGGGTCCGCAAGAGCCCTGGCTTTCAAAAGGCACAGCTGCCACACCATTCCATGGTAGTGGAATCGGCCATGCATCGTCTTAAGAGCCAGAAGATGCACTCCTCGGTGCCTCCTGGAAGGGAGGCCCGTAACCTGGATGGCCTTGGCAAGAAGTGCTTCCAGGGCTCTATGCTCGCATGTCGTGTCCAGACTTACCAGCTATACATGGGCATGTATCTCCGGGATCTGGCTAAAGAGCTAGCCGGATTCTCCGCTGGTCTCTCCGAGGAGCCCTTGCGGAGGTTCCTAGCCTTGTCCACGGGCATTCGGGAATGCTCAAAGTTCATGTCCCGAGCAGCCTATGATGGCTTTGAAGCCTCGGCTCGAGTAGCCGCAGCCGGCATCGGTGCCCGCCGACAGGCTTGGCTTCAGTCGTCCGACCTTGAACCCTGGGTACAGGACAAGTTGGTCGATGTCCCCTGCCGAGGCGAAAACCTCTTTGGCAAGCCCATGGCGGAAAAGGCTGCACAAATTGAGACTGAGACTCTCACCAGGACCAGGCTTTCTAGGAAGACCTCCGCCCCTTCCCAGAAAAAGAAGGGCTCGGGGAAAAAGTCCTTTTACCCGAGGAAGGCGGCTGCCTACAAACAATACCCCCATTATCAGGCCCCTGCGGCTCCCCAACAGGGCCAGCAGGCCAAGGGACGGGGTAACGGGTCCCGTAGGCAGCAAGCCCCCAAGCCTGCACCACCAGCCCCTGCTCAGCAGGGTGGGGGCTTTTGACTCGCTCAGCATAGCCTCTCCCCCCCTGCTGGTTCCCCCCAGCACCGGAATCCGGCTGGTTCACTTCGCCCACAGGTGGTCCAGCATCACCGCAGATGCCTGGGTGCTTCAGGTCGTGCGAGAAGGCTACCTTCTCCACTTCCATCAGGTCCCTCCCTCCTATTTTCCGGGAGAGCCTCCGCGCCCCCCTCTGCACAGGGAGCTGCTCCTTCAGGAGTTAGCAGGTCTTCTGCAGGAACAGGCGGTGGAACCGGTGCCACACCACCTGAGAGGTCAAGGCTTCTATTCAAGGTATTTTCTGATACCAAAGAGAACAGGGGGCCTCAGACCCATCCTGGACTTGCGCAACCTCAACAAGTTCCTCGTGCGGGAGAAGTTCAAAATGCTTACCCTTGGAATCCTTCTGCCCTACCTCCAGCAGGGAGATTGGCTATGCTCCTTGGATCTAAAGGATGCCTACACGCACATCCTCATCCACCCAAGCCACCGCCAATACCTAAGGTTTGTGGTGGCGGGAAATCATTACCAGTACAGAGTACTGCCCTTTGGCCTGTCCTCCGCACCGCGAGTCTTCACAAAATGTCTCGCGGTCGTGGCGGCCCATCTCCGGCTTCACGGCCTCTATGTCTTTCCGTACCTCGACGACTGGCTCATCAGAGCAGCGTCCGCTCAGGAGGTCACCAACGCCACGTGCCGCACGGTGACTCTGCTGCAGCACTTGGGCTTTGTCATAAACTTCGCAAAGTCCACTTTGCTCCCCTCACAGGATCTCGAGTTCATCGGCGCAAGGCTGCACACTCCTCAGGCGCGAGCGTATCTACCGCTCGACAGGGCTCAGCGGCTCATGGACCTAGCCGACCGCTTTCGCGGCCAGCCCCTGGTCTCCGCCAGGCGCTTCCTGAGACTGCTCGGCCATATGGCTTCCACTGTCCATGTGACCCCCCAATGCCCGCCTGAATATGCGGTCTGCTCAATGGTGTCTCCGCCGGCAGTGGCGACAGGCCACGGGCGGCCTCGCAGACCTAGTGCGCGTTTCCGAGCCGCTGATCTCGTCTCTCCGGTGGTGGCTCCGGCAGCCGAACCTGACATTCGGTATGCCCTTCCAGTCACCTCAGCCGACCCGGGTGCTGCCACCGATGCATCCCTCCTGGGCTGAGGAGCGCATTGCCAAGAGGCGCGTACTCAGGGCCTCTGGACCACGTGGGAGTCTGCTCAGCAGATCAACTTCCTGGAGCTCCGGGCGATCCGCCTAGCTCTCAAGGCCTTCTCCCACCTGACTTCCCAACAGTCCGTCCTTGTCCAGACGGACAATCAAGTTGCCATGTTCTACGTGAACAAACAGGGGGGCACGGGCTCCTTTCTCCTCTGCCGGGAGGCTCAGAAGCTCTGCTCTTGGGCCGTCAGTCACGGCATTCTCCTCAAGGCAGTTTATCTCCCGGGCCAAGACAATTGCCTTGCGGACAAACTCAGCAGGGTCCTCCAGCCGCACGAGTGGCGTCTGGATCCCTTGGTAGTTCAGAAGCTCTTCCTCAAGTGGGGCCTCCCCACGATGGATCTCTTTGCCAGTCCTCGCAACCGGCAGCTTCCTCGCTTCTGCTCTCGTCTGCCACACTCCCTTCGGGTTGCGGCGGACGCCTTTCTGATCTCATGGTCGGGGAGCCTTCTGTACGCTTTCCCTCCCATCCCGCTGGTCTCTCGGACTCTTTTCAAGGTTCTCCGAGACAAAGCCTTTTTGATCCTGGTGGCCCCTCGCTGGCCCAGACAGCCGTGGTTTCCGCTCCTGCTGCAACTGGCGGTGGAGGGTCCGGTCCCTCTGGGAGTACAACCGGATCTCCTCACTCAGGATCAGGGGTCCCTACTGCACCCCAACCTCAGGTCTCTCAACCTCATGGCCTGGCTGCTGAGAGGGTAGTCCTTGCTCCCCTTCTCCTGCCGGCGGAGGTGGAGGAGGTCGTCCTGGCTTCGCGACGCCCTTCTACCCGCAAATGCTACGCCCTTAAATGGCGTCGCTTTGCGGTCTGGTGTACCCAACAGTCGCAGGATCCCTTCTCCTGCCCGGTGTCGGTGATCTTGCAGTACCTGCTACACCTCTCTAATCTGGGACTTAAGTCCAACTCCGTCAAAGTTCACCTCAGTGCTCTTTCGGCACATCATGTGCCGGTGGACGGTAGACCTCTCTCCAGCGACCCTCTCGTAGCGAGGTTTCTCCGAGGTCTTCTTCTACTTAAACCACCTCTGCGCCCGCCAGCGCCGGACTGGGACCTGAATGTGGTTTTGCAGCGGATCACCTGTCCGCCTTTTGAACCTATGGCTACATGTTCTCTCCGTTTTCTGTCTTGGAAAACACTGTTCTTGATAGCCCTCACTTCCGCTAGGCGCGTAAGTGAATTGCAGGCCCTCGTGTCTGATCCCCCCTACACTCGGTTCTACAAGAATAGGGTAGTCCTACGAACTCACCCAAAGTTTCTGCCTAAAGTGGTCTCCCCTTTTCACATCAATCAGGAGGTGGTACTTCCAACCTTCTTTCCCAGACCACACTCCAGCCGAGCTGAAACGGTCCTCCATACCCTGGACTGTAGAAGGGCTTTGAACTTCTACCTTGACCGTACGCGGGAGCACCGTAAAGCTGCTCAGCTTTTTGTGTCTTTTGACCCCAATAAATTGGGGCTCCCGGTCTCCAAGCGTACTCTGTCCATCTGGGTTGCGGACTGTATCTCTTGGGCTTATGGGGCAGCCGGACTCTCCTTAGAAAGTCGAGTCACGGCTCATTGCGTTCGGGCAAAGGCTACGTCAGTGGCTTACCTCCGCTCTGTTCCGCTGGCAGGCATCTGCCGGGCCGCTACTTGGTCGTCGAGCCAGACTTTTGCGGTCCATTACTGTCTCGAGAGGGAGTCCCGTAGGGACAGTGCTTTCGGACAGGCAGTCCTCCGTAATCTCTTTGAGGTCTGAGCAACTCCTACCCTCCATCCCGGATGTGGGCTACCGGTGGGTGATAATTCAGCGAAGATTCTATCCTTCTGTGCTGCTGAGCTAGAGGGAGCTCTTTTTTGTGCTTAGGGTCTCCGGTAGCCTTGAGCTTGGGAGTCCCATAAGTGAGGACTGACTTCCTGCTTGGTCCTGGAGAAAGCGTAGTTACTCACCTGTAACAGGTGTTCTCCAGGAGCAGCAGGAATCAGTCCTCACTACCCTCCCTCCTCCCCTTGGAGTTGCAATCGTCTGCTTATGTTCTTTTTGCAAATTTTTATGCTGTCTTTTTGGCTATGTCATCTGACTGGCTAAGATGGCACCTTCGGGCGGGAAGACGACCCGCGCATGCGCGCTGCAATTCCCAAAGGCTTTCTTTGAAAGCTGGGGAAAATTGCTCCGCGAGGGCTCCGTCGGCGCCGACGTCACCCATAAGTGAGGACTGATTCCTGCTGCTCCTGGAGAACACCTGTTACAGGTGAGTAACTACGCTTTTTCCCCCGATGGCTGCCAGCGGGTTTAAAAGGTGTGATCGGTGTAAGAAGCTTGTCTCGCACCGACACACATGACTGCTGCCTCGCACCGACACACATGACTGCTGCCTCCGGTGCCTTGGACCCGATCATGACCCGATGATCTGTGGTCCGTGTGGGAAGATGTCCTCGAAGGCGTTGAGGAGTCGGCAGCACCAAAAGGTAAGAATCTTCTCTGACTCCACGTCCGGACAGGCCCAGACTTCGTCTGT
Organism: Ichthyophis bannanicus; assembly: GCA_033557465.1. Classification (NCBI taxonomy): domain Eukaryota; kingdom Metazoa; phylum Chordata; class Amphibia; order Gymnophiona; family Ichthyophiidae; genus Ichthyophis; species Ichthyophis bannanicus. The sequence goes on from CM066036.1 coordinate 329,553,939, forward strand.
GGCCTCGACGTCTCGAGACTCCGGCCCGAGCAGCGCCGAGGTTCCTCTGAGAGGAGGTCTCCCTCGCGGAAGCATCGCAGGAAGAAAAAACCCGCGAGGGCGGCGTCGGTGGACGCACTTGAGGGCCAAGTCGCTTAGCCCCGAGCGCCATCCCGGGTCTTTGGAGTCGGAGAGGCCTGCAAAACAACCTCGTGTGGAGATGGAGTCCCCGGGTCACGTGAGTACTGTAGTCCTCGTGGAGACTCCTCCAGGGGAGCCGACATTGGGCCCGACACCGTCGGGGCCCGAGTCAGGGGCTGCTGAGTCTCCTGAGTTCAGACTCAGGTTGACGGCCTTGGAGAGCAGCTTGGCTGCCTTCAAGGAACAGCAGCGGGCACTGAACGCCGGTCTCTCCGGTGCATCTGCCCCGACCACCAGGACATCTGTCCCGACCGCCGGGACATCGACGTCTAAGTCGACCCAGGAGGCCGAGCCGATCCTCGAGTCCATGCGCGCTCGAGTCGATCCTCAGCCAAGGTCCCCCTCAGCCTCCCGTTCAGGACCGAGGTCGTCGGGGCGGATGGCATTGGTGCCTGCCCGACTGGAGCCTCTTGATTCCTCTTCCGAGGAGTCCGGCTGGGAAACGGAGGATGAGGAGTCACCCGACACCTTTCGGACTCTGTGTGTCCCATCGGACTCACTGGAGTCCGAGCCTCAGAGACAGTCCCCACCGGAGGATACCCAGTTCTCGGACTTCGTGCAGGATATGGCCAAAGCCTTGGCCTTCCCCGCGGATCCCAAGGAGGATCCTCAAGCCGAGGAGCTCGAGGCCCTACAGTATGACTCTCCCCCAAAGGAGGCCTTTACTGTACCGGTTCCTCCGATGCTGGAACAGCTGCTCTTCCGCATGTGGGAGGCGCTGGCCTCGATGCCGGTTTTGAGCAAGCGGGTCGATTACAACTATCGAGTCCACAAGAGCCACGGGTTCCAAAAGGCACAATTACCACACCACTCCATGGTTGTGGAATTGGCCATGCATCATCTGAAGAGTCAGAAGATGCACTCCTTGGCGCCTCCCGACCGGGAGGCCCAGAACCTGGATGCCCTCAGTAAGAAGTCCTTCCAGGGCTCTATGCTTGCTTGTTGTGTCCAGACCTGCCTGCTGTACCATGGGCATGTACCTTCGAGACCTGGCAAAGGAGATTGCAGGGTTCTATGCTGGTCTCTCTGTCATCGGGTATTCGTGAGTGCTCGAAGTTTATCTCTCGAGCATCCTATGATGGCTTCGAGGCTTTGGCCCGGGTAGCCGTGGCCAGCATCGGTGCACGCCGTCAGGCCTGACTACAGTCATCGGACCTTGAGCCATGGGTGCAGGACAAGTTGGTCGATGTCCCTTGCCGAGGTGAAAACCTCTTTGGCAAGCCCATGGCTGACAAGGCTGCAGAACCCGAGACCGACTCTCTTACCCAGACAAGGCTGTCCAGAAAAACCTCTGCCCCTTCTCAGAAGAAGGGCTCGGGGAAAAAGACTTTTTACCCGAGGAAGTCATCTGCCTATAAACAGTACCCTCATTTTCAGGCCTCTGTAGCTCCCCAACAGGGTCAGCAAGCCAAGGGGCAGGGACATGGGCCCCGTAGGCAGAAAGCCCCCGAGCCACCAGCTCCGGCTCCTTCACAGCAGGGAGCGGGGTTTTGACTCCAGTGGCATAGCCTTTCCTCCTCAGCTGGCCCCTATCAGCACTGGAGGCCGGCTGGCCCTGTACGCCCACATGTGGTCAGCCCGTCACAAGGGATACCTGGGTATTAAGTATAGTCCAGAAGGGGCTATCTCTTCCACTTCCACCAGGTACCCCCCTCCTGTTTTCCAGGGGAGCCTCCCAGACTTCCTCTGCACAGGGACTTACTCCTGCAGGAGTTGGCAAGTCTTGTAAAGGAACAGGCAGTGGAACCGGTGCCCCACCACTTGAGAGGTCAAGGCTTCTATTCCAGGTACTTCCTGGTACCAAAAAGAACAGGAGGCCTCAGGCCCATCCTAGACTTGCGGAATCTGAACAAGTTCCTGGAGAGTGAAACGTTCAAGATGCTTACCCTTGGAATCCTGCTGCCCTACCTCCAGCAGGGAGATTGGCTATGCTCCTAGACCTAAAGGATGCTTATACTCACATCCTCATTCATCCAGACCACAGACAATATCTCAGATTTGTAGTGGGAGGAAACCACTATCAGTACAGAGTACTGCCTTTTGGCCTTACATCCGCCCCCAGGGTATTCACCAAGTGCCTGGCGGTGGTGGCGGCCTACCTCAGGATTCAAGGCCTCTTTGTCTTCCCATACCTGGATGATTGGCTCATCAGAGGTCAATCCCCACAAGAGGCCAATCAAGCCACCCTTCGCACTGTCGCTCTCCTTCAACACCTGGGGTTTGTTATAAACTTCGCAAAGTCCACTTTGCACCCCTCACAGAACATGGAGTTCATAGGAGCAAGCCTGGACACCTTTCAGGCAAAGGCCTTTCTACCAGTGGACAGGGCCCACAGATTGATGGATCTAGCCAGGCAGTTCCACAACAATTCTCTGGTCTCCGCCAGACAATTCCTGAGGCTCTTAGGCCACATGGCATCCACGGTCCATGTAACTCCAAATGCCCGTCTACACATGAGGCCAGCTCAGTGGGACCTCAGGACTCAGTGGCACCAAGCCACAGGAAGCCTCACAGACAAAGTGAGGGTGTCCAACCTACTAGAGTCTTCTCTGCAGTGGTGGCTTCATCTTACGAATCTGGTGCAAGGAGTGCCTTTTCAAGCACCTCCACATTCTCAGGTGCTGACAACCGATGCTTCTCTTCAAGGTTGGGGTGCACATTGCCAAGGAACATGTACTCAAGGCCTGTGGTCTCTTTGGGAGGCCGCACAGCAGATCAATCTCTTAGAACTGAGAGCTATCCGCTTAGCCCTGAGAACTTTCTCCCATCTCATCTCTCACCAGTCCGTCTTGGTTCAGACGGACAATCAAGTTGCTATGTTCTAGGTGAACAAACAAGGGGGCACAGGGTCCCACCTTCTATGTCAGGAAGCGCAGAAACTGTACTCCTGGGCAGTCAATCACGGCATTCTTCTCAAAGCGGTCTATCTCCCAGGTCAGGAAAATTACCTGGCAGACAGATTGAGCAGGATCCTGCAGCCGCACGAGTGGCAGTTGAATCCTCTAGTGGTTCAGCAGATCTTCCTGAGATGGGGTCTTCCAACCATAGATCTCTTTGCCTGTCCTCTGAACCGTCAACTTCCCAGGTTCTGCTCCAGGCAACTGCATCCTCTCAGAGTTGCAGCGGATGCGTTTCTCATTCCATGGTCTACAGGCCTTCTATATGCATTTCCTCCCACGCCTCTAGTGTCCAAGACACTATTCAAGGTGATCAGGGACAAGGCCTCGCTGATCCTAGTGGCCCCCAGGTGGCCAAGGTAACCCTGGTTCCCACTTCTTTTGCAACTAGTGGTGGACACTCCTCTTCCTCTGGGGATGCAACCCGATCTCCTGTCTCAGGAGCAGGGATCTCTCTTACACCCCAATCTCCAGTCCCTCAATTTGATGGCCTGGCTGCTGAAAGGGTAGTTCTAGCGCCCTTACTATTGCCTAGGGAAGTGGACGACGTGGTCTTGGCCTCTAGGAGGCAGTCCACCAGAAAGTCTTATGCTTTAAGTGGCTTAGAGTCTCTATCTGGTGTACTCAACACGAGACCCTTTCTCGTGTCTGGTACCAGTGGTGCTGCAATATTTGCTTCACCTGTCCATCCTAGGCCTTAAGTCCAATTCTGTGAGAGTTCATCTTAGTGCTCTTTCAGCACACCACTCCTCAGTGGAGGGTCAATCTCTCTCAAGCCATCCTTTGGTGGCTCGCTTCCTCAGAGGCCTGCTTTTGCTTAAGCCTCCAGTGCGTCCACCTGCCCCTGAATGGGATTTAAATGTGGTTTTGCAACGGCTTACTTGCCCACCATTTGAACCTATGGCTACTTGCCCTCTGCGTTTTCTCTCCTGGAAAGCGTTGTTTCTGGTAGCCCTTACCTCAGCGAGGCGAGTGAGTGAGCTTCAGGCCCTGGTATCAGATGCACCTTATACTAGGTTCTATAGGAACAGTGTAGTCTTATGGACTCACCCTAAGTTCCTTCCTAAGGTTGTCTCCTCCTTCCACCTCAATCAGGAGGTGGTTCTTCCAACTTTCTTTCCCAGGCCGCATGCCAGCCGGGCTGAGATGGTCTTTCATACCCTGGACTGTTGGAGGACGTTGTCCTTCTACCTTGACCGTACGCGGGAGCACCGCAGGGCTGTTCAGCTCTTCGTCTCTTTTGACCCCAATAAGTTGGGGTTGGCTGTCTCCAAGCGTACTTTGTCCATTTGGGTAGCCGACTGTATCGCCTGGGCTTACAGGGCAGCCGGCCTCTCGTTACAGGGTCGAGTTACGGCTCACCGTGTCAGGGCGAAGGCTGCGTCAGTGGCTCATCTCTGCTCTGTTCCATTGGCAGACATCTGCCGGGCCGCTACTTGGTCTTCAAGCCAGACTTTTGCGGCCCACTACTGCCTTGAGAGGGAGTCCCGCAGGGATAGTGCTTTTGGGCAGGCGGTACTCCATAATCTCTTTGGGGTTTAGGCAACTCCTACCCGCCGGCCCTGGTGTTGGGCTACCGTTCGGGTGCATTATCAGAGAAGATTCTTTTCTTGCATGCTGAGGCTCTAGAGGGAGCTCATTTTTCAGCTTGGGTTCTCCTGTATCCTTAAGCTGGGGAGTCCCATATGTGAGGACTGACTTCCTGCTTGGTCCTGGAGAAAGAGTAGTTACTCACCTGTAACAGGTGTTCTCCAGGAGCAGCAGGAATCAGTCCTCACAATCCTCCCTCCTCCCCTTGGAGTTGCAGTCCTATGATTTATTTTGTTATTTTTGCTGTCTTTTAGCTATGTCATTAGACTGAGCAAGATGGCACCCTTGGGCGGGAAGGGGACTGCGCATGCGCGCTGCATTCCCAAAGGCTTTCTTTGTAAGCTGGGGAAATGCTCCGCACGGGGGCTCCGTCGGCGCCGACGTCACCCATATGTGAGGACTGATTCCTGCTGCTCCTGGAGAACACCTGTTGCAGGTGAGTAGCTACTCCTCCTTCTACATGCACTGGGTCTACCTTCTTTGCCTACCTCTATCTTTAGTATTATGAGCATTCCGTTGGATCGGGTTGGCCAGCATGAACATTTCAATTGTATAAACATAAACTTGATGGTGAGTACCATCCACTCTTGGTAACCAAACCTTCTATTCTATTCTATCATTGCCACCGTTTATATCTTATACGTGCCTCCGTGTCTAAACACTTTAAACAAAGTAAACCATTTCTGATTCCCTTATGGAGTGAGCATTAACATTTCCAATGCTGTGTTTCCAAGCTATTTATAAACTTAACATATTACATCTTTAATCAAATCTCGATTAACCATTGAACAGCAAATTACATCCTGACTCCTGTTCACTGTTCCCTCTAAGCTGTGCACGTGTGCGCGCGCACACACCTCGCCGAGTGAGCGCACATACTTTACAACAGAGCGCACAAAAATTACAGTTCTGATTCTGATAGAAAACACAGACGTCTTAAAATCTAAAAGTTATGATTGTAATTACTAGAAATTTCCCGCTTCATTTAGTAATCGTCTATTTTCATTTAATTTGATTAAAATCAATGTGGTGTACATACTGTATTCTGACGTGTAGTCAACTTTTAAAGTATATAACTCCGAGTGTCGTTATGTGGCGCACAAAAATTTAACCTTCCTTCAAAAGCTGCACAGCTGATATTTTGTGCGCACACAGCCTACAGAAAATTAGAGGGAACATTGCTCCTGTTCATATTCCTCGCATGTTCTATACATTTTACTTCTACGTAGACTTTCCCGCTCTTGCATACTCTTTCTCCACATCATGTCACCTCAAGGTCTTACCACCCCTCTCATTCATATCTTAGCTATATTCAAGTCTCCATACCACTTCTCTCCTGCAGGAAAGCTTTCAATGCAACCACGTCTGTGAAGTTTCTGGTAGTATTATTCAGTGTTACCCGCATGGTTCCTGGGTAGTACAAACCATATCTTGCTTGCAGACTTTGCTGCATCGGTCTACAGGCCAAAAGTTCTCTCCTGTAATCCATGGTTTGCTTGCTCAAATCGGGAAATAAAGCAATTTTTTGTCTCTGAATTTGCAGTGGCGTATTTTTCCTGGCCACTTGCAGGATCTGTAGCACTTGTGGATATCGCAGTACTTTCATAACAATTGGCCTTGGATATCTAACGCTGTCTGCTTTGTATGTGGGAACTCGATGGGCGGGTTCTAATTCAAATGTCTTCACAAAGGTAATTTGCAAAAGCTCTGGTATAATCTTTTCTAGATATTCAATGGGGTCCGTACCTTCAGCACCTTCTGGCCCTCCAACCAATCTAATATTTTGTCGCGCTCAATTATTCTGCTCTTCTATTTGGCTTTCAATCTTTTTAATGCGCTTTGTAAGCAGGCCCATCTGACTAAGCATATTTTCATGTTTTTGTATTTGTGTTTCCGCTGAATTTAAACGCCCATTTATATCTTGCATTTTCTCCTTAACTTCATTTAAGTCTTCTTGTATGAGCACCAGAGAAGTTGTATTTGCTGCTATCATTTCCTTCACATTCTTTAACTCAGCCAATATTTCCCGGAGGCCTTCCGCCATTGTTTCTTTTTCCGTTGCAGCCATTTTCTGTGGAGAACCTGCGTCTTGTTTTGAACATTTCAGAGCCGACCCAGTTCCCTGCTGAAAATCCAGCTGTGCCGGCTTCAGCGTCAACATCCTCTGCTATTCTCCTGTCTCTCCATCAACAAGAAGGTTAAGTTTGAGGATTTTATTATCGGAGTAAGTTCAGGAATCTTCAGTGGCAATGGGAGCAATGGTTTATGCGTCCATTCTGTACCGCGGATGGCTCGGGGCCCCTCCCCCCCCCCAATCTAGACTATTGTAACCTACTCCTTGCTGATCGCCCTCTGAATCATCTCTCTCTTCTTCAATCTGTTCAACACTCTGCTGCGCGGCTAATCTTCCATCAGCCTCCTCATGCTCATATTACTCCTCTTAAGTCACTTCATTGGCTCCCTATCCGTTTCCGCATCCAGTTCAAACTTCTCCTGCTGACCTATAAGTGCATTCACTCTCCAGCTCTGGGGAAAGGAGGGGCTCTTCCGAAGGGATGGGCTTCACCTTAACCGGGATGGAACCAGGCTGCTGGCATTAACCTTTAAAAAGGAGATAGAGCAGCTTTTAAACTAGATAATAGGGGAAAGCCGACAGTCGCCCAAGAGCGCATGGTTCGGAAGAATGTATCCTTGAAGGATACTACAAAAAGCAGAGAGGTTCCAAAAAAGAGTAAAGTAGCCCAAATGCCCTCGAGTATGGAGCAGACAGAACTTAAAGATCCCAAATTACCCATGTCTACCAATAGCCAAATTAATATGAATAAAATACAGTCTCTAAAATGCTTGTATGCAAATGCTAGAAGTCTACAAAACAAGATGGGAGAGTTAGAATATATAGCACTAAACGAGAGGTTAGATATGATTGGAATATCAGAGACATGGTGGAAGGAGGACAACCAGTGGGACACTGTGATACCTGGGTACAAACTATATCGAAATGATAGAGCTGATCAAATTGGTGGAGGGGTTGCGCTCTATGTTAGAGAGGGCATTGAATCAGAAAGGATTAAAGTTTTGCAAGAAACAAAATTTGCTGTAGAATCTCTATGGATTGAAATTCCATGTAAAAAGGGGAAGGCGATGGCAGTGGGGGTGTACTATCGTCCGCCTGGCCAGAATGAACAAATGGATGATGAAATGCTCAAAGAAATCAAGGAAGCTAGCAAAAGTTACAGTGCAGTAATAATAATGGGTGATTTCAATTACCCCGGCATCGACTGGGTCAGTGTCACAACAGGACATGCTAGGGAGATAAAGTTCCTAGATGAAATAAATGACTGCTTCTTGGAGCAGCTGGTTCATGAACCGACCAGAGGGGAAGCAATATTAGACCTAGTCCTTAGTGGAACACCAGATGTAGTGCAAGAGATAAGGGTGTTGGGGCCACTTGGCAATAGTGATCATAGCATGATCGCCTTTGATTTAATTAGTGGAGGAGGGATAGTAAAGAAATCCACAGTACTACCCCTTAACTTTCGAAAGGGAGACTATGATAGAATGAGGAAAACAGTTAAGAAAAAACTAAAAGGAGCAGTTGCAAAGGTTAAAGACGTACATCAAGCTTGGGTGTTGTTGAAAAATACTATCTTGGAAGCCCAGACCAGCTGTATTCCACGCTTTAAGAAAAGTGGAAGGAAGTCCAAAAAATTGCCAGCATGGTTTAAAGCTGAGGTCAGAGAGGCTGTTGTTGCCAAAAAAGCATCTTTCAAGAAATGGAAAAAAGAGCCAAATGATGAAACCTGGAAACAGCACAAGCACTGGCAAGTCAAATGCAAGGCATTGATAAGGCAGGCAAAGAGAGAATTTGAGAAGAGGCTTGCTGCGGAAGCAAAAACGCGAAATAAAGACCTTTTCAAGTACATTCGTAGCAAAAAACCCGTGAGAGAGTCAGTTGGTCCATTAGATGATAAAGGGGTTAAAGGAGCACTAAGAGGCGACAAGGCGATAGCGGAGAGACTGAATGAATTCTTTGCTTCGGTCTTTACTGAGGAAGATGTAGGGATGTTACCCACGACTGAAGTGGTATTTAAAGGTGTGGAAGAATTGAAGGAAATATCGATACATCGGGAAGATGTCCTACAACTATTAGATAAACTGAAGAGTAGCAAATCACCTGGGCCGGATGGTATACATCCAAGAGTGTTGAAAGAACTGAAATTTGAGATTGCAGACCTGCTATCAGTAATCTGTGAACTATCATTAAAATCATCTCTAATACCTGAGGATTGGAGGATCGCCAATGTAACACCAATTTTTAAAAAGGGTTCGAGGGGTGATCCGGGAAACTACAGACCGGTGAGCCTGACATCAGTACCGGGAAAAATGGTAGAAACCATCATAAAGAATAAAATTACTCAGCATATAGATAGTCATGACCTAATGGGAGACAGCCAACATGGCTTTAGACAAGGAAGATCTTGTCTTACTAATCTGTTATGTTTTTTTGAAGGAGTGAATAAACAGGTGGACAAAGGTGAGTCGGTTGATATTGTGTATCTGGACTTTCAGAAAGCCTTTGACACAAGGTCCCTCATGAGAGACTTTTGGCAAAACTAAAGAGTCATGGGATAGGAGGCAGTGTACTACTGTGGATCAGGAACTGGTTAAAAGATAGAAAGCAGAGGGTAGGGCTAAATGGCCAATTTTCCCAATGGAGAAAGGTGAATAGTGGTGTACCCCAGGGATCTGTGCTGGGTCCGCTGCTTTTTGACATATTCATAAATGACCTGGAAAGTGGAATAACGAGTGAGGTTATCAAATTTGCTGATGACACAAAACTATTTAAAGTTGTTAAAACCCAGGAGGATTGTGGAAAATTGCAAGAGGATCTTGATAAATTGGAAGACTGGGCATCAAAATGGCAGATGAAATTTAATGTGGAGAAGTGCAAGGTTATGCACCTAGGGAAGAACAACCCAAACTATGGTTACACGATGCAAGGTTCCACATTAGGAACCACCACCCAAGAAAAAGATTTAGGCGTCCTTGTGGATACCATGTTAAAACCCTCGGCCCAGTGTGCAGCGGCGGCCAAGAGAGCAAATAGAATGCTAGGTATGATAAGGAAAGGAATGGAAAATAAAACAAAAGATATTATAATGCCTCTATATCGTTCCATGGTGAGACCGCACCTTGAATATTGTGTGCAATTCTGGTCGCCATATCTTAAAAAGGATATAGCAATTTTAGAAAAGGTTCAGAGAAGAGCCACCAAAATGGTAAAGGGGATGGAAGGCTACTCCTATGAAGAAAGGCTAAAAAGGTTGGGGCTCTTTAACCTGGAAAAGAGACGGCTGAGGGGAGATATGATAGAAGTCTATAAATTAATGAACGGAGTGGAACGGGTAAACGTAGATCGATTGTTTACCTTATCAGAATATAGAAAGACTAGGGGACATGCAATGAAGCTACAGGGTAAACTATTTAAGACTAATAAAAGAAAATATTTTTTCACTCAACGTGTAATCAAACTCTGGAATTTGTTACCGGAGGATGTAGTAAAGGCTGTTAGTGTAGCTGGGTTTAAAAAAGGTTTGGACAAGTTCCTGGAGGAAAGGTCCATAAACCATTATTAAGAAGGGACCCAGGATATCAATGCTTGAACCAATACAAGCATTGTGGAACCTGTGTCCCTTGGGGAAACTGCTAGGTACGTATGACCTAGATTGGCCACTGTTGGAAACAGAATACTGGGCTTGATGGACCTTGGTCTGACCCAGTATGGCATATCTTATGTTCTTATGTTCACTACCTTTTCTCTCTTATATCTTCCTACACCCCTCTTTGGGAACTCCGCTCTTCTGGCAAATTGCTTCTATCTGTGCCCTTCTCTTCTATTACTAACTCCAGACTTTGCTTCTTTCACCTTGCTGCTCCTTATGCCTCGAACAAACTGCATGAGTCTGTATGTCAGGCACCTTCTCTGGTCCTTTCAAATGCAGGCTAAAAACTCACCTCTTCGCTGCCGCTTTCGGATCTTGACTCACCTGGTCTTTGTGTTTCCCTACCATTCCTCCTAGATCTATCCCGTGTCTACAGCTACTGTGTTGTCTGTCTTGACTAGGTTGTAAGCTCTGATGAGCAGGAACCGTCATTTACATGTGTTTGTGCAGTGCTGCATACATCTTATTTATTTATTTATTTATTTTTCTTATATACCGCACTATTTGCAATCAGCGCGGTTCACATGGAACAGAAACATCCGGCAACTTAAATATGTCTGGTCATTACATTAAACAGGAAATGCAACTTGGAAAAAGGGTACACTATATACATATGAGGTGTACTGAGAAAGGATAATGATTGGTGTTTACATTGTAGGGGACGCCTGTTGCAAGGGCTTGCCTAGTTGACTACTATTATTGTTGAGGTGCTCGTTATTCGAGTGGGACTGAGGATCGGAGATGTCAGTGAGATATTTGGTGAAGAGGAAATGTTTAAGGGCCATTCTAAATTGGCTCAAGTTGGGGATTGCTCTGATATGTGCTGGTAAGGTATTCCATAGACTTGGGGCACAGAGTTGGAAGGCTCTGTTAGCTGTTGTTTTGGTGCATTTAGTTGCTTCTTTTGGAATTACTAGCATGTTGGACTCTGCAGATCTTCTTGGTCTCTTAGGTGCAAGTGGTTGGATGAGGTCAGATAGAGAGGAGGAGGAGAGCTCATCTTATAGCGCTATACAAATGCTCAGCAGCAGTAGTAGTAGTAGTGTTATACAAGTTAAGCCGTATTTTGTAAATGTTCGTGAAAAAACGAGACAGAATGTTTTAGCTTGTCATGATTAAGCTGAGCAATGTCTGTACCTAGTTTGACCTAAAACATGAATGGACCGATTCAGTCCTGGATGTCTCAGCCCTCTGTGCGCCCGGTCAGAACCAGACGCAGAGTTATCCGGGATTCTGATCCCACGGGGCATGTCTAGCCCCGCAGGATCAGAATCACGTCCAGGCCTATACGTGCAGGCCGGGACCCCGATTTAGTCTGGCCTGCACGTACAGGCCTTGCCCAGCTAGCTCGCTCAGGACTTTTCAAATGAGCCGCGGCACCATGGCTTCATTTAAAAGCCGTGATGGCCAGCTGCCGGCTCCAAAAGTGCTTTTCCCAGAGCCCAGCCCCGATCTGGCCTCCCAAGGTCAGGGTCAGGCCGTGGGGAATGACCTGTGCCCCCTACTGCCCTTTCAGAGCCCCGGGCCCACCGTCCCCTGCTGACAAGGGGAATTTATTCCACCTCCGAGGTGGAAGGTGGTTTTCATGGTTGCACTCACTTCCGCTCACAGGGTTAGCGATCTCCAAGCTTTTGTGGCTGAAACACCCTACACCAGGTTCTACAAGCACAGGGTGGTGCTCCATACGCACCCCAAATTCCTCCCGAAGGTGGTGTCCTCGTTCCATCTCAACCAGGAGGTGGTACGCCCTACCTTCTTTCTGAGACCTCACGCCAGTTGGGCGGAAACTGTCCTCCACACCTTGGACTGTAAGAGGGCCTTGTCCTTCTATATCCAGCGCACTCAGGACCACCGCAAAGCCTCACAGCTTTTCGTCTCCTACGACCCCAGCAGGCTGGGGAAGCGGTGACTAAATGTACCCTGTCCACATAGGTGGCGGACTGTATTGCCCTCACCTATGAGCAGGAAAAGCTCCCACTGCACGGTCGCATCACAGCACCATATCCGGGCCATGGCTGCTTCAGTGGCAAATCTGTGCTCTGTCTCGATGGCGGACATCTGCCGGGCCGCCACATGGTCTTCAGTCCATACCTTTTCTGACCATTACTGCCTGGAAAGAGAATCTCGACGGGATAGCACTTTCGGCCAGGCTGTGCTCCGTAATCTTTTCGGGGTCTAAGCAACTCCGACCCTCCTGTATTCAGGCTACCGGAGTGCTGGTTTCATCGGACACAGGGGTCCTACTGTAGTCTACTCCAGACTGAATTGTTGCTGCCTGCGGCTCCCCTTGAGGGGGCCCAATTTTTGCTACGGGTCTCCCGGTAGTCTGTAGCTGGGGAGTCCCATATGTGAAAACTGACTTCCTGCTTGTTCCCGGAGAAAGCGTGGTTACTCACCTGTAACAGGTGTTCTCTGGGGATAGCAGGAATAGGTTTACACAACCCTCCTTCCTCCCCTTGGAGTTGCTCCTTTACCTTCTTTTATTTTGCTATCTTCAGCTATGCCATTTGACTGAGCAAGATTGCACCCTTGGGCGGGAAAGGGACCATGCATGCGTGGTGACATCTCCCAAAGGCTTTCTTTGAAAGCTGGGGAGGTGCTCCTGCGAGGGCTCAATTGGTGCTGACGTCACCCATATGTGAGGACTGATTCCTGCTGTCCCCGGAGAACATCTGTTACAGGTGAGTAGCCATGCTTTCTCAGCTGCCACTCCCATGATCCTGGGGAGTGGGAGTTAAGTAAGATGGTGTTTCAGCAGATTCTGCACCTATGGGTGCCGTCCAGAGATTGACTTAATGGTGACCTGGGCCACTGCAAGGCAATCAGATTCTTCACTCACCACAGGAAAGTAGGCTCTGAGGGACTTTATACTCTAGTGCAGCTTGGCCACAGCACTACCTATGTTTCATCCATGATCACTTGTGGAGCATCTGCTTCAATGCATAGTGTGACATCCAGGCTGGATAGTTCTGATGGCACCAGATTGACTACAGAGGCCATGGTTTGGGGACCTAATGCATCTTCTACAGCAATATCCTCTGTGTCTGCCCTCAACCCGGGAGCTGTTGCATCAGAGGCCAGTCCTTCTAGGTGACTCCATTCCCTTCTTTTTTATGGCTTGGCTCTTGAGAGACCTCGCTTAATATGTAAAGGCTATTCTCCGTGGACGAGCAGGAAGTCAGTCCTCACATATGGGTGACGTCTCCAACAGAGCCCTGCGTGGGAATGCTCCCCAGCTTCTGTCAGAGGTTTTTGGGAGGCTCCACCATGTCTGCGCACCTCCTTCCTGCCTGCTGTCATGGTTCCTATTTCATTTACTTGGCTTCTTTTCTTCGTGTTTCTCAACAGTTATTTTACAGCACCAGGGATGCCCCGGTCAGGCCTGCCTTCAACCTTGAGCGGTTTGATTTTGCCACATCCATTTTTCCTAATATGTCTCAAGCACCAACCAGCGGTTTTAAAACAAAAAAATATACCAAGTGTGCCAGGACCGTATCCATCACGGACAACCATAACTGGTGCCTCCAGTGCCTGGGACCCGATCACCAGTCCTCTTCCTGTAATTTGTGTCTGCAGATGACACGGAGAGGCCTCAAGGGTCAGGAGAAACAGCGAGAGTCACTTTTTTGCACTCTGAAGGTTCGATCCATCACTTTCAGCACCAACGGCATTGGTCCCCATGGCTTTGAAGGCTGCACAGGACGGCTGTGCATCAACATCGAGGAGCTCTCGAGCTCAGTCTGAGCCAAGCACCCGTAGTGCCGAGAAGCATCGGCCTCCCTACAAGGAAGGATCCAGTCTGAACTCCTTCAGCATTGAGGGGTGATCATGCCAAGTACCAGGTGAAGGCCTGAATGCATCGGCACCGGAGCCCATCAAGACAATGTCAAGAGCGATGGGGGTCAGCATGAGTGCACATTAAAGGTTCCCCGAAGGGAGGACTGGTCAACCCCCGGGGTATAACAGGGGCACCGACAGCCTTCTGACATCCGAGACCGTGCCGCAGATACCCTCGCGCAGATGCTGGTTATATCGGTCAAAGTTTCTCATGCTCCGTTAAGCAGCCGATCCTCGAAACGCATGCCATGCCTGGCAGGGGCATCAACATCGGGGCATCGAATGGTACTATCGCTGATTCCTTTCCAGCCAATTGCCCTCTCCAGTGTCTCGTGGTCTGATGCATCCTTGAAATCTGCTAATTCAGGAGGAGGTTAACCTCTTCCATCCCAGCCTCAAGTCCCTATCGCTCACAGCTTGGATACTGAGCAGATAGCTCTTGCATACTTCAGCTTACCGACAGATGTCAAAGATATTCTTCTTGTCTCCCGCAAGGACGCCACCAGATGTGCCTATGCTTTTAAGTGGCACAGATTTTCCCTCTGGTGTGCAGACAGGGCTTTAGATCCCTTCTCTTGCTCTGTGGAGATGGAAGTCTTACTTGCTCCATCTCTCTAACTCTGAATTGAAATCTAACTCAATCAGAGTGCACCTCAGTGCCCCTGGCAGCTTACCACCATGCAGTAGCTGGTAAGCCTCTTTCCACCCATCCTTTCATTGGACAGTTCATGAGGGGTCTTTTGTAGTCCCGTCCCCTGATCCGGCTGCCGCCAGTTGTGTGGGACCTGAATGTAATCCTTGCTTGCCTCCTGACCTCTGGTTCCAGGCCGCGGAGCCCGGACCGCCGCCCCAGGTCCTCGGAGTCGGAGCGGCCAGCTAAACAACTTCGCAAGGAGCCAGAGACGGCGGACAAGATAACTTCTGTTGTCCTCGTGGACTCTCCTCTGGGAGAGCCGGCGTCGGGACCCAAGCCGGGAGCTGCGGAGCCTTCTGAGCTCAGTCTCAGGTTGGTGGCCCTGGAGAGCAGCATGGCTGCCTTCATGAAGCAGCAGCGGGCGCTGATGGCCGGTCTCGCCGATCCATCCACCCCGACCACCGTGACGTCGAAGTCGACGCCGGAGGCCGAGCTGATCCTCTAGTCAATAAGGTCTCGAATCGATCCTCGGCCAAGGTCCCCCTTGACCTCCCGTTCAGGACCAGGGTCGTCAACACCGGTGCCCTCGGCATCGGGGCAGTTGGGCTCGAAGCCTTCGAGGCCGGAGCCCATCGAGGAGTCCTCAGAGGAAGACTCCCCAGACACCTACCAAACCCGGTGTATCCCATCGGAGACTCCGGATTCGGAGCCTCAAAATAGGTCCCCTCCGGAGGACACTCGGTTCTCAGACTTCATCAGGAACATGGCCAAGGCTTTGGCATTCCCTGTGGACGCCGAGGAGGAGCCTCGAGCCGAGGAGGTCGATGCCCTCCAGTATGACTCCCCCCCGAAGGAGGTCCCTTACTGTACCGGTGCCTCCGATGTTGGAACAGCTGATGCTCAGCATGTGGGAGTCCCCAGCCTCGATGCTGGTGCTCAGCAAGTGGGTCGATTTCATCTGTCGAGTCCGCAAGAGTCTCCAGGAAAGCGCAGCTGCCGCACAACTCCATGGTTGTGGAATCGGCCATGCAACGGCTGAAAAGCCAAAAGACGCACTCCTTGGTGCCTCCCGGCTGGAAGCCCGGAACCTGGACGCCCTTGGCAGAAATGCTACCAGGGCTCGATGCTGTCATGCCGTGTCCAAACTTACCCACCTTTACATGGGCATATACTTGCGGGACCTGGCAAAGGAGATTGCCGGGTTCTCGGCTGGTCTATCCGAGGAACCCTTGCAGCGCTTCAAAGCCTTGTCCACGGGGATCCAAGAGTGCTCGAAGTTCATGTCTTGAGCAGCTTATGACGGCTTTGAGGCTTCGGCCCGAGTAGCCGCGGCCGGCATCGGTACATGCCGTCAGGCCTGGCTCATGTCGTCGGACCTGGAGCCATGGGTTCAGGACAAGTTGGTCGATGACCCATGCCGAGGAGACAACCTTTTTGGCAAACCCATGACTGAGAAAGCTGCAGAAATCGAGTCCGAGTACTTGACCCGGACAAGGTTGTCGAAGAAGACATCTGCACCTTCTCACAAGAAGAAGGCCTCAGGGAAAAAGCCCTTTTTCCCGAGGTTGGGGTACGGCTTACAGAAACTACCCCACTTACCAGGCCACCCCAGCTTCCCAACAGGGGCAGCAGGCCAGAGGACAGGGGCATGGCCCACGTAAGCCGAAGACCCCCAAGCCTCCAGCTCCATCTCCTACCCAGCCGGGAGGGGGGTTTTGACTCCCAGTGCATAGCTCCTCTCCCACCAGTGGTTTGGCCCTGCACAGGAGGAAGGCTGGCCCTGTACGCTCACAGGGGGCCAGCCATTACTACTGACGCCTGGGTTTTGAAAGTAGTCCAGCAGGGCTATTTACTTCATTTCAACCAGATGCCCACCTCCTTTTACCCAGGAGAGCCTCTCCGGCCCTCTCTTCACAGGAACCTCTTCCTGCAGTAGTTGACAGGTTTGCAAAAGGATCAGGCGGTGGAACCGGTGCCCCACCACCTGCAGGGGCGAGGCTTCTACTCCAGGTATTTCCTCATACCAAAAAGAAAAGGAGGCCTACGCCCCATCCTGGACTTGCGAAATCTGAACAAATTCCTGGTGAGGAAAAAGTTCAAGATGCTTTCCCTTGGGATCCTACTGCCTTACCTCCACCAGGCAGACTGGCTATGCTCCTTAGATTTAAAGGATGCTTATACTCACATCCTCATACACCCAGACCACAGACAGTACCTCAGGTTTGTGGTCAGAGGAAACCACTTCCAGTACAAGGTGCTTCCCTTTGGCCTAGCTTCCGCTCCCAGAGTATTTACCAAATGCCTAGCAGTGGTGGCAGCCTTTCTCAGAAGCCAGGGAGTCTTCGTCTTTCCATACCTGGACGACTGGCTCATCAGGGGCCAATCGGCATGGGAGGCACAGCAGGACACTGCTCGCACAGTCACCCTGCTCCAGCACCTAGGGTTTGTTATAAATCACGAAAAGTCCACTTTACTCCCCACTCAGAACTTGGAGTTCATAGGGGCACGACTGGACACATGTCAGGCAAGGGTTTACCTACCGCTGGACAGGGCAAGGCGGTTGCTGGACTTGGTACCGCAGGTCCAGCACAAACCTCAAGTCTCCGCAAGGGTCTTCCCACGCCTCCTGGGCCACATGGCCTCCACGGTGCATGTGACTCCATTTGCTCGATTCCACATGCGCACTGCTCAATGGAGCCTCAGAGACCAGTGGACACAAGCCACTGGCCGCCTCAGAGACAGAGTAGCCATTTCCAAGCTACTGGTGACAGCCTTGCAATGGTGGCTTCACACACCCCCCCCCCCCAACTTGCTTCAGGGAGTACCATTCCAACCTCCCTCTCACACCAGAGTGCTGACGACAGATGCCTCCTTGCTGGGATGGGGTGCCCATTGCCAGGGTTCATGCACTCAGGGTCTGTGGTCCTTGTGAGAGGCCGCACTTCAGATCAATCTTCTAGAGCTTTGAGCTATCTGCCTAGCTCTTCAAGCCTTCTGTCATCTACTTGCACATCAGTCGGTGCTGATACAGACAGACAATCAGGTAGCGCTGTTCTACATCAACAAACGGGGGCACAGGATCTTGCATCCTATGCCAGGAAACTCTGGACCTCTGCTCTTTTGCAGTGGCACATCACATGTCCCTAAAGGCAGTTTATCTGCCAGGTCAGGAGAATCTCCTGGCCGACAAGTTGAGCAGGATTCTTCAGCCTCACGAATGGCAATTGAACTGGGATGTAGCCCAGCGGATCTTCAACTGTTGGGGTCTCCCATCCATGGATTTCTTTGCCAGTCCGCAAAACTATCATTTGCCCCGGTTCTGCTCGAGGCAGCCGCATCCACTGCGTGTGGCGGCGGATGCTTTCCTGATCTCGTGGGCACAGGCCTTCTCTATGCGTTCCCACCCACGCCCCTGGTGGTACGCACTCTGTTCAAGATTATTCAGGACAAGGCCTCGGTCATCCTGGTAGCCCCCAGGTGGCCCAGACAGCCTTGGT
This sequence comes from Ichthyophis bannanicus, assembly GCA_033557465.1. Classification (NCBI taxonomy): domain Eukaryota; kingdom Metazoa; phylum Chordata; class Amphibia; order Gymnophiona; family Ichthyophiidae; genus Ichthyophis; species Ichthyophis bannanicus. Next base: position 329,572,297 of record CM066036.1, read on the forward strand.
TCTCTCTTTTCCTTCAACTGGCGGTCGAAACTCCACTCCCACTGGGGGTGCGACCCAGGAACAGGGTTCCTTGCTACACCCCAATCTCAGATCCTTCAACTTAATGGCCTGGCTGCTGAGAGGGTAGTACTTGCTCCTCTAATTCTTCCCAAGGAGGTTGAGGAGGTGTTGCTGGCCTCTAGGTGGCAATCCACTAGAAAATCCTACGTGTAGATTTGCAGGGTGGTGTGCCCAGAATAAAGAGAACCCATTCACTTGTCAAGTACCTCAGGTATTGCAGTACTTGCTCCACCTCTCGGAGTTAAGCCTCAAGTCTAACTCTGTCAGGGTTCACCTGAGTGCGCTATCAGCTAACCACTCTCCAGTGGACGGGCAATCTCTTTCAGCTCACCCTTTGGTATCCCAATTCCTCAGAGGCCTCCTACTCTTGAAGCCTCCAATTCGCCCACCGGCTATACAGTGGGACGTAAATGTGATCTTGCAGCAACTTACTTGGCCACCTTTTGAACCAATGTCCACCTGTCATCTCTGCTTCCTTTCCTGGAAAGTACTCTTTCTGGTGGTACTCACGTCTGCTCGACGTGTGAGCGAACTGCAAGCTTTAGTATCGGATAGACCGTATACACGGTTTTATAAAAACAGAGTGGTCCTACGTACTCACTCCAAGTTCCTCTCAGAAGTGGTTTCTTCATTTCACCTTAACCAAGAGGTGGTTCTTCCAACCTTCTTCCCCAGGCCACATACCAGCAGGGCAGAAGCAGTTCTGCATACCCTGGACTGTAAGAGGGCGCTCACCTTCTACCTGTAGTGTACGCGGGGACATCGGAGAGCTTCCCAGCTCTGTTTCTTATGACCCTAGTAAACTGGGTCTACCTGTCTCCAAGCACACGTTATCCACCTGGGTGGCAGACTGCATTGCCTGGGCGTACACGGCAGCTGACCTCCAGCTGCAGGGCCGAATCATGGCCCACTCTGTCAGGGCTAAGGCCGCATCACTGGCTAACCACTGCTCTGTTCTGTTGGCGGACATCTGCCGGGCCGCAACTTGGTCTTCAAGACAGACTTTTGCAGCTCACTACTGCCTGGAGAGAGAGTCCTGGCAGGGCAGTGTTTTTGGTCAGGTGGTACTCTGTAAATTATTCGAGGTTTAGGCAACGCCTACCCTCTGACCCTTTGGTGTCAGGCTACCATGGGGGTGGTGTTCTCGGAGAACAATCCTATCACTGCTGCTGCGGCTCTTCTAGAGGGAGCCATTTTCAGCTGTGGGTTCTCGGTAGCCTGTAGCTAGGGAGTTCCATATGTGAGGACTGACTTCCTGCTTGTTTCTGGAGAAAGCGTAGGGACAACAGGAATCAGTCCTCATGACCCTCCCTCCTCCCCTGGAGTTGCAGTCCTTTGATTAATTTTTTCTCATTTTTTGCCGTCTTTTTAGCTATGTCATCTGACTGAGCAAGATGGCACCCTTGGGCGGGAAGGGGATCGCACATGCGCGTGGCAATCCCAAAGGCTTTCTTTGAAAGCTGGGGAATCGCTCCGCACGAGGGCTCCGTCGGCGTCAATGTCACCCATACGTGAGGACTGATTCATGCTGTCCCTGGAGAATACCTGTTACAGTTGAGTAACTACACTTTCCTGGTAGCAACTTGCTCAGTGAGACGTATTTTGTAGCTACAGGGATTATCATGCAGATGGATCCTTTTTCCAGGACCAAGCAGAAAGACAGTCCTCACATATGGGTGATGTCAGCGCCAACGGAGCCCCCGTGAGGAGCATTTCCCCAGCTTTCAAGGAAAGCCTTTGGGAATGCAGCGAGCATGCGTGGTCCCCTTCCCACCCAACGGTGCCATCTTGCTCAGTCTTCTTTTTTTCCGTGGAGCCCGACGGATATGAGTTCGTGTCACCCGGTAAAAAAGTGATTTTCTACGGTTTTTTCGTAGTTTTACCCGGTTCGACGCCGGTTCCCCTTCCCACCTGGGCCAGGTACACCGGTATCGAGCCCGGAGTCAGTTTTTCGGTTTTTGTCCTTAGAGACTAGCGCTCGTGATTTTTTTTGTGTGTTTCACTGGCATCCCGGTCTTTTGACCTCACAGGGGCCCTTTTTCCCCCGATGGCTGCCAGCGGGTTCAAGAAGTGTGATCGGTGCAAGAAACGTATGTCTCTCACCGACACACATGACTGCTGCCTCTGATGCCTTGGGCCCGACCATGACCTGCTGGCCTGTGGCCCGTGCAGCAAGATGTCGTAGAAGGCGCTGAGGAGCCGTCAACATCAGCATGAAAGAATCTTTTCTGACTCTGCATCCGGCCGGGCCCGGACTTCGTCAGAGGCCTCGACATCTCAGGAGTCCGATCCCAAGCACCGTTGAGGCTCCTCTGAAGAAAAAGCTCGTGATGGCGACGTTGGTGGACGCTCCTGGCTCCTCGAGGGCCAGGTTGCATAGCCCCGACCGACGCCCCGGGCTCTCGGAGTCGGAGAGGCCTTCGAAGTTACCTCATGTGGAGCCGGAGTCCCCAAATCATGTGAGTGCAGTTGTCCTCATGGACTCTCCCCCGGGGGAGCCGACGTTGGGCCCGACACCATCGGGGCCCGAGTCGGGGGCTGCTGAGTCTTGCTGAGCTCGGACTCAGGTTGATGGCCTTGGAGAGCAGCTTGGCTGCATTCATGAAACAGCAGCAGGTGCCGATCGCTGGTCTGACCGGTGCATCTGCCCCGACCACTGGGACCTCTACATCCAAGTCGACCCCGGAGACTGAGCCGATCCTCGGTCAAGGTCCCCCTCGACCTCCCGTGCGGGGCCAAAGTCATCGATGCCGATACCCTCGGCGTCGGGGCGGGTGGCATCGAAGCCCAAACGGCCAGAGCCGCTCGATTCCTCCTCGGAGGAGTCGGACTGGGAGACGGAGGACGAGGAGTCCCCAGACACCTTCCAGAGTCCAAGCCTCTGAGAAGGCCCCCCCCCACCCCCCCCCCCGGAGGATACCTGGTTCTCGGACTTCGTGAGGGACATAGCCAAAGCTTTGGCCTTCCCCGTGGATGCCGAGGAAGAGCCTCGAGCCGAAGAGCTCGATGCACTCCAGTACCGACTCTCCACCTAAGGAGGCCTTTACTGTACCGGTTCCTCCGATGCTGGAACAGCTGCTCTTCCGCATGTGGGAGGCACCAGCCTCGGCACCGGTTCTTAGCAAATGGGTCGATTCCATCTATCGAGTCCGTAAGAGCCCTGGGTTTCAGAAGGCACAGCTACCGCACCACTCCATGGTTGTGGAATCGGCCATGCATCTTCTGAAGAGTCAGAAGATGCACTCCTTGGTGCCCCCCGGCCGGGAGGCCCGGAACCTGGATGCCCTCGATAGAAAGTGCTTCCAGGGCTCTATGCTGTCTTGCCGTGTCCAGACTTACCAGCTGTACATGGGCATGTACATCTGAGACCTGGCGAAGGAAATTGCCGGGTTCTCAGCTGGCCTCGCCGAGGAACCTTTGCAGAGGTTCAAAGCTTTGTCATCGGGGATTCGAGAGTGCTCAAAGTTTATCTCTCAAGCAGCCTATGATGACTTCGAGGCTTCGGCCCGGGTAGCCGCGGCCGGCATCGGTGCACACCATCAGGCCTGGCTACAGTCATCAGATCTGGAGCCATGGGTACAGGACAAGTTGGTCAATGTCCCTTGCCGAGGTGAGAGCCTTTTTGGCAAACCCATGGCTGAAAAGGCTGCAGAAATCGAGACTGAGACTCTCATCAGGACAAGGCTGTCCAGAAAGACTTCTGCCCCTTCTCAGAAAAAGAAGGGCTTGGGGAAGAAGCCCTTTTTCCCAAGGAAGGGTACTGCCTACAAATTCTACCCTCAATTCCAGGCCTCTACAGCTCCCCAACAGTGTCAGCGGGCCCAGGGGCAGGGACATTGGCCCCGTAGGCAGAAGACCCCCAAGCTGCCATCTCCGGATCCTGCACAGCATGGAGTGGGGTTTTGACTCCCACTGCATAGCCTCTCCTCCACAGCTGGCTCCACTCAGCACAGGAGGCCGGCTGACACTGTACGCCCACAGGTGGTCAGCCATAACAGTGGGGGATACCTGGGTACTGAGCATAGTCCAGAAGGGCTACTTGCTCCACTTCAACCAGTTACCCCCCTCCTATTTTCCAGGGGAGCCTCCAAGACTCCCTCTTCACAGGAACCTCCTCCTTCAGGAGTTGGCAGATCTTCTAAAGGTATTATCTATCCCCCACCAAACAGCTAGCTGCCTTTTTTTCTTTTCTGTGATCCTGTGTCACCTCTCAAAAATACTTTTAATACCAAAAAATTGTACTTAACTTAAACCTCTGATTCTCAACTTGTCATTCCGTCATTTCTGAAGAGAAAACTGAAGCATGACGCGCGCGTTTCGAGCCCTAAGGCTCTGTGTCAAATGCTAAACTCTTTGTTAATTCAATAACGGAAATCCAAAAAAACGCCATCGTAGAGGAGACACATATGCCTCAGCCGCAACGACGGCGTTTTTTGGGATTTCCGTTATTGAATTAACAAAGAGTTTAGCATTTGACACAGAGCCTTAGGGCTCGAAACGCGCGCGTCATGCTTCAGTTTTTTCTTCAGAAATGACGGAATGACAAGTTGAGAATCAGAGGTTTAAGTTAAGTACAATTTTTTGGTATTAAAAGTATTTTTGAGAGGTGACACAGGATCACACAAAAGAAAAAAAGGCAGCTAGCTGTTTGGTGGGGGATAGATAATACTGCTATCCCTCCTACAGCATAGCTTCGACAAAAATAAAAAAGAAAAGAGGTGATGTTTTAGTGATTCTTGTAAAATAACGCTATAATTGTTTCACTTTTTGGGTGGTGGTAAATAGATCTTCTAAAGGAGCAGGCGGTGGAACCGGTGCCCCACCACCTGAAAGGCCAAGGCTTCTATTCCAGGTACTTTCTGGTACCAAAAAGGGCAGGAGGCCTCAGACCCATCCTAGACTTGCGAAATCTGAACAAGTTCCTGGAGAGGGAAAAGTTCAAGATGCTTACCCTTGGGATACTGCTGCCCTACCTCCAGCAGGGAGATTGGCTATGCTCTTTAGACCTAAAGGATGCTTATACTCACATCCTCATTCATCCAGACTACAGACAATATCTCAGATTTGTAGTGGGAGGAAATCATTTTCAATACAGGGTACTTCCATTTGGCCTAACCTCAGCTCCCAGGGTTTTCACCAAGTGCCTGGTGTTGGTGGCGGCCTATCTCAGAAACCAGGGCATCTTTGTCTTCCCATACCTGGACGACTGGCTCATCAGGGGTCAGTCTCCACAGGAGACCAGACAAGTCACCCTTCGCACTGTATCTCTTCTCCAGCATCTAGGCTTTGTCATAAACTTCACAAAGTCCACTTTGCTCTCCTCACAGAACATAGAGTTCATAGGGGCAAGACTAGATACCCTTCAGGCAAAGGCTTATTTGCCCGAGGGCAGGGCCCACAGGCTGATGGGCTTGGCCAAGCAGTTCCAGAGCAGTTCTCTCGTCTCCGCCAGACACTTCCTGAGGCTCTTAGGCCACATGGTATCCACGGTCCATGTAACTCCGAATGCCCATCTGCACATGCGGCCTGCTCAGTGGTGCCTCAGAGCTCAGTGGGTGTAAGCCACAGGAGACTTAAGAGACAGAGTAACTACTAGTGGACTCCCTGCGGTGGTGACTACATCTCCCAAACCTTGTCAGGGGAGTGCCTTTCCAAGTGCCGTCACACACACAGGTGCTGACAACCGATGCTTCCTTACAGGGTTGGGGGGCACATTGCCAGGGTGCATGCACTCAGAGCCTCTGGTCTCCTTGGGAGGCAAAACAGCAGATCAATCTGTTGGAGTTGCGAGCTATCCACTTGGCTCTACAGACTTTCTCTCATGTTCTCTCTCACCAGTCTGTCTTAGTTCAGACAGACAATCAAGTGGCAATGTTCTATGTGAACAAGCAGGGAGGCACAGGATCCAGGCTTCTGTGTCAGGAAGCACAAGCTCTTTGCTCCCTGGCAGTCAAACAAGGCATGTTTCTCAAAGCAGTTTATCTACCTGGCCAGGAGAATTACCTAGCAGACAGGTTAAGCAGGATTATACAGCCTCACGAATGGCACTTGAATCCACTAGTGGTCCAACAGATCTTTCTAAGATGGGGTCTTCCAACTATCGATCTCTTTGCGAGTTCACTGAACCAGCAGCTGCCCAGATTCTGTTCCAGACAGCCGCATCCTCTGAGAATAGCAGCAGATGTGTTTCTAATTTCTTGGTCTACGGGCCTACTGTATGTGTTTCCTCCCACGCCTCCAGTGGCCCTTATCTTGTTCAAGGTTATTCAGGACAAGGCCTCGGTGATTCTGGTAGCCCCCAGATGGCCGAGGCAACCGTGGTTCCCACTCCTTCTGCGGTTGGCTGTGGACATTCCACTCCCTCTGCAACATGATCTCCTGTCTCAGGACCAGGGATCTCTCCTGCACCCCAACCTCAAATCCCTCAATCTGATGGCCTGGCTGCTGAAAGGATAGTTCTAGCCCCCTTACTTCTACCTAAGGAAATGGAAGAGGTGGTGTTGGCCTCTAGGAGGCAATCCACCCGGACGTCTTATACCCTCAAGTGGCGTAGGTTCTCCACCTGGTGTGCTCAGCGCCAGGAGGATCCTTTTTCGTGCCTGGTGCCGGTGGGTGCTGCAGTATCTGCTTCACCTGTCGGACCCTAGGCCTTTAATCCAACTCTGTTCGCTCCACCTCAGTGCTCTATCGGCGCACCACTCACCGGTGGAGGGTCAGTCTCTGTCGGTCCACCTCTTGGTGTCCCGCTTCCTCAGAGGCCTGCTCTTGCTCAAGCCTCCGGTTCGTCCACCAGCTACTGAGTGGATTTGAATGTGGTCTTGCAGCAATTTACTCGCCCACCGTTTGAGCCGATGGCTACCTGTCATTTACGATTCCTTTCTTGGAAGGCGTTGTTCTTGGTAGCTCTTACTTCGGCCATGCATGTGAATGAACTCCAAGCTCTGGTTTCTGATAGACCGTACACACGGTTCAGTAGGAACCGGGTGGTCTTACGGACTCATCCCAAGTTCCTTCCAAAGGTTGTCTCCTCCTTCCACCTCAATCAGGAGGTGGTTCTTCCAACATTCTTTCCCAGGCCACACGCCAGCCGGGCTGAAACAGTCTTGCACACCCTGGACTGTAGGAGGGCGTTGTCCTTTTACATTGACCGTACGTAGGGACATCAAAGGGCTGCTCAGCTCTTTGTATCTTTTGACCCTAATAAACTGGGGTTACCTGTCTCCAAGCGTATGTTGTCCATTTGGGTAGCAGATTGTATCACCTGGGCGTACAGGGCAGCCGGCCTTTCCTTGCAGGGTCGAGTAACGGCCCACTGTGTCAGAGCGTAAGCCACGTCAGTAGCTCATCTCCGCTCTGTTCTGTTGGCAGACATCTGCCGGGCCGCTACTTGGTCTTCAAGCCAGACGTTTGCGGCCCATTACTGCCTCGAGAGGGAGTCCCGAAGAGACAGTGCTTTCGGACAGGCGGTACTCCGTAATCTCTTTGAGGTTTAGGCAACTCCTACTCTCCAGCCCTTGTGTTGGGCTACCGTACGGGGGCGTTCTCAGAGAAGATTCTTATCACGGATGCTGAGGCTCTAGAGGGAGCTAATATTTTCAGCTTTGGGGTCCCGGTAGCCTAGAGCTGAGGAGTCCCATATGTGAGGACTGACTTTCTGCTTGGTCCTGGAGAAAGAGTGGTTACTCATCTGTAACAGGTGTTCTCCTGGAGCAGCAGGAATCAGTCCTCACAACCCTCCCTCCTCCCCTGGGAGTTGCAGTCATATACTTTATTTTTGTTTTTTGCTGTCTTTTAGCTATGTCATCAGATTGAGCAAGATGGCACCCTTGGGCGGGAAGGGGACCGCGCATGCGCGCTGTATTCCCAAAGGCTTTCCTTGAAAGCTGGGGAAATGCTCCGCATGGGGGCTCTGTCGGCACCGACGTCACCCATATGTGAGGACTGATTCCTGCTGCTCCTGGAGAACACCTGTTACAGGTGAGTAACCACTCTTACTTGTCCTTTTTGGAGGAGGCTGTATGTTTTTGACCTGTTCCTTCCTTTTTGCATAAGGTGGTGTCTGCCTTCCTCATGAATCAAGTAGTTTCTGCCCTCCTTTACAAAGGTGCTGTGCCATGGGAAGGACAAGCACCTTCACCTGGTAGATGTCCGGAGAGTGCTTATCTGGTACTTGAAGGTTACTAACTCTTTTTGCAAGTCAGACCATCTCTGTGCTCTATGCCAGCTCAGATAAAGGGGAATTAGGGGCTAAGTCTACACTGAAGTGCTGCATCAAGGAGGCCATTGCCTCAGAATATCTGTTGCAGAACCAGCTGGTTATGGAGGATTTGCGTGTGCATTCCACTCAGGCATAAGCATCCTCGTGGGCAGAGCTTATGCCTGAGTGGAATGCACACGCCTCACACATTTATCAAGCAGCAATGTGAGCATCACTTTCCACCTTTGTCAAGCATTACCACCTGGATGTCCACTCTTGGGCGGACACGGCTTTTGGCTCAGAGGTCTTGAAATCTGCCTTGTCGTCATCTTCCCTCCCAGTGGAGGGATAGCTTTGGTACGTCCCACTTGTCTGGATTGGTCTAGCAGGACGATATAGAAGGTGACATTTTACTTATCAAATAATATCCTTTCCTTGAGTCCTGCTACACCAGTCCAGGACCCGCCCCTGCAACCTGTATTGATCTGTTATACTCTTCAGTGGTTGGCCCTGCGGTCTCATACCCCTCTAACAAGCCGCCTATTTCAGCTTACCCTTTACATGGTTATCCTTCCTGTTCTGTTCCATGTTATGTTTGCTAAGGTATTGTGAGTTGATGATTCCTTGCCGTGTGCTTTGGTACGAATACTAGTTTTGCCCCTAGCGGCTCAAGCTGATAATGGCATGGTGATGTCATAAGAAGCCTCTGGAATTTTTGCTGTCTCCATTTCTGCTGGTAGGGAGATACAAGCTACTTGTCTGGGTGGTCAGTATTCAAGGAAAGAAAATTATCTGGTAAGTAAAATGTCACCTTCTTACGCAGTTGTTGAAAAATAGAGAAATGTGTAACCTAAGTCAAAAAATCAGCAACAATGAAGGGAGTGGATGTAGCTGGTGAGCGTTGAAACAGGGCGAAAGACATTGACTTGCCCGAAACGCAGTACTGTGTCTGCTATTTGGCTACTTAAATGTGCTGATTTACTACTTTGAAGAAACTTTTCTACAACTTTTAACCCTTGAATAATTTCCAAAGGAAGTGAATTGGGGCTAATTGCGGACTTTGATACAACGGGACTTTGGCCATATGGTGGAGAGGCTTCAGTTAAGTATCCTGTTAACAGTGAATTGCTTTGGCCCTTGGTCTCAAAACCTTACAGTGGTTTTATGACATTATATTATTGGTGACACTTTTAAGTGGTGTTAAACCTTATTTATCGTAAGCTCTTATATGAGCTCAATATTTTGAGTAAAATGGAACATTAGCTACAAGAGATAGCACGCTGTCTCAAGGCTATATTTCCGACATTTGCAGATTTACACACGTCAGTTTTTTGACTTAGGTTACACATTTCTCTATTTTTCAACAATTGTATAGTGGGGAGAAATTTCAGTTAGGTGGTTATTTTGGACCTTCTTACGCAGAACATTATATACACGTAGTGTTAGGGACAGCTGGGAAAGGTGGTTTTTTTGTTGTGCACTCTTTCTCCTCTCTACATCAGTTAAAACCTGCATTAAGAAGACTGCTGTGAAGGAATATATGCTTAACCTCTCATGGTTTGGTGTGCATATTTAGCTGAGAAAATGCACAAAGTGAAAAGAAGGTTGAGAGACTTTCACTTTAGCTACCCTAGTGTTGGCTTTTGTCTGTTACACCCCAAACAGCATGTATTCTTATCAGTCCTCACTGTTTGGAATTTACAAACAAAAAATGTCTTAAGAATTTTGTTGAAGCCCTTCATCCTATTTCTACTTTGCTGTCTTGTGTGTTAGTTGTGTTGTCACTTTATTGAAGTGTAACAACTTCCTTTTGTTTTCTCCAGGTGGTGGCAGATATGCGAGAGAAAAGGTATGCATTGGAAGGCATTGGCAGCAGCTATCTGTTCCGTGTAGATCATGATACTATTATTGATGCCACTAAGTGTGGCAACCTGGCCCGCTTCATCAACCACTGCTGCACGGTAAGAAAAACTAGCGATACTAACAAAATAATCTTTCCAGCTCCTTTCTGATTCTTTTGTCTATCTTCAAATAGCAGCAGCATTTTTAATAACACATGCTCTGAAATTTTACAGTATGTCCTCGTGATATTTAAGGGCCTGATATTCAGCAGTGGTGACTAGCATGATTACAGCAGCTAGCCATCGCCATTGAACCCTTGAGCCAGATATTCAGTGCCAGAGCCATATCCATCCACCAGCATTGAATATCCAGGTCAGCTGGATAGCCAGGAAGCTAACCAGCAGCGGCAATATTCCGCTGTCTGGTTAGCTTCAGCAGTGAAAGTTAGGCCAGTTTTTATTGTGCCTGACTTTCTCCGCCAAGGCATAACCAGATAGTAGCTGAATATCACCACAGACCTCAGAATGCCCTGATGCTAGCCGATTTACATCAAGACGCCTAGTGGCATCCGCAGATATTCAGCAGCACTAACTAGTGTCACTGAATATCCCAGTCATCGCAATTAATGGTCTGCTAACCACGTTAATTGTTTTAAATATCGGGCCCTATATTACTGCCATTACTTTATATCTCCAGGAACAAGCAGGAATGAGTCTTCACATATGGGTACGTCGGTACCGACGGAGTCTGCGCGGGAACGCTTCCCAGCGTCCAATCAAAGAGCTTTTGGAAGCATCCCACCACGCCTGCGTGCTGCCTTCCCGCCTTTCCCAACTGCCTCTCCTCAGTTTTCGTTTTCCGCGGAGCCGGCAGGACATCCTCCTGTCCCCGCAGAAAATTCTTGTTTTTATTTCTAAGTTTTCTTGTGGTCGCGGCTGTTTCCCGACGCCACCGGTACCGCCGGTGTTTTCTTTTCTTTTCTTGTAAAATCTTCCTTCAGGGAAATATTTTTTCTTCATAGTGTCTTAGGCCTTTTAGGCCTCTTCTTTTCCTTCATGGAACCGCCATCCACTTTCTCCGAGAAATGTTCAAACTGTGGCGGTACAACTTTATTTTTAGACCCTCGAAGTCGGTGTCTAACCTGCTTGAGTCCTGACAACAGTTTGGGGAGAAGAAGTTCTCAATATCGAGGTTCCCTCGATACACGGTTTCCCTCCAGCTTCGGGACACCGTCCCCTTCTTCTACACAGGATCAGGTAACCCACAAACAGTCTGTTAAAACTAGCCAGCCCTCGAGTGGTAGGTCTCATGCACAGCATGTAGATGGCTCCGGCCTTGCCCTCGAGGGCCCATGGGCTTCAAATTCCCGGAGGGAGTCTTCGGTCTCCAAAGCGTATAAGGGGTTTCAGGTTGTTCCTGGGGTTCACCCCTCACAGAACATACCTGCGCCGTGTCCGGTGGTGGCATCCGCTTCGAGCGGTACCGATACCCCGACATCGGCACTGGTGTTGGATGAAACACTCCACACCAGAGATAGTCATCTGGCGTCTTCGGGACCGGTGGATACTCTCCAGACTGACTTTTCAGTATCGGTATCAGCACCGATACTGCCACCGACGTCGGTACCCTCCAGGCGTGCATCGATAGCCTCGCTTCCCTCGATGCCGAGTCTGGAATCGATCTCCAGTCTGGAGGACTGGGTACCGACTCGCCTTGGTACTGGTTCTCGGCGGTACCTAAGGCTCGGTTCCGATGATTCGGATCCACAACTCTCGGTTCTCTTGAGGCCGATTGAGTTGCCACTAGCTGACCTTCATTCACCGGTATCAGACACGGTACCGAAATCGGTACCGATGTCTCCATTACCCTTACGGTCGGTGCCTTCCATGCTTCGCTTGTCGATGCTGAGTTTAGAATCCCTCTCTAGTACCGAGGATAGCACCCGGAGGTTTTCAGTTACCTCGGTACCGATTGAACTGTCACTGATGACTGCTCCGATGTCTTTGTCAGGCTCGACTTCGACATCGGTACCGGTATCCACACTACCATCGTGGCCAACTTCTACCATGCTTTTTTCAACAGGATCGCTCCCTTCTATCCCTAGCTTGGAGTCGATACCTGGCATGGACAATGTGAAAATGACGGTCTCTGCTCCTGACAGCCAGTACCGGCGACCATCCTTTAAACATTCCACACTACACTGTGCAGGATTTTCTATTCCTATATATCTGGATAGCTCTGTCGGTGCTCATGTCACTTCTTCAGATCTACCCTGTCCAATGGAAAATACTATTAGGGAACCCTCTTTTCAGAGTTTCCTCCTGGATATAGCAAGATCTCTTGCCATTCCTATCCCAGGACATGATCCTGCACAGGACTCTCTTTCTACCAAAGCAAATAAGAACATAATGCTTCCTTTGCATCATTCCTTGCAGAATCTCCTTCTAGGAATGTGGGAAACACCTTTAAGGGTACCCCCACCTTCCAGAGCAACTGATCTCTTATATCAGGTGCCCCCCTCTCCAGGGTTTCAAAAGACTCAACTTCCTCATCATTCCATAGTTGTGGAATCAGCAATGAGGCGGGTAAAGAGCAAGAAAAAGCACTCTTCTTATCCACCAGGTCGTGAGTCTAAGATACTTGATGCCTTTGGACGTCAAACCTTCCAGACATCTATGCTTTCTGCAAGAATTCTCTCATATATTTTCTATATGAGTCTATCTCTGGAGGAGGTCACAAAGCAATTACATCTTTTGACTCCTTCCCTTCCAGAGTCCAGGAGTGCAGACTATTCTTCACTGCTCAAGCATCTCCAGAATATCTCTTGGTTTCTTACTCGTGCTTCCCTAGACTCTTTTGAGTCTGTTAGCAGGACTTCTGCTATAACTATAGGGGCACGACGTAGAGCCTGGCTCCAAGCTTCAGGCTTGGACAAATGGGCACAGCACAGACTGGGACATACTCCTTGCACTGGAGACAATCTTTTCAACAAAGAGTCTTTACGTCAGGTTACTCAGTTTCTCCACTGACTTACCTGTTCCTAGGAGCTGTTCTGCACCTTCTTCTGTCCCAGTAGGTAGGAAATCTCCTGCCAAACTTTCTTCCCATAGGAGAAGAAGGTTTTATGCATCATCTGCCCATCATACAGATGTTCCCAAACAGGGGAAGCATCGTCCTGGTCTGCAGAGTTCAACCTCTCACCAGGCTCAGCAAACCCAGCAACCACAGGGTTTCTGATCAATTCATCAGATGCTTGTGACTCTGGGGATTACAATCTGCAGTTGCTTCTTCTCATTAGAGACAATCCACTGCTGTCATTCTAAATCCTAAACATGGATCTCTTCCCGAAAGACATCCATTCTTTCTATGTTCTATGAGCTGTTAGGATGTTCATGCTCTAGGTCACAGGATTTTTCCTCTTTTTCCTTCTAGGGAAAGAGGTCTATCCACTATCAAATGATAGTTTCCTACAGGTGCCAGCATGTCTTTTTTCCCTCCTATAAACTTACTACTTTGTAAGTTTTCTTCAGCTCCATTCTCTTTACCCTCTTAACAGGGGTTTTCCTCTGTAAGAGCGGTATTGCTTCACTGGAGGGCTTTTCTTCAGCCTCTCTAGTTTTCTTACTTTTCCAGTGCGGAGTTCTCTTCTCTGAGTTGACTCCTCTTTTTCAATCTTGCTTTGAAGCAGTTCATCAGACACGTCCAGAGTTTTCTACTCTTGTTTTGTCTGTTCTTACTGTTTTTAAACAGTACCATTCTTATGCTGTCTGGAAAGCAGCTGCCAATGCAGGAGCCTTAATGTTTCAACCACTGGTTCTTGTCCACCAGCAACCAGATTTGTCCTCCACTAACATTCTGTCTGGTCTTAGTATTGGCTCCAAGTCAGTGCTGTCATCTGTCTTGGAAATTTTTCACTACAAGCTTGCTGGATTGCCTTCTCTTTCTGCCATCTCCATTCCCCTGGGTTGGGCAGCATAGTTGACATAGCTGCTGGCTCTTCTGCAGCCAGTTCTATCTCCCCATTCTCCTGCATCATGCTCTCTGCAATTCTACAGAGAAGCTCTCCACTATGGGCCCTTGCTAGAGAGCATGGGGGGGGGGGGGGGCTTTTTCTCCAACAGCCATACTAGATGGTTGAAAAAGGCTTTTTCAGTCATGTCTCCCATGACTAGAAACATTCTCCTTTTTAATATAAAGGACATAGGCCTCCTCTTACGTGAAAGCTTAAGGAGTTGCTAATTCCCTGCTTTGGTCCATAGTATTTCCAATAGGGAATATGTTTTTCCCCTTCCAGCTCGTCCTCATGGTAAGAACGCATGATACCTTTTTGCCCTTAAGCAGGTCAGCATGGTATCTCATTCCTATGCGTCTTCTATTCACTTACCATGCTAGAATTCTAGAATACTCGGGACTTGCAGGCTCAAGACTGATATCATCCTCTGCTTTCACGTAACCATCCTGGTTATTCTACTACCTAGCATTCCTGTAGCCATAACCAGTGGGAATTGATTCTCTATATGTCTTCAAGTAGGTTCCACCTTCTTGTTATTAGATGAATCTTTCCTCTCCACATTTTCCTATGTGGATACTTTTTGTAGGCATATCTGTCTGCTTCTTGCAGATTTCCATATAGAGGTGTATATATATATATATATATATATATATATATATATATATATATATTCATGCCTATAGCATACATCTTACAGATGTCTATGTCTATCATGTGTGAGTATTTTATGCCCTTCATATCTCACTATAGATATATTCTCATATATCTATATGATATATATATGTATCTGTCAAGATATTTTACTATCGGTAGATATGTTTCTGCTTTATCTACCTGACTGTCCAAGCCCATATAGCCATATGATTCTGACAGATGGGCTTTACCCATACTTATGCTATCCAGCATGTTTTGGGGTCCTACACTCACAACCACTTTTGTGGTAGTTAACACCTCCCATAACCCTAAGGTTAGGTACCTCTGAAGCTCTCCATGTTCCAATATCTCTCCCAGCTGCCTTCAGTTAGGAGAGACATTGCGGATCTTCAGCTACTCACAGGCTCTAACACCTCCGGCGTTGTCCTTTCTTTTGGGATACAAGGGGTTCCCATACCCTTTCTCCCCACAAGGACTGGGCCTGTCTGTCCAAATCGGTTAGCCTTTCTCTTTTTGTTCCTAAGAGTGAGCCACTCTGCTACCAAAAGAGTTGGGCTTTTATCATAAAGCCTTCCGCTGAAGGCCCACCGTTTTTTGTGCTACCCCAGTTTTCTCCTACTGGGGTTCCCTGTTACCTTTCAGGATTCTGACCTTCATTGCTTTTCCTACAGGTTTACTACCTTCACTTACAGTGAGGTTCCTCTACTGGGTTCCCCAGTAGATCCCATGAACCTCCATACTTCTCTGAAGTCCTGTTAGGGGAGGTCCCTATTGCAATATTTTTTCTTTGCAATATCATTGATGACAATTATCATCCACACATGGACTCCTTGTCTGCAACCTATGCTAGGTTAGCTGTTCCACAGCACCTTTCTTTCTTCAATTCCTACCCTCCATTCTCAGGATGCCTGGTGTTCTGGGAGATAGCATGTTCCAACCTATGACTTGCTGGGCTCCAGGCATCTCAGCTTGGGAGTCCCCATATGTGAAGACTCATTCCTGCTTGTTCCTGGAGATAGCACAGTTACTTACCTGTAACAGGTGATCTCTGGGAACAGCAGGAATAAGTCTTCACAACCCACCCACCTCCCAAGGAGTTGTATCTCTATCTATCTTTCCTTTCCTCTCTCTCTCTCTTTGTCTCAGCTTTAAAACTTAACTGAGGAGAGGCAGCTGGGAAAGGCGGGAAGGCAGCACGCAGGCGTGGTGGGATGCTTCCAAAAGCTCTTTGGACGCTGGGAAGCGTTCCCGCGCAGACTCCGTCGGTACCGACGTACCCATATGTGAAGACTTATTCCTGCTGTTCCCAGAGATCACCTGTTACAGGTAAGTAACTGTGCTTTACCCAAGGCTGGGTTTCATTCCTGCTGAAGCCAGAGGTATTCAGATGAGGTACTTATCAGCTCTTGGACTGAGGAGAGTTGTACATGATAGCAGACTGATGAAATCCAGATGGGGAAGGAATAAGAAGAGAGGCTATTTGTGATAGCTCATTGATGAAACCTGGACAGGTAAGGGATAAGCAGAGAAATAGTTAAGAATAGATGTTTAAGAGTAGGGAGGAGAGAGGAGGGGATGGAGTCATTTTCAAAATGGCTCATTATGTGAGCCATATGGTTAAGAGTGGAAAGATAGGTGGGTGTCTGCTGAGACAGTGTAGCAAATTGAGGTGAAACATGATAGATGCTGGCAGATTAGAGACCATATGCTTACTCAGACTGCCTAATTGTCTTCCTTTACACTACCCTGAGTAAGGATACTTCTCTGTAGACAAGCAGGAATGCAGTCATCACATATGGGTGATGTCACTGACAGAGCCCCGCAGAAATGGTCCTCAGTTTCTATTGAAAGCTTTTGGGAGGCTCTACCACACCTGTGTGCTTGTCTTCCCATCTGCTGTGGCACCATCTTCTCCAGTCTTCGTTTTCCATGGAGCTCCACAGACATGAATCTGTCATCCACTGGTAAACATTTCCTTTTTCTTTCCTTTGGCATTCTTTTATTGCTTGTTTCAACATTTTTCCTGCTGTCGGTAGCGTTTGATCCATTGATCGTGATTCCACCCTCTGTTCTGGTGCTTTTTTGATAACTTTATTTTCTTGTTTTTCCTGCGGCTCAGCTGGGCCCTCTGGTCACTATTGAGTCATTTGATCTGGCCATGGCCATCTTCCAAGAAATGTCCCAGAAACTGGCCAGCGAGTTCAAGAAATGCACCAAATGTGCCAGGACCATCTCGGTCACTGATAAACACATTTGGTGCCACCAGTGTCTGGATCCCGATCACCAGCCTTCTTGTAATTTGTGCTTGCAGATGACAAATAGAGGCCTGAAGGGTCGAGAGAAGCAGTGAGAATCTTTCTTTGGCCAGAAGTCTGCTTTAGCATCTTGGGCACTGGCACCGGCATCGGTCTCGGTCTCGATGGCTCCTCTAGGATCCGCCGAAGGTGCATCAACATCAAGAGGTTCCCGGGCTCAGTTGAAACTGAGTGCCCTTCAGTTGATTGCTGATGCTCCAGGGCCCTATCTCCGCATGGAATCAAGGAAGGACTTGACCCTCGGCACCATCGGTATCTAAGAGAGACCCTTCCAAGCACCAGGCGAAGCCCCTTGTGTTATAAGCATTTGAGCCCTTCCCAATGCAATGTAAAGAGTGATGGCCACGAAAGGCCCGCCAAGGTGCCCCAGAGGGAAGGAATAAACCTTCAGATTTTGAGGGGCTCTGACTGTCTCCCGACAACCAAGGCCATATTGATACCCACTGTGGGGGTGCCGGGGGCATTGGTTGAAGCTGCTGAGGCCCCAAGGCCTTCGGAATTGGCAGCCAATGAGGAATGCCTTCAGATGCTCATGGCCTGCATTGCATCAGTGCTGGATAAACAGCTGGCTGGCTGGTCTTTCGGTGCCCAGGGCATTGTCATCGACCATTGTGCAGCCGATCCTCGACATGCATGCTCTGCCTGCAAAAGCGTTGACTTTGGGGCGTCGACGAGACCTAACACTGGTTCCCACTGAGGCCATCTCTCTTTCAAGCAGATCAGGTTCCAGTGTCCCAACAAAGCCCTGAAAGCACTTGATACATCATCGATCCCATCGATGCTCCTACTCCCTTTGAGGCTGGAGGGAGCTATGAGAGTCTCAGAGGTACTTCGACTTTCTCTCAGAATCTTACTCTGGGTGAGTGACATGTGGAATTAGGGAACCTGACAGAGGGGCAGGTCCCTTGAGCTTCCATCAGACCTCTCCCCTCTGCATGAATGGCAGAAGTCTCCTGAGGACATGTCCTTCCTGGACATCATGAGGGATATGGCCAAGACCATCCTATTTTCACTGGAGACGGAGGATGAGCCCAGGGCAGAGGAGTTGGAGATTCCCCAGTATTCTCTGCTCCTAAGGAAGCAGTGACGCTGCCGGTGCACCGATTTCTACAAAGGCTACAAATGAGGATGTGGGAGAACCCCCTCACTCTACCTCTCTGTCTGTAGAGTCTGGACTCGATGTACTGGGTTCAAAAGACCCTGGGATTTGAGAAGCCTCAACTTCCACACCACTTCTTAGTGATATAGTCTGCCCTAAAGAGAAATAAGGGCACCAAAACTAATTCCTCGATGCCCACGGGTAGGGAGGCTTAGATGTTGGATTCCTTCAGAAGGAGGTGCTTCCAGAGCTCCGTGCTCACAGCTAAAGTACACTATTACCAGCTCTACATGAGCATGTTCCTGAAGGACATCATGCGTGATCTCGCAGACTTGTGCCTCTCTCTGGAGAAACTGGAACATTATTATACCCTGGTGGGCCATGGAAAAGACTGCTTGAAGTTCCTGGTCAGGGCGGGACATACAATGCCTTTGAGACAGTCCCTCGAGTGGCGGCTGTGGATATTGGAGCCTACCAGCTCACCTGGTTTCAGTTTTCCCACCTGAAGCAGTTGGTGCAAAATAAGCTTGTGGCTGTGCCGTGCCGTGCCATGCCAGGGAGAGAGCCTCTTTGGAGAGCAGGTGGAGGAGAAAGATGGCATCATAGAGGAGCAGCAGCACATCAACCTTATCAGACTCTCAAGTCGCACTTTCGATCCCTATTGCAGGAAGTATCAGAGGTGGCCAGAAGAAGGCTTACTACCCATGTAAGCACAGATACTTTCCAGTTCCTCAAGTCTCCCA
The DNA here is from genome assembly GCA_033557465.1 of Ichthyophis bannanicus. Lineage (NCBI taxonomy): Eukaryota > Metazoa > Chordata > Amphibia > Gymnophiona > Ichthyophiidae > Ichthyophis > Ichthyophis bannanicus. The sequence goes on from CM066036.1 coordinate 329,591,219, forward strand.
GCAAAAATCATAAGTTTCTCACGCAGCATCGGGAGAAGATTCAAAAGGCTCAACCTGCCCTGCAACCCATGCCGGGGGTAGGGTTTTGACTGGTTCCTTTGGATCATCACCAATCTACTGGTGACCACTGAGGGGAACCTTCCATCTCACCTCATAACATCGGACACATGGGTGCTACAAATAGTCCAAAGTGACTACGTGTTGCATTTTGCCGAACTGCCGTCTCATTGCCCCCCAGGAATGTATCCCCTCAACCCTCTGCATCTAACCCTCCTTCAGGGGAAAATCTCCATCCTCCTGGCCGATCTCTTCATTGAGCCCATGCCTCAGGAGCAGATCATACAGGGATTCTATTCTAGGTACTTTCTGGTCCCCAAGAAGATTGGGGGATTTTGGCCTATCCTGGAACTCAAAAACCAACACCACCTTGGTGCAAGAAAAGTTCAAGATGGTCTCTCTAGGGACCCTGCTCCCTTATCTTTAGAAAAACAATTGGCTATGCTCCCTGGACGCGTATACCCACATACTGATCCATCCCGCCCACAAGACATATCTCAGATTCATCCTGGGAGGACAGCACTTTCAGTACTGAGTGTTACCATTTGAACTGGCCTCAGCGCCCCAAGCAGATTGTCTCACCATGGTAGCAGCTTACCTAAGAATACTATGGATTTCTGTCTTCCCTTACCTGAATGACTGACTCATAAAAATCACTACTCCAGACAGAGTCCAGCATTCAGAGCAGTTGACCATCCAGGTGCTAGAGCTGTTGGGTTTCGTAGTCAATTACCCGAAGTCCCATCTTCAGCCCACCCAACAACTGGAGTTCATAGGTGCTCTCTTTGATACAACCCAAGCAAAGGCCTTTGTTCCGCTGAACTGACTTCAGAGATTGACGGTCTTGGTCCGTGATACTCTGCGGAAATATCAAACCACGTCTCGTGGAATGCTGACTGTGCTCATCCGCATGGCCTCCATGGTGCACATCACTCCCATGGCTCATCTGTCGATGAAACAAGCTCAGTGGACACTGAGATCTCAGCAGAAACAGGCCACCAGCTTGCCTCCTGGACTGAGTGGTGGTCACCGTGCCTCTTGTCCAGTCCCACCTGCACTGGTGTTTGGGCCATTGGAAGTTGCTCAAGGGTCTCCCCTTTTCAGAGGGTGCCACCCCAGAGGATGCTGGCAACAGATGCATCCAAGCTGGTTTGGGAAGCACTCAAGGCATCTGGTCCAAACAGGAGACCCTGCACCAGATCAATTTCTTGGAATTACAAGCCATAGCAAATGCCCTCAGGGCTTTCTGGGACCTCCTGGCCAATCAGATTGTAATGATTCATACCGACAATCAGGTCACGATGTACTACATAAACAAGAGGACACTGGTTCATTTCTCCTGTGCTGGGAGCCAGTCCAGTTGTGGAAGGTTGCCATCGCTCATGGTATAAAATTAAGGGCCACATATCTGCTAGAGAAGCAGAATACCCTGGCGGACCAGCTGAGCTGCTTCCTCCAGCCGCACAAGCGGACTCTGGACAGCAGTGTTGCGGTCCAGATCTTTCAGAAGTGAGGTACACCCTCGATAGATCTGTTCACCACTCAGCCAATGCCCAAATGAATTGGTTCTGCTCCAGGGTCACCTTGCGTGTCAGACTGGCTCCAGATGCTTTCCTCCTGCACTGGGTGGAGGGCCTGCTATATGCGTATCCTCCCCCCCCCCCATACCTTTCATAGTGAAGACCCTATTGAAACTCCAGGCCGACTGGGGCATGATGATCCTTATTGGGCCATATTGGCCCATGCAGCCGTGGTTTCCCCTTCTGCTTCAACTCTCCCAATGGGAACCTCTGCGGTTGGGCTCTGCCCCAGACTGTGTATCGCAGAAGGACGGGAGGATGCTGCCACCCCAATGTCAGAGCCTAAGCCCTCACTGCATGGATGTTGGAGGCTAGTCCTGTCGGACCTTAACCTGTCCAACGACGTAACAGATGGTTTACTGGCATCTTGGAGGGCCTTGACAAGAAGGTCTTATGCTTTCAAATGGAAGAGATTTTTTTCTTGGTGTGCAGCACAGGTACTGGATCCCTTTAATTATTCCATCGACAGACTACTTGAGTATCTCCTACACTTCTGAGTTGGATCTCAGGTCCAACTCTGTCAGGGTCCACCTCACCGTGATTGGGGTCTACCATCGCAGGCTGTAGGGGGAAAATCTATATCTTCTCAGACTTTAATGGTTCGCTTCATGCAAGGCTTTCTCCTCTCAAAACCTCCCTTCAGGCCTCCGGCAGTGGCTTGGGACCTCAATGTGGTTCTGGTGCAGCTCATGTTACCTCCATTTGAGCCACTCAACTCCTGCCCTTTGAAGTTCTTGACCTGAAAGGTCTTGTTCCTGGTGGCAGTTCCCTCAGCACACTGTGTTAATGAGCTCCAGGCTCTAGTGACTCATCCACCATACACCAGGTTCCATCATAATAGAGTGGTCCTGCGCACTCAACCTCGATTCCTCCCAAAGGTGATATCTGCTTTCCATCTTAATCAGTCATTCTGCCAACTTTCTTCCAGAGGCCTCACATCTGTAGAGGGGAAGCGGTGCTGCACATGCTGGACTGCAAGCGAACCTTGGCCTTCTACCTAGAGCAGACGAAGGTCCACCGAAAGTCCTTTCAGCTATCTCTTTTGACCCCAAAAAGAGGTTTTGCGCCAAATTCCTGACTGGGCCAACCATGTTTGACCTCGCGGGGGCTGTGTTCCCCACCATGGCCTCGGTCAATGGCTTCAAGCCGTGCGACCACTGCTCACACATGTTGCGCATGGACCCGCACGACTACTGCCTTTGATGCCTTGGGCCGGATCATGATCCCTTGGTCTACATCTCCGTAAGCAGATGACTCCCTAGGCCCTGAAGAGCCATCAGCAGTAGCGTGAGTCCATCTTCCATAAAGTTGACTCAGCCCCTGAATTGTCCACTATTGTGGGGAAATTCAGGGGCTGTGGGGAAATTCCACGGGCCCAGGACCTGTAGCCCCCGAAGGGAGCTGTTGACATCAAGGTATCGGCCTCAGACCCCCAAGGCCATCCTCCTCGAGACTCCCCCCTTGATGGAGCCGGCGCCAGGCCCATTGTCCTTTGTGCCACACTGAAGGCTGCTGAGCCATCTGGTCTCAGGGCCAGAATGGGGGCTGTGGAACGCAGTTTGTCTGCCTTCTTGGCCCAGCAGCAGGCTCTCATGCCCAGTTCCTCCGGGTAATCATTCCCAACCACGGAGCCCTCCATGTTAAGGGACTCCCCGGAGATCGAGCCGATCCTCGAGCATCACCAGCCTCGAGAGATCCCTCTGCATCAGTCACATAGTCCCATTTTTTGAGGCTGCTGTCTTTCCTGCTCAGTGCCCTCTGCTCTGAGCACTGAACCCCACACCACAGAGGATCCTCACAATGGATGCCTCAAAATTGGGGTGGGGGGGCCCACTGCAGCAACCTCTGCACTCAGGGCAGTTGGTCGTCCACAGAGAACCTCTAGCAAATCAACCTCCTGGAACTCCGGGCCATTGCCTTAGCCCTTTGGGCTTTTCAACACCACTTGCAGGACCGAATGGTGCTGGTCTAGACTGACAATCAGGTGGCGATGTTGTACATAAACAAGTAAGGGGGCATGGGGGTCATCCTTCCTTTGTCAGGAAGTGATGAGCATCTGCACTTATGCCAGCAACAACAGGATGCTCCTGCGAGCAGTATAGCTCCCGGACCAGGACAATGTCCTGGCGGTCCAACTCAGCCAGGTCCTCCAGCCGCACGAGTGGAGGCTGGACCCCAGAGTTGCCCACCAGTTATTCCGGCACTGGGGGCTGCCACAAATTGATCTCTTAGCCAGCCCAGCTGCCACACTTCTGCTCCAGGCAGCCGCATCCCTCCAGGGTGGCAGCAGATGCCTGCCTGATCTCATGAGCGAAGGGCCTCATCTATACCTTCCCGCCCACGCCCCTGATCACCAAGACCCTCTTAAGGTCCAACGCAACAGAGCTAAAGTGATCCTGATAGCTCTATGGTGGTCTCCCTTCTCCACCTGTCCACGGTGCCCTTGTATCTCCAGGAACAAGCAGGGAATGAGTCTTCACATATGGGTATCGTCAGTACCGACAGAGCCTGCGCAGGAACGCTCCCCAGCGTCCAGTAAGAAAGCTTTTGGGAGCATCCCACAGCGCCTGCGCGCTGCCTTCCCGCCTTTCCCAACCGCCTCTCTCCAGTTCTTCTTTTCCGCGGAGCCAGCAGGTCGTGTTCCTGTCACCACAGAAGAATTCTTTATTTTCTTTATTTTTCTGTGTCGCGTCTGTCTTCTTCGACGTCAGACCGGTACTGCCGGTCTTTTCTTTTCTTTCTTATACAAAAAAAAACCAAAAAACTTTTCTTTCTTCAAACTGTGCATTTGCGGTTTGGGCCTTAGGCCTGAACATTTTTTTCCTCATGGAGAAGCCCGCTTCCAGGTTTAAAAAGTGCACGAAGTGTGGCGGTACTATTTCTGTCACCGACACCTATGATTGGTGTCTAAAATGTTTGGGTCCTGACCATTCCATCACGGATTGTGTGTCCTGTACCATGATGTCTAAAAGAGGTCGGCAGAACCGAGCAGCCAAGCTCAGTACCCTGTTTCCCTCTGATGCAGCCTCGGTGGCATCGACGTCTTCCAGGGCTGCTGCTTCCTCCCATGGATCTCAGGTAACCAAACATAAATCTAGCCGGTCTTCGAAGGGCAAATCTCCCTCTAAGCATCGAGATGCCTCCGGGCTTGTCCTCGAGGATTCCGCACCGGCAAAATTACCCCGGCGGGAAGTTCTGGCTTCCAAAGCATTGTCTATGGGGTCACAGGTTGACATCGATGGCTCGGCCTCGACCGATCACCTGTTGCCGTGTTCTGGGGTACCGGTGGCCTCCACCGGTACCGACATCCAGACTCTGGTAGCATCGATGGATCAGAAGATTCTGTCCATGCAGCGCACCCTAACGGCATTTATGCGGGCTTCGACGCCTTCGGTACCGCAACAATCTCCGTTGCCGGTACCGACTTTGGCACCGGTACTGAATGCATCGACATTGGCTTCGGTGTCGACTGCAATGGTACCCTGTCCTATGATGCCCATCGGTACCGAACCGGTACCGCTTACTCCCGATGTCGATCCCACTCGGTACGCGTATCGGGCTTTACAGGAGCATCCAGACAGGCGATACTTCGATTCCTCCGAAGACTCTGAGTCGGAGGCTTCTGTCGAGGCATCGGTACTTCTTCCTCAGGAGTCTGATTCTCCAAAACGAAGAATGTCTCCTCCAGAAGACTTGTCTTTTCAAGACTTCATTAGGGAAGTGGCTAGGGGCCTCTCCATTATAGTGGCCCCTGAATCAGAGCCTAGAGCCAAGCAATTAGATATTTTGCAATACCCTAAGGCTCCTAAAGAAGCAGCCACCTTACCTATTCATGAGATTCTCTATGATCTCATGTTGAGCATGTGGGAGACTCCTCTTACTACCTCTCCTCATTCTCGTAGGTTAGACACCATGTACCGTGTCCCTCCTTGTCCTGGCTTTCATAAGTCTCAGCTTCCTCACCACTCTATTGTGGTAGAGTCTGCCATGAGGAAAATAAAGAGTGCAAAGAGACACTCATCTAATCCTCCAGGACGTGAATGCAGAACCCTTGATGCTTTTGGCCGAAGGGTATTCCAAGCTAATATGCTTGCTGCCAGAATCAACTCCTATAGTCTCTATATGGGGATGCTTCTAAAAGAAGTCACAGATCATCTGCAGACTTTAGCCCCTTTTATTTCAGAAGATAAAAGGCAGGAATTTCTCACTTGGCTTAAACATGCCCAAGTTGTTTCCAAATTTTCCAACCGTGCAGCCTTTGACTCTTTTGAGTGTGTAAGCAGAGCCTCGGCTATTGCCATAGGTGCACGCAGAATTGCTTGGTTACAAGCATCTGATTTGGAACTCTGGGTCCAAGATGAACTGAGAAATCTTCCTTATACAGGTGAAAACCTTTTTGGCAGGGATTGGAAAGCAAAGGCCACTCAGATGGATGCTGAGAACTCTGCTTTGGATCGACTTTCAAAGTCTACCTCTGCTCCTGCTAAGAAAAGATTGTTCAAAAAGACACCTTTTTCTAAAAAGGGAAGATATTATCCTGCTTATGGTCAGCAGGCATCTTCTGCAGGTCGTTTTGCTGCAAAGCATCAGCAACCACCTAAACAGGCCAAGTCAAAGGCTGCCAGGCCTCCCACGGCTTAGCAGCCTCAGCCTCCTCAGGGCCTTTGACTTGCAACTAGAGAACTTAGCCTTTCTGGCTCTGGAAGAACCAGAGCCCCTCACCATTCCAGGAAGGTTGGCTTATTTTGCTCCCAGATGGGAGCAAATCACAGCAGAGCAATGGACCCTCTCCATTATAAGGGAAGGGTACAAGCAATGTTCCCTCTAATTTTCTGTAGGCTGTGTGCACATAAAATATCAGCTGTGCAGCTTTTGAAGGAAGGTTAAATTTTTGTGCGCCACATAACTACACTCGGATTTATATACTTTAAAATTTGACTACACGTCAGAATACAGTATGTACACCACATTGATTACACTAGAAAATATTGTAGAACTTGTGAAAAACATAAATACACAACAACTTTTCAATTTTAAGAACGTCTGTGTTGTTTTCTATTAGAATCAGAACCGTAATTTTTGTGCGCTCTGTTGTAAAGTATGTGCGCTTACTCGGTGAGGTGTGTGCGCGCGCACACGCGCACAACTTAGAGGGAACAGTGGGTACATGCTTCATTTCTTAAACCTTCCTACCCACACCATGGTGAAACAGTTCAGTTCTCCAACATCTCTCCTCAACCTACTGGGTCAGGAGATTGCTACCCTTCTTGCCCAAGGGGCAATAGAAGAAGTACCTCTTCTTCAACAGGGCTCAGGGTTCTACTCCCCTTATTTTCTTATTCCAAAGAAAACAGGGGGCTACAGACCCATATTAGATCTCAGAGAATTGAACAAGTTTCTATTCAAAGAGAAATTCAAGATGATTTCTCTCGGTACTCTGCTGCCATACCTTCAGAGTCAGGATTGGCTTTGTTCTCTAGATCTCAAGGATGCGTACACCCATGTCCTCATCAATCCAACACACAGAAGGTTCCTTCGGTTCCTTTTTCAAGGAAAGCACTACCAATACAGGGTGCTTCCTTTTGGTCTGGCCTCTGCACCAAGGGTGTTCACGAAATGCATGGCAGTAGTAGCTGCATTTCTGCGCACTCTAGGAATATTCATCTTCCCATATCTGGACGACTGGCTCATTCGAGCTCCATCCCAGTCAGAGGCCCAGATTTGTCTAACCTGCACAATGCATATCCTTCAGTATTTGGGACTGGTAATAAACATCCCAAAATCCCATCTCACCCCTACTCAGTCCCTGGAGTTTATAGGGGCCTTGCTGGATACCACAACTGCAAGGGCCTATTTTCCTCAGGCCCGTTGCCTACGCTTGGTGCAGTTAGCCTCCCAAATACAGTTAAAGTCCCATTTAACTGCTCGAGAGATGTTACAACTATTAGGCCACATGGCATCCACCGTGCATGTGGTTCCATATGCTCGCCTTCACATGAGGGCAGCTCAATGGACTTTGTCCACCCAATGGACTCAGGCATCAGGTTGCCTGTCAGACAAAATAGCAAACTCCAGTCGCCTATTTTGTTCTCTCCAGTGGTGGAAGTCCCCTCCAAATCTGTTGCTGGGGTCCCCTTTTCAGCAGTCGCTGCCCCAAGCAACTCTGACAACAGATGCTTCTCCAATGGGTTGGGGAGATCATCTGCAGGATCTCTCCACCCAGGGCATCTGGTCTCCACAGGAGACTTCCCTGCATATCAATCTCTTGGAACTCAGAGCAATATTCTTAGCTCTGAGTGTTCCATTCCCTGCTCAGCTACAGGACAGTCCTCATCCATACGGACAACCAAGTAGCCATGTTCTATGTAAACAAACAGGGTGGGACTGGCTCTGTCGCTTTGCAACGAAGCTTTGCGACTGTGGGCCTTCGCCAGAGAGCATCACATCCATCTTCTGGCAGTATATCTTCCAGGCATTCAAAACTCTTGGGCGGACAGACTCAGCCGAGTTCTGCTCCCACACGAGTGGTCCCTCCACATGGACCAGGTAGCCAGGATTTTTCGAATTTGGGGAACCCTGGACATAGACCTCTTTGCAAGTCCGTGGAATGCCAAACTTCCCCGGTTCTGTTCCAGAATTCCGTGTCAGGGAGTTCAGGCCAAGGATGCCTTCCTCCTTCACTGGGGTCAAGACTTCCTTTATGCCTTTCCACCAATTCCCCTAATTCCCAAAACACTATTCAAGCTTCAGAGAGATCAAGGGACCATGATCCTCATAGCACCACATTGGCCACGCCAAGGGTGGTACCCTCTACTTCAGCATCTCTCTCAAGCTCCTTCCCTGGACTTGGGCTCTGCACCAGACCTTCTGTCCTTGGAAGAGGGAACGTTGTGGCACCCAAACCCCCAGTCGCTCCATCTCAGGGCTTGGTTGCTGAGGGCCTAGACCTTCAAGATTTTCATCTCTCTCAGCAAGTCAGAGATGTTGTTCATGCCTCTAGGAAGCCTTCTACTAGACGTTCCTATGCTTTCAAATGGAAAAGATTTACCATTTGGTGTTCAGAAAAGGGTCTAAACCCTCTTGCAATACCTCTGAATTCTCTACTAGAGTATCTCCTGCATCTATCCCATGCAGGCCTGAAAACGAATTCAGTAAGAGTTCATTTGAGTGCTATTGCAGCGTCCCTCAAGCCTCTCTATGGACAACCTATTTCCTCTCACCCTCTTATAGCAAGATTCATGAGAGGCCTTCTTTTAACTAAACCTCCCATTAGACCACCTCCAGTGGCATGGGACTGAAACCTGGTTCTTGGCCAGCTTATGAAGCCACCCTTTGAACCTTTAGCCACCACCTCCTTGAAATTTCTTTCTTGGAAAGTTGTTTTTCTCATTGCAGTCACCTCAGCACGCCGCATCAGTGAGTTGCAAGCTTTGGTGGCTAATCCACCTTATACAAGGTTCCATCATGATAAGGTAGTCCTCAGGACCAATCCACACTTTATGCCTAAAGTGATCTCGCCTTTTCATCTGAACCAAGAGGTATATTTACCTGTCTTTTTTCCAGGACCTCATGCATCAAATGCAGAGAGGAATCTTCATACCTTGGATTGTAAGAGATCTCTCGCTTTTTACTTACAAAGAACACAGCAACATAGAAAGTCTTCTCAACTCTTTGTTACTTTTGATCCTTCTCATTTAGGACTTCCAGTCTCTAAGAGAACACTGTCCAACTGGATTGCTCAGTGTATTTCTTTCGCCTACCAGAGTAGGAACATTTCTCTGGAGGGCCATGTCACAGCTCACAATGTGAGAGCCATGGCAGCCTCAATGGCTCATCTAAACTCTGTGTCCATCGACCAGATCTGTCGAGCGGCCACCTGGGCCTCAGTTCATACTTTCACAGCCCATTACTGTTTGGACAAGGACTCCCGCTGGGATGCCTCGTTTGGTCAGGCTGTTCTCAAACACCTGTTCCATTCCTAATCAACTCCTACCCACCTACCCTGGTTGGATGCCAGAGATCCATGTGGGGAGGTAGAGTCCTTTTCAAGGACACACAGCCTGGGGTCTTCCCCTGGCATCTGCAGCTAGGGAGTCCCCATATGTGAAGACTCATTCCTGCTTGTTCCTGGAGATAGCACAGTTACTTACCTGTAACAGGTGATCTCTGGGAACAGCAGGAATAAGTCTTCACAACCCACACACCTCCCCTAAGAGTTGTATCTCTCTATATATCTTTCCTTTCCTCTCTCTCTCTTTGTCTCAGCTTTAAAACTCGAACTGGAGAGAGGCGGTTGGGAAAGGCGGGAAGGCAGCGGTCAGGCGCTGTGGGATGCTCTCAAAAGCTTTCTTACTGGACGCTGGGGAGCGTTCCCGCGCAGGCTCTGTCGGTACCGACGATACCCATATGTGAAGACTTATTCCTGCTGTTCCCAGAGATTACCTGTTACAGGTAAGTAACTGTGCTTTCCCATGGGGTGTGACCTAGGCCTACTGATGCAGGAAGAGGGCGGTCTTCTGCACCCCACCCTGGGATCATTGATGCTCACGGCCTGGCTGCTGAGCGGGCAGCCCTGGCCACTTTCAGCCTCTCCACAGAGGTGGAGGTGGTGTTCCAGGTCTCTAGTAAGACCTCCACATGCTGGGCGTACACTTTCAAGTGGCGGAAGTTCTCAGTCTGGTGCATGGAGAGGCAGATCAACATCACCACCTGCTCTGTCCAGCTGGTGATGCAGTATTTATTTCACCTGTCTCAGGCAGGCTTGAAGTCTAACTCAGTTAAGGTGCACCTCAGCGCACTAGTGGTGCACCATCATCTAATTGAGGGTAAACCCCTCTCTGCCAGCCTTTAGTAACATGCTTCCTGGGGGTGGTCTCCTGTCAAAACCTCCCATCCATCTTCCGGCGGCGGAATGGGACTTGAACATGGTACTTCCGAAGCTTAGTATGCCACCCTTTGAGCCTCTCAACTCCTGCACCTTAAGTATCTCACTTAGAAGGTGGTGTTCCTCGTGGTGCTCAAATCTGCTCACTGAGTCAGCGAGCTTCAGGCGTTGGTGGCGGATCCACCATACACCAGGTTCTATAAAAAACAGTGTTGTGCTTTGCACTCATCCTAAGTTCCTGCCCAATGTGGTGTCTCCCTTCCTCATTAATGAGCAGGTGGTACTTTCCACCTTCTTTCCAGGGCCCCACACCAGCAGGGCAGAGACCGTCCTTCATAGACTGAACTATAAGCGGGCGCTTTCATTCTACTTGCAGCGCACCCAGGGCCACCGCGGAGCTTCTCAGCTGTTTGTGTTCTTTAAGCCAAGTCGGGATAGCGGTCTTTAAATGCACCCTGTCCACCTGGGTAGTGGACTGCAACACCTTTATCTACAACAGGCTGGTCTCTTGCTGGAGTGCCGTGTCACGGCGCACAGCATCCAGGCCATGGCAGCCTCCATGGCAAATCTGCATTCTGTCAGTTTTGGAAATCTACCAGGCCGCACTTGGTCCTCACTTCATACCTTCGCAGCTCATTACTGCCTGGAGAGGGTCCCATCGGGACAGTTCCTCTGGCCAGGCAGTACTCCGTCATTTGTTTGGGATGTAGGCAACTCCTGTCCTCCAGCCCTTGTGGTCAGGCTACTTTACACTGGTTCCTTGCTGGACACTTGGGTTGCTCATAGTCTGTTGTATTTTCCAGGAACAAGCAGGAAGTCATTCCTCACATATGGGTGACGTCGGCACCAACGGAGCCCTCACAGAGCATTTCCCCAGCTTTCAAAACAAGCCTTTGGGAATGCCACCATGCATGCGTGGTCCCCTTCCCGCCCAAGGATGTGTCATCTTAACTCCCTTTTTCTACGGAGTCCTTCGGACATGCATCTTGTTCCCGGAAAAAGGGTTTTTTTTTGTTCCAACTGGTTTATGCTCTACTGGCCCTCACCGGTCCTCTTCCAGTCTCCTGAGCGCCTCTGCTTCAGCTCTGGCCTCTGTTTTTTTTTTTTTTTTTCTTTTTGCCTTTTTTCGGTTTTACTCCACTTTGCGCCTTTTTTAACCACTGGCCACATCAAGGATCTTCAACCTCGCAGGGGTTCTTTTTGCCCCAATGGCCTCCAGTTTCAAGAGATGAGAGAGATGCTCCAAAAACATGTCACTCACGGACACCCATGACTGTTGTCTCAGGTGCCTAGGAGCCGACCATGACCCAGAGCTATGCTCCCTTTGTAAGAAAATGTCCTCCAAGGCCATCCAGAGTCATAAGCAGAAGCTGGATGATATCTTCTGTAAGGCAGCCCCGGTATCCCTGGTAGCCTCCTGTTCTTCGGCCCCGCAAGCTCTGGAGTCTCCCAAGGCTCCTCCCCGGGCCCAGCGGTACCCTGACCAGGGGTCGCCTGAACACAAGTGGAAGAATAAGAAGGCGGCCTCAAGAACTCTGTTGGGGGCGCCAGACAAGCGTGAGAGGTCACGCGCCTGGTCTCTCAGCCAACCTCTGGAGTTGGAGAAGGAGTGGCCCAGTAAGATTCCTCGAACCGATACGGAGGTGTCTGGTCTCCCAAGGGTCATCCCTGCGAGGACCCCCCTCTCCTCCTCAACACCCGACCGGGTCACCCAGGCGTTGGTGTCGCAGGGCCCCACTCCCGAGTGGTAGGCCCAGATGCTGGCTTTGGAATGCAGCATTTCTGCGTTCCTCACTGCCCAGCAGGCACTGATGCCTGGCTCCGCTGGCACACGCTTCAAGACCGCAGGGACCTCGACGACTCCCCGGGCCGCCATTGTGACCCCCGAGAGCCTGAAGCCTCATGAGGATCCTCGGAATGGGTCTCAATCTCTGTCCTGCTCCTCGGGCACGAGATCTTCGCGGGCGAGCACTTCCAGCTCTGGGCAAGTTTTTGCCTCGGAGACTTGTCGCTGGTCACTGACCCAACTGGAGTCATCTGACCTTGAGTCCTCTACGGACTACTCAAACTGCGAGTCTGACGGAGAGACCTCCCCGGAGACTCGGTCCCACCGGGACCTCCCCTCTGACCCTTCCCCGCCTACCCAGAGGCAGCAGTCACCTCCCGAGGAACCTCCTTCCTGGAGTTCGTCTGGGATATGGTGCGGGCCCTAGCGCTCCCTACTGAGTCGGAGGAGGAGCCCCTCGCTGAGGAGCTTGATATCTTGCAATACGAAGCTCCTCTGAGGGAGGCTCTCTCAGTGCTGGTTCCTCCCTTGCAGAACTGTCTCCTACTCCGCATGTGGGAGACTCCAGCCTCTGTCCCAATTGTGAGCAAGCTCCTGGACGCTATGTACATGGTCATGTGAGGTCTGGGGTTCCGGAAAGCCAGCTTCCCCCACTTCTCAATGGTGGTCGAATCGGCCATGCGGAATCTCAAGAGCCCGAAGACTCATTCATCCATCCCACTGGGCAGGGAGTCTCATACCCTTGACGCCCTTGGGCGCAAGGCTAATCAGGACTCCATGCTGCCATGCCGCATCCAAGTTTACCAATTATATATTGGAATGTTCTTCCGTGACCTCGCTAAGGAACTTGGAGGCTTCGCAGCGGGTCTCAATGGAGATCATCTCCGATACTTTCAGGCCCTCTCAAAGTCCGTCGTGGAATGTTCGAAGTACCTCTTGCAAGCAGCGTATGACGTCTTCAAGTCTTCCGCCTGGGTAGCGGTGGCTGGCATTGGAGCCTGCAGCCAGGCTTGGCTCCAGTCCTCAGACCTGGAACAGTGGGTCCAGGAGAAGCTACTGGACATCCCTTGCCTTCGGGAGCAGCTATTTGGCAAGCCCATGGAGGATAAGGCTGTGGAGATCAAGACAGAGTACATGACTCATACTCTCCTCTCCCGGAAGACTTCCTCCCTCCCCAGGAAGAAGCAGCAGAACAAGAAGCCCTTCTTCCAACGAAAGGGGCTCCCATACAGAGGGGCTACCTGGCCTATCCACCGGCATCGACCCCCATTCAGGGCCAGAGCAAGTCCGTGATCCAAGGTCCTTGCAAGCTGAAGGGCCCCAAGACCCAACTCCCGGCTCAGTCAGCCTCTCGTCCTCTGGCAGGGCGACTATCTGTCAGGGGACGTCTGGTCCGTTTCTCCCACAGGTGAGAGTCCATCTCCACCAACGCCTGGGTTCTCCAGGTTGTTTAGGAGGGCTATCGCCTCCATCTAGACCAGGCCCCTCCCCAGTACTTTCCCACGGAACCACGTCGGCTTCCCCAGCACTAGGCTCTCCTGAGTCAGGAACTCGCAGGCCTCCTCGAGGACGGCGCAGTAGAGCCAGCCCCACTGCAACTCCGAGGATGGGGATTTTACTCCCAATACTTTCTCATCCCAAAGCAGAAAGGGGGCCTTTGGCCATCGTCGACCTGCGGAACCTAAACAAGTTCCTGATGTGGGAGAAGTTCAAGGTGCTCTCCCTTGGAACGTTACTGCCCTACCTCCAGCAGTGCGACTGGCTATGCTCCTTGGACTTAAAGGATGCTTACGCCCACATCCTCGTGCATTCCAAACACGTCTGTCCCGCAGGTCTTCATGAAGTGCCTGGCCATGGCTGCGGCCCATCTGTGGCTGCAGAGAATCTTCGTCTACCGGTACCTAGATGACTGGCTTGTAAAGGGGGGCGTGGTCTCCGAAGCCAGACAGGCCACGGACTGCGCCATTTGCCTCCTGGAGCATTTGGGGTTCGTGATCAATTACCCAAAGTCCCACCTCACTCCAGTTCAGTCCCTGGAGTTCATCTGGGTTCGCTTGGAGACCCTCCAGGCCGTGGCTTTTCTTCAGGACAGAGGTGACCACCTCATGTCCCTGGCATCCGAGGTATGGTGCTGTGGCTCCATCCTGGTCCGGACGATGCTTTGCCTTCTCAGTCACATGGCCTCCACGGTTCATGTTATGCCCAACGCCCTTCTCAATATGCGGGCGATGCAGTGGTGCCTCAGAGCACAATGGGCACAGTCGGCCGGCTGCCTCCAGGACCCTGTCTTGGTCTTTCCCAGCATGGTGTAGTCTCTGGCTTAGTGGCAGGAGTTTCGGAACCTGCTTCACGGTATGCCCTTCCAAGCCCTGGCGCATCAGGTGGTCTTAACCACAGATGCCTCCGTGGTGGGCTGGGGAGCCCATTTCGAGGAATGGCGCACTTAGGGGTCCTCTTCCCTCAAGGAGTTTCGGCAGCAGATCAACCTGCTGGAACTCCAGGCAATTAGCCTTGCTCTCTCGGTCTTCAGGCTCCTTCGCACTTAGCCAGGGCATGACCGTTCGGGCCACCTACCTCCCGGGCCAGGACAGTGCATTGGTGAACCAACTCAGCAGGGTCCTCCGGCTGCACGAGTGGTGTCTGTGTCCCCTAACAGCGCAGCGCCTCTTTCAGCATTGGGAGACTCCAGACCTGGGTCTCTTTGCCAGCCCAGCAAACTCGCAGCTTCCTCGGTTCTGCAGTCCCCTCCCGCACCTGGGGCAGGATGCCTTCCTCATCTTGTGGGACACGGGGTTGCTATATCCCTTCCCCCCACATCCCTCATTGCCCACACCCTTCTCAAGGTCCAACGAGACAGGACTGATGATTCTCATAGCCCCAAGGTGACCCAGGCAGCCCTGGTTCACCCTGCTGCTCCGTCTCTCGACAGAGCCCCTGGTCCTGCTCAGGTTCTCACCAGAGCTGCTGATGCAGGAGGAGGAGGGTCTGCTTCTTCATCCCAATCTGAGGTCCCTGTCCTTCACAGCTTGGCAGCTGAGCGGGTTGTTCTAGCCTCCTACCATCTCCCCGTGGAGATCGAGGACATTCTTCTAGCCTCACGGAAGGACTCGACCAGACGAGCTTACGCCTTCAATTGGCGTCTGTTCTCGGTGTGGTGCTCGGAACTCTGAGTGGACCCATTTTCATGCCCTACCAGCTTGGTCTTGCAGTACCTGCTCCACCTCTCGCAGTCTGGGCTGAAGTCTAACTCGGTCAGGGTTCACCTGAGTGCCATCTCAGTGAACCACCACCCCGTTGAGGACAAACCTTTTTCGGGGCTACCGCTAGTCTTTCGTTTCATGCGAGGCTGATTCTTTCCAAGCCCCCCACCCACCCTCCTCCGGCGGAATGGGACCTCAGTGTGGTCCTCACGCAGCTGACCAAGTCGCCCTTTAAGCCCATGGCTACCTGCCCGCTGCAGCATCTGTCATGGAAGGTGACTTTCCTGGTGGCTCTCACCTCTGCCCGGAGAGTCAGTGAACTCCAGGCGCTGATGGCCGAGGCCCTGCACACAAGGTTGTATAGGAACCGGGTGGTCCTGCGTACTCTCCCCAAGTTCCTTCCGAAGGTTGTCTCAGGTTTTCATCTCAATCAAGAGATCGTGCTGCCCACCTTTTTCCCGAATCTCCATGCGATTCTCCACAACCTGGATTGTAAGAGGGCTCTCTTTCTACCTGCAGTGGACTCGGGCCCACAACAGGTCTGGGTAGCTCTTCGTTTCCTTCGACCCCAGCCTATTGGGGCTGGCGGTCACCAAGCGTACCTTGTCCATCTGGGTGGCAGACTGCATCGCCTTTGCCCAGGCCATGTTTCCCCTGGAATGCCGAGTCACTACTCACAATGTCTGAGCAATGGCAACATCTGTTGCTGGTCTGTGCTCGGTGCCACTGGCAGACATCTGCCAGGCCGCCACCTGGTCTTCCACTCACACCTTCACTGTGCATTACTGCCTAGAGAGGGAGTCCCGTCAGGACACAGCCTTCGGCCAGGCTGTACTCCATAATCTGTTTGGGGTTTAAGCAACTTCTGCACTCTGACCCTTCTTGTTTCGGCTATTGGGAGCATGGCCATCCATGGACCGGAGTCCTCGGGCTGCCTTTGACTTTCACTGGCAACTGCTTACGGCAATGCCGTTAATTTTTCTACAGGTCCTCGGTAGCCTGCAGGTAGGGAGTCCCATATGTGAGGACTGACTTTCTGCTTGTTCCTGGAGAAAGTGTAGTTACTCACCTGTAACAGGTGTTCTCCAAGGACAGCAGGAATCAGTCCTCACAACTCTCCGTCCTCCCCTTCGAGTTGCTGCATATTTTTGCCATCTTCTTGAAGGGGTTATAGCTATGAAACCTAATTGAGTAAGATGGCACCCTTGGGCAGGAAGTGGACCACGCATGCATGGTGACATTCTTAAAGGCTTTCTTTGAAAGCTGGGGAAATGCTCTGCGCATGCTGTGTCGGTGCCGCCATCACCCATATCGGCACCGACAGAGCCCGCGTGGATTCACTCATCCAAGTCGAGGTCAAAGTCCAATTCCAGAGCCGGAGGTAAGGCCTCACGTACCCAGCCTCGACTCAAAACCAAGGACAATGGTCAGGAAGCTGCCCGGTGGGAAGAGACTCCTACCGCATCGGGGGATCAGGCCTGGTTCCCCAGTGTGATCATCATCAGTGACTCCCCATCAAGAGATTCTGTTCAGGGCTTTATGCCCTTAAGACCCAAACCGGTTGCTGCGGAGCCTCCTGGCATTGAAGCCCAATGCCTGGAACCTCCAGGTCATCAGCACCGACCGCAAGGATCTCCCTAGAGGACATCCAGCCTGTGCTGTAGCGTTTTGTTCCCTGCAGATGTTGATGACTCATCGACTCAACGAGCACCCAGGACTCGAGGTCTCCTTCAACTCCAAGTCAGGGTGAGAGACCAACAACGAGTCACCCGACACCATCTTGTATAGGAATGTCCTCTGAGCCATCTCCCCCACAGGAGCGCCATGTCCCTGCCCGAGAACCCCGTGCTCCTCATCTACATCTGCGGGATGCCGAAAAGGCTTTGGCCATCATGGCAGAGCCGGAGGGATGAGCCTTGTGCCAAGGACTTTGGAGAGGCCTCATACTGGAGGACCTCAAAGGAGGCACTGACTGTGCTGATTTCTCCCCCCCCCCTACCCCCCTCCATCCTGGAGAGCTTGCTATTCAGGATATGGGAGAGCCCAGTAACGGTGCTCATTGTGAGCCGGTGACTTGATTCCCACATTTCCTTTATTATGTAAGTTTTGAGGAACAAAATTGTCATTTCTCTGAACCTAAACTGCTTTTAGAGCTAGTTGTTTCTAAGTAGGGGAACCTGGGGGCTTGTGGTGGGGTACCATAGTGTGCGTTCGTTGGCAGCCCTAACCTTACAGCCTTCTTTGTTTAAACATTATTTTTTCTGTTTTTCTTGTGATTGCCTCCCTCAATATATTATGGTCTGCTTTAGAATGAAGGCATTATGTATTTTCTTTATTTTGTTTTGTTTTCTTTGATATAGTTTGTTTCTTAATGCCTGTATTGCTATCTGAAAATTTGAGAAATATGGAATAAAAATAAAAAAATATTCCAGTAAATTGTACTTCAACATTTTTCCCAATGTCTCATGCTCACAAAGGGGAACGCACGCTGCACACAGACAGCAAGAGAGCCTTGGCCTTTTATCTGGAACAGACAAAAGCTCTTAGAAATTCCACTCAACTTTTAGTTTCTTTTGATCCCAGCAAGTTGGGGGCACCCATCAGCAAACATAATTTATTTATTTAGATCGTTTTGTATACCACCTTATCCTTCAATCAAAGTGGTCAGATAATATTACATATCATCCAGCTAGACAAGTCCAGACAAGTGGGTTGTGTTCCCCTACCAGCACATTCATGGAGACAATGAACCAATGAAAAGCCCTAGTTTCAGTGACATCACTCCCATGCCTCTATTTGCCTCAGCCACCAGAGGTCCTATCAATATGTCTTTGTCTCCAGCAAATGGTGGATGGATTTTCTCCTCTGAAGAAAATCTGAAGAATTTGAAGAAAAAGATTGATGATAAAAACTTTTGTGACAGACCACTTTGAGGGTGACTCTTTCACTTGAGCATGACATGGGAGGCTCCACTGGAAACATAGAAATATGATGACAGAAAAAGACCACAGGGCCTATCTAGTCTGTCCTTCCATATCAACAACTACAACAATCCCCTTCTTTCCTTTAGAGATCCTCTGTGTTTGTCCCATGCTTTTTTGAATTCAGATAATGTCTTCTTCTCCAGGACCAAGCAGGAAGTCAGTCCTCACATATGGGTGACGTCGGCACCGACGGAGCCCTCGCGGAGCAATTTCCCCAGCTTTCAAAGAAAGCCTTTGGGAATTGCAGCGCGCATGCGCGGTCCCCTTCCCGCCCAAGGGTGCCATCTTGCTCAGTCTTCTTTTTTCCGCGGAGCCCTACAGACGCTGTTTGTGATCACTGCTGAAAAAGTTGATTTTCTCTCTTATTTTTTATTCTTTTTCGGTTCGACGCCGGATCCTTTTTCCCGCCCGGACCCGCTACGCCGGTATCGGGTCCGTTTCTTTATTTTTCGTTTTTTTGTCCTTCGTGACAAGTGTTCGCGCCATTTTTTTCCTTTTCACTGGCAGCCCTGTCTTTTGACCTCGCAGGGGCCCTTTTTCCCTCGATGGCTGCCAGCGGGTTTAAGAAGTGTGATCGCTGTAAGAAACTCATGTCTCTTACCGACACACACGACTGCTGCCTCCGCTGCCTCGGACCCGATCATGACCCGATGATCTGTGGTCCGTGTGGCAAGATGTCCTCAAAAGCGTTGAGGAGTCGGCAGCATCAACGAGAACGAATCTTCTCTGACTCCGCGTCCGGCCGGGCCCGGACCTCGTCAGAGGCTTCGACGTCCTGGGACTCCGGTCCTGAGCATCGTCGGAGTTCCTCTGAGCGGGGATCTCCTACCCGGGAACATCATCGGAAGAAAAAACACGCGAGGGAGGGGTCGGTGGACGCTCCTGGTTCCTCGAGGGCCAGGTCGCATAGCCCCGATAGCCGTCCCGGGTCCTCGGAGTCGGAGAGGCCTTCGAAACATCCTCGTCTCGAAATGGAGTCGCCTGGACACGTGAGTACTGTGGTCCTCGTGGACTCGCCTCTGAAGGAGCTGAGTCAGGGACTGCTGGGTCTCCTGAGCTTGGACTCAGGTTGACGGCCTTGGAGAGCAGTTTGGCTGCCTTCATGGACCAGCAGCGGGCATTGAACGCTGGCCTTGCCAATGCGTCTGCCCCGGCCACCGGGACGTCGACGTCCAAGTCGACCCCGGAGACCGAGCCAATCCTCGAGTCCATCCGAGCTCGAGTCGATCCTCGGTCGCGGTCTCCCTCGGCCTCCCGTTCGGGACCGAGGTCGTCGACACCGACACCTTCGGCGTCGGGGCGGAGGACATCGGTGCCCGCCCGACCGGAGCCACTCGAATCCTCCTCCGAGGAGTCCGACTGGGAATCGGAGGACGAAGAGTCCCCGGGTAGTTTTCGGACTCGGTGTGTCCCATCGGACTCGCCCGAGTCCGAACCGCGGAAACAGTCCCCCCCGGAGGACACCCGGTTCTCGGACTTCGTGCGGGATATGGCCAAGGCCTTGGCATTCCCCGCGGATCCCGAGGAGGAGCCTCGAGCCGAGGAGCTCGATGCCCTCCAGTACGATTCTCCCCCGAAGGAGGCCTTTACTGTACCGGTTCCTCCGATGCTGGAACGACTTCTCTTCCGCATGTGGGAGAACCCGGCGCCGGTGTTAAGCAAGCGGGTCGTTTCCATTTATCGAGTCCGCAAGAGCCCGGGTTCCAAAAGGCACAACTACCGCACCATTCCATGATGGTGGAATCGGCCATGCATAGACTCAAGAGTCAGAAGATGCACTCCTCGGTGCCTCCCGCCTGGGAGGCCCGGAGCCTGGATGCCCTCGGTAGAAAGTGTTTCCAGGGCTCTATGCTTGCTTGTCGAGTCCAGACCTACCAGCTCTATATGGGCATGTATCTCCGAGATCTGGCAAAGGAAATTGCCGGGTTCTATGCTGGTCTCTCCGAGGAACCTTTGCAGAGGTTCCAAGCCTTGTCCACTGGGATTCGAGAGTGCTCGAAGTTTATCTCTCGAGCAGCCTACGATGGCTTCGAAGCATCGGCTCGAGTAGCTGCAGCCGGCATCGGTGCCCGCCGACAGGCTTGGCTTCAGTCATCCGACCTCGAGCCATGGGTCCAGGACAAGTTGGTCGATGTCCCCTGCAGAGGTGAAAACCTCTTTGGCAAACCCATGGCTGAAAAGGCTGCACAAATCGAGACCGAGACTCTGACCAGAACTAGGCTGTCCAGAAAAACTTCTGCCCCTTCTCAGAAGAAGAAGGGCTCGGGGTAAAATGCCCTTTTACCCGAGGAAGGCGGCTGCCTATAAATACTACCCTCAGTATCAGGCCTCAGCAGCTCCCCAAAAGGGTCAGCAGGCCAAGGGACGGGGTAATGGGTCCCGTAGGCAGCAGGCCCCCAAGCCCACTACGCCGGCCCCTGCTCAGCAGGGTGGGGGTTTTTGACTCCATCAGCATAGCCTCTTCCCCTCAGCTGGTTTCTCTCAGCACAGGAGGCCGGCTGGTCCACTTTGCCCACAGGTGGTCAGCCATCACATCAGATAGAAACATAGAAACATAGAAACATGATGACAGAAAAAGACCACAAGGCCCATCTAGTCTGTCCTTCCATAACAACAACTACAACAGTCCACTTTTTACCTTTAGAGATCCTCTGTGTTGGTCCCATGCTTTTTTGAATTCAGTTACTGTCCTCATCTCTACCACCTCCACTGGGAGACTATTCCACGGATCCACTACTCTTTCCGTAAAGAAATATTTCCGCATATCACTCCTGAATCTATCTCCCTTCACCCTCATCCCATGTCCCCTCGTCGCAGAACTTGCTTTCAATTGAAAGAGGCTCTCTCCCTGAACATTTATGCCACGGAGGTATTTAAACATCTCAATCATATCACCTCTATCCCGCCTTTCCTCTAAGGTGTACATATTAAGATCCTTAAGTCTGTCCTCATATGCTTTATAATGAAGACTACTAATCATCTTAGTAGCAACCCTCTGCACCGACTCCATCCTGTTCACATCCTTTTGAAGGTGCGGTCTCCAGAATTGCACACCATACTCCAAATGAGGTCGCACCAAAGACTTATACAGAGGCATTATCACCTCCTTTTTTCTGCTAGCCATTCCTCTCCGTATGCACCCAAGCATCCTTCTAGCTTTTGCCGTCGCCTTTTCTATCTGTTTAGCTACTTTAAGATCATCGGACACAACTACGCCTAGGTCCCGCTCTTCTTTAGTGGACAAAAGTACTTCACCTCCTATGCTGTATTGCTCCCTTGGATTGCTGCAGCCCAAATGCATGACCTTACATTTTTTAACATTAAATCCCAGCTGCCAAATTCTAGACCATTCTTCAAGCTTAGCTAGATCCCTCCTCATGTTATCTACACCTTCCTGGGTGTCTACTTTATTGCAGATTTTGGTATCATCCGCAAAGAGGCAAACCTTACCCGACAGCCCTTCCGCTATATCACTAACAAAGATGTTAAAAAGAATCGGACCAAGGACAGATCCCTGGGGCACACCACTGGTAACATCCTTCTCCTCAGAGTGAGCTCCATTTACTTGTACTCTTTGTCGCCTCCCACCCAACCAATTTCTAACCCAAGCAGTAACTTTAGGGTCCATCCCTAGGGTGCTCAGTTTGTTTATAAGTCGCCTGTGAGGAACAGTGTCAAAGGCTTTACTGAAATCTAAATACACCACATCTAGAGCTCTCCCTCGGTCCAACTCCCTGGTCACCCAGTCAAAGAAATCAATCAGATTTGTCTGACAAGACCTGCCTCTGGTGAATCCATGCTGCCTCGGATCCTGTAATCCGCTGGACTCCAGAAACCTCACTATTTTCTCTTTCAACAGCGTTTCCATTAATTTACTCACCACCGAAGTTAAACTAACCGGCCTGTAGTTTTCAACCACATCCTTACTTCCGCTTTTGTGTAAAGGCACCACATGAGCCTCTCTCCAGTCCTTTGGCACCACTCCCGACTCCAACGAGGCATTGAAAAGGTCAGTCAGTGGAGTTGCTAGAACGTCCCCAAGTTCCCTCAGTATTCTAGGGTGTATCCCATCCGGTCCCATCGCTTTGTCTACTTTAAGTTGAGCTAGTTTCTCAAGAACACAGTCTTCTGAAAATTGTTCAAGATGTCCCTCGCTTCTGTTCTTATTTGTGGGTGTTTTCTGAGGTCCTGCTCCTGGTTCTTCATCTGTGAACACAGAACAAAAATATTTGTTAAGCAATTCCGCTTTATCCTTATCAGCTTCTACATATTCCCCCCCTGTACCCTTGAGTCTGACAATACCACTTTTGCCCTTCCTCTTCTCACTAATATATCTGAAAAATGTCTTATCTCCCCATTTTATTGCATTGGCTATTTCCTCCTCCTTTTGAATCTTTGCCTTCTTGACTACTTTGCTAGCTTCTCTAAGTTGTTCCAAATACAGATGCCTGTCTTCCTTTCTCTGTGATTTCTTGTATTTCATGAAGGCCTCCCTCTTTTTCTTCACTTTTTCAGCTACTTCCTTCGAAAACCATAGCGGTCTCCTGTTCCTTTTGCCTTTATTTACCATTTTAACAAAAAGGTTGGTTGCCTTTAAAATACCCCCTTTCAGTTTTGCCCACTGTTGTTCTACATCCCCCAGCTGTTCCCATCCCACTAACGACTCCCTGAGGTATTGGCCCATCTTCGCAAAGTTAGTCTTCCTAAAGTCTAAGATCTTCACCTTGGAATGGATTCTAACAGCCCTAGTCCTAATACTGAACCACACCATCTGGTGATCACTGGATGCAAAATGATCTCCCACTACAACATCAGAAACACTTTCACCATTGGTAAGCACCAAGTCCAGTATGGCCCCTTCACGTGTGGGGTCTGTTACCAATTGCCTGAATAGTTCTCCCTGTAGAGAATCCAGGATCTCCTTACTCCTAGATGATACTGCAGCAGGATAGTGCCAATCAACATCTGGCATATTGAAATCTCCTAGCAGTAGCACTTCCCCTTTCCTAGCAATGCTGCGTATGTCTTCAATTAACTCTCTGTCCACCTCTTCCTCTTGTGAGGGAGGTCTGTATATCACACCAATGCAAATAGATTTCTCTTTCCCTCTTTCTAGTTTAACCC
Source organism: Ichthyophis bannanicus (assembly GCA_033557465.1). Lineage (NCBI taxonomy): Eukaryota > Metazoa > Chordata > Amphibia > Gymnophiona > Ichthyophiidae > Ichthyophis > Ichthyophis bannanicus. The sequence goes on from CM066036.1 coordinate 329,614,834, forward strand.
ACAATGCCTCCTCTCTCCCTTTTAAGCTCTGTAATTCCAAAGCTTTAATAGTAGTTTTTACATATAGTGCTACTCCTCCTCCCCTTCTTCCTACCCTGTCTTTTCTGAATAAAGTATAGCCAGGTATAGTTACATCCCAGTCATGGTTTTCTGTGAACCATGTTTCTGTAACTGCCACTAAATCTAAGTCAGCCACTCCCACCAAAGCTTCAACTTCAGAGATCTTATTTCCCATGCTACGGGCATTAATACACACTGCTTTCCATATGTTACCCCTGTTACCCATTTCCATAAAGGTATTTAATGTATCACTTACCTGGGGGCTTTCACTTACCTGGGGGCTTTCTTCACCCATCCCCAACGAATCTAGTTTAAAGCCCTCTTCAGTAGATTAGCCAGTCTACTACCAAAGATGTGTTGACCTTTCTTGGACAGATGGATGCCAGATACCTGGGTACTTCATATAGTTCAGAAAGGCTATCTTCTACACTTTCACCAGGTACCTCCCTCCTACTTTCCAGGGGAGCCTCCAAGACTCCTTCTGCACAGGGACTTACTCCTTCAGGAGTTGGCAAGTCTTCTTCAGGAACAGGCTGTGGAACCGGTGCCCCACCACATGAGAGATCACGGCTTTTATTCCAGGTACTTTCTGATACCAAAAAGAACAGGAGGCCTCAGACCCATCCTGGACTTGCGAAACCTCAACAAGTTCCTGGCAAGGGAAAAGTTCAAGATGCTTACCCTTGGAATCCTACTGCCCTACCTCCAGCAGGGAGACTGGCTATGCTCCTTAGATCTAAAGGATGCCTATACTCACATCCTTATTCATCCAGACCACAGAAAATATCTCAGATTTGTTGTGGGAGGAAATCATTACCAGTACAGGGTCCTGCCCTTTGGCCTATCCTCCGCCCCCAGGGTTTTCACCAAATGCCTGGCAGTGGTGGCGGCCTATCTCAGACTTCAAGGCCTTTTTGTGTTTCCATACCTGGACGACTGGCTCATCCGGGCCCAGTCTTCCCAAGAGGCCACTCAAGCCACTCATCGCACTGTGTCTCTGCTCCAGCACTTGGGCTTTGTCATAAACTTCGCAAAGTCCACTTTGCTCCCCTCTCAAGATCTCGAATTCATCGGCGCAAGGTTAAGCACACTTCAGGCGCGGGCCTTCCTGCCTCTGGACAGGGCCCACAGGCTCATGAATCTCGCCAGCCTCTTTCGCAGCAATTCCCTGGTCTCTGCCAGGCAATTTCTGAGACTGCTCGGCCATATGGCTTCCACGGTCCATGTGACCCCCAATGCCCGCCTGAACATGCGACCTGCCCAGTGGTGCCTTCGCACGCAATGGCATCAGGCCACGGGGAGCCTGACGGACTCAGTACAAGTCTCGGACCTGCTGGTCTCTTCTCTGCGGTGGTGGCTTCATCTGCCAAACCTAGTACTGGGAGTGGATTTTCAATCTCCTCCTTCTTCTCAGGTACTAACAACCGATGCTTCTCTCCTTGGATGGGGAGCACATTGCCAAGGGACATGTACTCAAGGCCTCTGGACTCCTTGGGAGTCTGCGCAGTAGATAAACTTCCTGGAGCTCAGAGCCATCCGCCTAGCTCTGAGAGCCTTCTCCCACCTCACTTCTCACCAGACTGTACTGGTCCAGACGGACAATCAAGTAGCAATGTTCTATGTGAACAAACAAGGAGGCACAGGCTCCTTCCTTCTCTGTCAGGAGGCACGACGACTGTGCTCTTGGGCAGTCGACCACGGCATACTCCTCAAAGCGGTCTATCTCCCAGTTCAGGAAAATTACCTGGCAGACAAACTAAGCAGGATCCTCCAACCACACGAGTGGAGATTGGATCCATTAGTGGTTCAGCAGATCTTTCTCAAGTGGAGACTCCCCACCATGGATCTGTTTGCCAGTCCTCTGAACCGGCAACTACCCAGATTCTGCTCTCGACAACCGCATCCTCTCAGAGTAGCGCCGGATGCTTTTCTGATTCCATGGTCCACAGGCCTCTTGTATGCCTTTCCTCCCATGCCGCTGGTGTCTCGAACGCTCTTCAAAGTTCTTTGAGACAAAGCCTCGCTGATCCTAGTGGCTCCCCGGTGGCCGAGGCAACCTTGGTTCCCGCTTCTAATGCAGCTGGCGGTGGACACTCCTCTTCCTCTGGGGTTTCAACCCGATCTCCTGACAGAGGACCACGGGTCTCTCCTATACCCCAACCTCCGGTCCCTTCATCTGATGGCCTGGCTGCTGAAAGGGTAGTCCTTGCTCCCCTCCTGCTGCCTCGGGAGGTGGAAGAGGTCGTCTTGGCCTCCAGGCAGCCCTCCACCCGGAAGTCCTACGCTCTTAAGTGGCGTCGCTTCTCCGTGTGGTGTGCTCAGCAGTCTGAGAATCCCTTCTCCTGCTTGGTGGCAGTGGTCTTGCAATATTTGCTTTACCTCTCCAATCTGGGCCTTAAGTCCAACTCTGTCAGAGTCCACCTCAGTGCTCTCTCTGCACATCACGCACCGGTAGATGGCAGGCCTCTTTCCAACCACCCTTTGGTGGCTCGTTTTCTCCGAGGCCTCCTTCTGCTTAAGCCTCCTTTGCGTCCACCAGCCCCTGAATGGGATCTGAATGTGGTCTTACAGCGGATTACCTGTCCGCCCTTTGAACCTATGGCTACCTGCCCTCTTCGTTTTCTTTCTTGGAAAACCTTGTTCTTGGTAGCCCTTACCTTTGCTAGGCGTGTTAGTGAACTGCAGGCCCTAGTGTCTGATCCTCCTTACACTAGGTTCTACAGGAATAGGGTGGTCTTACGGACTCACCCTAAGTTTCTTCCAAAAGTGGTTTCTCCTTTTCATCTCAACCAGGAGGTGGTTCTTCTGACCTTCTTTCCCAGGCCGCACTCCAGCCGGGCTGAAATGGTCCTGCATACCCTGGACTGTAGGAGGGCCTTTTCCTTCTACCTTGACCGTACGCGGGAGCATAGGAGGGCTGTTCAGCTCTTCGTTTCTTTTGATCCCAATAACTTGGGGCTACCTGTTTCCAAGCATACTTTGTCCATTTGGGTAGCTGACTGTATCGCCTGGGCTTATGGGGCAGCCGGCCTCTCGTTGGAGGGTCGAGTCACGGCTCATCGTGTTAGGGCGAAGGCTGCGTCAGTGGCTCACCTCCGCTCTGTTCCGTTGGCAGACATCTGCCGGGCCGCTACTTGGTCTTCAAGCCAGACATTTGCGGCCCATTACTGCCTGGAAAGGGAGTCCCGCAGGAACAGTGCTTTCGGTCAGGCAGTCCTCCATAATCTCTTTGAGGTTTAGGCAACTCCTACCCTCCGGCCCTGGTGTTGGGCTACCGGTCGGGGGCGTTTTCAGAGAAGATTCCTTCCTTCTATGCTGCTGAGCTAGAGGGAGGTCATTTTTATGCTTGAGGTCTCCGGTAGCCTTAAGCTAGGGAGTCCCATATGTGAGGACTGACTTCCTGCTTGGTCCTGGAGAAAGAGTAGTTACTCACCTGTAACAGGTGTTCTCCAGGAGCAGCAGGAATCAGTCCTCACAACCCTCCCTCCTCCCCTTGGAGTTGCAGTCCTATCATTTCGTTTTTGCTAATTTTTTTGCTGTCTTTTAGCTATGTCATCAGACTGAGCAAGATGGCACCCTTGGGCGGGAAGGGGACCGCGCATGCGCGCTGCAATTCCCAAAGGCTTTCTCTGAAAGCTGGGGAAATTGCTCCGCGAGGGCTCCGTCGGCGCCGACATCTCCCATATGTGAGGACTGATTCCTGCTGCTCTTGGAGAACACCTGTTACAGGTGAGTAACTACTCTATCTCTACCACCTCCACGGGAGACTATTCCACAGATCCACCACTCTTTCCGTAAAGAAATATTTCCGCATATCATTCCTGAATCTATCCCCCTTCACCCTCATCCCATGTCACCTCGTAGCAGAACTTGCTTTCAATTGAAAGAGGCTCTCTCCCCCTGTACATTTATGCCACGGAGGTATTTAAACATCTCAGTCATATCACCCCTATCCCGCCTTTCCTCTAAGGTGTACATATTAAGATCCTTAAGTCTGTCCTCATATGCTTTATAAGGAAGACCACTAACCATTTTAGTAGCCACCCTCTGTACTGACTCCATCCTGTTTATATCCTTTTGAAGGTGCGGTCTCCAGAATTGCGCACTATACTCCAAATGAGGTCGCACCAAAGACTTTTCCAGAGGCACTATCACCTCTTTTTTTTCTGCTAGCCATTCCTCTCTGTATGCACCCAAGCATCCTTCTAGCTTTTGCCGTCGCCTTTTCTACCTGTTTAGCTACTTTAAGATCATAAGATACAACCACGCCTTGGTCCCGCTCTTCTTTAGTGGGTGTCTGCTCTATTGCAGATTTTGGAATCATCTGCAGAGGCAAACCTTACCTGACAGACCTTCTGCTATATCATTAACAAATATGTTAAAAAGAATCGGACCAAGGACAGATCCCTGGGGCACACCAGTGGTAACATCCTTCTCCTCAGAGTGAGCTCCATTTACCTATACACTTTGTCGCCTCCCACCCAACCAGTTTCTAGCCCAAGCAATAACTTTAGGGTCCATCCCTAGGGTGCTCAGTTTGTTTATAAGTCGCCTGTGAGGAACAGTGTCAAAGGCTTTACTGAAATCTAAATACACCACATCTAGGGCTCTCCCTCGGTCCAACTCCCTGGTCACCCAGTCAAAGAGATCAATCAGATTTGTCTGACAAAACCTGCCTCTGGTGAATCCATGCTGCCTCGGATCCTGTAATCCGCTGGACTCCAGAAACCTCACTATTTTCTCTTTCAGCAGCGTTTCCAATAATTATTCCAATAAATTTTTTTTCGAGAGCTGTTTTGGTTATTCCACGTCATCTTTGTTTTTTGGTGCGCTGAATCTGAAAATGACCTCCATTTTGTCATAGGACATAACGTTTCCTGACAATTTAGGTAACTATGTTAAATAAGGCAATACCTCAAAATAAATGGAAATAGACTTATAGAATTAAAGTTTTATTGCAATATTTTCATGAAAATCCTTTTTTGAACTGAAATGAGCTCACCTACACACACTAAACTTGATTCTTCTTCCTTGTGATGCTCCTCTTGTGCATTTACGCTTGTGAGTAGCATCTGGAATGTCTCTCTGAAGCATCCAACAGTAGTCTGCCATCATTGTAATGCTCCATTTTCCCTGGTATCTCCTTTCCATCTCTTTAATGTCTTGGTGGAATCGTTCACCTTGTTCCTCACTCACAGCTCCCAAATTTTCAGGAAAGTAGTCAAGGTGGGACTGGAGGAAATGCACTTTCAAACTCATCAGGCAACCTAAAGCTTGAAATGCTTTCAGCATTCTTCCGACGATCTTTTTGTAGTGAGGATCTTTGTTATTGCCTAAACATTTCTGTACGACTTCTTTAAATGCAATCCACCCTTCTTTTTGAGAATCCGTCATGGTATTGATAAACTCTTGATCAACTATAAGCCTTCTAATGTCTGGTTCGACGAACACACCTTCCTTCAATTTTGCCTCCGACAGGCCTGGAAACTTGGTGACCAAGTATTTGAAGCATTCTCCATCTTTTGGAAGTGATTTTACGAATTGCTTTATCAATCCCAATTTTATGTGGAGAGGTGGTAGAAGAACTTTATGGGAAGGTACCAAAGTTTCTCGGCGGACATTTTTTTCACCGACTGTTAGCACCCTCGGCTGCCAACTCTTCTTGGTCCAGTGATTTTGTCGGTCTCGACTGTCCCATAGACACAGAAAACAAGGATATTTGGTATACCCAGCTTGTTGCCCGAGCAGCATGCACAAGACCTTCAAGTCCCCACACACTTGCCAACCATGGTCTTCATATTTAAGTTTATGAAGAACCAATTCCAAGTTCTCGTAGGTTTCTTTCAAGTGTACGGAATGACCTACAGGTATGGAAGCGTAAAAACCGTTGTGGAGTAAAACTGCTTTGAGACTTCTTTTTGAAAAATCTATAAAAAGATGCCATTGCTCTGAATCATATTGGATTTTAAATTGACCCATCAGACCTTCGACATCGATGCAATAAACCAACTTGTCTTCCTGGGTGAAGTAAGGAACGAACGAACTTTTCACGATGTCTGAACCATGAAGATGACACTCCTGGCAACAATAAATTCCTGCTTTTCAGCCTTGATCCGAGTAACTCAGCGGCATCTTTGGGAAGATTCAAGTCTCTTACCAAATCATTCATCTCCTCCTGAGAAAACAATTTTGGTCTTGTATCATCTTCAAAGTCAGAACTTGATTCATCATCTGGTTCAGGTATGACTTCACCTTCATCGGAGCTAGGTATCTCTTACAAGGTAGCAGGGGGCTTGGGTACTGGTATATCTGTGCCATGGGAGATGGGACGAATTGCTGAGTGAAGATTGGAGTATGAAATGGAATGCTTCCATTTGGAATTAAACCCTTTCACATCGCATGAACAAAAGTAGCAGTCGTCACTATGGTTCTTTTGCTCTCGCCATACCATAGGAATCCCATAATGGAAAGATTTTTTCTTACCCTTGAACCAGTTTCGGAGGTCCTCAACACACCGTTTGCACACTTTATGAGGCGCCCAGACTTCATTTTGATCTCCAATTTTTAGTCCAAAGTATGCAAAGTATACTTTTTTCACAAAGTTTGTAATATTCTGCTGTTGCTTCAACACTGTATATTCACTACAGATGAAACAGAAACTGTCTGGCGAATTAATACACTTTTGCGGAGCCATAACATAACGGTTGAAGAATGACAAGCTAACACGAATTGCGATGAAAAAGTGTGAACAGCCTAGAACCAAGAACCTGATGATGATTCGTGCACAAGTGTGGCATGCAGGAGAGAGCAGCTCTGTGTCTGTACACGAGAAGTACAGTGCTGGCCACGCCCCCCTGCACTGACCGGAGCTGCTGCTATCTGCCCTGTGTCTCCCTCCCACTGGATTCTTCAGGAAAGATTAACCCCTTCTACCATTAGAAGCACGGACTTAAAACTTGCTTAGCTTATGTATATATTGCTGACCATCAGATTTACAGTGCTATATTTTTTTTACATAACTCGGACAACCCCTTTAAGGATTTTTTGGCATTTTATATCTTAAATGCACTTATGTGAATTAATAGTAATTTGAATTAATTAATAGTAATTTGAAAAAATTTGATAAATTTGAAGACAATTTTGCATGTTGTGGAGGAGTGGCCTAGTGGTTGGGGCGAGGTACTTCAGGCCGGAAGGTCGGGGGTTCAAATCCCACTAGAGGACAGCAACCTTGGGCCGGAAGGACTGCGGTTTCTAGTCCCACAGGTGCTCCTTGTGGTCTTGGGCAAGCCACTTAACCCTCCATAGCCCATGTTCCCTGTAAAATAGTTATCTCCTAGTTATAATGCCCTGTTCAATGTAATTTCAGTTTGTTCAATGTAAACCGCACTGATGCAGAATAGCGCGGTATATAAGAGAATGTAAAATAAATAAATCATGACGTCTAGGAGTTTTTTCAATATTTTTTTTGTTTTCAGCACAACAAAAATACATGGAAATTAGATGAAAATAATCAAACAGCTTTTTAGTCGCAGACCTGTGTAATTTACTCACCACCGAAGTTAAACTAACCGGCCTGTAGTTTTCAACCACATCCTTGCTTCTGCTTTTGTGTAAAGGCACCACATGAACCTCTCTCCAGTCCTTTGGCACCACTCCTGACTCCAACAAGGCATTGAAAAGGTCAGTTAATGGAGCTGCTAGAACGTCCCCAAGTTCCCTCAGTATTCTAGGGTGTATCCCATCCGGTCCCGTCGCTTTGTCTACTTTAAGTTGAACTAGTTTCTCACAAACAGTCTTCTGAAAATTGTTCAAGATGTCCCTTGCTTCTGTTCCTGTTTGGGGGTGTTTTCAGAGGTCCTGCTCCTGGTTCTTCATCTGTGAACACAGAAAAGAAATATTTGTTAAGCAATTCCACTTTATCCTTATCAGCTTCTACATATTCCCCCCCTGCACCCTTGAGTCTAACAATACCACTTTTGCCCTTCCTCTTCTCACCAACATATCTGAAAAATGTCTTATCCCCCCATTTTATTGCATTGGCTATTTCCTCCTCTTTTTGAATCTTTGCTTTCCTGACTACTTTACTAGCTTCTCTAAGTTTTTCCAAATATTGATGCTTGTCTTCCTCTCTCTGTGATCTCTTGTATTTCGTGAAGGCCTCCCTCTTTTTCTTCACCTTTTCAGCTACTTCTTTCAAAAGCCATAGCGGTCTCCTTTTTCTTTTACCTTTATTTACCATTTTAACAAAAAGGTTGGTTGCCCTTAAAATATCCCCTTTCAGTTTTGCCCACTGTTTTTCTACATCCCCCAGCTGGTCCCATCCCGTTAACAACTCCCTGAGGTATTGGCCCATCTAGTCTTCCTAAAGTCTAAGACCCTTACCTTGGAATGGATTCTAACAGCCCTAGTCCTAATACTGAACCACACCATCTGGTGATCACTGGATGCAAAATTTTCTCCCACTATAACATCAGAAACACTGTCACCATTGGTAAGCACCAAGTCCAGTATGGCCCCTTCATATGTTGGGTCTGTTACCAATTGCCTGAATAGTTATCCCTGTAGAGAATCCTGGATCTCTTTACTTCTAGATGATACTGCAGCAGGAATGTGCCAATCAACATCTGGCATATTGAAATCCCCTCTCAGTAGCACTTCCCCTTTCCTAGCAATGCTGCGTGTCTTCCTCTTGTGAGGGAGGTCTGTATATCACGCCAATGCAAATGGAGTTCTTTTTCCCCTCTTTCTAGTTTAACCCACAATGCCTCCTCTCTCCCTTTTAAGCTCTGTAATTCCAAAGCTTTAATAGTATTTTTTACATATAGTGTCACTCCTCCTCGCCTTCTTCCTACCCTGTCCTTTCTGAATAAAGTATAGCCAGATATAGTTACATCCCAGTCATGTTTTTCTGTGAACTATGTTACTGTAACTGCCACTAAATCCAAGTCAGCCACTCCCACCAAAGCTTCAACATCAGGGATCTTATTTCCCATGCTACGGGCATTTATACACACTGCTTTCCATATGTTACCCCTGTTACCCATTTCCATAAAGGTATTTAATGTATCACTTACCTGGGGGCTTTCTTCACCCATCCCCATCAAATCTAGTTTAAAGCCCTCTTCAGTAGATTAGCCAGTCTACTACTGAAGGCGCGTCGGCCTTTCTTGGACAGATGGATGCCATCTCTGCTCTGCAACCCTTGGAACAGCATCCCATGGTCAAGGAAACCAAAACGCTCTCGATGACACCATCCACGCAGCCATGCATTCATCTCCAGGATGCGAGCCTCTCTGCCTTGGCCTTTAACCTCAAAAGGGAGGATTGAAGAGAATACTACCTGTGCACCTAACTGCTTCACCCTCTGTCCCAGTGCCATGAAGTCACTTTTGATATGTTCAGAGGGATACCTGGCAGTATCATTTGTTCCGACATGTATTAGCAACATTGGGTAATAGTCAGTGTGCTTGATGAGTCTCGGCAAACTCTCTGTAACATCTTGGATTTTGGCACCAGGCAGACAGCATACCTCTCTGGACATCAAGTCTGGTCGACAGATGGACGCCTCAGTATCCCTCAGAAGATAGTCACCAACCACCACTAACCTTCGCTTCCTTGTTGTCACTGATTCTGCAACTTTGGGGTACTTGAGCTCTGTTTCTTCTCTTTCCAGGGCTGCTTTCACCACTTGTACTTCCAGGGCTGCATAATGGTTCTTCAATTCAAGGGCTGGAGAAGTTGCGTTGGTGATTCTCCAGGAACAAGCAGGAATTCAGTCCTCACATATGGATGACGTCTGCGTCGATGGAACCCTCGTGCGGAGCAATCCCCAGCTTTCAAAGAAAGCCTTTGGGATTGCATCACGCATGCACGGTCCCCTTCCCACCCAAGGGTGCCATCTTGCTCAGTCTCCCTTTTTCCGCATAGCCCAACGGCCATGGTTCTAATTCCCTCACAGAAAAAGTGTCAAATCTCCTGAAGATTCTTTTCTTCGGCCTGGTTCGATGCCGATTTCCCCTTCCCGCCTCGGTTCAGTACACCAGTATCGAGTCCGGTCAGTATTTTTCGGTTTTTGTCCTTATTGACTAGCGTTCGCGCCTTTTTTCTTTTTCACTGGCAGCCCGGTCATTTGTCTTCGCAGGGGCCCTTTTTCCCCCCCATTGCTGCCAGCGGGTTTAAGAAGTGTGATCGGTGTAAAAAGTTAATGTCCCTCACCGACACACATAACTGCTGTTTCCGCTGCCTCGGGGCCGACCATGACCCGATGGCCTGTGGGCCGTGCGGCAAGATGTCTTCTAAGGCACTCAGAAGTAGGCAGCAGCAGCGTGAAAGGATTTTCTCCGAGTCCACATCCACCCGGGTCCGGACCTCGTCAGAAGCCTCGAAGTCTCAGGAGCTGTCTGATTCTGAGCATCATCGGGGGTCTTCTGAACAGGGGTCTCCCTCGAGGGAACACCGGAGGAAGCAGAAGCTCGTGAGGGTGGTGTCGTTGGATGCCTCTGATAAGCCTGGGTTCTCGCGGGCCAGGTCGCAGAGTCCCAACCACCGTCCTCGGAGTCGGAGCGGCTTGCAAAGGTACCTCGCACGGAGCCGGAGACGCCGAGGAAGGTAACTGCTGTTCTCCTCGTTGATTCTCCTCCGGGAGAACCGGCATCGGGACCCGAGCTGAAGGCTGCGGAGCCTTCTGAGTTCGGTCTCAGAATGGCGGCCTTGGAGCACAGCATGTCTGCTTTCATGGAGCAGCAGCGAGCGCTGATGGCCGGTCTCACCGGTCCATCCGCCCCGACCACCGGGACCTCGACATCCAAGTCGACCACGGAGGCCGAGCCGATCTTCGAGACTCTTCGGACTCGGGTCGATCCTCGGCCGAAGTCTCCCTCAACCTCCCATTCGGAACCGTCATTGACGCCGGTGCCATCGGGGGGGGGGTGTGGGGGGTCAAGACCAAAGCCCTCACGGCCAGAGCCCATCAATTCCTCCTCGGAGGACTCGGCATGGGAAACTGAGGATGAAGAGTCCTTGGACACCCACTGGACCCAGTGTGTCCCATCAGACTTGACGGGGTCCGAGCCTCGGAGAAGGTCCCCCCGGAGGATACCCGGTTCTCAGAGTTCGTCAGGGGCTGGGAGGGAGTGCCTTTTCAGCCTCCAGCGTACTCGAGTCCTGATGACAGATGCATCCCTGCTGGGCTGGGGAGCCCATTGCCAAGACTCATGCACTCAAGTGTTGTGGTCTCCTCAAGAGAGGACACAACAAATCAACCTCTTAGAGCTACGAGCGATACGCCTAGCTCTTCAAGCCTTCTCCCATGTTCTCTCACATCAGTCTGTCTTGGTGCAGACAGACAATCAAGTGGCTGTGTTCTTCGTGAACAAGCAGAGAGGGGCAGGGTCCTGTGCCAGGAGACACTGGACCTCTGCTCCTTTGCCATCAAACAGGGAATGTCTCTCAAGGCGGTTTACGTGTCAGGTCAAGAGAACGGCTTAGCAGACAAACTAAGTAGAATTCTTCAACCTCACGAATGGCAACTGAATCCGGAAGTGGCCCAGCAGATCTTCCTCTACTGGGGACATCCATCCATAGATCTCTTCTCCAGCCCGCAGAATCATCAGTTGCCCAACCTTTGCTCCAGACAGCCACATCCCCAAAGGATGGCTGCAGATGCTTTTCTGATCTCCTGGTCTGTGGGCCTCCTGTATGCGTTTCCTCCCACACCTCTGGTGGCCTGAACTCTGTTCAAAATCCTGCAGGACAAGGCCTCGGTCATCCTGGTAGCCCCCAGATGCCCAAGACAACCTTAGTTCCCGCTTCTCCTCCAGCTGGCAGTGGAGACCCCACTCCCTCTGGGGACGAGGCCTGACCTCCTGTCCCAGGAGCAGGGCTCTATCTTACATCCCAACCTCAGCTCTCTCAACCTGATGGCATGGCTGCTGAAAGGGTAGTGCTGGCTCCTCTCCTCCTACCTAAGAATGTAGAAGTGTTACTGGCCTCAAGGAGGCAATCCACTAGGAAAACCTATGCCTTCAAGTGGCAGAGGTTTGAGGTGTGGTGTAACCAACACAATGAAAACCCTTTCTCTTGCCTTGTACCAGTGGTGTTGTAGTACCTGCTTCACCTCTCTGACATAGGCGTCAAGTCTAACTCTGTCAGGGCCCACCTGAGTGCTCTCTCAGCACATCACTCACCAGTGGAAGGACAACCTCTTTCGATTCACCCCTTGGTGTCCAGATTCTTCAGAGGTCTACTTCTACTAAAACCCCCGGTTCGTCCTCCGGCGAACAAGTGGGATCTGAATGTGGTCTTGCAACAACTTACTCGCCCACCTTTTGAGCCGATCGATGTCCGCTTGCCATCTGTGCTTCCCCTCCTGTAAGGTACTCTTCCTTGTGGCACTCACATCGGCCAGGCGAGTGAGTGAGCTACAAGCTCTGGTTTCAGAAAGACCATACACATGGCTTTATAGGAACAGGGTGGTCCTACGCACCCACCCCAATTTTCTCCCGAAAGTTGTCTCTCCATTTCACCTCATCCAAGAGGTAGGTCTTCTGACATTCTTTCCCAGACCGCATACTAGCCAGGCAGAGGCGGTTCTGCATACCCTTGATTGTAAGAGGGCATTAGCCTTCTACTTGGAGCGTTCATGGGGGCATCGAAGGGCTCCTCAGCTCTTAATCTCTTTTGACCCCAATAAGCTGGGGCCACCTGTCTCCAAGCACATGTTGTCCACCTGGGTGGCAGACTGCATTGCCTGGGCGTACAGGGCGGCTGACCTCCCATTGCAGGGTCGAGTCACGGCCCACCGTGTCAGGGCTAAAGCCACATCCGTGGCTCACTTCTGCTCTGTTCTGCTGGCAGACATCTGCTGGGCCGCCACCTGGTCTTCAAGCCAGACATTTGCAGCCCATTACTGCTTGGACGGGGAATCCCAACAAGACAGTGCTTTTGGCCAGGCAGTACTCCGCAACTTATTTGAGGTTTAGGCAACTCCTACCCCTCCGGCCCTCTGGTGTCAGGCTACAGGGGGTGTTGTGTCTCCGCTGGATTCCTATCACAGCTGCTGCGGCTCTTCTAGAGAGAGACATTTTTCAGCTATGGGTTCTCAGTAGCCTATAGCTAGGGAGTCTCATATATGAGGACTGACTTCTTACTTGTTCCTGGAGAAAGCGTAGTTACTCACCTGTAACAGATGTTCTCCAGGGACAGCAGGAATCAGTCCTCACGACCCTCCCTCTTCCCCTGGAGTTGCAGTCCTACTATTGATTTTGTTCTTTTTGCCGTCTTTTCAGCTATGTCATTTGACTAGGTAAGATGGCACCCTTGGGCGGGAAGGGGACTGTGCATGCGTGATGCAATCCCAAAGGCTTTCTTTGAAAGATGGGGAATTGCTCTGCATGAGGGCTCCGTCGGCACCGACGTCACCCATATGTGAGGACTGATTCCTGCTGTCCCCTGGAGAGCACCTGATCTCCAGAAACAAGCAGGAATGCAGTCTTCACATATGGGTGTCGTCGGTACCGACGGAGCCTGCGCGAGAACGCTCCCCAGCGTCCAATTAGAAAGCCTTTGGGAGCACCCCACAACGCCTACGTGCTGCCTTCCCGCCTTTCCCATCTGTCTCTCTCCAGTAGTTCGTTTTCCGCAGAACCGGCAGGTCACACTTCCTGTCACCGCAGAAAATATCCCATTTATTCTTTTTTGTGGTCGCGTCTGCCTTCGACGGTACACCGGTACCGCCGGTTCTTTCTTTTCCTAAAAAAAGAAAACCTTTTCCAGTTTTTTTTTCTCCTCTGGTGCCACGCACTATTTTGGGCACTAGGCCCAACTTTTCTCTACAATGGAAAAACCCGCTTCGGGTTTTAAAAAGTGTTCCAAGTGTGGCGGTACCATCTCCGTCACAGACACCCATGAGTAGTGCCTCAAATATTTAGGTCCTGACCACTCTACCTCCGAGTGTGTTGCCTGTGGGATGATGTCGAAGAGGGGTTGGCAAAACCGAGCTGCTAAACTTAGCACCCTTTTTCCCTCTGATGCAGCATCTGTGGCATCAACATCTTCCAGGGCTTCGTCTTTCTCCCATGGATCTCAGGTAACTAAACATAAGTCTAGCCGGTCCTCAAAGGGTAGATCTCCTTCTAAGTATCGAGATGCTTCTGGCATTGCCCTTGAGGGACTCACACCGGCAAAATTGCCCCGGTGGGAGGCTTCGGATTCCAAAGCATCATCGGGGCTCCAGGATGTTTTCAAGGCCCCAACCTCGGCAGAACTACTGGTGCCATGCTCTGGGGTACCGTCCGCTTTGTCCGGTACGGATATCCAGGCATCGGCGGCGTCGATAGACCAGAGATTCTTGGCTATTGAATGCAGTCTGGCGGCTCGTCTCTCGGCATCGATGCCCCCGAAACCACGTCAGACAATTCAACCGGTACCGGTACCTATATCGGTACCGGGGCCAATTGCATCAACGTTGGTAGGTGGACTACTGGTACTGAAGCATGCTGTGCCCTCCAGTACTGACAAGTCTGTACCGGACCCTGTCGATACCGACTTTGATCGGTACCAGTATCGTGCACTGCACGATTACCCGGCCAGGAGATACTTTGAATCCTCCAACGAGTCTGAAGACTCTTGACAGCTCTGTCAATACCAGAGTATTTCTTCCTGAGGATTCTTCCTCTCCTAAACGTAGGATGTCTCCTCCAGAGGATATATCCTTCCAGGATTTTATCCGGGATGTGGCTCGAGGTCTTTCCATCACAGCGGCTCCTGAAACAGAGCATAGGGAGAAGGAATTGGAGATTTTACAGTATCCTAAAGCTCCCAAAGAGGCAGCTACTTTGCCTATTCATGAGATCTTGCATGATCTCATGCTAAGGATGTGGGAAACACTTCTCACCACTTCTCCTCATTCTCGTAGGCTCAGTACCATGTATCGAGTTCCTCCCTTTCCTGGATTTCAAAAAACTCAGCTGCCCCACCGTTCCATGGTGGTGGAATCAGCTATGAGAAGGATCAAGAGTGCAAAAAGACAAGCATCTAATCCTCCAGGATGTGAAAGTAGAACTCTTGATGCCTTTGGGCGTCGAACCTTCCAGGCCCCTCTGCTTTCTGCCAGGATTAGTAACTACATTTTATATATGGGAATGTTCCTTAAGGAAGTTAGAAACATAGAAACATGATGACAGAAAAAGACCACATGGCCTATCTAGTCTGTCCTTCCATATCAACAACTACAACAGTCCACTTTTTACCTTTAGAGATCCTCTGTGTTGGTCCCATGCTTTTTTGAATTCAGTTACTGTCCTCGTCTCTACCACCTCCACTGGGAGACTATTCCACGGATCCACTACTCTTTCCGTAAGAAGTAATTAGATCTTACCTGCTAATTAGTGTTCCTGAAGGAACGACAGTCCAGTCCCTTCACTTCTGGGTTGCGTAACCCTTCCAGCAGCTTGGAGGCTGAGCCCAACCTTTTTGGGGGTGGAGCGGTATAAATACCACTGATGCCACCCACCAACTCCAGTAATCGAATGAAAAAGCAGAATAAACGAACCTCTGTAACCAAATTATAACCCAAACTTAACCCCGAAGGGGAAACAACCATTAAACTCCCTTTTTTTTTTTTTTTCGGAATAGGTAACAAAAAAGGGGGGGGAGGGAGAGGAGGGGGAAGGCGCCGTAGAAGGATTGCCCGATACTGCTCGCGCCTGCCTTCACCTGGCCTCCCTCACCTTGATCTGCTTCCCAGCTCGATACGCCGCTTCGCCCTTTAGGCCTTCAGGTCCGGCATATCCGGGTGGGATCAGGGACTGGACTGTCGTTCCTTCAGGAACACTAATTAGCAGGTAAGATCTAATTACTTCTTCCTTATCGTCACTCCAGTCCAGTCCCTTCACTTCTGGGATGTACCAGAGCAGTTCAACCCTGGGTGGGCTCCGGCAGGCCGGACTGAAGAACCGCTTGGCCAAACCGAGCATCCGCTGGACTCTGTACGTCTAGCCTTTAGTGCTTGGTGAAGGTATGCAGCGAGGACCAAGTTGCCGCCCTGCAAATATCCAAGGGGGGAACGAGACCGAACTCCGCCCATGAAGTAGCCTGAGCTCGGGTGGAATGTGCCCGCAGCCCCACCGGGACCTGCTTTCCTTTCAGGATGTAGGCGGAGGCAATCGCTTCCCTAATCCATCTGGAGATGGAAGCCTTGGCCGCCGCTTCCCCTCTGTGAGGACCTCCGAACTGGACAAATAGCCGGTCTGATTTCCTAAACGAAGCTGTTCGGGAGAGATACCGCTTCAAGGCCCTCTGGACGTCCAGCAGCCGAAACCTGCTGTCCTTATCTCCCGGACCCCCGGATGGGAAGGCTGGGAGCGTGACTGCCTGGTTTATATGAAAGGGAGAGATGACCTTGGGTAGGAATGAAGGCACCATGCGTAGGACCACCTTGTCCTTCAGGAAGGCCAGGAAGGAGGTTTGGAGGACAGCGCTTGCAACTCGGAAACCCGTCTGGCCGAGCAGATCGCGACCAGGAAGACTGTCTTCAAGGTTAAATCCTTCAGGGAAGCCTTCTTTACTGGTTCAAAGGGTTCCCCTATCAGTGCCTTAAGGACGAGATTGAGGTCCCAGGGGGGGATGACCGCCCTCCTCTGGGGGCGCAGACGTCTGACCGCTCTCAGGAACCTGGAGACGTCCGTGTTAGTCCCTAGAGGCTTGCCGCGGACCTTCCCCCTATAACACGAGATAGCCGCTAGCTGGACTCGTAGAGAACTGTGCGCCAGACCTTTGTCAAACCCTGCTTGCAAAAATTCCAGGATTTCCGGGACCGAGGCCGAAAGGGGCTTCTTTTGACGCTCCGCGCACCATGCCTCGAAAATGCGCCAGACCCTAATATAGGAGAGACAGGTAGAGCGCTTCTTTGCGTTCAACAGCGTTGAAATCACTGCACCTGAATATCCTCGCTTCAGGAGCCGCGCCCTCTCAAGAGCCAGGCCGTAAGCGAGAATCGATCCACGTGCGGCATCCGCACCGGGCCTTGTCTGAGCAGGTCCCTCCTGCAAGGCAGTCGCCAGGGCTGGTCGGCCAGCAGCCTCACCAGGTCCGCGTACCAGGGGCGACGAGGCCAATCCGGGGCTATGAGGATTACCAGACCCTGGTGGGACTCCACTCGTTGAAGAACCTTTCCGATCAGCGGCCAAGGAGGGAATACATAGAGAAGTCCCTCCGCCGGCCACTTCTGAGATAGAGCATCCAGACCTTCGGACATTCTTTCCTTCCGTCGGCTGAAAAATCGGTCCACCTTGGCTGAGGAGAATCTCGCCATGAGATCCATAACCGGGGACCCCCATCGGGTCACTATTTGGTCGAAGGTCGATTGCTCCAGTTCCCACTCCCCGTGGTCTATCGTGTGCCTGCTGAGGTAATCGGCCGTGACATTGTCCGTGCCTGCTACGT
This sequence comes from Ichthyophis bannanicus, assembly GCA_033557465.1. Taxonomy (NCBI): domain Eukaryota; kingdom Metazoa; phylum Chordata; class Amphibia; order Gymnophiona; family Ichthyophiidae; genus Ichthyophis; species Ichthyophis bannanicus. The sequence continues at coordinate 329,632,339 of CM066036.1, forward strand.
GCTGCGCCGAAAGCGCTTCCAGGCGGATCTCCGCCCATTGGAGGAGAGTTTCCGCTTCCTTCTCCAAGGCGGGGCTGCTGGTGCCGCCCTGGTGGTTGATGTAAGCTACCGTGGTTACATTGTCGGAGAGGACGCGGATTGCCTTGCTTTGTACCCGGGACTCGAGTGCCCTGAGCGCCAGGGTGACGGCCCGCAATTCCAGTCTGTTTATGGGCCATTGAGATTCCAACGGAGACCATCGCCCCTGGACAAACTGGTCCTCGCAGTGCGCCCCCCAGCCTACCAGGCTGGCATCGGTTGTCAACAGCACCCACCGGTGTGGCTCGAGGGGCATCCCGCGTTCCAGGTTCCATGGGCACTGCCACCAACGAAGGGATCTTCTGGTCCTTGGAGCGCAGGGTAACTGTGTCGACAGGGGATGGAGTTGCGGAGACCACCGCCGCAATAGAGCTCGCTGTAATGGACGCATGTGGGCCCTGGCCCAGGGTACTACCTCTATAGCCGCCGCCATTGTGCCCAGGACCTGAAGATAATGCCATGCTGATGGGGATCGCTTGCCTAGAAACCGCGTGACCAGTAGTCTTAGGTCCCTGGCCCGAGTTCGGGACAAGAACACTCTGCCCTTGCCGGTGTTGAATCTTGCGCCGAGATACTCTAGATCCTGGGAAGGAGTCATCTTGCTCTTTGCTCGGTTGATGATCCACCCCAACTCTTCTAGGAGATGAACTACTGTGTCCGTCGCCTCGCGACTTTCCTCCTCTGACTTTGCCCGGATCAGCCAATCGTCTAGGTACGGGTGTGAACGAGAATTCCCTCTTTCCGAAGGAAGGCCGCTACGACCACCATCACCTTGGTGAAAGTCCGTGGAGCCGTCGCTAGGCCGAAGGGAAGGGCCTGGAATTGAAAGTGGCCCGCTGGCACCGCGAATCTTAGGAACCGTTGATGGGATTCCCTGACGGGGATATGCAAGTAGGCCTCTGTCAGGTCGAGGGACGTCAGGAACTCCCCGCTCCTTACGGCTGCGATGACTGACCGCAGAGTTTCCATCCGGAAGTGTGGAACCTTGAGACAGCGGTTGACCTGTTTTAAGTCCAGGATTGGCCGGAAGGCGCCTTCCTTCTTTGGCACAACGAAGTAAATTGAGTATCGACCCGAACCGCACTGATCTGGAGGTACTGGAACCACCGCCCCGAGAGCAATTAACCGAGCGAGAGTTGACTCCACCGCTGAACTTTTTGCCAAGGTACCGCAGGGGGACTGAACAAAGGCTGGAGGTATCTGCTTTGAGAATTCGAGAGCGTAGCCCTCTCTGATCACTTCTAGAACCCATTGATCCGACATGACCCGGGACCAGGCGGGAAGAAACTGCCTTAAGCGTCCTCCAACTGGCAGCTCTTCCCCCTGGACCCCCGCGATTTCACTGTTGTTTTCTAAGGCTCGAGGAGGAGGCTGCTCCAAAACCGCGGCCTGCTCCCCGAAACCCTCGAAAGCCCTGACCCTTAGAGGGAAAACGCCCTCTGGCAAAGGAGCTGGATCTGGCTGAGCGAAACCTCCGGGAGTCCCTCGGCTGGGGACGCGCCGGGGGCGGGGGACGGCCTTGTTTCGGTCTATCTTCCGGGAGCCTGCCTCCCTTGGACTCGCCGAGATCCTTTACCAGCTTCTCTAAATCCTCGCCGAACAACAGCTTCCCCTTAAAGGGGAGTCGGCTCAGGCGTGCTTTCGAGGAGTGTGATACCGCGGGCCCTCTGACGCAAGGAAAGAAAGTTTTAAATCTTGAAAAAAACAAGATTTACCTGCAATTACGAGAAGGGACACATAGAGGGAGCAGGAGAGCAAGCCTGGAAGTGGAAGAACCACACCTCTATGGGCAGGACTCAGAAGCAGCTGCTCTGGATTTAAGCAGGGACAGAGCATTGCAAGGGAGGAAGCCAAAGCAGCCAAGGGGCAAGCCAGAGAGGCAGTCAAGGAGCAACCCAGAGGGGAAGCACAGGAGGAGGCAAGGAGCTTGGCAGAGACCTTCACAGGAAGCGCAGGAAGCAGTGCCAAGGGAAGCTCCAGAAGCCGGAGTCAGAGACCGAGGTGAAGTCACTGACAAACCCAGAAGAGCTCAAGGAGTGAAAGATACTGGGAGAGCAGGCCGAGCTGAAGGCCCAAGAGCAGGCCTAGAGGAAGGCCATACACAACTGCAAGAGGCAGTCATACAGAGGACAGCCAAGGAAGGAGAGGCTTATCCTTCTAACTGGAGAAGAAACCTTCAAGAGGAAAAAGGTACTTTTAAAAGTTTTTACAAAAGTAACTTGAAGGATGAAAGAAAGGTTCATAGCCTTAAGAAAGAGGATATAGCTGAGAGGGCGCGGCCCCTAACCAACTGCCACAGGGGTGGAGGTGGAAGACAGGCCCCTCAGCAGCAGCCTTACCTCAAAAGAATTATACCTCATTCTAAAACAGGAAAGATATCCTGGGATCGTTGGAAATTACCTGAAGCAAAAGACTTTCAGACTAGGCCTCAAGCCTTTCACAAGAAGCCTAGAGAGAAACAAAGGGCTAGCTTTTATCTGGATAATAAGGACTGTTTTAAACCAGAAATACCAGATAAGTTTTACAGGAAAAAGTTTAGTGCTACCAGAGACTGGAAGAAGCAAACCTTTAATCCTGAAACAGCAGTAAGCCCAGGGAGTTATAATATACCTAAAAGCCGACGCCCCAAACTCCCAAGCCAGCACTGGGATACGGTATGGCATGTTTTTAGAAAACCAGGTTTTAACATCCCAGAGATCTCAGAGACCTCAGATTCGGACCCCATAGAAATGGAATGGCTGCCAGGGGAATCTGAGGGTATTGAAGACATAGAACCAATGGAATGTGATTATTGCACAAGGAGATGTGTTTAAGTAAAAGGCAAACAAATCCCATGTATGCAAAGAATACTGGAAACCTTATGTTTTAAGTTGGTGACGGATAACCATGTTATTTTGAGTGTTTTTGCTGATTCACATTTTGATGCAACCAAAGTTTGTGTTCTGTTACTCATTACCTCATATTTTGAACTTCTTTATGCGCAAAGGTGAAATAAAAGCCTTTTCTTTACCCTACACTTGGCAAGAGTTACTTTTTAGGAAGTTGACCTTGAGGCCGACAATGAGGCCTGCTATCTCATTGACCCTCACAACAGGTCAACCCTGAAACCCTTTATTTCTTATGCGCTCCCCAGCCCCTGTGGAACCACTACGCCGCCACCAGAGGGGGCTGAGGGGGACAGGAGGTATCTGCTGCCCAGTTCCGTAACCACAGATATCTCCTGGCCGCCACCACTGAAGCCATGTTCTTAGCTAGGCTTCTGATGAGGTCGTACTGGCTATCTGCCAAGTAGGCTGTTCCAGATTCCAATCTGGTCGCGTTGGTCCGCGCCTCGCCTGCGGAGCTCTCGTCTGCCTGAAGCTGTTGAGACCACCTTAAACAGGCCCTAGCTACCCAAGCTCCGGAGACTGAGGCCTGTAAGGCGAGGGCGCTTACATCGAATGCTTGCTTCAGGAGAGTATCCAACTTTCTGTCTTGAGGATCCCTTAAGGCTGTACTGCCCTCGACTGGGATAGTGGTTTTCTTAGTGACCGCTGACACCGCCGCATCCACCCTAGGGGACTTCAGTAGCTCCTTGTCTGTCTCCGGGAGAGGATATAGCCGAAGCATGGACCGGACCCTCCTTAGACTTGACTCAGGTTGGTCCCATTCTTCCTGTATCATCTGTCGTACCACCCTATGCACAGGAAAGACCTTCTGGGATTTCCTAATGGCTTGGATCAAAGGATCTTCCAACGCTTCATCCTCTGCCGGCGTATCCGAGGCCATATTGAGGGCCTTCAGAGACTCGTTGATCAATGCCGGTAGCTCCTCCCGACGAAAGACTCTTAACTATCCTGGACTGGTCTTCCTCTGGAATCTCCCCTTCTTCCAGCTCCTCTTCATCCTCGTCAAGGTCCTTATCCGAGGGCGACTCCTCCAGAGACCCCTGAGAGAGGAGCTCCTCTTCAGACACCCGGGGGCGCTTCGGTGGAATGACGGAATCCGGGTTGCTCGTCCTCAGGGGCCTGGATGGCTTGACCCCCAATGCCGGGCCGGCCTCAACTCCTGCCCCTGAATTCTGCTTACATAAGCAATATGCCTTGTGAAGTAAGAGGATGAAATCCGGGGAGAAGAAGTCACCTACTCCACCCTCCCCTGCAGTGGGGGGGGAGGGGGGTAGGGAAGGGGCAGGTAAGTCCGAGGACGTTGAAGGAGGCATTTGTGACCCCCCCTCCCCGCCAAGGAGATCGTCAGACTCCTGGGAGGGATGGGTCATGGCCAGATTAATCTCCTGTTCCGCTGAAGCCGCCATGGCGGTACAGCTCCTGCAGATCCCTGTCTCTGCGGATGTACCCCTGCGTATCCCACAGGAAAGGCAGCGCGACTTGGTTGACATGACCTAGAGCTGAGCCCTCTGTTGCAAGCTCTCCTGGTCCTAATGGGGAGGGTCTGTCCTTATTGTGGAGATAGCTCACTCTCCGGTCAGTTTACCCCAAAGAATTACCTCAGGAGGGAAACCAAAGCCTATTAGCCTTAGAGACAAAAATAAAGAAATACTCTAGCCGAGTTAAACCCCCCAAAATTAAACCAGGATACTAGCAATAAAGCTAGAAATAAATTTTAAACGCAAATTAAAGAAAAAGTAAATTACAGCCCTAAGCAAATAGGGGTACTTGCGGTTTTTTTCCTGTTTCTCAGGGCTGGGCTAGCTTTCAGGGCCGCCGCAGCGGTGCCCACCCGTTGGCTCCACACGTGGTAGGCCTCACCACGTGGAGCCTGCACGGGGGATCCTGAGACCCTCCTCTCGGATGATGGCTGAGTCTCCCGCTGCCCTCCGGAGCGAAAAGCTTCTGCTCCCGATGCAAGTCGCTGCTCCAAAGCTCCCCCGCGGACCTCGAAGAGATCGTGTGTGGCTGCCGCGTCCTTCCGATCTCGGACGGGTCTGGCTGTGCACGCGGTCCCGCGGTGCTGGCTTCGGCGCGAGGCAGCAGATGAGGGTGAGGAAGGCGCAGGAATCTGTGGTCTCTGCAGCAGAGAAGGGCAGAAGGGCCCTCCTCAATGCTGCGAGCAGCGGCTCTCCTCCGACGTTCTATCCGGCGGGAGGGGGGGGGGGAAGGAGCAGGAGCAATTAAAGGGGCAGAGCTCTAGAAATTAAATTCAATCAAAATAAAATTCAAATAGAAATAAATGAATAAATAAATACAGTGGAATCAGTGAAATAAAGGCAACGAAGGACTCCAGTAAGCCCTAGGCTTACGGAACCCTCCAGCTGCTTGGAGGCTGAGATTACTGGAGTTGGTGGGTGGCATCAGTGGTATTTATACCGCTCCACCCCCAAAAAGGTTGGGCTCAGCCTCCAAGCTGCTGGAAGGGTTACGCAACCCAGAAGTGAAGGGACTGGACTGGAGTGACGATAAGGAAAGAAATATTTCCGCATATCACTCCTGAATTTATCTCCCTTCACCCTCATCCCATGTCCCCTCGTAGCAGAACTTGCTTTCAATTGAAAGAGGCGCTCTCCCTGAACATTTATGCCACAGAGGTATTTAAACATCTCAATCATATCACCTCTATCCCGCCTTTCCTCTAAGGTGTACATATTAAGATCCTTAAGTCTGTCCTCATATGCTTTACGATTAATCTGTTTTTTATTCAAAAAGAAACCACAACAGCAACAGCAACAACAGCAGCAGGGCATATACAAAAGACAAAAACCATCCCCCACTCAAGGGAGTGATGGAAAACAGAGTGTGCACAAAATACAAACTTTGTATAGAAGATTATACCGAAGTGCATTATGTACATAAAAGACAAATCCACCAAGGCCCCTGATTTCCTAGATGGCAGAAGTTGCCCCGCTGGCCCCCAAAAGCCAGAAGCACCCCCCCCACCAGAACACCCCCCCCCCCCCCCAACACCAAAAATCCTGTCAGCAAAGTGTACCGGACGGTAAAGGAGAGAAGAATAAAAGAAAGACCCTGAGAAGGTACTCCAGGTTTGGGGTGTGCTCTGCTCCCAAACCCGTCTCCAGATACCCCAGCACACGCAAACATCCTACGACTATCCCCCCACCCCTCCCAGACTCACCCGCTCCCTCCCCCCCCCACACCCCCTTGGTAACCGAGGAAATGACGGACAGACTAACACTCACGCGCGCACGCCGAGTTGGCATGGGGGTAGGCCAAGCAGATTCCACATGCCCCAGACATGGCCTTCATGGCCGCCTCAGAATCCGACTACGAGCTCGCCAGGGCAGTAGGTGTAAGTGTGGTCCCCATCCCTCCAAGAACCGTAGCCATCGCCGCTCCGATGACTTGGCCCACAGCTGCTCCATAAGCATTATCCTATGCAACTGGAGTCGCCAAAGGCCATACAGGGGATCCCTAGCATCTAACCATTGCTGCAACACGGTCACGCGAGCAGTCACCATCACCAAACGCATCCATCTCCCGCTCACTTCTCCCAACTCATGCAACCACTCCAAATCCCAGATATCCAACACAACAGTCTTAGCCGTCCAGATCACAGGCTGTGGCAAACAGGCAAACAAGTATGCACGCACCTTTTCCCAAAACCTCTGGACACACCTACAGTGCCAAAACATATGGCCCAACGTGGCCCAAGGGGTTGCACACCATGGGCAACAGTGATCACCGCCCACCCCCGCCCGCCACGCCTGGAGAGGTGCAAAGTGTAACCTTCGTAAAAGCTTATATTGGGTGTCACGATGCGGGACAAAAATACTCACTGAGGGTATCTCAACCAGCCCCCGTAGTAACTCCTCTGCACTCACTGCTTCCCTAAATCAGCCGTCCAGGCTGACGCAAGAGGTGCCAAGTCAAGGGGAGGAACCCCTTCCCATAGCATCCTATTCAGCCAAGACACCCGCATACCCCACTCACCCCCCAACAGCGCCATCTCTACTGTCGTACTCACCTCACCATGCAGAGAGGTCACGGGAACCGATCGAACATAACTGCGGTGTTGTGCGTACCGAAAAACATCATTGGGAGCTAAGGGGTATTGTCGACATAAGGTGGCAAAGTCAACCATCATCCCTTCCGGTGTCACCACCTGCTCCAAATTAATGATTCCCATCCGATCCCATGCCAGAAAAGGCGATGCCCCCAAACCCGGTACAAAGTCCTCGTTCCCCCGAATAGGAAGATATGGGGTATATACTGCCTCCAGTCGGCGACCGGCACAGAAGTACCGCCAAGCCTGTCTCACCGGGTCCAGGAGGACTTGCCGAAGAAGAGGACCACCCCCCCACCCCCCGTACGCCTTTCGCATGCAGAATATAGCGCAGGTGTAATGGAGATACCACAGCCGCAAGTGCACCGGAAGGCGAGTAATCCTCTAAATCCCACAACCAATCACGAACAAACCGTAGCAGACAGGCCGTATTATATTTCCTTACGTCCGGAAAACCTAAACCTCCCAACTCCCGAGGTTGACTGAGTACGCTCAGCCGCACCCGAGGCCTACCCCCTCGCCAAAGCAGCCGATTGAACTCGCGGTCCACCCGCCGAATATCAGATCGTTTGAGAAACAGTGGGAGCGTCTGAAGCACATAAAGAAGCTTTGGGAATAGAGTCATCTTGCACAGGGCCACCTGCCCTCCCAGGGACAACGGCAGAGCCCGCCACTTAGCCACCGCAGACGATATCGAGGCGATCACGCGATCCACATTCAAGCTATAAAGGTCCCCGAGGTTTGCCGGCAAATAGATCCCCAGATACTTAAAACAGCCCGCCGCCCAACGCAAGGGGAAAGCACCCTGCCAAGTCCGTCCCATCGCGGCCCCCAATAACATCGCCTCTGACTTATCCAAATTAAGTTTAAAGCCCGAGGCCTGCCCGTAGTCCCGTATGAGACGTAAAAGAGGAGGCAACCTAGCCTGCGGATCACCCAAGTGCACTAGTAGGTCGTTCGTGAAAGCCGCCACATGGAATTTCTCCTTGCCCATCGGCACCCCTCGAAACTGCGTAGCCGCACGGATCTTATGCAATAGAGGTTCGAGAGTGAGAACAAATAAGAGCGGGGACAATGGGCATCCCTGCCACGTCCCTTTCTGGATGGCAAATTCTTCCGTCACTGCGCCATTCACGAGGAGGGCCCCAAGCGGGGCAGCGTACAACAGCCAAATCACATCGACAAAGAATCCCTCGAAGCCCATCAGCTCGATACATAAAGCTCCATTGGACCCTATCAAACGCTTTTTCAGCATCAAAGCTTATAAGTAAGGAGCCGTGCCTCTCAACGTGCTCCGCACAGATAGAGAGCAAGATCCGATGCAGATTATGGGACACCTGGCGGCCTCGGACAAACCCCACCTGGTTGGGATGCATTAAGGTCGGAAGCAAAGGGGCCAGCCGATCCGCCATAATTTTAGCAAAAAGTTTAATATCCACGTTAAGAAGTGAAATGGGACGGTAAGATCCTGGAAGAAGAGGGTCCCTCCCAGACTTAGGCAATACAGTAACTAAGGCCTTATTCGCCTCATAGGGAAACCTCCCTGTGCGTACCAAATCCTCGTAGTATCCTACCAGGGGGGCCACCAAGGCGGTGCCTAAAAGCTTGTAAAATTCACCACGAAAGCCGTCCACCCCCGGAGCCCTGCCATTCTTTAGGCGCTTGATACCCTCCTGGACCTCCCTTCCCTCAATTGGCCGGTTAAGGAGCTGCAGCTGTTCAGCAGTAAGGCGGGGCAAGATACAGCCACTCAGAAAGAGCCGACCCTCCTCCACTCTGTCTCCCTCATTCGCATACAGATGTCGATAGAAGTCGGTGAAGACAGCCTCAATCGCCCTCTTGTCCCGCCTGACCGCCCCATCGGGGTGCCGAATGGCCCCAATATGTCTGGCCCCTCCGGGCGCACCAAAGCCGACAATAGCTTGCCAGCCCTGTTACCATGTTGGTAAAGCCTGAATCGATAGTATAGCAAGGATTTCTGGGCCCGGCGGTGTAGAAGCGTTTCTAGTTCCATTTGAGTGTCACGTAGCGCGCGTTGAGTCAGTGCAGTCTTATTGGTAGCTACCCTCCTTCGAGCCATGGCCAGATCCTTCTCCAACGACAAAATCTGTTGATTCAATCTTTTACGTCGCATTCTGTGATAACTAATGATCTCCCCGCGCATAACTGCTTTTCCAGCTTCCCAAAGAAGAGCGGGAGAGGTCTCCGGCGTGTCATTCAGGGACATATAGTCCCCCCAGCACTTCCTAAGGTGTACCCCAAACTGAGCATCGTCGCTAAGATCCAAAGGGTACCTCCAAATGCGGTTGCCCGCAGAACCAGGGTTGCGGAGCTCCAACACCACAATCGCATGGTCCGAGAGAACCAGGGACCCGATAACTGATGCCGCTACCCGTCCAAACAAAGCCTCAGAGATCAGAAAATAATCAATGCGGGACCACATCCCATGGGCCCGGGACATATGAGTATAATCGCGTTCCCCTGGATGTAGAACCCGCCAAATGTCCAGCAAACGATACGCCTCACATACCCCCCCCATAGGTGCTTACGAGCCCTCGTGCTCCCGCCCCCACCCCTGCCAGAGCGGTCAAGCGCACAGTCCAGCACCTCATTGAGATCTCCCCCCAGAACCACCTGATAGCCCCCTGTAGCCTCCAAAAGATTAGCCAGAGCCCGATAGAAGCTTGCCTCATAAACATTGGGCCCATATACCGAGCAGATAGCCACCTTCAGTCCATTGAGCGCTCCCCATACACAGACATACCGGCCCTCTGGGTCCGCGACGACACGCTCCTCAATCCAGGCAACTGATTTGGTAATTAAGATGGCCACTCCTCTCTTCCGTCCCAAAGCTGGGGCCCCATAAACGTGTGAAATAGCGCCCCGACGCAGTTTGGCATGCTCTTCCTCCGATTGATGTGTTTCTTGAAGCAATATCACATTGGCACGTTGGCGTTTCAGGTGCTGCAGCACCTTGTAACGTTTAATCGGGGAGCCTAGCCCACAAACATTCCAAGTGGCAAAGCGAACAGCACTACCCAGTATCCACACTCCCCTTGGGCCTCCAATAGAAAATAACCTTTCCATCCAGTAGGCGAAGACCCCCCAGCCTAGGGTCTCCCCCACCATCCATTGCCACGCAATCCAAATTTGCCCCAGCCACATCCACACCAACCATCCAACATACAAACCCACCCAACAAGCATACCAACTCAGCAACACATACACACCATGCAAACAGCTGGTAGCCCCGTCACCCCTCTGATGTAAATCAATCAGATTACCTCCCCCCACCCCCCCTTAACTATAACCATCCCCCCCTTATCAACCAAACTCCTGAGACCCCCCCCTCCCCCATCTATCCTAACTATCTCTACCCGCCTACCCGAGGCCGGAAACTTCCTATGGCATTCGGGCCCACCCCTCTTCAACATCCCAAGCTCCCCCCCCCCTTCCGTCAGCCAACAACCCCCCCACTCCCCGGACATGCCCCAAGGCCAAAGACCATTCTAAGTTCCCAGAGACCCTATCCCCAATCTTCGGGCGCCCCAGACCCGGCACCCCCCACCCTCGCCCAAGTTGCTACTGCACCTAGTGGGGCCAGGGGAGCGGGATCACATAAGCCAGCCGCCACACCCCCCTTCTCAGGTCGTTCCAACCGCCTCCCACTCTGGGCACCCACATTCGGGCTGCCCGCGTCAGAGGGACGCGTTAGAGCAGCCCTCGCGAGAAGGAAACAAGAAGAGAAAAGAAAAGGAGGGAGAGGAAAAGAGAGAAGAAAAAGAAACGAAGCGAAGGTGGGGAGAGAGGCACCCAGAAACCCAGGTACCGCCCCCCCACTCCCCCAACTGCTACCGCACTCATTACAACCCCCCCCCCCCCCCCCCCCCCGCCATGCCAGGGCCAGACAACGGCCAGAAGCAGGAGGGGAAAGTTCACTGGAGGCAAAAGCCCGGATATACGGAGCCCCTAGTCAAACCCCGCCCCGCACCATGTACACCCGCGGAGAACCGCCGACATACATTGTTGCTAGCGAGAGAGATACAAAGATACCTAGATACACAGATACAATGAAGCCCTTAAAGAGAGGCAAGCCCGGGTCAAGTCCGCGATGCTCGCCCCACGGGCATCCGCGACCGAGCCAATTCACATGCAGGCGTCCCCAGGGGCTACAGCAGGATTCAGAGTGACCCCAGGCTCGACTCGCTGAGACAGCCCACCAGTCAAACAGTGAAACACACCAACCCCTCCCCCTTGGCAAAAAAACCCAAACCGGTTCCCCCCTATGGCGCTTCACCTACCCGGGGGGATCTCCCCACTTCACCCCCAGACCCACGTGAAGAAACAGCCGATCCCCGCCCATTACCCGGGGACCCAAAGAAAAAGGAAGAGAGGAGGGAAGGGGGGAAATAAAAAGGAGCAAAGCAGGAAAAGAGACATCAAGATAGAGACACTTCAATTCCGGCCTAAAACTAAGTGGGAAAGCAGAACCAAAATAAATAAAATAACTGAAATTACTAATAGACATGGAAGGTATGTCCCTCCTCCCGCCCGCCCCTGCCCCCCCCCTCCCTCCTGTGGCTTCATGTTGGCCTGGACCCCCCATAGAAAGGGAGGAAAGAATCGAGGGAGCTAAACCCCTCCGCCCTAAGCAGGGACTAGAGTGGAAGGTAAAGGAAAACCATAAGCCGGGATAGGAGAGGGAGGTACAGCCCTCCAAGTGGGTCCCAGGTCAAAGCCCCAGTCCAATAGCAGCCATCCAAAGGGAAGGAAGGAACGTACCCTCACCAAGGCCATATACCCCCCAACTCCCCGCACAATAGCATCCCAACATATGCCCAGGGTCCAGAGTACTATATAGTAAAGCTCTTCCGAAGGACATGGCCCTCATTTAATCCAACCAAGTCCAGCATGAGCACAGCTGCGACTTCCAAGTAATAGCTCTCCAGCAAGGTTATAGTCACAGTCACAGAACCTTCGTTCTCCTAATCATGTTCCCGTCACGGGAGGCTCCTCCAGCTGCGCCAGCCATGTGCGCGCCTCTTCCAGGGTTCCCAACATTTTCAGTCGGCCTTGGTGTTCCACGCGAAGTTCAGCCGGGTATAAGAGTGTAAAGCGGATAGCTCTGTTGGCCAGCTGAGCACATATCAGTGAAAAAGCTCGGCGTTGTTGGCTGACCTGCTGGGAGTAATCCTGGAACACCAAGATTTGCGATCCCCCTTCTCCACGTTGCCACTGGGCCCTGGCCGCCCGCAAGACCACCTCCTTCTGCCTGTAGTCCAAAAAGCGGGCAATCACCACACATGGTCTCGCCGCCCCCTCACGCCGTGGGCCCAAGCGATGCACCCGCTCCAGTTGTATCGGAGGCGCCAAATCTCCCGCCACCAATTGCTGCATCCAACTGGAGAGATATTGGGAAAGAGCAGAGTCCAGCACCGATTCAGGGACCCCGACAAAGCGCAGGATTTTCCTGCGGCCCCGATTCTCAAGATCATCCAATTTCTCGGCTTGGGTTTTTGCCAGCGCCTCAAGAGCTTGCAGCCGGGCATCCATGGTGTGCTGAACATCCTCCACTCCAGATATACGCTCTTCAGCCTGTTCCATGCGGCCTGTAAATTCTGCGGTCTTTTGGGCCACCGCACTCAACTGGCCGCCGAGGTCACAGAAGCGCTCATCCAGCGCTTTCACCACAGCTGCGCTCACCTCCGCCACCATATTACATTCGCCCTCCGAGGAAGGGCTTTTAGGTGCCCCGTCGGCCATCTTAGAGTCGGGGCCCCGGGCTCGCTCCTTCCGCAGCGTTTTTGTAGCCATCGAGCCGCAGCCAACACTTGTTATCGGCGCTAGCACTACCCTGTTTCACACCCCGAGACTATTAACGCCAGCCAGGGGTGTCCGCATGTCAGAAATATTGGGAATTGCAAGTCAGTGGGGTGGTTGCCCGGAGCTGATCTTTTTGCGACCGATCAGCTCAGCGCCATACCGGAAGTCTCCCTCATATGCTTTATAATGAAGCCCACTAATCATTTTAGTAGCCACCCTCTGCACCGACTCCATCCTGTTCACATCCTTTTGAAGGTGCGGTCTCCAGAATTGCACACTATACTCCAAATGAGGTCGCACCAAAGACTTACACAGAGGCATTATCACCTCCTTTTTTCTGCTAGCCATTCCTCTCCGTATGCACCCAAGCATCCTTCTAGCTTTTGCCGTCGCCTTTTCTGCCTGTTTAGCTACTTTAAGATCATCAGACACAACCACACCTAGGTCCCGCTCCTCTTTAGTGGACAAAAGTACTTCACCTCCTATACTGTATTGCTCCCTTGGATTGCTGCAGCCCAAATGCATGACCTTACATTTTTTAACATTAAATCCCAGCTGCCAAATTCTAGACCATTCTTCAAGCTTAGCTAGATCCCTCCTCATGTTATCTACACCTTCCTGGGTGTCTACTCTATTGCAGATTTTGGTATCATCTGCAAAGAGGCAAACCTTACCCGACAGCCCTTCTGCTATATCACTAACAAAGATGTTAAAAAGAATCGGACCAAGGACAGATCCCTGGGGCACACCACTGGTAACATCCTTCTCCTCAGAGTGAGCTCCATTTACTTGTTCTCTTTGTTGCCTCCCACCCAACCAATTTCTAACCCAAGCAGTAACTTTAGGGTCCATCCCTAGGGTGCTCAGTTTGTTTATAAGTCGCCTGTGAGGAACAGTATCAAAGGCTTTACTGAAATCTAAATACACCACATCTAGAGCTCTCCCTCAGTCCAACTCCCTCGTCACCCATTCAAAGAAATCAATCATATTTGTCTGACAAGACCTGCCTCTGGTGAATCCATGCTGCCTCGGATCCTGTAATCCGCTGGACTCCAGAAACCTCACTATTTTCTCTTTCAGCAGCGTTTCCAATAATTTACTCACCACCGAAGTTAAACTAACCGGCCTGTAGTTTTCAACCACATCCTTACTTCCGCTTTTGTGTAAAGGCACCACATGAGCCTCTCTCCAGTCCTTTGGCACCACTCCCGACTCCAACGAGGCATTGAAAAGGTCAGTCAGTGGATTTGCTAGAACGTCCCCAAGTTCCCTCAGTATTCTAGGGTGTATCCCATCCGGTCCCATCGCTTTGTCTACTTTAAGTTGAGCTAGTTTCTCACGAACAGTCTTCTGAAAATTGTTCAAGATGTCCCTCGCTTCTGTTCCTATTTGTGGGTGTTTTCTGAGGTCCTCCTCCTGGTTCTTCATCTGTGAACACAGAACAAAAATATTTGTTAAGCAATTCCGCTTTATCCTTATCAGCTTCTACATATTCCCCCCCTGCACCCTTGAGTCTGACAATACCACTTTTGCCCTTCCTCTTCTCACTAATATATCTGAAAAATGTCTTATCCCCCCATTTTATTGCATTGGCTATTTCCTCCTCCTTTTGAATCTTTGCCTTACAGGAGATCTAGAGCTTATGAGCCCTCTCTTTCCTGATAAGAGACAAGATTATCTTGCACTTATCAAACATGCTCAGGATGTTTCCAAATTCGTAAATCATGCAGCTTTTGATTGTTTTGAGTGCATAAGCAGAACTTCTGCTATTGCCATAGGCGCACGTAGGATTGCCTGGCTCCAGGCATCTGACTTGGAACTTTGGGTACAGGACAAACCTTGCACAGGAGAGAATCTCTTTGGCAAAAACTGGCAAGAGAAAGCTAATGAGCTAGATGCTGATAATCTCACCTTGGATAGATTATTAAAATCCACAGTTGATCCTGCAAGGAAAAAGTCATACCAAAAAACATTCTTCACTAGGAAGAAGTTGTTCTACCCCTCCTATACCCAGCAAGGGCATCGTTCAGGTCAGTCTGCCCAAAAGGGTCAGCAGCAACCTAAACAAAGAAAAACAAAGGCTGCTAAGCCTCAACCGGCTCAGCAGACAGCCTCCACAGGGGCTTTGACTCCCATCTAGAGAACTTTGTCTTCCTGGCCCTGAACGGGCCAGAGCCTTCCACCATTCCAGGAAGGTTATGTTATTTTGCCCCCAGATGGGGGTAGATAACAGCAGAACGTTGGACTCTGTCCATTGTAAGAGAGGGATACAAGCTTCACTTCCTCAGCATGCCCCCTCCTACAATGGTAAGACAGTTCAATTCTCAGACCTCTCTCAACTCCCAGTTAGATCACGAGGTCAGTCTGCTTCTTGCCCAAAGGGCAATAGAAGAAGTACCTATTCATCAACAGAGTGCAGGGTTCTATTCCCCCTTATTCCAAAGAAAACAGGAGGGCACAGACCCATTTTCGACCCGGGAACTCTACTGCCATACCTTCAGAGTCAGGACTGGCTTTGTTCTCTAGATCTCAAGGATGCGTTCATTCATGTGTTCATCCATCCAACTCACCAAAGGTTTCTTCGCTTTCTATTTCAAGGGAAGCACTACCAATACAGAGTTCTTCCTTTTGGCTTGGCCTCAGCACCAAGGGTGTTCACAAAATGCATGGCTGTGGTGGCAGCATTTCTCCACACCCTAAAAATATTCGTCCTCCCTTACTGGGACGATTGGCTCATTCGAGCCTCATCAGAACCAGAGGCCAGGATTTCTCTATCTGCACAATGCGTATCCTTCAATATTTGGGACTTGTCATAAACTTCCCAAAATCCAACCTAGCTCCCAGATAGACCTTGTCTGTCTGGTATCCAGCAGGGCTCCTATGAACTCTAGAAACTGAGTTCATAGGAGCCCTGCTGGATACCAGACAGACAAAGGCCTATCTTCCACAGTCCCGCTGCCTTCGCATTGTGCAGTTAGCTTCCAAAACAATGCTAAAGTCCCACCTCACTGCTCGGGAAATGTTACAATTGCTAGGCCACATGGCATCCACCGTGCATGTGGTCCCTTATGCCCGCCTCCATATGAGGGCAACCCAGTGGACTCTATCCACTCAGTGGACTCAGGCGTCAGGTTGCCTGTCAGGCAAAATAGCAACCTCAGATTGTCTTATTTTGTCTCTCCAATGGTGGCAGTCACCCCAGAATCTGTTGGTGGGATCCCCTTTTCAGCAACCTCCACCTCAAGTAACTCTAATAACAGATGCCTCACAGGTGGGTTGGGGAGCCCATTTGCAAGGCTTCTCTACCCAGGGTACCTGGACTCCACAGGAGACCAATCTACACATCAGTCTCCTAGAGCTCAGAGCAATCTTTCTTGCTCTTCAAGTGTTTCACACCCAGCTCAGCTACAAAACTTTCCTAATTCAAACGGACAACCAGGAAGCCATGTTCTCTGTGAACAAGCAGGGCGGAACAGGCTCTGTCGGTCTGCAACGAAGCTTTGCGACTTTGGGCCCTCGCCAGAGAGCATCAGATTCATCTCCTTGCAGTGTATCTTCCAGGCATTCAAAACTCTTGGGCAGACAGACTCAGTCGAGTTCTGCTTCCACACGAATGGTGTCTCCATGCAGACCAGGTAGCCAAAAGTTTCCAATTTTGGGGAACCCCGGACATAGACCTCTTTGCAAGTCCGCTGAATGCCAATCTTCCCCGGTTCTGTTCCAGAGTCCCGGCTCAGGGTTGTCAGGCCAGGGATGCCTTCCTCCTCCATTGGGGTCGGGATTTTCTCTTTGCCTTCCCACCCATTCCCCTAATTCCCAGAACCCTATACAAGCTTCAGAGAGACAGAGGTCATATGATTCTCATAGCCCCACATTGGCCACGACAAGTGTGGTACCCTCTGCTCTTACATCTCTCTTAAGCTCCATCTCTGGAGCTAGGATCTGCTTCAGATCTCCTATCCCAGGAGGACGGGATGCTGTGGCATCCCAATCCCCAGTCTCTACATCTCAGGGCCTGGTTGCTGAAAGCCTAGAACTTCATGGTCTTAACCTTTCTCAGCAAGTAAAGGATATCCTTTATGCTTCCAGGAAATCATCCACAAGATGCTCTTATGCTTTCAAGTGGAAAAGGTTTACCATATGGTGTTCGCAGAAGGGCTTAACCCTCTTGCAATACCTCTGAAATCATTACTGGAATATCACCTTCATTTGTCTAATGCAGGGCTTAAGACCAATTCAGTGAGAGTTCATTTGAGTGCTATTACAGCTTCTCTCAAACCTTTAAATGGGCAACCAATTTCCTCTCATCCTATCATAGCGAGATTTATGAGAGGCCTTCTTCTAACTAAGCCTCCCCTTAAGCCACCACCGGTGGCATGGGATTTAAATCTGGTTCTTGGCCAGCTCATGAAGCTGCCTTTTGAACCATTAGCTAGTACCTCTTTAAAATTCCTTTCCTGGAAAGTTATTTTTCTTATTGCAATCACATCAGCATGTCACATCAGTGAGTTGCAAGCATTGGTGGTTTATCCTCCTTATACAAGTTTCCATCATGATAAGGTTGTCCTTAGGACTCATCCTCACTTTATGCCAAAGGTGGTTTCACCTTTTCATTTAAACCAAGCAGTTTACCTTCCTGTTTTTTTCCCAAGGTCTCATGCCTCTAATGCAGAAAGGAATCTTCATACTTTGGACTGTAAAAGAGCTTTGGCCTTTTACTTGCAAAGGACGCAGCAACATAGAAAGTCCTCTCAACTCTTTGTTGCTTTTGATCCTAGTCATTTAGGGCTTCCAGTCTCCAAAAGGACACTGTCCAACTGGATTGCACAGTGTATATCTTTTGCCTATCGGAGTAAGAACCTTCCTCTTGAAGTCCATGTCACAGCGCACAATGTGAGAGCCATGGCAGCCTCTATGGCTCATCTTCACTCTGTGTCTATCGACGACATCTGTCGAGCAGCTACCTGGGCCTCGGTTCATATCTTCACAGCCCATTACTGCTTGGACAAGGACTCCTGCCAGGATGCCTTGTTTGGTCAGGCTGTTCAACACCTGTTCCATACTTAATCAACTCCTACCCACCATCCCTAGTAGGATGCCAGAGATCCATGGGGGGAAGTGGAATCCTTTCAAAAGGGCACACAACTTCTGGGTTTCTCCCTGGCATCTGTAGCTAGGGAGTTCCCATATGTGAAGACTACATTCCTGCTTGTTCCTGGAGATAGCATAGTTACTCACCTGTAACAGGTGATCTCCGGGAACAGCAGGAATTTAGTCTTCACAACCCACCCACCTCTCCTAGGAGTTGTATCTCTCTATCTCTCTTTTTCTCTTTCCCTCTCTCTCTCTCTTTGTCTCAGCTTTAAACTCAACTGGAGAGAGACAGTTGGGAAAGGCGGGAAGGCAGCACGCAGGCGCTGTGGGGTGCTCCCAAAGGCTTTCTAATTGGATTCTGGGGAGCGTTCCTGCGCAGGCTCCGTCGGTACCGAAGATACCCATATGTGAAGACTAAATTCCTGCTGTTCCCGGAGATCACCTGTTACAGGTGAGTAACTATGCTTTATCGGTGAGTAACTATGCTTTCTGCAGGCCTTAGTGACTTGTGTCCAACCTTCGTCATTCTGTCGGCACCCATCTTCTCTGCTGGAGAGCTTGGTTGCTGCAAGAAGCATCTCATCAATGTACTTCTCACTGTCTTGAATGCTCCTCAGCCTCGTCACCTCCTCTCTGAGTTCATCCACTTGTTTCCTCAGAGCTTCAGCATGCAGGCACCCTGCTCATGGAACCGGTCCTTCAACTGTCATTGGGACCTCTGTCCGGACAGAGGCAGAGGCTGTAGCGGGGGCAACAATTTTAGCGATATGATTTTTCCCAGCCATTGTTCAGTTCGTGGAGCTTAGGTATCGTTGTTTGAACTGTATAGTCCCTGTAAAGCCATAGGAGGAGGGAAAATTGGTTTAGTTCCATGCTGTTACCTGATAGCCTGTCGAGCAGCCAGAAAATTGGAAGCATCTGGAAGGATGGAAGAATTCCATAGTCTCACACAACCTCAATGCCTCCTTCCGTCTCCTCTGTCCCCCCTGCTGTCTCCTAAAGATTGCAGAAGGCTCTCTGAGAAATATGCCTGCCAGCCACCTTAAACCAGTGCTGCCAAGCCAGAGTAAGTTTCAAGGGAGTAGAACTGAGCCCGACAGATCCTTTCCATGGGGCTCTCATGGGGTAAGTGCCAAGGCTCTCCTGATTCCGTTTGTGTGGAACACAATTGATTGCTGCTGACTGTTGGCGCTGTGTGTGGGTTTCCTGCCATTTTCTGCACCTGGTAGTAGCCTTTTTAATATTGTGTGCCTGGCGGTCACAAGGTCCTTGTATGCATTCCTCCCAAACAGCTCCAACTCATGTTCCTTACCCTAGCCCCTGTAACGTGCTTTGCAATAAAAGTGCAGTTAATGTGCGCCTTGTGAACCGCCACAGCCTTAGTGCTCACTGTTGTGATATGTTTTAACTCTGTCTTCTTCCAAGAAGTATTTTTTGGCCTGTGGCAATCGAGGTGCCTCATCTCCAGCTTCTGGACTCTGCCCTTCATGCATGGCTGTTTCTTAATCATCCCTGGAGGGCCTACTCCTCCTCTTTCAGCTGGGGAATTCTGTTAGTCCGACTTTGCCTGCCTTGGGGCAGGGCAGGGGGTGACAGGTAAGTATATTCAGTTGGCCGGAGGCTCTGGTGACCGTGCTCTGGGCCTCTCTCTATCTTCTAGGGGATCAATGGCATTTATGCCCTCTAATGTGGGGGGGGGGGGTCATTTCCATGAGGAGAGCTTCCAGAGTCTGGATTGTCCTCCCTGGGGTTCTTTTCCTTTTACAGCAGACCTGGTCATTCTGGCATGGAAATTCAAACCCTGCGGCCTCTGGTTTCCCCTGAGTTCAGTCTCGGGAGGGGCAGGCTGAGAGTAGAAGCCCTGTTCGTTTGATGGCTAAGTGTCCCCGGCAAAGGGCACCCCCTGGAGATGAGGAACAGCTGGGATCTGTCTGCGATTTGGACTGTGACTTGGATTGAGATGTTTGATATGGATGAAGAAGTACTCTCACCTTGAGAGGCTTGTGAGGAAGTTGATACTATCTACCTGTTCTGCGAGTAGGAACTGGAAGTGTTTATGCCAGGATCTTATCCACCTTGAGCTTGGCGGCTGCTCCAGACACGGAGCAGGAAACAGAAGCATCCACTCCTGCAAGGAGCGCAGAAATTCACTACTGTCTCCCATTCCTGGAGGTGCTCAAGGGCCTGTTCTGGTCAGAGTGCGATTCCTTCAACTCCCCACCTAGGGGGCTAAGGGTATATAAGAAGATGCACGCCCTCCCAGAGAAGGGAGTTCATTGTGTGGTGTTATATTTCCACAGCGGATGCACAGGTCACGGCAATTACCAAATGGACCACCATTCCTGTGGAAGGTGGATTGGCCTTGAAAGATACTCTGGACTGAAAGGTGGATTTGTGTTGAAGAATAGTTCGCTGCGGCAGCTGCTATTCTTCAGTTGACAGTATGTGCAGACTTGACATTTCGGGTCTTGCTCCAATGGATTCATTCTCTTTCACCAGATGATTCTGCCCCTCTTTTGGAATCTGCTACGGCCTTCCTTTCTGATGCCTTGTACGACCTAGTACGTTTAGCGGCCAGAGATTGTGCCCTGTCAATGGTGACATGGTGTTGGCTTGGCTTGGCTTTGACATGGGCAGTGGACTTCTCTTCCAAAACCCAGTTGCCCATCTCTCCTTAGAGGGGCACCTCTCTTGGGTCCGATTTGGAGAAAAAGGTAAAGGACCTGGGCAAGATAAAATCTTCTGCCTTCTGGAGGACAGGTCCGAGGGGTCTGTGTAGTAAGCAGGAGCTCCTTTTCCGTCAGCCTCTGCCCATTCCTCAAAAGAGCGCTGATCGAGCTCCCGGGGATCCTGGGAATTCCATCACTACTGGTCTGGAGAGGCTTTCTTCCCCTTATGAACTTTGGGTTACTATCGGTCCTTTCATGGCGTGTGTGGGCCCATGGACTTGTTCCATGCCAGAGGAGGCCCTCCCAGGCTGCACAATGAAGGTTTGGGGGCCCATTCCATGGTTCCTCCAGTTGGAGGAAGGCTTCGCCTTTTCTTTCGGGAATGGGTCTGGGTTATCAAGAATTTCTGGGTGCTAGACATCTTTCAGTTTAGCTGTGTATTGGAATGCAAAGAACCAATTCCGGATGCTTTTGTCATCTCTCCTTGTGGTTCTGTGAGCAAAGGTGCTGTTGTGCAGACCACCACGGACAAGTTTCTGTGCCTCTAGGCGATGGTAACTTCCACCAGGATGAGCGGGGCAAGGGCAAATACTTCATCTATTTCATGGTGTCCAAAAAAAAAGATTGTTCCTTCTGGCCCATTCTGGACCTCAAGAGGGTCAACGAACACATGTGCATTCTGCGCTTCCGGATGGAAACCTTGCACTCCATGATTCAAGCAGTGTGCAGAGGGGACAACTTGGCTTCTCTGGATCTGGCCTAGGCATATTTTCATATCCTGATCTGGACAGATCATCAAAAGTATGTGCATGTTGCCATGCTTAGCTCTCACTATCAGTTCACCACCCTCCCTTTCGAGCTATCCATCGCCCCAAGGACATTCTCCAAGGTCATGATTCTGGTAACCGTGGCGCCAAGAGATCTGTGGCACAGTCCAAAGACATGATGAGGTGGAAAAACAACTTTATTCAATCAAGACCTATTGCCAACCCGACACAGGCCGTGTTTCGTGAACCTTCGTCAGAGGTTGATCAGGTAAAATGCTAAACATAGAAACAAAAACATGAAATAAAAACGTAATAATAAACCATTGTGTAAGAACAGACGACTAAAACGTAATCAAAAAATCACATATATGTACATTAATAACAAATATCATAAATAGTTAAAAAATACATATGAAAATCAACTACAACCAATAAGAAGGATAAAAAGTGCAAATAGAACTCAATAAATAGTTAAAAACCAATC
Source organism: Ichthyophis bannanicus (assembly GCA_033557465.1). Lineage (NCBI taxonomy): Eukaryota > Metazoa > Chordata > Amphibia > Gymnophiona > Ichthyophiidae > Ichthyophis > Ichthyophis bannanicus. The sequence goes on from CM066036.1 coordinate 329,654,211, forward strand.
TTGATCAAATGATAAATACTGTAACATAGTGAAGCCACAAAATTGAAAAAGTGGACATTGGTTAAATAAATAAATAGATAAAAAGAAGGGTATTGCAAACAAACATAACATATAGTAATTACCTCTATGGAGCACAGAAAGCACAGCAGACAATGGTCATTCATACAGGGGTTATGCTTGTATGGCTAAAACAGATAATTGAAAAACTGTTAAAAATAATATAAAGCAACCCAATATGTTAGAGAAAAGAACCAGAAAGCAGCAGGAGCAAAGGGAAGCTACGAAGGTATGTTTTTTTACTATTAAATATCGCAAGTTGGATTTCCTATTTTTTTAATACGCTGGCTTTTAATTGATTACACACGGTGCAAAGCTTAGAGTTTAGAATGCATTTGCCCCTTTTTGACAGCTGCCTGGAAGATTTTGACAGAGAATACACGGTGCTGGTCTGGAATTTCGGATTGCTTTTCAATTCTTGCGCTGGCCTCTGTGCCACGAAGGTATGCTTTTTATTATCGAATATCTCAATTTGAATTTCCTTTTTAAGATACTGTTTTTAATTGATTATACATGGTGTAGGGCTGAGAGTTTAGGATGCATTCGCCCCTTCTGATAGCCATCTGGGCAATATGAATAGGCAACTCCATTTTACAATTCATTTTAAAACTAATGTTCTTAGCTGACAATTTTCGGTTTTTGTGATAATACTTTTTTTGAAATGGTATATTTACAATTATTTACAAGTTGACTAGGTCATTTTATAGCATAAGACAGTTTCCTGAGTGGTTCATGAAGATATGTTATTTTCAGTTAATATTTGGAGATTAAACACTGCTATTATACTCATCTTTTTGAGTCCTTGAGTATTGGCTTACTATCTCCCTGAAGTAGCTTCCCTTCGCTCATTTGATCAAGATTGTTTTTTAATTATTTATTGAGTTCTATTTGCACTTTTTATCCTTCTTATTGGTTGTAGTTGATTTTCATATGTATTTAACTATTTATGATATTAATGTTATTAATGTACATATATGTGATTTTTTTATTACGTTTTAGTCATCTGTTCTTACACAATGGTTTGTTACGTTTTTATTTCATGTTTTTGTTTCTATGTTTTAGCATTTTACCTGATCAACCCCTGACGAAGGTTCACGAAACACGGCCTGTGTCGGGTTGGCAATAGGTCTTGATTGAATAAAGTTGTTTTTCCACCTCATCACGTCTTTGGACTGTGTCTTCGATATATACGTGAGTTCTTGCCTGCCTTGTGGTACAGCCAAGAGATCTGTGTCCATCCATATCTGGACGATTGGTTCCTCCGGACCCAGGCCTGTTCCCTTTCAGAAACATCTCAGGTGGCGTCCCGGATGGTGTCTTTTTGGAAAGCCTTAACTAGGTGATCAATCTGGGAAAGAGCCAGCTGTTGCCTTCCCGGTTCCTGAAGTTCCTGAGAGTGCATTTCGACACTCGAGTAGTTTTTCCTGCCAGTGGAGAAAGTCCAAAGACTGTTATCTTCAGCTCCTCGGATTGATCCTGCTGATGACGTACCAGTCTCTCAGGCTGGGGAGCCATTGCACAGATCATATGGCCCAGGGCTGTTGAAACTGCACTGAAGGCAGGGTCCGAGGGTGTCGACACCCTGACGTAGCATTGGCCAAGTCAGAGACTGCTGTACGTGTTTTCTCCATGGCTCCTGGTGCAGGGGGGGGCTTGTGATTTCTCATATAGAACACCACCCGGGCAAGATTGTTCTGGTGGCACTGGATTGGCAGAGGAGAGCGTGGTTCGGAGATCTGATGTGGCTCTTGCAGGCGCCGCCTCTTCGATTGCCTCCGTCTCGGGGACTATTGCGGCAGGGACCGTTTGGTCTGGAGGATCCAGTTCCCTTCTCGCTTATGGCTTGGCTTTTGAAAGGAGACTGCTAGCGCGTAAGGGTTAATCTCCAGTGAAGGTCTCCATTCTGCTTGGAGCCCGGAGGAGGTCTACCAAGCTAACATACATGGCGGATCTGATGACTCTTTGAACAATGGTGCGGTGTTTGACAGTTGGCTCCTGAGGCGGCCAAGGTACCATCTCTGTTGGTCTTTCTACAGGATGGATTGGAGAAGGGTCTTTCCTTTAGCTCCCTGAAGGCTCAGGTGGCAGCTTTGGCCTATTTACGAGTTCCAGTGGTTGGTAAATCTCTAGCTTTGCACCCGGTTGTCTGCTTTCTCCAGGGGGTTTGGCATCTGTCCTCCCTTCCAGTCTGTGATCCCTTCTTGGAATCTGTCTCTAGCACTCAGGGCCCTGATGGCGGCACCTTTTGAGCCATTAAAGCATGCTACTTTGAAGGATTTGACGCTCAAGATGGTGGTCTTGGTCGTGATTTGTTTCATAAGGCGGATTTCTGAGCTGCAGGCTCTGTTTTGCTGAGAGAGACCAAAGGAGCTGGTACAAAGACTGGTGGATTTCAGGTTAAAAGCCCCTTTTATTAAACCCCTACGTGTTTCGGCTGGCGAGGCATTCTTCAGGGGGTAAAATTAGGTAAGCAAACCTCAAAAAAATATAATAAAAACAATAAGAATACATATCACATATTATAAATATAAACAATAATATAAAAACATAATAAAAATTATTATAACTAGATCAATCATAAAAGATTTTATAGTTAAATCAAACATAAAAGAAAGAGGCAAAGCAAAAAAATATATATAATGAAAACTACTTGTATGACATAAATAAAATGAGTCCATAGGAGTCAGGACTGACTCAAAGGCACACATTGCATTGCATAATGCATAATAGTATATGTGGCCACAGATTACAAAGCAGTGCATGAGTGGCTATGGAAACTAAAATTACCTCAGAAGGCAGCACACAAGAGAGAGCAATGAGGAGGACCAAGTTTTTAGTTTTCCTTTTTAGCAAGTTTTTTTTACAACGGCAGGATTCTATAAGGTATTTGCTGTTTTCAAGTATGTCCCCTTTGGTCCTCCTCATCGCTCTCTCTTTTTGTGTGCTGCCTTCTGAGGTCCACACTAGGGAGGACACGGCCTTTGGTTTAAGGGTTTTGCAAGCTGCTTTGTCTTCTTTACGCCGTTATAACTTTGGTACATCCCACTTGTCTAGATCGATCGAGCAGGACTATATGGAATGTGATATTTTACTTACCAGTTAATGTCCTTTCCTTCAGTCCAGCTGGGCCAGTTCAGGGCCAGCCCCTAGAACTGTATTGCTATGTTCTTCTGATATGATCTGCTGTGATTTTTATACTTGGCTGTGCAGGTTCATTGTCTACTGACAGCCTTATGTTTATGCTTTCCTGTACATAGTTTTCTACTGTTGATCACTCATTATTGCCCATGGTTGAGGTGTGAGGTTTGCCATGTTTCTCTCATGTGCTTTGGGACGAATACTGAAGGGACCTCTGGTGGTTGTGGCGAATAGAGGCATGGGAATAATGTCATTGAAACCTGGGGTTTTCATTGGTTCTTAGTCTCCACCATTCTGCTGGTAGGGGAACATAACCCACTTGCTGGACTGGTCTAGCAGGACTCGAGGAAAGAACATTAACTGGTAAGTAAAATGTCACCTTGTATAATTGGTTAGCAAACTGTACCTCCTTTGTTTATGCCCCCACACTGTCTTGACCATTGAAGGTCATATCACAGCTCACAGTGTCAGAGCCATGGCTGCGTCAGTAGTCCATTTGAGGTCAGCTTCCATGGAGATTTGCAAAGCTGCAGTGTGGACTTCTGACCATAAATTTCCTTCTCACTAGTGTTTGGAAAGTGAATCCTGACACAACAGTAGATTAGTCAGTCAGTTCTACAGAATCTGTTCAGGGCATAGAATTAAACTTCCCCCCAAGGCCCCATTTATTTATGTTCAGGCTGCCTTTCTTAAAAACACAACAAAAAAAAAGAAAGCGCAGAATTCTTAAAAGGCTTGTTGCCACCAGAAACAACTGTTGTTCGATGTCTGCAGTTATAGTGTTGGTTTTAGTTCCCCCTTTTTTCTTTGGAGGCAGCCTGTATTGAGGGATTCCCATACATGAAGACATTTTTTTGTTTGTCCACGGAGAAAACAAAGTAACTCATCTGTAGCAGGTGTTCTCTGTGGGCACCAGGATAGCCCTCCTTCCCTTGGAGTTATCTCCTACTTCAGCTAATAACTAGACTGGAGAGTCCTCGCAGTGGAGCCATGCAGGAAGAAACACAGACATACATGGGACTGGCTTCTAAAGCTTCTAGAAGAAGCTGGGGTCTGGTTCCCTTCCAGGGCTCTGTTGGCGACATCACCCATACATGAGGCTTTATCCTGCTGTCCACAGAAAACACCTGATACAGGTGAGTAATTTTGTAGTCTGGTGGCTGCATAGGTTTCCTATATAAGAGAGTATAACTCATGCATTTGGAATGATTTGGCTGGGGTCAAGGAAAGGCAGTTACCAGGGATATAATCACCCCATTTGTCATCCCTTTTCCTTACCCATATCACTATCAACTGCTCAAGATTGTCTCCCAGCCGTTAGCTTACAAAATTGATCATCTACAGGTTTTGTTTTCAAGTCTAGTCCATTCTCTCTGCTTTCCATGTTGGGAGACATTTCACCTGTTTGATAATGTGGCAAACTCCTGTTTTTTCTGTATTCTGTTTGCCTTATTTTCTTGATAGCTTGGGACCACTATACCACTGCTCTGTGCAAATTGTCTTTGTCATCTTCTCTTTTTGTCTCTCTTCTAGTACAAGCTAATGAGTACATAGTCTTTTCTAACTTAGTGTAACACTCAGTTTCACCATTTATTTTCCCTACTACTCCATTAATTCTCATTTATTATTATTACAATTTATTTATTTATTACAATCTCTTATATACCGCGCTATTTGGCATCAGCGCGGTTTACATTATAACACAACGACCATAACAACATGCTGTTTGGTTTTACATCGAACAGGTGATCAAACTTGGATAACAGGGGTAACTATATACATGAGATATTTACATGGTGAGGAGTAACTTGTATAACAGGGGTCAATTATGATATACATGAGATATTTACATGGTAATGAGTAAAATTATCATAGTGAACGTAGGTAATCTCATATGACTGCACTCTGTAATTGTCCAAGGATTGCTTGGATTCTGTCACAGTGTGTTACTGCTACCTCTGCTAAGACAGCTACTATCCATCTCAGTATAGGTGTATTTCCTCAGAGCTTTTCCCGTTAACTTCATATCATGATTTATTCTTTCACTGCTGTTTTCTCTGTCCCTTTTCCAGCCGAACTGTTATGCCAAAGTTATTACCATCGAGTCTCAGAAGAAGATAGTCATCTACTCCAAACAGCCTATTGGCATCAATGAGGAGATCACCTATGACTACAAGTTCCCCATTGAGGAGAACAAGATTCCGTGTCTGTGTGGGACAGAGAACTGCCGGGGTACTCTCAACTGATGGCCCTGAACACCAAGCATGTCACATCCTTTAACTATGGCACCTCGTGGCACGCTATACATACAGAATATTTTGTAGGAAAATAATGCAACCTGGTGTTACTACAAAAAAGGGGCATGTGGAACAGCCTTTTTTTTAATTTTCAGGGGCTTATATTAAGGTTCTGGCACACACATATCCCCACCTGCCTTGCACATGAGGAGGCCTAAAGCATTAAAAAATCTTTTTTTGCCTGCAGTTTAGTCCCAAATTTATTTTGCTGGGAATAAAACTTTAAAATGTTCTGAGTTTCTGGAAGCACTTGTAATTGCTTAGTTTGGGAATTTTGATTCCCTCTTATATTCATCACCAGGACACTCTAGAACAGTGGTTCCCAAACTTGGGTTCGGGACCCCAAATGGGGTCACATCATCAATGAATGGGGTCACAAAAACCTGGCCATTTCTCCTTCTCTCTTGGGATTTCACTGTGATCTATGGCAAGTAGCGGCAGTCACCAGTCAGCATTTGGCCTGTGAGCCAGCGAACATTCATAGGCTCTTGTCCCCTCCTAGGTTAGCTTCCTGTCAGACTAGAAACAAGTACTGGGATCTGTAAGCACACACAGCACACTGACGCAGTGTCTAACTGCTGCTGCCGCCTTTCTGTTTTAGAGAAATAGAGGGAAGGGAAGGAGGCTGGAGATCTGCCAGTTTGATTTCATCATCTGGGGTCACATGAATTTTCAGTTGTTATAATGTGGTCATACAGGATAAAAGTTTGAAAAGCACTGGTCTAGAATATCCAGTGCATGCTGGCATTCTCACATGTGATGGCAAAAGTGGTCTAAAAGATGTCTGTATATCTATGCACATATATGGATATACATGTACAGAACTGCACATTTTCCAAATTGTTAATGTGCGTTTATATATGTGTATACATATATATACTTACGTACATATATAAAATTGGTAGCTTTGGGTTGGGTAGTGTTCATAGCATTTATATGACTAAATGATATCCCCAGGAATATTGGTTATCTGAAAATTGCTTTCCCTCAGTCTAGCTAAAAATACATGAGGTTCCATGGTGCATGCACTTTTAACTGCCTTTGAGGGAGTATTTTAGGGGGGATTAGAAAATAACATGTAGGCTGTATCAAATCCTACTCACACAAAAAAAACGGGTGATAAAGTTCCTGGGATCGTTCTACGTGCAGCAGTTTTTAAAGAAGAAAGTAAGCATGCACTTTTTATTTGAAGTTTGGTGCCTAGTTTGCAGGTAAAAAGTACCCATTATCCTTTGACCCTAAACAGGCAGTTTGAAAATTGCTGCAAAAATGGATTCCATTTTCTGAAAAGGGAATATAAAAACACATGTCTATGGCACTGCATAGGAAGACAGTGGAATACACTTGGGATTCAGACCCATTTCTTCCTCTGTTTTTCCTTGTTCCTTATACTTTTATATATAGAATTTATGCACATGAGAAGGGTCTTTTTTTGTTTAGGATGACCCTAGTTAGCCAAAGTTCCAAGCAGAAGTCGTTTCAGAAATACAATATTTTTTAGCTCTGTTTAATAGGTGTTTTTTAATCTGCTCTTCTCCAAGCAACTGTGTATTGCTGAAGGACCTCATCAATCTGCACAGCTCTGTTGGTTTTCCTGTTTTTTTTCTCAATTACCCCTTTTTTATGGGGGAGGGATAAGTATTGTTACCGGAACACGTTTTTTGAGACTTGTTTGCAGAAGCATTTGTTCCCAGTATAATTTTAGTATTATTGCATCTGGTCTGTTTCTCAAGTAACACACCAAAGATAATTTTGTATCCAAATTCTCACCTAAATTGCTTCATATTTCCTCTGTAATGATGTGTCGTGTAGCTAAATGATTTGCTTTGGGAATAGTGCTTGTTTATATGGCTGCTGTGGGATTTCCAGCTCGGTTCCTCTGTTAAAAATCAAATCTGTAGTTTTACCCTGTTACTGCACCAACCATAGAATACATTTCTCAGATTGTATTCTTAACACAATTGATGCCATTATCAGGATGGAAAAATCGGATACCTGTTTTAGTAAGAATAGATGAACACCCTAATCTAGTTTATGTCCATAGTAACTGTCTGGATAAACAACAGATTTGCAATTAGAAATGAAGCAGATTGCAGCTGGGAAGAATAGCATGCACCCATTCACATGGACATCACCTAAAGAAAAAAATTATGCTTAATTTTAAAAAAGCAAGTTAACTCATTTTTGAAATGCCATCTTACTTTTTAGCTATCATTGAAGATCTTTCTGTTTTTAATCTTAAGTCGCCTTTCTTTTTTGACAACATATGTTTTATTTCTTATGCTTTTATACTTTTGGAGGAATGAAAACTACACAATTTATGGCACCATGCCCTTGCTTTATAAAAAAAAAAAAATCCTCCAAGTTCCACTTTCAACTGTGTGTGTTGTATTCATGCTTTATATGTAACTTGTGGTAATGCATAGAGTTCTGACAATGATTAGCACTGCAGTGTCCTTGCTGAGAAGCTTTTGCCTCGCTGAGAAGAAGCAGACAGAATCATCTTTCTAAACTAGCGCCATAGCCTCCCATCAATATACAATTGAGCATCTGGTAGAAATCTCTCTGAAGCTTGGGTGGCCATGAAAATGATATTGCCAAATCTGTTTTTGTGGTTGCCAATGGCCACCTAGCCACTGAACCTTCTACCGTATTAACATTGGGCTTGTGTTATTCCCATTTATGAGAATGCAAGATATCTAAACAGATGCCTTCCCATAAACACGCACCATAAATAATAAAATATATTTTGATTTTACTCTTATCTCCTGAAGTTGCCCCAGAGTGACCTACATTCATAACGAGTTAAAAAATTAAACAGTTTTTTGCGCTTATAGGTCTATGCTTCCTTCCCTATTGGAAAAGAAAGATTATAGACTATGCTCAAATTAAAGATGAGCAGATTTATACCATTTCCAGTCTGATTCCACAGCCTTCTCCACACAGACAAATAAATATAAAGAACACACATATTAATTTTTTCTTTAGGAGAAGAAAAATTGTAAATATTGTAAATATGGATTGGAATTGTTTCTTGTAGAAACCTGCGCTATTTGCTGTGTATATAATCTGTTATTTCGTACCATAAAAATATGTAAATAATTTTTCCCTGCCTTATATGTTCAGTTGAAAATGTTCAAAATATAATTTCTTCTGTTTTGGATGATGCATTAAAGGTGATGTTACAGAGACTGTTTTCAGAGATGAAATGCTTAAGGGTTTGTTTTTTGTTTTTTAAGATTATGCTTTAATTTTGAAGGGGCATACATTTCACTTAAGGGGGTAGAAGAAGATGGAGCCAGAAATGCAAACTGATGTATCTGATGTTGATGCAACTTAGGGGTATGTTTACTAAGCAGCAGTAGCGGCTTCCATGCGATATCGCATGGAAGCTATCACTGCTTGATAAACATACCCTTTAGTTTTAAAAGGAGAGAAGTCAATATTCCATGTGTTTAAAAACACGAAGTTCTGTCATTTAATTTTAGGGTGCCTTAGAATGACATGATAAAACTTTATCATTCAGGCCAGAGAACCTTGTTAGAGCATTACAAATGCATTATAAAACTGATTAGTTCTGTTGTGAATCAGTTTTTAGCATCTATGAACATTTAAGAACTAAACAAATTTGCCTGTGTTTCAAAGTATGTTTGCAACAGCAGATAAGGTTGTATGCCTCAAAATAGGAGAACTCAATCTCCAGGAACAAGCAGGAATGTAGTCTTCACATATGGGTATCGTCGGTACCATCGTCGGTACGGGACACTGTGCGGGAACTCTCCCCAGTGTCCAGTAAGAACGCTTTTGAGAGCATCCCTCAGCACATGCGTGTTGCCTTCCCGCCTTTCCAACTGTCCCTCTTCAGTTCTTCGTTTTCCGCGGAGCCAACAGGATCCATACCCTGTCACCGCAGAAAATTCCATCTTTAAAATTGTTTTCTTGTGGTCGCGTTTGCCTGCCGCACAACGCTTATAGGTACCGCTGGTTCTTTTCCAAAACAAAACAACTTATACTTTGAGCTGTTTCTCTTCAGAAACTTTTCTTTTTGGTGCTAGGCGCCATTTTGGGCACTAGGCCCCATATTACTAAAACATGGAAAAACCAACTAGTGGTTTTAAAAAATGTACTAAGTGTGGCGATACTATTTCTGTCACTGACACCCATGATTGGTGTCTTAAATGTTTAGGGCCTGAACATTCTCCATCTGAATGTCTCTCCTGTATGGGGATGACTAAAAGAGGAAGACAGAACCGGGCTGCAAAGCTCGGTACCCTCTTTTCTTCGGATGCCAGATCCATTGCATCGACATCTTCAAGGGCCTCCTCTTCCTCCCATGGATCTCAGGTAACTAAACATAAAAGCCGGTCCTCAAAGGGTAGCTCTCCTGCTAAGCATCGAGAGGCCATTGGCATTGCCCTTGAGGGAACCACACTGGCAAAGCAGCCCCGGCGGGAGGCTTCAGCTTCCAAAGCATCAATGGGGCTCCAGGATGTTCTCGAGGCCCCGACCTCGCAAGAACTACCTGTGCCATGCTATGGGTTTCTGGCTGTCTTCTCTGGTACCAATACCCAGGCATCGGCAGCGTCGATAGACCAGAGGTTCCTCGCTATCGAATGCAGCATCGCAGCTCTTCTCTCAGCTGCGGTACCATTGGCCCAATGGGCACCGGTACCGACACCGATGCCGGTACATACACTGGCACTGGTACCGGTACCGACGATACTGGTGCCGACGGTATCGGCCCTGGTGGGAATTCTTCCCATGCCATCTTTGGCTGGAATCGACAGATCAGTACCGGATCAACTCGGTACCGACTTCGATCGATACCGGGACAATGCTTTGCATGAGCATCGTGATCAGGAATCCTCCGATTCCGAAGACTCTGACAATTCTGCTGGTACTAGAGGGTTTCTCCCAGAGGATCCCTCTTCTCCCCAACGCAGAATGTCACCTCCAGAGGACATGTCTTTTCAGGATTTTATTCGTGATATGGCCAAGAGCCTTTCATTCACGGTAGCTCCTGAAGAGGAACCCAGAGCAAAGGAATTGGAAATTCTCCAATATCTTAAAGCTCAAAGGAGGCAGCCACTCTGCCCATCCATGAAATTTATTTATTTACATTCTCTTATATACCGCGCTATTCTGCATCATTGCGGTTTACATTGAACAAACTGAAATTACATTGAACAGGGCATTATAACTTGGAGATAACTATTTTACAGGGAACATGGGCTATGGAGGGTTAAGTGGCTTGCCCAAGACCACAAGGAGCACCTTGTGGGACTAGAAACCCCAGTCCTTCCGGCACAAGGTTGCTGTCCTCTAGTGGGATTTGAACCCCCGACCTTCCCGGCCTGAAGTACCTTGCCCCAACCACTAGGCCACTCCTCCACTCCTGCATAATTCTGCATAACTTGATGCTCAGAATGTGGGAGACACCTCTGACTACATCTCCTCACTCTAGGAGACTTGATACTATGTATTGAGTTCCCCCATGTCCTGGATTTCAGAAGACTCAGCTGCCCCACACCATTCAATGGTGGTGGAGTCAGCCATGCGTAGGATGAAAAGTGCAAAGAGGCATGCATCCCGTCCTCCAGGTCGTGAATGCAGGACTCTGGACGCTTTTGGGCGCCAAACCTTTCAGGCTTCCATGCTTTCAGCTAGGATCAGTTCATATATACTGTATGTGGGAATGTTCCTCAAGGAAGTTACAGGAGATTTGGAGCTTATGAGCCCATTTCTCCCAGATGACAAGAGACAAGACTTTCTTGCTGTAGTTAAGCATGCTCAAGATGTCTCCAGGTTTGTTAATTGTGCAGCCTTTGACTGCTTTGAATGCATCAGCAGAACCTCTGCTATTGCCATTGGCGCACGACAGATTGCCTGACTTCAGGCATCAGACTTGGAGACTTGGGTACAGGACAAGTTAGGCAACATTCCTTGCATGGGAGAGAATCTCTTTGGCAAGAACTGGCAGGAAAAGGCTAACAAGTTGGATGCTGACAATACTACTCTAGATAGATTGTCGAAATCTACAGCCACTCCAGCCAAAAAGAAGTCTTATAAAAAAAAACCCCTCTTTCAGCAAAAAGGAAATTTTATCCTTCCTATACCCAGCAGAGTCAGTCTCGGGGTCAGATAGTCCAAAAGGGACAAACTAGACAGCAAAAGAAGCCAAAAGGCCCATGAGCCCAACCAGCTCTGCAGGTTCAGCCCCCTGAAGGGCTTTGACTCCTTCCTAGAGAGCTTAGCCTTCCTGCCTCTGAGGGGCCCCCAATATCCCAGGCAGGTTATGCCACTTTGCCAACAGATGGCATCAGATAACAGCAGAAGATTGGACTTTGTCCATTGTAGGAGAAGGGTACAAGCTTCATTTTCACAGCATGCCCCCTCCTACAATTCTAAAGCAATTGAATTCTCAAACCTCCGCAAACAATCTGCTAGATCACCAGGTCTCAACACTTCTTGCCCAAGGGGCAATAGAGGATGTACCCATTCTTCAACGGGGTACAGGGTTCTACTCCCCCTATTTTCTTATTCCAAAGAAAACAGGAGGACACAGACCCATTTTAGACCTCAGAGAATTGAACAAATACCTGTTTTGAGAGAAGTTCAAAATGATTTCTCTTGGAACTCTTCTGCCATACCTTCAAAGCCAGGATTGGCTTTGCTCTCTAGACTTAAAGGATGCATATGCTCAAATTCTGATCCATCCAGATCACAGGAAATTCTTACGATTCCTTTTCAGGGGAAAACATTTCCAGTACAGGGTTCTTCCCTTTGGTCTAGCTTCAGCACCAAGGGTATTCACGAAATGCATGGCAGTAGTAGCTGCATTTCTACTGTCCCCCGCAGCCCCCCCTGGTGGCAGCGTAGTTTTCCACGGAAGGGCTGGGGAGCGCACAAGATTATGGTGATTGGGGTTGGACAGGTGCGAGGGTCAAGGGTAGCAGTCCCTTGTGCCGGCCTCGTTACCAACTTCCCAAAAAGAACAAGTTCACACGAAAATGGAAGGAAAAATGAAAAAGGCTTTATTTCCCCTTTGCATAAAAATGGTTCAAAAACAGGATAAACGGCTTTGGAAAGTAACACAACTGAACAAGTCCTTGCATCAGGTTTAAAGCACAAATGAAACGGTCAAAGTAATGGCTGTTAACTTCACAGTAATTTAAGGTAGGACAAAACACTGCATTCACTTATGCATTCATGGAGCTAGAAATAAACTACAGCTTCACTGCTGTACAATATGTACATTCCATCGGCTCGTCAGACTCTTCGCCCGCAGATTCCACTTGCATAAATTCTATGTCTGATAGCTCTGAGTCTGAGGCTTCTGCATAACTGAACTCTGGCTTTTTAAAAGCGTGCCGTACAGTTTCCCAGTGTCTGGTGGTTAGGTTAGGGCGTCGGTTTCTGGCCACTGGGTAAAACAATGGCTCCTCATCAGCTATAGTTTTAAAAGCTCTCTCAGCACAATGCTTAGTATTTACAGTTCTCCTCCTAGAGAAATTGTCTGTTAGCTTTTGCTTATAAATGTCATTGTTACAAGGAGAAACTTCCTTCCCCTGTCTTTCTCTTATGTTAGGTTTGAGCAAACAATTGCAAGTAATAGAAGCTTTACCTTTGAGCTTTCTTCTTTCCTTCTCAGGGAAGGCTTGAGGCCTAGTCCGGTTGTCCTCTAACTCAGGATGGCCCAAGTTCTCCCACGATATCTCTCTTGCCTTAGTATATGGACGAACCTCTCTGTGCCAAGGCTGCAGCTGTTGCCATCTGTCCTTGCCTTCACTCCTGAGGCTGTCGTTGCCTGGTGGCCTCGCTCCTTCAGCTTCTCTCTGCTCACCAGTCCTCTGTGTTCTCCACTTTTCTCCCAGGCCAGCGCTCACGTTGCTTCTCAGGCCTGTTTTCTCTCTCTCATTCAAGACTGCCCTTTCTTTGGCTCTTGAATCTCTGTCCTCCTCTCTCAGGATACTTCTCTGGATATCTCCCTGGATATCTTTCTCTCCTTCCTCCTGGATATATCTCCGGATACCTTTTTCTCCTTGGATATCTTTCTCTTCTGGATATCTTTCTCCTGGATATCTTTCTCTTCTTAATTCAGACCTGCCTCTGCTTAAATCCAAACTGACTGGGCCCAAGTCCTGCCCATAGAGGCGTGGTTCTTCAGACTCTGTACTGACTCTCATGCTCCCTCTATGTGGATCTTCAGGATATTGCAGCTTATACCTGTTTTTTTTCTGGATTTAAAACTTTTCTTCTATCTGCAAGAGGGTCTGCTGCATCACACTACGAACCCTGGGGATATTCGTCTTCCCTTACTTAGACGACTGGCTCATTCGATCCCCTACAGTTGCAGAGGCCAGCACTGCACTGTCTCGCACAATGCGAATCCTCCAATATTTGGGGTTGGTAATAAACTTCCCAAAATCCCAGCTTGTTCCTTCACAATGCCTGGAATTCATAGGGGCCTGTCTAGATACCAGACAGGCAAAGGCTTTCCCTCCACAGACCCGGTGTCTTCACTTAATGCAACTAGCTTCTCAAGCAGCAGGGAAATCCTCCCTAACTGCTCGAGAGCTACTACAGTTGCTGGGACATATGGCATCCACAGTTCATGTAGTCCTATATGCGAGCAGCTCAGTGGACACAGGCCACAGGTCATTTATCGGACAAAATAATAAACTCTCAGCGACTAATTTTGTCCCTCCATTGGTGACAATCGCTAGAAAATCTGACACTGGGGTCTCCTTTTCATCAACCCCTTTTTCAGGCCACCCTAACAACAGATGCATCGTAGGTGGTTTGGGGAGCACACCTGAATTATCTCTACCCAGGGAACCTGGACTCCACAGGAGGCTGGTCTACACATAAACGTCCTGGAATTAAGAGCAATCTATTTAGCTCTTCGAGTATTCCACGCCCAGCTCAGCTACAAGACAGTCCTAGTCCAGACGGACAATCAAGTAGCAATGTTCTATGTGAACAAGCAGGGCGGGACAGGCTCTCTGTCGTTATGCAACAAAGCTTTATGACCGTGGGCCCTCGCCAGAGAGTATCAAATTCACCTTCTAGTGGTATATCTTCCAGGCATTCAAAACCTTTGGGCAGACAAACTCAGTTGAGTACTGCTGCCTCACGAGTGGTCCTTCCACTTGGACCAGGTGGCAAAGATATTTCATCTCTGGGGCACTCCAGACATAGACCTTTTCGCAAGTGCACTGAATGCCAAACTTCCCCGGTTCTGTTCCAGGATTCCGGCTCACAGTTGTCCGATAAGGGATGCCTTCCTCCTTCACTGGGGTCAGGGCTTCCTTTATGCCTTCCCACCCATTCCCCTCATCCCCAAAACACTCTTCAAGCTTCAAAGAGACAGGGGTCCCATGATTCTCATAGCGCCACGATGGCCACACCAACCGTGATATCCCCTGCTTCTACATCTCTCTCAAGCTGCACCTCTGGAGTTAGGGCATGCTCCAGATCTCCTTTCCCAAGAGAATGGGATGCTATCGCACACGAATCCCCAGTCCCTGCATCTCACGGCCTGGTTGCTGAAGGCTTGACCTCCAGGATTTCAACCTGTCCCAACAGGTAAAGGATATCCTTCAGGCTTCTAGGAAACTTTCCACAAGAAGATCTTACGCCTTCAAGTGGAAACATTTTACCATATGGTGCTCCAAGAAGGGATTAAACCCCCTTGGCATACCCTTAGAATCGATACTAGAGTATCTCCTTCACTTATCGAATTCTGGTCTAAAGACCAATTCGGTAAGAGTCCATGTTAGTGCAATTGCAGCTTCTTATAAGCCTCTGAATGGACAACCAATTTCCTCTCATCCACTCATATCCAGATTTATGAGAGGTCTTCTATTAACCACACCTCCCATTAAGCCACCACCGGTGGCATGGGATCTAAATCTAGTTCTCGGGCAGCTCATGAAGCCGCCTTTTGAGCCTTTAGCCACTACAACCCTTACGTTTTTGACCTGGAAGGTCATCTTCCTAATTGCAATCACCTCTGCACGTTGCATTAGTGAACTGCAAGCTTTAGTGGCTAATCCTCCTTCTACTAGGTTTCACCATGATAAGGTTGTTCTTAGAACTCATCCACACTTTATGCCAAAGGTGGTTTTGCCTTTTCATTTAAATCAATCAAATTTATCTTCCTGTATTTTTTCCCGAGGCCTCATGCCTCTAATGCAGAAAGAAACCTTCTTACTTTGGATTGTAAAAGGGCCTTAGCCTTTTACCTACAGAGAACACAGCAACATAGAAAGTCCTCGCAACGTTTTATAGCTTTTGACCCTAGTCATTTGGGACAACCAGTCTCCAAAAGAACTTTATCGAAATGGATTGCCCAATGCATATCCTTTGCTTATGAGAGTAAGGGTCTTCCTCTTCATGACCATGTCACAGCTCATAGTGTGAGAGTCATGGCAACTTCCATGGCTAATCTCCACTCTGTGTCTGTTGATGACATTTGTCGAGCAGCCACCTGGGCTTCGGTACACACCTTCACAGCCCACTACTGCCTGGATAAAGCCTCCCGTCGGGATGCCTTCTTTGGCCAAGCTGTTCTTCAAAATCTCTTTCAGACGTAATTCAACTCCTACCCACCAACCCTGGTGGAATGCCAGAGATCCATGGGAGGAAGGATTCCCACCTTTCTGGGGCTATCTCCCTGGCATCTTCAGCTAGGGAGTCCCCATATGTGAAGACTACATTCCTGCTTGTTCCTGGAGATAGCATAGTTACTCACCTGTAACAGGTGATCTCCGGGAACAGAGGAATTTAGTCTTCACAACCCGCCCACCTCCCCTAGGAGTTGTCTCTCTGTCTCTTTCCTCTCTCCCTCTATCCTTTTCACTCGGCTACAAACTTAACTGAAGAGGGGACAGTTGGAAAGGCGGGAAGGCAGCGCGCATGTGCTGAGGGATTCTCCCAAAAGCGTTCTTATTGGACGCTGGGGAGCGTTCCCGCACAGGCTCCGTCGGTACCGACGATACCCATATTTGAAGACTAAATTCCTGCTGTTCCCGGAGATCACCTGTTACAGGTGAGTAACTATGCTTTACCCCATCTCATCATACCATCATAACTGACAAAACATTGGATAAACGGTAAATGATTGATTAACTAAAAATTGAAACCTTCAAGACCAGGGTAGCAGTGAGACCACATCCATCAAACAGTTTTATAGAATGATTTCATCTTTTAGAACTGATCTCTTTCTACCTCTGATGACTCTCCTTTAGGTAGGATGAAATCACCTTCTGTACAAATATATATCTATATTTTGTTACTTTAAAGAACAAGCACTGTTGACAGAAAAGAGACTGAATTTCTTATTGCAGTGAACTTTTTCTTTTTCTGTCTGTCTTTTGTCTGTAAATATGTTAATAATTTGTGCATTTACTTGCTACACAAATAGTACTTTTTTATATAAATGTCGTTATACCTTTTATTGTACAAAAGAACAAATATGAATTGTCTCTTTATTTTGTTGTTGGGGTGCCTGTCTTAAGCTGTAGCTAAGAGGTACCTTTTCTTCATTCAATATCTACTCTGTTCAGCATAATACTAAAATAACATTCTTCTTTCTAAACCACTACTTGACCTAATGCCCCCCAGCATAGTATTAGCTTAGGAGACCAATCTTTCTTCTGACTCAATATCCCAAAAGGGTGTTAAGGAACTCTACTTGCTCCTCCCCTCCCAGCTAGTACTAATCCAGACTGGGATGGCAAGTTCTAGTATACCCAGTTTGATTGAGAAGAAGAGAACGAAGAGTGGCTGTGACTGGATAAAGAGTGTGTGCGCTCTTCTCCCAACCCCCTTTGCTGTATTTTACTCCCCAGCTTATTTTTGGTTAGAAAGTGAGTGCATGGGGGTAGACAGTGGAGCAGCCAGAGGTACTAGGTATACATGCTTTATACTGCTAGCTGCCTGCTCTTGCCAAGGGTGAGAACAGAAATACATATGAAAAATGAGGAAGAAAGGGAGGATAAAAAACAGGAACTTGAAGGAGTGAAAGAAACTGAGGAACCTGAAAGAGGAGAGGGAGAAGAACATTTTAGGGAGTAAGGGGAATTTGAAAAGGAGAGATGGTGGAAGGAGAGGAAGCTGAAGGATGTAGACATTTCTAACAGAATGGATTATTTATTTATTTAACATGCTCTTATATATACTGCCCCTTCCAGAGATCAGGGGCGGTTTACATCAAACTCAGATTGCAAACGTTACATTGAATTTAAGAACTTATGTACAATGATCTATGTTAAAACTAACTGGTTACAGTGTTAGGGTGACTATATACACAATTGCAGTGGATACAAAGTTATGGCAATTAAATATAATCTCCAGGAACAAGCAGGAATGTAGTCTTCACATATGGGTATCGGTACCAACGGAGCCTGCGTGGGAACGCTCCCCAGCATCCAATAGGAAAGCTTTTGGGAGCATCCCACAGCGCCTGCGTGCTGCCTTCCCGCCTTTCCCAACTGTCCCTCTCCAGTTCTTCGTTTTCCGCGGAGCCGACAGGTCGCACATCCTGTCACCGCAGAAAACTTCCCTTCTTATTCTTTTTTTTTGTGGTCGCGTCTGCCATCCCTCGACGCTATACCGGTACCGCCAGTTCTTCTTTTCTTTTTTTCTGGGGGAAAAAAAAACCCTTTGTTTCTGGAGTCTTTCTTCAGTATTTTTCTTTTCGGGTGCCATGCACCATTTTGGGCACTAGGCCCAAATTTTTCCTTCAAAATGGAAAAACCTGCTTCGGGTTTTAAAAGGTGTTCTAAGTGTGGCGGTACCATCTCCATCACCGACACCCATGAGTGGTGCCTCAAATGTTTAGGTCCTGACCACTCTATTTCAGAGTGTGTTGCCTGTGGGATGATGTCAAAAAGGAGCTGGCAAAACCGAGCTGCTAAACTTAGCACCCTTTTTCCCTCCGATGCAGCCTCCGTGGCATTGACGTCTTCCAGGGCTTCATCTTCCTCCCATGGATCTCAGGTAACTAAACATAAATCTAGTCAGTCCACAAAGGGTAGATCTCCTTTTAAACATTGAGATGCCTCTGGCGTTGCCCTTGAGGGACTTTCACCGGCAAAATTGCCCAGGCTGGAGGCTTCGGCTTCCAAAGCACTAACGGGGCTCCAGGATGTTCTCGAGGCTTCAACCTCGGCAGAACTGCTGGTGCCATGCTCTGGGGTTCCGGCCGCTTCATCCGGCACCGATACCCAAGCATCGGCAGCGTTGATAGACCAGAGATTCTTGGCTATTGAACACAGTCTGGTGACTCTTCTCACGGCCTCGATGCCCCTGAAACTGATTCAGACAATTCAACCGGCACCGACACCGACTGCATCGACATCAGCAGGTATTCTACCGGGACCGAGTCATGTGTCTCTACCTGGCATTGACAAGTCAGTACCGGACCACTCCGATGCCGACTTTGATGGGTACCGGTACCGTGCCTTGCACAATCACCCGGATCGGAGATACTTTGAATCCTCAGATGAGTCTGAAGACTCTGAAAGCTCTGCCGATACCAGAGTACTTCTTCCTGAGGATTCCTCTTCTCCTCAGCGTAGGATGTCTCCACCAGAGGATTTTTCCTTTCAGGATTTAACCGAGATGTGGCCCGAGGTCTTTCCATAACAGCGGCTCCTGAAAAAGAGCCTAGGGCAAAGGAATTAGAAATCCTACAATACCCTAAAGCTCTCAAGGAGGGCAGCTACCTTACCTATTCATGAGATCTTGCATGATCTTATGTTAAGGATGTGGGAAACACCTCTGACCACATCTCCTCACTCTCGAAGACTCGACACCATGTATCGAGTTCCTCCTTGTCCTGGGTTTCAGAAGACTCAATTACCACACCATTCCATGGTGGTGGAATCAGCTATGAGACGGATAAAGAGTGCAAAAAGGCATGCATATAATCCTCCAGGATGTGAGTGTAGGACTCTTGACGCCTTTGGACGTCGATCCTTCCAGGCTTCCATGCTTTCTGCTAGGATCAGTTCCTATATCTTGTATATGGGAATGTTCCTTAAGGAGGTCACGGGAGACTTAGAGCTTATGAGCCCTCTCCTTACTGATGATAAAAGGCAGGATTATCTTACTCTTGTTAAACATGCTCAGGATGTTTCCAAGTTTGTAAATCGTGCAGCCTTTGACTTCTTTGAATGCATAAGCAGAACCTCTGCTTTTGCCATAGGTGCACGTAGAATTGCATGGCTCCAGGCTTCTGACTTGGAAATCTGGGTACAGGACAAACTGGAGAATATACCTTGCACAGGAGAGAATCTCTTTGGCAAGAATTGGCAGGAAAAAGCTAATGAGATAGATCCGACAATATCACTTTGGATAGATTCTCTTTCTCCAGGACCAAGCAGGAAGTCAGTCCTCACATATGGGTGACGTCGGCGCCGACGAAGCCCTCGCGGAGCAATTTTCCCCAGCTTTCAAAGAAAGCCTTTGGGAATTGCAGCGCGCATGCGCGGTCCCCTTCCCGCCCAAGGGTGCCATCTTAGCCAGTCTTCTTTTTTCCGCGGAGCCCTACAGACATGGTCTTCCAGTCCCCGCAGAAAAAGTTGATTTTCTTCATTATTTCTATTTTTTCTTCGGTTTGACGCCGGTCTCTTTCCTGCCCGGACTCGCGACGCCGTTGCGAGTCCTTCTCTTATTTTTCGGTTTTTCTGATTTTTCTAGTCAGTTTTTTGGTTTTTCGCTGGCAGCCCGGTCCTTTGACCTTGCAGGGGCCCTTTTTCCCCCGATGGCTGCCAGTGGCTTCAAAAGGTGTGTTCAGTGTGACAGAAACATGTCTCTCACTGACACACATGATAATTGCCTCCGCTGCCTCGGCCCAGATCACGAGGAACTGATCTGTGGGGCCTGCAGCAAAATGTCCTCCAAAGCCTTACGGAGTCGGAGGCATCAGCGGGAAAGAATCTTCACAGATCCCACCCGTACCCGGACCTCGTCGGAGGCTTCGGCGTCCAGAGGCTCCAGCTCTGAGCATCGCCGGAGTTCCTCCGACAGGGGTTTCTCCCTCGGGGGATCATCATCGGAAGACGAAAACCCGCGAGGGCGGCGTCGGTGGACGCTCCTGGTTCCGCGAAAGCCAGGTCGCATAGCCCCGATAGCCGTCCCGGGTCTTTGGAGCAGGATCGTCTCACGAAGCGACCTCGTCTGGAATCGGAATCGCCTGCTCGGGTAAGTCCTGTCGTCCTCGTGGACTCGCCTCCGAGTCGGGGACTGCTGGGTCACCTGAGGTCGGACTCAGGTTGACGGCCTTGGAGAGCAGACTGTCTGCCTTCATGGACCAGCAGCGGGCACTGATCGCTAGCCTCGCTGGCGCCTCTGCCCCGACCGCCGGGACGTCTAAGTCGACCCCGGAGACCGAGCCGATCCTCGAGTCCATGCGGGCTCGAGTCGATCCTCGGTCGAGGTCTCCCTCGGCCTCCCGTTCGGGACCGAGGTCGTGGACGCCGACTCCCTCGGCGTCGGGGCGGCCGACGCCTCCGCCCGCCCGAACCGACCCCACCGATTCCTCCTCGGAGTCGGCCTGGGAATCTGAAGTGGAAGAGTCACCTGATTCCTTTCGGACTCGGTGTGTCCCCTCGGACTCCCCTGAGTCCGAACCTCGGAAGCAGTCCCCCCCGGAGGATGCCCGGTTCTCGGACTTCGTCAGGGATATGGCCAAGGCTTTGGCCTTCCCTGCGGATCCCGAGGAGGAGCCTCGAGCCGAAGAGCTCGACGCCCTCCAGTATGACTCTCCAGCGAAGGAGCACTTTACTGTACCGGTTCCTCCCATGCTGGAAAGACTACTCTTCCGCATGTGGGAGAGTCCGGCATCGTCGCCGGTATTAAGCAAGCGGGTCGATTCCATCTATCGAGTCCGCAAGAGCCCTGGCTTCCAGAAAGCACAGCTACCGCACCATTCCATGGTGGTGGAATCGGCCATGCATAGGCTCAAGAGCCAGAAGATGCACTCCTCGGTGCCTCCCGGCAGGGAGGCCCGCAACCTGGATGGCCTCGGTAAGAAGTGTTTCCAAGGCTCTATGCTTGCTTGTCGGGTCCAGACCTACCAGCTCTACATGGGCATGTACCTTAGAGACCTGGCTAAGGAGATAGCCGGATTCTCTGCTGGACTTTCCGAGGAACCTTTGCGGAGGTTCCTAGCCTTGACCACTGGAATTCGAGAATGCTCCAAGTTCATTTCTCGAGCAGCCTATGATGGCTTTGAAGCATCGGCTCGAGTAGCCGCAGCCGGCATCGGTGCCCGCCGACAGGCTTGGCTTCAGTCGTCTGACCTTGAACCCTGGGTGCAGGACAAGTTGGTCGATGTCCCCTGCTGAGGTGAGAACCTATTTGGCAAGCCCATGGCTGAAAAGGCTGCGCAAATCGAGACGGAGACTCTCACCAGAACAAGGCTCTCTAGAAAGACCTCTGCCCCTTCCCAAAAGAAGAAGGGCTCGGGAAAAAAGTCCTTTTACCCGAGGAGGAAGGCGACTGCCTATAAACACTACCCTCAATATCAGGCCTCCTCAGCTCCCCAACAGGGTCAGCAGGCCAAGGGACGGGGTAACGGGTCCCGTAGGCAGCAAACCACCAAGCCTGCGCCACCGGCCCCTGCTCAGCAGGGTGGGGGTTTTTGACTTCATCGACATAGCCTCTCCCCCTCAGCTGGTTTCTCCCAGTACAGGAGGCCGGCTGGTCCACTTTGCCCACAGGTGGTCCAACATCACATCAGATGCCTGGGTGCTCCATGTTGTGCGAGAAGGCTATCTTCTCCACTTCCACCAAGTCCCTCCCTCCTATTTTCCGGGAGAGCCTCCACGACTCCCTCTGCACAGGGACTTACTCCTTCAGGAGTTAGCAAGTCTTCTTCAGGAACAGGCTGTGGAACCGGTGCCCCACCACCTGAGAGGTCAAGGCTTTTATTCCAGGTATTTTCTAATACCAAAAAGAACGGGAGGCCTCAGACCCATCCTGGACTTGCGCAACCTCAACAAGTTCCTCGTGAGGGAGAAGTTCAAGATGCTTACCCTTGGAATCCTTCTGCCCTACCTCCAGCAGGGAGATTGGCTATGCTCCTTGGATCTAAAGGATGCCTACACGCACATCCTCATCCACCCCAGCCACCGCCAATACCTAAGGTTTGTGGTGGCAGGAAATCATTACCAGTACAGAGTACTGCCCTTTGGCCTATCCTCCGCACCACGAGTCTTCACAAAATGTCTCGCGGTGATGGCGGCTTATCTCCGGCTTCAGGGCCTCTATGTCTTTCCTTACCTAGACGACTGGCTCATCAGAGCACCGTCCCCTCAAGACGTCACACAAGCCACGCACCGCACTGTGACTCTTCTCCAGTACTTGGGCTTTGTCCTAAACTTCGCAAAGTCCACTTTGCTCCCCTCGCAAGATCTCGAGTTCATCGGCGCAAGGTTGCACACTCTTCAGGCGCGAGCTTTCCTGCCTCTCGACAGAGCTCAGCGGCTAATGGACCTAGCCGGCCGTTTTCACAGCCAGTCCCTGGTCTCGGCCAGGCGCTTTCTGAGACTACTCGGCCATATGGCTTCCACCGTCCACTTGACCCCAACGCCCGCCTGAATATGCGGCCTGCTCAGTGGTGCCTTCGCAAGCAGTGGCAACAGGCCACGGGCGGCCTCGCCGACTTAGTGCAGATCTCCAGCCCGCTGGCCTCTTCTCTGCAGTGGTGGCTTCATCAGCCGAACCTGGTACTCGGAATGCCTTTTCAATCTCCTCCGCCTGCTCAAGTGCTGACGACCGATGCTTCTCTCCTGGGATGGGGAGCGCATTGCCAAGGGGCACGTACTCAAGGTCTCTGGACCTCGTGGGAGTCTGCGCAGCAGATCAACTTCCTGGAGCTCAGAGCAATCCGTCTGGCTCTCAAGGCTTTCTCCCACCTGACTTCTCACCGGTCCGTCCTTGTCCAGATGGACAATCAAGTTGCCATGTTCTACGTGAACAAACAGGGGGGCACGGGCTCCTTCCTTCTCTGTCGGGAAGCGCAGAGGCTCTGCTCTTGGGCCGTCAGCCGCGGCATTCTTCTCAAGGCGGTTTATCTCCCAGGCCAAGAAAATTGCCTGGCGGACAAACTCGGCAGAATCCTCCAGCCGCACGAGTGGCGACTGGATCCCTTGGTAGTTCAGAAACTTTTTCTGAAGTGGGGCCTCCCCACGCTGGATCTTTTTGCCAGTCCTCTCAACCGGCAACTTCCTCGTTTCTGCTCTCGGCAGCCGCATCCCCTCCGAGTAGCGGCGGATGCTTTTCTGCTCTCATGGTCGAAAAGCCTTCTGTATGCCTTTCCTCCCATACCGCTAATCTCTCGGACTCTTTTCAAGGTTCTCCGAGACAAAGCTTCCATGATCCTGATAGCTCCTCGGTGGCCCAGACAGCCGTGGTTTCCACTCCTGCTGCAACTGGCGGTGGAGGCTCCGTTCCCTCTGGGGTTTCAACCAGATCTCCTAACACAGGATCAGGGGTCCCTGCTACACCCCAACCTCAGATCTCTACATCTGATGGCCTGGCTGCTGAAAGGGTAGTCCTTGCTCCCCTTCTACTGCCGGCAGAGGTGGAAGAGGTCGTCCTAGCTTCCCGGCGACCTTCTACCCGCAAATGCTACGCCCTTAAATGGCGTCGTTTTTCCGTTTGGTGTACCCAGCAGTCTCTGGATCCCTTCTCCTGCTCGGTGTCGGTGGTCTTGCAGTACTTGCTCTACCTCTCTAATCTTGGACTTAAGTCCAACTCCGTCAAGGTTCACCTCAGTGCTCTTTCAGCACATCATGTGCCGGTGGATGGCAGACCTCTTTCCAACGACCCTCTCGTGGCAAGGTTTCTCCGAGGTCTCCTTCTCCTTAAACCACCTCTGCGCCCGCCAGCGCCTGACTGGGATCTGAATGTGGTTTTGCAGCGGATCACCTGTCCGCCTTTTGAACCTATGGCTACCTGTCCTCTCCATTTTCTTTCTTGGAAAACTTTATTCTTGATAGCCCTCACTTCCGCTAGACGCGTAAGTGAACTACAGGCCCTCGTGTCTGATCCCCCTTACACTCGGTTCTACAAAAATAGGGTAGTCCTACGGACTCACCCTAAATTTCTTCCAAAAGTGGTCTCCCCTTTTCACATCAATCAGGAGGTGGTACTTCCGACCTTCTTTCCCAGGCCACACTCCAGCCGAGCTGAAATGGTCCTGCATACCCTGGATTGTAGAAGGGCGTTGAACTTCTACCTTGACCGTACGCGGGAGCACCGCAAAGCTACTCAGCTTTTCGTGTCTTTTGACCCCAATAAATTGGGGCTCCCTGTCTCCAAGCGTACTCTGTCCATCTGGGTTGCTGACTGTATCGCTTGGGCTTATAGAGCAGCCGGACTCTCGTTAGAAAGTCGGGTCACGGCTCATTGTGTTCGGGCGAAGGCTACGTCAGTGGCTTACCTCCGCTCTGTTCCATTGGCAGACATCTGCCGGGCCGCTACTTGGTCTTCGAGCCAGACTTTTGCGGTCCATTACTGCCTCGAGAGGGAGTCCCGCAGGGACAGTGCTTTCGGACAGGCAGTCCTCCGAAATCTCTTCGAGGTTTGAGCAACTCCTACCCTCCATCCCGGATGTTGGGCTACCGGTGGGTAATAATTCAGTGAAGATTCCTTCCTTCTGTGCTGCTGAGCTAGAGGGAGCTCATTTTTGTGCTTAGGGTCTCCGGTAGCCTTAAGCTTGGGAGTCCCATATGTGAGGACTGACTTCCTGCTTGGTCCTGGAGAAAGCGTAGTTACTCACCTGTAACAGGTGTTCTCCAGGAGCAGCAGGAATCAGTCCTCACAACCCTCCCTCCTCCCCTTGGAGTTGCAATCATCTGCTTTAGTTTTTGCAAATTTTTATGCTGTCTTTTAGCTATGTCATCTGACTGGCTAAGATGGCACCCTTGGGCGGGAAGGCGACCGCGCATGCGCGCTGCAATTCCCAAAGGCTTTCTTTGAAAGCTGGGGAAAATTGCTCCGTGAGGGCTCCGTCGGCGCCGACGTCACCCATATGTGAGGACTGATTCCTGCTGCTCCTGGAGAACACCTGTTACAGGTGAGTAACTACGCTAAATCTACAGCTGATCCTGTGAGGAAAAGATCCTCTAAGAAACCATTCTTCAGCAAGAAGAAAAAGTTGTATCCCTCCTATACTCAGCAAGGTCATCGTTTAGGTCAGTCTGCCCAAAAGGGACAGCACCAACAACCTAGGCAACAGAGGAAACCAAAAGCAGCTAAGCCTCAACCGGCTCAGCAGACTCAGCCTCCACAGGGGCTTTGACTCCTGTCTAGAGAACTTTGCCTTCCTGGCCCTGAACGGCCCAGAACCCGCCACCATCCCAGGAAGGTTTAGTCATTTTACCCCCAGATGGGGTCAGATAACAGCAGAAAATTGGACTCTGTCTATTGTAAGAGAGGGGTACAAGCTTCATTTTCTCAGCATTTATTTATTTATTTATTTAGCATCTCTTATATACCACACTATTGTCATCAGCGCGGTTTACATGAAACAAACATATACATACAGAGAACTGTAATGCATTTTACAAGTAACAGGGGTTTTTGAACTTGGGATTAAAAAGGTAAACTAAATAATCTAGATAACTATCTACAATAATCTATACACATTAGTCACATTTGGTTATCATTTGGGGCTTGTCCTGGTCAGAAATGTGTCGGTAGTATGCCCCCTCCTACAATAGTAAGACAGTGTAATTCTCAGACCTCTCTCAACGACCAGTTAGGTCAAGAAGTCACTATGCTCCTTGCCCAAGGGGCAATAGAAGAGGTACCCATTCCCCAACGGGTTAAAGGTTTTACTCCCCCTATTTCCTTATTCCAAAGAAAACAGGAGGAGACAGACCCATTCTAGACCTCAGAGAATTGAACAAATTCCTGTTCAGAGAGACGTTCAAAATGATTTCTCTAGGAACTCTGCTGCCATATCTTCAAAGTCAGGATTGGCTTTGTTCTCTAGATCTCAAGGATGCATACACTTATGTTCTCATCCATCCAACTCACCGAAAGTTCCTTCAGTTCCTGCTTCAAGGGAAGCACTACCAATACAGGGTTCTTCCTTTTGGCCTGGCCTCTGCACCAAGGGTGTTCACAAAATGCATGGCTGTGGTAGCAGCATTTCTCGCACCCTGGGAATATCTGTCTTCCCTTACTTAGACTGGCTCATTCGAGCCCCTTCAGAGCTAGAGGACAGGGTTGCTCTGTCTCGCACAATGCGCATCCTTCAGTATTTGGGACTTGTCATAAACTTCCCAAAGTCCAACCTTGCTCCCACTCAGTCCCTAGAGTTTATAGGAGCTCTTCTGGATACCAGACAAACAAGGGCCTACCTTCCACAGCCCCGCTGCCTTCGCATTGTGCAGTTAGCTTCCCAAGCAGTGCTAAAACCTCACCTCGCTGCTCGGGAAATGTTACAGTTACTAGGCCACATGACATCCACCGTGCATGTGGTTCCTTATGCTCGCTTCCATATGAGGGCAACCCAGTGGACCCTATCCACACAGTGGACTCAGGCGTCAGATTGCTTGTCAGACAAAATAGCAAACTCAGATCGCCTTATTTTGTCCCTCCAATGGTGGCAGACACCCAAAAACCTTCTGGTTGGGTCTCCTTTTCAGCAACCCCTACCCCAAGACACTCTAACAACAGATGCTTCACAGGTGGGTTGGGGAGCCCACTTTGCAAGGCCTCTCGACCCAGGGTACCTGGACTCCACAGGAGGCCTATTTCCATATCAATCTCCTGGAGCTCAGAGCGATCTTCCTTGCTCTTTGAGTATTTCACACACAGCTCAGCTACAAGACAGTCCTAGTTCAAATGGACAATCAAGTAGCCATGTTTTATGTGAACAAGCAGGGCGGAACAGGCTCTCTTTCGCTCTGCAATGAAGCTTTGCAACTATGGGCCCTCGCCAGAGAGCATCAGATTCATCTCCTTGCGGTGTATCTTCCAGGCATTCAAAACTCTTGGACAGACAGACTCAGTCGAGTTCTGCTTCCACACAAATGGTCTCTCCATGCAGACCAGGTGGCCCAAATTTTTCAAATTTGGGGAATCCCGGACATAGACCTCTTTGCAAGTCCGCTGAATGCCAAACCTTCCCGGTTCTGTTTCAGAATTCCGGCTTGGGGTTGTCAGGCCAGGGATGCTTTCCTCCTCCATTGGGGTCAGGACTTCCTGTATGCCTTTCCACCCATTCCCCTAATTCCCAAAACCCTGTTCAAGTTTCAGAGAGACAGAGGTCATATGATCCTCATAGCTCCACGTTGGCCATGTCAAATGTGGTACCCTGTGCTGCTACATCTCTCTCAAGCTCCGCCTCTGGAGTTAGGATCTGCTCCAGATCTCCTTTCTCAAGAGGACAGAATGCTGTGGCATCCCAATCCTCAGTCTCTGCATCTCAGGGCCTGGTTGCTGAAAGCCTAGAACTTCACGGTCTTAACCTTTCCCAGCAGGTAAAGGATATCCTTCATGCTTCCAGGAAACCTTCCACAAGACGCTCTTATGCATTTAAGTGGAAAAGGTTTACCATATGGTGCTCGCAGAAGGGTCTTAACCCTCTTGCAACACCTCTGGAATCATTACTGGAGTACCTTCTTCATTTATCAAATGCAGGGCTTAAGACTAATTCAGTGAGAATCCATTTGAGTGCTATTGCAGCTTCTTTCAGGCCTCTAAATGGGCAACCTATTTCCTCTCATCCTCTCATAGCGAGATTTATGAGAGGCCTTCTTTTAACGAAGCCGCCCATTAAGCCACCACCAGTGGCATGGGACTTGAATCTGGTACTTGGGCAGCTCATGAAACCGCCTTTTGAACCATTAGCCACTACCTCTTTGAAATTCCTTTCCTAGAAAGTTATCTTTGCAATCACATCAGCACGTCGCATCAGCGAATTGCAAGCCTTGGTTGCGAATCCTCCTTATACAAGGTTCCATCATGATAAGGTAGTCCTTAGGACTCATCCACACTTTATGCCAAAGGTGGTTTCGCCCTTTCATTTGAACCAAGCGGTTTACCTTCCTGTATTCTTTCCAAGGCCTCATGCCTCAAATGCAGAAAGGAACCTTCATACTTTGGACTGTAAAAGAGCTTTGGCCTTTTACTTGCAAAGGACACAGCAACATAGAAAATCCTTTCAACTCTTTGTTACTTTTGATCCTAGTCATTTGGGACTTCCAGTCTCAAAAAGGACACTGTCCAGCTGGATTGCACAGTGTATATCTTTTTCCTATGAGAGTAAGAACCTCCCTCTTGAAGGCCATGTCACAGCTCACAATGAGAGCCATGGCAGCCTCAATGGCTCATCTTCACTCTTTGTCTATCGACGACATCTGTCGAGCAGCTACTTGGGCTTCGGTTCATACCTTCACAGCCCATTACTGCTTAGATGAGGACTCCCGCCTGATGCCTTGTTTGGTCAGGCTGTTCTTCAACACCTCTTCCACACTTAATCAACTCCCACCCACCATCCCTGGTAGGATGCCAGAAATCCATGGGGGGAAGTGGAGCCCTTTCACAAGGGCACACAACTTTCTGGGGCCATCTCCCTGGCATCTGCAGCTAGGGAGTCCCCATATGTGAAGGCTACATTCCTGCTTGTTCCTGGAGATAGCATAGTTACTCACCTATAACAGGTGATCTCCGGGAACAGAGGAATTTAGTCTTCACAACCCACCCACCTCCCCTAGGAGTTCTATCTCTCTCTTGTTCTCTCTTTCCCTCTCTCTTTTGTTTCAGCTTTAAACTCAACTGGAGAGGGACAGTTGGGAAAGGTGGGAAGGCAGCACGCAGGCACTGTGGTATGCTCCCAAAAGCTTTCCTATTGGACACTGGGGAGCGTTGCCGCGCAGGCTCCGTCGGTACCGACGATACCCATATGTGAAGACTAAATTCCTGCGGTTCCCGGAGATCACTTGTTACAGGTGAGTAACTATGCTTTCTTGTAAGAGTGTCAGGTTTAGATCAAATCTTGTTCCTGTAAACTCGTTTACTGGAGAAAGAGAGGTGTAGGATAAAAACGGGCAATGGAGGAAAGGGAAGGATGGATAAGATATGAATGGGCACTGAAAAAGTGATTGAGAAGGGAGGAGAATTGGAGAGCTTGGAGTTCTTTAAGAAGTATATTCATATTTTAAAATTCCAGTTTAATCCCCTGGTGTTATGGGGTATCTTCCTTTAAGGCAGTACCCTAGTGGGTGGTTTGTTTGTTTTTTGCATAGTTATGAGCCTTTACTGTCTCGCCATATTACAAGGGGTATCTTCCCTTGGAGCAAACATTGATCTATGCCCTAGCCTGAGTTTATGAGCACTCTTCTCCAGGAACGAGCAGGAAGTCAGTCCTCACATGTGGGTGATGTTGGCGCCAATGGAGCCCCATGGAAGCATCTCCCCAGCTTTCAAAGAAAGCCTTTGGGAGATGCCACCCCGCATGCGTGGTCCCCTCCCGCCCAAGGGTGCCATCTTACTCAGTCTCCCTTTTTTTGCAGAACCCTAAAGACGTCCATTGTCTTCTCACGGAAAAAAGTTGATTTTTCTCATGCTTTAAGTGCATTTTCCTTCCCCAGTTAGCACCAGTCTTTCCCGCCTCCGAGCCCTGTCGCCTTGGTGTCGAGACTCAAAAACATTTTAGTTTTTTTTTTCTCCGGTGCAGTTTTGTGCCTTTTCTAACTGCTGGCCACATTGAGGGTCTTCAACCTGACTGAGGTCCTTTTTGCCCCAATGGCCAATGGGTTCAAAAAGTGTGATTGGTGCGCAAAGAATATGTCCCTACCCGATACACACGACTGCTGCCTCTGGTATCCAAGTGCCAACCATGACCCGGAGATCTGCGCCCTGTGCAAAAAGATGTCCATTAAGGCCATTCAAAGCCGTCAGCAGAAACAGAATGACATCTTCCACAAGTCAGATTCAGCCCCAATGTCCCGGTAACCTCGCACTCAGTAGTGTCTCCACTCACAGTGGACACAAGCACAGGCAGGCTCCGGGACAGGGTCTCAGTGTCCCGTCAACTAGCAGAGTCACTCGACTGGTGGCAGGGCACACAGCACCTGCAGAAAGGCATGCCCTTCCAGCCCCCAAACCCCCAGAGAGTCCTCACCTTGGACGCATCCCTACTGGGCTGGGGTGCCCACTGCGAGGAACTGTGCACGCAAGGCAACTGGTCCATAGTGGAGAACCAGCAGCAGATCAACCTGCTGGAGCTCAACACCATTTTTCTGGCTATCAAAGCCTTCCACTACTGCTTGCAGAGCCAGTTGGTGCTAGTCCAAATGGACAACCAGGTCACAATGTTCTACCTGAACAAGCAGGGGGAGCACAGGGTCTCAGCGCCTCTGCCAGGATGCAGTAGCCCTCTGCTCGTATGTGATCGGTCACAGAATGCTCCTCAGGGCAGTATACCTTCTGGGCCAAGACAGTGCCCTAGCAGACATGCTGAGCTGGGTCCTCCAGCTGCATAAATGGTGTCTAGACCCCAGAGTGGTGCAACAGTTGTTCCGACTCTTGGGAACCCCGTCTCGACCTCTTTTCCAGCCCAGCCAATGCTCAGCTGACTTGCTTCTGCTGTCCCCAAGCACATCCTCATCTTGTGGTTGGAAGACATTTTGTATGCCTTCCCTCCCACTCTACTAATCGCACGGACCCTCTTCAAGGTCCTGCGGGACAAGGCCTCTATGATCCTGGTGACTGAGGCAGCCTTGGTTTCCCCTGTTACTCCACGCCTCGACTGACCCAGGAGGAGAGCTCGCTTCTTCACCCAACCTGGGGTCCCTGTCATTAACAGCATGGCTGCTGAGTGGGTCACCTTAGCAACCTTCAACCTCCCAGGGGAGGTGGAGGAAGTCCTCATAGCCTCTCGTAAGAGCTCCACGAGATGGTCCTACGCTTTCAAATGGCACAGATTCTCAGTATGTTGTGTAGAGCAATGGGTAGACTCATTCTCTTGCCAGGTGCACACTGTGCTACAGTACTTGCTCTATCTTTCGCAAACCAGACCCAAGTCCAACTCCATCAGAATATACCTGAATGCGCTCTCGGTGCACCTTTATTCAGTAGAGGGAAAACCTTTTTCTGCACAGCCCCTCATTACCCAATTTATGCAGGGCTTGCTGCTCTGTCACCTATCCACCTGCCCCGGCAGAATGGGATCTCAACGTGGTTCTAATGCAGCTCACCAAGCCACCTTTCGAACCTCATCCTCCTGATGGTGCTCACCTCTGCCTGCAGAGTCAGCGAGCTTCAGACCTTGGTGGCCAAGCCACCTTACACCAGGTTCTACAACAGGGGTTCTCAACCCTGTCCTCGGGACCCACCTAGCCAGTCTTGTTTTCAGGATAACCACAATGAATATGTATGAGAGAGATTTGCATACACTGCCTCCATTATATGCAAATCTCTCCCATGCATATTCATTGTGGTTATCCTGAAAATCCGACTGGCTAGGTGGGTCCCGAGGGCAGGGTTGAGAACCCCTGTTCTACAAGAATAGAGTCATGCTTCGCACCCACCCTAAATTCCTTCCGAAAGTGGTATCCGCCTTCCTCAACCAGGAGGTGGTGCTCCCCAACTTCTTTCGATGACCCTACGTCGACAAGGCAGCAGCCATTCTCCATACTCTGGACTGTAAGAGGGCCCTGTCCTGCCTGCAATGTACTCAGGGCCACCGCAAAGCTTTGCAGCTTTTTGTTTCCTACGATCTCAGTTGCCTGTGGTAAGCTGTTACCAAGCAGACCCTGTCCATCTGGTGGCAGACTGCATCACCTTTGCCCAGGATCAGGCTGGGCTCTCGGAGCGCCAGGTCACGGCGCACAATGTCAGGGCTATGGCGATCTCTGTTGCAAGCTTACACTCTGTCCCTATGGGAGACATCTGCTGGGCCGCCACCTGGTCCTCACTTCACACCTTTGCAGCTCACTACTGCCTGGAGAGAGTGTCCCAATGGGACAGAGCCTTCAGCCAGGCCGTACTCTATAATCTGTTTGGGATTTAGGGAACTTCTGCCCTCCGATCCTTCTTGTTCAGGCTACTGGAGTGATGGTTCTCCCTGGACACCAGGGTCCTCAGAATATTTCCTCTGATTTGCTTGTGGCTGCTCACGGCTAGGCTGTTTTTCCTACAGGTTCTTGGTAGCCTGTAGCTAGGGAGTCTCATATGTGAGGGATTACTTCTGCTTGTTCCTGGAGAAAGCGTAGTTGCTCACCTGTAACTGGTGTTCTCCAGGGACAGCAGGAATCAGTCCTCACAACCCTCCCTCCTCCCCTTGGAGTTGCTGGTCATTTTTTGCCATCTTCTTTTGTTGGCTCTAGCTATGCCATCAAGATGGCACCCTTGGATAGAAGGGGACCATGCATGTGTGGTGGCATCTTCCAAATGCTTTCTTTGGAACCTGGGGAGATGCTTCTGTGGGGCTCCATCAGCACCAACGTCACCCGTATGAGGAATGATTCCTGCTATCCTTGGAGAACACCTGTTACAGGTGAGTAACTATGCTCTTTCTCTGATCCAGTAGTGATTAAGTTTCACATTGAGTTGGAGGGGTGCCCTTTCCCTTAAGCAAGTGCTGGTTCAGTGTTCCAGCCTATCACTAGACAGCTAGGGAATGCTCCTCTTTGGGTCAGTCTTAAACCAATTCTTCAGCAAAGTGTTAGGTTTCTCTCTGAGCCAGTACTGAGCCCATGGCCTTGCAAGGTTTTAAGGATACACTCTTCCATTTGAGAATATACACAGTATATACTAATATGGTTTTGGGAGCAGGCAACTGCTGGTCCAGTGCATTTTCGTAGTGGACACTACCATGAGTATACGGATGTTTCATTTTTTCCAATGAGCAACGCTGATTCACTGTGTCTGGGGTAATGTTACAGAGTATTCTCCCATTCAAGCCAGTGGTTATCAAAGTTGGGGTTATAAAAGCACTTCCTCCTAAGCTGGTCCTGACCCAATTTCCCAGCATAGCCTTGAGTGGGAAAATATTTAGCTCTGGGCCAGTACTGGTCCCATGTCCCTCTGCATACCATTAGGTATTCTTTCCCTGAGCTACTGCAAGTGTGGTATTAGGGTGTTATTCTATTAAGCTACTGTTTATAACAGCATTCTTGCATGATATTGGGGAAGAGGGCAACAGCCTTCCCTCAGATCCTACTAAATGTTCTAGATGAAACTTCCCTCTTTCTCAGTACTGTCACAATACCCATAGTGGTTTTAGTGGATCCTCTCTCTGAGCCATTACTAACCTGGTACTGGCTCAGTATGGTTTCTCTGAAGGAGAGGGAAGAGATTGTAGAACTTTTAATAGTTCTTATTGATGGACTGACTGAATAGGCTGTATGGTCTATCTCCAGGAACAAGCAGGAATGTAGTCTTCACATATGGGTATCGTCGGTACCGACGGAGCCTGCACGGGAACGCTCCCCAGCGTCCAATAGGAAAGCTTTTGGGAGCATCCCACTGCGCCTGCGTCGCTGCCTTCTCGCCTTTCCAACTCCCTCTTCAGTTTTTCGTTTTCCACGGAGCAGACAGGCAGCAAACCCTATCACCACAGAAAATCTTTTTATGGTCACGTCTGCCTTCACTGTCGACGCCTATACTGGTACCACCAGTCTTTTCTTTAATTTACTTTTCCATTAAAAAAACTTCTTTTTTGGAGGGTCTGTCCCCTCTTGGTGCCAGGTGCCATTTTGGGTGCTAAGCCCTCTTTTCTTCCAAAATGGAGAAACCATCTAGTGGTTTCAAAAAATGTTCAAAGTGTTAGCAGTACCATTACTGCTACTGACACCCATGATTGTTGTCTCAAATGTTTAGGTCCTGACCATTTACCATCAGAGTGTCTCCTTTGTAGAAAGATGACCAAGACAGGCCTGCAGAACAGAGCTGCAAAACTCGGACCCTCTTTGTGCCTCGGATACAATGTCCATTGCATTGACGTTGTCCAGGGCTTCATCTTCCTCCCATGGATCTCAGGTAACCAAACCCAGGTCTTCCAAGACCGGCCGGTCCCCAAAGGGTAGATCTCCTTCCAAGCATCGAGATGCTACTAGCGTTGCCCTCGAGGAAAATACACCGGCCAGACAACCACAGCGGGAGGTCCTGGCCTCCAAAGCATTAACAGGGTTCCAAGATGTTCCTGAAGCTTCCACCTCCGGAGAATTCTTGGTGCCATGTTCTGGTGTCGTGGCTTGCTCCGCCGGTACCGACATCCAGGCATTGGCAGGCACCATGGATCAACAGATCCTGGCCATCGAGCACAGTCTCGCAGCTTTATTAGCAGCCTCGGTACTGCTAAAATCGCCGCAATCGACGCAGTTGTCCGTACCGGTATCGGTACCGAACATACCTGCATCGGCCGATGCTCCCCTCTCCATGCTTCCTCTCATGCCAGCACTGGAATCGGTATCCAGCATCGAGGGTCCAATATTGAGGCAGTCCAATGCCTACTTCGATTGATACTGTCGACAAGCAATAAGAGAGCATCCGGCCCGACAATACTTCGAATCCTCCGATTCTGATGATTCTGTCGGTACCGGGGTGGTTCTTCCAGAGGATCCCTCTCCTTCGCCACAGCGTCGGATGTCTCCCCCGGAAGACATGCCCTTTCAGGATTTCATACGTGATGTAGCAAGGAGACTCTCAATCACCGTGACCACTGAGAAGGAACCGAGAGCTGAAGAGTTGGAAATTCTTTAGTATCCAGTAGCTCCTAAGGAGGCTGCTACTCTTCCCACTCACCGAATTTTGCATGATATCATGCTTAGGATGTGGGAAACACCTTTGACGGTGTCAACACATTCTAGGAGACTCGATACAATGTACCGGGTACCGCAATGTCCCGGTTTCCAAAAAGCACAATTACCACACCATTCCATGGTAGTGATATCGGCAATGCATAGGATCAAGAGTGTTAAGACGCATTCATCCATTCCTCCAGGTCGTGAATCGAGGACACTCGATGCCTTTGGGCGTCGATGTTTTCAGTCTTCGATGCTCTCAGCTAGAATAAGCTATTACATACTTTATATGGGTATGTTTCTTCGGGAAGTTACAAGAGATTTGGAACTTACGGCTCCACTCCTTTCCGCTGACAAGAGGCCTGACTTTCTCACTCTGGTCAAACATGCCCAAAATGTATCTAAGTTCATGAACCATGCAACCTTTGATTGCTTTGAATGCATTAGCAGAACCTCTGCTATCTCCATCGGTGCACGTCGCATTGCCTGGTTACAAGCATCTGATTTAAAACAATGGGTGCAAGACAAACTGGGCGAACATTCCTTGCACAGGAGAAAACCTCTTTGGCAAGGATTGGCAGGACAAAGCTAATCAGCTTGAGTCTGAAAACACCACCTTGAACAGATTATCAAGGAACACAGCCAACCTTGCTAAGAAAAAGACAGTTAAGAAACCCCTTTTTCAACAAGAAAAAGAAATTCTACCCATCTTACACCCAGGCTGTCCACTTTCCAGTTCATGCTCCCCAAAAAGGGCAGCAGCAACCCAGACAGCAGATGAAGGTCCAAATCCCCAGAGCTCAACCAGCTCAGCAGACTCAGCCCCCTCAGGGGCTTTGACTCCTTCCTAGAGAACTTAGTCATCCTGCCCCTGAAGGGTCCAGAGCCTCTTACCCAGGCAGACTCTGTCATTTCGCTGAAAGATGGCAACAGATAACATCAGAGCACCGGACTCTCTCTATTGTAACAGAGGGGTACAAGCTCCATTTTCACAGTATGCCCCCTCCCACCATCACAAGACAGTTCAATTCTCGGGCCCTTTCACCACTCTCTTGTGTCAAGAAGTCACCTCACTACTTGCTCAAGGAGCATTAGAAGAGGTACCCATATCCCAACAGGGCATGGGTTTCTACGCCCTCTATTTTCTCATTCCAAAGAAGACAGGGGGATACAGACCCATACTGGACCTCAGAGAGTTGAACAAGTATCTGTTCCGAGAAAAATTCAAGATGATCTCCCTCGGAACACTTCTTCCTTACATTCAGAGTCAGGATTGGCTATGTTTTCTAGATCTAAAGGATGCATATACACATATTCTTATCCATACAGATCACAGAAAGTTTATTTGATTCCTCTTTCAAGGAAGACATTACCAGTACAGGGTTCTACCCTTTGGACTGGCTTCCCCCCAACTGGCTCATCCAAGCATCAACAGCTCTGCTCTCTCCTGTACAGTGCAAATCCTGCAGTACCTGGGACTGATCATAAACCTCCCAAAATCTCATCTTACCCCTTCTCAGTCTCTAGAGTTAATAGGGGCTCTCCTAGACACAAGGCAGTCAAAGGCTTTCCTGCCACAACCACGTTGTCTTCGAATACTTCAGCTGGCCTCGCAAGCAGCTATGAAAACTTTTCTAACTGCTCGAGAAATGCGTCAGCTACTGGGGCATATGGCATCAACTGTCCATGTGGTTCCCTATGCTCGCCTACACATGCGAGCAGCCCAGTGGACCCTAGCCTCTCAGTGGACACAGGCGTCAGGCTGCCTGGGGGACAAAATCAGAAACTCTACACACCTCATTTTGTCCCTACAGTGGTGGCAATCGCTGAAAAACCTTCTTGTAGGGTCTCCTTTCCAGCAGCCACTACACCAAGCCACCTTAACGACAGGGAGGAGTGGCTCAGTGGTTGGGACAGGTTACCTCAGGCTGGAAGGCCAGGGGTTCAGTTTCCGCATGCTGACAAGCAGTGGCCTTGGGCAAGCCACTTAACCCTCCATTGCCTCAAGTACACTTAGATTGTGAGCCCTTCGGGGACAAGGGAATAAAAAGTACCTGTTAATATACATGTAAACCGCACTTATTCTAAATAGCGTGGTATAAAAAATAAATAATAAATAAATAAGATGCGTCCAAGTTTGGTTGGGGAGCTCACTTGGACAATCTCTCCACTCAGGGTCTCTGGTCCGAGCAGAAGGCTTGTCTTCACATAAACCTCCTGGAACTCAGAGCTATCTTCTATGCTCTTCAAGTTTTTCAGAAGCAACTGAGCTGCAAGACGGTTCTTGTCCAAACCGACAATCAAGCAGCCATGTTCTTTGTGAACAAGCAGGGAGGGACAGGTTCTCAGGCGCTGTGCAACGAAGCTCTACACATCTGGGCCTTCGCCAGAGATCTTCAAATCCACCTACTAGTGATGTATCTTCCAAGCATGCAAAATCTCTTGGCAGATAGACTCAATCGAGTACTGCTGCCACACGAGTGGTCTCTTCATCCAGAGCAAATTGCTTGAATCTTTCAGATCTGGGGAACTCCAGATATAGACCTCTTTGCAAGTCCTCAGAATGCCAGGCTTCCCCGGTTCTGTTCCAGAATTCCGGCTCAGAACTGTCAGGCAAGGTACGCCTTCCATCTCCATTGGGGTCAGGACTTCCTCTATGCCTACCCCCCATTCCCCTCATTCCCAAAACTCTATTGAAGCTTCAGAGAGACAGGGGCTATATGATCCTAATAGCCCCACTCTGGCCACAACAGACATGGTATCCACTGCTTCTACGTCTCTCTCAAGCCAAGCCTCGAGTTGGGATCTGCTCCAGATCTTCTTTCTCAGGAGAACGGGACACTATTGCACCCGAATCCTCAGTCTCTGCATCTCAGGGCGTGGCTGCTGAGAGCCTAGAATTCCAGGATATCATCCTTTCTCAACAGGTTAAGGATATCCTTTTGGCTTCAAGAAAACCTTCCACAAGGCGGGCCTACGCCTTTAAGTGGAGAAGGTTCTCTATCTGGTGTTCAGAAAAGGAACTTAATCCCTATTCAGTTCCAGTGGAGGCGTTACTAGAGTATCTCCTCCATTTATCATCCTCTGGTCTTAAGGACCAATTCAGTAAGGGTCCACCTTAGTGCCATTGTGGCTTTCCACAAACCCTTGGATGGAAAACCTGTCTCCTCTCAACCGCTAGTAGCATGGTCTATGAGAGGTCTACTTTTAACTAAACCTCCCATTGCATGCGTTGCATGGGATTTGAATCTTGTCCTTGGGCAGCTTATGAAACCACCCTTTGAACACTTAGCCATTAAATTTCTGAAATTTCTTTCTTGGAAGGTAATCTTCCTAATTGCCCTCACTTCTGCAAGACGCATCAGTGAGCTACAAGCTTTAGTGGCTGATCCTCCTTATGCAAGGTTCCACCATGATAAAGTAGTCCTTAGGACTCACCCACACTTTATTGCCAAAGTTGGTTTCCCCTTTTCATTTAAACCAGTCGGCTTACCTTCCTGTATTCTTCCCTAGGCCTCACGCCTCTAATGCAGAAAGGAATCTTCATATTTTGGATTGTAAAAGAGCTTTAGCTTTTTACCTTCAGAGAACTAAGCAACATAGAAAAGCTTCTCAGATTTTTGTTTGACTCCAGTCATCTTGGATTACCAGTTTCCAAGTGAATTTTATCTAAATTTATTGCAGCTTGCATTTCCTTTGCCTAGGAGAGCAAGGGACTTTCTCTCGAAGGGCATGTCGCAGCTCACAATGTGAGAGCAATGGCAGCCTCTATGGCTAACCTTCGCTCAAGTGTCCATTGATGACATCTGTAGAGCAGCCATTTGAGCTTCGGTACACACCTTTGCAGCCCACTACTGCTTAGACAAGGACTCCCATTGGTATTACTCGTTTGGCCAGGCTTGTTCTCCAGCATCTCTTTCAGACTTAGAACAACTCCTACCCGCCGTCCGGGGGTTTGCTGCCAAAGATCTATGGGAGGAAGCATGACCCATCTCAACCTGGGTTTTGCAGATTCTGGGGTCATCTCCCTGGCATCTTTCAGCTGGGGAGTCCCCATATGTGAAGACTACATTCCTGCTTGTTCCTGGAGATAGCGTGGTTACCCGCCTGTAACAGGTGATCTCCGGGAACAACAGAAATTTAGTCTTCACAACCCACCCACCTCCCCTAGGAGTTGTATTTCTCTCTCTCTCTCTTTTTCTCTCCTTCGCCTCAGCTATAAACTCAACTGAAGAGGAAGAGTTGGGAAGGCAGCAACGCAGGTGCAGTGGGATGCTCCCAAATGCTTTCCTATTGGATGTTGGGGAGTGTTCCCGGGCAGGCTCCATCGGTACTGGCGATACCCATATGTGAAGACTCAATTCATGCTGTTCCCAGAGATCACCTGTTATAGGTGAGTAACCATGCTTTTTCTGCCACTGTTTTTTGTGTTTGTGTCCAAATATGGTGGTAGATTGCACTTTTTAACATGCCATTGGTGACTCATTGGCTTAGTGTGGATTCAGGACATTGCTCCATGATCCAGAAGCTATCCAGTACCCCAGAATATGCAGTACTTAGTTGGCACTCTGCACTGAGAACCGGGCTGACTCATTAATGCTGTGTTAGGAGTCACAGTTCTATGCATCCTCTCCAAAAAAAGAAAATACACTAGGTCTTATCCTGTGCTCAAACATAGTATTAGGAGACATTCTTCTCCCTCAGTCAGAACCAATCCTGTGCCTTATGTTACAAAGTACTCATCCATGTAAAACAGAGTTCTCAACCCAGTCTTCTGGACACAACTAGC
Organism: Ichthyophis bannanicus; assembly: GCA_033557465.1. Classification (NCBI taxonomy): domain Eukaryota; kingdom Metazoa; phylum Chordata; class Amphibia; order Gymnophiona; family Ichthyophiidae; genus Ichthyophis; species Ichthyophis bannanicus. Next base: position 329,694,272 of record CM066036.1, read on the forward strand.
CAGTTAAGTTCTCATGATAAACAACAATTATGCATAAGAGAGATTTACATACAGTGGAGGCAGTGCATGCAACTCTTTCATGCATATTCATTGTGGTTATCCTGAAAACCTGACTGGCTAGATGTACACAAGGACTAGGTTGAGAACCTCTGCTCTAAGCAAACAACTAGCCAATTTCACTACATAGTTATTAGCAACACGTTACTCTTTGAGAGATTCCTGTATGGAAGTATGGGGGCTTAGCATAGGTTCTATGAGCAGTTTTCTGTGCTATTTTGGCTGCCATATGCAGAAGGGAGCTTAGCGCACAAGAAAACTGCACGCAAGGCCTTTTGTGCACCGCTCAATTTAATCCACTGGTAATAAAATAAAGGCATTAGCTATTAAACCCTGCTGCAAACCTGAAGGCTGAGTACATAATTTTCTGATGCAGGGTACTGAACACATGGTCTTCTACTACTACTGCTTATCTAAAAAGGAGTAAAAAAGTAAGTTTGTTCTTCTGCAGCTGGTGTTAGTGAGGGTTTCATGCTTGTTTCTCCTGTGCAAGTGTGAAGGACCAACCATTTCTTTTTGCTTTGTTGAAGAGAATTGGTCAATGGAAAAAAATGATGGGAATGAGGGACAGATGTTACTGTGGCACTAAATGCAGGGTTAAGGGGGGGAAGTGCCACAGCTGTGAAATGAAGTGTAAGGCTCTCAACTGCAGAAATTTAAATGATACCACACCATTATTTTTATTTATGTATTTTTGGTATTTAGCACATGCCTTTCCAGGAGAAGATCAAGGTGAGTTACATTCAGGTACAGAATGCATTTCCCTGTCTCCAAAGGAGTTTACAAGCCAAGTTTGTACCTGAGGCAATGGAGGGTCAAGTGGCTTGCCCAAGGCCATAAAGAGTTCTAATGGGATTTGAACCCTGGTCTTTCTGGCTCTAGGCTGCTGCCCTAACCACAAGACCATTTGTGTAGAATAGTTTTACAGAGACACATATGAGCATAAGATATGTGCATGCAACAATAGCAGCTGATACAAAACATTAATTTGCTGCTATCCCACGTCTATGCATATTTCCATGGTGACCTATCCTGTGTTTGCGCACATTTTTGCACAAACATTATTTGCATACAATTTAGTTACCACTTTAGTTGTAAATATTTTTTCACATGTGCATTAGAAAACCATTTGCAGAGATTTAGCACATGACTTGCTACAGTGGTCCCTGAGCTAGTAAGACTTTGTGCCCCACCATAATGTTAAGTGATATTTTCTCAGTGTGGTACCATGGTGTTAGTTAGAATACCTTTCTCCTTTGCGAGTATTTAATCTCACCCAGCTTGCTAGGGAGTGCTATTCCTTCTGAGCAGTTCCTTTTCATCCCTCTAGTCCAGTCCCAGAACCACTGAGTTTAGAATCTCCTCCAGCAGGTTTGGAGACTGAAACACATCATCGCTTTGATGACACCTGCATAAATAGACAAGGACTACCTCTCTCCTTCAGTAGTTTCAGTCTCCAAGCAGCAGGAGAAGGTTCTGAGCTTAGGGCTCATTCAGCACAAATAAGCAGAGCTAGCTTGTCAAATAGATTTAAATATTTATTTTCTTTTAATTTGGGGTTGTCTTGGTTTTTTGCAGGGTGTTGCTGCCAGAGGCGTCCTTTGTCCTGCTGTTCGCAGGTTCTTCCTCTCATTTCTTTCTTCCCTGGCACGCTAACGAGCATTGGGGGACTGACAGGATGCCTAGGCCCCCTGCTCCCGAACCCGCTTGATCGGGTGAGGAGCAGGTAGCAGGTTCGGATTGCAGCTCCGAGGGGGGGCTGCTGCTCACGGAGAGAGCAGGCGCTGGCAGGTGATGTCGGCAGTGCCAGAGCCGAAGTCGCTGTTCGGCTGAGCTCTGGCAAGGATTAAGCCCCCCCTCCCTCCACTTCAAATGGTGGTGAGTCTTTGGTGCACAGTTTAGCTTGGCGCAGGGGTGTGGGGAGGACGAGATGCTGTGGTTGAGCGGGGCCTCGGAACTCTGCAGCTACGCAAGGCTGCATGATTCGCGCGGAAAGCGCGACGGCCATTTTTAATGCTGCAAATTCAAGTGTGCTTTATTTAAGGGCTTGAAGGTTTAAAAAAAAAGGCTCAGTTTTGCATTTATTTATTTTTATTGTGGACAGAACCTAGCCTGATTTCTGTGTTTACAGTTGGGGGAAAAAAAAAAAAAGGTGTGAGTGGTTGGCTCGGGCTGCTGAGGGAAGTTCAGCTTTAACTTGAAAATTATTATGCCGGCTAGGCCTCGCTGTTTAGTTTGCGGTTCGAGGCGGGGCGCGGTATTGGAGTCAGGAGTGTGTAAGGGTTGCACTCACGAAGCAGCCGTCATGGAAAGACCGGAGGTCCATTGGCGGTTTCTCAGAGAGAGGGGGAAGTACAGCCATCTCCGTTGGTCCCCTCGGAGCCAGTAGTGGGGCCGTCTTCGGGGGCTGTAACTTCTCCGTCTCTGGGATTGGGCCAGGCGGGGGGATCGGCCGTGCTTCCGCTGGACTTCTTCAACCTTATGCAGCAGGTGCTTGCCTTGTTACAGCCCGGGATTATGCCATCGCCTCCGGCTGCGCGAGGTGAGAAGCGGCTCGGGTCTTCATTGCGTTCGGAGGAGGAGTTGGCTCCTGCCAAGAAAAGTAAAGGGGCAGGGGTTGAGGACCAAGCATCTCTGCTGTGGGGGGAGCTAAAAACAGGGGACGAAGAGTTAGAGGAGGTCTCGGAGGCCGAGTTAGAAGAGGGTGAGTTGCCTGACTCGGAACAACAGGCTAGAGTAGTCAGGGTGTTTAGACGGGAGGAGCTGCCTGCTCTGATTACCGAGACTCTCAGAATGCTGAACATGCCCTCGGCAGCGCCGTCTGCGGAGGAAGCGTTGGAGGATCTGCTGTTGCAGGCGGACAACTCAACGAGTGTTTCCAGTTCATAGGGTATTTAGGAATATGATTCAGGAGGAGTGGGATTTGCCGGAGTCTGCCCTGAGAGGTTCTAGGGCAATAGCTTGGCTGTATCCAATTTCCGACCAAGATAGGGAGCTTTTTCGCTCTCCTAAGGTAGATGCGGCAGTATCAGCAGTTACTAAGAAGACTACCATTCCAGTAGAGGGTACCGCCGCATTAAAGGATGGTTCAGGACAGGAAATTAGATACCTTGTTGAAGCAGGTGTTTGATATTAGCCCCCTCTCCATGCAGGCCTCAATAGCGGGGGCGTGGGTGGCGAGAGGCTGCCTAAGATGGTCCCAACGTTTACAAGGGGATCAGTTAGGTGAGCAGGTTGAAGAGGTAGCGCGGCTGGAGTCGGGAACCGCCTATTTGGCGGATATCCATTATGATCTCATCCGGGGCTGGCAAAGAGTATGGCTTCTGTAGTGGCTGCGCGGAGGTATCTGTGGTTGAGAAATTGACGGTTCTTCTAAGGCTCGGCTTAGCGAGCTTCCGTTTAGGGGGAAGCTTTTGTTTGGAGAGGATTTAGATAAGTTGGTCAAGGATCTTGGGGAATCTAAGGGGGGACGATTACCTGAGGATAAGCCTAAGCAGAGCCGGATGGCGACGGGGCCCAGGGGGGCTCAGAGAGAGTTTCGTAGGTTTCGGTCCTCGCGCTTCGGCCAAGCGCAGCGAAGAAGGTTTCCAGTGCAAGGCCAGGGGTTTCAAGGATTTCGGGGGGCGGGCAGAGGTTTTGCCCCTTTTCAGTCCTCAAGCCTTAAAAAGCCACAATGAGATAGGGGAACTCAGGTGGGGTTCGTGCCCGTGGGAGGAAGTTTGCGGGAGTTTTACCCTGCCTGGGTCCACATTACGTCAGACCAGTGGGTGTTGGAAGTCATTTGAGAAGGTTATGCGCTAGAGCTCCATCGACCAGTGCTAGACTCCTTTGTCCAGTCACCTTGCAGAACACCACACAAGGTCTGGGCGGTGCGGGAGACACTGCAGCAGCTGCTGCAGCTAAAGGCAGTGGTACCCGTTCCATCGGACCAGTGCAGGTGAGGTTGATACTCCATCTATTTTGTGGTACCAAAAAAGGAAGGCACTTTTCGGCCAGTTCTGGATTTAAAAAGAGTGAATCGGTGTCTCCGGGTGACCCATTTCCGTATGGAGACGCTGCGCTCCATGGTTGCGGCGGTCAGGAAGGGAGAGTTCCTGACGTCGTTACAACCTCACAGAGGCTTATCTGCATGTCCCCGTTCGGTGGGAGCATCAACAGTTTCTGAGGCTTGCGGTGGCCATGGGGCATTTTCAATTCCCCAATCCCCCATGCCCATGGCACCTCGAACTTTCACCAAGATCATGGTGGTGGTGGTGGCAGCAGCATTCCGCAAGGAAGGAGTGCTGGTGCACCCGTATTTGGATGATTGGTTGATTTGGGCAAAGCCAAGGGAAGAGAGCGCCGCGGCCACTGCCCAGGTGGTGCAGGTGTTGGAGAGCCTGGGCTGGGTGGTCAACTTTGCGAAGAGCAGCCTGGTGCCCTCGCAGGCTCTGGAATATTTGGGAGCGCGTTTCGACACCAAACTGGGAGCGGTATTTCTCCCGGATCAGCGAGCGTGCGGATTGAGAGAGCTAGTGAGGAAATTTCTATCCCGACGGGTGCCAACGGCGTGGCAGTATCTGCAATTGCTCGGGACAATGGTGGCCACAATCGTGGTGGTGCCTTGGGCCAGAGCTCACATGAGGCCGTTGCAGAGAGCTGTGCTCCGGCGATGGTCACATCAGTCGGATGCGTTGTCTCAGCGGCTGGTCTGCCCAAAGGAGGTGCGACAGCAGCTCCTCTGGTGGTTACGGGCAGAAAGTTTGGAAACGGGTGTACCTCTGGAGCCTCCGTCCTGGAGACTTTTGACAACGGATGCAAGTCTGGTGGGATGGGGTGCGCATTGCGAAGGGAGGCTAGCCCAGGGACAGTGGTCTCAGGTAGAGAAGGAATGGTCGATCAACAGATTGGAGATGCGGGCAGTGTATTTGGCCCTTCAGGAGTTTCGGTCATGGTTGAGACAGACGGTGGTACGGGTGCTGTCCGACAATGCAATGACAGTAGCGTACATCAATCGGCAGGGCGGCACAGGGAGTGCAGTGTTGGAGGAAGAGGCGAGTCAGCTGTTGGATCGGGCCAAGTGCAATCTGCACGATCTGTCGGCTCAACATGTGGCTGGAGTGGGCAATGTCGAGGCGGATTTTCTAAATCGCCGCAGAGTAGATCTCGGAGAGTGGGTGCTTCACCCGGACGTGTTTGCTCTACTCGTACGACGCTGGGGGCCGCCGCTCATGGATTTGATGGCGACCTTCGAGTCAGCAAAGGCAGTACGATTTTTCAGCAGAAGGCGAGAGCGGATGTTGGAGGGCTTCGATGCGTTGGTGCAGAGGTGGCCGGTGGAGGGTCTTCTCTGTGTCTCCCCTCCTTGGGCCCTCATAGGACGAGTGGTTCAGCGCATAGAGAGGCACAAGGGCCTCGTGGTTCTGGTGGCACCCAATTGGCCCAGAAGGCCTTGGTATGTGGATTTGGTGTGGCTGCTAGCGGACAGGCCGTGGAGGCTTCTGCAGCGGGGGGACCTTTTGCTTCAGGGTCCATTACGTATACCCCAGGTGAATCGGTTCTCGATTACGGCATGGCTCTTGAGAGGGCTAGGATGAAGGCCATGGGCTATTCCACAGCGGTCATTTCTACATTGTTGAAGGTGAGGAGGCGGTCTACTTCGTTGGCCTACGTGCGGGTCTGGCGTATCTTTGAGGCCTGGTGCGCAGAGCGGAAGTTGCGGCCCTTAGGAGCGTCAATTCCGCAGATTCTTTCATTTCTGCAGAACAGCGTGGAGAAGGGTCTCGCGGCTAGTTCATTGAGAGTACAGTTGGCAGCGATTTCTTGTTACCAGGATAAGGTTCAGGGTCAGCTGTTAGGGGCGCATGGAGACATTTGAAGATTTTTGCGTGCCGTACTGCTCATGCGGCCTCCTCGGAGGTGTTCAGTTCCGCCTTGGGATCTAAACTTGCTGTTGGACGCTTTGGTCCGGGAGCCTTTTGAGCCGTTAGGTAAGGCTTCGCTAAAGGATCTGACGTTGAAGACAGTTTTTCTAGTTGCTATTTGCTCCGCTCGCAGGATTTCGGAGTTGCAGGCTTTGTCCTGTAAGGAGCCGTATCTTTCCTCCTTCAATCACAAGGTGGTGTTGCGTACGGTGCCAGCGTTCTTGACTAAGGTGGTTTCGGTGTTTCATGTTAACCAGATGGCGTCGCTTCCGGTGTTATTGGAGGGACAGAAGGGAGCGGCGGTAGGTAGATTGCATCTTCTTGATGTTTGTCGCACGCTCAAGAGGTACCTCCGCAGGACGGCCTCCTTCCGTAAATCGGACAGGTTGTTTCTCCAGGACCAAGCAGGAAGTCAGTCCTCACTTATGGGTGACATCGATGTCGATGGCGCCCCCGTGTGGAGCAATTCCCCAGCTTTCTAAGAAAGCCTTTGAGAATACTGCACGCATGCGCGGTCCCCTTCCCGCCTAAAGATGCCATCTTGCTCAGTCTTTCTTTTTCCGTGGAGCCCACGGGACGTCTGTCCATGTCACCTGGAAAAATTGACGTTTTTCTTGCGATTTCATCGTGTTTTTTCTCCGGTTCGACGCCGGTTCCCCTTCCCGCCGGGTTCGGTACACCGGTATCAAGCCCGTCTTCTATTTTTCGGTTTTTGCCCTTCATGGCTGGCGTTCCTGCCCTTTTTGTATTTTCCCTGAAAGGCCGGTCCTTTGACCTCGCAGGGGTCCTTTTTTCCCCGATGGCTTCCAGTGGTTTCAAAAAGTGTGATCGGTGCAAGAAACTGATGTCTCTCACCAACACACATGACTGCTGCCTTCGATGCCTCAGACCAGATCATGATCCTAAGGTCTGTGTCCCATGTGGCAAAATGTCCACCAAGGCACTACGAAGCCGCCAGCATCATAAAGAATGGATTTTTTCTGACTCTGCCTCCGGCCGGGCCCGAACCTCATCTGAGGCCTCGACGTCTCGGGAATCTGACCCCGAGCATCGCCGGGGTTCCTCGGACAGGGGGTCCCCCAATCGGGAACGTAAGAGGAAGAAACGGCTCGTGAGGGCGGCGGCGGAGGAGGTCCCTGGTTCCTCGAGGGCCAGGTCTCGGACCCCCGACCGCCGTCCCGGGCCCTTGGAGCAGGAGAAGCCGTCCAAAATACCTCTTGTGGAGACACAGCCTGCCGGACACGTAAGTCCTGTTGTCCTCGTGGACTCTTCTAGGGAGCCGACGTCGGGCCCGGCGCTGCCGGGGCCCGGGTCGGTGGCTGCTGAGTCTCCTGAGCTTGGACTCAGGCTGACAGCCTTGGAGTGCAGATTGTCTGCCTTCATGGATCAGCAGCGGGTATTGATGGTTAGCCTCGCTGGTGCATCTGCCCCGACCACCGGGACATCGACGTCTAAGTCGACCCCGGAGACCGAGCCGATACTTGAGACCATGAAGGTTCGAGGTCGTCCTCGGTCACGGTCACCCTCGACCTCCTGCTCGGAACCAAGGGAGTCACCACCGGTGCCTTCGGCATCGGGGCGGGTGCCACCGAGGCCCGCGTGGTCGGAGCCCCCCGACTCCTCTTCGGATGAGTCCGCGTGGGAGACGGAGGACAAGGAGTCCCCCGATACTTTTCGGACTTGGTGCGTACCTTCGGACTCACGGCAGTCCGAGCCACGGAGTAGGTCCCCTCCGGAGGACACCAGGTTCTCGGAGTTCGTCAGGGACATGGCCAAGGCTTTGGCGATTCCCGCGGACCCCGAGGAGAAGCCTCGAGCCGAAGAGCTCGAGGCCCTCCAGTATGACTCTCCTCCGAAGGAGTCCTTTACTGTGCCTGTTCCTCCGATGCTGGAACGGCTCCTCTTCCGGATGTGGGAGGCACCGGCCTCGGCGCCGGTTTTGAGCAAGCGGGTCGATTCCATTTATCGACTCTGTAAGAGCCCTGGTTTGCAGAAGGCACAGCTGCCACACCATTCCATGGTGGTGGAATCGGCCATGCATCATCTGAAAAGCCAGAAGATGCACTCTGTGGTGCCTCCCGGCAGGGAGGCCCGGAACCTGGATGCTTTCGGCAGAAAGTGCTTCCAGGGCTCGATGCTTGCTTGCCGTGTCCAGTCTTACCAACTGCAGGCACAAAAGGAGCTGCAGCTCTTGCAAAGCTGAGCAGGAAACACACGGAGCAAGAGTGTAGATGACACAAGCGCTTTTATTGGGATCCCCAACGCGTTTTCATCTTTTCACCATCACCATACCCGGTTTTGTAGGTCTCTTGCACAGGAACGCTTGTTGTTTATTTCTCCCATATAATACAAAATTATTTTAAAAAACCAGCAGTGCTTTTTATTTACATTGCGTTTAACTATCGCCGATCTTCTCCACTAGTTATATTGATTTTCTCCCATTACTGCTGAAATCTGACATATGGGACTGTGACCGTGACTACTACATCAAAGATTCTCCGTGGGGCTGTGAGTATTGTTTGCTTCAATTACCATGAACACACATTTCAAGAAGATTCGTCAGTACAGCTAAATAGCAGTTTTTTAGGTTTCAGTCTTACCTGTTTTTCATGCATCCTATAATTAACTCGATCGGGATTTTAACATCAAGATAGGAGTTCTCATCTTTCACCCTTCATACCAAGAGTGATCCTGCCAGTTAGCTTTATCACCACATTTTTTAAGTCTATATGAAGTTTTTTCCTTCCCTATGTTTTAATTTGTTGTGTTTTTATTTGGATATTCGATAATTGTAGGCTTCAGCCGTCTGTCCCCCTCACTTTCATCAGCTGAAGTTTTGCTGTTCATGTGCGCGTTGAGTGAGTACGACTAATTTCTCTGTTTTATTTTACACACTTCCTCTTTTTGAAAATGTTTCCATATGGATTAGACCCTACGGTTTTCTCCGATGCATATAATTTCTTCAATTATTGGTTTTATTCTCTGCTTCTGCACTGCAATGTTTTACAGCACTGTTTTTATATGGTTTTGTATAGTATTTATTGTTTTATATATATTATCCATGTTCTTACTAATATGTTTCAACAATAATAGATTCATATTTGCTTGTTAGTGGCTACATTATAATGCCGTCATGATTGGCTATTAACCATTTTGTATATATGTTTATAATTATTTATTATTTTACATATTCCTGTTTACAATCTTTTTATTATGTTTTTAAGGCTTCATTTAGTTACTTATTTATTTGGAACATTTTAATTATGGATACATCATTATCAATGTTCTTATTATCTCTGTCTACCATGCCCGGTTAGCTTTAGTTTGTTAGTTGTCATTTTCATCATTATTATATTATCATTAATTGTATCATCATTTTTATGACAATTTGTGTATTCATTGTTTTTAATATGTTCGTGTTCATTTTATTTTTGTAAGTTTATAAACCCCCTGAGGAAGGCAACCCTGCCGAAACGCGTTGGGGATCCCAATAAAAGCGCTTGTGTCATCTACACTCTTGCTCCGTGTGTTTCCAGTCCTACCAGTTGTACATGGGCATGTACCTACGGGACCTGGCGAAGGAACTTGCCGGGTTCTCTGCTGGTCTCTCCAGGGAACCCTTGCAGAGGTTCAAGACCTTGTCCTCGGGAATCCGGGAATGCTCAAAGTTCAGGTCCCGAGCGGCCTACGATGGCTTTGAGGCTTCGGCCCGTGTAGCGGCAGCCAGCATCGGGGCCCGACGCCAGGCATGGTTGCAGTCATCGGACCTCGAGCCCTGGGTGCAGGACAAGTTGGTCGATGTCCCTTGCCGAGGTGAAAACCTTTTTGGCAAGCCCATGGCCGAGAAGGCGGCTGAGCTCGAAACCGAGCACCTGACTAGGACAAGGCTGTCCAGAAAAACTTCTTCCCCTTCTCAGAGGAAGAAGGGCTCGGGTAAGAAGTCCTTTTACCCGAGGAAGGCGGCTGCCTACAAACCTTTCCCTCAGTACCAGGCCTCCCCAGCAGGGTCAGCCGGCCAAGGGGCAGGGACATGGGCCCCATAGGCAGAAGGCCCCCAAGCCTCCGGCTCCTGCTCCCACTCAGCAGGGAGGGGGTTTTTGACTCCCCCAGCATAGCCTTTCCACCTCTGCTGTCCCATCTCTGCACAGGAGGTCGTCTAGTCCTGTTTGCCCACAGGTGGCCACCCATTACAGGAGATGCTTGGGTATTGAGCATAGTCCACAAGGGCTATATGCTCCACTTCCAGCAGTTGCCTCCAACCTACTTCCCAGGAGAGCCTCCAAGACCTCCTCTGCACACAGACCTCCTCCTTCAAGAACTTCAAGGTCTGCTTCTAGACCAGGCGGTGAAGCCGGTACCTCCCCATCTGCAAGGTCACGGGTTCTACTCCAGGTACTTCCTCGTACCAAAGAGAACCGGGGGCCTCAGGCCTATTCTCAACCTCAGGAATCTCAACAAGTTCTTGGAGAAAGAAAGGTTCAAGATGCTTACTCTTGGAACACTTCTGCCCTACCTCCAGCAGGGAGATTGACTATGCTCCTTAGATCTAAAGGATGCGTACACTCACATCCTCATTCATCCAGACCACAGAAAGTACCTCAGGTTCATGGTGGGAGGAAACCATTACCAGTACAGGGTACTACCCTTTGGCCTGACCTCCGCCCCAAGGGTCTTTACAAAGTGCCTGGCGGTGGTGGCGGCCTACTTAAGGAATCAGGGTGTTTTTGTCTTCCCCTACCTGGACCACTGGCTCATCAGGGGTCAGACTTCCCAGGAGGCCCGGCAAGCCACCCTCAGAACTGTCTCCCTCCTTCAGCACCTAGGGTTTGTCATAAACTTCATAAAGTCCACTTTGCTTCCCTCCCAGAACCTAGAGTTCATAGGGGCAAGGTTGGACTCCCTGCAAGCAAAGGCTTACTTGCCAAGAGACAGGGCTCAAAGACTCATGGACTTGGCAAACCAGTTTCTGAGCAGGCCACAAGTCTCTGCCAGACTCTGTCTAAAGCTTCTGGGCCACATGGCATCGACAGTGCACATGAGACCGGCACAATGGTGTCTCCGAACTCAGTGGAAACAAGACACAGGAAGCCTCACAGACAAAGTCCGGGTGTCCAAACCATTCCTGGACTCCCTGCAGTGGTGGCTACAACCCCCCCCCCCCCCCCAACTTATTGCAGGGAGTGCCTTTTCAGGTGCCTGTTTCCACGGTGGTGTTGACCACTGATGCCTCCTTGCAGGGCTGGGGTGCACATTGCTTGGACAGGTGCACCCAGGGCCTGTGGTCTCCATGGGAGGCCACACAGCAAATCAACCTCCTGGAACTCCGGGCTATTCGCTTAGCCCTCAAAACCTTCTCTCACACCTTGGCTCACCAGTCTGTTCTGGTACAGACGGACAATCAAGTGGCCATGTTCTATGTGAACAAGCAGGAAGGCATGGGGTCCAGGCTCCTGTGTCAAGAGGCATAGGCCCTGTGCTCTTTTGCTCTCAAACACAACATGTTTCTCAAAGCTGTTTATCTCCCTGTCAAGGAAAACTTCCTGGCAGACAGGTTGAGCAGGATTCTGCAACCCCACGAGTGGCAACTACACCCCTTGGTGGTTCAGAAAATTTTCCTGAGATGGGGACTTCCATCCATAGATCTCTTTGCCAGTCCCCTGAACCGGCAGCTTCCCAGGTTCTGTTCCAGGCAACCACATCCCCTGAGGTTAGCAGCGGATGCCTTCCTGATTTCTTGGTCCCAGGGCCTCCTGTATGTGTTTCCTCCCACGCCTCTGGTGGCCCAAACTTGTTCAAGATTCTAAGGGACAAGGCCTCAGTACTTCTGATAGCTCCCAGGTGGCCGAGGCAACCCTGGTTTCCGCTTCTGCTCCAGCTAGCCGTGGACACACCACTATCTCTGGGGTTGCAGCCCGATCTTCTCTCTCAGGATCAGGGTTCCCTTCTGCACCCCAATCTCAAATCTCTCCAATTGATGGCCTGGAGGCTGCAAGGGTAGTGTTGGCTCCCTGGGGCCTACCCAGGGAATCGGAAGAGGTGGTCTTGGCCTCTAGAAAGCAATCCACCAGGAAAACCTATGCCCTGAAGTGGAGAAGGTTCTCCATGTGGTGTCAGCAGCGCAAGGAGGATCCTTTCGCCTGCACTGTACCAGTAGTGCTTCAGTATCTACTGCACTTGTCCAATCAAGGCCTTAAGTCCAATTCGGTTTGGGTCCACCTCTCTGCTCTAGCAGCTCACCACTCACTGGTGGAGGGACACTCTCTATCGGTTCACCCCTTAGTGTCCAGGTTTCTCAGAGGTTTGCTCTTGCTCAAGCCTCCTCTCCGTCCACCGGCCCCTGAGTTGGAGTTGAATGTGGTCTTGCAGCAACTGACTCGCCCACCTTTTGAGCCGATGGCTACATGTCCTCTCCGCTTCCTTTCTTGGAAGGCTCTATTCCTTGTGGCCCTGACCTCGGCCAGGCGAGTGAGTGAGCTTCAAGCCCTGGTCTGTGACAGGCCTTACACTCGCTTCTATAGGAACAGGGTAGTCCTTCAGACTCATCTTAAGTTCCTCCCAAAGGTTGTCGCCTCTTTCTATCTCAACCAGGAGGTGGTTCTTCCAACGTTCTTCCCTAGGCCACATGCCAGCCGGGCTGAGACAGTCTGCATACCCTGGACTGTAGGAGGGCCATATCCTCCTACATTGAGCGTACGCAGGGGCATAGGATGGCTACTCAGCTCTTCGTATCTTTTGACCCTAATAACTTGGGGTTACCTGTCTCCAAGCGTACCTTGTCCATCTGGGTGGCTGACTGTATCACCTGGGCTTACAGGGCAGCTGACCTTCCCCTGCAGGGTCGGATCACGGCCCACCGTGTCAGGGCAATGGCTGCCTCAGTAGCTCATCTCTGCTCTGTACCGTTGGCAGACATCTGTAGGGCTGCAACTTTGTCCTAAAGCCAGACTTTTGCGGCCCATTGCTGCCTGGAGAGGGAGTCCCGTAGGGACAGTGCTTTTGGTCAGGCAGTGCTCCGGAATCTCTCTGAGGTTTAGGCAACTCCTACCCTCCAGCCCTCTGGTTGGGCTACCGGTGGGGGGTATGTTTTCAGTGAAATCCTTTCTCTGATGCTGCAGCTAGAGGGAGCTCATTTTTCAGCTCTGGGTCCCCGGTAGCCTGAAGCTGGGGAGTCCCATAAGTGAGGACTGACTTCCTGCTTGGTCCTGGAGAAAGAGTGGTTACTCACCTGTAACAGGTGTTCTCCAGGAGCAGCAGGAATCAGTCCTCACAACCCACCCTCCTCCCCTGGGAGTTGCAGTTGTACATAGTTTATTTTTACATTTTTGTGTGCTGTCTTTTAGCTATGTCATTGGACTGAGCAAGATGGCACCTTTAGGCGGGAAGGGGACCGCGCATGCGTGCAGTATTCCCAAAGGCTTTCTTAGAAAGCTGGGGAATTGCTCCGCACGGGGCTCCGTCGATGTCGCCCATAAGTGAGGACTGATTCCTGCTGCTCCTGGAGAACACCTGTTACAGGTGAGTAACTACGCTTTGTGTCATTTGGGGGTCCGCGGAAGGGGGAGGTGGCCGCAAAGTTGTCCATTTCCAGATGGTTGAAGGAAGCCATTGCAGCCACGTATATTTTGAAAGGTAAAGTGGTACCGGAGGGTCTTCGAGCTCATTTGACTAGGGCGCAAGCGGCATCTTGGGCAGAGTTCAGTTGGGGGCCGGCCAAGGATATTTGTAGGGCGGCAACTTGGTTGTCGTTGCATTCTTTTGCTAAGCATTATCGGCTCGATGTACAAGCGTCTGGAGATGCGCGTTTTGGATCAGCGGTACTTCAGGCTGGGCTTGCAGGGCCCTCCTGTTGATATTCACTGCTCTGTTACATCCTCAATGGTTCCGGGACTGGACTAGAGGGACGAAAAGGAAGATGAAATTAGACTTACCTGCTAATTGTTGTTCCTTAATGAACTCTAATCCAGTCCCGGATCCCGCCCGGTGTATTGGGGGTATCAGCCTGAAGTTCGCATTCTGCAGTGGTGTTTTGAGGAGGGTCCTTCGGAGAGCTCAGAAGTAAGGAGCGGAGGGGATCCTTTCGCAGCAGTATTTTCTGGGTTCAAGAACTACATTAGTCTTGTGCCTTAAGGGTACGAGTTCGTATAGTTCAGAAATTTTTTGTTTTTCCCTGTTGTAGTGTTTTGTAGATTTATTTACTCATTAACTACTTATTTGTCGCTCTGCTGAGTCTGCTTTGTCAATAGGTACTGAAGAAGAGGGGCAGTCCTTGCCTATTTATGCAGGTGTCATCAAAGCAATGACATGTTTCAGTCTCCAAAGCTGCTGGAGGAGATTCTAAACTCAATGGTTTCGGGACTGGACTAGAGTTCCTTAAGGAACAACAATTAGCAGGTAAGTCTAATTTCATCTTATTGTGCCAATGCCCCTGTATAGTATTAGGAAGCAGTTTACTCAGTGGCTACTAATGCAATACCTCATCATGGCATTAAGGATATTCTTAAGCCATACAAAACCAATGTATGAGCAAATTTAGTGCCGTTTTGAGCCAGTGCTGTACTAATTTTCCAATATAATATTAGATTGCTCTTTACCCTCTGAGTTACTACCATTTCCCCATATTTGCTTCCCTCTGAGCTTGCACCAACCCCGTGCTCCAGGATGATCTTAGTTGCACTCATTCCTCACAGCCAGTACAGATCCAGCCCCATAATATGGTATTAAGGGGCACTCTTTCCTGTGTATCAGTGCTTTATCTGTTCCCCTAGCATTGTGTTTCAAGATATGCCCCTTGAGTTAGTACTTCCTCATATCTTCAGCATGCAATTAGGCTCGTATTTATCTCTGAACCAGTGCTAAGTGGCAGGGTGATCCATTGCTTAATATTGTGTTAGAGGACAGGTGCCTATAAACTATTACTTCCAAATCATCCAGCTAGACCATTTCAGATGTGGTTGTGTCCTCCTGCCAGCAGAAGTTAAAAGAGAACAGCTAGAAACTTCTAGTGACATCATCCTGCTGCTTGAACCAATGCAGCTAGGGGCATGCATCAGTATTTCTCCAGGAACGAGCAGGAAGTCAGTCCTCACATATGCGTGACGTTGGTGCTGATGGAGCCCCCATGCGGAGCAATTCCCCAGCTTTCAAAGAAAGCCTTTGGGATTGCATTGCGCATGCGCGATCCCCTTCCTGCCCAAGGGTGCCATCTTGCTCAGTCTCCCTTTTTCCGCGGAGCCCAACGGATGTAGTCCAACTTCCCTCGCGGAAAAAGTGCGTCAAAACTCCAGAAGATTTTTTTTCTTCGGCCCGGTTCGACGCTGGTTCCCCTTCCCGCCTCTGATTCAGTACACCAGTATCGAGTCCAGTCTTATTTTCGTTTTTGTCCTTTGTGACTAGCGTTCATGCTTTTTTTTCTTTTTCACTGGCAGCCCAGTCTTTCGACCTTGCAGGGGCCCTTTTTCCCCCCGATGGCTGCCAGCGGATTTAAAAAGTGTGATCGGTGTAAAAAATTAATGTGTCTCACCGACATACATGACTGCTGTCTCGCTGCCTCGGGGCCGGCCATGACCCGAAGGCCTGTGGCTCGTGCAGCAAAATGTCCTCTAAGGCACTTAGAAGTAGGCAGCAGCAGCGTGAGGATTTTCTCAGAGTCCGAATCCACCCGGTTCCGGACCTCGTCAGAAGCCTCGACATCTCAAGAGCTGTCTGACTCCGAGCATCATTGTGGGTCTTCTCAGCGGGCGTCTCCCTCGCGGGAACACCAGAGGAAAAAGAAACCTGCGAGGGCAGCGGCGGATACCTCCGATAGGCCTGGGCCCTTGCGGACCAGATCATGGAGTCCTGACTACCGCCTCGTGTCCTCTGAGCCAGAGCGCCCTGCAAAAGTACCTCGCAAGGAGCCGGAGATGCCGAGGAAGGTAACTGCTGTTGTCCTCGTTGACTCTCCTCTGGGAGAACCGGCATCGTGCCTGACGGCGTCGGGACCCGAGCCAGAGGCTGCAGAGTCGTCTTAGCTCGATCTCAGGATGACGGCCTTGGAGCGCAGCATATCTGCCTTCATGGAGCAGCAACGGGCACTGATGGCCGGTCTCACCACTGGAACCTCGATGTCCAAGCCGACCCCGGAGGCCGAGCCGATCCTCGGCCAATGTCTCCCTCAACCTCCCGTTTGGGACCGAGGTTGTCGACGCCGGTGCCTTCAGTGGCGGGGCGGTCGAGATCGAAGCCCGCACGGCTGGAGCCCATCAATTCCTCTTCGGAGGAATCGGCATGGGAAACAGAAGATGAGGAGTCCCCGGACACCCACCGGACCCGGTGTGTCCCATTGGACTCGCCGGAGTCTGAACCTCGGAGAAGGTCCCCCCCCCCCCCCCCCGGAGGATACCCATTTATCAGACTGTCAGGGACATGTCCAAGGCATGTTGGAACGGCTGATGCTCCACATGTGGGAGTCACCGGCCTCGATGCTGGTTCTCAGCAAACGGGTTGATTCCATATATCAAGTCTGAAAGAGCCCTGGGTTCCAAAAGGCACAGCTGCCGCACAACTCCATGGTTGTGGAATCGGCCATGCACAGGCTCAAGGGCCAGAAAACGCACTCCTCGGTGCCCCCTGGCAGGAAGGCCCGGAACCTGGACGCCCTTGGCAGAAAGTGCTACCAGGGCTCGATGCTGTCCTGCCATGTCCAAACATACCAGCTGTACATGGCCATGTACTTACGAGACCTGGCAAAGGAGATTGCCGGGTTCTCTGCTGGCCTCTCTGAGGACCCCTTGCAGCGTTTCAAGATCTTGTCCACTGGGATTCGGGAGTGCTCGAAGTTTTTCTCGAGCAGCCTATGACAGCTTCGAGGCTTCGGCCTGAGTAGCCGCAGCCGGCATCGGTGCCCAAAGCCAGGCATGGCTAATGTCGTCGGACCTAGAGCCATGGGTTCAGGACAAGTTGGTCGATGTCCCTTGCCAAGGTGACAACCTTTTTGGCAAACCTGACTGAAAAGGCTGCTGAAATCGAGACCGAGTACTTGACCCGGAGAAGACTCTCCAAAAAGACTTCTGCCCCTTCCAAAAAGAAGGGCTGGATAAAAAGTCCTTTTTCCTGAGGAAGGGTACTGCTTACCGCAACTACCCCAACTCACCAGGCCTCCCCGGCTCCCCATCAGGGGCAGCAGACCAAGGGACAGGGGCACAGCCCGCGTAAGCAGAAGACCCACAAGCCCCAGGCACCGGCTCCTTCCCAGCCAGTAGGGGTTTTTTGACTCACAGCATAGTCTCTCCAGCCAGGGGTGAGATCTTGCACAGGAGGAATGTTGGCACTGTACTCCCACAGGTGGCCTGCAATCACCATCGATGCCTGGGTCTTACAAATAGTTCAAAAGGGCTATTTGCTCCACTTCAACCAGTTACCTCCCTCCTACTTCCCAGGAGAGCCTCTCAGAACCCCTCTACACAGGAACCTCCTCTTACAGGAGTTGGCCGGTCTTCTAGAGGATCAGGCGGTGGAGCCGATGCCCCACAGCCTGCTAGGACAAGGCTTTTACTCCAGGTATTTCCTGATACCAAAGAGAACAGGAGGCCTCAGGCCCATCCTCGACCTGCGAAACTTAACAAGTTCCTGGTGAGGAAAAAGTTCAAGATGCTTTCCCTTGGAATATTGCTGCCTTACCTCCAACAGGGAGATTGGCTATGCTCCTTAGACCTGAAGGATACCTACACTCACATCCTTATACATCCAGACCACAGACAATATCTCAGATTTGTAGTGGGAGGAAACCACTTTCAGTAGAGTACTTCCATTCGGCCTAGCCTCTGCCCCCAGAGTGTTTACCAAATGTCTGGCAGTAGTAGCTGCTTTCTTCAGGAACCAGGGAATTTTTGTCTTTGTGTACCTGGATGACTGGCTCATCAGGCTCTGTCACCTCAAGAAGCCCAACAGGCCACAGCTCGCACTATCAACATGCTGCAGCATCTAGGCTTTGTCATAAATCAAGCAAAGTCCACTTTGCTCCCCACTCAAAATTTAGAGTTCATAGGGACAAGGTTAGACACCCTTCAAGCGAAGGCTTACCTGCCAGAGGGCAGAGGTTTCGGGAGCTGGTGCACCAGATCAGCCACAAGTCTCAGATATCAGCGAGGTACTTTCTACGCCTTCTAGGAAACATGGCCTCCATGGTTCATGTGACCCCAAACGCCCATTCCCACATGAGGACAGCTCAGTTGGTACCTCAGAGATCAGTGGACACAAGCCACAGGAAGACTCTGAGACAGGATCAGTGTGTCCAAATGACTACTGAAGTCGTTGACCTGGTGGCTTCAGCCATCCCACCTGCACGAGGGAGTGCCTTTCCAGGCTCGTACACAAGAGTACTGATGACAGATGCATCCCTACTGGGGAGCCCATTGCCAGGACGTATGCACTCAAGGGCTGTGGTCTCCTCAAGAGAAGACACAACAAATCAACCTCTTAGACCTCTGGGCGATACACCTAGCTCTTCTTGAAGGACTAGAAAAAGGGACTGTTACTTCTGGAGAGAGATCTGCAACTGTGAGTATATACTTCTGGTAATTTTCTAAAAGGAATTCTTTGTATTAAAGCTAATTAATCTGTGAACCCACTATTTTTTGTTAAATCAGTCAGGGCCTAGTAGCAGCAGTTTAAGTTTAAATTTAAAACACAGAGGAGAACTTTCTGGTTACATTTCATACCCAGCAGAGAGCTTGTAGTTTAAATTTAATAGTCACTCAGGGCCTAGTAACAGCAAAGTACTTTTAGTTTAAATTTAAAACACAGAAGAGAGCATTCTGGTTACATTTGGAACCCAGCAGAGAGCTTGTAGTTTACATTTAATAGTCACTCAGGGCCTAGCATCAGCAAAGTACTTTTAGCTTAAATTTAAAACACAGAAGAGAGCTTTCTGGTTAAATTTAGAACCCAGCAGAGAGCTTGTAGTTTAAATTTCATAAGAAGTGTGATAAGGAAGCTTATCATAGCTCAGGTAGGAGCTATAGAAAAGATGATGTGACTCTGAACAAGCAACCTGTCAGTTTTGGTAGAAGTAAGAAAACAGAGTTTTCACATAAAAGACTACCAGTCCTAGAATGCACCAGGTTTCCAGCAGCCATGAGAGGGGCTGAAGTGAGAAAACGTGTGTGCAATCAAGAGAGCTATGAGGTAATCCCTAAGCACTCATCTCAAAGGGCAGGGCCTGATTCAACACAGCTGCGCTGTGTTAGGGAGGAGCACACATTAGGACAGAATAAGAATAGAGCTTATTCTTCAGATAACAGCTTCAGGAAAAGATACAGCAACAGCTTCAAGCTCAAGCACCAACATCATCTCGAGAAGCAGAAGCCAAGCCAAGCGGATAGAGAGAGAAGGAAACTCTCTGGAAGGAAGAGAAGAAAGGCCATTGGAAGGTCTGGGAGATTCCAAGGCAGTACCTATACTGGGAGGTATTCCAAATGCCAGCAGAGTCCATTGGACGAGTCAGCCAGAGGAATGGATTGGCAGAGATAGGAATCACCAGTGGCTACCTGGGAGAGAGAAGACTGCACGTGGAAGGGACTTTCAGACCTATGCCAGAAGGTATGTGAGGAAAGATCCAGTGTCCAGGGATCAAGATTGGAAGGCTGGACATCAGAATTGGATTACATACTGGCCAGGCTATACAGAGAGGAATTATGATAGCAGGAGAGGCTCAGGTATGAACACTGATCCAGACCCTATCTATAATAGTGAATGGCAGCAAGGGAATAAGCATTCTCATGATAGTGCCTTATGGAAAGACTCGTCTGTGTCAATGTATGATAGTGACCCTATGCTGATTGATGAAGGGGGAGATACAGCAGATGAAACTATTAATTACATGGACTGTTCTCTATCTAAATGCTATTGCTAGCTTTCTGTGAGCAAACACATCAGCCATCACAAAGAAACCTAACTTTGTTCTTTATTTCCACTGCAAACAGCTCTTAAAGCAGGATTTGGGTTCACACAGTAGCAGCCAGCCAGCTAAAGGGTTTCAGCTGGTCAATTGATAGTAATTAAAGCTGCACCTGATTGTGTGTGTGAGCAAGAGAGAATCGCTGCAGGATCTGTGTGGAAAATAAGCAGAAGTTAACCTAACAAGCAAAGTTCATTTATTTCTTTGTGCCTTTTTCCTTTGGTAATTATTTGCTAAGAAAACATTAGCTAATTGCCTGACAAGCTAAAGGTTGTTTTCTGATTTGCTTTGTGACTTTATGTTATCCATTTAAACACTGCAAGCAAGTAACCTCATTTATATTGCTAACAAGCATACTTGTGCTGGGTGAATTAAACCCCATCAATAAAAGAAGTATTTTATTGGCCTTACCACTGGTATCACAACTCAATTATTGTCTTCAGCTGTGTTTGGGAGTGAAAGAACTACATTACCCACAATACCTTGCAAGAATCATATGAATATATGCATCGTCAAGATTGTGTAAGTTCTCACCCTAGGCAGCCGTCTGACAGAAGTTACAGCCTAGCAGTAGCTAAGAGCTATAATTTAAATCAAATCAGAATATAGCTTACCTTAGCAGCACAAGCCAGGGTACTGTGTAGCAGCCCTCTTTTAATAAGTGTTATTTCCCTCCCTCCCTACACCCACCCACCCCTGGGATAATCGTAGCTTTATAGGTACTTACACATCTTAAAAGGCAGGAGGTGCTCTCAGGTGAAGCTCGTTACCCAAATCAATCATACACTAAGGACCTGAGATTAGTTAAGCTTCAGGTGAACAAGGTATATTACACGTATTAGGTACAGTTTTATTAGTATAAATATCCATAGCAACCCTTAGTAAGTAAAGAACTTAGATCTAAACACAAACTTAAAACTAAGATGCAGACAGCAGTCCAGCAGCGGGATGGGGGCTTTCCAGTCTTTTGCATTGAGTGTCACATGTACGATTTTCTCCCAGTTGGCGAGAGGTCTTACGTGTGCACTAGGTGCAAGGAGCTTTTTGCTCTCAGGGAACGAGTCCGTTCTCTAGAGGCTAAAATAGCAGACTTGGAAAGCATAAGACAGACAGAGAGGTACATAGACGAGACCTACAGGGATATAGTCCTGAAGTACCACCTCCAGTCTGGCAGCATCCCTGTTGCCATGGAGGGGAGAGGTCACGTGACAGGAGAGCATCACCCTGGTGTGGCAGGAAGTGATCCTGTAACTAGGACCTGTCCTCCAGATGATGTAAAACCCTCTCACACCGAGGAAGTTTCTCCAGGGCCATGTGCCCATGAGGGAAGGGTTAGGACAGCCGTTATAGTTGGTGATTCGATCATTAGGCATGTAGATAGCTGGGTGGCTGGTGGACGTGAGGATCGCCTGGTAACATGCCTGCCTGGTGCGAAGGTAGCGGACCTCATGCGCCACCTAGATAAGGTCTTAGATAGTGCTGGGGAGGAGTCTGCTGTCTTGGTACATGGTACCAATGACATAGGAAAATGAGGTAGGGAGGTTCTGGAGGCTAAATTTAGGCTTTTAGGTAGGAAGTTGAAATCCAGAACTTCCAGGGTAGCGTTCTCTGAAATGCTTCCTGTTCCACGCGCAGGACTCAAAAGGCAGGCAGAGCTCCGGAGTCTCAATGCGTGGATGAGACAATGGTGCAGAGATGAGGTTTTTGGATTTGTTAGGAACTGGGGAACATTCTGGGGAAAGGAGGGGCTCTTCTGAAGGGATGGGCTTCACCTTAACCGGGATGGAACCAGGCTGCTGGCATTAACCTTTAAAAAGGAGATAGAGCAGCTTTTAAACTAGATATTAGGGGAAAGCCGACAGTCACCCAAGAGCGGATGGTTCAGAAGAATGTATCTTTGAAGGATACTACCAAAAGCAGAGAGGTTCCACAAAAGAGTAAACTAGCCCAAATGCCCTCAAGTATGGAGCAGACAGAGCTTAAAGATCCCAAATTACCTATGTCTAACAATAGCCAAATTAATATGAATAAAATACATTCTCTCAAATGCTTGTATGCAAATGCTAGAAGTCTAAAAAATAAGATGGGAGAGTTAGAATATATAGCACTAAATGAAAGGTTAGATATGATTGGAATATCAGAGACATGGTGGAAGGAGGACAACCAGTGGGACACTGTGATACCTGGGTACAAACTATATCGTAATGATAGAGCTGATCAAATTGGTGGAGGGGTTGCTCTCTATCTTAGAGAGGGCATTGAGTCAGAAAGGATTAAAGTTTTGCAGGAAACAAAATCTGCTGTAGAATCTATATGGATTGAAATTCCATGTAAAAGGGGGAAGGCGATGGCAGTGGGGGTGTACTATCGACCACCTGGCCAGAATGACCAAATGGATGATGAAATGTTCAAAGAAATCAAGGAAGCTAACAAATGTTACAGCGCAATAATAATAATGGGTGATTTCAACTACCCCGGTATTGACTGGGTCAGTGTCACGTCAGGACATGCTAGGGAGATAAAGTTCCCAGATAAAATAAATGACTGCTTCTTGGAGCAGCTGGTTCATGAACCGACCAGAGGGGAAGCCATATTAGACCTAGTCCTTAGTGGAACACCAGATCTAGTGCAAGAGATAAGGTTGTTGGGGCCACTTGGCAATAATGATCATAGCATGATTGTCTTTCATTTAATTAGTGGAGGAGGGATAGTAAGGAAATCCACAGTACTACTTTTTAACTTTCGAAAGGGAGACTATGATAAAATGAGGAAAACAGTTAAGAAAAAACTAAAAGGAGCAGTTGCAAAGGTTAAAGACATACATCAGGCTTGGCTGTTGTTGAAAAATACTATCTTGGAAGCCCAGACCAGCTGTATTCCACGCTTTAAGAAAAGTGGAAGGAAGTCCAAAAAACTGCCAGCATGGTTTAAAGGTGAGGTCAGAGAGGCTGTTGTTGCCAAAAAAGCATCTTTCAGGAAATGGAAAAAAGAGCCAAACGACGAAACCTGGAAACAGCACAAGCACTGGCAGGTCAAATGCAAGGCATTAATAAAGCAGGCAAAGGAAGAATTTGAGAAGAAGCTTGCTGCGGAAGCAAAAATGCGAAGTAAAGATCTTTTCAAGTACATTCGTAGCAAAAAACCTGTGAGAGAGTCAGTTGGTCCATTAGATGATAAAGGGGTTAAAGGAGCACTAAGAGGCGACAAGGCGATAGCGGAGAGACTGAATGAATTCTTTGCTTCGGTCTTTACTGAGGAAGATGTAGGGATGTTACCCATGACTGAAGTGGTATTTAAAGGTGCGGAAGAATTGAAGGAAATATCGATACATCGGGAAGATGTATTACAACTATTAGATAAACTGAAGAGTAGCAAATCACCTGGGCCGGATGGTATACATCCAAGGGTGTTGAAAGAACTGAAATATGAGATTGCAGACCTGCTATTAGTAATCTGTGAACTATCATTAAAATCATCTCTAATACCTGAAGATTGGAGGATCGCCAATGTAACACCAATTTTTAAAAAGGGTTCCAGGGGTGATCCGGGAAACTACAGACTGGTGTGCCTGACGTCAGTTCCGGGAAAAATGGTAGAAAACATCATAAAGAATAAAATTACTCGGCATGTAGATAGTCATGACCTAATGGGAGACAGCTAACATGGCTTTAGACAAGGAAGATCTTGTCTTACTAATCTGTTATGTTTTTTTGAAGGAGTGAATAATCAGGTGGACAAAGGTGAGTTGGTTGATATTGTGTATCTGGACTTTCAGAAAGCCTTTGACAAGGTCCCTCATGAGAGACTTTTGGAAAAACTAAAGAGTCATGGGCTAGGAGGCAGTGTACTATTGTGGATCAGGAACTGGTTAAAAGATAGAAAGCAGAGGGTAGGGCTAAATGGCCAATTTTCCCAATGGAGAAAGGTGAATAGTGGTGTACCCCAGGGATCTGTGCTGGGTCCGCTGCTTTTTGACATATTCATAAATGACCTGGAAAGTGGAATAACGAGTGAGGTTATCAAATTTACAGATGACACAAAACTATTTAAAGTTGTTAAAACCCAAGAGGATTGTGGAAAATTGCAAGAGGATCTTGATAAATTGGAAGACTGGGCATCAAAATGGCAGATGAAATTTAATGTGGACAAGTGCAAGGTTATGCACCTAGGGAAGAGCAACCCAAACTATGGTTACACGATGTAAGGTTCCACATTAGGAACTACCACCCAGGAAAAAGATTTAGGCGTCATTGTGGATACCATGTTAAAACCCTTGGTCCAGTGTGCAGCGGCGGCCAAAAGAGCAAATAGAATGCTAGGTATGATAAGGAAAGGAATGGAAAATAGAACAAAATATATTATAATGCCTCTATATTGTTCCATGGTGAGACCGCACCTTGAATATTGTGTACAATTCTGGTCGCCGTATCTTAAAAAGGATATAGCGATTTTAGAAAAGGTTCAGAGAAGAGCCACCAAAATGGTAAAGGGGATGGAAGGATACTCCTATGAAGAAAGGCTAAAAAGGTTAGGGCTCTTTAACCTGGAAAAGAGACGGCTGAGGGGAGATATGATAGAAGTCTATAAATTAATGAACGGAGTGGAACGGGTAAACGTAGATCGATTGTTTACCTTATCAGAATATAGAAAGACTAGGGGACATGCAATGAAGCTACAGGGTAAACTATTTAAGACTAATAAAAGAAAATATTTTTTCACTCAACGTGTAATCAAACTCTGGAATTTGTTACCGGAGGATGTAGTAAAGGCTGTTAGTGTAGCTGGATTTAAAAAAGGTTTGGACAAGTTCCTGGAGGAAATGTCCATAAACCATTATTAAGAAGGGACCCAGGATATCAATGCTTGAACCAATACAAGCATTGTGGAACCTGTGTCCCTTGGGGAAACTGCTAGGTACATTTGACCTAGATTGGCCACTGTTGGAAACAGAATACTGGGCTTGATGGACCTTGGTCTGACCCAGTATGGCATATCTTATGTTCTTATGTAGACCTTCTCTCATGCTCCCTCACATCAGTCTGTCGTAGTACAAACAGACAACCAGGTAGCTATGTTCTACGTGAACAAGCAGGGAGGGACAGGGTCCTGCATCCTGTGTCAGGAGAAACTGGACCTCTGTTCTTTTGCAATCCGACAAGGTATGTCTCTCAAAGCAGTTTACCTGCTGGGTCAGGAGAACTACCTAACGGACAAGTTAAGCAGAATTCTCCAACCTCACGAGTGGCAACTGAATCCGGAAGTAGCCCAGCAGATCTTCCAGTGCTAGGGACATCCAGTCATAGATCTCTTTGCCAGTCCGCAGAATCATCAGTTGCACAACTTTTGCTCCAGACAGCCACACCCTCAACGGATGGCTGCAGATGCTTTTCTGATCTCCTGGTCCGTAGGCCTCCTGTATACGTTTCCTCCCACGCCTCTGGTGGCCCGGACTCTATTCAAAATCCTTTGAGACAAGGCCTCGGTCATCCTGGTAGCCCCCAGATGGCCACGACAACCTTGGTTTCTGCTTCTCCTCCAGCTGGCAGTAGAAACCCCGCTCCCTCTATCTTACACCGCAACCTCAGGTCCCTCAACCTGATGGCATGGCTTCTCTCCTGCCTAAGAACGTGGAAGAAGTGCTACTGGCCTCAAGGAGGCAGTCCACTAGGAGAACCTATGCCTTCAAGTGGCGTAGGTTTGAAGTATGGTGTAACGAGCACAACGAGAACCCTTTCTCTTGTCTAGTACCAGTAGTATTACAGTACTTGCTTCACCTTTCAGAATTAGGCCTCAAGTCTAACTCTGTCCGGGTCCACCTGAGTGCTTTGTTGGCACACCACTCTCCAGTGGAAGGACAACCTCTGTCGGTTCGCCCCTTGGTGTCCAGATTCCTCAGAGGTCTACTTCTACTAAAACCCCTGGTTCGTCCCCCGGCAGCCGAGTGGGATTTGAATGTGGTCTTGCAACAGCTTACTCGCCCACCTTTTGAGCCTATGTCTGCTTGCCATCTGCGCTTCATCTCCTGGAAGGTGCTCTTTCTGGTGGCAATCACATCTGCCAGACGAGTGAGTGAGCTACAAGCTCTTGTGTCAGAAAGACCATACATGCGGTTTTATAGGAACAGGGTGGTTTTGCGCACCCATCCCAAGTTTCTTCCAAAAGTGGTCTCTCCATTCCACCTCAAGCAAGAGGTGGTTCTTCCGACATTTTTTCCCAGACCTCATGCCAGCCGGGCAGAGGTGGTGCTGCATACCCTTGATTGTAAGAGGGCACTAGCCTTCTACCTGGAACGTACGCGGGGGCATCGATGGGCTACCCAGCTCTTCTTCTCTTATGACCCCAGTAAACTGGGGCTACCTGTCTCCAAGCGCACATTGTCCACCTGGGTGGCAGACTGCATTGCCTAGGCGTATAGGGCGGCCGACCTCCCATTGCAGGGTCGAGTCACGGCCCACCGTGTCAGGGCTAAGGCCTCCGTCTGTGGCTCACTTCCACTGGCAGACATCTGCCCGGCCGCAACCTGGTCTTCAAGCCAGACTTTTGCAGCCCATTACTGCTTGGATGGAGAGTCCCGGCGGGACAGTGCTTTCGGCCAGGCAGTACTCCGTAACTTCTTTGAGGTTTAGGCAACTCCCACCCTCCTGCCTTCTGGTGTCAGGCTACCGGGGGTGTGGCGTCTCTGCTGAATTCCTATCACAGCTGCTGTGGCTCAAGATGGAGCCATTTTTCAGCTATGGGTTCTCGGTAGCCTATAGCTAGGGAGTCCCATATGTGAGGACTGACTTCCTGCTTGTTCCTGGAGAAAGCATAGTTACCTGTAACAGGTGTTCTCCAGGGACAGCAGGAATCATTTCTCACGACACTCCCTCCTCCCCTGGAGTTGCAGTCCTACTATTGATTTTTATTCATTTTGCCATCTTTTTAGCTATGTCATTTGACTGAGCAAGATGGCACCCTTGGATGGGAAGGGGATCGCGCATGTGTGATGCAATCCCAAAGGCTTTCTTTGAAAGCTGGGGATTTGCTCCGCATGGGGGCTCCGTCGGCGCCGACGTCGCCCATATGTGAGGACTGATTCCTGCTGTCCCTGGAGAACACCTGTTACAGGTCAGTAACTACGCTTTCTCTGTCTCCAGCAGAAGGTGATGCAAGACCACTGCAGATCTATTTTGGAAGTGGATGAGCTCCTGGGCAGCTGTCCTAAGGGATGCCATGGACTCAGTAAAGATCAAGAGGAAGTCTCCAGAGTATATCTAAGGGTACTTTATTGGAGTTCCTGCATGGATGGGGGAAAAGGGCCATCTTCCCCATCAGTACTCCTGACCGATTGAGAGCCTGAGATT
This sequence comes from Ichthyophis bannanicus, assembly GCA_033557465.1. NCBI lineage: Eukaryota > Metazoa > Chordata > Amphibia > Gymnophiona > Ichthyophiidae > Ichthyophis > Ichthyophis bannanicus. Next base: position 329,721,511 of record CM066036.1, read on the forward strand.
AAAGCCTGAGCATGACCCTGTCTTCACACAGTCTTCAGTCTCCCCGCGCATCATTCAGAAGGAGAGAAAGTGTGTGAGGAGAGAGTAGAGCACCTAGGAATGGCCTGAGCCCAGCACCATCTTTGATCCTGGACTCCATGGGGTAAGTGTAGTCTTTGACTTTGTTTTTTTGCCTGCTTTGTCAGCCACAGCTGTGGGGATGGCCCGACTTTGTGTGTGCGGTCTGTTGGGTTCAGTGTTAGGGTGTGTTTTTAAGTGCTGTTTCTTCTTTTTTTTTATAATAGTTTATTTAAACCATCACTACACATAGTAATAAGATAACAGTCAACAAACTCCTGCTGGGGTGAACTCTGATCCCCAGCAGGAAACAACGATGGCAATACATTTTGCATATTTTCACACCCCCTCCCTCCCCTTCCAACCCCCCTCCCCCCCTACATCACCCCCATGACCAGGACGCAAGCAAGCCCACAGCATGGCCACTGAACCCGCCTCGAGACCTACGCCCAGGAAGGACACAAACTAAGTGCCTACTTGAAGGATTGTGTTACGGCACTGGGGGCTTAAGTGTGAAACATATGGTTCCCAAAGCAAGAGAAAGGCGGACCATCGCTTAGCATTAACTCTAGCACTCTGTCGCTCCAGGAGCATCAGCTGATGGAAGGAATTGCGCCACTCCCAAAAGGAGGGAGGGTTACGTTCCCGCCACCGCCGTAATAGGGGCCCCTTCCCCACCAGACATGCCTTCCGCACCAACCCACGTCCCCATTTCCCCTGCGGGGAGGCGCCGCTCAGTAAATCTAATGTGACCAGGGCGGCATCCCAGGTTACCTGCTGCCCCAAAATGCTCATCATAAAAGCACAAATTCGCCGCCAATAGGGGCGGATCAACCGACAGCCCCACCACATGTGCAGAAGGGTTGCCCGAGGCTCCGCACACCGTGGGCAGCTCCCATCCATAGTCATATGACAGCGAAGGGCCCTGCGCGGGGAAAAGTGTACCCTGGTAAGGCATTTAACTTGCATTTCTTTCCAACGTACACCTTCAACTAACGTCCTAAGCCTGCGAATGGCTACAAGTACTGTTCCTGGGGGAATCTCCCGCCCCATCTCGGCCCCCCATGCCTGCTCAACACTGCGGAAGTCCGGGCGGCTCCGATATGATTCCAACCGGACCCGGAAGGCCCTTATGGAAGGTTTCTCTTCCCCCCCTAGGTCAAAGAACTCCAGGATCTGTGCGGACCGGTCTGCATGAAGCTCTGTCCCGGGAAGGGAGCCAATATAGTGAGCAATCTGCAGGTACGCATACACTTGTCTCGGCCCCAAGCCATATTCTTGGCATAAGGACTGAAAGGATTTGGGTGTCCCAGCAGAGTCAACAACATGTCCCAAGTTACATAACCCCTTTTCCCCCCAGGAGCGAAATGGTACCTCCTCAGTGCCCGGAGAAAAAGCAACATTACCCCGCACTGGTAGCCAACTGGAGACCCGCCAATTACGCCCCCTATAAAGATTGAGCTGTCTCCACGTCCACCGCACTGGTGTCAATACAACACTTTCAGCTAGATGTGACGGCAACACTTGATTATCTACATGCAATAAAGCCTGAAGAGAGTGAGGCGCCACATAAGCCGCCTCCAAGGCACTGGGCGTATAGAGTTCGGTTACACCTAACCAGTCCCCCAAATGCCGGGCTTGGCAGGCCAAGGCATACGCACCCAGATCAGGGAGTCCCCAACCCCCAATCTTTCCACTTCCCACCAAGCGGCGATAAGGGATACGCGCTTTCGCACCTCCCCAGAGAAACCTCCGAAATTCCGCCTCAAAGCACAGAGTGTCCCGTCGGAACAACAAGTCTGGGAGAGTCTGCATCCAATACAATAATCGCGGCAAAATGACCATTTTGATCGCTGCAATTCTCCCAGAAAGAGACAAGGGGAGAGCCCGCCACGCATGCAGCTGGGCACTGACTTTAGTCATCATCCGTTGCAGGTTACTTCCGTAGAGTTGGGAGGGCCGACTGGGCAGCACTATCCCCAGATACACAAACTGATTATCGGCCCATTTTAAAGGGAACTGTCCTCGCCAGGTACCCCGCAGCTGGCCCGAGACGTCCAGAACCTCGGATTTTTCCTCATTTATACGAAAACCCGCAAACCTCCTGAAGACCCGGAACTCCTGTAATAAACAGGGCAGAGATGTCTCAGGCGAGAGCAGGTGGACCAAAAGGTCATCTGCAAAAGCAGAAATCCGAAAGTCATGTGTCCCGATACGTACCCCACGTATCTCACAGGACTCCGCCACCGTACGGAGAAGGGGGTCCAGGGTCAAAACAAAGAGTAAAGGAGATAACGGGCACCCCTGGCGAGTCCCGCGCTGCAACAAGAAGGCTTCAGACAGTACCCCATTACACAGGACCCAGGGGCGGCCCAAGGGGGGTGCGGGGCCATGTGCGGAGACTCGGTGCGGGGCCTCATTTGCATAAGTGGCCTTATTTGCATAAATATTTGCATAATGTTACCATACACTAACTTTTAGTAAACATGTCTCTTAATGAGTGTATGGATAAAGAAAGACTAAAAGATTTCTACATTACTATAATCCAGTGCCAACCGCCAGGCACATTAGGAACTACTACAAACGCTGCCCATTTAGAACCCATAGCAAACCCGCCGTTTCCTGACAGCATTACCAGGACTCACAAAGTACCATACTCTACCTATCAAAAGGCAACACTGCAAATATTAAACCAGTACATTTCAGAGAATACTGGGGAAAGAGAACAAGTGGCAATGTCAAATAGGAATTACATAAATAGAATACCTCAGCTCAGTTACACATGCAGAACATAGACCATCACCAAACAAGGAATCACAATTTAGAAACAGGAAGGCAAATTAAACTGGGAACCCCAAAAGCCAAACTTGGAATGTACAACAACACTGTAGAAATAAAACTATAAATTAATTTCCTCTTGTACCAAACAAAGCGCAGACGTTAATGATGCACATTTCCCAGAGCTTTCATATTCCAGTTAATAAATTCAAAATAAAGAGATATCTTTCTACCTTTTGTGCATTTTTTTCAGTTGCAATTGCTCCAGCCACTTTCTTCTGGTTTCTTCATGTTTTCTGCTAACTGTCCATCATCTGCTGTCCATTTGTTCTTTCTTCTCTCTTCTAGTTTTTTTTCCATTCTCTCTCTCTACATCTGCTTTAACATACTAATCTTTCTCCTTTTGCTCTTTCCTCATTCCTATTTCATGCACACAAATTTTACCCCTCCATCCTCAATCCCCACTTACTCTCCCAATACCCGGCCAATTGTAGATTTTTCATCCCTCCCACACAAAATATTTTTCCCCTCTCCATTTTACTCTCCCAGCCCCATCCCATTCTAATCCTCCCCCAACATCAGCTCCCTTCTAGTTCCAGTCTCACCCAGCATCCATTCCCTTCTAGTCCCTGCATCAGCCCATTTCCAGTCCTAGCCCCCCATCAACCCATTTCCAGTCCTAGCTCCCCCATCCATTTTCAGTCTGAGTCCCTTCATCAGCTCATTTCCAATCCTAGCCCCCATCAGCCCATTTCTAGTCATTTCCTAGCCCCACCATCAGCCCATGTCAAATCCTAGCTCCCCTCCACTCAGCCCAATTCCAGTCCAAGCCCCCCATGAGCCTACTTCCAGTTCTAGCCCCTCCATGAGTCCATTTCAATTCAAGCCCCCACCACAGCCCATTTCCAATCTTAGCTCCCCCAACAGCCCATTTCCAGTCCTATCCTAGCTGCTCCATCAGCCCATTTTCAGTCCTAGCTCCCTTCCCTCACAGCCCATTTCCATTCCAAGCTCCCTCCCCATCAGCTATTTGCAGTTCAAGCCTCCCCTTCCACTCAGCCCATTTCCAGTCATAGCAACCCCCCAACCCATTACCAGTCCTAGCCCCCCATCAACCCACTTCCAGTCCTAACCCCCATCACTCCATTTTCAGTTTAAGCCCCCCTATAACCCATTACCAGTCCTAACCCCCCATCAGCCCACTTCCCGTCTTAACCCCATCAGCCCATTTCCAGTCAGCCCCCATAGCTCATTGCCAGTCCTAACCCCCCATCAGCCCACAGCCCATTACCAGTCCTAACCACATCAGTCCACCTCAAATCCTAACCCCTCCCCATCAGCCCATTTCCTGTCCTAGCCCCCCATAGCCCATTATCAGTCCTAACCCCCCCCATAGCCCATTAGCAGTCCTAACCCCCCATCACCTCATTTCCAGACAGCCCCCATCAGCCCACAGCTCATTACCATCTTAACCCCCCCCAGCAGCCCACAGCCCATTACGTCCTAACCCCTCCCCATCAGGCCTTTTGCTGTACTTGCCCCCCCCCCATAGCCCATTATCAGTTCTAACCCCCCATAGCCCCATTTCCAGACAGCCCCCAGCCCATTGCCAGTCTTAACCCCCCCAGCCCAGCCCAGCCCAGTGCCAGTCTTAACCCCCCCAGCCCAGCCCAGCCCATTGCCAGTCTTAACCCCCCCCCCCAGCCCAGCCCTGCCCATTGCATTATTAACCCCCCCCCCCCCGCCCAGCCCAGCCCAGCCCAGCCCAGCCTTCACCCCCCCACCCCAGCCCAGCCCCGCGCCAGTCTTACCCCCCCCAGCCCAGCCCAGCCCATTGCCAGTCTTAACCCCCCCCAGCCCAGCCCAGCCCAGCGCCAGTCTTAACCCCCCCAGCCCAGCCCAGCCCAGCCCAGCCCATTGCCAGTCTTACCCCCCCCAGCCCAGCCCAGCCCAGCGCCAGTCTTAACCCCCCCCCAGCCCAGCCCAGCCCATTGCCAGTCTTACCCCCCCCAGCCCAGCCCAGCCCAGCCCAGCGCCAGTCTTAACCCCCCCAGCCCAGCCCAGCCCAGCCCATTGCCAGTCTTACCCCCCCCAGCCCAGCCCAGCCCAGCGCCAGTCTTAACCCCCCCCAGCCCAGCCCAGCCCATTGCCAGTCTTAACCCCCCCAGCCCAGCCCAGCGCCAGTCTTAACCCCCCAGCCCATCCCAGCCCAGCCCATTGCAGTCTTAAACCCTCCCCAGCCCAGCCAAGCCCAGCCCAGCCCATTGCCAGTCTTAACCCCCCCCCAGCCCAGCCCAGCCCATCCCATTGCCAGTCTTAACCCCCCCCCCCAGCCCAGCCCAGCCCAGCCCATCGCCAGTCTTAACCCCCCCCAGCCCAGCCCAGCCCAGCCCATTGCAGTCTTAACCCCCCCCGCCCAGCCCAGCCCAGCCCAGCCCAGCCCATTGCCAGTCTTAACCCCCCCGCCCAGCCCAGCCCAGCCCATTGCCAGTCTTAACCCCCCCGCCCAGCCCAGCCCAGCGCCAGTCTTAACCCCCCCCCGCCCAGCCCATTGCCAGTCTTAACCCCCCCATTGCGAGTCTTAACCCCCCAGCCCAGCCCAGCCCAGCCCATTGCCAGTCTTAACCCCCCCAGCCCAGCCCAGCCCAGCCCATTGCCAGTCTTAACCCCCCCAGCCCAGCCCAGCCCAGCCCAGCCCATTGCCAGTCTTAACCCCCCCCAGACCAGCCCAGCCCAGCCCATTGCCAGTCTTAACCCCCCCCAGCCCAGCCCAGCCCATTGCCAGTCTTAACCCCCCCAGCCCAGCCCAGCCCAGCCCAGCCCATTACCACTCTTAACCCCCCCCCCAGCCCAGCCCAGCCCAGCCCATTGCCAGTCTTAACCCCCCCCCCAGCCCAGCGCCAGTCGTAACCCCCCTCCTTGCCAGTCTTAACCCCCCCAGCTCCCCATAGCCCATCAGCACTCCTAACCCCCCCCCGCCCATCAGCACTCCTAACCCCCCCAGCCCCCCCCATAGCCCATCAGCACTCCTAACCCCCCCAGCCCATCAGCATTCCTAACCCCCCCAGCCCCCCGCCCATCAGCATTCCTAAGCCCCCAGCCCAGTCCAGCCGAGGGAATTTTTTTTCTTTTTAAAGCTGTCTTATCCGCTGCCGGGGCCGCCGTGGCAGAAACTAGTGTGCAGCGGGGACCCCCCGGCCCAGCACAGCCTGCCCTCCCCCTCTCTCCGTTCTCTAGTTCAGCTCACAGTCACCCCGCGCCGGCTTTCAGAGCGCGAAGGGACTAGTTTCCCTTTCGCGGCTCTGTTAAGCCCGCGGGGGCTGATGGGAACTTCCCATCAGCCCCCGCGGGCTCAACAGAGCAGCGAGGGAGAAACTCTTCCCTCGCGCTCTGAAAGCCGGCGCGGGGTGACTGTGAGCTGAACGAGAGAACGGATAGAGGGGGAGGGCAGGCTGTGCTGGGCAGGGGGGGCCCCGCGGCACACTCGATTCTGCCGCGGCGGCCCCGGCAGCGGAGAAGACAGTTTTGTTTTGTTTTTTAATTTTACTTTAGTAGGATCAGAATGTTTTTTGCGCGGGGCCCCCTGAAACGCGGGGCCCTGTGCAAAAAACATTCTCGCTCAATGGACGGGCCGGCCCTGACAGGACCGCTGCCGTCGGGTCTACATATAAACTAGCGACCATTTTACAGAACCCCGGTCCTAAGCCATAACGAGGAAGAAGGTGTCGCAGGTAATGCCAATCAACCCGGTCAAAAGCCTTTTCCGCGTCGAAGCTAATTAACATGGACGGCAGCCGTTTATGCCAGACCCATTCCAGCGACGTGAGGATTTTATGCAAATTCCGTACAGCAACACGATCTTTAACAAAGCCTACTTGAGAGTCGTGAACTAGCTGCCCCAGATATCCCGCCAGGCGGTCGGCTAGAATTTTAGCTAGTAGCTTGAGGTCAAAGTTAAGGAGTGAAATGGGGCGATAGGAAGCAGCCCGAGAGGGTCTTTGGCTGGTTTCGGGATAAGTACAATATGAGCATGATTGTTACCCCATCGAAAGTACCCCTGTTGCGTGCGTCGGTTATGCACTGCAACTAATGTTGGGGCTAGGAACTCATTTAAAATCTTGTAAAATTCAGCCCCTAGTCCATCAGACCCGGGCGATTTGTAACAGCTAGCTTTAGAAATAGCCGCTTGCATTTCAGCCACCATAATTGGCCGATCCAATTGTGCCCTTTGCCCTTCCGACAACTGAGGCAATTCTAGACGCGCCAAGTACTCAGTCATCTGTGAAGATGCAGGTGTCTCCGCCGTGTACAGCTGCTGAAAGAATGTCCGAAAGATACGCACTATCGCCGGGCTCTCCCAATGAAGCCTCCCCTGTTCGTCCCTAAGCGCAGGAACCAACCTCGAGCCTCGAGGGCCACGGAGACAGCGAGCTAGCAGTTTCCCCAGTCGGTCACCATGTCGATAGAGCTGATATCGATAATACAACACAGATTTCGTGGCCCTCTGGTGTAATAGTTCGTTAAGCTCCGTCTGACTCTCCCACATCCGCCTTTTAAGCCCCGGCCAAGGCGTATGTGCCCATTGACGCCGCAGCTTCGTGGTCAATTTTTCCAAGCAAATTATATGTTCCGCGAGCAATCTCCGCTTCCGGGCCCGGTAGCCGATAATATCCCCACGTAAAACAACTTTCGCCGTTTCCCAGACCAGCTCCGGGTCCTCCTGATGTACACGATGATCCTCCTCGAATTCCCGCCAGCGTTGTTGCAAAAAGGAACAGAATGACAGATCCCCATAAAGCTCCAATGGGAATCTCCAGCAAGAAGACCGAGGGTCGGTCCCTGTCCAATGGACCTCTAGCCAAATAAGCGCGTGATCCGATATCTCTAGGGGTCCGATCCGTGCCTCCTGGACTTTCGCAAACAATCCCGTGGATATCAACAAGTAATCGATACGGGCACTAGAGCCATGTGCCCGAGATTGATGCGTATAGTCTTGTTCTGCAGGATATAACAACCTCCAAGGGTCTATCAACCCCAATCTGGACCTGAGTCGTAACAACGCACGAGCCGATTGCATCCTATCCCTAGGCCCCCCACCACGCGACGTATCAAGCGCTACGTCCATAACCCCATTAAAATCCCCGCCCAGGATTAAAGGGAGCTCAGGCAGTGTCTCTACCTTAGAAGCAAAACGGGAATAAAAGTTCAGATCTAAAGTATTCGGGCAGTACAGATTACCCAGGATAACAGGTTTCCCTTCCAGAATCCCCTGCAGAATAATAAATCGGCCCGTGGGGTCCCCTAACTCTCGCTCGACCTCCAAGCGTATTCGCTTGTGTATCAAGAGCACGACTCCCCCCTTCCTCCCCACTGCTGGTGAGCCCCATATCTGCCCCACCCACTCTCTGCACAGTTTCCGATGCTCCTCAGCAGTCTGGTGGGTCTCCTGGAGCATAGCAATGTCCGCCCTCTGTCTAGCCAAGGCCTGCAAGACTTTGGATCGCTTAATCGGGCTCCCCAGGCCGCAGACATTCCAGGATATTATCTTAAGAGGCATTAAGAACTGTCACCATCACACCTCCAAACCAGCTCGAGATTATCAAGGGCGTCCCCCCAGCCTGGGGCTCCCCCGTGGAAGCAGGGTCACAGCGTAGCAAGGGCAAGCGCTCCTGGTCATGGGCGTGATGCAGCCCCGTAGTCCCCACCCCCCTCCACCCCCACCTCCCCTCCCTCTCCCCCCCCTCTCCCCCCCCTCTCCCCCCCTCCCCCCACCAAATCCCCTCCTCCTCCCACCAAATCCCCTCCTCCTCCCATCTCCCTCTATCTCAGTATCTTCTACTCCCCCTCTATTAGGTCGAGTAGAACTACTCCCGGAGATCAGTGAATGCGAACGGTCTCCTCCAGCCACTATGCGTAGGCATTCAACTCCTGTTCTCCCGGTCCCACCACACCCGAAAGGACCCGAGAATTCCGCCAGTCTCAGCAGTCCACTCCCCCAATTATAGGATACAGAGCAGGGCACACCCACAGCACAACTTCAATCACAGAGAAAAGTATTTACAGTATATAACAACAGTGCGAGAACCATAAAAAATTTACCCCAAGGGAAGGGGGGGGGGACGCCCCAACCCCCCGACCCTCCCACAGGAACCCACCCACCAGGATGGAGCACAAGAGTACGCAAGGCCGCCTTACAAGCCCGCCCCCCACCCTCCGCCCCCCAACCCCAAACCCCGTGTTCCCCCAGGTCCCCTCCCCCTGGGCCAAGATTAACAAGCCAGCCATAGAGAAGTTATCCCCCTACACACTCCCAGGCCCACATACTAAGCGGCACTGGCCCGGCTCAGCCCAACCCCTACAGGCCCCACACATAGCCCCAGGGGAGAGGAAGGGGAAGAGGAGGAAGAAGCAGGGGTAGAGGGGAGGACGGGTGGCCGTCTCCCATTGATCACCCCCCAGCGCCCTGCACCCACATCCCCCGGGGAATCCCCATACTTTCTCCGAGACTAGGGCTCCCCTGGGTCAGGGATAACAGACTCAAGTCAGGACCCCGTACAACAATAGCAAAACAGAACAGCCTAATTGGCAACACACTACAAGCGTACAGCATATATTAAAATAACAAGGTGCGCTGGCTTGGCGGGAAAATCGTCCGCTCCAAATTCGATGCTGTTCGCCCAAGCTGCAGGTTGGCGCCTCTCCCGGTCGCTCTCAGGCCACGTATGACCTATCAGTAGTGGTCTCCCCGGAACAGGCAAAAAGCCAACAACTTGCCATAAAAGTCTCTGGGAAAGGCCACATAAGCAGAGAGTCAGAAACACGCTCCTAGCGGGTCTAGAGAAAGCAAGATCTCTGCGGGGCTTCTCCGGTATAAGGGCCTCCTCTCAATACCAGGAAGACAGTAAATAAATGAAGTATAGTAACAGTACCAACCCGCTCAGGTTTGAAGCGGAGAGTGACACCCCTCTGTTCTCAAGCCCTCGATGTACGGGCCTGCCTCCGCCGCAGAGTCAAAGGTACGATGGGTCCCTTCATAGAACACGTGCAATTTTGCCGGGTACTGCACTGAGAATTTAACATGCAAGCTAAGCAATTTTTGGCAGAGGGGAGCGTAGGCGCGCCGCTCCTGGCTAACGGCTGCCGAATAATCCTGCGCGAAGCGGAGCTTCCGATTTTCATGCATGATCTCGCCCTTCCGTCGAGCCGCCTGCAATATAGCTTCTTTTTGAGGGTAGTGTAGAAACTTTACAAGCACCACTCGCGGCCGCGAGTCCCACGCCTGCTTACCCCCCACTCGGTGCGCTCTCTCAAGGCACAATTTGCCAAGATCTGCCAAACCCGGAAAGAGCTGAAGAAGCAGGGCCTCCAAGTAGGTTTTAAGGTCCCTGTCTGCTACCGCTTCAGAGATACCCATCACTCGCAGGTTATTCCTCCTGGATCGATTTTCGAGGTCATCCAGTTTGAGTTCATGTGCCCGCAGTTGAGCCTGCAAAGTCTGCACACGCTGTGTTAAGGTCTCCAGGCCATCTTCGGCTCTCCCGATACGGTCTTCTGCCTCGTGGAGCCGGGTCCCCAGGGCACCCACCGATTCTTGTAAGGTGTCCATTTTTCCGTGTAGTGTGGTGAATTGCGGTGATAATGCCTCTGCCACTGCTGCCGACACCTCTTCTAAGAAGGCTGGTGAAGTTGGCGATCTCGGCATGGCCACAGCATCGGCCATTTTAGGTGCCGGCGTGCCTCGCTCCTTCTCTCTCCTGGTCGTTTTTGTGGCCGCGGCCATCCTTCCTGCGATGTCCCCGACTAATTTCAGCCAGATATCGGTGTGGTTAGGAGCTCAACTGCACTTATAGCCTACTTTCAGCTCTGGAACCGGCAATAAATACACGGTTAGGTTGAAGGACACCGGAGCGCAAACAGTACCCGACTGCTTCCCTCACCACATCACGTGATCTCCGTGCTGTTTCTTCTTTTCCTGGTGCATATGAAGCCTGTGGCCATGCACATGTAACAGCTGTGCTGCCATGTGCATATGTAAGTTACATGTGCAAAGTAACGTGCACATTTACATGTGCAGAGAGTCTACATACAAAGTCTTTCAAATACGATGCCTGAGACAGATTTTGGGTGTCTCGCTTCGTGATTGCCATCAAAACAAGACAATTTGGACAATATGCGACCATCAATCCTCAGTTGAAGAACAAATCCAAAAACGCAGACTGCGCTGGTTTGACCTCATTTGCAGAATGAACACCATTCTGCTGCCATACAAACTCCTCTGACAAGAACGACCTGTCCATTGGAGGGTTCATTGAGCAGCACCAAAGAAAACGTGGCTCAAACTCATCGAGGAAGATCTAAGGAACCAATGACTGACCATCAATGAGGCCAGAAATGTTGCCACCGATCGCCAAGATTGGAATTGTAGTGTGAGCAACACACAGAATTCAGCAGCACCTACAGCAGCATATTGGCTGAGAGGGATGGCCTGCTCTCCAAATGCCAGCTAGGGATTAAAGAAGAAAATGTATAAAATGTACATGTTTAAGTCCAGTGAATACTGCTGTACTAAGCGGGAGAGATGCTGCATGTCAGCACATGAGAAGCACCATCTGGGCTGTGGTAAATGCCAAGCCGGACCTATGGATTCCCCCTGTGAGCACTGCATAACAGTTCAACACGTGCAATTGGTGGTGGACATTGAGGCTAGTGCAGAACTCTCATGCAGCCCTGGACTTTGTTCTCCTCTTCTGCTTTCTCAGACAGGGTTTGGAAAAGACGCCATCATCAGTGGATGGGAAAGCAGCTAAGGCCCTGCTCCCAGGTTCAGGGTTTTTATCGCCTGGTTTCTTTTCCTTTTTTTTCAGCAAGCTTACTCCTCTTAGCAAAGCAGTGAAAATTGGAGCAGGGAAACTTTCTGACCCTGCCCCCCAACCCAGCTCGGTTCCCCTGCTTCAGTGAGGGATAGCCGAGCCAAGATATCGCCTATGCCCAAAAGCGCGTGTGTTGACAGGAGGTCTCAGATGACTTGTGTCTCTCTCAGGAGCTCGTCAAAGATTAGATCAGATGAAAAGCCTGGACTGGGTGACAAGGATCCTCTGCAGGAGGAAGAACTGGAAGATCTGTGCAGTGTCCACCTCTTTAGGAGAGATGAATTGACAGCCCTAATTTTTCAGGTGGCCTGCAGATTTCAGATGTTCCCATGGCTGGTGCAGAATTGAAGAGTCATCCTCTTCTTCAAGGGGTCCATTGACTTGCCATAGCCTTTCCTTTCCACGGGTCCTCCAGGACACGATATGAGGAGTGGGGTTCTCCAGTTGTTTCAGTGAAAGGTATCAGTCCTGAATAAGCTGTATGCCCTTCATCAACAAGAGTTTGATAAGTGGCTACATTTTCCTAAAATTAGATGACATGATGTCTCTGTCACCAGGCATACTACCATCCCAGTAGGGGATGAGACCACCCTTGAAAAACAGCTGGATTGTAAGATGGTGCTCCTCAAGCCTGGAATCTCAGCCGCAGCCTTCTATTTCTTGGGCCCTTTCCTATGGAATAATCTCCCACCCCAACTCTGAAAGCTACCAATATCAAATTTAAAACACAACTGAAGACTCATTCATTCTATAGAGCCTTCAACCTTACAGTGGACTTCACCTGATCCCCTACAGCTGATCATGGACGCGCCCATACCTCTCGGCACCCTAGATGTTCATCCTTGTGTTTCCTCTGTGATCCCTCCTTGTGTTTATCTCATCGTGTCTTTCTTATTCAACTATAAAGTTCTTTTCTGGCTTTTAAATTGATTTATTTTATTTTACGTAAACCGCTCTGTTGTCCCCAATAAGGGTGGTATATCATGCTTTAATAAATTAAATGAAATGAACTATGGAGGTTTGACTGTGTGGGCCCTTCTTCAGTGGATGCAGTTGCTCCTAGAAGACAATACTTCTGCTTTGTTGGAATTGGTCATGGCCTATCTGGCCTACCATGTATGTTCTTGTTTGGCTAGCAGCCAGAGACATTGCTGTGACCACAGTAGTGAGAAGGTGGCTCTGGCTATGGAATTGGGTGCGGGCACTGCCTCTAGGTTTAGTCTGGCCAAGCTCACGAAAGCTCCTATTCGATGAGGATGTCAAGAAGCTCATAAAAGACCTGGCAGATTCCAAGCCCCAGCGTCTCCCAGAGTATAGGTCTAGGAGATCATGGAGGTGTGCAAATTCTTCATCATCTTTTTCCTCATATTTACCTTGATCTCTATTTCAGGACTCCCGATATTTGGATTCTCTGCAGTACCAGCCAGGAAAGCCGGCACTAGGTTTCTTAGGCCCCAGGCCAGGACTCAGCCCTGTCATGGAGCATGCAAGTCCAGTGACTTTCTCTTCAAAGGCCCCCTCCAGTGCAATGACGGGCAGGGGGCTCATTCCAAGGTGCCTCTAGTGGGCAGCCATCTGCGTTTTTTTTCACCAGTTATAGGCCCAGGTCACCGACGATCATTTGGTGCTCAATTTTATTCAGCACAGTTAAGTCCTGGAGTGCAGTCATCCTATTTTTAACTTCTTGATCTCTTCCTCTAGTTCTAAAACCTAGGAGGCTGCTATTTGGGCCACTCTGGAAATACTGGTGTGCCTCCAGACTGATGTACCCGTATACCCTGCCCAACAGATCTGTGGTAGGTACTTCATATACTTTGTGTTGAAGGATGGTTCCTTCAGACAAATCCTAAAAAGGAGTCAGTGCCTCCATGAGGGTTCCTCAAGTCCAGGTGGAGATGCGCTGGTCTGTCATTCAAGCAGTTCACGGCAGGGAATGGCTCTCCTTTCTGGATCTGAAGGAGGTGTACTTTTACATTCACATTCGGGAGGACTAGCAAAGGTTTCTACACTTTGATATTTGCAGTTTTCTGGGTCATGCTGCATCATGGTAAGTGGAACTGATGTTTCTACCATCATTCTGAAGTTTTCTTCATGGTGAAGTGGCTATGCAGCCTAAGAGAACACCTCTACACTTTGCTATTCTTGGTGATCACTTTTAGTTCTGTGCTCTGCCTTTCAGCCTTGCCACAACCTGAGAACCTTTTCCAAGGTCATGGTAGTTGCAGTGCTTCTACAGTGCAAGGGCATCTGTTTACCCCTGTACCCAATGACTGGCTTATTTTGTGCCAGGTTGCAGTCTGAAATGGTCAGGATGACAGCACATGTGATCAGGTTTTTGAAAGACTTCATCTAGGTAGTAAATCAAAGTGAGTCACCTGGAGCCCTATCAATTGAGTTATTTATTTGTTTTTCTATACTGCCCCTTACAGAGATCAAGGGTGGTTTACAATCGACCAACAAGTACATTAAACTCTTATTTATAAGTTACATAATGTTTGAACCTAGTATATGCGAAATACAATAAAATTATTTTACAATACAGAAACTTCTTTTCAATAAACATATTATACAATCAACTTATTTACAATGGGGATATGATCATTAGTGAAGTGCATTAGGAAGATACCTTGGATTTGATTATGCTGAGGGATATATTGGGGAAGGTCAGTGTGTATATTCAAGGATATGAATATTGATGGAGTATCTTTGAGACCAGTTCAGTACTTCCGTCAGCAGAGTCGTCTTGACGTCTGAGAGAATATGAAAGTTTCTGGCACAGTTGACAGCCTTCCAGCAACAGCATGCTCCCAAGGTTTTGAACTACAGCACCTGGGCTCAATGGCAGCCATCCTGGTGTTAGTCCCTTGGGCAAGGGCTCAGATGAGGTCATGCCAAAGGTTCCTTCTGTCATGTTGATTGCTAACTTCAAGATCAGGCTCCCCCTTTCTACTCTCTGTAGTATCCAGGTTGATTAGATGGTCTCAGTCCACTAATTTGAACAGGGGAATTTATTTATTTTATTTATTTATTTAACCGGTTTTATATACCGCTTTCTCGTCAATTCAAAGTGGTTTACATATAACAGTTATAGCAACGAGCTTTACATAGAACAACAGGGAGTTACAACTAGGAGGGTTACATGGGTTATAATGAATACATTTAAATTATCAACTATATACCACTATATACAGAGATATGGGAGAATGATATTATGTTGATGAGGAGTGATATGATTTAATGAGAGATCTTGGTTATTGAGTTGCTTCCAATGAGGTCATATGATTTGTTTCTTCATAGGTGGGACCCATAGTGTTCCGTGAAGAGGTGGGTCTTTATGGCTTTTTTGAAGTCTAGTAAGTCTTTGATTGTATGTAATGTGCTGGGTACCTCATTCCACAGATGGGGAGCATAAAGGGAGAAAGCTGTATTGCTGGTGGAGTGTTTTGATGTTCTGAAGCTTGCTGGTGTATCTAAGGTGTTGTCATCGGTTCGTCGTCTTGTTATGGTTGGATGGGTTCTTCTGATCAGTTCTTCAAGGGTAGGTGGGGACAGGTTGTTTAAGATTTTGAAAATCATCATATTTTTGTATTTAGTGCGTACAGTGATTGGAAGCCAGTGGAGTTGGTAGAGAGTAGGTGTTTTATTGCTGTATCTTGCTGTTCCTGTTATGATTCTTGCAGCCATGTTTTGCACCATTTGCATGGGGAGTGTTGTTTTTTTGGGCAGACCGTAGTATATCACATTGCAATAAAGTATGGGGGTTATTAAGGCTTAGCATACTGTTCGAAAGTGATAGTCATCGAGTAGTGGTTTGAGCTTTCGTAGGGATCTAAGTTTGTGATATGCAGATTTGGTTGTTATTTTTATGTGGGACTGGAAACTGAGTTGCTGATCGAAGGTCACTCCAAGGTATCTGACTTCTCGAATGTGGTGTTCCTGGTTATATGCATTAAGTCAGATTTTTTGAAGTTTATGAATAGATTCTGTTCTTTGAGCCACTCTGTCATGGATTGCCTGTGGATGATCTTTGGTGGCTCATTCTGACTTCAGATGCTAGCTTGTTTGGCTGGGAGACTCATTGCAGGGGACACAGCACAGGGCTGTTGGTCCAGTTGCAAATCAGCTTATCCCATCAACCACCTTGAAGCATGTGCCATTCATTTGGCTCTTTGCATTTCCACCACCTAGCACGGGTTGAGCAGTCTGGGTGTTCTTGAACAATGCCACAGCAGTGGCATATGTCATCAAACAGGGTGGTACAAAGTGTATGGCAATAGCCCTCTGGTCTCCATGGGTGGAACAAAATCTTCTGCCATTATCAGCAAAACGCATTGCAAGCACGGACCATGTAGAGACAGATTTTCTCGGTTGTTACACCCTCAATACTGGGTAGTTGGACTAGCGCCATCCACATTCCAGCAGATCATTGGGGCAGTCCTCTGGGTATATCTGATGGTATCCCGATCCAGCGCCAAAGTGAAGAGATTCTTAGTTTGATGCAAGGAACCGGGCACCCAGGGCTTCATTGGCCTGGTCTAGCCTTGACCTTGGAAGTGCCTTCTGTTCATATTTTCACCATGGCCTCTTGTCAGACGATAGATTCACTGGATAGCACAATCACCTGGGACTGCTGATTCTGGTTGTGCCAGACTGGCCCAGAGACCTTTGTTTGTGGACCTGATACAGCTCCTGGTCTGGCCACCTCTGTGCCTTCCGCAGATGTGAGGCATGTAGTTCCAGAAATTTGTCTTGATGGAAGATCCAACTCCATAAGGACATAAGATAGGCCATACTGGGTCAGACCAAGGTCCATCAAGCCCAGTATCCTATTTCCAACAGTGGCCAATCCAGGTCAACAAGTAACCTGGCAGGTTCCTAAAAAGGTACATAGGTTCCAAAATGTTTGTCCAGGGGTAAGCAGTGGACTTCCCTGATCCTCTTTAATAATGATTTATGGACCTTTCCTCCAGGAACTTGCCCAAACCTTTTTTAAACCGAGCTACATTAACAGCTTTTACTATATCCTCCAGTAACAAATTCCAGAGTTTGATTACCTGTTGAGTGAAAAAATATTTCTCCAGGACCAAGCAGAAAGTCAGTCTTCACGTATGGGTGACATCAGCATCGACAGAGCCCGGTGCAGGAACACTCCTCAGCATCCAATAGGAATGCTTTTGGGAGCGTTCCTCTACACATGGATGGCTGCCTTCCCTCCTGGTCTTCTTAGTCTTTTTTCCATGAAGCTATCAGGACCCTGTCCCTCTCAGCCGCGTTTAAAGACTTCATTTTTTCTTCAAAGTACCGTCAAAAGTACTCTGGTTTGCCATCCCGTTGACTGCTTCGACTTCCCATCGACTCCGGTACCCCTCGCTTTTCTTATTTTGACTTTATTTTTTCTTTAATTTTGTTTTTCTCTAGTTTTTCATTTGTGGTCTACGGCCTCCGGGCACTTTTGCCCAATTTGATTTTGCCTCCATTTTATTTTAAAAAATGGAGAAACCCCAAACTGGGTTCAAGAAGTGCTCTAAATGTTCCAGTACAATTTCTGTTACTGATGAGCATTCTCAGTGTCTCAAGTGTCTAGGCCCCAACCAAGACATTGATTCCTGCCTTTCCTATCACCACATGACCTCCAGAGGTCAGAAGAACAGAGACAAATAGAAGAATAAGCTGCTTCCTTCGGAGCACTCCTCAGGAGCGTCGACGCCGTCAAAGTCTTCCCATGCCTCTAAAATCTCACCGGCAAAGGAAACGCATTGCTTGGAGTCACCAGCACTTAAAAAGAAGACATCGGCTTTGGCATTGAGATCATCGACTTCCAGGTTGGCATTGGCTTTTGACATCGAGCATCGGCATCACCATTCTTCACATTCCGATGTGGACCATCCATCCAAACAATCCTGGCAGGAGGTATGAATCTTCAAAGCCATACAGAGGTTCGGGGATATCCCTGAGGTCCAACTTCTTGGTGGAGCCCCCAATGCCAGCATCAGGAGTTCTGGCCCACACATCTGTGTCTGGAGCTTCTCCTCCCCCGTTACCATCACTGGATGACAGTGTCATCGCTATTGAGCATAGCATTGCTAAACTCTTAGCAATTGTTATGCCGATGACTTTGGAGGCTCTGCAGCTGGCACCTGTACCATCAGTGACCACAGCCATCGGTACTCTGCCATAGGTATCCCTGGTTTCACAGGGCTTGGAGCAGCCAATACCAAGGCCCTCGGAACCATCAGGTCCAATACCCTCAACATCAAAACAATGAACATCGGAGCATCGGAGGTATCGAACATCTCATAGAGATTATTTTGATTTCCTTCTGGACTCCGATTCCGAGGACACGTCCGAGGTGGAATCGGTCAAGTCCAATACACCCAGGGATGTTCCATCGGATCCTTCATCTCCTTATAAATGGAGACATTCCCTGCCCAAAGACATGTCCTTCCAAGACTTCATTAAAGATATAGCGGCAGCTCTGGATGTTTCAGTGGCAACTGAAACTGATCCAAGGGCTGAGGAGCTCCACATACTACAGTATCCTTTGGCACCAAAGGAAGCTGACACTCTCCTGGTGCACATCTTAAAGAACTTGAGGATTCGTATGTGGGAGGCCCCCATGTTGACCCCTGCAGTAAGTAAGAGGCTTGATATCCTGTACAGGGTTCCTCCCTCTCCAGGCTTTCAAAAGCCACAACTTCCCCATTATTCTGTGGTGGTGGAGTCTGCCGTGAGTAGGATCAAAAGTCAGAAAAATCACTCCTCGGTACCTCCTGGCAGAGAGGCAGGACACTAGATGCTTTTGCAAGAAAAGCCTTCCAGGTGGTTATGCTAGCATCAAGAATTGATTCATACATGCTATATATGGGTATGCTTCTCAAGGATGTGTCCAGTAATTTCTCAGAATTCACCTCCTTATTACCCCCTGACAAACAGGTGGCTCACCAGGTCTTGGTTACCCATGCTCAAAGCACATCAAAATTCTTAACAAGGGCTGCTTTTGAAGCAAACAGCAGATCTGTTGCAGCTTGCATAGGTGCCAGAAGAACAGCATGGCTCCAAACATCTGACTTGGAACAGTGGGTCCAGGATAAATTGATAAACATACCCTGTAATGGTGAAAACCTCTTTGGTCAGAGGTGGAGGGAGAAGGCCGGATAGATTGAAACAGATGACCTCACTATGAAGAGGCTGTCAAGGAGAACTGCAGACCCTTCCAAAGAGAAGGCTACCACCAAAAAGCTATTCTTCCCTAAAAAGAAGACATTTTTCCCTCCATATCGGACCTATGCTGATCCACAGCAGCAGCAGAGACAATCAGGTCAAAAGCAGATCAGGAAACCCAAACTTTCCAAATCTCAACCTGCCCCAGCAGCCTAAGAGTTTTTGACTTTTTCAAAAGAAGCATGGCCAATTTTCCCATCGTTCTCCCTCCTCCTTCCAAGATTCCAGAGAGCCTAGTCCATTTCGCACACCTTTGGATAAGTATCACCTCCAAGCCCTGGGCCCTACATTTAGTCTCTCAGGGCCTACAACTAAAGTTCCAAACTTATCCTCCCAATCATTTTGTGAGTCAACCCACCCTGGATCCCCTTCACTCCTCCTTGCTCGATTAGGAGATCTTCTCCCTGCTAGAACAAGGAGCTATTGAGGAGGTCCCCTCTGCCCTGCAGGGCCAGGGTTTCTACTCCAGATAGTTCCTGATTCCAAAAAAGACAGAAGGTTACAGGCCTGTACTCTATCTCCTAAATCTCAACAAATTTCTCATCAAAGAAAAGTTCAAGATGATTTCTCTAAGCACAGTCTTGCCATGCCTCAAAAAAAGTGATTGGCTATTCTCTCTGGATCTAAAGGATGCTTATACACACATCCTCATCCACCCAGACTAAAGAAGATTCCTCAGGTTTGTCTTTCAGGAACCACTATCAGTACCGAGTCCTCCCTTTCGGACTCACCTCAGCACTCAGAGTATTCACAAAGTGCTTAGCTGCAGTGGTGGCCTACCTGCGAAACTGGGGAATCTTTCTGTTCCCCTACTTAGACGACTGGCTGCTAAGGGCAGACTCTGCTTTAGCAGTTGCTTCCGCTCTAAATCAAACCATGTGTTCTTCAAGAGTTGGGGTTTGTGATAAACTATCCAAAGTTACATCTCAACCCAACCCAGAAACTCAAGTTCATAGGTTCTTGACTGGACACGACATGGAACAGAGCATTCCTCCCAGAGGACAGACATCTCTGTCTGATTATCTTAGCCACAGAGGTGCAGCAACAACCATCGGTTCCTTCCAGAACATTTCTACGCCTTTTAGGACACGCCTTCCACAGTCCATGTCGTACCTTATGCTCGCCTCCACATGAGGATCTCACAGTGGGCTCTCTCAAGCCAGTGGAAGCAAGTCCACAGGTCATATCTCAGAGCTGGTCAACATTACCTTGCAGATGAAGGAAGATCTAAAGTGATGGATCACGCCACAGAATCTAATTGAAGGGTCACCTTTTCAGAGGTCTGCACTGCAGTTTATCCAACCACCGATGCATCAAAACTAGGCTGGGGAGCCCATCTCAATGGCTCAAGAGAGAGCCCTCCAGATCAATCTTCTGGAACTCAGAGCAGTATGCAATGCCATCAGAGTCGTCTCTCCCCAACTCAAGCAGCATTCTCTTTTTGTACAGACTGACAACCAAGTGGCTATGTTATATGTAAACAAACAAGGACGGACAGACTCTTGAGCCCTGTGCAAGGAGGCCTCTCACCCGTGAAACTGGGCAATTTCCCAGGGTATTCCCTTTCATGCGGTCTACCTCCTGGGAGAACAGAATCAATTGGCCAAGCCGGATTTTACTCCCACACAAGTGGATGTTGGATCCTCAGGTAGCCCAATGTTTGTTTCAACTCTGGGGGATTCCACTAATAGACCTTTTTGCGTCTCCCCTCAATGCCCAACTATCTCTGTTCTGTTCAAGGATTTCCTCTCCCCACAGTGAATCGTCAGATGCCTTCCTCATTCACGGGTCGAGGGCTTCTTTATGCTTTCCCTCCACTTCCACTCATAGCGAAGACACTCTTCAAACTCCAGTCCGAACGGGAATGAATGATTCTCATTGCCCTGTACTGGCCCAGACAACCATGGATTCCTCTGCTTCTTCCCTCCCTTCCGGCTCGGTTACCATCGATGCTTCTCTCCCAGGACCCAGGGCATCATCCCAACCTCAAACCACTCTGATGGCCTGAAAGCTGAATGTCTTGTCCTCTCACATCTCAAGGAGGATGTTTTGCATGTCCTTTTATCTTCAAGAAAGGATTAAACCCAGACGCTCATGCCTTCAAATGGCACAGGTTCTCCATCTGGTGTTCTCGTAAAACACTGGATCCTTTCACATGTCCTATCCCAGACTTACTTCAGTTTCTACTACATTTCTCTACTTCTGGTCTCAAGACCAGTAAAGTGAGTACATCTAGACACTATTGCGGCCAGGGGCAGCCCAAGGGGGGTGCGGGGCCATGTGCAGAGACTCGGTGCGGGGACTCATTTGCATAAGGGGCTTCATTTGCATACATATTTGCATAATGTTACCATACACTGACTTTTCGTAAACATGCCTCTTAATAAGTGTATGGATAAAGAAAGACTAAAAGATTTCTACATTACTATAATCCAGTGCCAACCGCCAGGCACATTAGGAACTACTACAAACACTGCCCATTTAGAACCAATAGCAAACCCGCCGTATCCTAACAGCATTACCAGGACTCACAAAGCACCATACTCTAACTATCAAAAGGCAACACTGCAAATGTTAAACCAATACATTTCAGAGAATAACAATGCATGACCTACTGGGAAAAGAGAACAAGTGGCACTCTCAAATAGGAATTACATAAACAGAATACCTCATCTCAGTTATACATGCAGAACATAGACCATCACCAAACAAGGAATCACAATTTAGAAACAGGAAGACAATAATTAAACTGGGAACCCCAAAAGCCAAACTTGGAATGTACAACAACACTGTACAAATAAAACTATAAATTAATTTCCTCTTGTACTAAACAAAGCGCAGATGTTAATGATGCACATTTCCCAGAGCTGACATATTCCAGTTAATAAATTCAAAATAGAGATATTTTTCCACCTTTTGTGCATTTTTTTTCAGTTGCAATTGTTCCAGCCACTTTCTTCTACTTTCTTTGTGTCTTCTGCTAACTCTCCATTGTCTGCTGTTCATTTGTCCTTTCTTCTCTGGTTTTTTTCCATTCTCTCTCTACATCTGCTTTAACATACTAATCTTTCTCCTTTTGCTCTTTCCTCATTCCTATTTCATCCACTCAAATTTTACCCCTCTATCCTCAATCCCCGGCTAATTGTAGATTTATCTTCCCTCCCACACAAAATATTTTTCCCCTCTCCATTTCACTCTCCCAGCTCCATCCCATTCTAATCCTCCCCGAACATCAGCTCCCTTCTAGTTCCAGCCCACCCAGCATCCGCTCCCTTCTAGTCCCCGCATCAGCCCATTTCCAGTCCTAGCCCCCCATCAGCCCATTTCCAGTCCTAGCCCCCCATCAGCCCATTTCCAATCCTATCCTAGCCACACCATCAGCCCATTTCCAGTCCTAGCTCCCTCATCCATTTCCAGTCCTATCTGAGTCCCTCCATCAGTCCCTCCATCAATGCTTCAATGCTTATGGCTAACATCATTACTAGTATTCACATCTTTGTCCACAAAGTTCTCTAATATTACAAATGTTTGCTGTCATATTATTGTATTTATAAATCGTTGCCATTCATTGTTGCTAGCATCCTCCCAAACAACATTTTGTCTCCCATAAGACTGTTACCTCTCACACATATCTACACTGTTACTAATCTGGATACACTGTTTCCAGTTCTCCTCACATTTGGTAAGTTGTTATATGTACCTAACTTAACTCTATTGAACTATCTTTGCCTTACCAAATTACACCTTTCACTATGTAAGCCTCTGCAACAGGGTACTGTCTTTTCCTACCCAGATATTAAATTACTGCACCACACTAAAGTATAAACCCTCGCTCGAAAATCCCCCTCTCAAGCAACATTTCTCACATACACACAATGGCTTTCCATTTCAAGATTACAATAGGCCTATACCTCCTCCTCATAGGTCTGATTCCAGATATCCTAGCTCTAATTTCCTCAGGCAATACCATACCTATTTTACATCACAACTGGCAAAAATGGTCAAGCACCAATTACCACAATAGAAATTGTTATCACCGTTCTCATCACCATTATTTACTATACATACCTATTCAGCACTCTACAAAGTCAAACACAGAAAACTACAATCAACCATGCCCTCTCAAATGTGCCCTCATTAATGCTCGCTCTCTTCGTAAAAAATGGCCAGCTGTCATAGACTTAATAACATCTTATAACCTTGACATAATTATGGTCACCGAAACATGGCTATCTCCTGAAGACAATATAATTCTCAACCAGCTCCTCCCCAACAACTTTGAGGTCTTCACCAGTAGTAGACAAGGCAAAAGAGGTGGAGGAGTACTTATCCTTGCCAAGGCTGAACTCCAACTTAAAATGATTGACTCTTCTAGCAACAACCGCCTCGAAATCGTCTCTATCTCTAACAGCCTTTACTCTATAAACTTAATTTACAGAGCGCCATCATCCTCCCCAGATGACCTTTCAAATATTATAAACTTTGCCTCCAATGCACAGAATCCAAACAGACCTAACTGGATCTTAGGAGACTTTAACCTACCGTCTCTACAAGACAACCATTCTGACGCCTTCATAGATGCTCTAGAAACTCTAGGTTACAAGCAAGTGATACAACAATCAACACATACTAAAGGTAACATCCTAGATCTCATATTTGCCCCACTATCTGCCCTCAATCAACAGCAAAACATTATACTAGCAATTACAGAAGTACCATGGTCAGATCATAACCTCATTACGTTCCAGCTTCCCATTCAAAAGAAACAATATTCCGATGACAATAACCTAAACAAATATGCAAATCCCACATCCAGAAGCTTCCAACCTTTTAACAGGGAACAGATCCTCGTGGAAACTGACGCACTCATTAATGACTCTTCCCTAAACCTGGAAGAGATTATCACTTCTTGGAACAACAGACTCAATCGCATTTCATCCCGTCCACCTAAAAACAAGCCCTCAAGAAGAAAAGCTACAGCACCTTGGTTTACATCAGAGCTTAAAGATTCCCTAAAACTTTTGCGAAAGCTCGAGAAGAAATGGAGGAGGTCACGCACCAATACCAATCAGACTGCATACATGCAACATCTTGAAGCCCACCGTAAAGCTATTTCAGAAAAATGAAACTATATCATACAGACACCCTTAAACGTGCTATAAACAAACCTCATGATCTATTTACACTTGTCAAGAAATTAGCCAAGGAACCTTCACAGGATCACCAATGTGAAATCAACCCACAAGAATATGCCCTTTACATACAATCTAAGATGTGTTGTACAAATAAAATTACAATACCCCCTATCCTCAATATTCATGGGCTCCCAACTCCTTTAACTTCATTATCAAAACCAACTTTGAATCTAATTGAAGATATAATCTCATCTCTCAACTTATCCACAGCACACACTGATCCGTGTCCAGCCTTTTGGATAAAGGACCTTCGCAAAGAGCTTGCTCCAATAATATCCAAGATCATAAGCCTATCATTTGACACCGGCTCATTCCCTGCTGCCCTCAAACAGACTTCCATCAGACCTCTACTAAAAAATCTCAAGTTAGATCCACTCAAAACAGACTCTTACCGACCTATCTCCAGCATACCCACTCTTGCTAAAATAATCGAAAAAATAGCCTACAGACAACTGCAAGACCATATCGATACTGAAGCGCCTTTGGATACCTGTCAACATGGATTCAGGGAATACCACGGGGTCGAAACGCTCCTTACCTCACTCCTCAACAGCCTAAACTCTGGTATCGACAACATCAAACAAGGCTTTGTTCTCATCTTTTTAGATATTGCGGCTGCTTTTGACTCGGTATGTCACGATCTTCTCATTATCCGCCTAAAAGAGAAGGGCCTTTGTGGAAATGCTCTCGAATGGTGTATCTCATACCTCTCAGATAGATGGCATCAGGTCCGCTCAAATGGTGAAACATCAGATCCGTTTCACCAAGAACAAGGAGTCCCTCAAGGTTCCTCTTTGTCATCACTATTATTCAACATCTACATGCAACCCTTATGCAACATTATCAGGTCCTTCAATGTCAACTATATGATATATGCCGATGACGTGTTATTATATATGCCGTTCTGCATAGATAAGATCAACCTCACCCCCATAACCAACTGTTTTAACGCCATCTCAGATTGGCTACTGACTCAAAATCTCAGAATCCAGAACAAAAAACAGAGGTTCTTTTTATCTCAAGGGACTCTAAGTTCACACCACCCACATTCCTTGAAGTTCAAGATGCCAAGCTGCAAGTAAAATCTCACATCCGTTACCTTGGAGTTACCCTTGATCAGAATCTAGATATGAAGATCCACATAGCCAACACTGTAAGGGCAATTTATTTTAAAATTCGCTCCCTCAGACATCTCCGCCAACTGATTGATCCAGATGATTTCCGCACAGTCTACCAAGCTCTAATTATCCCACACTTTGACTTCGCAAACTGTATTTTACAGGGTCTCCCCCAATCTACTCTTATCCCGCTTCAACTAGCATTAAACAGCGCAGCAAGAGTGCTTTTCGGGGCACCAAAAAGAGAACATGTAACACCTCTCCTGAAACAATTACACTGGCTGCCTATCCAAGCTAGAATTACATTCAAAACTCTGCTACTAGCCTTCAAAGCTCACAAAGGACTTGCTCCCCCCTCACTATCGGAGTTGATCCAACCAATCCCTTCCAACAGGCTTAGAAGAACCACGGAATTAAACTTGCTAAAAGTTCCAAAAGAGTCTTTAAGATGCATTTCCGCAACTGTAAACCGTTCCTTCAGTTTATGCGCTCCAAAACTGTGGAACACCCTCCCACCACACATTAGGGCCATTGCTGATCTATCCCAGTTTAAAAAGGCCTTGAAGCATCACCTTTTCATCAAATATTTCCCAGAAAACATAATAACACAAGCTCACTCAAACAGCACCAATCACGCTCTTAACACGTAACCTCTGCTAACTCAGTAATTCTTCATACCCCTCTCTCATACTAACAAGATTCTTTTCAGGCTATATTCTGTTCATATGTAATTAGTCAGTGTTTAGTTTTCTTTGTAAATAATTACCCTGGTTACCCAAGTTTTTTGTTCCTGTTCTATGTAAAAATAATACGGATAATATGTATCTTATCTGATGTTTCATTGTTCTATGTAAACCGCGCTGACTGTAAATAGTGCGGTATATAAAAGTTGTTAAATAAATAAATAAAATAAAAATCAGCTCATTTCCAATCCCAGCCCCCCATCAGCCTATTTCTAGTCCTTTCCTAGCCCCTCCATCAGCCCATTTCCAGTCCTAGCTCCCTCCCCTCACAGCCCATTTCTACTCAGCCCATTTCCATTCCAAGCCCCCGTCTCCATCAGCTATTTGCAGTTCAACCCCCCCTTCCACTCAGCCCATTTCCAATCCTAGCAACCCCCCAGCCCATTACCAGTCCTAGCCCCCCCATCAGCCCACTTCCAGTCCTAACCCCCCCCATTTTCATTCTTAGCCCCCCCATAGCCCATTACCAGTCCTAACCCCCCATAGCCCATTTCGTCCTAACCCCCCCATCAGCCCATTTCCAGTCTTAGCCCCCCCATAGCCCATTACTAGTCCTAACCCCCAATCAGCCCATTACTAGTCCTACCCCCCCAATCAGCCCATTTCCAGCCTTAGTCCCCCCCATAGGCCATTACCAGTCCTAACCCCCCCATCAGCCCACTTCCAGTCTTAGCCCCCACCAATAGCCCATTACCAGTCCTACCCCCCCCCCCATCAGCCCACCTCCGGTCCTAACCCCTCCATCAGTCCATTTCCAGTCAGCCCCCCATAACCCATTACTAGTCCTAACCCCCCCCATCAGCCCACTTCCAGTATTAGCCTCCCCCCATAGCCCATTACCAGTCCTAATCCCCCTTCCCCCATCAGCCCATAGATTAAAAAAAACAAAACAAGCAAGCTGCTGCTGTGGCAGGTGCAGGCCTGTGACCCACAGTGTCCAAACATAAGCAGGCCAGCATGGCTAGCTTGACCTGTAAATGAGGCCTGTGGAGAGGCATATAGGATTGCACATCCCCCAATATGCTGCTATTGTAAGATAGAACTCAGTAGAAGTATTGAATTAGCTTAGGTAAGCAGAACTGCAGTATTGAAAGATGGAAAAATACAGAAAAACATGTTTAAAAGTTACTGATAAGAAAAAGTACATCTGCAAAGAAATAATTGGGAGTGCTGACAGATGAGTTGCAGAGCCCAGCTCCTCTGCATGTACAAATTGGTTCTATAACCTTGAAAGTGTGAAAGTAACAAGTTGATGAACTGACCATTGTAATTGGGACTAGAAGGGGGGTATGCAGGTGTCATGCCCACTGGAGGGACATAACTGGATAAACTTATCAGTACCGGGACCAATAGAAGAGGTACGGGAGGTTACCGGGACCAATGAAATGTTTTTCTATACCTAGAATGGAACAGAAGTCTATAAAAGTTGTTGTAATGCTTGAAAACTTTGCTCAGCCATTTTGAAATTGATTGGTTCGAGACTTGTGCACAAATAAATGATTTGGACCTTCTGAACAGACTCCTGGTATCATTGGTTTGTCTGCGCTTTGCTGCTACATATTCCTTGGTGCGTTGGCCGGGAAGTTGTGGAATCAAAGTGTATATAGGGCAATATACCACGACTTTTCGCCTCTATAGGCTTGGTCCTGCCGGGATCGCGCCCTTCCGACGAGGGCTGCTCCCTGGCGCCACCGGTCCCTTGTATCGGAGGGAGCTGGTCGGACCTCGGCGGGTGACGAGCCCGGCTGGAGTCAACGCCTCGAACCCGAGTGAGGGGAGTCCGAGGTCCAACTCATGCGCCTGCTTGGGAAGTTTGAGGACCGGATCCGGTGAGTATAGTTTTGATTTTGGGTCTAGACAGAAATAGAAAGCGCAGTACTGCCATTGGAACTTGGAACTTTGGAATTTGTAATCTCGAGATATTGGGAATTGGTAAGAGAGCATGATCACCTCTCAAGGAAGGGCCGAGTAACCCCGCATGGGAATTCGCCGGGTGAAACCCCCATCCTTTTTGTAATTGGGAAATTGGAAAAGACTAGTCAGAATAGGTAGAAACGAATGCATTCTGGGATACGTTGCTAGCATGATTGTGTGAACGAAGTGTGAATGAGAGGTCTGGCAGCACGGACCAAGTGAAGGCGGACCCCTGAGTAGCGCATTTCCTGACCGGGCGACCGCGTTCAGGTCGCGAAAAGGGGGAAGCGATTGTCGTCTTGTCTTGTTATTTGTACTCCTTATACGTTTCCAGGGCCGTGAGGACCCCTTACCCACGGTCCGCCCTCCTTTTCCCTTCTGTCTGTTGTTGCGCGCACACATCGAAATGGGAGGGGCGGGGTCTACTAGAAACACTCCATTAGAATGTATGATCGCACATTTTAAAGAGGGATATTCAGGAGATTATGGTATTAAAATGACAGCAGCCCGTTTGCAGATTTTGTGTACTAGGGAGTGGCCCGATCTAGACCCCATCTGGCCCCGAGAGGGAACGTTCAAAGTAGAGATTATTCAGTCAATACACCGTAGAGTGCGGATAGCGCACCCCGACCAGTACCCCTATATAGATTCCTGGTTAAGTATTTGTGAAGATCCGCCCCCCTGGGCGCAGCGCTGTTATGAGGAACAGTGCAGAATAATGTTAGCTAAAGCAGATTCTAGACAGAAAACGGAACAGCCTAGAATGAAAGAGCAGGATAAGAAAGCCAGAAAGAAGCCCATCCTGGCAGATCCTGATTCCCCAGAAATAATTCTCAGGCAGCCCCGAACCCCAGGTCCAGTAAGAGTAGCCCGGCGTCCTGCCCCAGAACCCCAGAGACGGCCAGAGCTGAGGCGGGACCCAACCCCTGACCCCCCCCCCCCCTCCTGGAGAGGAGAAAGAGGAAGAATTAGCAGGAAAAGCAGAGGAGGACCTAAAAAGCGAGTCAGAAGTGGAGACTGAAGAAGGAGAAAGAGAGAATCCCCCAGATGAGGAAAGTGTACAAATAATTGAGAAAGCCAGCACTAGCACTAGCACGCCAGTGACAGAGAAACCCAAAGCAAAACCTGTTGAGAAAAAGAAAGTGACTCCTGCAAAGGCAACGACAATAACCCTTAGATCCCAAAAGACACCCATGGCAGCTAAACTGTTTCCCTTACGGCAAGTCCCGGGAGTGCCCGTAAAGAATGATAATGATGAAGTGGTAGCGGGACCCCTAACTTATGTGTATATCCCTTTCTCTACAACTGATTTATTAAATTGGAGGTCGCATTATGCCTCCTATACTAGTAAGCCCCAGGAGCTGACAGAATTAGTAACTAGTATTATGGAAACTCACCAACCCACTTGGCCAGATTGCCGTCAGCTCCTGACCACCCTATTCACTACAGAAGAACGAGCAAGAATTAGAAAAGCAGCTATTGAATGGATGGCAGAAAACCCTGCAGCTCCGGCACAGGGGCAGAATATAATAGACCGTAGGGAAGCAGCTCAGAGAGAATTCCCGAATGAAGACCCCCAATGGGATCCAAATACAGAGGAAGGATCCACAGCCCTAGCCCGTTTTCGCCAAGGCTTTTTACAAGGCCTGAGAAGGGGGGGCCAGAAAGCTATGAACCTTTCCAAAGTTACAGGAGTTATTCAAGGGATAGATGAGAGCCCAGCAGATTTTTATGAAAGATTAACTGAAGCATACAGAATGTATACTCCCTATGATCCCGAGGCACCAGGAAGTTTATGTATGGTGAATTCTGCTTTTGTAAACCAGTCTCAACCAGACATTAGACGCAAATTACAGAAGTTAGAAGGGTTTGCGGGCATGAATGCAACACAGTTATTGGAAGTCGCTCATAAAGTGTATGTGAATCGTGATACTGAAAGACAGAGAGAATGTGATAGAAAGATGAAGAAGAAAGCTGATTTTTTGGCTGCGGCCATAGTGGAACAGAAAAGGGGAGGTGTCCCTAGTCGAAGGAGCAGAGGAAGAGGGCGGGGTCAAGGCGGAGGCCGGACCCAGAGACTAGGCGTGAACCAATGCGCCTATTGCAGAGAGGAAGGACATTGGAGAGATACGTGCCCGCAACTCGAAGACGCCCAGCATGATGACGACAGCAGCCATCAGTGGCGAGAAGAAAGACGAAGCTATCCCCGAAGCCGAGGAGGAGCCAATCGAGAACAATTCCAGCGAGAGAGAGGAGGAACCATTCAAGCATTGGCCACACCAGCCCATGATGAGAATGACGTGGATTAGGACAGACCGGGCTCCAAGTTTGCTTTAGGTCTCCAGGAGCCTATGGTCGGAATACAAATAGGAGACCAAATTATGGACTTTATGGTTGATACTGGAGCACAACATTCAGTAATAGACAAAAAGATAGCCCCATTCACTACAAAAGCAGTCACTATCATAGGAGCAACTGGTGCCAAAGCCACAAAGTCTTTTCTTCAAAACCGAATATGCAGTCTGGGAGGACAGCAAGTAACTCATCAATTCCTTTACATGCCCGAATGTCCAGTGCCACTACTGGGACGAGATATGCTAGCCAAGCTTCAAGCACAGATATCTTTCTCTGAGCAAGGAGAAATGCAAATGACAGTAAATTCCCAAGCCAAGCCAGCAGGAGTAATGCTGCTGACAGTTCCCCGAGAAGAAGAATGGAGGTATTACATTGATGATTCTGTCCAAGACACCTATTTTGAACAAACTTTGAAAAGTATTGATGCACCACCTGGAGTATGGGCAGAAGGCAGTCCCCCAGGCCTAGCCAAGCATATAGCTCCAGTAATTGTAACCCTCAAGCCTAGTGCTACACCAGTGCACGTCAAACAGTACCCTCTCCCAAGAGCCGCAATTGAAGGCATCCATCGCCACCTACAAAGATTGCTTGAGTATGGCCTACTAAAAGTATGCCAATCCCCATGGAATACTCCACTTTTGCCAGTAAAGAAGCCTGGGACAGATGATTATCGCCCAGTGCAAGATTTGAGAAGAGTAAATGATGCAGCTGAGACCATACATCCAGTCGTACCCAATCCTTACACCCTCCTAGGACTGATACCTGCTGAAGCTACCCATTTCACTGTACTGGATTTGAAAGATGCATTCTTTTGCATAAGATTAGCCCCTGTAAGCCAAATATTGTTTGCATTCGAATGGCAGGACCCCATCTCTGGAAGAGGGGGCCAACTTACCTGGACAAGATTACCCCAAGGATTCAAGAATTCGCCTACCATCTTTAGTGCCGCACTGAATCAAGACCTTTCAAGCTATCCAGTAGCCCCGGGGAAGAGAGTGCTTCTCCAATACGTGGATGATCTGTTGATAGCTGCCGTATCAGAAAGTGAATGTATACTAGCCACCAAAGATCTCTTGCAGTTACTAGAGGAAGCTGGATACAAAGTTTCCAGAGCCAAAGCACAGCTATGCCAAAAAGAAGTGAAATACCTGGGTTTTCGTATCACCCAAGGAAGCAGGAGATTAGGCAGAGAAAGAAAAGAAGCAGTATGCAGAATTCCAACTCCAACAACCAGAAAGCAAGTCAGAGCCTTTCTGGGAGCGGCAGGATATTGCCGAATCTGGATACCCAACTTTGCCCAAATTGCCAAACCACTGTATGAAGCCACAAAAGGAGAAGAGAAGTCACCACTGGAGTGGGGACTTGAGCAGGACACAGCCTTCCAGAAGTTAAAAGAAGAATTGATGTCATCACCAGCACTTGGACTACCAGATGTCCACAAACCTTTTCACTTGTTTGTACATGAAGCACAGGGAAATGCCCTAGGCATGTTGACTCAGAAATTAGGAAATTGGGAGCGACCTGTAGCCTACCTATCGAAACAATTGGACCCTGTGGCCAAAGGATGGCCACCTTGCTTGAGAGCAGTTGCAGCTACAGCACTACTAGTGAGTGAAGCAGACAAACTCACACTAGGACAGAACATACGAGTCACTGTGCCACATGCAGTCCTTGCCCTTATGGAACAAAAAGCAAATTATTGGCTCACCAATTCCCGAATGTTGAAGTACCAGAGCATGTTATGTGAAAACCCACAGATACAACTTGAAGTGAGCCATGCCCTGAATCCAGCCACCTTAATACCCATCAGTGAAGAACTCCCAGAACATGACTGTATCGAAGTCATGGAGACTGTGTTCTCCAGCCGACCCGACTTGACAGATGTGCCCATAGACAATCCTGACCAAACCTATTATGTTGATGGGAGCAGTCTCATCCTTGATGGACGACGCTGTGCCGGATATGCAGTTGTCACTCAACACGAAGTAGTTGAATCATCAGCCCTAGCCTCAGGCACATCAGCCCAGAAAGCCGAATTGATAGCACTCACCAGAGCATCATTGTTAGGAGAAAAACTTATACTGAATGTATATACAGATTCCAAATATGCCTTCACTACCCTGCATGCCCATGGAGCTCTCTATAAAGAAAGAGGACTCATCACATCCGGAGGAAAATCAGTCAAATATGGTCCCGAAATATTGATGTTACTTGATGCCGTTTGGGCCCCAACACGTGTAGCTGTCATGCATTGCAGAGGACATCAAGCAGGAAAAGGAGAAGTTGCCCGAGGAAATAGATTTGCAGATGCCTCAGCACGACAAGCAGCTATGACAGGACAAATTGCCCCACAAGCTATGCCAATGCAAGCAGCATTATTTCCAGTACCTTTGAATCTATGGACCCCACGATATACCACCAAAGAATTGGACTACTATTGTGACAAAGAAAATGGAGAATTGAAAGACGGATGGATTGAGCTGCCACCAGAAGAGGGCAGTCAACCTCCAGGACGAATAGTAATTCCTGAACTGTTAGGACCATCCTTTGTCAAAGCTTTCCACGAAGCCACCCACTATGGGAAGAGTGCTATGGAAAAAGCACTCAGACCACATTTCTACATCCCTCTGATGACAACCATATCAGCTTCAGTAGCACGACAATGTCAAACTTGTGCCAAGAATAATGCCAAGCAAGGCCTTATTATAGCACCCCGAGTTCAGTCAAGAGGTGTGACCCCCATGCACAACCTCCAAGTTGATTTCACCGAAATGCCAAAAGCCAATGGGTACCATTACCTATTAGTATTAGTTTGTACTTTCTCTGGGTGGGTAGAAGCATTCCCAACCAGAACTGAGAAAGCCCGAGAAGTTACCAAAGTCTTAATGAGAGAGATTGTCCCCAGATTCGGAATTCCAGCAGTAATAGGGTCAGATAATGGACCCTCATTTGTCTCCCAAGTTACTCAGCAGTTAGCAAAAGCTTTGCAGATACAATGGAAACTCCACACTGCATACAGACCCCAGAGTTCAGGGAAAGTTGAGCGCATGAATCGTACCTTGAAAGCCCAAATGTCTAAGCTTTGTCAGGAGACACAATTGAAGTGGCCCCAAGTGCTCCCCATAGCTTTATTCAGAATACGCTCAGCTCCTGTAAAGTCAACAGGATTTTCCCCTTTTGAAGTTTTGTATGGTAAACCCCCACCAATAGTGCAGGGAATCAAAGGAAGTCTAGCCCAAATTGGTTCGGAAATAACCAGACAAGAACTTCTAGCTCTTAGTTTTGTTCTGCAGACTCTCCATACGTGGATCCAAGACCAGTTGCCTATCAACTTGACGGAACCCTTGCATCCCTACCAGCCTGGTACTTCGGTGTGGATCAAAGATTGGAAGAAGACACCGTTGGAACCCCATTGGAAGGGACCGTACACCGTCATCCTGTCTACCCCAACTGCAGTAAAGGTAGCCGAGATCGACGCCTGGATCCACCACAGCAGAGTCAAGCCCGCCGCCGATCCTGAACCAGAGCAGTGGACAGCAGAACAGCACCCTGATGTACCCTTGCGAGTTACTCTGAGACGGCAACCAGCAGCATAGACACTTCAGCACAAGTGCTTTGCAGTAGCCAAGTCTTTCGAAGAGGATTGCTGTTTTCCATGCAGCAACAGTTTTGTTTCAACGAACTCAATTTGTGTGTGATTTGACACACTACTTTGAGACTACACTGACTAAGCCAGACTCCACAAGCCAACTGAATTGCTAAGTTGGTCAATGTGTACTGGACAACTTGAGGATCTTCAATCAACACTCAGCACCCGTTAAATTGCTTCATTAGCAAACGGGACGAAGAATAATAGATCGTCGTGATCAAGATCAGCAAGCTGAGGATTCAGAAGAACTCCAATCAACATCGACATGCATCTTTACTTTTGCTTTACTTTGGTTGCCTTCTTTGGAGGTTTTGAACAGACTTATGCTTTACCTCCATGCACTGCCTGCATTACTTCTACTAGAATTGGACTGAAAGTAACTCAGACTTTGCTTTATCATTCTTACTATACCTGCGAGGGAACAGTAACTCGGTGTATCTATAACACCACTGAACTAAATGTTTGCACTCATGGGAAAATTAAAACATGTTATAATCCGCATCAGAATCCATCCTATTATACGATGGAAATAAGATGGAAGGATGCAGATGGACCTATATTAGCTGCAACGCCACCACTTAAGGACATTACTAAACCTGCTGTTTTGAATTTTGATGCATGCAATGCTATTAATAGAGATAGTTATTCCACCTGTGGTACATGGGAGAAAGCGTATCGAAATGACCATAAGTATATGTGTCCAGAAGGTGCCACGGGATGGAGAAAGTGTACCGGTAAAAAGGAACCAGGCTATAGTACTGCCCCAGCAGCAGACTACTATTGCCCGTATTGGGGATGTGTTTTTTATGCTACCTGGAACACTGGTATAACCGATGAGAAAATAGATAAGCGGATGGCTACTCTAACCAAGCCAACCACAAATGATAAATGTCAGAAAGATGCTTGTAACCCCTTACACTTACGTATACACAATCCCCATGCATGGAAACAAGGATATAAGTTTGGTTTACGTATTGCTGGAGGAGCAATAGATCCGGGGACCATTGTGTATATCAGATTGAATACCCAAGCCCACAAGTCATCTAAATATCATCTTCATAATACTTTTTATGAAGCCATGCATGTAAATAAGTTTGAGATCCCTCACCCCTCACAGAATTTATTTCTAGAATTAGCCGGAGCAGTAGTATCTAGTCTTAAGATCACAGATTGTTATTTCTGTGGCGGAACCCAAATGGGAGATCAGTGGCCATGGGAAGCCCAAGAATTGAATTATTCCATGATTTACAATCAGACTGAATTACACAAGACCACCAGTGAATGGGTGTTAGCGCACTCAATCGTTGGACGTCTTTGCTATGCCAGAACTGGACCCCAGTTCACCCAAAAGGTAGGACAGCTGGTCTGTCTTAGCCAGAAATACTATAATGCCACGACCACAAAGACAGCATGGTGGTCAGGAATTGGACATCCTGAACCTCCTAACCCATTAGCCAGATTTCCTGAACTGGCAGGTCTATGGATTAACCTTGCTAAAGTCCAAGCCTGGCAGGCCCCACCTGGCCTATATTGGATCTGTGGAAACCGAGCATATGCACAACTCCCACCACACTGGGGAGGAGCATGTGTCTTAGGAACCATCAGACCTTCTTTCTTTCTTTTAAACACTGAACATGGAGAACAATTAGGATACCCAGTATACACTACCCACCGACACAAAAGAGCACTAAGACAAAAGAGAGAGGCCTTACAGATAGGCAAGTGGGAGAAATGGCAAGGTGATGATTGGCCACCAGAAAGAATTATTGAGTATTATGGACCCGCCACTTGGAATGATGATGGTATGTATGGTTATCGTACCCCAATTTATATGATTAATCGTATCATTCGCTTACAAGCAGTAGTTGAAATAATAACCAATGAAACTAGTCATGCTCTCACGCTCTTAGCTAGACAAAGTACTCAGATGCGCACTGCGATATATCAGAACCACTTAGCACTTGATTATTTGTTAGCAGCTGAAGGAGGAGTATGTGGTAAGCTGAACTTAACCAATTGCTGTTTGAAAATAGATGATAAAGGTCAAGTAGTTGAAGAAATTGCTAAAGATATGCAAAGACATGCTTATGTGCCAGTACAGACGTGGCACTCATTGAAATTTCCTAATTGGTTTGCTAACCTCTTTTCATGGGTGGGAGGATTTAAGACTTTCATCGTATTGGTACTAATCCTTGTTGCTGTTATCTTCTTATTACCATGTTTAATCCCATGTTGTATGCGTTCCATTCATAACACTATTGATAGTACAGTAGAGCGGAAGACCGCAACAAAAATCATGGCTTTATATACAGCCAGTCCTGGTAGAAATCCTTTAGCCAGGATGTGATTCTTCAGAAAGTGATTTAATTCTCACACCTTATTAAATAATAGGGTGAGATTAATCAAAGGGGGGAATGTGGCAGGTGCAGGCCTGTGACCCACAGTGTCCAAACTTAAGCAGGCCAGCATGGCTAGCTTGACCTGTAAATGAGGCCTGTGGAGAGGCATATAGGATTGCACATCCCCCAATATGCTGCTATTGTAAGATAGAACTCAGTAGAAGTATTGAATTAGCTTAGGTAAGCAGAACTGCAGTATTGAAAGATGGAAAAATACAGAAAAACATGTTTAAAAGTTACTGATAAGAAAAAGTACATCTGCAAAGAAATAATTGGGAGTGCTGACAGATGAGTTGCAGAGCCCAGCTCCTCTGCATGTACAAATTGGTTCTATAACCTTGAAAGTGTGAAAGTAACAAGTTGATGAACTGACCATTGTAATTGGGACTAGAAGGGGGGTATGCAGGTGTCATGCCCACTGGAGGGACATAACTGGATAAACTTATCAGTACCGGGACCAATAGAAGAGGTACGGGAGGTACGGGAGGTTACCGGGACCAATGGAATGTTTTTCTATACCTAGAATGGAACAGAAGTCTATAAAAGTTGTTGTAATGCTTGAAAACTTTGCTCAGCCATTTTGAAATTGATTGGTTCGAGACTTGTGCACAAATAAATGATTTGGACCTTCTGAACAGACTCCTGGTATCATTGGTTTGTCTGCGCTTTGCTGCTACACTGCTGCTGCTGCTGCCATGGCAGCGGCAGAATCAAGCGTCCCATGGGGCCCCCCCCTGCCCGGCATCACCCTCCTGGAATCAGCTCTCAAAGCGTGGGCTTTTCAGAGTCACGAAGGGAGTTTCCCTTTCTTGCAGCTCTGTTAAGCCCCCTGGGGCTGATGGGAAACAGGAAGTCCCATCAGCCCCGGCGGGCTTAAGAGAGCCACTAGAGAGAAACTCTCTCTTCGTGGCTCTGAAAGCCGCTGCTGATAGAGCTGATGCCGGGAGGGCTCTGCTGGGCAGGGGGGCCCCGCGGGACGCTTGATTCTGCCGCTGCCATGGCAGCAGCAGCAGTAGCAGCAGCCAGTTTGTGTTTTTTTTTAAAATCTATGGACTGATGCAGAATGTTGTTTGCGCGGGACCCCCTGAAAAGCGGGGCCCTGTGCAAACAACATTCTTGCCCAATGGACAGGCCGGCCCTGATTGCGGCCTCCCACTGTACTCTAGACAGCCGTCCTGTCTTAGCACACCCCTTAGTGGACAGATTTATGTGGAGTCTTCTCCTGACCAAGCCGCCTTTCCGTCCACCTCTCAGCCCGTGGGATCTCAATGTAGTCCTGGCACAACTCATACACAATCCTTTCAAACCTATGAGTTCGGCTCCCTTGAAGTTCCTCACTTGGAAGCTTCTCTTCTTCATAGCAATTACCTCAGCTCGCAGTGTCAGTGAACTCCAGGCTTTAGTAACCTATGAGCCTTATACCACTTTTCATCATGACAAAATGGTCCTTCACACACATCCTAAGTTCTTGCCGAAGGTCGTAACCTCTTTTCACTTGAATCAATCTGTCTTGTTACCGATCTTCTTTCCACAACCCTGCTCATCTCTCTCTGAAACCAAGCTTCATACTCTTGACTGCAAGAGTGCTGGCATTCTATTTAGAACGCACCAAGGACCTACGCCAATTCTCTCAATTGTTTGTCTCCTTTGACCAAAGCCATTTGTGGATACCAGTGTCCAAAAAAACACTTTCTAATTGGTTAGCAGATTGCATATCTTTTGCCTTATGCACAAGCTGGACTATCCCTAACAAACCATGTTACAGCTCATAATGTCAGAGCCATGGCAGCTACCATAGCTAACCTTCGCTCAGTTCCTATCTCTGATATCTTCTAAGCGGCAACATGGTGGTCTTTGCATACTTTTACAGTGCACTATTGCCTGGATAAAGACTCCAGAGTGGTTGCTCAATTGGGACAAGCAGTTTTGCGTAATCTCTTTCAAATTTAGACAACTTGACCACTGGCCATATGACTACCCTGCGAGCTGAACAAGCTGAGTCTTTTGGATCCCAGCTGCAACCTCCAGCTTACTGGGTATCTTCCCTCGCTCGGTTGTCTGGGGCTAGGTAGTCCCAAATGTGAAGACTGACTTCCTGCTTGATCCTTGAGATAGTGTAATTACTCACCTATAACAGGTGATCTCCAGGAACAGTAGGAATCAGTTTTCATAACTTGCCCATCTCCTCATCAAGTTGTCCCTATTTTTTTTCCTTCCTGGTATATCGATTTTTTAAATTCTCCGATATACACCTAAGGAGACCAGGCGGGAAGGCAGCCACGCATGCATGGAGGAACGTTCCAAAAAGCTTTCCTATTGGATGCTGGGGAGTGTTCCCACGCCGGGCTCCATCAGTGCCAACGTCACTCATGTGTGAAGACTGATTCCTGCTGTTCCCGGAGATTACCTGTTACAGGTAAGCAACTAAGCTTTCTCTGGGACCAAACAGGAATGCAGCCCTCGCATATGGGTGATGTCACCAATGGAGTCCATGTGGGAACACTAAAGCTTTTGGAAACTTAACCACGCATGTGTGCCTGTGTTCCCATCCAAAGGAGCCATCTTACCTCAGTCTTCTTTTTTCCGCGGAGCCCTTCAGAGGCTGTCTGAGTCACATAAAATTGTTGATCCCCTTGGGTAAGTTTTTTTTCTCTTGCTTTGGCTATTTTTCAGTCACTGTCTTCCTGCCTGTTTCCAGGAACATCGGTGCCTCAGTGCTGCATTTTTCTCTGGATTTTTTATCTTTTTCTTTTTTGGTGCACAGATTTTCTCTTTCATGCCCCCCCCCCCCTTTGTTGGCTAGGATATTGGAGTTCTTTGACTTGGCAGAAGCTGTCTTCCCTATCATGTCAAAGCCAGCCAATGGCTTCAAGAAATGCACCCAGTGTTGCCGGACTATTTCTAGCACAGACAGCCACAACTAGTGCCTCGGGCCGCACCACGAGCCTTCGACCTGTGCTCTCTGCCTTCAGATGATGCCTAACTGGTTCAGAAATCAGGAAAAACAGCGGGAAGCACTGTTCTGGTCTTCAGAGTCATTGCCATCAGCCCTGACATAGATGCCTTCGAAGCCTCCAATGAGGCTTTGGCTTCGTGGAGGGGCCAGGCCCTCTCAGAGCCAAGAGATCATGGTGCATTGGACCAGCGGCTCTCCTTCAACAAGGAGTGCCCCCAGAAGGATCAGGCGAGCCCTGTGACGTCGAAAGGCAATGCCGAGTCCAAGGTAAAGACCCATGGACATCGGCATCATAGCCCTCTGTATGATTCAGGGAGAGAGCCAGGAGCAGCCCCCCAAGCTGCCCCAGGCCCTGGAGGGCTGGCGTGGAACTCCCAAGGCTGTAACCATCAAGGAGTCCCTGGTGAGGGAACCTGAATCGGCCCTCAAAGGCTGCGGCACTGACTGCAACAGCATTGGACTCGTTCTTTGCAGAGCAGATACAGGCCCTTAAGCGTAGCCTAGTTGCATCCCTGGCCCAGCAGGCTGCCAAGGACACGGTTGTAATCTTTCGCCACTCTCTACTTTTGGTTACTCTCCGTTTGTTCCTGGGTTCATTTCACAGAGACAGTAGGGTTTGTAGCATAAGACAACCAAACAGGTGTGGCTTGGAAAAAAGATTTTTATATAGAAATAGGCTTATTACGTAGGTACAGAACAGATGTAAAAAGCTGTTATAAAGCTGCTTCAGTGTACTTCAATGAATCTGTGTGTCTGTGTGTGAGAGAGAATAGGAAGAGAAAGAGAGAGAAGGGTGGGGTCAGAAGTGGGTGTTCAATGAATAGGAAGAGAAGAGAAAGAAGGGGGGGTGTCTGATGAATAGGAAGAGAGGGAGAGAAGGGTGGGGTGTAAGGAGTGTCTGATGAAATAGGAAGAGAGCGATATTTTTGTCCTCTGTATTTTATAGTGACATTCTTCAGCACCTCCCTTTGTCATAATTTGGTTTGTTTGAGGTCTGCTATCACTTGATTAGCAAGGAGGGGCTGTTTGTACTTCAGACTAATCAGGTAAACTATGCTCATTAAGTCTGGAGACTGACATCACCAGGGGGTCAGAGCTAATCTCATCAGGCAAACTACGCTCATTAAGCCTGGAGACTGACATCACCAGAGGGTCAAAGCTGCTTGCAATCACCATGTCTGGGAATGTCATGCTGATGTATGCTGACATCTCCCACACCTTTTTTATTTTTATTTATTATTTGTGCCTGGAAATGGTGGAAGCAAACCTGTGGTACCTGTCCCAGCTGCAATTACATGATAGTAGGCAGCTTGTCTAATACCTCCTGTATTAAATACCTTTGCTATGTCCAGCAGGTCCCCTGTCCTGCACAGTATTGTCTCTAGTGTTCTAGAGATAAGCAAGTCCCATTATGAGTCCAAACCTCGTTTCTTAGGTAGGGCAGCCACTACTTGGGGGGGGGGGGGCGGACCCAATATGCCACCTCATTGCCCATCTTAGAGAGAATGAACAGTGCATAAGGGATGCAGGAATTTCTGAGGAGGTTAAAGCCGAAAGTCCCAGGATGCTATGAGTGAGGATAGGAAGCAATACTAGACTGCAGCTGACTCTGGTATTCAATGTAGTAGGAAATGCCAAGTTAGCAGGCCAAATGAGCCTGGATGTAGAGGTAGATGCTGGAGAAATTAAGTGTAACTACCTTAAAATGTTGTTGGTGTTTTTGTAGGACATGCGCTGCACAGAGATGTATATGTGTTTCATTTTACAACACAGGAAAATTATGATAATGCATAGCAATATTTGTACAGCAGTTAAAATAATAATAGGGTGAAAAACATTTAAAGACATGATCAGCAGTAGGTGAGTAACCAAATAACAGTTCCCACACAGACACATGAGCATCTTGTAGCAAGTGTTCAACAGTTTGTCGAATGTGACCATTCTCATAAGTGATGGTGTGATTCACTTCGGTGGTTGTTGTTTTAAGGTGATCAATATAGGCATGGAGTTCTGTAAAGCTGAGCAGTTTATGTAATGTCTCTTCTCCCATGCCAAGTGGTAATGGATGCACAGCATATGAGATAGTCTGGAATGTCAATAAAGTCATTGGTAACCAGCGGTGTGGAATAAGTTGTCCCGTTAATGGTGATGGAGACCAGTGGTGTATGACTGCACCAGGTATTGTTTAGT
This sequence comes from Ichthyophis bannanicus, assembly GCA_033557465.1. NCBI lineage: Eukaryota > Metazoa > Chordata > Amphibia > Gymnophiona > Ichthyophiidae > Ichthyophis > Ichthyophis bannanicus. The sequence goes on from CM066036.1 coordinate 329,762,956, forward strand.
AAATAGTTTGAACTGTACAGCAAAGTGTTTTCAGGAAGGCGAATGTCATGCATTCTGGGAGCAATTGAAAAAGAAACAAACATTCTTTGTCCTGACAGAAAATATTGTACAAAATCAAGGCAGGAGGACCTAGAAAGTAATGTTCTGGAGGTGTCCTAAATTCTTGTGTCCTTTCTAGAGAAGTGGAAACTGGTGGCGCCCACTGTACTTGAGTGATGTTTAATGAATAGAACACTGGCTTGTCCTGTACGGAACAGAAACTCAGGATGACAAGATCCTTTCCTTCAAGAAAAGGTGGGGGTATTTCTTGATAGCGATATACCCCATATTTGGAGTTAGCCCAACCAATCGTGCATATTCGGATGATAGTACCTGTAATGAGACATCCTCAAGTGACTTTTGTTCAGAAAGCAGCTGTCCGTGCTGTCTCCAGAAAGCAGCTGTCCGTGCTGTCTTCAGATGGTATCTGAAAACAAAGACTGATAAAACATGTATTACCCATATAGTTTCAACTGGGTGATGTGTTTCCAATACTGCTGGTTGTCAGGCATTAGGATCTGGTATAGGCTTGGGCCTAAGGTATCAATAACTAAGTATGGTCCCTCCCACTTTGCAGTTCCAAAGGGGAGGTTTGGTCTAGGTCTCAGAATCATCACTTTACTCCCAACCTTGAGGAGCCTTAAATCGGAACCTTTTGCATGCACCTCCTGCAGATAATCTCTAGCTTTTTCTGTGTTAGCTAGCACAATGGTCTGAATTTCTTTTAGATGTTCTTGCAGGGATTTCATCCACTCATTGGTGAGAATTATGGTCTAGTCCTCTGGAAGAAAAGGATGCAGCAGAGTTTCCCACCGTGGCATTGGCCTTCCCATTAAGGCTTCATAGGGTGCAAAGCCTGTGGATTTACAGACATTAGCTCTGATACGCATAAGGACTAAGGAGCACCCGATCCCAATTTTTCCCAGTCAGATTAAGCATAGGGCTGAGGTGGGCCTTAATTGTTTGATTCATTCTTTCTACCTGCCCTGCTGCCTGTGGATGGTACGGAATGTGGAGTAGTTGTTCTATGCCTAGAAAATCAAACAATTCCTTGATGAGCTGAGAAACAAATGCAGGACCATTATCAGAATCAATATTTATTTATTTTATTTATTTAACAGTTTCTTATATACCGCCCCTTCCAGAGATCAGGGGCGGTTCACATCAAACAAAAATCAATATACTTCTGTATATTTTACATGGAACTTGTGTTAACTATGTACACGTTTAGTTACATTGAACATGTTTTGAACATTAACTAGAATAACACTATTCAAACTATGTACAGGTCATCACAACATAATTGAGTTACCGGGAATTGAGTTACTTGGGAATGCCCCAGCGTGTAAAAAATTGCATAGTTAGGATATCTGCAGTGGTTCAAGCAATTTGATCTGGGACAGGGAATGCTTCTACCCAATGAGAAAAGGAATCAACAACAGTGAGTAAAAATCTATTTTTCCTAGCTGTTAATGGAAGAGGGCCCACATGATCTATTTGCAATCTCTCAAATGGGCCACGAGGAGGTGCTCTCATTAACTGTCCCCTTCTCTTTTTAGGTTGCCTCCCAAATGAAGCACAGATTACACAGGAGGAAACATGATCCTGTATATCATGTTTCATTTCTGGCCACCATACCAACCTATTAAGGATAGTCTTCATTTCTTCTGCTTTAGGGTGTCCCATAGGACCTGCACCATGAACCCAATGCATCCACTCTTTACCTCGAGCTCTGGAGATAGCTATAACCAAGCCTTCCTCTCTTTTTGCACATAGAATTTCTTTCTCTATAGTGAGTGTGAGAAAGGGTGTGTACTGATATAGGTTATTATCAGGGGGTCCAGCACAAGCTTCCTCAAATTGGAAAGTTCAGGGTCCTTTGTATGCAGTGCTACGAAGGAATCTGGTGGTATTATCTGATCATAATCTGTGGAACATGTAGCAATAGCAACCATGCGTGTCTGCTCATACCAGGGCCATATGAGGCCTACATGGCATGCTTCCTTGGCTAGTAAGTCTGCTAATGTGTTTCCTTTCACTAAAGGGCCTTTCTTCCTATGTGCCTTCACTTTAATTAAATGTACTCTCTGATTCTCCAGGACCAAGCAGGAAGTCAGTCCTCACATATGGGTGACGTCGGCGCCGACGGAGCCCCCGTGCGGAGCATTTCCCCAGCTTTCAAAGAAAGTCTTTGGGAATTGCAGCGCGCATGCGCGGTGCCCTTCCCGCCCAAGGGTGCCATCTTGCTCAGTCTTCTTTTTTCCGCGGAGCCCGACGGACGTAGTTCGTTTTTCCCCCGAGGAAAAAGTTGATTTCCCTATTTTTTCTCTTTTTTCTTCGGTTCGACGCCGGATCCTTTTCCCGCCTTGGCCCGATACGCCGGTATCGAGTCCACTCTCTCTTTTTCGTTTTTTGTCCTTTGTGACTAGCGTTCACGCCATTTTTCTTTTTTCACTGGCAGCCCGGTCTTTTGACCTCGCAGGGGCCCTTTTTCCCCCGATGGCTACCAGCGGGTTTAAGAAGTGTGATCGGTGTAAGAAACTTATGTCTCTTACCGACACACATGACTGCTGCCTCCGCTGCCTCGGACCCGATCACGACCCGATGATCTGTGGTCCGTGTGGCAAAATGTCCTCGAAGACGTTGAGTCGGCAGCACCAGAAGGATAGGATCTTTTCTGACTCCGCGTCCGGACGGGCCCGGACCTCGTCATAGGCCTCGACGTCTCGGGACTCCGGCCCCGAGCAGCGTCGGGGGTCTCCTTCACGGGAACATCGCAGGAAGAAGAAACCCACAAGGGCGGCGTCAGTGGACGCTCCTGGTTCCTCGAGGGCCAGGTCGCATAGCCCCGATAGCCGTCCCGGGTCTTCGGAGTCGGAGAGGCCTGCCAAACATCCTCGTATCGAGATGGAGTCTCCTGGACACGTGAGTGCTGTAGTCCTCGTGGACTCTTCTCCAGGGGAGCCGACGTTGGGCCCGACGCCGTCGGGGCCCGAGTCGGGGGCTGCTGGGTCTCCTGAGCTCGGACTGAGGTTGACGGCCTTGGAGAGCAGCCTCGCTGCCTTCATGGAACAGCAGCGGGCATTGATCGCCGGTCTCACCGGTGCATCTGCCCCGACCACCGGGACCTCGACATCCAAGTCGACCCCGGAGGCCGAGCCGATCCTCGAGTCCATGCGGGCTCGAGTCGATCCTCGGCCACAGTCTCCCTCGGCCTCCCGTTCGGGACTGAGGTCGTCGACGCCGGTACCCTCGGCGTCGGGGCAGATGGCATCGGTGCCCACCCGACCGGAGCCGCTCGGTTCCTCCTCCGATGAGTCGGGCTGGGAGACGGAGGACGAAGAGTCACCCAACACTTATCAGACTCGGTGTGTCCCATCGGACTCGCCGGAGTCCGAACCTCGGAGACGATCCCCACCGGAGGATACCCGGTTCTCGGACTTCGTGCGGGATATGGCCAAGGCCTTGGTCTTCCCCGCGGATCCCGAGGAGGAGCCTCGTGCCGAGGAGCTCGAGGCCCTCCAGTATGACTCTCCCCCAAAGGAGGCCTTTACTGTACCGGTTCCTCCGATGCTTGAGCGGCTGCTCTTCCGCATGTGGGAGACCCCGGCCTCGACTCCGGTATTAAGCAAGCGGGTCGATTCCATCTATCGAGTCTGCAAGAGCCCCGGGTTCCAAAAGGCACAATTACCGCACCACTCCATGGTTGTGGAATCGGTCATGCATCGACTGAATAGTCAGAAGATGCACTCCTCGGTGCCTCCCGGCAGGGAGGCCCGGAACCTGGATGCCCTCGGTAAGAAGTGCTTCCAGGGCTCTATGCTTGCTTGCCGTGTCCAGACATACCAGCTCTACATGGGCATGTATCTCCGAGACCTGGCCAAGGAGATTGCCGGGTTCTCAGCTGGTCTCTCCGAGGAACCTTTGCAGAGGTTCCAGGCCTTGTCCACTGGTATTCGAGAGTGCTCGAAGTTTATCTCTCGAGCAGCCTACGATGGCTTCGGGGCTTCGGCCCAAGTAGCCGGGGCTGGCATCGGTGCCCGCCGACAGGCTTGGCTACAGTCATCCGACCTCGAGCCATGGGTGCAGGACAAGTTGGTCGATGTCCCCTGCCGAGGTGAAAACCTCTTTGGCAAGCCCATGGCTGAAAAGGCTGCAGAACTCGAGACCGAGACTCTGACCAGGACTAGGCTGTCCAGAAAAACCTCTGCCCCTTCTCAGAAGAAGGGCTCGGGAAAAAAGACCTTTTACCCGAGGAAGTCCTCTGCCTATAAACAATATCCTCATTATCAGGCCTCTGCAGCTCCCCAACAGGGTCAACAGGCCAAGGGGCAGGGTCATGGGCCTCGTAGGCAGAAGGCCCCCAAGCCACCAACACCGGCCCCTGCTCAGCAGGGTGGGGGTTTTTGACTCAGCAAGCATAGCCTCTTCTCCTCAGCTGGCTCACATCAGCACAGGAGGATGGCTGGCCCACTTTGCCGTCACATCAGATACCTGGGTGCTCCATATAGTCCAAAAGGGCTATCTTCTCCATTTTCCCCAGGTACCTCCCTCCTATTTTCCAGGGGAGCCTCCAAGACTCCCTCTGCACGGGGACCTACTCCTTCAGGAGTTAGCAAGTCTGCTAAAGGAACAGGCTGTGGAACCGGTGCCCCACCACCTGAGAGGTCACGGCTTTTATTCCAGGTACTTTTTGGTACCAAAAAGAACAGGAGGCCTCAGACCCATCCTAGACTTGCGCAACCTCAACAAGTTCCTGGAGAGGGAAAAGTTCAAGATGCTTACCCTTGGAATCCTGCTGCCCTACCTCCAGCAGGGAGATTGGCTATGCCCCTTAGATCTAAAGGATGCTTATACTCACATCCTTATTCATCCAGACCACAGACAATATCTCAGATTTGTTTGTGGGGGGAAACCACTACCAGTACAGAGTACTTCCCTTTGGCCTAACCTCCGCTCCCAGGGTGTTCACCAAGTGCCTGGCGGTGGTGGCAGCCTACCTGAGGCTTCAAGGTCTTTTTGTGTTTCGATACCTGGACGACTGGCTCATAAGGGGCCAGTCTTCCCAGGAGGCCAGTCAAGCCACCCTTCGCACTGTGGCTCTGCTTCAGCACTTGGGGTTTGTCATAAACTTCGCAAAGTCCACTTTGCTCCCGTCCCAGAACTTGGAATTCATAGGAGCAAGGCTAGACACTCTTCAGGCGAGGGCTTTTCTGCCAGTGGACAGGGCCCTCCGGTTGATGGATGTAGCCAGGCAGTTTCACAGCAATTCCCTGGTCTCCACCAGGCAATTCCTGAGACTTCTCGGCCATATGGCTTCCACGGTTCATGTAACCCCCAATGCCCGCCTGCACATGCGGCCTGCTCAGTGGAGCCTTCGAACTCAGTGGCATCAGGCCACAGGGAGCCTTGCAGACTCGGTGAGAGTATCCACCCTGCTCCTCTCCTCTCTACAATGGTGGCTTCATCTTCCGACTCTGGTACTCGGAGTGGATTTTCAATCCCCTCCGCATTCTCGAGTGCTGACGACAGATGCTTCTCTTCTAGGTTGGGGAGCACATTGCCAAGGGGCATGTACTCAGGGTCTCTGGACTCCTTGGGAGGCTGCTCAGCAGATAAACCTCCTGGAGCTATGGGCAATACGCCTAGCTCTGAGAGCCTTCTCCCACCTCACGTCTCACCAGTCTGTACTGGTCCAGACGGACAATGAAGTTGCCATGTTCTACGTGAACAAACAAGGAGGCACAGGCTTCTTCCTTCTCTGTCAGGAGGCACAACGGCTGTGCTCTTGGGCCGTCAATCACGGAATCTTCCTCAAGGCTGTCTACCTCCCCGGTCAAGAAAATTACCTGGCGGACAGACTGAGCAGGATCCTGCAACCACACGAATGAAGATTGAATCCATTGGTGGTTCAGCAGATCTTTCTCAAGTGGGGCCTCCCCACCCTGGACCTCTTCGCCAGCCCTCTGAACCGGCAACTCCCTAGATTCTGTTCCAGACAACCGCATCCTCTGAGTAGCAGCGGATGCCTTTCTGATTCCGTGGTCCCAAGGCCTACTATATGCGTTTCCTCCCATGCCACTACTGTCTTGAACACTGTTCAAGGTCCTCAAGGACAGGGCCTCAATGATTCTGATAGCCCCCAGGTGGCCGAGGCAGCCGTGGTTCCCACTCCTGTTGCAACTGGCGGTGGACACTCCCCTGCCTCTGGGAATTCAACACGATCTCCTGTCTCAGGACCAGGGGTCTCTCTTGCACCCCAACCTCCAGTCCCTTCATCTGATGGCCTCGCTGCTGAAAGGGTAGTCCTGGCTCCCCTACTCCTGCCTAGAGAGGTGGAAGACGTAGTCTTAGCCTCTAGGCGGCAATCCACCAGGAAATCCTACGCTCTTAAGTGGCGTAGATTCTCCACATGGTGTGCTCAGCACAGCGAGAATCCCTTCTCGTGCATGGTCACAGTAGTATTGCAATATTTGCTTTACCTCTCCAATCTAGGCCTTAAGTCCAACTCTGTCAGGGTTCACATCAGTGCTCTCTCAGCGCACCACTCACCGGTGGACGGGAGGCCTCTTTCCAACCACCCTTTGGTGGCTCGTTTTCTCAGAGGCCTCCTCCTGCTTAAGCCTCCTTTGCGTCCACCAGCCCCTGAGTGGGATCTGAATGTGGTCTTACAGCGGCTTACTTGTCCGCCATTTGAACCTATGGCTACCTGCCCTCTCCGTTTTATCTCCTGGAAAACCTTGTTTCTGGTAGCTCTTACCTCTGCTAGGCGAGTGAGTGAACTTCAGGCACTAGTGTCTGATCCACCTGGTTCTACAGGAATAGGGTAGTCTTACGGACTCACCCGAAGTTTCTTCCTAAGGTTCTCCCCTTTTCACCTCAATCAGGAGGTGGTTCTTCCGACCTTCTTTCCCAGGCCGCATGCCAACCGGGATGAGATGGTCCTGCATACCCTGGACTGTAGCAGGGCGTTATCCTTCTACCTCGACCGTATGCGGGAGCACCGGAGGGCTGTTCAGCTCTTCGTTTCTTTTGACCCCAATAAGTTGGGGCTACCTGTCTCCAAGCGTACTTTGTCCATATGGGTCGCTGACTGTATCGCCTGGGCTTATGGGGCAGCCGGCCTCTTGTTGGAGGGTCGAGTCACGGCTCATCGTGTCCAAGCGAAGTCTGCGTCAGTGGCTCATCTCCGCTCTGTTCCGTTGGCAGACATCTGCCGGGCCGTTACTTGGTCTTCAAGCCAGACTTTTGCGGCCCATTACTGCCTTGAGAGGGAGTCCCGCAGGGACAGTGCTTTCGGACAGGCAGTACTCCATAATCTCTTTGGGGTTTAGGCAACTCCTACCCTCCGGCCCTGGTGTTGGGCTACCGGTCGGGGGCGTTCTCAGAGAAGATTCCTTCCCTACGTACTGACGAGCTAGAGGGAGCTCATTTTTTCGGCTTGAGGTCTCCGGTAGCCTTAAGCTGGGGAGTCCCATATGTGAGGACTGACTTCCTGCTTGGTCCTGGAGAAAGAGTAGTTACTCACCTGTAACAGGTGTTCTCCAGGAGCAGCAGGAATCAGTCCTCACAACCCTCCCTCCTCCCCTTGGAGTTGCAGTCATATGATTTATTTTGCTTATTTTTTGCTGTCTTTTAGCTATATCATCAGACTGAGCAAGATGGCACCCTTGGGCGGGAAGGGCACTGCGCATGCGCGCTGCAATTCCCAAAGGCTTTCTTTGAAAGCTGGGGAAATGCTCCGCACGGGGGCTCCGTCGGCGCCGACGTCACCCATATGTGAGGACTGATTCCTGCTGCTCCTGGAGAACACCTGTTACAGGTGAGTAACTACTCTAACTTCTCACTCAGTTCTTGTGCCATAGTCCACAGGGATGAATTTTTCACCATGGACCCATCTGTAGATTTAAATTTATTTTTCTCCAGGACCAAGCAGGAAGTCAGTCCTCACATATGGGTGTCATCGACGCCGATGAAGCCCTAGCAGAGCATTTCCCCCGCTTTCCATGAAAGCCTTTGGGAATGCAGGCACGCATGCGCGGTTCCCTTCCCGCCTAAAGGTGCCATCTTACCTCAGTCTCTCTTTTTCCGAGAAGCCCACCGGACGTGTGTCCTGTCATCCCGGATAAAAGTTTGATTTTTTCGACGATTCTCGCTATTTTTCTTCTCCGGTTAGACGCCGGTTCCCCTCCCACTGGGTTTGGTACACCGGTATCGAGCCCGTTAATTCTTTTCGGTTTTTGCCCTTCGTGGCTGGTGTTCGCGCCCTTTTTTGGTTTTTCCCTGGAAGGCCGGGCCTTTGACCTCGTGGGGAATCTTTTTTGCCTGATGGCTTCCAGTGGTTTTAAAAAGTGTGATCGGTGTAAGAAGTTGATGTCTCTCACCGACACACACGACTGCTGCCTTCGGTGCCTCGGTCCTGATCACGACCCTAAGACGTGTGGACCATGTGGTAAGATGTCTTCCAAGGCACTGCGAAGTCGCCAGCAGCAGAAAGAAAGGCTTTTTTCTGACTCAGCCTCCGGCCGGGCCCGGACCTCGTCTGAGGCCTTGACATCTCGGGATTCGGATCCCGAGCGCCGTCGGGGCTCCTAGGACAGGGGGTCCCCCGACCGGGAACGCAAGAGGAAGAAGCGGCTCATGAGGGTGTCGTCGGAAGAGGTCCCTGGCTTCTCGAGGGCCAGGTCTAAGACCCCCGACCGTCGCCCCGGGCCCGTGGAACAGGAGAAGCCTAGAAACATAGAAACATGATGACAGAAAAAGACCACATGGCCTATCTAGTCTGTCCTTCCATAACAACAACTACAACAGTCCACTTTTTACCTTTAGAGATCCTCTGTGTTGGTCCCATGCTTTTTTGAATTCAGTTACTGTCCTCATCTCTACCACCTCCACTGGGAGACTATTCCATGGATCCACTACTCTTTCTGTAAAGAAATATTTCCGCATATCACTCCTGAATCTATCTCCCTTCACCCTCATCCCACTTGCTTTCAATTGAAAGAGGCTCTCTCCCTGTACATTTATGCCATGGAGGTATTTAAACATCTCAATCATATCACCTCTATCCCGCCTTTCCTCTAAGGTGTACATATTAAGTCTGTCCTCATATGCTTTATAATGAAGCCTATTAATCATTTTAGTAGCCACCCTCTGCACCGACTCCATCCTGTTCACATTCTTTTGAGTCGGTCTCCAGAATTGCACACCATACTCCAAATGAGGTCGCACCAAAGACTTATACAGAGGCATTATCACCTCCTTTTTTCTGCTAAGCCATTCCTCTCCGTATGCACCCAAGCATCCTTCTAGCTTTTGCCGTCGCCTTTTCTACCTGTATAGCTACTTTAAGATCATCAGACACAACCACGCCTAGGTCCCGCTCTTCTTTAGTGGACAAAAGTACTTCACCTCCTATACTGTATTGCTCCCTTGGATTGCTGCAGCCCAAATGCATGACCTTACATTTTTTAACAAGGTTCCTCGTGTAGAGCCGGAGTCTGCTGGACACGTAAGTCCTGTAGTCCTCGAGGACTCTCCTCCGAGAGCCGACGTCGGGCCTGGCGCTGCCGGGGCCCGAGTCGGTGGCTGCTGCGTCTCCCGAGCTGAGTCTCAGGATGACAGCCTTGGAGTGCAGACTGTCTGCCTTCATGGAGCAGCAGTGGGCGCTGATGGCCAGCCTGTCTGGCTCATCTGCCCCGACCACCGGGACATCGACATCGAAGTCGACCCCGGAGACCGAGTCGATACTCGAGACCATGAAGGCTCGAGGTCGACCTCGGTTGCGGTCTCTCTCGACCTCCCGTTCGGGACCGAGGGCATCGACACCGGTGCCTTCGGTGTCAGGGCGGGTGCTCACCGGGCCCCGCGGGGTCAGACCCCGACTCCTTGTCGGACGAGTCCGCCTGGGAGACGGAGGATGAGGAGTCCCCCAACACATTCAAGACTCGGTGCGTCCCGTCGGACTCACCGCAGTCTGAACCCCGGAGTAGATCCCCTGCGGAGGATACCCGGTTCTCGGAGTTTGTCCGTGATATGGCCACCACGTTGGCTATCCTGGCGGACCCCGAGGAAGAGCCTCGAGCCGAGGAGCTCGAGGCCCTGCAGTATGACTCTCCTCCAAAGGAGGCCTTTACTGTCCCGGTTCCTCCGATGCTGGAACGGCTCCTCTTCCGGATGTGGGAGGCACCGGCCTCGGCGCCGGTTCTAAGCAAGCGGGTCGATTCGATTTATCGACTCCGGAAGAGCCCTGGCTTTCAGAAGGCGCAGCTACCACACCATTCCATGGTGGTGGAATCGGCCATGCATCGCCTGAAAAGTCAGAAGATGCACTCTGCGGTGCCTCCTGGCAGGGAGGCCCGAAACCTCGATGGTTTTGGTAGAAAGTGCTTCCAGGGCTCGATGCTTGCTTGCTGTGTCCAGTCTTACCAGCTGTACATGGGCATGTACTTGCGGGACCTTGCCAAGGAGTTGGCCGGGTTCTCTGCTGGTCTTTCCGGGGAGCCCTTGCAGAGATTCAAGTCCTTGTCCTCGGGGATTCAGGAATGCTCCAAGTTCATGTCCCGCACCGCCTACAATGGCTTCGAGACTTCGGCCCGAGTTGCGGCAGCCGGCATCGCGGCTCGATGCCAGGCATGGCTGCAGTCATCGGACCTCGAGCCATGGGTTCAGGACAAGTTGGTCGATGTCCCTTGCCGAGGTGAGAACCTTTTTGGCAAGCCCATGGCCGAGAAGGCCGCACAGCTCGAGACCGAGCACCTTACAAGGACAAGGCTGTCTAGAAAGACCTCTGCCCCTTCTCACAAGAAGAAGGGCTCGGGTAAAAAGCCCTTTTACCCGAGGAAGGGCACTGCCTACAAACAGTACCCTCAGTATCAGGCTGCCCAAGCTGCACCCCAGGGTCAGCAAGCCAAGGGGCAGGGTAATGGGCCCCGTAGGCAGAGGACCCCCAAGCCTCCGGCCCCTGCTCCCACTCAGCAGGGTGGGGGTTTTTGACTCCTTGAGCATAGCCTCTCTGTCCCTGCTCTCCCAACCCTGCACAGGAGGTCGCCTCGCCCTCTTTACCCACCAGTGGCCCCACATCACTGGGGACAGTTGGGTATTAAACATAGTCCACAAGGGCTATGCTCTACACTTTTACCAGCTGCCTCTTCCATATTTTCCAGGAGAGCCTCCAAGGCCTCCCCTGCACACAGATCTTCTCCTCCAAGAGCTCCAAGGTCTGTTGGTGGACAGGGCGGTGGAGCCTGTGCCTCTCCACTTGCAGGGTCAAGGGTTCTACTCCAGGTATTTCCTGGTACCCAAAAGAACCGGTGGCCTTCGACCTATTCTAGATCTCCGAAACCTCAACAGGTTCCTAGCCAAGGAAAAGTTCAAGATGCTTACTCTTGGAACACTTCTGCCCTACCTCCAGCAGGGAGATTGGCTATGCTCCTTAGATCTAAAGGATGCATACACTCACATCCTCATTCATCCAGACCACAGAAAGTACCTCAGGTTCATTGTGGGAGGAAACCACTATCAGTACAGAGTACTGCCTTTTGGCCTAACCTCCACTCCCAGAGTCTTTACCAAATGCCTGGCAGTGGTGGCGACCTACCTGAGAAATCAGGGCATCTTCGTTTTTCCCTATCTGGACGACTGGTTCAAAAGAGGTTAGACGTGCCAGGAGGCCCAACAGGCCACCCTCCGAACTATTGCTCTTCTTCAAAGCTTGGGGTTTGTAATAAACTTCGCAAAGTCCACTTTGCTCCCCTCCCAGAACTTGGAGTTCATAGGGGCAAGGCTGGACTCTTTCCTGGCAAAGACATTCTTACCAGCAGACAGGGCCCAAAGACTGATGGCCTTGGCAAAACAGTTTCTCAGCGGGTCAATGGTCTCTGCCAGACTGTGCCTGAGGCTGCTTGGCCACATGACTTTGACAGTTCATGTGACCCCCAATGCCAGGCTTCATATGCGGCCTGCACAGTGGTGCCTTCGGAGTCAGTGGTCACAGGCCACAGGCAGCCTCAGAGACAGGATAAGGGTGTCCAGACCTTTTCTGGACTCCCTCAGCTGGTGGCTGTACCCACCCAATCTACTGAAAGGGGTGCCTTTTCAAATTCCTGTGTACACAGTGGTACTGACCACAGACGCCTCCCTGCAGGGCTGGGGGGCTCATTGTCTGAACAAGTGCACCCAGGGCCTGTGGTCTCCCTGGGAAGCCGCACAGCAGATCAATCTCCTAGAACTCAGGGCTATTCGGTTAGCACTCAAAGCTTTCTCTCCTGCCCTGGCTCATCAATCTGTCCTGGTTCAGACAGTCAACCAGGTAGCCATGTTTTATGTGAACAAGCAAGGCGGGACTGGGTCCAGGCTCCTTTGTCAGGAGGCACAGGACCTTTGCTCATTTGCCCTCAAGCACAACATGCTCCTCAAGGCTGTGTACCTCCCAGGCCAGGAAAACTACCTGGCCGACCGATTGAGCAGAATTCTGCAGCCCCACAAGTGGCAGCTGCATCCTATGGCAGTTCAGAAGATCTTCCTGACATGGGGTCTTCCTTTGATAGATCTCTTTGCCAGTCCCCTGAACAAACAGTTGCCAAAGTTCTGCTCCAGGCAACCGCATCCTCTGCGGATAGCAGCAGATGCTTTTCTGATTCCGTGGTCTCAGGGCCTCCTGTATGCGTTTCCTCCCACGCCCTTGGTGGCCCGAACTCTGTTCAAGATTCTTCAGGACAAGGCCTCGGTCCTGCTGGTGGCTCAGACAGCCTTGGTTTCCACGTCTGCTTCAGCTGGCAGTGGATCCCCCTCTGCCTCTGGGGTTGCAACCCAACCTTCTCTCTCAGGATCAGGGTTCCCTTCTTCACCCCAATCTCAAAGCTCTCAATTTGATGGCCTGGAGGCTGCAAGGGTAGTTTTAGCTTCCTGGGGCCTACCTCAGGAAGTTGAAGAGGTTGTCCTAGCCTCTAGGAAACAGTCCACCAGGAAAACCTATGCTCTCAAATGGAAAAGGTTTTCTGTGTGGTGTCAGCTACGTACAGAGGATCCCTTCTCCTGTACTGTACCAGTAGTGCTTCAGTACTTACTGCACGTATCAAAAAAGGGACTTAAGTCCAATTCTGTTCGGGTCCACCTCTCAGCTCTAGCAGCTCACCACTCACTAGTGGAAGGACATTCTCTGTCGGTTCACCCCTTGGTGTCCCGTTTTCTCAGAGGCTTGCTTTTGCTCAAGCCTCCCGTCCGTCCTCCTGCTCCTGAGTGGGAGTTGAATGTGGTCTTGCAGCAACTGACTCGCCCACCTTTTGAGCCGATGGCTACTTGCCCTCTATGCTTCCTGTCCTGGAAGACGTTCTTCTTGGTAGCCCTAACCTCGGCCAGGCGAGTGAGTGAGCTTCAGGCCCTGGTCTGTGATAGGCCTTACACTCGCTTCTATAGGAACAGGGTAGTCCTTAGGACTCATCTAAAGTTCCTCCCTAAAGTTGTCTCCTCCTTCCACCTTAACCAAGAGGTGGTTCTTCCAACATTCTTCCCTAGGCCTCATGCAAGCCAGGCTGAAGCAGTTCTGCATACCCTGGACTGTAGGAGGGCCTTATCCTTCTACCTTGACCGTATGCAGGGGCACAGGAGGGCTACTCAGCTCTTCGTATCTTTTGACCCTAATCAGTTGTGGTTGGCTGTGTCCAAGTGTACCTTGTCCATCTGGGTGGCTGACTGTATCACCTGGGCTTACAAGGCGGCTGACCTTCCTTTGCGGGGTCGGGTCACGGCCCACTGTGTCAGGGCAATGGCTGCCTCAGTGGCTCATCTCCGCTCTGTACCGTTGGCAGACATCTGTAGGGCTGCAACTTGATCCTCAAGCCAGACTTTCGCAGCCCACTACTGTCTGGAGAGGGAGTCCTGTAGGGACAGTGCTTTTGGCCAGGCAGTACTCCGGAATCTCTTTGAGGTTTAGGCAACTCCTGCTCTCCTGCCCTCTGTTGGGCTACCGGTGGAGGTTGTGTCAGTGAAAAGCCTTTCTTTGATGCTGGGACTAGAGGGAGTTCTCTTGTTCAGCCTGGGTTCCTCGGTAGCCCAGAGCTAGGGAGTCACCCATATGTGAGGACTGACTTCCTGCTTGGTCCTGGAGAAAGAGTAGTTACTCACCTGTAACAGGTGTTCTCCAGGAGCAGCAGGAATCAGTCCTCACAATCCTCCCTCCTCCCCTGGGAGCTGCAATTGTACCTACTTGTTTTTTCTTTTTTTGTGTGCTATTCTTAGCTATGTCATTTGACTGAGGTAAGATGGCACCTTTAGGTGGGAAGGGAACCGCGCATGCGTGCCTGCATTCCCAAAGGCTTTCATGGAAAGCTGGGGAAATGCTCCTCTAGGGCTTCATCGGCGTCGATGACACCCATATGTGAGGACTGATTCCTGCTGCTCCTGGAGAACACCTGTTACAGGTGAGTAACTACTCTGTCAGCCACCAGGGTAACAGGGCAATGGCACTTTTAAAGACATAATCAGAATCTAAAATGATTTGTATCTCTGGGTGTGAATCCTGATATTGTTGCATACAAGCCACAAAAGCAGCCAGCTCACAGTGCTGTGTTGATGCTGAACCACAGGAATACTGTCTCTGCAGTACCACTTGGTTATTTGGGTCCAATTGTACAATTGCAAAACCTGCTAGTCGCCTGCCTCCTTCGCATTGGCTACTACCATCAATATATTCTGTAGGAAGAAAAGGTGAAATTTTGTCTAGTCCCAGTTCCCTAAAGATCATGTGATTGGGGGCACTGGGTGAGGACTGACAGTCATGAGGTTGCCCCTCCAGCAAGAATCCAGCCACTTGCACGTTTGGTTCTTTCAACAATTCAAACTTTAAATTCTGTGCTTGAAAAATGAGTCTACTGGACTATTCTCTCAGTCCTAATCTTGCTACATGCTAACTTTTCCTCTACCATGAATTTGAGGGTGTGTGTGATGGCTGCATATGTATGTGGTTTGAGCACCAATGATGTATGTAAATTTCTGCATAGCAGCATAAGAAGCCAGTACGTGTTTTTCACAGTTTCCCATTTTGAGTTCAGAAGAAGTGAGAACTCTGGAACAGAAGGCAATAGGGCGATCTACTCCTCCTAGGCGTTGTGTTAGAGCTGCACCTATACTGTTCTCTCCAACTACAGGGTACAGGAAAAAATGTTGTGTGTGATCTGGGTGTGCCAGAACTGGAACAGAAGTCAAAATGTGCTTTAATTTAGTTACAGCCTCTGTATGTTCTTCCTCCCAAACATAACTTTTACTTTTTAGCAGGGAGTAAAGTGGAGCTGCCACTTCAGCATAGTTGTGCAGGAAGTCACGACAGAAACCAGTGAGCCCTAGAAATGACTGGAGTGATTTCTGATCTGTAGGAAGTGGAAGTTTCTGTATCAGCTCTATCCTCTGAGAATCTACAGATTTACCATCCTGGCCAATTGTAACCCCTAAAAAGGAAACCTGTGATTTGCACAGTTGAGCCTTGGCAGGATTAAATTTAAGACCAGCTTGTAAGAGGGCTTTTAAAACTTCTCTTACATGATTCCAGTGTACAGCTTCATTCTCAGACTGAATCAGAACGTCGTCTACATACTGAATTATATTATCTCTGCAAGACAATAGTGATAGGGCTTCCTGCATGTATTTATGGATGATTGATGGTGAATCGTTATAGCCCTGTGGCAGCACAGTCCATGCATATTGTTTATTCAGCCACTGAAAGGCTGTTTTGTACTGGCATTCAAGGGCCAGAGGCAGACTCCAAAATCCATTGGATATGTCTAAAACAGAGAAAAATTTACATTTGGGATTCAGTTTAGAGATCATTTCAGGGTATGAGGCTACCACGGGCACTACAGATTTTGAAACTTGATTCAGGGCACGGAAGTCCATAGTGAGCCTGAAGGAACCCCCAGGTTTAACTATCGGCCAGGTTGGTGAGTTGCATGTGGAAGAAATAGGTCTAATCAGACCCCTCTCCTCCAGTATCTTCACAATTTTAGTCACTGGTTCTATAGCCTGATGAGGTACTGGGTATTGTTTCTGTGGTGGAGGATCCTCACCTTCCAACAGTATTTCTGTGTGCATTTTCCCACAATCTAACTTGTCTTGAGCCCAGACTGGAATATCAGCCACCTCTGAAGGAATTACACACAGATCATACTGCTGAGCTGCCTTGGTGCACTGAGTTGCTAACTGCATGGGAATGACTTCATGCACTAAAGTTTTAGAAGCACTTGAAGTTCCTGAATACTGCCACAATTTAAGATTAGCCATATCCACCACCAAATTTAACTGGTTGAGAACGTAAATTCCAATTATTTCTTTTGGTGTGTTCACTATAGTGGAGACAGTGGTTTCCAACATTTCCTTGTTTTGTTCACTGTGCACAGGAATACCCCATTTAACTGGGATAGCCACACACTTGGAAGCTGTGTCATTAATTCCTTGAATTTCATAAATTTCCATATTTTTCTGATCTGCAGTGGGAGAAGCTCTGTTTGGGCCAGTACTCCTGCTCATTAAGAACTGCTTTTAAAATCCAGGCTCTATATGCAGACTGTTCCAGTGTATCATTTGGTAGAGGTGAAATAATTTTAAATACTTGCATTGGGGAACAGTAAAATAGTTTCTCAATACCCCTTTTAACCAACTGGTATGGGTGAGTGAGAGAGCCAAGTTTATAATAGTGTGGCCCCAGAGCCAGATGCATAAGTCTATCAAAGTCTGATTGTTTTTTTCTGTATTTCCCTAGACCCCAGTGAATCAGAATATCAGTGGCCCATTTGCACCATTCATTTACATTAAAAGGTATAGGGCCAGCTTTCTCAACTATCCTTTCAATGTCCCTATCTTTTAATGAGTCCTGCAGCATCACTTTAGCTGGTGCTCTGAGTTCAGTACTGGGTGCTGAGTCTGAGTCGTCAGAATTATCCTCCTGACAAAGGTCCTGGTTATTGCTCTGTTCTGGCTGAGATAAACTATTTGGATTTTCTTCCTCTGTGCTGTTTTCCTCTTTATTTTTCCCATTCCTAAGCCCAGCTATACATACTTCTGTATTCTTTTGTTTATAGGGTGTGTCATCGGTGGGGGGGGGGGGGGGGGGTGGGGGCTGAGGGTGAAATAGTGGTTGTCCAGGGCTTATATTTCTTTTGTCTTTCAGAGGCCAATTCATCCTTAACGTGCCTCAATTCAAGTTTAAGTGCTTCTAATTGCTCACTAACAGTTATAAAGGAATTTGTGGCTTGTATCACCTGAGCACATTGCACGGAGATGCAAATTTGTGCCTCCTCTAGGTCTTTGGTTAATTGTGTACACTGAGTAGTCAGTTCAGTATTGTCCTGTTTCATGCTAATGAGCCCCCTGCACATGCCTTGGATAAAAAGGCATTTTCTTTTATTTGTTTTCTTTTTGAATTCTTGATAATGGTTTAACATTTGTCTTTGAATATTATACCATGATGCCTCAGGGAATTCCCCTTCAAAGGGACCACCTTTTCTCTTACAGTATGTCATTACCATTTCTTTCAGTTCCTTAAAATCAAAGGCCTCCATATTTGAGGCTACAGAAAAGACTGTAGTTGGTACAGGGGCCTATGCTTCTTATGTTTTTATTTGGTTTTATGCGACTATCTCAATGTGCAACCTTGGAAGGAGAAATGCTCACTTTTATGAAGTAGTGAGACTTAGAATTATAGTTGGAATGGCATACATTTTATGGGTGGTCAGTAGAGAGTACTGGCATAAAGACCACGCCTTAAAATTATACCTGAATAAAAAGTGCTTACCACCTTTTAACAGGGTGGAAGTTTAGGGTGAAATTATAGTAAGAAGGTTGTTAGGAGATTAACAGAATTGTCAGATACTGTATCAGTTGCAGCAAACTTTAAGCCTGCCATCACCAAGATACATACTGACAGGCGACTGAGAAATAAAAGGCAAAGGGACAGGAGGTAAATTAGTGTTACCAGGAAAGATGTATATTGTATTCAATGAGGGACTGTTTAACTGCGTACCACTTCCAAAACAAAGCTGGACTATCTCTCTGTCTTTTCTTAGCAGCTCAAATGCTAGAGAAAAATCTGTGCCTTGTAACAAACCATAACAAGCCTATACATACAAATAAGAAAATTGCAAGCCACCCTATGTGATGTCACTAGGTGTAGGTAAAAATTAAAATTCAGGATTATTACAGAGCCTTTTGACAATAAAAATCTCACCTTGTCTAACCCACAAAACAAAGGTATCACTGGAACATTTCACTAAATAGTGTCACTCTGTCTACAGAGTCTTTTCACTAATGTGTCATCCAGCTTGTAACCCAAAATCGTAAATTGTAAATGGTCACAAGGGCTTTTGATTTTCCTGTCGCACCCTGTCTGAAATCTACTTTAATGTATTAGACAAAATTATTACTTACCCAACTGGAGATCTGCTGCAAAATCTGAGACGTGCCCCCATAAAATGTAATCTTTCACCGCTCCCTACTTTCGGTTACTCTCCGTTTGGTCCTGGGTTCATTTCACAGAGACAGTAGGGTTAGTAGCACAATAAGACAGCCAAAACTGGTGTGGCTTGGAAAAAGGTCTTTATATAGAAATAGGCTTATTACATAGGTACAGAACAGAGATATAAGGTTGTTACAGAGCTGCTTCCATGTATATCAATGACTCTGTGTGTGGGTGCATGTGTGTGTGAGAGAGAATAGGAAGAGAGAGAGAAGGGTGGGGTGTAAGGAGTGTGTGTTCAATGAACAGGAAGAGAGGGAGAGAAGGGGGGGGTATAAGGGAGTGTCCGATGAAATAGGAAAAGAGAGATATTTTTGTCCTCTGTATTTTATAGTGAAATTCTTCAGCACCTCCCTTTGTCATAATTTGGTTTGTTTGAGGTCTGCTATCACTTGATTAGCAAGGAGGGGCTGTTTGTCCTTCAGACTAATTGGGTAAACTATGCTCATTCAGTCTGGAGACTGACATCACCAGAGGGTCAAAGCTGCTTGCAATCACCATGTCTGGGAATGTCATGCTGATGTATGCTGACACCGGTCACCTTGGGTATCTCAGTACCAGTGACGGCCCTGTCCATGGCAGAAGCCTCACTGTCAGAGGTGCAACTCATCCTAAAGATTTATGCTCTCCCTAGAGCTGACAGCGATTCCGGTGGCCGCTCGAGGCCCCTCTCGGTGCATTGGACTTCCCCCGAGGGCCTCAGAATCAGACCACTGGGAGCAGAGGACTCCTACTCTGCCCAAGCACCATCTGTACCATGTGGATTCCAGCGGCACTTTGCATTCCTCTCGGACTTTGGCTCCAACTGGGAGATCGAAGAGAAATCCCTCACCCCCATATGTATGACAGAAGTCCCTCCCGAGAAGACATATCCTTCCATGAGTTCATATGGGACATGGGGAAGGGCCTTGCCTGTCACCCTTGAGGAGGAGGAAGAGGAGGAATCCAGGGTGAAGGAACTGGAGATCCTCCAATACCCCACTCCCCCTAAAGAGGCCATCATGGTGCTAGTCCATACCAACCTGGAGAGATTACTCTTCCATCGATTTCATGTATCGAGTGCATAAGAGCCCAAGCTTTGAAAAAGCATAACTGCCTCACAACTCCATGGTCATGGAATCGGCCATGCTTCGAATCAAGAGCTCGAAGATGCAGTCCTCAATGCTCCCCAGCCAGAAGGCACAGATCATGGATGGGTTTGGTAGGAAGTGCTACCAGAGGTCGATGCTGGTGGCCTAGATACAAGGTATCAGTTATATATGGGGATGTACCTTTGAGACCTGCCGGGGGATCTCACCTGGACTATTGTGGGAGGCCCTCAAGCGCTTCCAGAGCCATGTTGCCAAGACAAAAGAATGCACCAAGTTTATCACTAGAGCAGTCTATGACAGGTTCGAGTCTGTGGAAAGGGTGGCTGTGGTAGGCATTGGTGCCTGCTGCCTAGTGTGGCTTCAGTCCTCTGACTTGGAACAATGGGTTCAGAACAAGTTGGCCATGCCGGGGAGAGAATCTCTTCAGCAAACCCATGGAAGAGAAGGCCAGAGAGTTGGAGTGTGAACAACTCCCACTGAACAGGCTCTCTCAGAAGACCTCTGACTCTTCAGATTTCTTAGCTCTTAAACCTATTAAAGGTCCCCAAGAAGAAGAAAATGTATGGTACTTATACCCCATACCATTCTTACCAGGCACCCCAACATGGAGAGCATTTGCCAGTGGCGGCAGCACAAGCCAAAAACCCAGCAGGCCCAACCAGTGCCACAGCTGCAGCCTGGGAGGGGGTTGACTCCTACCTCTGGAACATAGCCCTTCTTCCCATTCTGGACTCCATTCCATCCCAGATTGGAGATAGACTCATCTACTTTGCCCAGAGGTGGCCCAGCATCACAACAGACTCCTGGGCACTACAAGTGATCCAGGATGGGTACCTGCTGTGCTTAGATCAGCTTCCCCCCCCCTTCTTTCCAGAGGATTACCCTCTTGAGCCTCACCATCGTCAGCTCCTCCAACAGGAAGTACAGGTCCTCTTAGCTGACCGAGCCTTGGAGTTGGTTCCTCCATCTCAAGAGGGAAAGGGGTTCTATTCCCGCTACTTCCTAGTTCTCAAGTAAACAGGTGGGTTCCAACTCATCTTGAATCTTCGGAACCTCAACTGGTTCCTGGAGAGGGAAAAATTCAAGATGGTATCCCTGGGAATATTGTTACCCTATCTTCAATGGGAAGACTGCCTGTGCTCCTTGGATTTCAAAGAAGCTTACACGCACATCTCCATTCACCCCCTGCATTGACAGTATCTCCGCTTCATGCTCAGCAGACATCATTATCAGTACAGGGTGCTACCCTTCAGCCTTGCCTCCATCCCAAGGATCTTCACAAAATGCCTGGCAGTCATCACCGCCTTTCTCCAGATCCAGGGAATCTTTGTCTTCCCTTAACCTGGATGATTGGCTAATTAGGGGTGGGCTGCCAGCAGAGGTACCTGCAGTCCACACAACATATGATTCAGGTACTGGAGCCAGCTGAGCTTTGTCATCAACTGCCCAAGTCTCACCTGCAGCCTTTTCAACACCTCCAGTTCATTGGGGCACTCCTTGATACTACTCTAGCTCGAGCCTTCCTGCCATCTGACCAGGCCCACATCTAATCACCCTTGCACAGGACATCCAGTATTGCCCGTGTGTAACAGCTCAACAGATGCTGGGCCTCCTGAGTCACATGGCCTCTACAGTCTGTCACTCCCTCAGCATGGCTTCAGATGTGTCAGGCGCAGTGGACACTTTGCACATATTAGTGCCAGGTGTCCAGCCACCTCTCCGACAAGGTCACGGTCACTTCACCACTAAGGGAGTCCCTTTCCTGGTGGCAGCAGTGCACCAAGCTACTTGTGGGATTGCTCTTCCAAGCCCTGCCACACCAATGAGTGCTGACAACAGAAGGCTCCAAGCTAGGCTGGGGAGCTCATCTAGATGGTCTGTGCACGCAGGGCCTCTGGAAGGCTCGGGAGGGCCTCCATCAGATCAACTTTCTGGAACTCCAAGCCATAGCCAATGCCCTTCAAGTATTTTGACAACACCTCTCCAACCAAGTCATCCTCATACAGACGGACAACTAGGTGGCCATGTTCTCTATCAACAAACAGGGCGGCGTGAGCTCATACCTCCTCTGTTGGGAGACAATCTGGCTCTGGAAATTTCCTGCGCACACAGCATACTCTTGAGGGCCGTGTACCTGCTAGGAGAGCTCTGTGTTTTGGTGGATTGACTCAGCAGAGTTCTTCAACGGCACGAGTAGACCCTCAACAAGCAGGTAATCCAATGCATCTTCCAGATGTGGGGCACACTGCCCATAGATCTCTTTACCACTCCTCACAACAACCAGCTGCTGCGGTTTTGCTCCAGTACCAGGCAACAGTCGGATAGCCTCTGATGCTTTTCTCCTGAATTGGGGCGAAGGTCTCTTCTATACCTGCCCACCAACTCCTTTGGTGGCCAAGATGCTTTTCAAGCTGACGGATCCATCATGATCCTCATAGCGCCGCATTGGCCCTGGCAATCCTGGTTTCCCCTGCTACTTTGTCTGTCCCAGAGACAGCCTCTCCAGTTCAACTGTGCTCCGTACCTCATCTCTCAAAACAGGGGGTCTCTACTCCATCCCAACATCAAATCCCTCTCATTCATGGCATTAATGCTGAGCGTCTAGCATTTGCACCTTTCTGCTTACCAGAGGAGGTGGAGAATGTCCTTGCATCTTGCAAAGCCTCTACTAGACATGCCTATGCTTTCAAGTGGCGCAGATTCTCGATCTGGGATGCAGAGAAGGCTTTTGACCCTTTCCCCTGCCCAATAGACATGGTTCTCACCTGTTCCACCTCACCAACTCTGGTGTTAGGTCCAACCATGTTAGAGTGCACCTGAGTGTTATAGCCCTTGCCATCATGCTGTAGCTAATAAGCCTCTCTCCACTGACCCACTTGTAGGATGCTTCATGAGAGGCCTTTCATTGTCTTGTCCCCTGATTTGACTACCACCGATGGCATGGGACTTTAACATGATGTTGGGGCAGTTGCTTGCCACCTTTTTCGAACAACTTGCCTCCTGTCTCCTTAAATTTCTTACCTGGAACGTCATCTTTTTTATAGCACTCACCTCTGCACACACAATCAGTGAGCTGCAAGTTCTGGTGGCGCACCCGCCATACACCAGGTTTCATAAGAATAGAGTGGTCCTTTGCACTCACCCTATGTTCCTCTTTAGGATAGTTTCCGCTTTCCATCTCAACCAGCCAATTGGTACTCACCTTTTTCCCCAAGTCTCATTCCAACAGGGCAGAGACTTCACTCCACACTTTAGACTGTAAGAGAGTGCTGACTTTCTGCCTGGAATGAATGAAAGCCCATCATTGTTTCTCCCAGCTCTTTGTCTCATTTGACCCCAATAGGCTGGGCATGGTGGTCTCCAAATGCACCCTATCCATTTGGGTGGTGGACTGCATCTCCTTCGCTTATACTCAAGTTGGGCTCAGTTTGGAATGCCATGTTATGGCACACAATGTCTAAGCTATGGCAGCTTCCATGGCTCACCTGCGTTCTGTCTCCACGGTGGAGATCTATAGGGCTGCTAAATGGTCTTCCATCCACACCTTCACAGCTCATTACTGTCTAGATGGAGATTCCTGGCATGACAGCAACTGGCCAGGCTGTACTCCGGCACCTGTTTAGGGCTTAAAGCAATTCCTTCCCACCAGCCCTTTTGTCCTTCCAGGCTACCATTGAGTTGGTCTGATGTTTATGCCGTATCGGGCGATGACTCGGAACTTTTCAGCATTTCCTTATTCTGTTTTTCTCTGTTTGGTTTTTCAAGTTGCCCTGTTGAGCTTTTTGCAGTTTTTTCGGTAGCTTGGGAGGCCCATATGTGAGGACTGCATTCCTACTTGGTCCCACAGAAAAGGTAGTTATTCACCTGTTATTCTCCAGGAACAGCAGGAATCAGTCCTCACTACCCTCCTTCCTCCCTGTGGAGTTTTTAATTTTTAGGCCTGATTAAGCTTTGTCATCATACTGAGATAAGATGGCTCCTTCAGGTGGGAAGACTGGCAAGCATTCATGGTTGACCTCCCAAAGGCTTTCTATGGAAGCTGGGGAGCATTCCCACATGGGCTCCATCGGTGATGTCACCCATATATGAGGACTGATTCCTGCTGTTCCCGGAGAACACCTGCTACAGATGAGTAACTACGCTTTTCTCTTATTAGTCTTAAATGGGTTACATTGTAGCTTCATTGTGTAATAGGCTTCACTGAGTAAATAGTCTCTGAGTAGAAAGAAAGAAATTGTTTATAGAGAGCTTTTTATTTAAATCAAATCAAAGTATAACTTAGCATACAAAGCAGAATAGAGTAAATAGTCTCTGAGTAGAAAGAAATATTTGTTTCTACAGACCTTTGCAAAGAGGCCTTCCAGTTAGGAGACAAAAGATCTGTGAAATTGTCTTAAATAGGTGTTAAAGCCATGTGACAGATTAAAGGGACAATTTGAAAGGCTCCCTCTATCAAACCAAGGGCTGTGTGAATCACTCAAGACATTATGGCATTACCTTAGAAGCACATTTCAGGGCACTGTGTAGCACGCCAGCTTTTATTAAGTCAACGAGGTGCTGACAACGGATGCTTCCTTGTTAAGGTGGGGAGCCCACTGCAGGCCGTTGTGCACGCAGGGGCAGTGGTCGCCTGAGGCAGATAAACTTGCTCGAACTCTGGGCAATTCAGTGGGCCCTGAGGGCCTTCGAGGGTCACCTCAAGGGGAGGTTGGTACTCGTGCAGACGGACAACCGCGTGGCGATGTTCTAAGTCAAAAAGGAGGGGGCACCGGATCGCGCTCCCTGTGCCAGGAAGTGGTCCTCCTCTGCTCCTTTGCTGTCCGATGGAAGATGTCCCTCAGAGCGGCCTACCTTCCGGGTCAGGAGAATGTCTTGGTGGACAGGCTCAGCAAGATATTTCGCCCTCATGAGTGGCGGCTGGATCCAGGGGTGGCAGGCTGGCTGTTCCTTCGTTGGGGACGCCGGCGATAGACCTATTCGCCAGTCCCCAGAATGTGCAACTCCCCCACTTTTGCGAGCTGATACCGCACCCGAGCAGGGAGAGTCCGGATGCATTCCTTCTGAGCTGGTCATCCAGCCTACTCTTTGCATTCCCTCTCATCCCTCTCATTGCGAGAACCCTCTTCAAGGCTTAGTGGGATTGGGCATCGTTGATCCTCATAGTCCCCTCGTGGCCTCGGCAGCCCTGGTTCCCACTTCTGCTCCGGCTGTCGATGGAGCCCTCTGTTCCCCTGGGCTCTGCCCCGGGTCTACTAACGAAGGAGGAGGGACAGGTACAGCACCCAAACCTAGTCTCCTTATCCCTCACGGCCTGGTGGCTGAATGGATCTCCCTAGCTTCGCTGGCCCTCCCAGAGGAGGTCGAGCAGGCCTTCAAGTGGTGGCACTTCTCGGTCTGGTGCTCAGGACTCCAGATTGACCCATTCTCGTATCCCGTTTCATGGGTCCTTCAGTACCTACTCCATCTCTCGAGGGAAGGTCTGAAGTTGAACTCCGTCAGGGTACACTTGAGCGCCATCTCGGCGAACCACCTCCCCATCGAGGGAAAGCCCCTTTCGGGGCAGCTGTTAGTCTCCCGCTTTATGCGGGGTCTTTTGCTATCCAAGTCGCCCATCTGGTCTCCCCCGACGGAATGGGACCTGAATGTGGTGCTCATGCAGCTGACACGTCCACCCTTCGAACCGATGGCAACATGGCCCTTCGGCACCTGTCCTGGAAGGTGGCCTTCCTAGTGGCGCTGACCTCGGCCCACCGAGTCAGTGAGCTCCAGGTTATCATGGCTGATGCCCCTTACACCAGGTTCTATAGGAATAGGGTGGTCCTCTGTACCCACCCCAAATTCCTGTCTAAAGTTGTCTTGGATTTCCATCTCAACCAGGAGATAGTCCTGACGACTTTCTTCCTGAGCCCCCATGCCGACCAGGTGTCTGTGGCTCTTAACACCCTCGACTGCAGAAGGGCTCCTGCCTTCTATTTGCAGCACACCCAGACTCATCGCAAGTCTGGCCGACTCTTTGTGACCTACGATCCCAATCGACCGGGACAGGCAGTTACCAAACGTGGCCTCTGTGGCCTCAATGTGCTCGTGCCCCTAATGGACATCTGCCTGGTCTTCCATGAATATCTTCGCTGCACACTACTGCCTGGAGAGGGAGTCCCGCCGGGACAGCGCCTTCGGCCAAGCTGTACTCCATAATCTGTTCAGGGTATAAGCAACTCCTGCCCTCTGACCCTTCTTCATGGCTACCGAGGGCTTCGGCTCCTTTGGGCATTGGCTTCTGCTCATGATCTCGCGGAGACATTTTTTGGTTACAAGTTTGGTAGCTGGGGAGTCCCATAAGTGGGTACTGACTTCCTGCTTGTTCCTGGAGAAAGCGTAGTTACTCACCTTTAGCAGGTGTTCTCCAGGGACAGCAGGAATCAGTCCTCACTACCCTCCCACATCCTCTGATGAGTTGCTGTATTTTTGTCCTTCCCTTGCCATCTGCTTGGTAGGGCTCAAGCTAAGGGACCTGACTGAGCAAGATGGCACCCTTGGGCGGGAAGAGGACCACACATGCGTAGCAGCAATCCCAAGGCTTTCTTTGAAAGCTGGAGAATTTCTCCGCGCGGGATCCATCAGTGCTGACGGCACCCATAAGTGAGAACTGATTCCTGCTGTCCCTGGAGAACACCTGCTACAGATGAGTAACTACGCTAAATAGAGGTATATAGACGAGACCAGGATGTAGGACTGAAAAGCTACCTCCAGTCTGGCAGCCTGCCTGTAGCCATGGAAGAGAGAGGTCACGTGACAGAAGAGCAGGGCTGGCCTGAGCATTGTGCAGGAATGTTGCCCGCACATGGCCCTGCGCCTCAGGAGGCCCCGCCCCTGCCTGATCGGCTTCGGAGGGAGCTGGGGAGGCCGAAAGCCCTGCTCACCTCTACAGAACCACAAGAATAAAGAGCAGCATTTTCCTTCTCTCCCGTGGCTCTGTTAATGTTCAGCCCACCGATGCGCTGTGCTGGGAGGTTAAACGGGCATTTTCCATCTTGGACAGGAAATGCCACTGTTTAGCCTCCTGGCACTTGACGTTCCAGTGGACTGAACGTTAACAGATGGGTAGAGAAGGAAAATGCCACTGATTACTGTTGCGGCTCTGCAAAGGTGAGCCAGGGTGCTGGACTTCGGGTCTCCCAGGCTCCCTCTAAAGCCGGTCAGGCAGGTGCGGGGTGGCTCTTGTGTAGGGCCAGATATGCGGGTGGGGATGGGGGACATGGAGGAGAGCTGCTGGCCCTGGAAAAATACTGAAGGCTAGGACTGGAAATAGGCTGATGTGGGGGAGGGAAGGAGAGCGCTCCTGGCTCTGGAAGAAGATAGGGGGCTAGGACTGGAAATGAGCTGATGAGGGATGGGAGAATGGGACTGGAAGTAAGCGGATTCTGGGAGGGGCTGGAACTAGAAGGGAGCTGATGCTGGGGGGAAAACTAGAAGGGGATGAGGCTGGGGTTGGCGAGAGAAGAGAAGAAGCTGGGATAGTGAGGATGGAGAGGGGAACGGATATTTTGTATGGAAGGGAAGAAAGATCTTTGGCCGGGGATTGAGGATGGAGGGCTGAAATTCGGATGAAAAGGAATAAAGAAAGAAATGAAGGGAAGAGCAAAAAGGGAAAGATCAGTATGTTAGAGCAGATGTAGAGAGAGTGGAAAAAACTAGGAGAAAGGACAAAGGGACAGCAGACAATGGAGAGTTAGCAGAAGACACAAGGCAGAAGAAATTGACAGGCAATTGTGACTGAAAAATAAAATGCCCAAACAAAAGGTAGAAAAGTACTTTTTTATTTTGAATGTATTAACTGGAATGTGTCAGCTCTGGGAAATGTGCATTGCTAATGTCTTTGCGTTTTGTTTGGTAGTGTGGCAGGTGAAGGCCTGTGATCCACAGTGTCTGACATAAGCAAGCAGGCCTAACTAGCTTGACCTGTAAATGAAGTTTGTGAAGAGGCCCATAGGAATTGCACATTCCCCAATATGCTGCTATTGTAGAATTAGAACTCAGTAAAAGTATTGAATTAGCTTAGACAAGCAGAACAGATGGAAAAATACAGAGAAATATGTTTAAAATTGCTGACAGAGAAATTACAGAGCCCTGCTTCCCTACACGTACAAACCAGCTCAATGGCCTTGAAAGAAGGAAAGTAACAAGTTGGTGAACTGGCCATTGTAATTGGGACTAGAAGGGGGGTGAGCAGGTGCTGAGCCCACTCCAAGAACATAATTGGATAATCGTATCAGTACCGGGACCAATAGAAGGGGTACGGGAAGTACGGGAGGTTACCGGGACCAATGAAATGCTTTTCTATACCTAGAATGGAGCAAAAGTCTATAAAAGTTGTTGTATTGCCAGAGAACATTGCTCAGCCATTTTGAAATTGACTTTGCTTGAGACTTGTGCACAAATAAATGATTTGGACCTTCTGAACAGACTCCTGGTATCATTGGTTTGTCTGCGCTCTGCTGCTACATATTCTTGGTGCGTTGGTCGGGAAGTTGTGGAATCAGAGTGTATATAGGGCAATATACCACGACTTTCCGCCTCTAAAGGTTTGGTCCTGCCGGGATCGCGCCCTTCCAACGGGGGCTGCTCCCTGGCGCCGCCGGTCCCTTGTATCGCAGGGAGCTGGTCGGACCTCGGCGGGTGCCGGACCCGGCCGGAGCCAACACCTCGAACCCGAGTGAGGGGAGTCCGAGGTCCAACTCATGCGCCTGCTTGGGAAGTTTGAGGACCGGATCCGGTGAGTAAAGTTTTGATTTGTTATGTCTAGACAGATAAGAAAGAGCAGTGCTGCCATTTGAACTTGGAACTTGGAAATTGGTAAGAGAGCTTGATCACCTCTCAAAGACAGGCCGAGTAACCCCGCATGAGTATTCGCAGGGCGAACCCCCCGTCTTCTTGTATTTTGGAAGTTGAACAAGACTAGTCAGAATAGATAGAAATGAATGCATTCTGGGATACGTTGCTAGCATGATTGCATGAATGAAGTGTGAATGAGAGGTCTGGCAGGACGGACCAAGCAAAGGCGGACCCCTGAGTAGCGCATTTCCTGACCGGGCGACCGCGTTCAGGTCGCAAAAAGGGGGAAGCGACTGTCGTCTTGTCTTGTTATCTGTTCTCCTTAAATGTTTCTAGGGCCGTGAGGACCCCTTACCCACGGTCCGCCCTCCTTTTCCCTTTTGTCTGTTGTTGCGCGCACACATCGAAATGGGAGGGGCGGGGTCTACTAGGAACACTCCATTAGAATGTATGATCGCACATTTTAAAGAAGGATATTCTGGAGATTATGGTATTAAAATGACTGCAGCCCGTTTACAGATTTTGTGTACTAGGGAGTGGCCCGATCTAGACCCTACCTGGCCCCGAGAGGGAACCTTTAATGTAGGAATTATTCAGTTAGTGCACCATAGAGTGCGAATAGCGCACCCCGATCAGTATCCCTATATAGATTCCTGGTTAAGTATTTGTGAAGATCCGCCCCCTTGGGCGAAGCGCTGTTATGAAGAACAGTGCAGAATAATGTTAGCAAAGACAGATTATAGTCAGAAAATAGAACAGCCTAGAAAGAAAGGGAAAGGAGAGAAATCCAGGAAGAAACCTATCCTGGTAGATCCTGATTCACCAGAAGTGATCACCCGACAGCCCCAAACCCAGCGCCCAGTGAGAGTAGCCCCACGTCCTGCCCCGGAGACAGCAGGAACGGGACCCAACCCCTGAGTCATTACCTAGCGAGCAGGAAGATGAGCTCCCTTTAACTGAGGAAGATGATTCCACCGAGACAGAAAAAGGAGAATCAGATACAGAAACAGAAAAGGAAGGAACTGAAAATTCCCCGAGTGATACTGACAGTGTAAAAGTGACTGCTAGTGTTAGCTCGCCAGTGAAAAGTAAATCTAAAGTAAAGCACGTAGAGAAGAAGAAAATAACTCCTGATAGGAAAGTTACGAAAATATCTCTCAGATCCCAAAAGACATCTACTGCCAAGATGATGCCTTTATGGCAAGTCCCGGGAGTGCCCGTAAGGAATGAAGATAATGAGGTGGTAGCGGGACCCCTAAGCTATGTGTATGTCCCCTTCTCTACCACTGATTTGTTAAATTGGAGGACACATTATGCCTCCTATACCAATAAGCCCCAAGAGCTTACAGAGTTAGTGAATACTATTATGGAAACTCACCAACCAACATGGGCAGATTGTCGCCAGCTTCTGTCTACCTTATTTACCACAGAGGAGCGGACACGAATTAGAAAAGCTGCTATAGATTGGCTAGCGGATAACCCTGTAGCTCCAGAACCAGGGGCGGAAAGAATAGATAATCGGGAAGCAGCCCAGAGAGAATTTCCAAATGAAGACCCCCGATGGGATCCAAATACAGAAAGAGGATCCAGAGCCCTAGCCCGTTTTCGACAAGGCTTTATACAAGGCCTGAAAAGGGGGGGCCAGAAAGCTATGAATCTTTCCAAAGTCACTGAAGTTACCCAAGGCATAGATGAGAGCCCAGAAGTGTTTTATGAAAGATTAACTGAAGCATATAGAATGTATACTCCCTATGATCCCGATGCACCAGGAAGTTTATGCATGGTGAATTCTGCTTTTGTAAACCAGTCTCAACCAGACATTAGACGCAAATTACAGAAATTAGAAGGGTTTGCGGGCATGAATGCAACTCAGTTATTGGAAGTCGCTCATAAAGTGTATGTGAATCGTGATAATGAAAGGCAGAGAGAATGTGATCGAAAGATGAAGAAGAAAGCTGATTTTTTGGCTGCGGCCATAGTTGAACAGAAAAGGGGAGGTATCCCTAGTCGACGGAGCAGAGGAAGGGGGCGGGGTCGAGGCGGAGGCCGGCCCCAGCTAGGCGTAAACCAATGCGCCTACTGTAGGGAGGAAGGACATTGGAGAGATGCATGCCCGCAACTCGAAGACGCCCATCAAGATGACGAAACCAATCCTCAATGGAGAGAAGAAAGACGAGGCCGTCCCCGAAACCGCAGAGGAGCCAATCGAGAGCAATACCAGCGAGAAAGAGGAGAAGCCATACAAGCATTGGCTACGACAGCCCATGATGAAGATGACGTGGATTAGGACAGACGGGGCTCCGAATTTGCTTTAGGTCTCCAGGAGCCTATGGTCAGAATACAAATAGGAGACCAAGTTATGAACTTTATGGTTGATACTGGAGCAGAACATTCAGTAGTAGACAAGAAGATAGCCCCATTTTCTACAAAAGCAGTCACCATTGTAGGGGCAACTGGTGCCAAAGCTACAAAACCTTTTCTTCAGAATCGCATATGCAGTCTAGGAGGACAACAAATAACTCATCAATTCCTTTATATGCCTGAATGTCCAGTGCCACTACTGGGACGAGATATGTTAGCCAAGCTACAAGCCCAAATATCCTTCACTGAAAGAGGAGAAATGCAAATGACAGTAAATTCCCAAACCAAACCAGCAGGAATAATGCTGCTTACAGTTCCCCGAGAAGAAGAATGGAGATATTACAGTGATGATTCTATCCAAGATACCTATTTTGAACAAACTTTGAAAAGTATTGATGCCCCACCTGGAGTATGGGCAGAAGGCAGTCCTCCAGGCCTAGCCAAACATATAGCTCCAGTAATTGTAACCCTTAAGCCTAGTGCTACACCAGTACATGTCAAACAGTACCCTCTCCCAAGAGCTGCAATTGAAGGCATCCACCGCCACTTGCAAAGATTACTAGAACATGGCCTACTAAAAGTATGTCAATCCCCATGGAACACTCCACTTCTTCCAGTGAAAAAGCCTGGAACAGATGACTACCGCCCAGTGCAAGATCTAAGAAGAGTGAATGAAGCAGTTGAGACTATACATCCAGTTGTGCCAAATCCTTACACTCTTCTAGGACTAATTCCTGCTGAAGCTACCCACTTCACTGTTCTAGATTTAAAAGATGCATTCTTTTGCATAAGATTAGCCCCTGTAAGTCAGGTATTATTTGCATTTGAATGGCAGGACCCCATCTCTGGAAGAGGGGGCCAACTTACTTGGACACGATTACCCCAAGGATTCAAGAATTCGCCTACCATCTTTAGTGCTGCACTGAATCAAGACCTTTCAAGCTATCCAGTGGCCCCGGGGAAGAGAGTGCTTCTCCAATACGTGGACGATCTGCTGATAGCTGCTGTATCAGAAAGTGAATGTATACAAGCCACCAAAGACCTCTTGCAGTTACTAGATGAAGCTGGATACAAAGTTTCCAGAGCAAAAGCACAACTATGCCAAAAAGAAGTGAAATACTTGGGCTTTCGTATAACCCAAGGAAGCCGAAAATTAGGGAGAGAGAGAAAAGAAGCAGTATGCAGAATCCCAACCCCAACTACCAGAAAGCAAGTCAGAGCCTTTCTGGGAGCGGCAGGATATTGCCGAATCTGGATTCCCAACTTTGCACAAATCGCCAAACCACTGTATGAAGCCACAAAAGGAGAAGAAAAGTCGCCACTGGAGTGGGGACCTGAGCAGGATACAGCCTTCAAGACGTTAAAGGAAGAATTTTTTATTTATTTATTTTTATTTATTAACAATTCTTATATACCGCACTATTAGACATCAGCGCGGTTTACATTGAACAGAAAACATCCGACAGTTTACATATTTCTGGTCATTACATTTAACAGGAAGAATAACTTGGTGAAATAGGGAAACTAAATACAATGCAGGGTTATCTGATAAAGGATATCCTGGTTAACTATATACAATAGTGGTACAATAGTATATGGAACAACTAGTTATTTACATTGTGAAGTTGGTCTGTTGCGGGAGTCTATCTGGTTTGACCACTTCTGCTATTCACCTGGGGGTTATGTTCGGAGCTGTCATTGAGATATTTAAGGAAGAGGAAATGCTTTAAAGCCTTTCTGAACTGACTTAGATTAGGTATTGCTCTGATTTGTGCTGGTAAGGTGTTCCATAGAATTGATGTCATCACCAGCCCTTGGACTACCAGATGTTCACAAGCCTTTCCACTTGTTTGTACATGAAGCACAAGGAAATGCCTTAGGCATGTTGACTCAGAAATTGGGAAATTGGGAGCGACCTGTAGCATACCTATCGAAACAATTGGACACTGTGGCCAAAGGATGGCCACCTTGCCTGAGAGCAGTTGCAGCTACAGCATTGTTAGTGAGTGAAGCAGATAAGCTCACACTAGGACAGAATCTACGGGTCACTGTGCCACATGCAGTCCTTGCCCTTATGGAACAGAAAGCAAATCATTGGCTCACCAATTCGCGAATGTTGAAATATCAGAGCATGTTATGTGAAAACCCACAGATACAACTGGAAGTGAGCCATGCCTTGAATCCAGCCACATTGATACCTGTTAGTGAAGAACTCCCAGAACATGATTGTATAGAAGTCATGGACACTGTATTCTCCAGCCGACCTGACCTGACAGATGTGCCCATAGACAATCCTGACCAAGTCTATTACGTAGATGGAAGCAGTCTCATCATCGATGGACGACGCTGTGCCGGATATGCAGTAGTCACTCAACATGAAGTCGTTGAGTCATCAGCTTTAGTCTCAGATACATCAGCCCAGAAAGCAGAATTGATAGCACTTACTCGAGCACTACTGTTAGGTGCAAAACTTGTGCTAAATGTATATACAGACTCTAAATATGCCTTCACCACCCTACATGCCCATGGAGCTCTCTATAAAGAACGAGGGCTCATCACATCCAGAGGAAAATCAGTCAAGTATGGCCCCGAGATACTGATGTTGCTTGATGCAGTATGGGCCCCAACTCGTGTAGCTGTCATGCATTGCAGAGGACATCAAGCCGGAAAAGGAGAAGTTGCCCGAGGAAATAGGTTTGCAGATGCCTCAGCACGACAAGCAGCTATGACAGGACAAATTACACCACAAGCCATGCCAATGCAGGCAGCATTGTTTCCAGTACCCTTGAACTTATGGACACCACGATATACCACCAAAGAATTAGAATACTACTGTAACAAGGAAGATGGAGTACTGAAAGATGGGTGGATTGAGCTGCCACCAGCAGAGGGCAGTCAACCCCCAGGACGAATAGTAATTCCCGAATTGTTAGGTCCATCCTTTGTCAAAGCCTTCCACGAAGCCACCCACTATGGGAAAAGTGCTATGGAGAAAGCACTCAGACCACACTTCTGCATTACCATGTTAGCAGCCCTATCAGCTTCAGTGGCACGTCAGTGTTTA
The DNA here is from genome assembly GCA_033557465.1 of Ichthyophis bannanicus. Lineage (NCBI taxonomy): Eukaryota > Metazoa > Chordata > Amphibia > Gymnophiona > Ichthyophiidae > Ichthyophis > Ichthyophis bannanicus. Next base: position 329,796,845 of record CM066036.1, read on the forward strand.
ATTTGTGCCAAAAATAATGCCAAACAGGGACCCACACCACCACCCCGAGTTCAGTCAGGAGGTGTAACCCCCATGCACCACCTGCAAATTGATTTTACTGATATGCCAAAAGCCAATGGATATCACTACCTATTAGTATTAGTTTGTACATTCTCTGGGTGGGTGGAAGCCTTCCCAACCAGAACTGAAAAAGCTCGAGAAGTCACCAAAGTTTTACTGAGAGAGATTGTCCCTAGGTTTGGAATTCCAGCAGTAATAGGGTCAGACAATTGGCCCTCATTTGTCTCTCAGATTACTCAACAGTTAGCGAAAGCTTTGCAGATACAATGGAAGCTTCACACTGCATACAGACCCCAGAGTTCAGGGAAAGTTGAGCGAATGAATCGTACTTTAAAACCCCAAATGTCTAAGCTTTGTCAGGAGACACGCCTGAAGTGGCCCCAAGTGCTCCCAATAGCTTTACTCAGAATACGCTCATCTCCTGTGAAGTCAGCAGGATTTTCCCCTTTTGAAGTTCTGTATGGTAAACCCCCACCAATAGTGCAGGGAATTAAAGGAAGTCTAGCCCAAATTGGTTCAGAAATAACCAGGCAAGAACTCCTAGCTCTTAGTTTTGTTCTGCAGACCCTCCATGCGTGGATCCTAGACCAGTTGCCTATCAACATGACGGAACCCTTGCATCCCTACCAGCCTGGTACCTTGGTGTGGATCAAAGATTGGAAGAAGACACCGTTGGAACCCCATTGGAAGGGACCATACACCGTCATCCTGTCTACCCCAACCGCAGTAAAGGTAGCAGAAATCGATTCCTGGATCCACCACAGCAGAGTCAAGCCTGCAGCTGATCCCGAACCTGAGCAGTGGACAGCAGAACCGCATCCTGATGCACCCTTGCGAGTTACTCTGAGACGGCAACCAGCAGCTTAGACACTTTGTCACAATGCCCTGCAATAGCCAAGTCTTTCGAAGAGGATTGCTGTTTTCCATACAGCAAGAGTTTGTTTCAACGAACCTCATGTGTGATTTTACACACTACTTTGATGCTACATTGATTGACCATACTTCAAAAGCCAACTGAAATTGCTAAGTTGGTTAATGTATGATGGACAACTTGAGGATCTTCAATCAACACTCAGCACCCGTTGAATTGCTTTATTAGCAAACGGGACGAAGAAAAGAACGTCGTGATCAAGATCTGCAAGCTGAGGATTCAGAAGAACTCCAATCAACATGTATCTTTATCTTTGCTTTGCCCTGGTTGCCTATCTTGGAGGCTCTGAACTAACTTATGCATTGCCTCCATGCACTGCATGCATTACTTCCACTCGGACTGGAGCGAAAGTAACTCAGACTCTGCTTTATCATTCTTATTATACCTGCACTGGGAAAGTGACTCGGTGTATTTATAACACCACTGAACTGAATGTTTGCACTAAAGGTAAATCTAGAGTATGCTATAATCCGCATCAGAATCCATCCTATTACACGTTGGAAATACGATGAAATGATGCAGATGGACCTTTAATCAATGCCACACAACCACTTAAAGATCCTAGTAAACCTGCTGTTTTGAAATTTGATGCATGTGATGTTATAAACAGAGATAGTCGCTCTAAATGTGGTACCTGGGAGAAAGCATACCGTAATGATCATAAGTATATGTGCCCAGAAGGTGCCACAGGATGGGGGAAGTGTACAGGTAAAAAGGGTTCATATTTATTTATTTATTTATTTATTTGAGAACATTTTTATACCGCTCCTTCCAGTGATCAGCAGCGGTTTACAATTAACAAATAACTCTGCAAAGATTAGAAGTTATATAAAACATTAGAATCATAACGTTTGAACATTAAAAGTTTAAAATTGTTTAGGATAACTCAAAAATAGGGATAGAAATACTGAATGCTAAAAAACAAAATAGGGGGGGGGGAAACATGTTAACATACATGAATTTGTTGAACTATATACATACTTTGTGCAGATAATATAAGTAGGTTCATTATTTTGATTTTTTATGGACTTGGGGGAACTAACTGGTAGAATATCTCACTTTAATTTGTTTTCATCATGGAAATTACTCTGTTATTTCTGACTGATTGAAGTATTCTTGAAATAGATGTGTTTTAAGGCATTTACAGAATGATGTGAGATCTTTGTTAGCTCTTAAGTTGTCGGGGAGTTTGTTCCATTGTGATGGAGCAGTGTATGTAAATGCTCTATTACTAGTGAATGCCTTTGTTTTGCAAATGGAGAGGGGGGTTTGTAGTGTGTTTAGGTTGTGAGTACGTCTTTTCCTGTTTGTAGTTTGCGGCATTATGAGTGTAGCCAGATGAGATGAGGCAGAATTGTTTATTAGTTAGAATGTAGTAATTATTATTTTGTAGCGTATGCGTGCATGTATCGGTAACCAGTGAAGTTCTCTTAGGATAGGTGTGATGTGGTCAGAGAAGGGTACGTTCATTAGGATTCGGGCTGTTACATTTTGTGCCATCTGAAGTATATTTGTTGTTTTTTTGGGCAGGCCTTGAAGTATGCCATTACAGTAGTCCAGATGTGGCATTACGATTGCTTGTATTATTGATCTAAAGTCTGATAGTTCAATGATGTTACGTAATGGCTGTAGAGTTCTTAGTTTGTAGAAGATGGTTCTATTTAAAAGTCTTAGGTGGGTTTCCATGTTAAGTGTGCTATCTAGTGTGATACCTAGATACTTTAGTTCTTGTTTTGTGTTATAAGTAGTATTATTTAATATGATTGTAGGGGGGTGTTTAAACTCCGGATTTTTAGAGATAAACATAACTTCAGTTTTTTTGTGATTAATAAGCATATTGTTTTGTTGGAGCCATTCTTGTGCTTCATTAAGGCATTTTTCTATGTGGCTGTAGTCAGGATTACATATATCCAATTGAGTATAAAGCATTATATCATCTGCATAGAGATGATAGTCAATTTTATGTTTCTGGAATATTCCACAAATTGGTTTTAGATATAAGTTAAATAATAATATAGTTCTGCAACAGTAGCAGATTACTATTGCCCAAATTGGGGATGCGTCTTTTATGCTACATGGAATGCTGGTATAGTAGATGAAAGAATAGATAATCGAGTGGCCACTTTAACTAAGTCAAAATCAGATGACAAATGTAAGAAAGATGCTTGTAACCCTTTACAATTATGGATACGTAATCCTAATGTATGGAAACAAGGATACAAGTTTGGTTTACGTATCGCAGGTTCCGGATCAGATCCAGGAACCATTGTGTATATAAGATTGAATACCCAAGCCCACAAGTCATCTAAATATCACATCCATAACACTTTCTATGAGGCCATGCATGTAAATAAGTTTGAAATCCCTCATCCTTCCCAGAATTTATTCTTAGAATTAGCTGGAGCGGTAGTATCTAGTCTTAAAATCTCAGATTGTTATTTCTGTGGCGGAACACAGATGGGTGACCAGTGGCCATGGGAAGCCCAAGAATTAAATTATTCTCTGACTTACAATCAGACTGAATTACACAAGACTACTAGCGAATGGGTGTTAGCGCACTCAATTGTTGGACGTCTTTGCTATGCCAGAACTGGACCTCAGTTTACCCAACAGGTAGGACAGCTAGTCTGTCTCAACCAAAAGATTTATAATGCCACCACCAAAAAGATGTCTTGGTGGTCAGGAATTAAAGAACCTGAACCTCCTAATCCATTAGCCAGATTTCCTGAACTTGCTGGTTTATGGACTAATCTTGCCAAAATCCATGCTTGGCAAGCCCCACCTGGCCTGTATTGGATCTGTGGAAACCGAGCATATGCTCGACTCCCACCACACTGGGGAGGAGCATGTGTCTTAGGGACCATCAGACCTTCTTTCTTTCTCCTACCCACAGAACATGGAGAACAATTAGGATACCCAGTATACACTACTCACAGACACAAAAGAGCACTAAAACAGAAGAGAGCACCTCTGCAGATAGGTAAGTGGGAAAAATGGCAGGGTGACGACTGGCCACCAGAAAGAATCATTGATTACTATGGACCTGCCACTTGGGAACAAGATGGCACATGGGGCTATAGAACCCCAGTTTATATGATTAATCGTATTATCCGCTTACAAGCAGTAGTTGAAATATTAACTAATGAAACTAGCCAAGCTCTCACACTTTTAGCTAGACAGAGTACCCAAATGCGCACTGCTATATACCAGAATCGCTTAGCACTTGATTATTTGTTAGCATCTGAAGGAGGAGTATGTGGTAAGTTGAATTTAACCAATTGTTGTTGAAAAATAGATGATAAGGGTCAAGTAGTTGAAGAACTTGCTGAAGATATGCGAAAACATGCTTATGTGCCAGTACAGACTTGGCACCCACTAAGATTACCTAACTGGTTTGCTAATATTTTCTCATGGTTAGGAGGACTTAAGACTTTCCTTATATTAGTACTAATAATCATTGCTGTGATTTTTCTGTTGCCATGTATAATCCCATGTTGTATGCGTTCTATTCATAGTGCTATTGAAAGTACAGTAGAGCGGAAGACCGCAACTAAAATTATGGCCTTATATCAACCTAAACCTCCTGCATATAGTCAGAATCCTCTGACTATGGTATAACTATTTTGAAGTGATTTAATTCTCACACCTTATTAAGTAATAGGGTGAGATTAATCAAAGGGGGGAATGTGGCAGGTGAAGGCCTGTGATCCACAGTGTCTGACATAAGCAAGCAAGCCTAACTAGCTTGACCTGTAAATGAAGTTTGTGAAGAGGCCCATAGGAATTGCACATTCCCCAATATGCTGCTATTGTAGAATTAGAACTCAGTAAAAGTATTGAATTAGCTTAGACAAGCAGAACAGATGGAAAAATACAGAGAAATATGTTTGAAATTACAGAGCCCTGCTTCCCTACACGTACAAACCAGCTCAATGGCCTTGAAAGAAGGAAAGTAACAAGTTGGTGAACTGGCCATTGTAATTGGGACTAGAAGGGGGGTGAGCAGGTGCTGAGCCCACTCCAAGAACATAATTGGATAATCGTATCAGTACCGGGACCAATAGAAGGGGTACAGGAAGTACGGGAGGTTACCGGGACCAATGAAATGCTTTTCTATACCTAGAATGGAGCAAAAGTCTATAAAAGTTGTTGTATTGCCAGAGAACATTGCTCAGCCATTTTGAAATTGACTTTGCTTGAGACTTGTGCACAAATAAATGATTTGGACCTTCTGAACAGACTCCTGGTATCATTGGTTTGTCTGCACTCTGCTGCTACAGTAGAAGAGGAAATACATTTATAGTTTTATTTCTCCAGTGTTGTACAAGTCAAATTTTGGCTTTTGGAGCTCCCGATTTAATTATTGTCTTCATATTTCTAAGTTGTGATCCCTTGTTCTTTGTTTGGTGATGGTCTATGTTTTGCATGTGTAACAGAGCTGCAATATTCTTTTCATGTATTTTCTGTGGCAGTCCCACTTGTTCTCTTTCCCCAGTAGGAGATGTATTGGTATTCTAGGAGATGTAGTGGTTTAATATTCGCAGTATTGCCTTTTGATAAGTAGTTTTGGTGCTTTGTGAGTCCTGGAAGTGCTGTTATGATACGGCGGGTTTTCTATGGGTTCTAAATGAGCAGGGTTTATAGTACTTCCTGATGTGCCTGGTTACAAGAGTTAAAGAAAACATTCCAGCCTCGAATTGGAATGCTACAAGATAATCAAGGATCCATGTTGAATGATGCTGAGAAGATCAAGAAAAGGTGGAAAGTATATACAGAGTTATTATACCATAAAGATCAAGTGAACCAACAGCCATTTCAACCTATACCTTATGATCAGGAACCATTGGTGATGAAGAAGAAGTTGAAGCAGCATTGAAAGCCTTATCAAAGAACAAAGCACCAGGCATTGATGGCATTCCCATTGAAGTATTACAGCAATCGGATGAAGCTGTTACCATACAAGACTCTGCCAGGAAATTTGGAAGACAAATTCATGGTCAATTGACTGGAAAAGATCTGTGCTTATACCAATACTGAAGAAAGGTGACCCCACTGACTGTGGAAATTATCACACAATCGTTCTGATCCCACATACCACAAGATTCTACTCAAGATCATTCAGCAGAGACTACAACCATACCTGGAACAAGAACTGCCTGAAGTGCAAGGAGGGTTCAGGAAAGGATGAGGAACAAGAGACATTATCATGGATGTGAGATAGATCCTTGAAAAGATAAAAGAATACCAAAAGGATATCCCTATGTGTTTTATTGACTACAGCAAGGCTTTTGACTGTGTAAACCATGAGAGACTCTGGGCCACATTAAGAAGCATGGGTATACCAGAAAACCTGATCGTTCTCTTGCACAACCTTTACATTGATCAAGAAGCAACAATTCGAACGGAACTAGGAGAAACGGAATTGTTTAAAATCAGCAAAGGTGTATGACAAGGCTGCATACTTTCTCCCTACCTCTTTAATTTATATTCAGAACAAATCATCAGAGAAGCAGGACTGTATGAAGACAACCGAGGTGTGACGTTTGGTGGAAGACTCATCAACAATCTTCGCTATGCTGTTGATACCACATTACTGGCTGAAAGTGAAGAGGATTTGAAACATTTGCTTCTCAAGATCAAGGAATATAGTCTTAAAATGGGTCTGCAGCTAAACCATGCTGGCAGTTTTTTGGTCTTCCTACCACTTAAAGCGTGGAATACAGCTGGTCTCTGGGCTTCCAAGATAGTACTTTTAAACAATGCCCATGCTTGCTGTAAATCTTTAACCTTTGCAGCTGCCCCTTTTAGTTTTTCTTAACTAATTTCCTCATTTTATCATAGTCTCCCTTTTGAAAGTTAAAAGGTAATACTTTGGATTTCCTTGCTCTCCTTCCTTCATTTATTGAATCAAATGTGATTATGCTATGATCACTATTGCCAAGTGGCCCAAACACCCTTATCTCTTATGCCAGATCTTGTGTACCACTGAGGACTAGGTCCACAATGACTTCCTCTCTTGTTGGTTCATGAATCAGCTGCTCCAAGAAGCAGTCATTATTTCATCTAGACTCTTTATCTTCCTAGCATGTCCTGCTGTGACAATGACCCAATCGATACCAGGGTAATTGAAATCACCCATTATTATTACTGTTTTGTAACTTTTGTTAGCTTCCCTGATTTCTTTTAGCATTTCATCATCCATTTGTTCATTCTGGCCAGGCAGTCAGTAGTACACCCCCACTGCTGTCGCCTTCCTCTTTTTATATGGAACTTCTATCCATAGAGACTCTACAGTGTATTTTTGTTTCCTGCAAAACTTTAATCCTGTGTGACTCAATGCCCTCTCTAACATAGAGTGCAACCTCTCCATCAATTTGATCTACTCTATCATTGCGATAACTCGTAGTTTGTACCCAGGTATCACAGTGTCCCATTGGTTGTCCTCCTTACACCTGGTCTCTGAAATGCCAATCATATCTAATCTTTCATTTAGTGCTATATATTCTAGCTCTCCCATCTTGGTTTTTAGATTTCTAGCATTTGCATACAGGCATTTTAGAGGTTTTATTTTATTCATATTAATCTGGTTATCAGTTCATAGATATAATTTGGAATCTCCAGGAACAAGCAGGAATGCAGTCTTCACATATGGGCATTGGTATTGACGGAGACCCTGCGGAAATGTTCCCCAGTGTCCAATTGAAAAGCTTTTGGGAGCAATTCACTGCCCCTGCGCACCTGCCTTCCAGAGTCCTCTCCTCAGTTCTTCATTTTCCACCAAGCCAGCAGTTGTTTTGTTCCTGTCACTGCTGAAAAATGTCATTTTTTGTTTAAATCTGTGCTCTGCCTTTCCGTCGATGCCTGCACCTTCTCTGATACCAGCCCCAATATTTCTTTTTTTTTCAAAATATTGTTCTTTTTTAAATTTTTTTTATTTTTTCCAATTTTGGTGGTTTCTACCGCCAAATTAGGCCTTGGCCTACTTTTCTTTCGCCACAATGGAAAAACACATCAGCGGCTTCAAAAAATGTGCCAAATATTCTGGTACAATATCAGTCACCAATAAACATGACTGGTGTTTAAAATGTTTGGGTCCAGACCGTTTACCGACTTGGTGTCGTTTGTGCCAACAAATGACAAAAAGAGGCCTAAAGAACAGAGCCAGACAGTATGGTTCTCTGTTTTTCCCGGACTCAATTTCAGTGGCTTCCACATTGTCGAGGACGTCTGCCTTCTCTCTTGGTTCTCAGGTCTCCTCAAAGTTCAAACATAAGATTAAGTCTAAATCATCGGCATCAAAACTCAATACTGATCCTCGATATAAGTCCCTTCATTGTCATCAAGATTCACCGAAGGGTGCATCCGATGCTGACCAGCCTACTGAATAGCCTCAGTGGGAGGACCAGCCCTCCAAAGCACAGCAGGGGCTCCAGAACCTTCCAGAGGCCTCGACCTCTGGAGAGCTACTGGTTCCATGTTCTGGGACAGTGGCTCAGAGTCCCATGCGGGATTCCACCAAGGCATTGGCCTGCTCCCTCAACCAGTGCATCCTGGCTATCGAGAGGAGTTTGGCAGCACTCCTGGCAGCCTCGGTACTGTCTGTATCAACAGCTCCAGCGGTGGAGGTGTCTGCATCCGGCCCACGACTGACACTTCCAGGTTCAATGATGGACCTCGAACCTGCATTTGAGGACCCTCCTCTTCCAATGCTTCTTTTGGAAATGACGGGGCTTGTTGGTACCCAACAGGTTCCCAATGCCTCACTGACCGATTATCGGTATCAGCATCGGGCATCGACATGACGCTGTTGATACTTTGACTTTCTGACTCTACCAATTCCGATGATGCATCGGAGGATTCCAGGGTAACCCAGGATCTCTCTTCCAATCCATCCCCTCCTCATGAGCGGCATTGGTCCCTGCCAGAGTACATATCTTTTCAAGACTTCATTCAAAGACACCAAGAACAAGTGCACCAAGCAGTGGTGGGTTAAAAGCTTTATTGAGAAACCCCAACGCGTTGTTAACAGAGGATATTGTTAGAGCTGGAACACGTATAGGAAGGTCAGAAGTAAATAAAATAATCCCTTGCCTTGTTAGCAGACCACGGCACGTTTAGATCGCCAATCTGACAGACTTCATTCAGAACATGGCAGCAGGCCTGCAAATTACCGTGGCATTGGAGACTGAACTGAGAGCAAAGGAATTGGCAATCCTCCAATACCCTTCTGCGCCCAAACAAGCGTCCAGTTTACTGGTGCATCGTATCCTGCAGGATCTAATGCTACGTATGTGGGAGGCCCTGCTAATGGTTCCGCCTATCAGCAAATGACTCGATACCATGTACCGAGTTCCACCATGCTCTGACCTCCAAAGTCTCAACTTCCACACCACTCCATAGTGGTAGAATCGGCAATGTGGCACATCAAGAGTTCTAAAAATCATTCTTTCATGCCTCCAGGCAAGGACTCTAGAACTCTCGATGCCTTTTGCCATCTGTGTTTTCTGTCATGCATGCTCACTTCTAGGATTCCTTCCTACATGCTGTATATGGGCATGTATCTCAAGGATATCTCCAGAGATCTAGAGAACCTTGCCTCTATCCTTCCTGATGACTTGCGTGATGCATTCCAGGCCTTAATGAGGCAAAATCAGAATACATCCAAATTTCTTATGAGAGCATCTTTCGATGCCTTTGAGTCATCCAGCAGAGCTTTAGCAGTGCATTGATGCTTATAGAATGGCCTGGCTACAGACATCAGACCTTGAGCAGTGGGTTCAGAATAAATCGGCCAATATCCCCTGCTCTGGAGAAAACCTTTTCGGAAAGGGTTTATTTATTTATTTATTTTATTTAACATTTTTTATATACTGCCTTTCAGGTTCTCAAGGCGGTTTACATAGAACACTGGAGAGATTGAGACAGATGATCTCCCTCTCAAACACCTCTCCAGAAAAATGTCAGATCCCTCTAGGAGAAAGACTAATCCAAAGAAGTCTTTCTATCCTAAGAAGAAAAGAGATTATCCTTTTAACCACCTGTAGCTGCTTACCAACCTCAGCAGTGACAGCAGGGCCCTCGCCAGCCCAAAAAGCGTAAGACACCTAAGCAACAACCAGCTGCACAGCAACAGCCAGCACCTGGTTTTTGACTCCTTCCTAGACAGCACAGCTACTCTGCCTCTGCAGGGTCCCCCACCACTACAGATAGCAGGCAGACTCTGTTCCTATGCCTACAGGTGGCATCTCATCACATCAGAGCAGTGGATTCTGAATATCGTCCAAAGGAGCTATCTGATTCATTTTGAAAAAGTGTTCCCCACCACCTCCACAGGGATTATCCTGCAAACATCTTGCAGACAAATCTTCTGTCAGTAGAGGTGTCCATCCTGTTAATTCAGAGGACTATAGAAAGAGTTCCACCCATCCAGGAGGGCAGGGGCTTCTACTCTCCTTACTTTCTTATTCCCAAGAAGACAGGAGGGTTCAGGCCCATTCTAGTTCTAAGGAACCTAAACAAGAACATAAGATCATAAGATATGCCATACTGAGTCAGACCAAGGTCCATCAAGCCCAGTATCCTGTTTCCAAAAGTGGCCAATCTAGGTCATACGTACCTAGCAGTGTCCCCAAAAGACACAGGTTCCACAATGCTTGTATTGGGTCAAGCATTGATATCCTAGTTCCCCCCTTAATAATGGTTTATGGATCTTTCCTCCAGGAACTTGTCCAAACCCAGCTACACTAACAGCCTTTACTACATCCCCCAGTAACAAATTCCAGAGTTTGATTACACATTGAGTGAAAAAATATTTTCTTTTATTAGTCTTAAATAGTTTACCTTGTAGCTTTATTGTATGTCTTTCTATATTCTGATAGCATAAACAATCGATCTACGTTTACCCGTTCCACTCCATTCATTAATTTATAGACTTCTATCATATCTCCCCTCAGCCGTCTCTTTTCCAGGTTAAAGAGCCCTAACCTTTTTTGCTTTTCTTCATAGGGGTTTCCTTCCATCCCCTTTACCATTTTGGTGGCTCATTCGAGAAAAATTCAAAATGATTTCCCTCTGTACAATTCTGCCATGTCTTCAGAGGAATGACTGTCTATGTTCTCTAGAACTCAAGGAGGCATACACACATTTGTTGATCCACCCTCAATGCAGACAGTATCTGTGTTTTCGGTTCCAGCAAATCCACTACCAATACCGGATGCTCCTCTTCAGGTTAGCCTCCGCACCCCAAGTGTTCACAAAATGCATGGCCCTGGTTGCCACCTACCTTCATACTTTGGGGAACTTCGTCTTCCCCTACTTAGACTGGTTAATCAGGGGAGAACCCCACAAGAGGTAAAACTATTTCTTCATCACACCATCACTGTGCTCCAAGGTCTGGGATATGTCCCAAACTTCCAAAAATTGCACCTGGTCCCATCCTAGCAGTTCAAATTCATTGGAGCACTTCTGGACACTCATTGTGCCGAGATTTTCTTTCCACAGGATTGCTCTGCCCACCTCATCGAGCTAGCCAACAGCATAAAGGGTCACAGTGTCATGATCAATTTTCTATACAGGTTGAACTTTATAAATTTTTCCGTAAGTTAAGAATCATTGATTTCTTCGAACATCAGAGCAGTAATGTTACAGATTCCTCAATTCTCCAACGTCCCTCCACTTGGGTCCCGCCAAACACCACGAATGTTTTAATAGATGCTTTTGAGAAAGTTGTTTTGACTCGTGTTGAATCATTGTATACCAATAAGCCACGTACCTTTTATAATCTAACCTTATCTCAAAAAACGGCATTAACCAAATTACAAAATAATCAGTCCATTATTATTAAGCCGTCTGATAAAGGTGGTGCTCTAGTTATTCTGAATACATCAGATTATGTAGATGAAATATTACGACAAATAAATGATACTTCATTTTATAAAAAGATTTTTGAGGACCCCACTGGTTTTTTGAAACATAAGATAGATACTTTGATTTTTGTTGGACAGCAAGCCGGATATCTCACACCAAATGAGATGACATTTTCTCACTGTTTCCCATCCGGTTATACCTACAATTTATATTTTACCCAAAATCCATAAATCTATTACTAACCCTCTGGGACGCCCTATTATTTCAGCTATAGGCTCTGTGCTTGAACCCTTGTCAAAATTTTTAGATGTTTATCTTCGACCATTTGTACCACAAATTCCATCGTACGTTCGTGATTCAACGCATGTTATTAACATACTAAATGGATTTAAAGATTATCATCAGCAGCTTATTATGGTTACTTTAGATATAAATTTGTTATATACTAATATTCCACAAGAGGCAGCTTTAGAGATCATTGCCAATACCCTTATTAGGAGAACTCCACCAGTACGTACTCCCACTAGCTTTTTAACACATATGGCATCCATTGCTATGTCTGAAAATTTCTTTTGTTTTCGAGGTTTGTTTTACAAACAAGTCAAAGGAGCTGCCATGGGTTCGCCTATGGCACCGGATGTTTCAAATCTATATGTTGGTAATTTTGAAAATCAGTATCTCCAACATCATCCATTCCAGAAGTTCATCAAGCTATGGCGGTATATAGATGATGTTTTTTTACTTTGGGATGGCACAGAGAGTGATCTACATGCTTTTTATATTTGGCTTAATTCCTTAGATGAACATCTACAATTCGAGGGGGTCTTTCAGTTTAGATGAGATCTCATATTTAGATATCAATATTAAAAAAGGTACAAGTGGGTTTGTCACAGAATTGTACCGTAAACAGACGGATCGAAATGCACTGCTTCGCTATGACAGTTTCCATAACAAATCTTTGAAAGAAAACCTACCTTATGGGCAATTATTAAGAGTTAAACGACTATGCACACTACCGAATGATTTTGAGAAACATGCGGCAGAAATGTGTGATAGGTTTAGAAAAAGAGGTTACCCTGAGAAAACTATATGTAAAGCATACCACAGAGTTAGGAACACAGATAGGAAGTCCCTTCTAGAAAAAAAAAGTATTGTCCCAGAAAAATCAGGTTGTCTGTGCCCTTACTTTTTCAGCTCTGTCAAAAGATATTTCTAATATTGTACCGTCTTTCATCGCCACTCCGGCCCCCCTCCAGCAGCTCTCCCCAGCCGGGGATAGAGCGGGCCGGAGCAACAGCGTCCACCAGCACATGAGCAGCTGCCCAATCGGGGCACAGAACAGCAGCAAAAAGCAACGCGCTGATCAGGCTCAGGCCTCTTTCATCGCCACTCCGGTCCCCCTCCAGCAGCTCTCCCCAGCCGGGGATAGAGCGGGCCGGAGCAACAGCGTCCACCAGCACGTGAGCAGCTGCCTAATCAGGGCACAGAACAGCAGCAAAAAGCAACGCGCTGATCAGGCTCAGGCCTCTCTCATCGCCACTCCGGCCCCCCTCCAGCAGCTCTCCCCAGCCGGGGGATAGAGCGGGCCGGAGCAACAGCATCCACCAGCACGTGAGCAGCTTCCCAATCGGGGCACAGAACAGCAGCAAAAAGCAACGCGCTGATCAGGCTCAGGCCTCTTTCATCGCCACTCCGGCCCCCCTCCAGCAGCTCTCCCCAGCCAGGGATAGAGCGGGCCAGAGCAACAGCGTCCACCAGCACGTGAGCAGCTGCCCAATCGGGGCACAGAACAGCAGCAAAAAGCAACACGCTGATCAGGCGCGTCCGTGTCTGGCGGGCCCGCGCCTGAGGGCCTCGCCAGAGGGCCCTTTGGCTTGGCCCTTAGGCGTGGACCAGAAGCAAGGACTCACGACTCCATCAACACTCGATTACAGAAGCCGGAACCTACAACAACTGTCTCTCTCCTGTCGTTTACAATAACGAAATTTTAAGCGCTTTGCAACTTTCATCTCCTACATTGCTTTAAAACGCAAGACACGAGCAGCAACTAGAGTTCAACACGCCGGCAGAAGTACCCTCACCGACCTCCATCCTTCATCAGCAGCTCTGTGATACCAACGTACAGTCAACCAGCTGGAGCTCCCTTGAAGTAGAACTACCTTCCATCACAAAAGAAACAGACCATCCATCGATCTCAACAAGTATAACACTCCCTAATGATTTAGCTATAGCAGAGACTTCCAACATACCAAATTATAGCGATATACTGTTGTCAGTAGACCTTACTGTTGTCAGTAGACCTTACAGTACTATTAAGAGCCACACTTACTGTTGTCAGTAACCCATGTAATATTACTAGTAATCTCATATACTGTTGTCAATAACCCTTGATATCAGTAACCCATATAACATAGTCAGTAGCCTCATATACTGTTATACTACTGTCAGTAACCTATATAACACTGTCAGAAGACCATATTGCACTGTTAGAAACACTGTTGTCAATAAACTACTTAACACTATTAGTAGCCTCATATACTGTTGCCAGTAGCTTAATGTAATACTACTACTAGAAGTCTCATATATTGTTGTCACTAACCTATATAGCATTGTTAGTAGCCTCATATACTGTTGTACTATCATCAGTAACCCTCCACCTAATACATAATGTCTCCAATAAAACGTACAAACCTCTCCCTCACTCTCCTACTAATAACACTCCTAACACAACACATTTACACATACAAATCCAATCAAAGCCCCTACACCAACATCCCCATTATTCATAACCACTATCAGAACCCATATAGCATCCCCACCACACAAAACTTATTTCAAAACCCGCAACACATAATAACATACTCGCACTCCCACAACCATTTTTCTCGTCACGACTCAGGCAGACGCCCCCACAGACTTATCCAAATAAAATGTCAATCACAAAACAATATAAAGGACAACACAGTTAATATAGACACTAAAACCAAGCTCTACCTAATAAATATCAGATCCATACGAAACAAAATACCAATAATCAACGATATGATAAAAGATAAAAACCCAGATATTATCTGCATCACTGAGACATGGCTCTCACCCACAGACTAAAACAAAAACAATAGCCAAAAGCAGGAGAAGAGTAATCCAACTATAACAAAACCTGCTGAAAACCTTACAAGGTACAAAATTCACAACACACAAATACCAAATAATCTTATAATATTTATAACCAGGCAAAAAATGACCTCAGATGTCACAACTCCACATTTAGTGATGAATCACTAGATGGTGTTGGTAGACGCTTACATCACCGGTCAAAGCCTCCCTACCATCCTAAAATTTTTTAAATTCAATTCACAATAAATATAGTACACCATAATTACCACTGGGAAAACATCTCAGGAATATCAACCAAACTAGAAGATTACCTAAAAACAAACTTACACATTCACACTCAATTACCATTCAATGCCACATACATACAGCCACTTTCACACTGGAAACAGCATCATGTATTATATACTTGCAAGGCTAAACGTAGCCTAATACAGTCCAAGAGCGATACCTAAAAGCAAAATGAAAATTACTGCAGGATCTAAAAGCATTACTACAGGCAATAAATGCAAATAACTTAGCTTATAATGACGAATTTTCATCCAGCAAAGTTCTAGCTCTTCAGCATGCGCTGTTAACCAATTCTAACACCAACCGAAGAACCGGAGAGAGAAATACACAGCTTAAAGCTCAAAAGTTGACCAAAGCTCTACAAAAGCTTTTGTTTCACCATAACCAGGCTTCTTCAGGAGCAACGTCAAACAGCAATTCTCTCTTCAACAATGGCTTCTCACCGGCTTCAACTGACCCACTTCGGCGTGTGACGTACTTAATCACACAGCCAACCAATCAGACAACTGCTAACCTATAACGTCATCTTAAAAATACAACTACACCACAATAGTAAAAACCAATATTGGAGCGGCACAGTGATAACACAGCATTCTAAATAACGATGCCAAAAATATTAGATCAAAAAAAATGTCAATAGATGTCAATCAAAAAAATAATGACCATTCAAGACGGTCATTCAAGCCACCGGGCTGTACAGTTCGTAAATTAAAAATCCATCGCTGTTCTTTTTGCAAAAGCAATTTCTTCCGATCACCTCTCCGTATATCTGAAGGTACCCATTCTAAAACTGTGCAACGAAGATCTTCAAAAGCATGACCAAAGTCAATGCAATGTTGTATCAATGGAGTATCAATCCGAGCTTTTTTAAGGCTATATTTATGTTCAGCTAGCCTAGTTCTTAAAGGCCTAGTAGTTTTTCCAATATAGAGCAGCTGACATCCACACCAAATGCCATATACTACATATGCAGTATTACATGTAGTCGCCACAGACAAAGGTTTTACTTGGTGAGTATACTTCGTGCAAATAAAGGCACTCATAATGTCACAATAAGAACAGTGTTGGCAAGCTAAATGACCTTGCACAGGCAATGGTGAGTCAGGTACACGTCGGAGGACCGCTGGACATAAACGATCTTTAAAATTTCGTCCTCGACTATAAGCCATCCGAAGTTCACAAGTAGCAAGTCTCGGGTGCCGATGGATAAGATTCCAATGTTTACGAATCATAGAAGAAATGCGATGTGACAGACTAGAAAATGGTAATACACATGTAACAATGGGTACTGAAGCCTCCAAAGAAGATGAATTGTTAGGAAAAAGTAACCAATCACGATGATTATATTTAGCCCTCTTATAGGCCTTAGTCAAGACCGACATCAGATAACCTCTATCAAAAAATTTTTTAATCATAAATTTAGCTTGCTGTTGGAATTCCAAATCTGTAGAACAAATACGCCGGCATCTCAAGAGCTGCGAATATGGAAGGCTACGCTTAAGATGTGGAGGATGGAAACTTGAAAAATGCAACAGTGTATTACGGTCTGTAGGCTTCGAATATAAAGTAGTAATTTGTAGTAGTAGTAGTGATTTGGGGTATTTAACTCATAAAGAGAAATTATTTCTGAATCCCCCTTATCCAAAAATACCGGCCTTTTATCTTTTACCTAAGATCCATAAAAGTATGATTTCTCCACCAGGTCGGCCAATTTTATCCAGTAATGAATCACTATTGGAAAGAGTGGGAATTTTTTTGGACTCATTTTTGAAATATGAGGTTCCAAAAATCCGTTCTTAGGTAAAAGATACTACTCATTTTTTGAGATTGTTAGAAGGCGAAAGTTTGGTAGAACAAATATCTTTTATGGTCTGTTTAGACGTGGCAGCTCTTTACACCTCTATCCCTCAAGAAGAAGCTTTAACTGTTATGCAGAAAATATGGGAAGCGCGGATAATGCCACAACGAGTACCTACTTCATTACTAATAACATTGGCTACTATAGCACTTAAAGAGAATTATTTCGTCTATCAGGATACGTATGTACAACAAATATCTGGTACAGCAATGGGCGCTACTTTTGCGCCTTCATTAGCTAATTTATTCATGAGTGATTATGAAGATCGTTATATATACACTTCCTCATATAATAAGTATATTATAGAATGGTATCGATATATAGACGACATTTTTCTTTTATGGAGAGGCTCTCGGGATCAGCTGGAAGAGTTTTATGTCTATTTAAATGCCTGCCATGCCGCTATACAATTTGAGATTAACATTCAAGTAGATGAGATTCATTTTTTGGATGTGCGAGTATTGAAACAACGTAATAAATTTGTTACTACTTTATATTCGAAGCCTACAGACCGTAATACACTGTTGCATTTTTCAAGTTTCCATCCTCCACATCTTAAGCGTAGCCTTCCATATTCGCAGCTCTTGAGATGCCGGCGTATTTGTTCTACAGATTTGGAATTCCAACAGCAAGCTAAATTTATGATTAAAAAATTTTTTGATAGAGGTTATCCGATGTCGGTCTTGACTAAGGCCTGTAAGAGGGCTAAATATAATCATCGTGATTGGTTACTTTTTCCTAACAATTCATCTTCTTTGGAGGCTTCAGTACCCATTGTTACATGTGTATTACCATTTTCTAGTCTGTCACATCGCATTTCTTCTATGATTCGTAAACATTGGAATCTTATCCATCGGCACCCGAGACTTGCTACTTGTGAACTTCGGATGGCTTATAGTCGAGGACGAAATTTTAAAGATCGTTTATGTCCAGCGGTCCTCCGACGTGTACCTGACTCACCATTGCCTGTGCAAGGTCATTTAGCTTGCCAACACTGTTCTTATTGTGACATTATGAGTGCCTTTATTTGCACGAAGTATACTCACCAAGTAAAACCTTTGTCTGTGGCGACTACATGTAATACTGCATATGTAGTATATGGCATTTGGTGTGGATGTCAGCTGCTCTATATTGGAAAAACTACTAGGCCTTTAAGAACTAGGCTAGCTGAACATAAATATAGCCTTAAAAAAAGCTCGGATTGATACTCCATTGATACAACATTGCATTGACTTTGGTCATGCTTTTGAAGATCTTCGTTGCACAGTTTTAGAATGGGTACCTTCAGATATACGGAGAGGTGATCGGAAGAAATTGCTTTTGCAAAAAGAACAGCGATGGATTTTTAATTTACGAACTGTACAGCCCGGTGGCTTGAATGACCGTCTTGAATGGTCATTATTTTTTTGATTGACATCTATTGACATTTTTTTCGATCTAATATTTTTGGCATCGTTATTTAGAATGCTGTGTTATCACTGTGCCGCTCCAATATTGGTTTTTACTATTGTGGTGTAGTTGTATTTTTAAGATGACGTTATAGGTTAGCAGTTGTCTGATTGGTTGGCTGTGTGATTAAGTACGTCACACGCCGAAGTGGGTCAGTTGAAGCCGGTGAGAAGCCATTGTTGAAGAGAGAATTGCTGTTTGACGTTGCTCCTGAAGAAGCCTGGTTATGGCGAAACAAAAGCTTTTGTAGAGCTTTGGTCAACTTTTGAGCTTTAAGCTGTGTATTTCTCTCTCCGGTTCTTCGGTTGGTGTTAGAATTGGTTAACAGCGCATGCTGAAGAGCTAGAACTTTGCTGGATGAAAATTCGTCATTATAAGCTAAGTTATTTGCATTTATTGCCTGTAGTAATGCTTTTAGATCCTGCAGTAATTTTCATTTTGCTTTTAGGTATCGCTCTTGGACTGTATTAGGCTACGTTTAGCCTTGCAAGTATATAATACATGACGCTGTTTCCAGTGTGAAAGTGGCTGTATGTATGTGGCATTGAATGGTAATTGAGTGTGAATGTGTAAGTTTGTTTTTAGGTAATCTTCTAGTTTGGTTGATATTCCTGAGATGTTTTCCCAGTGGTAATTATGGTGTACTATATTTATTGTGAATTGAATTAAAAAATTTTTAGGATGGTAGGGAGGCTTTGACCGGTGATGTAAGCGTCTACCAACACCATCTAGTGATTCATCACTAAATGTGGAGTTGTGACATCTGAGGTCATTTTTTGCCTGGTTATAAATATTATAAGATTATTTGGTATTTGTGTGTTGTGAATTTTGTACCTTGTAAGGTTTTCAGCAGGTTTTGTTATAGTTGGATTGTCTCACCCACAGACACCATACTATTAAACCAAATAACCACGCATCAATATGATGTATTCAACTGCCATCGCAATATAAAAAGAGGTGGTGGCGCACTCATACTTACCAAAAACGTCCTACAATACACCTTTAGAAGCCTGAATAATATAGATGGAATGGACATCATTAATATACAAAGCAAAACCATGGCACTCTCCCTCATATATAGACCACCCTCGGCTGACCAAAAAAACCTATCCTCCATCCTTGAACTTGCATGCACAGCATCACAAAACAAACCACTAGTAATTCTAGGTGACCTAAACCTCCCCTTACTAAATAAACCCCAATCAGATAACTTCATGGACGCCATGAACCAAATGGGATATATACAGATAGTTCATACCCCCACACACATAAAAGGTAACATTTTAGATCTCATCTTCCTCCCTTCCTCCCTTAATAACCATCAACAATTCACACCCCCAACTACAACAGAAGTACCATGGTCCGATCATCACCTCATAACACTCCACCTCCCAGCACAAGCAACACCAAATACAACAAGCACATCTCCCCATTTATCACGCTTTGCCCACTTTGACAAGGATACATTCCTTAACAAAGTATTACCAGCACTCGACGAAAACCTCCCTGACATCAATTCCGCTATAAATCACTGGAACCTAACAATACAGGAAGCAGCTATCCCCACACGTAATAGGCATAGACAAACGAAAAAGTCAGATAAATGGTTCACCAAAGAACTAGCAAAACTAAAAAAACAACTAAGAAAACAGGAAAAGAGATGGAGGAAAACTAAAACAGATGAAAATAAATCACAATATATGAACACACTTAACGAATACAAAAACGCAATAAACAAATCGAAAAGGGATTACCACTCTAATGTAATAAATCTAGCCATCAACCAACCTAGAGAACTATTTTCAATTGTAAAAACACTAACTAAAACAAAGAACTCCGAGCCAAAGCTACCAACAATAAGCATTCAAACCTTAGCATCTCACTTTGCCGAAAAACTAAAATCTAAACCCAATACTCTAACATCAATACTGACTACAAACATCGAAATCAATAACAATTGGACAACTTTCCACACTGTGGATCGAAAACAGCTCATTAAAATCATAACAATGATCAATACTACAACCTCCCTACTCGATCCTTGCCCAGTGTCCTGGATTAAACATACAAAGGAAGAACTTGCTGAAAACATCCAATATATGGTGAACCTATCCCTTTCGCAGGGTATTATGCCTGATGCTCTAAAGCTCACAACGCTTCGCCCAATAATAAAAAACAATAAACTTGACTCAAAAGACCCCAATTCATACAGACCGATAGCTAGCATTCCTTTTATAGCTAAAATTATAGAAAAGTCAATTCAACTACAATTACAAGAGCATATTGATGAACATAAACCCCTTGATTCACACCAATTCGGTTTTCGCCCTTTTCACGGAGTGGGAACCCTCTTGATCACACTGATTGACCACCTCATCAAAGGCACAGAAGTCAACAATCAAGGTTTCCTACTACTCTTTATTGACATCTCGGCCGCCTTTGACAACATCAACCACCCCATCTTGATTAACAGACTAGAAAACTTAGGAATAGGTGGAACTGTTCTCAAATGGTTCAAGTCCTACATCACACATAGACTAATACGTGTCCAAATAGATCAAGAAGCATCAGAAACCTTCCCCCAAGGACAAGGTATACCTCAGGGATCAGCCCTTTCTGCCCTTCTATTCAACTTATACCTGCAACCTATCACAAACATATTTAGAAAACACAAGATTAATCACTTTATATATGCTGACGATATCATGCTTGTTATCCCCGTAACCACAAAAAAACCACACTTACGGCAACCTAGCTGAGTGCATGGCTGAAAACCACCTCTTGGATGGAAACTAACTACCTCAGCATTAACCTTAAAAAAACGGAAGCAATGTTCGTTACAAGAACACCTGTGACTGAGGACACGTTTCCAACAACAATCTCAATCAACAATACATCTATACCCGTTAAAAAAGAGGTAAAATACTTGGGTGTAATAATAGACCATACCCTCACCATGACACCACACATAAAGCAGACAGTAAGAACCATATTTCTTAAACTCAAAACCATACAACATCTAAGGCCCCTCTTGGATACACATGACTTTAGATCGGTTGTCAATACACTCATCACACCCCATTTTGATTACTGCAACAGTCTCCTGATTGGCCTACCACAAAAAACCACATACCTATTACAAAAAGCCCAGAACATCTGCGCAAAGGTAACTACTAAAGCTCGCCTAACAGACCATGTGACCCCTATACTCCTAGAACTACATTGGCTCCCTATAAACAGCCGTATCAAATACAAAATTCTCCTAACAACATTCAAGCTTCTAAATGACTTCGACCCATCACATCTAACAACATTACTTCAGACCCCATCTGAATCGAGAGCTCGCAGACAAAATGCAGTCCACTCACTTGACATACCAAAATCATTCAAGAAGACTAAAAAATCCACAAGTGACAGAGCCTTCTCGTTCACTGCCCCCATGCTCTGGAATGATCTCCCACTAGACCTCCACACCATAAAGGACCTTGCCCAATTTCGGAAGGAACTCAAAACATATCTATTCTCTGAGCACTTCCAAATCTCCTACCCCCCTAGCTCTGTTCCACAACATCCTCAGACACACCAACTCAGAACCCCCCTAAACCACAACTAGATAACCTCACACAGCCCCCTCACACACACACAAAATTCTTGGTAAAATGGAAATAAATTCCACCACACTCTCATGATGCACGATTATCTTGTAAACCACTGTATAGAATCACTTGTAAATAACCTATGTAAATAGTTTGGACAGTTTTTACACCTGTCACTACTGTAAAAAGTTAGAAAGTTTCTCTGTTTTAATGTAATGTATACAGTAGTACACATAATTTGTTAATCTATTCCATGTAAAAAGTTAGAAAGTTTCCTGTTCCATGTAAAGTATACAGTAGTATACATAATTTGTTCCATGTAAACCTCCCTTGATCACTGGAAGGGGCGGTATAGAAGAAATAAGTAAATAAATAAATAAATATTCTTCGACAAGAATGGCATTTGCTTATGTCTTTACCATCTATGGCACAAAAATCCCTTATTGCACATAAGAGAAATCGGAATTTGAGAGAGATTTTAGTACACTCAGCCTTTTCAAAGCCTAGACCTATCTGTAAAGTTAAGGGACACTTTCAGTGTGGTCGTTGCTCGGTATGCCTGAATGTTATTTCCCTTAAAGAATGTTTTGTACACCCAGTTACAAAAAAAAGGTTTCCTTTGAACCACTATTCTAATTGCAATACTATTAATGTTATATATGTAATTTTGTGTCCTTGCAATTTGATTTATGTAGGAAAGACCACACGCTCCATTAAAACTCGTATCATAGAACATAAAAGCTGTCTTAGCAGTCGTACTCCTGATAAACCATTAGTCTCCCATTGGTTAGATAAGAACCATCAGGTTTCAGATCTCAAGTTTTTTGTCATCAAGGTTGTACATCCACATGGGCGCGGTGGTAACATCGATAAGATACTTCTTAAGCTAGAACAGCATTACATGTATGAGCTGAAATCCCTTGAACCCCAAGGGTTAAATCAGGAATTTAACCTGTCCGTTTGTTTATAAACATTGAGGATGTTCTTAGTTTGGTTTATTTTTATATTTATTTTCATTATTCATATTTCTTCTCATTGCACCAGATCATCCTCTTATTTAATCTGGGATTACATGATATGTTTGCTTATGGATAGTTTTCTTTTGTTCCACCTTTTTTATGGCGTTTTTGACAGTAGTTCCTAATACCCCATTACTTGACTACGCTGTATATTTTATAGTTGGATCAATTAGTTAAGGTATTTTGGTGTTCACTCTATTGTTATATGCCCTGAATAAATCAGTCAGGCTGTGTGCTTCTCATTGTAAAAGCTTATCTCGGTAATACTTTGACTTATCTGCAGTAGTATATTCATTTTGTTTATATCTCTTTCATGTAGAGATTCAGCTATGTAGCGATGGTTCATGTATATGAATTTTGTCCTTTTGCTTTTACATAGGTTGTCATTGGTGGTGTTACATTGTTGTATGTTGATTAAGGCAATAATACATAAGGATATTCTTTTATTCATTTATTCTTTCATTGTCATCTTTACGGTGATGTCATGCCGTGCTACGTCGCACGTTTCTGTGACGCTTTAAAACAAAAACGCCAGAAGTTGCCGCGTTTTCTGAGCTGTTCAAGCATATAATTTTGTGTATTTGAAGGTAAGGTTTGATTCTACTCAGATTTGTCATTACATATACTTTTATTTCATCTTATTCTGCATTTTGCATCTTTAACATTTTCTTGTTTTAATGCCTTTTTTACGGTTGCTTGCTGTCTCCGAATGTTTATTGTATGGGTTGAATAATCATGACGGTGGGATTCCTCTAAGCTCTTTCAGTTTCCTTCATAGATACTTTTTTCTGATGTCCGGTGCCCTAGTTGACCATTTATGGCGTTTATACATATATACATCATTTTTTTAGAGAAACTATTGCACTACATTGGTCATTCTTGTTTTTAATGTATTTTTACTGTTTTCGGTATTATCCATTTTTACTGTATATAACATATATATTTTCTATATTCCACTACGACATGCTGTCCTCCTTTTTATAGAGTCACTAACATGTTTATATGATTCTAATAATGGTTTGCTGTTTTTTATTTCAGGATTATTTCAACGCAATATACGTGTATTCCTTTATTGGCAATAGTGATATTTACACTCAATAATACACGTATGTACAAAAAATGTTTTTTGAGTACATTTTTCCTCATACATATTTCATTTGCATATACATTAATATACATTAAAAATTGTGAGACAATAGTGACATTTTTACTTAGTTTTATATGGTTATACATATTTATTTTTTTACATATATATAGAAAATTGTGAGGATTTTACCTTTTTCATTTTATTTGTGTTTTACATAATACAATTTTCTATTGTATATATATTTATGTTGGTTTTATGGTACAATTTGTGTATCTTCTTTTGAGATTCATTTTTGGTTGTTGCTCGTTGGTTCTGAGTTTCCCTTATTATCAATATTATTATTATTAACATTATTATAATTTTAACGTTTAATTTCTTATATATATGTGTGTATACATATACATATATTCTCCAGGACCAAGCAGGAAGTCAGTCCTCACATATGGGTGACGCCGGCGCCGATGGAGCCTTCGCGGAGCAATTTCCCCAGCTTTCAAAGAAAGCCTTTGGGAATTGCAGCGCGCATGCGCGGTCCCCTTCCCGCCCAACGGTGCCATCTTGCTCAGTCTTCTTTTTTCCGCGGAGCCCTACAGACGCTGTTTATGATCGCCGCAGAAAAAGTTGATTTTATTTACTATTCTTTTCTCGGTTCGACGCTGGATCTTTTTCCCGCCCGGACCCGCTACACCGGTATCAAGTCCGTTCTTTATTTTTTTGGTTTTTGTCCTTCGTGACTAGCGTTCGCGCCATTTTTCTTTTTTCACTGGCAGCCCTGTCTTTTGACCTCGCAGGGGCCCTTTTTCACCCGATGGCTGCCAGCGGGTTTAAAAAGTGTGATCGGTGTAAAAAACTTATGTCTCTTACCGACACACACACGACTGCTGCCTCCGCTGCCTCGGACCCGATCATGACCCGATGATCTGTGGTCCGTGTGGCAAAATGTCCTCAAAAGCGTTGAGGAGTCGGCAGCATCAAAAAGAACAAATCTTCTCTGACTCCGCGTCCGAGGCTTCGACGTCCCGGGACTCCGGTCCTGAGCATCGTCGTAGTTCCTCTGAGCGGGGGTCTCCTGCCCGGGAACATCATAGGAAGAAGAAACCCGTGAGGGCGGCGTCGGTGGACGCTCCTGGTTCCTCGAGGGCCAGGTCGCATAGCCCCGATAGCCGTCCCGGATCCTAGGAGTCGGAGAGGCCTTCGAAACATCCTCGTCTCGAGATGGAGTCTCCTGGACACGTGAGTACTGTAGTCCTCGTGGACTCACCTCTGAAGGAGCCGACTTTGGGCCCCGAGTCGGGGGCTGCTGGGTCTCCTGAGCTCGGACTCAGGTTGACGGCCTTGGAGAGCAGTTTAGCTGCCTTCATGGACCAGCAGCAGGCATTGATCGCTGGCCTCGCCGGTGCTTCTGCCCCGACCACCGGGACGTCGACGTCCAAGTCGACCCCGGAGACCGAGCCGATCCTCGAGTCCAAGAAGATCCAGTTGATCCTCGGTCACGGTCTCCCTCGGCCTCCCGTTCGGGACCGAGGTCGTCGACGCTGGCCTCGGCGTCAGGGTGGAGGGCATCGACCGGAGCCATTCGATTACTCCTCCGAGAAGTCGGCCTGGGAGATGGAGGACGAAGAGTCACCAGGTACTTTTCGGACTTGGTGTGTCCCATCGGACTCGCCCGAGTCCGAACCTCGGAGACGGTCCCCCCCGGAGGACACCCGGTTCTCGGACTTCGTGCGGGATATGGCCAAGGCCTTGGCATTCCCCACGGATCCCGAGGAGGAGTCTCGAGCCGAAGAGCTCGATGCCCTCCAGTATGACTCTCCCCCGAAGGAGGCCTTTTCTGTACCGGTTCCTCCGATGCTGGAGCGACTTC
Source organism: Ichthyophis bannanicus (assembly GCA_033557465.1). Classification (NCBI taxonomy): domain Eukaryota; kingdom Metazoa; phylum Chordata; class Amphibia; order Gymnophiona; family Ichthyophiidae; genus Ichthyophis; species Ichthyophis bannanicus. The sequence continues at coordinate 329,822,980 of CM066036.1, forward strand.
TCTTCCGCATGTGGGAGAGCCCGGCGTCGGCGCCGGTGTTAAGCAAGCGGGTCGATTCCATTTATCAAGTCCGCAAGAGCCCCGGGTTCCAAAAGGCGCAACTACCGCACCATTCCATGGTGGTGGAATCGGCCATGCATCGACTCAAGAGTCAGAAGATGCACTCCTTGGTGCCTCCCGGCCGGGAGGCCCGGAACCTGGATGCCCTTGGTAGGAAGTGCTTCCAGGGCTCTATGCTTGCTTGTCGAGTCCAGACCTACCAGCTCTACATGGGCATGTATCTCCGAGACCTGGCAAAGGAAATTGCCGGGTTCTCTGCTGGTCTCTCCGAAGAACCTTTGCAGAGGTTCCAGGCCTTGTCCACTGGTATTCGAGTGTGCTCGATGTTTATCTCTCGAGCAGCCTACGATGGCTTCGAAGCATCGGCTCGAGTAGCCGGAGCCGGCATCGGTGCCCGCCGACAGGCTTGGCTTCAGTCATCCGACCTCGAGCCATGGGTACAGGACAAGTTGGTCGATGTCCCCTGCAGAGGTGAAAACCTCTTTGGCAAGCCCATGGCTGAAAAGGCTGCACAGATCGAGACCGAGACTCTGACCAGGACTTGGCTGTCCAGAAAAACCTCTGCCCCTTCTCAGAAGAAGAAGGGCTCGGGGAAAAAGCCCTTTTACCCGAGGAAGGCGGCTGCCTATAAACACCACCCTCATTATCAGGCCTCAGCAGCTCCCCAACAGGGTCAGCAGGCCAAGAGACAGGGTTATGGGTCCCGTAGGCAGCAGGCCCCCAAGCCCACAACACCGGCCCCTGCTCATCAGGGTGGGGGTTTTTGACTCCGTCAGCATAGCCTCTTCCCCTCCGCTGGTTTCTCTCAGCACAGGAGGCCGGCTGGTCCACTTTGCACACAGGTGGTCAGCCATCACATCAGATACCTGGGTGCTTCATATAGTTCAGAAAGACTATCTTCTACACTTTCACCAGGTACCTCCCTCCTACTTTCCAGGGGAGCCTCCAAGACTCCCTCTGCACAGGGACTTACTCCTTCAGGAGTTAGCAAGTCTTCTTCAGGAACAGGCTGTGGAACTGGTGCCCCACCACCTGAGAGGTCATGGCTTTTATTCCAGGTACTTTCTGGTACCAAAAAGAACAGGAGGCCTCAGACCCATCCTGGACTTGCGAAACCTCAACAAGTTCCTGGCAAGGGAAAAGTTCAAGATGCTTACCCTTGGAATCCTGCTGCCCTACCTCCAGCAGGGAGACTGGCTATGCTCCTTAGATCTAAAGGATGCCTATACTCACATCCTTATTCATCCAGACCACAGACAATATCTCAGGTTTGTTGTGGGAGGAAAGCATTACCAGTACAGAGTACTGCCCTTTGGCCTATCCTCAGCCCCCAGGGTGTTCATCAAGTGCCTAGCAGTGGTGGCGGCCTATCTAAGACTTCAAGGCCTTTTTGTGTTTCCATACCTGGACGACTGGCTCATCAGAGCCCAGTCTTCCCAAGAGGCCACTCAGGCCACTCATCGCATTGTGACTCTGCTCCAGCACTTGGGATTTGTCATAAACTTCGCAAAGTCCACTTTGCTCCCCTCTCAAAATCTCGAATTCATAGGCGCCAGGTTGAACACACTTCAGGCGCGGGCCTTCCTGCCTCTAGACAGGGCCCACAGGCTCATGGATCTCGCCAGCCATTTTCACAGAAATTCCCTGGTCTTTGCCAGGCAATTTCTGAGACTGCTCGGCCATATGGCTTCCACGGTCCATGTGACCCCCAATGCCCGCCTGAACATGCGACCTGCTCAGTGGTGCCTTCGCACTCAATGGCATCAGGCCACGGGGAGCCTGATGGACTCAATACAGGTGTCCGACCTGCTGGTCTCTTCTCTGCGGTGGTGGCTTCATCTGCCGAACCTGGTGCTGGGAGTGGATTTTCAATCTCCTCCGCCTGCTCTGGTGCTAACCACCGATGCTTCTCTCCTGGGTTGGGGAGCATATTGCCAAGGGACATGTACTCAAGGCCTCTGAACTCCCTGGGAGTCGGCTCAGCAGATAAACTTCCTGGAGCTCAGAGCCATCCGCCTAGCTCTGAGAGCCTTCTCCTACCTCACTTCTCACCAGTCTGTGCTGGTCCAGACGGACAATCAAGTTGCAATGTTCTACGTGAACAAACAAGGAGGCACAAGCTCCTTCCTTCTCTGTCAGGAGGCACAGAAACTGTGCTCTTGGGCCATCCTTCACGGCATCCTCCTCAAAGCTGTCTATCTCCCAGGTCAAGAAAATTACCTGGCAGACAAGCTGAGCAGGATCCTCCAACCACACGAGTGGAGATTAGACCCGTTGGTGGTTCAGCGGATCTTTCTCAAGTGGGGCCTCCCCACCATGGATCTCTTTGCCAGTCCTCTGAACCGGCAACTTCCCAGATTCTGCTCTCGACAACCGCATCCTCTAAGGGTAGCGGCGGATGCTTTTCTGATTCCATGGTCCACAGGCCTCTTGTATGCCTTTCCTCCCATGCCACTGGTGTCTCAGACACTCTTCAAGGTTCTGAGAGACAGAGCCTCGATGATCCTAGTGGCTCCCCGGTGGCCGACAGAACCCTGGTTCCCGCTTCTGATGCAGCTGGCGGTGGACACTCCTCTTCCTCTGGGGTTTCAACTCGATCTCCTGTCACAGGATCAGGGGACTCTCCTACACCCCAACCTCTGGTCCCTTCATCTGATGGCCTAGCTGCTGAAAGGGTAGTCCCTTGCTCCCCTCCTGCTGCCTCGGGAGGTGGAAGAGGTCATCTTGGCCTCCAGGCGGCCCTCCACCCGGAAGTTCTACGCTCTTAAGTGGCGTCGGTTCTCCGTGTGGTGTGCTCAGCAGTCTGAGAATCCCTTCTCCTGCTTGGTGGCAGTGGTCTTGCAATATTTGCTTTACCTCTCCAATCTGGGCCTTAAGTCCAACTCTGTAAGAGTCCACCTCAGTGCTCTCTCTGCGCATCACGCACCGGTGGATGGCAGGCCTCTTTCCAACCACCCTTTGGTGGCTTGTTTTCTCCGAGGCCTCCTTCTCCTTAAGCCTCCTTTGCGCCCACCAGCCCCTGAATGGGATCTGAATGTGGTCTTACAGCGGATTACCTGTCCGCCCTTTGAACCTATGGCTACCTGTCCTCTTCGTTTTCTTTCCTGGAAAACCTTGTTTTTGGTAGCCCTTACCTCTGCTAGGCGCGTTAGTGAACTGAGGGCCCTAGTGTCTGATCCTCCTTACACTAGGTTCTACAGGAATAGAGTAGTGTTACGGACTCACCCTAGGTTTCTTCCAAAGGTGGTTTCTCCTTTTCATCTCAACCAGGAGGTGGTTCTTCCGACCTTCTTTCCCAGGCCGCACGCCAGCCGGGCTGAAATGGTCCTGCATACCCTGGACTGTAGGAGGGCCTTTTCCTTCTACCTTGACCGTATGCGGGAGCATAGGAGGGCTGTTCAGCTCTTCGTTTCTTTTGACCCCAATAAGTTGGGGTTGCCTGTCTCCAAGCGTACTTTGTCCATATGGGTCACTGACTGTATTGCCTGGGCTTATGGGGCAGCCGGCCTCTCGTTGGAGGGTCGAGTCACGGCTCATCGTGTCAGGGCGAAGGCTGCGTCAGTGGCTCATCTCCGCTCTGTTCTGTTGGCAGACATCTGCCGGGCCGCTACTTGGTCTTCAAGCCAGACTTTTGCGGCCCATTACTGCCTGGAGAGGGAGTCCCGCAGGGACAGTGCTTTTGGTCAGGCAGTCCTCCATAATCTCTTCGAGGTTTAGGCAACTCCTACCCTCTGGCCCTGGTGTTGGGCTACCGGTTGGGGGCGTTTTCAGAGAAGATTCCTTCCTTCTGTGCTACTGAGCTAGAGGAAGCTCATTTTTCCGCTTGAGGTCTCCGGTAGCCTTAAGCTAGGGAGTCCCATATGTGAGGACTGACTTCCTGCTTGGTCCTGGGGAAAGAGTAGTTACTCACCTGTAACAGGTGTTCTCCAGGAGCAGCAGGAATCAGTCCTCACAACCCTCCCTCCTCCCCTTGGAGTTGCAGTCCTATCATTTCGTTTTTGCTAATTTCTTTGCTGTTTTTTAGCTATGTCATCAGACTGAGCAAGATGGCACCCTTGGGCGGGAAGGGGACCGCGCATGCGCGCTGCAATTCCCAAAGGCTTTCTTTGAAAGCTGGGGAAATTGCTCCGCGAGGGCTCCGTCGGTGCCGACGTCACCCATATGTGAGGACTGATTCCTGCTGCTCCTGGAGAACACCTGTTACAGGTGAGTAACTACTCTTATTTGTTGGTGCTAACTATTATATTCACGTTTTTAGCATTATAGGACTGACACAGGTCTTCTAAATTGTTCCTTTTTGTGCGCTACATCATTTTTATGATCATAAATGTAAGTATTTTTATGATTATGATGGTTCTTGACTACATTGTAGTCTTTTGTCCTTCTTGTTTTTTATTTGTTTAGTTAATTGGTGGTTTACCTATGTTTATTCAATTTATGGTTTATCATATTTTCTTATATTTACATATAAATATTTTTAATCTTTTGATATTTGCATTATTTATTTATTTATATTTGTGTGTTTTATACGTCAAATTTTACTGATGTTTTCATTTATTTATTGTTGTTTGCAGTTCTCTGCCCCCTGATGAAGGCATTGCCGAAACGCGTTGGGGTATTTAATCAATAAAGCACATGTGACCACCATACCTCTTGCTTTCTGTGTCTTTGAGGTTTTTTGCAAGTGGGTGCTCTTTCTTTGTTGGCTGCCCGGGCATCTCTGACATCATCTGCATCACCCCTCCACTTGTCAACTCCCTTCAGTGATGGTGCTCCCCTCAAAACCTACTCGGAGGGTCACCTTTCAGATACCTCCACCTCAATGCATCCTGACAACAGATGCTTCTAGACTTGGATGGGGAGCACATCTAGACAGTCTCACCACGCAGGGCACTGGACACCACAGGAATCTCAGTTGCAGATAACCTCCTGGAGCTACGTGCTCTCACGAATGCCCTTCAGGTTTTTCAACTCCAACCTTTGGGCAAACAGGTCTTAGTCTGAACAGACAAACAGGCGGCCATATTCTGTGTGAACAAGCAGGGGGAACAGGTTCCTATCCTCTCTGCAAGGAAGCCCTCCATCTTTGGTTCTTCTCCATTGCACACCACATCCATCTCAGGGCAGTGTATCTCCTTGGAGAATACAATCTCCTTGCAGACAGACTCAGCCGTATTGTACGTCCACATAAGTGGACTTTAAATCAGGAAATGGCATCTTGGATCTTCCACATGTGGGAGACCCCCAGAATAGATCTGTTTGCCACCCAGGAGAATGCATGGCTTCCACTGTTCTGCTTGAGGCTTCCCTCCCGGCACAGCCAGGCAACGGAAAAGAGGGGATTATTGTAGTAGTCGATATGGAAGGGTAGACTATGTGGCCTTTCTCTGCCGGCATGTTTCCATGTTTCCTTCTCCATTGGGGAAAGGGCTTACCTTATGCATTCTCGCCCATCCTCAATACCCAAGACCCTGTTCAAACATCAGGCTGATAGGGGCTCCATGATCCTAATAGCCCTTTACTGGCTCCTTCAGCCATGGTTTCTTCTGTTGACTCATCTGGCGCAGACTTCACCTCTCAGCCTGGAACATGCCCAACCTTCTCTCTCAGGATCATGGGATGCTTCTCCATTCCAATCCACAGGCCCTCCATCCCATGGTGTGGCTGTTGAAAGTATAATCTTTGCAGACCTCGACCTTTCACAACAGATCAAGGACATCCTACTTGCATCTCGCAAGCCCATCTACTGAAAGATTACCTGTGATCTGGTCAGAATACCTCGGCTCTTTCGGTCCTCTGGTCCCTCAAGCAGTGAGAAATAAGCAGAGAATAATGCAGAACACAGATACTCAAACTCAAAGTTCCTCTTTCTTTGATCTCAAAGGGGAAGCCAATGGAAGGTCTGTGGAACAGCACAGTTCTACTTCTGTTGGATCTAAAATCCAATGGAGTCATTAATCATAAACATGAAATAACACAAGGTTGTCATTAGAATTCTTTTACAGAGTAAAATGTATTAGATGAAATTTACTTGATTATGATAAAATTATTTATAACTGCAGAATTGACTGTACATTGACCTATGGTTATACAGTTCATAGCCTATGTTTATACTTTATGCTTGCGTTAACAATATTCTTAAGCTATTTTAGAATAGTTACACAGCTCTCATGATCATGTTATCTTATTCCATTTAAAAGAAGTAGGTGAAAAGATAAACTTGTGAGTGATGGTTATTGGTACCAAAGTTCATCTAATCAGCACATTTTAGAGATCTGTGTCGAGAAATTCATCCATCTTCAATTACATATTGAGGATTCTGGTATCCCTCTATCTGTCCATTCCTATATCTACCAGATGTTCTTATGCCTTCAAATGGTGAAGGTTCACTCTGGTGTATCCCAAAGCATATGGACCCCTCTATTTGCCCAGTGGAATTCCTTTTACAATATCTCCTCCACTTGTCCTCGGCAGATCTTAAGACTAACTCAGTCAGAATTCATCAGAGTGCCATCTCGGCTGGTGGATAGGCATCCTATTTATTCACGCCCCTTGGTGCAATGATTTATGCAGGGTCTCCTGCTGTCCAAGCCACTGATCAAACCACCACTGGTGGCCTGGGACCTCAATGTGGTCCTCACCAAACTTCTAAAGCCTCCTTTTGAGCCTTTAGCCACCACTTCTTTAAAAGTCTTGTCTTGAAAGGTAATCTTTCTCCTCACCCTCACCTCAGCTCGCCGCATCAGCAAACTGCAGGCTTTAGTGTTGGATCATCCATACATCCAGTTCCACCATGACAAGATGGTTCTCTGTACTCATCCACACTTCCTTCCAAAGGTGGTCTCACTACTGGTCTTCTTCCCCGGACCACATGCCTCTAGGGCTGGAGCAGCGCTGCACACTTTAGATTGCAAGTGCACAGAATCACAGGAAATTCTCTCAATTATTCATTTCCTTTGATCCAAGGCACCTTAGACTGCCAGTTATGAAGCACACCCTATTCAACTGGATTGCGGACTGCATTTCTTTTGCCTAAGCTCATGTCACACCTCACAGAATGCGAGCCATGGCAACCTCAGTTGTCAACCTTCGTTCTGTCTCCATTGACGAAATCAGTTGATTAGCTACCTGGTCCTCCATTCATACCTTTGCTGCATACTAATGCCCAGACAGAGACTCCCATCAGGATGCTGTCTTTGGCCAGGCTGTCCTCCAGCACCTTTTTGGGACTTAACTGCAACTCCTACCCTCTGTCCCAAACCTCTCCTGGCACCAGACTTCCTAGCAATGGTCTTGCCAAATGCAGTAGAGTCCAATGGGGTCACTTTGCATCCACACCTTCTCGGCTCTATCCTTTAGCCTCGGGGATACCACTGCTTCCAACTCCAGTCTGGTACCTTGGAGCCAGTGAGTCCCATATGTGAAAACTGCATTCCTGCTTGTTCCTGGAGATAGCATTGTTACTCACCTGTAACAAGTGATCTCCGGGAACAGCAGGAATCAGTCTTCACAACCCACTCTCTTCCCCTAGGAGTTGTAGGGTATTCTTTTTCCTCTATCTCTCAGCTACAAACTCAACTGAGGAGAGGACTTGGGAAGACAGATGCACTGGTGCAGTGGACTGCTCCCAAAAGCTTTCCTATTGGGGAGCATTCCCACATGGGCTCCATCGGTACAGACGATACCCATATGTGAAGATTGGTTCCTGCTGTTCCAGGAGATTACCTATTACAGGTGAGTAACAATGCTATCTTTCGGCTCTGTACTGAAGGACATCTGGGTTAGTTTTATCTTTGTTGGAACCTCTCTGCTGGGATTCCCTAACTTACCTGTTTTGCTAATATCCTTCAAGGATACATCCTTCCGAACCATGCTCTCCTAGGTGACTGTCTGCTTTCCCCTACTATCTAGTTTAAAACCTACACTATCTCATTTTTAAAGGTTAAAGCCAGCAGCCTGGTTCTATCCTGTTTAAGGTGGAGCCCATCCCTTCAGAAGAGCCCCTCACTTCCCCAGAATGTTACCCAGTTCCTAACAAATCCAAAACCCTCTTCTTTGCATCATCGTCTCATCCATGCATTGAGACTCCAGAGCTCTGCCTGCCTTTTGATTCCTGAGCATGGAAGAGAAAACATTTTGGGGAATGCTATTCTGGAAGTTCTGGATTTCAACTTCCTACCTAAAAGCCTATATTTGGCCTCCAGAACCTCCTTCCCACACTTTCCTATGTCATTGGTGCCAACATGTACCTGTAGCAGCAAAGCGCAGACAAACCAATGATACCAGGAGTCTGTTCAGAAGGTCCAAATCATTTATTTGTGCACAAGTCTCAAGCAAGTCAATTTCAAAATGGCTGAGCAAAGTTTTCTAGCATTACAACAACTTTTATAGACTTCTGTTCCATTCTAGGTATAGAAAAACATTTCATTGGTCCCGGTACTCTCCCGTACCTCCCGTACCCCTTTCATTGGTCCCGGTACTGATAAGCTTATCCAATTATGTTCCTTCAGTGGGCATGGCACCTGCATACCCCCCTTCTAGTCCCAATTACAATGGTCAGTTAATCAACTTGTTACTTTCATACTCTCAAGGCCATAGAGCCAATTTGTGCATGTAGGGGAGCAGGGCTCTGCAACTCATCTGTCAGCAATCCCAATTAAATCCCTTGCAGATGTACTTTTCTTATCAGTAACTTTTAAACACATTTTTCTGTATTTTTCCATCTTTCAGTTCTGCAGTTCTGCTTATCTAAGCTAATTCAACACTTCTACTGAGTTCTATCTTACAATAGCAGCATATTGGGGGATGTGCAATCCTATGGGCCTCTCCACAGGCTTCACTTACAGGTCAAGCTAGCTAGGCCTGCTTGCTTATGTCAGACACTGTGGATCACAGGCCTGCACCTGCCACATTCCCCCCTTTGATTAATCTCACCCTATTACTTAATAAGGTGTGAGAATTAAATCATCATTTGAAGAATCACATCATGATTGAAGGATTTCGACTAGGACTGGCTTTATATAGGGCCATTATTTTAGTGGCGGTCTTCCGCTCTACTGTGCTATCAATAGTGTTATGAATAGAACGCATACAACATGGGATTAAACATGGTAATAAGAAAATAACAACAACAAGAATTAGTACCAATACAATGAAAGTTTTAAATCCTCCCACCCATGAAAAGAGGTTAGCAAACCAGTTAGGGAATTTCAATGAGTGCCAAGTTTGTACTGGCACATAAGCATGTCTTTGCATATCTTTAGCAATTTCTTCAACTACTTGACCCTTATCATCTATTTTTAAACAGCAATTAGTTAAATTCAGTTTTCCACATACTCCTCCTTCAGCTGCCAACAAATAATCAAGTGCTAAGCGGTTCTGATATATAGCAGTGCGCATCTGAGTACTTTGCCTAGCTAAAAGCGTAAGAGCATGACTAGTTTCATTGGTTATTATTTCAACTACTGCTTGTAAGCGAATAATACGATTAATCATATAGATTGGGGTTCGATAACCATACATTCCATCATCATTCCAAGTGGCAGGCCCATAATACTCAATGATCCTTTCTGGTGGCCAATCATCACCTTGCCACTTCTCCCACTTGCCTATCTGTGAGGCTTCTCTTTTCTGTCTTAATGCTCTTTTGTGTCGGTGGGTAGTGTAAACAGGGTATCCTAATTGTTCTCCATGTTCAGTGTTTAAAAGAAAGAAAGAAGGTCTGATGGTTCCTAAGACACATGCTCCTCCCCAGTGTGGCGGGAGTTGTGCATATGCTCGGTTTCCACAGATCCAATATAGGCCAGGTGGGGCTTGCCAGGCTTGGACTTTGGCAAGATTAGTCCATAAACCAGCAAGTTCAGGAAATCTGGCTAATGGGTTAGGAGGTTCAGGATGTCTGATTCCTGACCACCATGCCGTCTTTTTGGTCGTGGCATTATAGTACTTCTGGCTAAGACAGACCAGCTGTCCTACCTTTTGGGTGAACTGGGGTCCAGTTCTGGCATAGCAAAGACGTCCAACGATTGAGTGCGCTAACACCCATTCACTGGTAGTCTTGTGTAATTCAGTCTGATTGTAAATCATAGAATAATTCAATTCTTGGGCTTCCCATGGCCACTGGTCTCCCATTTGGGTTCCGCCACAGAAATAGCAATCTGAGATTTTAAGACTAGATACTACTGCTCCAGCTAATTCTAAAAATAAATTCTGTGAGGGATGAGGGATCTCAAACTTATTTACATGCATGGCTTCATAAAAGGTATTATGGATATGATATTTAGATGACTTGTGGGCTTGGGTATTCAATCTGATATACACAATGGTTCCTGGATCTACTGCCCCTCCAGCAATACGTAAACCAAACTTGTATCCTTGTTTCCATGCATGGGGATTGTGTATGCGCAAGTGTAAAGGGTTACAAGCATCTTTCTGACATTTATCATTTGTGGTTGGCTTGGTTAAAGTAGCCATTCGTTTATCTATCTTCTCATCAACTATACCATTATTCCAGGTAGCATAAAAAACACATCCCCAATACGGGCAATAGTAATCTGCTGCTGGTGCAGTACTATAGCCTGATCCCGTTTTACCTGTACACTTCCACCACCCTGTGGCACCTTCCGGACACATGTACTTATGGTCATTTCGATACGCTTTCTCCCACGTACCACAGGTGGAATAACTATCTCTGTTAATGACATTACATGCATCAAAATTCAAAACAGCAGGTTTAGTAATGTCCTTAAGTGGTGGTGTAGCAGCTATTATAGGTCCATCTGCATCCTTCCATCGTATTTCCAACGTGTAATAGGATGGATTCTGATGCGGATTATAGCATGCTCTAATTTTGCCATGAGTGCAAACATTTAGTTCAGTGGTGTTATAGATACACCGAGTCACTGTTCCCTTGCAGGTATAGTAAGAATGATAAATCAAAGTCTGAGTTACTTTCAGTCCAGTTCGAGTAGAAGTAATGCAAGCAGTGCATGGAGGCAAAGCATAAGTCAGTTCAAAACCTCCAAAGAAGGCAACCAAGGCAAAGCAAAAGTAAAGATGCATGTTGGTGTTGATTGGATTTCTTCTGAATCCTCAGCTTGCTGATCTTGATCACGACGTTCTTTTTCTTCGTCCCGTTCGCTAATGAAGCAATTTAACGGGTGCTGAGTGTTGATTGAAGATCCTCAGGTTGTCCAGTACACATTAACCAACTTGTTAGCAATTTCAGTTGGCTTGTGATGTCTGGCTAGTCAATGTAGTATCAAAGTAGTGTGCCAAATCGCACGCAAATTGGGTTCGTCGAAACAAAGCTGTTGCTGCATGGAAAACAGCAATCCTCTTCGAAAGACTTGGCTACTGCAAAGCACTGCGATGAAGTGTCTAAGCTGCTGGTTGTCGTCTCAAAGTAACTCGCAAGGGTGCATCAAGATGCTGTTCTGCTGTCCACTGCTCAGGTTCAGGATCAGCGGCGGGCTTGACTCTGCTGTGGTGGATCCAGGCGTCGATCTCGGCTACCTTTACTGCAGTTGGGGTAGACAGGATGACGGTGTACGGTCCCTTCCAATGGGGTTCCAACGGTGTCTTTTTCCAATCTTTGATCCACACCGAGGTACCAGGCTGATAGGGATGCAAGGGCTCCGTCAAGTTGATAGGCAACTGGTCTTGGATCCATGTATGGAGAGTCTGCAGAACAAAACTAAGAGCTAGGAGTTCTTGCCTGGTTATTTCTGAACCAATTTGGGCTAGACTTCCTTTAATTCCCTGCACTATTGGTGGGGGTTTACCATACAAAACTTCAAAAGGGGAAAATCCTGTTGATTTTACAGGAGCTGAGCGTATTCTGAGTAAAGCTATTGGGAGCACTTGGGGCCACTTCAAGTGTGTCTCCTGACAAAGCTTGGACATTTGGGCTTTTAAGGTACGATTCATTCGCTCAACTTTCCCTGAACTCTGGGGTCTGTATGCAGTGTGGAGTTTCCATTGTATCTGCAAAGCTTTAGCTAACTGTTGAGTAACTTGGGAGACAAATGAGGGTCCATTGTCTGACCCTATTACTGCTGGAATTCCGAACCTCGGGACAATCTCTCTCATTAAAACTTTGGTAACTTCTCGGGCTTTCTCAGTTCTGGTTGGGAAGGCTTCTACCCACCCAGAGAAAGTACAGACTAACACTAATAGGTAATGGTATCCATTGGCTTTTGGCATTTCGGTAAAATCAATTTGGAGGTTGTGCATGGGGGTTACACCTCCTGACTGAACTCGGGGTGCCGTTATAAGGCCTTGCTTGGCATTATTCTTGGCACAAGTTTGACATTGCCGTGCTACTGAAGCTGATATGGTTGTCAATAGAGAGATGTAAAAATGTGGTCTGAGTGCTTTTTCCATAGCACTTTTGCCATAATGGGTGGCTTCGTGGAAAGCTTTGACAAACGATGGTCCTAACAGTTCAGGAATTACTATTCGTCCAGGGGGTTAACTGCCCTTTTCTGGTGGCAGCTCAATCCATCCATCTTTTAGTACTCCATCTTCTTTGTTACAGTAGTAATCCAATTCTTTGGTGGTATATCGTGGTGTCCACAAATTCAGAGGTACTGGAAACAATGCTGCTTGCATTGGCATAGCTTGTGGTGTAATCTGTCCTGTCATTGCTGCTTGTCGTGCTGAGGCATCTGCGAATCTATTTCCTCGAGCAACTTCTCCTTTTCCTGCTTGATGTCCTCTGCAATGCATGACAGCTACACGTGTTGGGGCCCAAACTGCATCAAGTAACATCAATATCTCGGGCCCATACTTGACTGATTTTCCTCCGGATGTGATGAGTCCTCTTTCTTTATAGAGAGCTCCATGGGCATGCAAGGTAGTGAAGGCATATTTGGAATCTGTATATACATTTAGCACGAGTTTTTCTCCTAACAATAATGCTCTGGTAAGTGCTATCAATTTGGCTTTCTGGGCTGATGTGCCTGAGGCTAGAGCTGATGATTCAACTACTTCGTGTTGAGTGACGACTGCATATCCGGCACAGCGTCGTCCATTGAGAATGAGACTGCTCCCATCAACATAATAGATTTGGTCAGGATTGTCTATGGGCACATCTGTCAAGTCAGGTCGACTGGAGAACACAGTTTCCATGACTTCGATACAGTCATGTTCTGGGAGTTCTTCACTGATGGGTATCAAGGTGGCTGGATTCAAGGCATGACTCACTTCTAGAACATAAGAACATAAGATATGCCATACTGGGTCAGACCAAGGTCCATCAAGCCCAGTATTCTGTTTCCAACAGTGGCCAATCTAGGTCATACGTACCTAGCAGTTTCCCCAAGGGACACAGGTTCCACAATGCTTGTATTGGTTCAAGCATTGATATCCTGGGTCCCTTCTTAATAATGGTTTATGGACCTTTCCTCCAGGAACTTGTCCAAACCTTTTTTAAACCCAGCTACACTAACAGCCTTTACTACATCCTCCGGTAACAAATTCCAGAGTTTGATTACACGTTGAGTGAAAAAATATTTTCTTTTATTAGTCTTAAATAGTTTACCCTGTAGCTTCATTGCATGTCCCCTAGTCTTTCTATATTCTGATAAGGTAAACAATCGATCTACGTTTACCCGTTCCACTCCGTTCATTAATTTATAGACTTCTATCATATCTCCCCTCAGCCGTCTCTTTTCCAGGTTAAAGAGCCCCAACCTTTTTAGCCTTTCTTCATAGGAGTAGCCTTCCATCCCCTTTACCATTTTGGTGGCTCTTCTCTGAACCTTTTCTAAAATCGCTATATCCTTTTTAAGATACGGCGACCAGAATTGCACACAATATTCAAGGTGCGGTCTCACCATGGAACGATATAGAGGCATTATAATATCTTTTGTTTTATTTTCCATTCCTTTCCTTATCATACCTAGCATCCTATTTGCTCTCTTGGCCGCCGCTGCACACTGGGCCGAGGGTTTTAACATGGTATCCACAAGGACGCCTAAATCTTTTTCTTGGGTGATGGTTCCTAATGTGGAACCTTGCATCGTGTAACCATAGTTTGGGTTGTTCTTCCCTAGGTGCATAACCTTGCACTTCTCCACATTAAATTTCATCTGCCATTTTGATGCCCAGTCTTCCAATTTATCAAGATCCTCTTGCAATTTTCCACAATCCTCCTGGGTTTTAACAACTTTAAATAGTTTTGTGTCATCAGCAAATTTGATAACCTCACTCGTTATTCCACTTTCCAGGTCATTTATGAATATGTCAAAAAGCAGCGGACCCAGCACAGATCCCTGGGGTACACCACTATTCACCTTTCTCCATTGGGAAAATTGGCCATTTAGCCCTACCCTCTGCTTTCTATCTTTTAACCAGTTCCTGATCCACAGTAGTACACTGCCACCTATCCCATGACTCTTTAGTTTTTCCAAAAGTCTCTCATGAGGGACCTTGTCAAAGGCTTTCTGAAAGTCCAGATACACAATATCAACCGACTCACCTTTGTCCACCTGTTTATTCACTCCTTCAAAAAAACATAACAGATTAGTAAGACAAGATCTTCCTTGTCTAAAGCCATGTTGGCTGTCTCCCATTAGGTCATGACTATCTATATGCTGAGTAATTTTATTCTTTATGATGGTTTCTACCATTTTTCCCGGTACTGATGTCAGGCTCACCGGTCTGTAGTTTCCCGGATCACCCCTCGAACCCTTTTTAAAAATTGGTGTTACATTGGCGATCCTCCAATCCTCAGGTATTAGAGATGATTTTAATGATAGTTCACAGATTACTGATAGCAGGTCTGCAATCTCAAATTTCAGTTCTTTCAACACCCTTGGATGTATACCATCCGGCCCAGGTGATTTGCTATTCTTCAGTTTATCTAATAGTTGTAAGACATCTTCCCGATGTATCGATATTTCCTTCAATTCTTCCACACCTTTATATACCACTTCAGTCGTGGGTAACATCCCTACATCTTCCTCAGTAAAGACCGAAGCAAAGAATTCATTCAGTCTCTCCGCTATCGCCTTGTCGCCTCTTAGTGCTCCTTTAACCCCTTTATCATCTAATGGACCAACTGACTCTCTCACGGGTTTTTTGCTACGAATGTACTTGAAAAGGTCTTTATTTCGCGTTTTTACTTCCGCAGCAAGCTTCTTCTCAAATTCTCTCTTTGCCTGCCTTATCAATGCCTTGCATTTGACTTGCCAGTGCTTGTGCTGTTTCCAGGTTTCATCATTTGGCTCTTTTTTCCATTTCTTGAAAGATGCTTTTTTGGCAACAACAGCCTCTCTGACCTCAGCTTTAAACCATGCTGGCAATTTTTTGGACTTCCTTCCACTTTTCTTAAAGCGTGGAATACAGCTGGTCTGGGCTTCCAAGATAGTATTTTTCAACAACACCCAAGCTTGATGTACGTCTTTAACCTTTGCAACTGCTCCTTTTAGTTTTTTCTTAACTGTTTTCCTCATTCTATCATAGTCTCCCTTTCGAAAGTTAAAGGGTAGTACTGTGGATTTCCTTACTATCCCTCCTCCACTAATTAAATCAAAGGCGATCATGCTATGATCACTATTGCCAAGTGGCCCCAACACCCTTATCTCTTGCACTACATCTGGTGTTCCACTAAGGACTAGGTCTAATATTGCTTCCCCTCTGGTTGGTTCATGAACCAGCTGCTCCAAGAAGCAGTCATTTATTTCATCTAGGAACTTTATCTCCCTAGCATGTCCTGCTGTGACACTGACCCAGTCGATGCCGGGGTAATTGAAATCACCCATTATTATTACTGCACTGTAACTTTTGCTAGCTTCCTTGATTTCTTTGAGCATTTCATCATCCATTTGGTCATTCTGGCCAGGCGGACGATAGTACACCCCCACTGCCATCGCCTTCCCCTTTTTACATGGAATTTCAATCCATAGAGATTCTACAGCAAATTTTGTTTCTTGCAAAACTTTAATCCTTTCTGACTCAATGCCCTCTCTAACATAGAGCGCAACCCCTCCACCAATTTGATCAGCTCTATCATTTCGATATAGTTTGTACCCAGGTATCACAGTGTCCCACTGGTTGTCCTCCTTCCACCATGTCTCTGATATTCCAATCATATCTAACCTCTCGTTTAGTGCTATATATTCTAACTCTCCCATCTTGTTTTGTAGACTTCTAGCATTTGCATACAAGCATTTTAGAGACTGTATTTTATTCATATTAATTTGGCTATTGGTAGACATGGGTAATTTGGGATCTTTAAGTTCTGTCTGCTCCATACTCGAGGGCATTTGGGCTACTTTACTCTTTTTTGGAACCTCTCTGCTTTTTGTAGTATCCTTCAAGGATACATTCTTCCGAACCATGCGCTCTTGGGCGACTGTCGGCTTTCCCCTATTATCTAGTTTAAAAGCTGCTCTATCTCCTTTTTAAAGGTTAATGCCAGCAGCCTGGTTCCATCCCGGTTAAGGTGAAGCCCATCCCTTCGGAAGAGCCCCTCCTTTCCCCAGAATGTTCCCCAGTTCCTAACAAATCCGAACCCCTCATCTCTGCACCATTGTCTCATCCACGCATTGAGACTCCGGAGCTCTGCCTGCCTATTGGGTCCTGCGCGTGGAACGGGAAGCATTTCGGAGAACGCTACCCTGGAAGTTCTGGATTTCAACTTCCTACCTAAAAGCCTAAATTTAGCTTCCAGAACCTCCCTACCACATTTTCCTATGTCATTGGTACCAACATGTACCAAGACAGCATGTTGGTACCAATGACATAGGAAAATGTGGTAGGGAGGTTCTGGAAGCTAAATTTAGGCTTTTAGGTAGGAAGTTGAAATCCAGAACTTCCAGGGTAGCGTTCTCCGAAATGCTTCCCGTTCCACGCGCAGGACCCAATTCTAGTTGTATCTGTGGGTTTTCACATAACATGCTCTGGTACTTCAACATTCGGGAATTGGTGAGCCAATAATTTGCTTTCTGTTCCATAAGGGCAAGGACTGCATGTGGCACAGTGACTCGTATGTTCTGTCCTAAGGTGAGCTTGTCTGCTTCACTCACTAATAGTGCTGTAGCTGCAACGGCTCTCAGGCATGGTGGCCATCCTTTGGCCACAGGGTCCAATTGTTTCGATAGGTATGCTACAGGTCGCTCCCAATTTCCCAATTTCTGAGTCAACATGCCTAAGGCATTTCCCTGTGCTTCATGTACAAACAAGTGGAAAGGCTTGTGGACATCTGGTAGTCCAAGTGCTGGTGATGACATCAATTCTTCCTTTAACTTCTTGAAGGCTGTATCCTGCTCAAGTCCCCACTCCAGTGGCGACTTTTCTTCTCCTTTTGTGGCCTCATACAGTGGTTTGGCAATTTGGGCAAAGTTGGGTATCCAGATTCGGCAATATCCTGCCGCTCCCAGAAAGGCTCTGACTTGCTTTCTGGTTGTTGGAGTTGGAATTCTACATACTGCTTCTTTTCTTTCTCTGCCCAATCTTCGGCTCCCTTGGGTTATACGAAAACCCAAGTATTTCACTTCTTTTTGGCATAGCTGTGCTTTTGCTCTTGAAACTTTGTATCCAGCTTCATCTAGTAACTGCAAGAGATCTTTGGTGGCTAGTATACATTCACTTTCTGATATGGCAGCTATCAGCAGATCTTCCACGTATTGGAGAAGCACTCTCTTCCCCGGGGCCACTGGATAGCTTGAAAGGTCTTGATTTAGTGCAGCACTAAAGATGGTAGGCGAGTTCTTGAATCCTTGGGGTAATCTTGTCCAGGTGAGTTGGCCCCCTCTTCCAGAGATGGGGTCCTGCCATTCAAAGGCAAACAATATTTGACTTACAGGGGCTAATCTTATGCAAAAGAATGCATCTTTTAAATCCAGTACAGTGAAATGGGTAGCTTCAGCAGGTATCAGTCCTAGAAGAGTGTAAGGATTGGGTACAACTGGATGTATAGTTTCAACTGCATCATTTACTCTCCTTAAGTCTTGTACTGGGCGGTAATCATCCGTTCCAGGCTTCTTTACTGGCAAAAGTGGAGTGTTCCATGGGGATTGACATACTTTTAGTAGGCCATACTCGAGCAATCTTTGTAGGTGGCGATGAATGCCTTCAATTGCAGCTCTTGGGAGAGGGTACTGTTTGACGTGCACTGGTGTAGCACTAGGCTTGAGGGTTACAATCACTGGTGCTATATGCTTGGCTAGGCCTGGGGGACTGCCTTCTGCCCATACTCCAGGTGGTGCATGAATGTTCTTTAAAGTTTGTTCAAAATAAGTATCTTGGATAGAGTCATCAGTGTAGTACCTCCATTCTTCTTCTCGGGGAACTGTCAGCAGCATTATTCCTGCTGGTTTGGCTTGGGGATTTACTGTCATTTGCATTTCTCCTTGTTCAGAGAAAGATATCTGTGCTTGAAGCTTGGCTAACATATCTCGTCCCAGTAGTGGCACTGGACATTCGGGCATGTAAAGGAATTGATGAGTTATTTGCTGTCCTCCTAGACTGCATATTCGATTCTGAAGAAAAGATTTTGTAGCTTTGGCACCAGTTGCTCCTATAATGGTGACTGCTTTTGTAGAAAATGGGGCTATCTTCTTGTCTATTACTGAATGGTTGTGCTCCAGTATCAACCATAAAGTCCATAACTTGGTCTCCTATTTGTATTCCGACCATAGGCTCCTGGAGACCTAAAGCAAACTTGGAGCCCGGTCTGTCCTAATCCACGTCATTTTCATCCTGGATCGTTGTGGCCAATGCTTGAATGGCTCCTCCTCCTCTTTCTCGCTGGAATTGTTCTCGATTGGCTCCTCCGCGGTTTCGGGGATAGCCTCGTCTTTCTTCTCGCCACTGATGATTGCTGTCGTCATCTTGCTGGGCGTCTTCGAGTTGCGGGCACGTATTTCTCCAATGTCCTTCTTCTCTACAGTAGGCGCATTGGTTCACGCCTAGCTTCTGGGTCCGGCCTCCGCCTTGACCCCGCCCTCTTCCTCTGCTCCGTCGACTAGGGATACCTCCCCTTTTCTGTTCAACTATGGCCGCAGCCAAAAAATCAGCTTTCTTCTTCATCTTTCTATCACATTCTCTCTGCTTTTCATTATCACGATTCACATACACTTTATGAGCGACTTCCAATAACTGTGTTGCATTCATGCCCGCAAACCCTTCTAACTTCTGTAATTTACGTCTAATGTCTGGTTGAGACTGGTTTACAAAAGCAGAATTCACCATGCATAAACTTCCTGGTGCCTCGGGATCATAGGGGGTGTACATTCTATATGCTTCAGTTAATCTTTCGTGAAAGTCTGCTGGGCTTTCATCTACACCTTGGATAACTCCTGCAACTTTGGAAAGGTTCATAGCTTTCTGGCCCCCCCTTTTCAGGCCTTGTAAAAAGCCTTGGCGAAAACGGGCTAGGGCTGTGGTTCCTTCTTCTGTATTTGGATCCCAGTGGGGGTCTTCATTCGGGAATTCTTTCTGGGCCGCTTCCCGATAATCTATTCTGTCCAATCCCTGTCCTGGAGCTACAGGGTTATCTGCCATCCACTCAATAGCTGCTTTTCTAATTCGTGCTCGCTCCTCTGTCATGAATAGGGTGGTCAGGAGCTGGCGGCAATCTGGCCAGGTGGGTTGATGGGTTTCCATAATAGTAGTTATTAATTCTGTCAGTTCCTGGGGCTTACTAGTATAGGAGGCATAATGCGACCTCCAATTTAACAAATCAGTTGTAGAGAAAGGGATATACACATAAGTTAAGGGTCCCGCTACCACCTCATCATTATCATTCTTTACGGGTACTCCCGGGACTTGCCGTAAGGGCAACATTTTGGCAGTAGGTGTCTTGTGGGATCTAAGGGCTATTTTCTTAACTATCTTTCCAGAAATCACTTTGTTTTTCTCAGCGGGTTTCACTTTGGGTGTACATTTTGCTGGCTCACTGGCACTGGCAATCACTTGTTCGCTATCTTCCTCGCTTTGGGCATTTTCATTTTCTTCCTCTTCTACCTCTGCTTCTGACTCGCTTTTTATAACATCCTCTTCTTCAGCTAATTCCTCTCTCTGCCCTCCAGGAGGTGGGTCAGGATTTGGGTCCCGCTCCGGCTGTCTCTGGGGCTCTGGGGCAGGACACCGGGCTACTCTTATCGGACCTGGGGTTCGAGGCTGTCAGGGAATTATTTCTGGGGAATCAGGATCTACCAGGATGGGCTTCTTCCTGGACTTCTTATCCTGCTCTTTCATTCTGGGCTGTTCTGTTTTCTGTCTAGAATCTGTCTTAGCTAACATTATTCTGCACTGTTCCTCATAACAGCGCTGCGCCCAGGGGGGTGGATCTTCACAAATACTTAACCAGGAATCTATATAGGGGTACTGATCGGGGTGCGCTATCCGCACTCTACGGTGTACTAACTGAATAATCTCTACATTGAACGTTCCCTCTCGGGGCCAGGTGGGGTCTAGATCGGGCCACTCCCTAGTACACAAAATCTGCAAACGGGCTGCTGTCATTTTAATACCATAATCTCCTGAATATCCCTCTTTAAAATGTGCGATCATACATTCTAATGGAGTGTTTCTAGTAGACCCCGCCCCTCCCATTTCGATGTGTGCGCGCAACAACAGACAAAAGGGAAAAGGAGGGCGGACCGTGGGTAAGGGGTCCTCACGGTCCTGGAAACGTATAAGGAGTACAAATAACAAGACAAGACGACAATCGCTTCCCCCTTTTTGCGACCTGAACGCGGTCGCCCGGTCAGGAAATGCGCTACTCAGGGGTCCGCCTTCACTTGGTCCGTGCTGCCAGACCTCTCATTCACACTTCAGTCACACAATCATGCTAGCAACGTATCCCAGAATGCATTCGTTTCTATCTATTCTGACTAGTCTTTTTCCCAATTACAAAAAGGATGAGGGTTTCACCCGGCGAATTCCCATGCGGGGTTACTCGGCCCTTCCTTGAGAGGTGATCATGCTCTCTTACCAATTCCCAATATCTCGAGATTACAAATTCCAAGTTCCAAGTTCCAATGGCAGTACTGCGCTTTCTATATCTGTCTAGACACCAAATCAAAACTATACTCACCGGATCCGGTCCTCAAACTTCCCAAGCAGGCGCATGAGTTGGACCTCGGACTCCCCTCACTCGGGTTCGAGGCGTTGGCTCCAGCCGGGCCCGGCACCCGCCGAGGTCCGACCAGCTCCCTCCGATACAAGGGACCGGCGGCGCCAGGGTGCAGCCCTCGTCGGAAGGGCGCGATCCCGGCAGGAACAAGCCTATAGAGGCGGAAAGTCGTGGTATATTGCCCTATATACACTTTGATTCCACAACTTCCCGGCCAATGCACCAAGAATATGTAGCAGCAAAGCGCAGACAAACCAATGATACCAGGAGTCTGTTCAGAAGGTCCAAATCATTTATTTGTGCACAAGTCTCAAGCAAGTCAATTTCAAAATGGCTGAGCAAAGTTTTCTAGCATTACAACAACTTTTATAGACTTCTGTTCCATTCTAGGTATAGAAAAACATTTCATTGGTCCCAGTACTCTCCCGTACCTCCCGTACCCCTTCCATTGGTCCCGGTACTGATAAGCTTATCCAATTATGTTCCTTCAGTGGGCATGGCACCTGCATACCCCCCTTCTAGTCCCAATTACAATGGTCAGTTCATCAACTTGTTACTTTCATACTCTCAAGGCCATAGAGCCAATTTGTGCATGTAGGGGAGCAGGGCTCTGCAACTCATCTGTCAGCAATCCCAATTAAATCCCTTGCAGATGTACTTTTCTTATCAGTAACTTTTAAACATATTTTTCTGTATTTTTCCATCTTTCAGTTCTGCAGTTCAGCTTATCTAAGCTAATTCAACACTTCTACTGAGTTCTATCTTACAATAGCAGCATATTGGGGGATGTGCAATCCTATGGGCCTCTCCACAGGCTTCACTTACAGGTCAAGCTAGCTAGGCCTGCTTGCTTATGTCAGACACTGTGGATCACAGGCCTGCACCTGCCACATACCAAGACAGCAGACTCCTCCCCAGCACTATCTAAAAGCTTACCTAGATAGTGTGTTAGGTCTGCTACCTTCGCACCAGGCAAGCATGTTACCAGGTGGTCCTCAAGATCCACCAGCCACCCAGCTATTTACATGCCTAATATCAAATCGCCAACTATGACAGCTGTCCTAACCCTTCCTTCACGGGCATCAGTGATGAACTGGGAACAAGCAAGAAGTCAGCCCTCACTTATGGGTGACATTGGTGCTGACGGAGCCCGTGCGACAACCTCTCTCCAGCTTTCAAAGAAAACCTTTGAGAGATGCATCACGCATGCGTGGTCCCCTTCCTGCCTAAGGGTACCATCTTGCCTCAATCTCCTTTTTTCCATGGAGCCCATTTGATGTGTGTCTGTTCCCCCCCCCTCCCCCCCGAAAAAGTTGTTTTTTGTTTTGTTTTCTCCGGTCGCATACTGGTCCCTTCCCGCCCCTGAGTCCGCTTGCCTCGGCATTGCATTTCTCGGGTTCCTTTTCTTTTTTTTAATTGTTTTGTCGGTGTGGGTTCATGCCTTTTTTTCCTGGATGGGCCCAGGGACTTTAACCTCTCAGGAGCTGTCCTTCCCACCATGGCCTCTGTCAGTGGCTTCAAACTGTGCGACCACTGAGTGCACAACATATCGTGTACTGACCCGCACGACTACCTTTGATGCCTCGGACCAGATCATGATCCCTTGGTCTGCAGTCTCTGTAAACAGATGATGCCTAAGGCCCTTAAGGGCTGTCAGCAGCAGCGTGAGTTCCTCTTCCTCAACGTGGACTCAGCACCTGAGTAGACCACAAAACCTCACTCAAAGTCCTCCTCCGGGACCTCAGACAGTCATGGGGACAGAGTAGCCTTGGAGCACCAAGGCCACGGAGCCTCTAGCCAGAGCTCCACCGTTGAGGGCCGCCAGAAGAGCTGAAAGCCCTTGAAGACTATGTCGGGAGATGAGTCAGGGAAAGTGGGAAAACTCATGGGCCCAGGACCCTGTAGCCCTAGATGTGAGGCCGAGGATGACAGCCGGGATAGGCCTTCTAAGATGTCCCAATGGGAGCCCTTGACTTCGAGGGATTGGACCCCGAGGCCATCCTCATAGAGGACTCCCCCTCAATGGAACCAGCACCAGGTCCAAAGTCACCGGTGCCTGCACCAAAGGCTGCAGAGCCAACTGGTATCATGGCCAGGATGGGGGCCCTGGAGCACAATTTGTCTGCCTTCTAGGCCCAGCAGCGGGCTCTGATGCCCAGTTCCTTTGGGTCATCACTCCAAACCACGGGGCCCTCCATGTTGAGGTACTCCCCAGAGGTCGAGCCAATCCTCGCACCACCAGCCTCGAGAGATCCCTTTGCATCAGTCATGATCCTGGTCCCATTCCTTAGGTCCGTGGTCTTCCCCACATACTGCCCTTGGCTCTGAGCAGAGGGCTGCTGGGGTGCCTGAGCCAGCTAGGCCAAGGTATGACCCGAGGAAACCTCGATGACTCTTCTGCCTTGGAGTCAGCCTAGGAGACCAAGGACGATGAGTTCCTAGACACCTGCTACCACGGGGATGTGCCCTTGGATCCATCTCCTCTGGAGACATGGTGCCCATCCCCTCTCATAGACAAGGCCTTCCTCAACATTTTGAGGGATATAGCAAAGGCCCTCACCTTTGTCACTGAATCAGAGGAGGACACTCGCATGGTTGACCTCGAGATCCTCCAGTACGAGGCTCCTCTGAAAGAGGCACTTACAGTGCCCATCCCCCCCCCCAATCCCTGTAGCAGCTGCTTCTCTGCATGTGAGATACACTTTCCTCGGTGCTCATAGTAAGCAGGTGGTTGGACTTGATGTACTGGGTCCACTGGAGTTCTGACTTCCAAAAAGCCCAACTGCCCCATAATTCCATGGTAGTGGAGCTGGCCATGCGTAGGCTCAAGGGCCAGAAGATGCACTTCTCTGTGCCCCTGGGTAGGAAGGCCCGTGTCATGGATGCCATGGACAGAAAGTTCTTCCAGGGCTTGATGTTTGTGTGCCAGATCCAGGCCTACCAGCTGTACATGGGCATGTACCCGTGGGACCTGACCAAGGAGCTCGCCAGGTTCTCAGTCTTTTGGAGGAGCCCCTCCAGCGGTTCTGGATTCTGGCCTCTGCAGGATGCATACAGTCACATCCTTATCCACCTCTTCCACAAACGGTATCTTTGCTTTGTGGTGGAGGGAGGTCATTACCAATACAGAGTGATCCCCTTCAAGCTGGTCGCCACCCCATGGGTATTCACCAAATGCCTGCTGGTAGTCACAGCCCATCTCATGGTCCAGGGGATTCTTCATTTTCCCCTATCTAGACAACTGTCCGGTAAAGGGCAACACCGCTGTCAAAGCATAACAGGCGACGGGCTGCATCATCCCTATCCTTGAGCACTTGGGGTTTGTAGTCAACTACGCAAAGTCTCATCTCTAGCCAACTCAAAACCTGGAGTTCATAGGGACACAACTGGCAGGGCCCTGCGCCTCCAGGCACTCACAAGGACACCCAGCGCTGTCGCTTGGCGTCAGCCTGCCACATGCTCCACCTACTGGGACACATGGTGCCAATGGTGCATGTCACCCCAAACTCCCACTTGTGGATGCAGATGGCCTAATGGGTACTCCATTCTCAGTGGTCCCAGGCTGCGGGGCACCTGTGGGACAGGGTGACATCACCCATCCCCTGGCTGACTCTTGTGGCAACACCTCCCACACCTACTGGCAGGGATGCCTTTCAAGACCCCCCCCCCCCCCAACACCTCAGAGGATTCTCACCACAGATACCTCCAAGCTGGGATGGGGAGCCCATTGTTGCGACCTCTGCACTCAGGGTGGTTGGTCGCCGGTAGAGAGCCTCCAGCAAATCAACCTTTTGGAGCTCCGGGCTGTGGGCTTAGCCCTCTGGGCATTTCGCCACCACCTACGAGACCAAGAGGTATGGGTCCAGACCGACAATCAGATGGCAATGATTTACATAAACAAGCAAGGAGGCATGGGGTTGTCCCTCCTTTGCCAGAAAGTAGTGAGCATCTGCACTTATGTCAGCAGCAACGGGATACTCCTGCGGGCAGTATACCTTCCGGGCCAGGACAATGCCCTGTTGGACCGGCTCAGCCAGGACCTCCACCTGCATGAGCAGAGGCTGGACCCCAGAGTAGCCCACTGGCTATTCCAGGACTGGAGGCTCCAGTGAATGAATCTCTTTGCCAGCCCAGCCGCCTCACCTCTGTTCCAGGCAACCGCATCCCACCAGGGTGGCAGCGGTGGATGCCTTCCAGATTTCATGGGCGGAGGGCCTCCATTATGGTTTCCCGCCCATGTCCCTGATCGCCAAGACCCTCTTCAAGGTCTAGCACGACAAGGTAATAGTGATCCTGATAGCGCCATGGTGGGCCAGGCAGCCATTGTTTCCCCTGCCCCTCTGCCTGTCTATGAAGCCCCAGTTCCCCTGGGGTGCGACCCAGGCCTAGTCACACAGGAAGAGGGCTTTCCTTCACCCCAACCTGGGGTCCCTGACACTCATGGCCTGGCTGCTGAGCAGGTAGCCCTTCAGCCTCTCTGCCGAAGTAGAGGATGCGCTTCTGGCCTCCTGCAAGGCCTCCATACGCTGGTCGTACACCTTCAAGTGGTGGAAGTTCTCTCTCTGATGCGCAAAGAGGTGGACCAACCCCCTTCTCCTGCTCTATCCAGTTCATACTACAGTATCTGATTCACCTGTCTCAGGCGGGCTTGAAGCCTAACTCAGGGTGCACCTTAGCGTGCTGGCGGTGCACCACCATCTAATCGAGGGCAAACCCCTCTCTGCTCAGCCATTATTGGCTTGCTTTCTGAGGGGTCTTCTCCTATCGAAGCCTCCCATCCGCCCTTCGGCAGCAGATGGGGATTGAATGTTGTACTCTCAAAGCCTACCGTGCCACCCTTTGAGCCTCTCATCTCCTGCCACCTAATCTCACTTGGAGGGTGATGGTCTTGTGGCGCTCACTTCTGCTCACCAGGTCAATGAGCTTCAAGCCTTGGTGGCAAACTCACTGTACATTAGATTCTATAGGAACCGGGTAGTGCTCCGCACACATTCCAAGTTCCTTCCCAAAGTGGTGTCTCCGTTCCACCTTAACCAGCAGGTGTTACGTCCCACCTTCTTTCTGCGGCCCCACGCCAGCAGGGCGGAGGCCGTTCTGCACACACTGGACTGCAAATGAGAATTATTCTTCTACCTGCAGCGCACCCAGAGTCACTGCCGAGCTTTTCATCTCTTTGTCTCCTTTGACCCAAGTAGGTTGGGGGCGGTGGTCTCTAAATGCACCCTGTCCACCCTGGTAGTGGACTGCATCGCCTTTGTCTATGAGCAGGCCAGTCTCTTGCTGGAGCACCATGTCACGGCACACAGCATCCGGGCCATGGCGGCCTCTGTGGCAAACCTGCATTCCATTCCCTAATTGGAAATCTGCCAGGCCACCACTTGGTCCTCAGTCCATACCTTTGCAGCTCATTACTGCCTAGAAAGGGAGTCCTGTCAGGACAATGCCTTCGGCCAGGCAGTATTCCGTCATTTGTTTGGGGTGTAGGCAACACGCCCTCCAGCCCTTGCTATGTTTGGGCTACCAGTGAGTTGGTCCCTCATTCGACACAGGTCACTCGTGGCTCTGTGGTCTTCTGACTCAGTTGCTGCTGCTCACGGCTCACCTTTTCTGGTCATCTGTGGCTTTTTACAGTATTTTTTTGGTAGCCTGTAGCTGTGGAGTCCCATATGTGAGAACTGACTTCCTGCTTTTTCCTGGGGAAAGCATAGTTACTCACCTGTAGCAGTTGTTCTCCAGGGACAGCAGGAATCAGTCCTCACAATCTTTCCCCCTCCCCGCGGAGTTGCCACTTATCATTTTTGCTATCTTTTGATATGATATTGTACTGAGGCAAGATGGCACGCTTAGACAGGAAGGGGACCACGCATGTGTGGTGCATCTCCCAAAGACTTTCTTTAAAAGCTGGGAGAGGTTACCGCGCCGACGTCACCCATATGTGAAGACTGATTCCTGCTGTAGCTGGAGAGCATCTGTTACAGGTGAGTAACTGCTCTATTTTTCCAATTGTCAGGAACTTTGTCTTTTTCATGTTAAGATGTACTGTAAGACTATATTCCTTGATCTGAATAGGCAGATGTTTCAGATAGTTTTCACTTTCAGCCAATAAAGTAGTATCATCAGCATAGTAAAAGCTGAAGAGTCTTCCAATCTTCATACATTGGTTGTCTTCATACAGTCCTCTTCTCTAATGATTTGTTCTGCATATAAATAGGTATCAGGAAAGTAAACTGCCTTTGTTTACATCTTTGCAGGTTTTAAAACAATCTGTTTTTCCTTGTTGTTTGAACTGTTGCTTCTTGATCAATGTAAAAATTGTGCATGAGAATTACCAGATGTTCTGGTATACCCATGCTTCTTAATGTGGCCCAGAGTTTCTCATGATCTACTCAGTCAGAGGCCTTGCTGTAGTCATTAAAATACATACAGATACCCTTTTGTCTGTTCAAGGATCTATCTCGCATCCGCAATGATGTTTCTTGTTCCTCTGCCTTTCCTGAGCCCTGCTTGACTTGTCTAGCTCTGCATTGGAAATCTGTTAAGTTCTGTGATTACCTCTCTTTCTCCATGGTCCAGCAGTAAAAAAAAAAGTCTTCATGTATGGGTGACATCATCCAACTGAGTCCTGCAAGGAAGTATTCCCAGCTCCTTCCAGAAGCTTTTAGAACCATCTCCGTGTATGCGTGTATCTTCCTGCCCGCCACCGCAGTGCCTTTTTACTTCGGCATTTTCTTTTTCGTGGAGCCCCATGGACGTATTTCAGGAACATGTGTGAGTCGTGAGTATTTTTCTTATATTTTGTCTGTTTCTTTCTCTGCCTGCCTGCCATCAATGCCTTTTTCCTTCTGTTAGAAATTCCATTAGTTAGGGTTTCCAACCATTTTAAAGTTTCCTTTATTTTCTGCAGCACCATTTCCTCCTTAGGCATTGGTGCTTCGGCCGTGTATTGTAAATTTTTTCTCACCAAAAATCGAGCCGTTTTATTTCGCTGTGGCTATTTTTCCAGGCAATATGTCGCAGTATCTAGCCAGTTGGTTTAAAAAGTGTTCAGGTGCTCAAGGACCATATCCATAACAGATGCTCACAGTTGGTGCCTTCAGTGCTTGGGACCCAAACATCAGCCCTCCTCTTGTAATTTGTGTTTGCAGATGACAAAAACAGGGCTCAAGAGTTGTGAAAAGCAGCGTGAAACTATTTTTGGTGCTACAAAGTCTGATGCATTGACGGCTCCAGTCTCTATGGCATCGAAGGGTGCATCTGACGCTGGTGGTGCATCGACACTGAGGAGTCCTCGAGCCCTCTCAGAGCCAAGCACCCATAGTACCCTGGAGCATCAGCCATCAATTGATGTTTCCACAAAGGTGAAGAGGGATTAGTTTTCATCTTCACTTACACCAGAGGGTAACCACATTGAGCATCTGGTGGAGGCTTTGGTGCATCAACATTGAAGCCATCCAAGGCATGGCATTGGGAGCAAAAAGGGTTCACAGGTGCGTCCCTCTAAGCAGACCTGAAGAGAGGAGAGCTCATTCTTCAGGACATCAGAGGGGCAGAACAGCCTACTGAGAGTCGAGACTAAGCAACCAATACACCCTCTGAAGTTCCAGGAAAATTGTCTGATGTTGCTGTGGTCCCACAGCCTTTGGAGATGGCGCCATGGAGAGATGCCTTCTGAGGGCCATCAAACGCATTACGATGCCATTTGCTGTGCAGTATTTCAGTGCATCGATGTCTGCTGTATCGGCATTAACAGCAGTCCAACCGATCCTCCAGAAGCATCAAGTCCCTGTAGGAGAGGTTATCAACATTGAGTCATTAAAGGGCCCCAATGCCAGAGCTTTCCCAGCTAATAATGCTATTGTGCATTGGGATCCGATGTTCCCCCAAACTCTAGAAAGTCATTGGTGCATCAACGCTTCCAAAGGAGCTCTCGATTCCTAAAGGGAGGCCGAGACTCAGAGATTTTGATTTCCTCTCAGAGTTAGACTCAGAAGACTGGTTTGCTGATGACTAATCTGATGGCATGTCAGAGGATAGGTCCCCAGAACTTCCATCTGACCCTTTTCCATTTCATGAATTTCTGGCCTCAATTGATTTTCATCATTTCTCTCTGGTTGTTCCTTCCAGGTACTCATCAATGTCACTCACTCTAAACCTCACAGGGAGTCTCACAGTGTTCTAACATTTTCCTCAGTCGCTTGCCACTTTGGTCCATGATCTTAATGTCTGTGCTTGCTATTACGCTGATGACATCCTACTTCTCTACCATCTGGATTCTCTCACACCTGACTTTCTTTTCGTTAACCACACACTTACCCTCATTGCCTCTTGGCTTAGCACTAACCGTCTAAAACTGAATCCCGGGGGCGGAGCTTGCCGCGCTGCGAGATGGCTGTCTGAAAGTGCTGCTCCTACCCGGAATCAAGAATCCTGACTCTCTCCCCTTCTATAAGTTAGCGTTGTGCCTTCATTTTTGGCGAGGGGCCACGGGTAAGATGTCATCGCTAAAGCCAGCTAGATTGGATTTCCAGCAGGCGGCCGGTCAAGCGGTTAAACGCTCAAAACAGAGGAGGCACCTTCCCTGCAGAAAATGGCATCGGAAAAGGAGTCCGGTGATGGCGTTCGAGAGATATTGAGCGAATTGAGGTCAGTCAAGGAGATGATAGCTACCAGCGTTGAGACACTAAGTCAACTGCAAGAAGATTTAAAGGAGGTGAAGGAAAGGTTGGAGGACATGTCAGGGCGTTTGAATAAAGTCGAGACTCAGACGAACAAACATGAGCTTATGTTGACTCAGTTGGGCCCGCTGGCTAAACAGGTTTCGGCACTGGAAAGCCAAATGGAAGATCAGAGTAACCGGGCAAGAAGAATCAACGTTAGAATTACCGGCATACCAGAGGGCAGGGAAGATGCAGATCCGATTGCATATCTAGAAAAGTGGATACCGGAGCTGTTGCAAGTCACTTTTGCTAAACCTTTTGAGCTGGAACGGGCTTACCGAGTCCCATCTCATACAGGAAATCAGGTGAAGCGGCCATGCCCGTTTGTGATTAAAGTATTAAGATATCCACACGTGCTGCAGATACTTCAAGTTGCCAAGCAGAGAAATATGCTGCAGTTCGAGGGACATAAGATATCCTTTTATCCGTATCTCAGTAAAACTGAATCCCAAGAAAACAGACATTTGGTTCACTGGTGGTTCTGCCCTCCCAACATATGTTCTTTGCATTGGTCAGTCGCCTATCCAAGTTGTTTCCATTTTGAAATGTCTTAGTGTCATCCTTGATTCTGACTTATCTTTCAAGCGAGACATTAATGCAATAGTCTAGCATTTCATACTGCAGCGGCACGTGCCCATGGAGCATGACTGAGGAGCAGGTCCTGCTTCTTGGGATGGCTCGGGCAGCAACTTAGTGTGCCCCATTATTAATATCCTTCCATACATTTCATCTTGCTATCATTGCTGCCAGTTCCTTATTTATGTATTTAACAGGTTTTTATAGTGTTTTATCCTTTCAGTTAAAGCAGTTTACATTATAACTTAAACTTAGTAATGTACATTAAACAGACATTGATAACTTGGATTTCTCTGAGGCAATAGAGGGTTAAGTGAATTGCCCAAGGCCACAAGGAGTGCTTGTTAGTGAGAATCAAACCCTTGTCTCTTGGTTCCCAAGCCGGTGCTCTAACCATTAGGCTACTCCCCCACTCTTCTCCATTAGTCTGAGTTTCCTTGCCTTTGCCAGGTGTTCTATCCTGGTCCACTGGTGCACTGAAACCTCCTCCAGACCCCCTTTCCCAAAGGAATGCAAGTAACTTGATCTCCTGCATAATACTTCCAACCCCTTCTAGGCTCACACCCCTCTCCTCTCCCCATCTGCTGCCACAGTGCCCTCCTTAACTGTAGAATTCTCTGTTCTAAATTGTCTCTTCTCTCAGATTTATCCTCCAGCATTCTCTAAACCTCCTTTTTAGCTGAAACCTGGCTCAGGGATGGGGAAGAGGCCTTTCATTACCGTTGCCTCCCCTCCAGCTCTGAATCCTTGTACATCTCTCGCACCACCAGCTCGGGAGGGGAGTTGCCTTACTTTATAAGAGCACCCTATCCATTTCAGAGTGAACTCTCCCACCTTACATTATCCTGAATTCCTTTTTATTAAACTGGCATCGTTCCCCACTCTCCATTTCCTCCTTCTCTGTGTCCCCACTGCACTAAGCACTGTCTTATGGGATTCCTTATTTCTCACCATCTCAAAAACCACAGTATCCTTTGCTAACTTGATTATCCTGGGTGTCTAATGTCCACTTAGCCTCGCCATCTAAGCTGCATGATGAGCTATTTCTCTCTTTGCAGTCAGATTTATCTCTCAATCAATATGTCCGCACCCCAACCCATGCAGCAGGTCATACCCTGGACCTCATCATGGTCCTGGTGGCTTCTCCCTTTCCTCTGTCTTCCCTCTCCACACTGACCTTCCTTCACACTGATCATTTTTGTATTTTCTTTCAATTTTACTATTCCACTTCTAATCTAGAGCAAGTACAAAGCCCTGCTGCAACCCCCTAATCTTTTTCATTTCATCACCATGGCTACTCTCGCAGCTTTTCCATCTTCAGATATCCTTTTTTTCTACCCGACTTCGGCTCTCCCCTGGTCAACACCCAGGCAGAATCTTGGAACAGTTGGCTTCATTCTGCCTTGGATTCACTCGTGCCCCCCCCCCCCCATTTCCCAGTATAACCACCATCACCCATGGTATCATCACAGCCACCTCCTTACACACCAACAGTAGCACTGAGCCGAGTGCTCCTGTTGCAAACCACAAACATCTGATTCTTTGAAAGCCTTTAGGGACCTTCACACCTACTATAGAACGGTATTCAATGCTGCTAAACAAGACTACTTTTCTAAGCTTATCACTAGCTCTGTCAACACCTCAAAGACACTTTTTTCAGTAGTGTTATGCCTGCTTCATCCCTCCTCCCTTGGAAACTTTCAAGCTGATTCACCCTCCACAGAGCAATTAGCCCAATATTTCCATTCAAAGATCATGGACCTTAGCGGGGCATTTCTCCAAGCCTCAGCTGCTCACAACACTCACATACCCCCTAACACCACGTCTGTCTCCTATGACGCTTTCTCATGTCTGGTCCACCTTTAACCCCATTTCTTTCTCTACCCTTTCCAGATTCATCACCACTTCTTATAAAACCACCTGTGCCTCTGACCCTTTCTCTTCCTCCTCTCTCACCACAATCTCACTGGCCCTGTTACTGAGGGTTCTTTTTGACTTTAGTAACAGTCTGAATGCAGGCATCTTAGCCAATTGCTAGAAGACTGCCCTGGTACACTCTATTCTGAAAAATCCCTCACTAGACACCGCTTCCCCCGCACACTACCGCCCAGTCTCCAACCTCCCTTTTCTATCCAAAATCTATTTTTTTAACTTGCCAAAATGCATATGCTTACAAAACAAGTATCTAGGCATCATGACAGAAAATATATATCAAGCAAATCTTACAATGAAACAACCCAAGCCTATACAGCTTACATCTCTGGGAGAAACAAGATAAAAGAAACAACTAGGAGCAGAAAGCTCCATTACCACAGCCAAATTTATTTATCCACCCTTTAATTACAACCACCTTCACTGGGCCCTATCAACCCGTGTTTTCCTTGCTAGACAGGAAGGCTTCTAACTGAACAGAATCATAAATGTATATCTAACACCCTGCAATGCATTCAAGCATTTGCAGGGGTACAGAACAAAGAATGAAGCATCCAGAGCTAAAACTCTTGGTTTCAAAGCCAAAAAAGCTTTCTTCTGGAGCTGTGTAGCTCTGGATACATCAGGAAATAACTGTAGCAAAGCACCACCAAAAGGAACAGTTTTGTTCTTAAAATAGCTTTTAAACACCAAGATTGTATCTTGCTCAGAAACAAAAGTTACAATCAATGTTGATCTGGTGGGGAATATTATCCTGGGAGTCTTCAAGGAAATGAGTTAAATCTATTTCTGTGGAAGGCTGTAGGACATTAAATCCTTCAGCAGACCCCTCAGAAATACCCCGATAAGAGAGGTAAAACAATTTTGAAAAGGCAATCACATCAGCATTAGGTAAGCATAATGCCTCTCGTAAATACTTCTGCAATAAAATCTCCGGTGACAGTAACTGACACAAGCAAAAATTCAAAAATCTAATATTCTTAGACTTAGCAATATTTTCAAACACCTCTAGTTTACGGTAGATTATAACTATCTTTCATTGTAGATGCTTAAACTGCTTGCAAGGAATTACACAGAGATTAACACTTTAACACTTGAGAACCAAGTAAATCCACCCGTGGCTCCACTTGAGTCAACCATGATACCACATTTTGAGAGAAGGAACAAAGCCGGGCTACAGTAGATACTAAAGTATGCTCTCTGTCACCACCCTCCACACATCGGCCAGGGAGACCTGAGAATCAGGGATCTCCCTAGTCTCTCAGCAGGAGGAGGTGTCCATAATACAGGTTTAAGAGTTCCCATAGAAACATCTGGCATATTCTTTTCCAACGGTGCTCCCCCAGTGGATCCCGGTGGAATAATACCCATAGGAGGGGGAGGTGGTGTATGGTCCAGGGAACTCAAGGACGTCCCCCTAAACTCACTGAGGGGGAGTCCATAGATGCAGGAAAAAGGGAGCCCCCATTCATGACCAAAACATGCTTATCCATAGGTCCACTCACCACTTCCAATGATGTGACTCTCTTCTTCTTATGTTTCCCCATGGACAGCAGTCAGTGGCCAATGAAACTGGGGAGCTCCTGTGGTGCTCTAAAGGGCTCCCAAGGGGCCTAATGTGCCCCTTGTATCAGGTTCCTTAGATCATGCCACTCCTGTGCACGCTCGACCGCATGGGTAACACTAGCTGGAAGTTAAAGGGAAGAAGCCCCCGATGACATCAGGGCTGTCCTGCCCGCAGCCTGTTCCTCCGATGATCAGCGGCTGCACAAACTCACTCTTCCCAAGGAAGGAAGCATCCCAACTGGCTTTTGCAGGCCCTCGATGTCGGGGTTGTCCAGCCTGCAGCCTGTTCCTCTGATGACCAACCACTGCCTGAACTCCCTCCTTCCCCAAAATCTTTAAAAAACTGGTCTTCATCCAACTCTCAGAGCATCTTGAAAAGACAAACACCTTTCATCCCCAACTGTCTGAATTTCACCCTGGATATAGTATGGAAAGCATCCTCCTCTCTCTTCTAAGTGAAACCCGTGAGACCATTGACAAAGGTAACATCTCCCTAGTTGTTTCCCTTGATCTTTCTACTGCTTTCGATCTGATTGCCCATTCCATCTTACTTTCTAGGCTCCAAGACATTGGACTCCGTGGCATTGTTCTTCAGCGGTTTCACTCCTTCCTCTCAGATTGTTCTTGCTCTGTCCATTTTCACTCCTCCGTCTCAACATGTTTTCCTCTCACCTGTGATGTGCCTCAGGGTTCTGTTCTCGCCCCTCTCCTTTTCACCATCTTTCTGGCCCCCCTTGCCACTCTCATTCAACAGTTTGCTATCTCTGCATACTACTATGCAGATGACATTTACTACTTTTCCATGCTCACTCAACATCCCCTGATGTTTCTGAACTAAACAGCTGTCTCTCTCAGGTTGTTCTTTGGCTGAACAACAATCACCTAAGCTCAACACATCTAAAACTTTGGCCACCTAGCTAACCAGTTTCTCTGTTGTTCAATCTCTCTCCCCATTGCTTAACAGCACACTGATTTCT
This sequence comes from Ichthyophis bannanicus, assembly GCA_033557465.1. Classification (NCBI taxonomy): domain Eukaryota; kingdom Metazoa; phylum Chordata; class Amphibia; order Gymnophiona; family Ichthyophiidae; genus Ichthyophis; species Ichthyophis bannanicus. The sequence goes on from CM066036.1 coordinate 329,857,896, forward strand.
TTGATATCTTCCTTTACCTATCTAGGGGTCTTACTGGACAGTGCACTCTCATTCTGTGACCACATTGGCCTTATGGTGAAGCATTCCTTTTACACTCTTCATCAGATTAGAGCCATTGCCCATTTTTCTCCACCTCTGCTATAACTGCACTGCTTATCTCATTAGAACGTCTAGACTACTGCAATGTTGTCTATGCAGGTCTCCCATTTATCAGTTCAAACATCTATAAACGATTCAAATACAGTCGTTAGACTACTAGCTCATGCTTCTAAATTTGACCATGTTACTCCCCTGCTTATCCATTTTCACTGGTTACCCATCCAATATTTTATTCAGGACAAGATTCTCAAGCTGGTCCATAAAATTCTCCACTCGGGTTCATCTATTTATTTTTCATCTCGCATCATTCCTCACACCATTTCACGGATCTTACATTCCATTCACTCAAACAATCTCTATCTTTCCCTTCTATCCCGTGCATGATATGAATCCACCCAGCGTTCTACTTTTTATTTCCTTGGCCCAAGTTTATGGAACGCTTTCCGCATAGAATTGTCTTTTTGTAAATTCAAATCATTTCTCAAGACTCATTGCTTTCAATTAGCATTTGATCTCGTCCCTCAGTATTGCAGGTCCCACCTTACCCTCTCTTCCTCCTCTTCACTGATTACGTGCCACTCTTGGCCCCTGTCCTTCATCCCTTCTGTTCTATGTCTGGGCAGTTTGTGTTTACCCCTTTCCTATCCTCTTTGGAGTTCCTTTTTGGTTTCCTGATGTTTTTATTGTACATCATTCTGCTGCTGAAGGGTGGTATAGCAAATTTTAATAAACCAAAGGAAGTCCTTTTTTGTCCTGCACAAATGTCACTTGATCTGTTCATTTCTCGATTCTTCTGCTCTGACATCCTTGTTAAGTTCTTACTTGTCTCGAATACTGCAACTCCATATATGCTGGGTTCTCTCTCCTCACTAAAGCACCTTCAAGCAGTCCAAAATACAGCCATCCGTATATTATCATATGTGGGAAAATTTGACCATGTTATGCCACTCCTGAAATCCCACCATTGGTTGCCGGTCTCAGCCCAGGTCCAATACAAACTGCTGACTTTCGCCACAAGGTGTTCTCTATACTAATTCCCTTGCTTACCTGTTCTCCTATCTTACATTCTATAACCTGTCTTAAGTGCTTCGCTCCCTTCAGGATAATAGACTTCATATCGCACCCCCCAACAAAGCACGACTTGAATCTACCCGTCATTTGACCTTCTTTTTCTATGTTCTCACTCTTTGGAATTCTCTGCCCCGATCACTCTGTCTCAAACCTTCCTACCTATCATTCAAAACTCAGCTTAAGACACATCTCTTCTTTTGGGACTTTGAAGCCTAGACTGCCTAGGACATTGAACAAACCTCCTTCCTCTCTCTTTCTAGCACTCCCTCCTGCTACACCTATTTGTTCTACCCTTTCTGTGCCCTCTATCCTATTAATTGATGGCAGGGGCGGCCCAAGGGGAGTGAGGGGCTATGTGTGAAGACTCATTGTGGGTCCTCATTTGCATAAATATTTACATAATGTTAACACTCACTAACTTTTAGTAAACATGCCTCTTAATGAGTGTCTGGATAAAGAAAGGCTACCAGATTTCTACATTACTATACTCTAGTGCCAACTGCCAGGCACATTAGGAAGTACTATAAACACTGCCCATTTAGAACCCATAGCAAACCCGCCGTATCATAACAGCACTACCAGGACTCATAAAGCACAAAATCCTACCTATCAAAAAGGCAACACTGCAAATATTAAACCAATACATCTCAGAGAACACCAATACATCTTCTACTGGGGAAAGAAAAGTGGCACTGTCAAATAGAAACTACATAAACAAAATACCTTAGCTTGGTTACACATGCACAACATAGACCGTCACCAAACAAAGAACAAGGGATCACAATTTAGAAATAGAAAGACAATAATTAAACTGGGAACCCCAAAGACCAAAGTTGGAACATACAACAACACTGCAGAAATAAAACTATAAATTAATTTCCTCCTATACTAAACAAAAATGCAAAGACGCACATTTTGCAGAGCTGATATATTCCAGTTAATAAATTCAAAATAAAGTATTTTTCTACCTTTTGTTGTTTGTGGTCCCTTCTAGTTCCAGCCCCACTCCCTTCTAGTCCCATTCTCCCATCAGCCCATTTCCAGTCCAAGCTCCCCCCATCAGCCCATTTCCAATCCTAGCCCCCCCCCATCAGCCCATTTCCAGTCCAAGTTCCCGCCCCCATCAGCCCATTTCCAGTCCTAGCCCCCATCAACCAATTCCAGTCCCATCCCCCCCCCCCCCGAAGAGCCCCACGCCTATCTAAGCTGCTTCAGAGTTGAGCCAGGAAAGCCCATGCGAGGCTCCGGCTCATCTCTGCACAGCTGCCAGCGTGAAAAGCGCCGTTTTCCCTCACACTGGTGGCTGTGTTACTGTGAAGCACGCTGAATGCTGGCAAAGATTAAAGGGCATTTCCCGGTACTCACGTGCTTCACAGTAACACAGCCGCCAGTGTGAAGGGAAACACCGTTCTTCATGCTAGCGACTGTGCAGAGATGAGCCGGGGCCTCGTGTGGCTTCCCCAGCTCACCTCTGCAGCCGTCCATTGTGTGTGAATGAAGTTCGCGCAGGGCCCCCTGAAGCGCAGAGCCCTGTGCCGGTCCTGACTGATGGCGTTCTTTTCTAATTTCATGATTTTATCAAGTGTAAACTGCCTTGCGTTTAAACAGAAAGGCAGTATAGAAAGTTAAAAATAAACATAAACATGAGGTGTAAATCTCCTCCTGAGGATAAAGCTTTCCAAGATTTTGTACAGGATATGGTTAAGGGCATACCCAGGGCTGGCATAAAGATTGGAGGCACCCTGGGCAGGCTCTCCATCCTGCTGGCCCCATTACCACCACTGTCGCCTCTCTCAAGGGCCTGCAGTAGTGGCAATAGCCCCCAAATCATGACACAGCACTTACTATACTCTGATGCTGTGTCGCAGTTGCCATCATTTCACAATGTGCCATTTTTGGAGAGGGACATAAATGACACATTGTGAAAAGAAGGAAACAGCAACGCAGTGCCAGAGTGTATATGTAAGCGCTGCATCGCAGTTTGGGGGCTGTTGCTACTGCTGCAGGCCGTAGGGAGGGCTGGCAGCAGAGTCAATGGGCTCCCTTGGAAGACTGGTGGCCTAGGCAGCCGCTGAGTTCACATAGTAGTAGTGTCGTCCCTGGACATACCATTTTCTCGGTCTCTAAGGATGAGGCTAAGGCAGAAAAATTGGTGATCCTTCAGTATTCCTTTGCCCCTAAGGAACCTGTGACAGTGTTCATACACCGTATCCTTCAGAGAGTACAGATGATAATGTGGGATAACCCCCTCACTGTACCTCCAGTTAGTAGAAGGCTTGACTCCATGTACAGAGTCCAAAAGGCTCCCGGGTTCGAAAAGCCCCGGCTTCCTCACCACTCCCTGGTGGTTCAATCTGCCCTTAAGAGATCTAAAAGCTCCAAGACACATTCCTCAACACCCTCAGGAAAGGAGGCTCAGACATTAGACTCTTTAGGGAGAAGGGTTTTCAAGAGTACCATGCTTGGGGCCCACATAGCCTCTTACCAGCTCTACATGGGCATGCTTTTGAAGGACATGAGCAGCCTAGATGATCTGTCCTAATATCTCCCTCCAGAGAGATTGGAACAGTATCATTCCCTAATGAGACATACAAGGACTGCTTGAAGTTCATGGTCTGAGCAACATATGACATCTTTGAAACAGTATCGAGGGCGTCTGCAATGGGTATTGGTGCCTGAAGACTCATCTAGCTCTGAGGCTTAGACCTTGTACAGGTTCACTGACGTAATATGCTATGGAGAGAATCTCTTCAGAGAAAAGCTTGAAGAAAAGGCTGGCTTCAGTGAAAAGTAGCATGTCACCCTTTGCAATCTCCCATGGCAAAAGTCTTTGCCAGTCGCCTACTGCAGGAAGTTTCAAGGTGGCAACCAGAAAGAGACGTATTACTCTCGTAGGTGTAGCTATTTTCCTGGTTCTTACTATTCCCAATTGAAACAGGCTCCTTGAGCCCAAGCAAAGCTAGAGGAGCCTTAGAAGGCCCAACTGGCTCCTCAGCCAAAATCAGGGATGGGGTTTTGACTGGTTTCTGAAGAGCACAGCCACTCAACCTGTAACTTCCACGGAGGGCTCTTTTGTCAGTGGGAGGCTGGCTCTTTTTCCCCAAAGGTGATCCCTTATATCCTTAAACTTTTGGGTCTTAGAAATTATCTAAAGCGGTTACAAATTGCATCTGTTCGATCTGCCTCCAAATTGCCCATAGAGGATTCAGTCCTTGGACTCTTACATCAGGAACTACTTCAGCGAGAATTCACTGCCCTCCTAAAGATCTAGCAATCAAGCTCGTCTCAGCAGAGCAAAGAGGGTGAGGATTTTAATCCAGGTATTTCTTGACCACCAAAAAGATGAGAAGATTTTGTCCCATTCTAGACCTAAGAGATCAGAACATATATTTGGTCAGAGAAAGTTCAGAATGATTTCTCTGGGCAGCCTGCTCCCTTATCTTCAAAAAGGAGATTGATCTGTTTCATTGCATTTATATTTATTTTATTCTTTTCGTATCGCGGCTTTGCATATTGTTGTCTTGAGTTGCTTTATATTTTTTAACTTTTGCTACAATAAAGTCTTTATAATGGGGGGAAAAAGGAGACTGGTTATGTTATCTGGATCTCAAGGATGCACATTCCCACACAGAGATACATCCCATTTACAGGAAGTATCTCAGATTCATAATAGGATGACAGCACTTCCAGTACTACATTCTGCCTTATAGTCTCGTGTCAGTGCCTTGGATATTTACCAATGCCTTGCCATGGTTGCAATGTTCCTATACAGACTGGGAGTGTGTCTTCCCCTATCTGAATGATTAGTTGATTAAGTGTTCTACTCAGGAAAGGGTGCATGATTCAACACGGCTGACCATTTGGATGTTGAAGCTTCTAGGGTTTGTAATAAATTACCCAAAGTCTCCACTTTCAGCTCACTCATCCATTGGAAATCATAGGAGCTCTACTCAACATGACTCAAATGAGAGCCTTTCTCCCGCACAACAGATTATCCAGGCTAACACCGATAGTCTGGAAGACTCAATTGAGTAAGCAGGTGATGTGCGCAAGATTTTGACATTATTAGGCCACTTGACCTCAACAGTACAGTACATGTAATATCCTTGGCACATCCCCATATGAGACAGGCTCAGTGGACACAAAGAAACCCAGTAGTCACAAGCCTTAGGGCATCTCAGAGACTGCCTGCTTGTCACCGATACTCTCATTCATTCTCTTGACTGGTGGATTGTTCCATTTAATCTGGCCAAGGTCTTCCATTCCAAATTGCTCTACCACAAAATGGTTTCATGACTGATGCATTCAAGCTGGGTTGGAGAGCTTATCACAATGGGTTCAATACCCAAGGTACTTGGTCCCTCCAGGAAAGTCTCCATCAGATCAACTTCTTGGAATTAAGAGCCATAGAAAACACTCTAAAGACTTTCAAAGATTGGTTGTCCAACCAAATTATCCTCATTCAGACAACCAAGAAGCCATGTTCTACATCAACAAGCAGGGAGGAACTGGCTCATACCTTCTGTGTTGGGAAATGGTCAGGTTGTGAAAATTTGCCATCTTCCATAGGATGGACATAAGGGCCAATTATCTGCCAGGCAAGCAAAACACTCTAGCGGACAGGCTGAGATGAATCCTTCAACCTCATAAATGGACCCTGAATAGGAGGTCATAAGTCGTATCTTTTGAGACTGGGCACCCCCTCGATAGATCTTTTCACAACTCCTCAGAATGCCCAGGTGGATCATTTCTGCTCCAGGGTGGGGTTGAGGTTTTTGGAAAACTGTTGGAAGGATGATTGACTGGTTAAGATAGAAATCTGTTACCACTTTGGAAGAAATTTGGAATGAGCATAGAGAACCACTCTATTATGATAAAAGTTTGTGTAAGATGTATGAACTACTAAGGCCAGAAGGTCACTTACCCTGTGTGCTGAAGTGGCTGCCACCAGAAATAGTATTTTCCAGGTCAAAACGTCAGAGGACAAGTATTGAGCAGCTCAAAAGGAGCTTTTATAAACTGTGCAATAACTACAATGAGATCCCAATACACTGCAGGTGGCTTATAGGGAGGTTTTAACAGCAGTAAGCCCCACACGAAGTGAACAACTAAAGGCTGTACAGAGATGGGTTTACTCTCTTCACCTCAGTGATAAGCTCCAATTGCATGGAGATGAACCCTTACTGAGTTAGATTTGAGTATAGACTTGGAGAGGTGTAAAGGATACTCAAGCATTGTTTGTGTGGGACTGATGAAAGGATCTAGAGAGTGTCCCTCATAACAGACAGCAGACCTCTTCATTTGCATAAATGGGACATTCTTGTTGAGGCCCTCCTGGAGGCCAAAAGGTGGTAGGCTGAGAGTGGACAAAGTCAGCCTCTCAATATTCAGGCTGTGAGGGTCAGGGATTTGATATTGGGGTGCAACATTGTTCCATTCTCCTTCAAAATCAGATCTGGTGAGTCACCCAGTTGAATTGGTTTCAAACTGTAGAGTTCCAGAAGGAGAGGGAGCCATGGTCATCTGGGCCAATAAGGACCAATGAGAATCATCGTGCCTCTGTCTTTTTTGAGCTTCAGAGGGTCTTGGCAATGAGAGGTATTGGAGGATACACATACAGAAGATCCTTCCCCCAATCAAGGAGGAAAGCATCTGAGGCTAATTTGCTGGAAGCCCATAGAAAGTAAATCCAGTTTCTCCAAATGCACATTATCAATTTGGCTAGCAGATTTCATGTCTTTCACTTATGCCTATGCAGACCTAAGCCTTGAGGAGTCATGTCACAGCTCATAATGTCAGAGCCTTGGCTGCGTTGGTGGTTCACTTGCACTTAGTCTCCATAGAAAAGATTTGCAAGCTGCATCATGGAGATAAGTCCACATATTCACATCTAACTACTTTCTGGAGGGGAGATTCCCGATGCGACAGCAACTTTGGCCAATCAGTACTCAGGAATCTGTTTGGGGAGTAGAATCCAATTCCATCCCCCCAGGACTCATTTCTATCAGTTCGGCTATCTTTAAAAAACAAAAAAATAAGTCTAAAATGTAAAAGGCCCACGCCAGGAAAGTCAGTTTTGCTGTTGCCTGCTGAGTTTGTCATTCTTTTTTTTTTTTGTTGTTCAAGGTAACCTGTAGCTAGGGAGTCCCATACATGAGGACTTCTTTTTCCTGCTTGTCCATGGAGAAAATGTAGTTACTCACCTGTAGCAGGTGTTCTCCACGCACAGCAGGAAAAGTCCTCGCAACCCACGCTCCTCCCATAGGAGTTGTATTCTCCTCAGCTCTAGTATTGACTGAGGTAAAATGGTGGCAGGTGGGAAAATGCATGAATGAGTAGAGGATGTTCCAAAAGCTTCCAGAAGGAGCTGGAATACTCCCACACAGGGCTCTTTTGGATGATGTCACCCATTCATGAGGACATTTCCTGTTGTCCAAGGAGAACACCTGCTACAGTTAAGTAACTGCATTTTCTCCTCTGGCTTTAGTTTCTCTGTGTTTCTGGGCAATTTTCAGTTTCTTCGGTCATCCATTTTGATTGCATTGTATTTTGTTACAGTTTATGCAGTTTTCTTCTTAATTATAAATGCAATACCATTTCTTCTTTGTCTTTCATTTCTAGCATAGTATTCCATGTGATCATCAGATTCAAAGTGCCCAATGCCAGTCCATTTCAGTTCATTGACACCCAATAGATTGAGTTGTACATATTCCATTTTATTCTTCAATTTTCCCCATTTCATGCTTCATGCATTTCAGGTCCCAATATGTAAGACATCTTTGCAGCTTCTGACTCTCATTTCATGTGCATCTACATCAGTCAGATGTCCTGAGGACTTTGTTCCAACCACATCATAAATGCTGACTTTACTCTGAAAAGTCTTCAGCTCGTCCCCAGTAGCCTGCTGAGTGCCCTCCAATCTGGGGGTCTCGTCTTTGAGCACTATATTGCAATTTATTCTCTTAGGCTTTCCCTACTAGTATCATGATCTTTGCAGTTTTCCAGGTCATGCTGTGTCTTGGTAGGTGGAAACAACGTTTCAACCATCATTCTGTGGCTTTCTTCAGGGTGAAGTGGTTATGCAGTGAATGTTTGTTCAATATACAGTGGATCTCAAACCGGGTTGCTTGGTTTGAAGCAGGAAATTTGAATTTTGCAGGGAAAGTTCATTGGAAAAAGGCGGGAGTTTTGAAATTTGAGTTTAGGCAGGAAGGTTTGTTGGAGAAAGAGCAGGAAAAATGCAAATAGGAATCCTGGAGAAGAGGGAATTTGGATCCCAGATTCTGGAAGGTGGAAAAATCTTTTCAGCACCAGACCTTGTAGTACTAAACCCTCTTTGAAAGAGGGGTTGCCATGCTTTGTTGATGATCGGTCCTTTGTCTCCATTGAAGTTTCATGAGTGTCTTGCTATCTCTACTGCCTCTTTGATCTTCCTTGGCCAACAGCCAAAACTCCCACCTTTTCCAACAAACTTTCCCACCAAAATTCAAATTTCCTGCTTCAAACCAACCAACTCAGTGTGAGATCCACTGTATGTAAGAACAGACATTCACTGCATAGGCACTTCATCCTAAAGAAAGTCACAGAATGATGGCTGAAACATTGGTTCCACCTACCAAGGTGCAGCGTGACCTGGAAAACTGCAAAGATCACTATACTGCAATTTTTGTTGTGACTATCCACTGGGTTTTCATGGCAAGATATGGAAGTAGTTTGCCAGGCCTTTCTTCCACGCAGGTAAGCCTACTGGTGTTGCTATTATTGCAGAAATGTGATCCTCTGCCGTCAACACCATCCCATTCTGCTGCTGCCCCAGATGGGTGGTTCTTAGTCTGGCATCTTAGGTGAAACCTGTCCGTTTTGGTAGACCCTGCCAGTCGTTAAGCTATTGATAGCTTAGCCCTCAGCATCATCGATGCACACAAGCCCTTGCAGCATGAGAAGCTGCAGACCAAGCGAGGTATTCAGGTAGTAGCTAATATTCAAATTAAAATTCTAAATGTGTGCAATGATCTGTATCTATGGCTAATGATTCTCTGCTAACTCGCTTTTTCAGCTGAAGACTTAAAACATGTCTTTTCTTGTTTAACTGAATTCTTCATGGACAAACAGGAATGGGTGACGTCCCTGATAGAGCCCTGCGCAGGAACGCTCCCCAGCTTCTTTTGGGAGGCTCCATTGCGCCTGTTCACCTCCTTCCTGGCTGCCACCGTGGCGCCATCTTGAATCAGTCTTTTGTTTTCCGCAGAGCCCCACAAATACATTTCAATTATTTTCCTCTTGGTAAACTTTTTTTTTCTACCTGAGGTTGTTTTTTATGCTTTTGGGTTTTTCACCTGGTCGCCCTTTGAGTTTTTTTCTCCCCCAGTCATTAGTTTTATTCTTGCTGTGGCTCCTCTACCTGGCTGAGGTGCTCCAGTCAGGCCTTACCCTCCAACATCGAGCACTTTGACTTTGCAGCAGCTATTTTTCTGGATGACATGTCCCAGAAATCTGCCAGCAGATTTAAAAAATGTTTCCGGTGTGCTGGGACCATATCCGCCATGGATATGAACAGTTGGTGCCTACAGTGCCTTGGACTCAATCATCAACCTTCTTGTAATTTGTGTTTGCAGATGACAAAAAAGAGGACTCAAAGGTTGGGAGAAGCAGCACAAATCACTTTTTGGTGCTCAGAGGTTTGATCCATCGCCTTTGGCATGGATGACACCCAAGGCTGCATTGGAGCTGGCGGTGCATCGACATTGAGGAGCTCTTAGACTCAATCGGAGTCGAGCACCTACTAATGTCCCAGAGCATCGGCCATTGATCAATCTCCACCCGAAGATGAGGGAAGGATTTGGCCTCGTCTTTGGTGATCGTACCTAGTGAAGGGTCTGGTGTGTTGGCATCAGAGTCCATCGAGGCATGGTATCAAGAACAATGGGGGTCCACACGAGCGCCCCTCAAAGGTGCCCCAAAGAGAGAGCTCATCCTCCAGTGCATTGGAGGCACATAGACAGCCAAGACCCAGCTGCCGATATGCCTGTTCAGATACCAGGTACATCAGTCAAAGTTGTTCAGACCCTGCAGTCTTCAGAATCATTGACCATGGAGAAGCACTTTCTGCAAGCTCTCGAGGACCTCAGTGCAATGCTGTTAAAGGTGCAGCATGCTGGGGCCTCGACATTGGCTGCATAGACATCGACCACTGTATAGCCAAGCCTCGAGAAGCATACCTTGCTTGCGGGAGAGGTATTGATATCAGGGCATTGAAGGACCCTGCCTAGCTGATATCCCTCTCCAGCATTTCAGGGTCTGATGTGCCCTCAAAGTCTAGATGGATGTCTGTGCTTCATCACTTCTGACAGAGCTTCCGATCCCCTTGGAGTAAGAGAGAGATCCAGACAGAGACTCAAAAGTACTTCAACTTCCTTTCTGATTCTGACTCAGAAGGCTGGGTTACCGACATGGAATTAGAGGACTTGTTAGAGGGCAAGTCCCCAGAGTTCCTGTCTGACCCTTCTCCACCTCATGAGTGGCACAAGTCCCCTCCTGAGGACATGATCTTCCAGGAGTTTGTATGGGACATGACCAAGGCTGTACCATTTTCTTTGGAAACTGAGGATGAGCCCAGGATAGAAGAGTTGGAGATCCTACAGTACTCCTCAACCTTAAAGGAGGCAGTGACAGCACCTGTGCACTACATCCTGTACAGATGATAATGTGGGATAACCCCCTCACTGTACCTCCAGTTAGTAGAAGGCTTGACTCCATGTACAGAGTTCAGAAGGCTCCCAGATTCGAGAAGCCTCAGCTTCTGCACCATTCCATTGTGGTCGAATCTGCCCTAAAAAGAATGAAGAGTACCACGACTCATTCCTCAATACCCCCAGGGAGGGAGGGAGGGAGGCTAGGACATTGGACTCTTTAGGGAAGAGTTGTTTTCAGAGTTCCATGCTTGTAGCCCATGTGGCCTCTTACCAGCTCTACATCGTTTATCATTTATTTATTGGGATTTGATTGACCGCCCTTAGCAAGGCAGACCGAGCAGTTTACAGATTAAAACAATATGCACAAATTAAAGGCAGAAGACAGGAACTCCATATCATGATAGGAAAGGGAGGAGCAGAGTAAAGTAGTAGAAGGAGGAGATAGACAGTAGCTTATCCAGGCATACGAGGAGGTCTGACTATCTACAGTATAGGGCAGGTCTCAGGTGACTTCTATTCAAAATGCTTGGATGAATAAGTATGTTTTAAGGAGCTTTTTAAACTTGAGGAATGAAGATTTCCAAGCAAAGGTGGGAAAGAAAACTGTTCAAGAGAGCAGGGGCAATGAAGAAAAATGCAGAACGGTGTATGGATTCATATTGAGCTGGGAGGACCAGGCGGTTATCTTGGAGGGAATGAAGACAACATTGTGGCATGCAGGGGATAGCCAAGGAGGAAAAAATATTGTGGGGCTGGGTTGTGCATGAGGGTGAGGGACTTTGAAGTGGATCCTTTGTGCGTAAGGGAGCCAGTGGTGTTGAATGAGTAGGGGTATGATGTGATCAAATTTTCTGGCATGAGTGAGGGCACGGATGGTTTGGAGACATTTTAGATGGTTAGGGTTGCCTGGTCAAAGAAAGGACGAAGAGCCTGAAATTTGCGATGGGCTAAAACTGCGGAGTGAATGAGATGAGAAATGTGCATATTTCATTCCAAATATGCACATTTCACTACTGCCTAGATGAGGATTCCTGACGCGACATCAACTTCAGCCAATCTGTACTCCAGAATCTGTTTGGGGATTAGAATCCAACTCCATCCCCCCTAGGCCCATTCTATTCTGTCCAGGCTACCCAAATAAAAAGGGAAGAGAATCACTGCTATTATACATAGTTGGTCTCTTTACCATTAAGACCTGTTGCCATGCCGCAGTTGAGTTTTGTCCCTTTTGGGCTTCTCGGTGGCTTCCTCTGTTTTCAGTAGCCTTTAGCTTTGGAGTCCCATATGTGAGGACTCAATCATGCCTCTCCATGGAAAAAAGGTAGTTACTCACCCTGTAACAAGTGATCTCCAGGAACAAGCAGTCTTCACATATGGGTGATGTCGGCACCGAAGGAGCCTGAGTAGAAATGCTCCCCAGTGTCCAATAGGAAAGCCTTTGGGAGCACTCTACTATGCCTGCCTTTCCACCTTCCCAACTTCTCTCCTCAGTTCTTCGTTTTCCACAGAGCCAGCAGGACATCTAATCCTGTCACTGCCGAAAAACTTCTCTTTTTCGTGTAGGACATCGTGCTTCTGCCTTCCTGTCGATGCCGGTCCGTTAAATCTGACACTGGTCCTGATTAATTCTTTTTCATTTTTACATTTTTCTACTTCTTTTTCTTTAACACGGTTTTCATCGTTAATCTAGGCCTCCATAGCTTATTTTCAGTCTTGAAGACAACTTTTTTGAGGCATGGAAAAGCCAATTAGTGGTTTTAAAAAATGTACCAAATGTACTGGTACCATATCAGTCACTGATAAACTTGACTGGTGTCTAAAATGTTTGAGGCCTGAACATCAACCCAATTCTTGTCCTTTGTTCCAGCAATTGACAGAGAGGCCTAAAGAAGTGAGCCAGACAGTACACATCATTGTTTGCCTCGGACTCAATGTCAGTGTCTTCCACTTCTTCGAGGGCATCAACTTCTTCTCATGGGTCTCAGGTTTCTTCAAAGTCCAAACAAAAGTAAGTCTAAGTCTCTGGTTTCTCAAAAATCATTAGCATCGAAGACCAATACTGGAGAGAAGTCCCAGTATAAGCATCGTGACTCCCCTAGAGGTGCTTCCGATGCAGACCAGCCAGCCAAACAGTCCCAGTGGAAGGATCTGTCCTCCAAAGCACAGGAGGGGATCTGGGATGCTCCCAAGGAATCCACCTCCGGACAGTGTTCTGGGACAGTGGCTCAGAGCACCATTGGCAATTCCACCCAGATATCGGCCATCTCTCTGGACCTGTATATGCTGGCTCTCAAGAGGAGTTTGGCTGTACTCCTGGCGGCCTCAGTACCAAAGCCCTTAACAAACTATCCTCCACCTCCCTCACGGACCTTGTTCACCCCACTCCTCAGAATAGATCCAGAAGATCGGCTGTTACTAACACACCCGCTGTCCCCAATGTGATAACAAAATGCTCCCTCGCGACAAAGAACAGAGCTTTTGTATTTTATGCACCCACACTCTGGAATGCCCTCCCTACCACCATCCATTCTATTTCTGACCTCACACAATTTAGGAAGGCTCTAAAACACCACCTTTTCCTTCAGCATTACCCTCACACCGGTGACATGACATAACCCAGCAAACCCTCTCTAACCTTCACGATGACATAACACAGCACACCCTTCCTATAACCATATCCGTTGATACAATTACTCAACTTGTATATAGTTATCCCTGTTGAAACTTGTATATAGTTATCCCTGTTGAAATCCAAGTTGTACTACCTGTTCCTTGTAAAGTTCAATGTATGCTTCAATCTACATTGTGCAATTTATGTTATTTGTAAACCGCACTGATTCTAAATAGTGTGGTATAAAGAAGACTTAAATAAAATAAAAATAAATAAATAACATTGAGAGCTCCAGAAGTGCAGGCTTTGGCACCGAGCCTACATCCAGGTGTATTGGCTCCGATGCCAGCCCTCAAACCAGCATTGATGGATCCCCCGAAGGCAATACCATTATTGGAACTGACTGAGACCCCTGGTATCCAACAGACTTAAACTGACATGGCTCTCAATTCTGATACTTCTGAGCATCAGTATCTGTCTCGACCTTCGATGTCCATAAAGCATCAAGGTCAAACCCTAGACCACCTTTGACTTCTTACCAGACTCTGATTCCAGTTCTTCAGAATCTGACGAGGGATCACTCTATTCCCCAGAAAGTTCTAGATATTTCTTTTGGACCCTTTGCCACCTCAGGAACAATGGCTGTCCTCGCTGGAAGACATATCCTTTCAGGACTTCATACATGACATGGCAGCAGGGCTCGCCATCACAGTAGCCTCGGAAAAGGAACCAAGGGCAGAGGAATTGGAGATACTCCAATACTCTCCAACGCCTAAGGAGGCAGGTACATTACTGGTGCATCGGATCCTACAGGATCGTATGCTCAACATGTGGGAAGCCCCGCTCACAGTTTCATCTGTCAGCGAGGCTCAATACCATGTGCAGAGTATCAGAGTGCCCAGGCTTTCAAAAACCTCAGCTCCCCCACCACTCAATGGTGGTGGAATTGGCGATTGCCATATAAAGAGCTCTAAGAACCATTCATCCATGCCACCTGATAGAGATTTGAGGACACTCAATGCCTTTGGGCATCAATGCTTCCAAACAATGCATGTTGGCCTCCAGAATAAACTCTTACAAGCTGTACATGGGCATGTTTCTGAAGGATTTCACCAGGGATCTGGAGACTTTTTGCCCCCGTGCTTCCTGAAGATAAGCGAAATGCATTCCAGACACTCATCAACAAGGCCAAAATACTTCTAAGTTTCTTACCAGAGCCTTTTTTGATGCCTTTGAATCAACAGGCAGAGATTCAGCAGTCTGCATTGGGGCTTGTAGAATGGCTTGGCTACTGGCATCATATCTCAAGCAATGGGTCCAGGATAAACTGACCAATATCCCATATACTGGAGAAAATGTTTTTGGCAAGAATTGGAGGGAAAAAGCAGGAGAGATTCAGACGGACAATTTCACCTTAAAATGCCTTTCCAGGAAAACAGCGGACCCATCCAAAAGAAAGGCTCTTCCCAAAAAATCTTTCTAGTCTAAGAGGAGGTGATACTATCCTTCTTACCCGCCTTCTGCTGCCTCAGCAGAGACAGCAGGGCCCTCGCCAGCCCAAGAAGCTCAAGGCTCCTAAGCCTCAACCAACTGCACAGGTACAAACTGTGCCTGGTTTTTGACTCCTTCCTGGAGATCATTGCCAATCTTCCCGGGGGGGGGGGGCCCAACCCCAACCCCAACCCCAACCCCAACCCCTCCACATAGTTGGCAAACTCTGTTCCTGTGCCCACAGGCAACACCTCATAACATCGGAGCAGTGGACACTCCAGATTGTCCAAAGGGGTTTTCACCTTCACTTTGAAAACTTACCCCCCCCCCATATCAGTTTCATAGGGGATTATCCCACACAACCCCATCAGAGCATTAAGAGAAGAGGTGATCACCCTGTTTTCCCAGGCTGCCATAGAAAGAGTTCTTCCTCAAGAAGGGATGGGTTTCTACATATTTTCTCATTCCAAAGAAAACAGGAGGATTCAGGCCCATCTTGGATCTCAGAAACCTAAACAAGTTCACGATCCAAGAAAAATTCAAAATGATTTCTCTAGGAACTCTTCTACCATATCTCCACAGACACAATTGGCTATGTTCTCTAGACCTAAGAGAGCATACACGCATTTACTGATCCATCCCTCACTCAGACAGTATCTGCGCCTCATGTTTCAAGGAGAACACTATCTATACCGGGTTCTCCCTTTTGGTCTAGCCTCTGCCTCAAGAGTCTTCACAAAATGCATGGCAGTAGTTGCTGCCTACTTACACACCTTTATATTTGTTTATTAGATTTCTTGATATACTGCTCCTTATTAAACCAGGATGGTTTACCTTGGTGATATTCATCTTCCCTTACTTAGATGACTGATCAGGGGAGACTCCCCTCAAGAGGAAAGACTCTCCCTTCATCGCACCATCATGGTACTCTAACACTGGACTTTGTCATAAACTTCCCAAAGTTCCACCTTGCTCCAACCCAACAGCTGGAGTTCATTGGAGCACTCCTAGACACTCAACAGGCACAGGCTTTCCTTCCACAGAATCGCTGTGCCCGCCTCATCAAGCTGGCAAGGGAGTACAAAAGCAAAGCTGAGTAACTGCTTGAGAGATGCTACGGCTCTTAGGATACATGGCCTCCACAGTCCATGGTCATTCCCTATGCTCGATTACACATGCAAAAAGTGTCTTCTTAATGGATGCAAGCAAAGGGGTCTCTCAGACAAGATCCACATTATCCCTCAACTGATCAGATCCCTTCAGTGGTGGTGTTCTCCACAGAACTTACTCATTGGGTCACCTTTTCAGATGCCTCCACCTCGATGTACCCTGACAGCTGATGCTTCCAAGCTGGGTTGGGGAGTGCATCTGGATGACCTAACTACACAGGGACTGTGGACACAACAGGAATCTGTTCTGCAGATCAACTTCCTAGAATTATGGGCTTTGACAAATGCTCTTTGGGTTTTTCAACCCCATTGTTTGGGGCTACCTGTTCTAGTCAGGATGAACATGAACAAACGGGAGTACAGAGTCCTGTCCCTTCTGTGAGGAAGTGATTCGCATATGGTCCTTTGCCATCTCACACCACATTCACCTCAAAGTGGTGTACCTCCCGGGCAAACTCTATCTCCTTGCGGACAAGCTAAGCCATATCCTTCATCCACAGGAATGGACCTTGCATCGGAAGACAGCTGCTTGGATCTTCTGGATGTGGGGAACCCCACTCATAGATCTTTTTGCCACTCCGTAAAACACACAGCTTCCACTCTACTGCTCCAGAGTTTCATCACTGCACAGACAGGCCCCAGTGCCTTCCTTCTACACTGACGACAAGGACTGCTCTACGCATTCCCCCCCATCCTCTTGATACCCAAAGCACTTTTCAAGCTGCAGGCTGACAAGGGCTCAATGATTCTCATAGTCCCCTTTTAGTCCCGTCAACCATAGTTGTCAATTTTAGTGATTGGACTTTGTGCTATTTTTATATTTTACACAGTATTGGGGAAGTGCATCTCTTATTTATCTGATGTTGCACTGCATGTGGACTCTGACTCCTTGGGGTTTCAGTTTAAATTTTGTCTACATATTTTTATTTTATTTTAGATTGTGGTTACTTATTCTGTACTTGGTGAGGGTCAATGTTCTGAGTGTGTGACTGAGGTCAGGTGTTCTGTTATATAAAGATCTATACTGTACTGTAGTAATTTGACTTGTTCAGCTTTTCAAATAGGTGTATGGCTGTTCCAGGGCCCACTGTAGTATTTACAGTGACACTTTTTTTGGATGGGCTCCTTATGTGAGTTTTGGAAGTTTGTGCTGATATGGTATGGTAGGTTTGCTCTTTGTTGTACAGTTTTGTATTAGTTCACAATATGCCTGGTACTGGAGAATAGTGGTAGTGGTGGTTGTTAAAGAGATGATCAGAATCAGATTTTTTTTTTAAATATTGAGTTGTGTGGGTGAATGTCCTGATTCTGCTCTGCACCTACTGTGGATGCAAAATATATGTTGAAAAAGAAAAAGCAAGAACCATAACGCAGTTTATAACAACAAAATAAAAATGAGTTATAATTTAGTTTTATAAACTGTGCTGTTGGTTCTTGCTGTCTTTTAGTTCCTTGATGTGCAAATATGACCGTGCCTAGACCTGTGCAAGCGGTGCAGCCGCACAGGGTGGAAAGGCTTTGGAGGGCACATTTTGGCTGTCTGCTGTTGCTCTGCCGCCGCTGGCAGGACAATAGCAGGCAGCCCAAATGTGCCCCCATGCCTTTTCGCAGCACTTTAAGCAGGTCTGGTTCCTCCCTCCTCCGACGCATTGTCAGAGTAGGGAGGGAGAGATCTACTTAAAGTGCTGCCGGCGCTGCCATGAGAAAAACAGAGGGTGGCAGCAGCAGGGAAAGAGCAGGCAGCGCTGGACGGAGGTATGGGGGGAGAGGGGGGGGTGCGTCCGATTTGCAAGTTGCACAGGGTGCGATTGCAGCTCCATATGGCCCTGTGTGCAAACATCTTGCATTTCCTCCATATAATCTAATCGTCTTTTTGGTTTGGTTCAGTCTCTGATTGGATTTCTGGAAAAGCCTCGCCCCCTCTAAGGTGTGTGTGTGTGTGTGTGTGTGTGGGGGGGGGGGGGGTGCCGTTTCATACTTCGCCTCAGGCAGCAGATTGCCTTGAGCTGCCCCTGCCTGGGGGTACCAGAGGCTGGGTTGAGAACCACTGGTTTACAGTATAATGCCAAGCTATAAATCATGATATGGAAAATAAGGAAACCCAAAAGACCCACACCTCGTAACAGTTTTCCTAGAATATATACCCAATCAAGTCCAGAATGAGAATCAAAAAAGAATATTTTATTTTTTCTATATTGCTCCATCTGTTAATATGACTGTCCAGTCCAGTGTATTGTCTTACTATAAAACCAGACCTAACATTCCTCACGCCCCCATTTTGAAGCAGTAAACAGCTGATCTATGTTTACCCATTCCACTTCATTCATTATTTTATAGATCTCTATCATAATAGAATGGTTTAAAATAAGCAAAGGTGAACAAAAAGGCTGCATACTTCCTCTTCCCTCTTTAATTTATATGTAGAACAAATCATCAGAGAAGCAGGACTGTATGAAGACAACCGAGGTGTGATGATTGGTGGAAAATTCATCAACAACCTTCGCTATGCTGAACCACATTACTGGCTGAACGTGAAGACAATTTAAAACATTTGCTTCTCAAGATCAAGGAATATAGTCTTAAAATGGGTCTGCACCTTAACGTTAAGACAAAGATCCTGACAACTGGCAAAATCAATAAATTCATCATTGATGGAGAAGATATTGAAATAGTTGGGAACACAAGAAGCGAGGGTGAAGATCACTGGTGCAAAAGATTTTTATTCAGGAACCTCCAACACCTTTTGGCATGAACGCCTTCCTCAAGGGGGACGCATCTTACAAACACACGAGACCATAATAATAATAATACTTCAAACTACTTTTGAAACATGTGAGAAACAGGGAAGATGTACTTACGAAGGCACTGTGCATCACGTTTAAGTCTCGTGTGTTTGTAAATGTTCTCATTTTGGTATTTATGTAACGATTTTATATTTGTTACGTATTTATTTATTTATTTATTTACTCATTAGATCCCGTTTTTACTGTGTTTCTCAATGGATTGTATAATTTATATAATGTTTATTCTTTTATGGTTACTTGTTTTGGCCATTCTCCTTATGTATTCTTTAATTATGTTTTTATTTTTAGATTTTATGTTACTTTTATTCACCTTTATTTTTAATTATTTTTAACGTTTTGATATTATGATTTAATGTTTTTATTATTATGCACATTCATATGTATTTTTATGTTTAAAGATGCATTCCCCCTGAGGAAGGCGTCCATGCAGAAACACGTTGGGGTTCCTGAATAAAAATCTTTTGCACCAGTGATCTTCACCCTCGCTTCTTGTGTTCCCTGCATTGTGTGCAAAGGTATTCGCTCTCTCTGTGTCCCCGAAGAAATTGAAATAGTTGACAGCTTTAACTTACTTGAATCAACAATCAATAAAGAAAGGACTAGCAGTCAAGAAATCTGATGATGTATTGCTCTTGGTAGAATGGCTATGAAGGATCTAGACAAGATTCTCAAAAGCAGAGATGTCTCTTCCATACAAAGATTCGACTTGTCCAGGCCATGGTATTTTCAATAACGTCATATGGATGTGAAAGTTGGACAGTGAAAAAGATAGACAGGAAGAAAATTGATGCCTTTGAATTATGGTGCTGGTGACGAAAACTGTGTATATCATGGATTGCCCAAAGAACAAACCAGTCAGTACTAGAGGAGATCAAACCTAAGCTCTCCTTAGAAGCTCAGATGACAAGACTTTGAATTTTATACTTTGGACACATCATGCAAAGAGAGAGATCATTGGAGAAAGACATAATGCTTGGCAAGGTAGAAGGTCACCGTAAAAAGAGGAAGGCCGGCAATGAGATGGATCGATACAATAACAGCAGCTATGGATATCACTCTGTCAACACTGAGCCACTTGGCTGAAGATCGAACAAAGTTTAGGTCAACTATCCAGAGGATCGCCATGAGTCGATACCGACTTCACAGCACTTAACAACAACAACATATCTCCCCTCAGCTTTCTTTTTGCCAAGTTGTTTACTGCTTCAAAAAGTAGAAAGACCAGGGGACATGCAATGAAGCTACAATATAGCCCATTTAAGACTAATAGGAGAAAATATTTTTTCACTCAATGTGTAATCAAACTCTGGAATTCATTACTGGAGGATATAGTAAAAGCTGTTTGAGTAGCTGAGTTTAAAAAAGGTTTCGACGAGTTCCTAGAAGAAAAGTCCATAAATCATCATTAAAGAGGACCAGGAAAATCCACTGCTTATCACTGGGATAAGCAGCATGGAATCTGTGTACCTTTTTGGGAACCTGGTAGTACTTGTGACCTGGATTGGCCGCTGTTGGAAACAGGATACTGGGCTTTCCCTATTTCTTGATTCTTCTTCCCCTTCCCTTATTCTTGGTGATTTTAATATTCATGTCAATAACCCTTCTGATCCCTAGGCTTCTAACTCCTTTCGCTTACCTCCTTGTTCAACCTCCAACTGTGCTCTTCTGCTCCCACTCATCAGTACTGCCTTGACCTGTTTTTCTTCTTTGTCTACCCTCCAATTTCTATACTTCAGTTCTTCTCCATCTGATCATCACCTCTTAACCTTCACCCTTCACCATTCCCCCGCCTCAATCTCAACCCTGTCTGCTCCTACCTTTTTAGGAATCTTCATGCTATCGACCCTTTAGCTCTTTCTACTATTGTGTCATCTTTCCTCCTCCTGTTGATGAGGTATAGTTTCCTATATTACTTCCCTTTCTTCTGCTCTAGATACTCTTGCTCCACCTATCCCATGTCCTGTATGACATACAGCACCTCAGCCCTGGTTATCTACCCACTATCTATTCTCCTGTACCCGCTCAGCTGAGTGCATTTGGCTCAAATTCTTCCCCCTTTCTGACTTTCTTCACTTCAAATTCATGCTTACCTCCTTCCAATCAGCCTTAGCTCTTGCCAAACAAAACTACTATATACATCTGACTAACTCTCTTGCCACTGATCCTTGCTGTCTCTTCTCAACTCTTAACTCTGTCCTCAAGGCACCTCCCTCTCTGATCCCTCCCTTCCTCTTTCTGCCCAAACCTTCTTTTCAACGTCTTCCTTGCCCCTCTTACCCTGCTCATTGAACAGGCTGGTATATCTGCTTACTTCTACGTGGACGACATTCTTCACCATATGAGTTCTTTGACCCCGGATCTTTCTTCACTCAACACATGTCTTGCGTCCATCTCCATTTGGTTCACCAGTAGTTTCCTTCTCGTCAACCCCTCCAAGTCCTCCGCTATGTGGTTTACTTTCAGTGCCCCCTCCCCTAACCTGGAGCCCATTATGTCTACCCTCCCTATCCCTTTGGTTCCCACTCTCCGTTATCTTGGTGTGACTCTTGATCCCTTGCTTTCCTTCCACCAACACATATCTGCAATCGCACGTAGCTCTTTCTTCCATCTTCGCAAGATTCAGGCTGTTCGGTCATTTCTTCCAGTTTCATCCCTTACCTCCCTTGTCCTCTAACTGGTGATCACTCAGCTTGACTACTGCAACTCACTCTTCGCAGGTGTCCCTCAATATCAGCTTTGGCGCCTTCAATTAATTCAAAACACAGCTGCCCGCCTTCTTGCCCATTCCTCCCCTCGTGATCGCGTTACCCCCTGTCTTCTGGCCCTTCATTGGCTCCCCATCAAGGTTAGATTTATATACAAGCTTCTCACTATCACACACAAGGTTCTTCATACTAGCACGCCCCAGTATCTGGCTGACATCATCAATCTTCAGCCCACTCCCCGTCTACTTCGCTCTGCTCACGGCAACCGTCTCTTTCATCCATCTCCTGCCCAAGCTCGCCTTGAACTAACTCGCCATGCTGCTTTCTTCTTTTTGAGTCCGGCCCTTTGGAACTCCCTCCCACTCTCCCTCCGCACCAAACTGTCCTTTACCCGGTTCAAGTCTCTCCTCAAGACCCACCTTTACTGTTAGGCTTATGATCTCCTTACTCCGCCCGACTCCTCCACACTCCCCCAGGTAGATTCCCCACTTGCGAAAATTCCATGACCCAATGTTGTTCACAATCACCACAGTTCCCCTCCCACTATTGGTCCCTTGTTCTGTCTAATATTCATGGTGTTTTTTGTCCATTGCTGTCCTTTGCTATCTTTCTCTCTGCCTTTTCTATTTGCTTTTCTATCGATTTGTAGGCGTTCCTTTTCATCTTTTGTTTCTGGCAGTTTTGATTTTTTTTTTTTATTGTACACCGCCATGACACCTTGGTAAAGGTGGTATATCAAATAACGCAAATAAAGATAAAGATAAAAGCTGACTATTTCCATGACCATATCCACAAGATCTCTCCAATTCCCCACTAAATCTGCTTCATCCCTTCTTCCCCCACCTCAGTACCAACTTTTCCTCTCCATCTCTGTTATCCTTTCTTCCTTCTCTAAGATCTCTGATGAGGAAAACTCTCATTTACTTTCCTCCTCTAAACTTACTACTTGTAATTCTGATCCTATCCCCATCCCGTCTCCTTAGTTCCATTTCCTCCTCTATCATCCCTTCCATTTCACATATTCTCAACCTTTCGCTATCCACTGTGATGGTCCCTTCAGCCTTCAAGCATGCTGTGGTCACACCTCTCCTTAAGAAACCACCTCTTGACCCTAGATGTCCTTCTAATTATTGATCCATCTCCCTTCTTCCCTTCATTTCTAAACTTCCTGAGCGTGCAGTCCTCCGTCGTCGTTGTCTTGAGTTCTTTCCTCTCAAGGCCCTATTGGATCCACTTCAATCTGGTTTTCATCCCTTTCATTCTACCAAGATGGCACCTGCCAAAGTTTCCAGTGACTTGTTCCTGGCTAAATCCAAAGGCCTTTATTCTATCCTCATCCTTCTTGACCTTTCTGCTGCTTTTGACACCATTGACCACCATCTTCTCCTTGACACATTGTCCTCTCTTGGTTTTAGGGACTCTGCCCTTTCTCCGGGAACAAGCAGGAAGTCAATTCTCACATATAGGTGATGACAGCACCGATGGAGCCTGCGCGGTAACCTCTCCCAGCTTTCAAAGAAAGCCTTTGGGAGATGTACTATGCATGCGTGGTCCCCTTCCCACCCAAGGGTGCCATATTGCCTCAGTCTTTTTTCCACAGAGTCCATCGGACATGTGTCTGTTTCCCCAGAAAAAGTTTATTTTTGTCTTCTTTTTTTTGCTTTCTCTGGTAGCGTACCCCTTGCCTTTTCCTGCACCCAAGCCAGCTTGACTCGGCATTGCGTTCTTGGGTACTTTTTTTTCCTCCTTTTCTTTAATTACTTTCTCATTTGGCGTGGGTTTGCACCTTTTTCCTGACCGGGCCCAGTGAATTTGACCTCGCGGGGGCTGTCTTCCCTACCATGGTCTCGGCCAGTGGCTTCAAGCTGTGCAACTGCTGCACTCATCATGTCATGTATGGATCTGCATGACTGCTGCCTTCAATGCCTCAGCTGGACCACGATGGATTGGTCTGCAGTCTCTGTAAGCAGATGATCGTTAAGACCCTCAGGAAATGACAGCAGCAGCGTGAGTCGATTTTTCATAAGACAAACCCAGCACCAGAGTCCTCAGCAAGATCCCACTCCGAGACTCTTTCCAGGACCTCAAGCACCCGTGGAGACCGTGTGGCCCCGGGCCACAGAACCTCCGGCTGGAGCTCCTACATCGAGGATTGTGCCAAAGAAGGCCAGAAGACCTCGAGGACCCCATTGGATAATAAGTCAGGGAAAGTGGGCAAATTCCATGGGCCCTGGTTTTGCAGCCCTTGACGGGAGGCTGAGGGCGACTGCAAGGAGCGACGATCCAAGTTGCCTCGACACCACTTCATAAATTCATTTATAGCCCTCTATCATATCTCCCCTCAAAAGTCTATTTTCCAGGTTGAAGAGCCCTAACCTTTTAAGCCTCAATTCATATGGTATCCTTCCATTCTTTTACCATTTTGGTGGCTCTTCTCTCTACTATGTCTAATTCCACTATATCCTTTTTAAGGTATGGCAACCAGAATTGCACACAATATTCAAGGTGTGGTCCCACCATAGAATGATACAGAGGCACTATAATATCCTTTGTCTTATTCTCCATTCCTTTCATTGGGATTCCTAGCATTCTATTTGCCTTAGTGGCTTCCCCTGCACATTGGGTGGAGAGTTTGTGTTCGCCACAATGACGTCTAAATCCTTTTCCTAGGTGGTGGTCCCTAATATGGAACCTTGCATCATGTAATCATACTATGGGTTGTTTTTTCCTAGATACATAACTTTGCACTTGTCCACATTAAATTTCATCTGCCATTTGAATGTCCAGGCCGTCTTGCAATTTTTTCACAATCCTCTTGGGTTTTAAGAACTTTGAAATATTTTGTGTCATCTGCAGATTTGATTACCCATTCCCATTTCCAGGTCATTTATGACTATGTTAAAAAGCAGCGGACCCAGCACAAATCCCTGGGGATACTCCACTATTCACCTTTCTCCATTGGGGAAACTGGCCAGTTAAGCCCTACCCTCGGCTTTCTATCTTTTAACCAGTTCCTGATCCACAATAGTACCTCCCATTCTATTACTTTTGAATTTCACCAAGAGTCTCTCATGAGGGACCTTGGAAAGGCTTTCTGAAAATCCAGATATACTATATCAACCGATTCACCTTTGTCTACCTGTTTGTTCACACCTTCAAAAAAACATAACAGATTATTAAGACAAGACCTTCCTTGGCTAAAGCCATGTTGACTGTCTCCCATTAAACCATGACTATCTACGTATTCAGTAATTTTCTTCTTTATAATGGTTTCTACCATTTCACCCCAGTGCTAACATCAGGCTCACTAGTCTGTAGTTTCCCAGATCATCCTTGGAACCCTTTTAAAAAATTGGCGTTACATTGTCTATTCGCCAATCTTCAAGTATTACAGATAAGTTTAATTATAGTTCACAGATTACTAATATTAGGTCTGCAGTCTCCTATTTGCTCTTTCAACACCCTTGGATGTATATCATCCAGTCCAGGTGATTTGCTACTCTTTAGTTTATCAAATAGTTATAATGCATTTTTCCGGTTTTTCAATATTTCTTTAAATTCTTTTGATGCATCACCTTTAAATACCATTTCAGTCATGGGTAACATCCCTACATCATCTTCAGTAAAGACCAAAGCAAAGAATTTATTCAGTCTCTCTGTTGTGGTCTTCTCCCCTCTTACTCCCTCATCTAATGGTCCAACTGACTTTCTCACAGGTGTTTTGCTATGAATGTACTTGAAAAAGCTTTTATTATGCGTTTTTGCTTCCACAGCAAGCTTTTTTTAAAATTCTCTCTTTGCCTGCCTTATCAGTGCCTTGCATCTAACTTGCCAGTGCTTATGTTGTTTCCAGTATTCATCATTTGGCTCCTTTTTCCATTTCCTGAAAGATGCTTTTTTGGCTACAACAACCTCTCTGATCTGATCTTTAAACCATGCTGGCAGTTTTTTGGACTACCTTCCACTTTAAGAAAAGTTTGATGTACAGTTGGGCTGGGCTTCCAAGATAATATTTTAAAATAACACCTATTCTTGATGTACGTCTTTAACCTTTGCAGCTGCTCCTTTTAGCTTTTTCTTAACTATTTTCCTCATTTTATCAAAGTCCACCTTTTGAAAGTTAAAAGGTAACACTGTGGATTTCCTTGCCATCCTTTCTCCATTTATTAAATCAAATGCAATCATGCTATGATCACTATTGCCAGGTGGCCCCAACACCCTCATCTCATGCACCAGATCTTGTGTCCCACTAAGGACTAGGTCCAAAATGGCTTCACCTCTTATCAGCTGATTAGGGGGCTAGAACTGGTAATGGACTGATGGGGGGGGGGGGGGGGTAGGACTGGAAATGGGCTAATGGGGGGGGGCCCCAAGGACTGGTAATGGGCTAATTAGGGGAATCTGGCACTGGAAATGGACTGATTGGGGGGCTAGGACTGGAAATGCATTTATCAGGGAGTTATGACTGATAATGAGTTGATGGGGAGGGCTAGCACTAGAAATGAGCTGATCAGGGGATTAGCAGTGGAAATGGGAGGCTAGGAGTGGTAATGGCATGATGGGGAGGATAGGATCAGAAATAGACTGGGAGGAAATGGGCTGATGAGGAGCTAGGAATGGAAATGGGCTGATGGGGGGGGGGGCTGCTGGCCCTGGAAGAAGACTGGGTCTAGAGCTGGAAATGGGCTGCTGGGGCTAGGGCTATAAATGGGCTGATGCGGGGGGATGGGAGAATGGGACTGGAAGGGAGTGGATGCTGAGAGGGTCTGTCGGGAAGGAGTGGGCAGGAAGGGAGCTGACACGGGGGGAGGTTGGGGCAGAAAGGGAGCTGACACAGGAGGAGAGAGGTGTGGGCTGGAAGGGAGCTGACACAGGGGAAAGAGGGGACTGGAAGGGAGCCTGATACCTGAGGGTGGTATTGGAGGGGGACTGGAAGGGTGATGATACCTGGGGCTGGGACTGGTAGGTGTCTGAGTAATGGGGAGGAGGCTGGAAGGGAGCTGACAGGTGGGGATGGTACTGGAAGGAGGATGGACAGAGAGTAGGGTGAGTGGAAGGGAGCTAATGGGGGAGACACTGGGAGAGGAAGTGAGCTGATACCTATGATGGTATTTGGACTAGAAGGGGCTGGACAGTGAGGCAGGTAGGGGGACTGGAAGGGAATGGACACCAGTGGCAGTCCTAGAAATGCAAGGGGTTGACATTGGAAGGTACTGGGAGGGGAGGACTAGTAAGGGGGCTGATACTAGGGAGGATTACCGGGACTGGAAATAGGCTGATGGAAGTGAAGAAAACAAAAGAAGAGATTAAAAAATGGCAGATGGACTGTAGACCATAGAAAGGAGAGCTAAGAGGAAAGCAGAAGCCTCAGATCCGGACCAGCATGATCAGAGAATAAAATGGTCAGACAACAAAGATAGAAAAAAATATTTTATTTTCATTTTAGTGATTTTACTTTGTGCTGTCTGTATATTTTACATAATATGGGGAACTGCATCTCTTATTTATCTGATGTTGCATTACATGCGGAGTCTGGCTTCTTGGGGTTTCAGTTTAATTTCTGTCTACATATTTTTATTTTTACTTTAGATTGTAGTCACTTTGCATGCATGCATTCTGTACTTGGCGAGGGTCTGTGTTCTGAGTCTGTGACTGAGGCCAGGTGTTCTGTTAACATGGAGTTTATACATAGGGATCTATACTGTACTATAGTAATTTGACTTGTTCAGCTTTTGAAATAAGTGTATGGATGTTCTGAGGCCCACTGCAATATTTATAGTGCTGCTTTTTTCTGGGTAGGCCCCTTGTATGAGTTTAGGAAATTTATACTGATATGGTATGGTAGATTTGGCCTTGTAGATCTTAGGTGATTTTTGTAGGGTTTTATATTAGTTCCCAATATGCCTGGTACTGGAGAATGTATGTTAGTGAGATGACCAGAATCAGATTTTTTAAAAAATATAATGAGCCCTGTGGGTGAATGTTCTACTTCTGCTCGGCACCCATTGTCGATGGAGAGGTTTCTGTGGATGCAGAATATATATTCAAAAAGAAAAAGTGAGAACCATAACACAGTTTATAACAGAAAAAAATGAGTTATAATTTGGTCTTATAAACTATGTTGCGGTTCTAACGTTTTCTTTTAGTTCCTTGGTGTGTGACATCTTGCATTTCCTTTGTTTTTTTATGGAATATATATTCCATGCTGGTTGAGTGTGTAGTTTCAGGTGTTATGTTGGGTTGCCAAGCCCTTCTTGGTGTTTATTTATTTAACAAGTTTTTATATACCGCCTTTTCCTTAAATCAAAGCGGTTACAAGACATACAAAGGTTATAAAGTAAGGGAAACATACACTGTATAAACAAAACATCAGAGTAGTAAGGTAGGATAAATAACATAGGTTAACTAATATAGAAAATCATTTTATAAAACAGCTACAATAGACGGAATCTAGTTAATTGTTTGATCCGTAGTGTTCAATGAAGAGTACTGTAATTGTTTACGAAAGTCCTTTAAGTCGTCAATTGATCGTAAGTCAGGAGGGAGAGAGTTCCATATTAATGGGGCAGCTAATGAAATTGCTCTTTGTGTAGAAAAATTGCATGATTTTGCGTAGTTTCTTGGGGTGCTGAGGGTGTTTGAAGTGGTTTGCCTCCTTGGTCTGTTGCTGGAATTAGGGAATAAGAGGGCATGGAGGCTGAATGCAGAGCTCTTATGTCTAATTTTGAAAATATTTATTATCATCTTATATTTGATACGGTGACTTATTGGGAGCCAATGGAGTTCTTTGAGGATAGGGGTAATGTGGTCATGATTTGCGGAGCCGTTGATTATTCTAGCTGCTGTGTTCTGAGCCATTTGTAGCGGTTTGAGAGAATGTTTTGAAAGACCGTTGTAGATTGGGTTACAAAAATCTAGTATGGGAGTTATAAGCGCTTGGCAGACTGTGCGGAAGTGTTCATATGAGAGAAGAGGCTTGAGGCGTCTGATTATTTTCATTCTGTAATATGCGTTTTTAACAGTTTTTCTTATGTGGGACCGTAGGTTGAGTCCTTTGTCAAGGGTTACTCCGAGGTATCTAACTTCGTCCTTAATTGGTATCGTTGTGTTGTTACATGTGATGTAAGGTGGGGGGCTAAAGTTGGTGTTTCTGCTGATAATAAGTGCCTCTGTCTTGTTAAAGTTTATAGCAAGGTTGTTGTTCGTTAGCCACGTGGACATGTTGGCAAGGCAGTTCGTAATTCTGTTGTAGTCAGGGCTGTTAATGTCGATTGGAGTGTAAATCATAATGTCGTCTGCATAAATAGTGTAATCTATTTGATGGGCTGCCATGATGTGACAGATCGGTTGGATAAATAAGTTAAATAGCAGTGAGGAGAGTGCAGATCCTTGCGGTACACCTTGTTTGATCATTGTGGGCTGTGATGTGTTGGTTCCTATTTTAACCTGGAACTGCCTGTCTGTCAGGTATGATTTGAACCAGCTTAGGACGGTGCCAGTTAATCCAATGCTCTGTAGTCTGGCTAGGAGGATTTTGTGGTCCACTGTATCGAAGGCCGCTGAAATATCTATAAATATCATTAGGGTTCCTCGATTGTAATTGTCTATGGTCTGGATGATGTCATTGAATAGATATAGATATAGCAGCAGTGTTTCAACTCCATGGTTGGGGCGGAAGCCATGTTGATGTAATCAAGTGGAGCATGCTCATCAGTGTGGTCCTGGAGTTGAAGTTGTACTGTCTTTTCTATAATTTTGGCTAGGAGTGGTATGCTGGAGATTGGCCTATATGCTGCTGGATTGCTCTTTTCTAGGTTGGTTTTCTTGGGGATAGGCCTTATTGTGGCTAGTTTTAGCTGTTCTGGCATGATTCCTTGAGTTAGGGAGTTGGTTACGAGGTGGTGTATATAACTGAGGAAGTCTTGCTTGGTTGCTTTGATCCATGGGACTGGGCAAGGATCTGTGGGTGCAGTGCTTGTATTGAGTGTGGCGATGATGTCTTATGTTTTATGTTGGAGTAGAGGGTGTTGTGTTGGGGTCACAAAATCCCTCTTGTTTTTCAGAAGGTGGGAAGTGCTGGTAGGGGCCATTGAACCTCTCTTTATTTTTCAGAGGGTGGGAAGTGCTGTGTTGGGATGCCAAGTAACTCTTGTTTTTGTGGACGCGGGAAATGCTGCATGGAAGTGATGGGGGCAAATAAAGTGACAGAATTCAAAATGGCATGGGACAGACACAGTGGATCCCTTTATAGCAACAGGATAAAATCAAAGCAAATATAACTATCTCAGCCCCTCTTGTTTGGCATATTTAGCAGCATGTTTCCTAGGCTCTGCACTGGTAACATATGAACATAAGAAATGCCATACTGAGTCAGACTAAGGTCCATCAAGTCCAGTATCCTGTTTCCAACAGTAGCTAATCCAGGTCACAAAGTACCTGGCAGGTTCCCAAAAAGGCACACAGATTCCACAATGTTTGTCCCAGGGCAAGCAATGGATTTCCCAAATCCTCTTTAATAATAGTTTATGGACTTTTCCTCCAGGAACTTGTCCAAACCTTTTTTGAACCCAGCTACATTAACAGCTTTCACTGCATCCTCTGGTAACTAATTCCAGAGTTTGATTACGCAGGGCCGTAGGCTAACTGCAGGGAGGCAGTTACATCCCCCTACAGTTACCGCATTTCAATATGGCAAAACAGCTGCCGGTGGCATTAGCTGCACTCATGCTACTTGTGCTGAGCCATTATGTTAATTTCTGCTGACAATGCAGATGCTTGTGTGTGAGAGTTCTTTTTCTCGCCTCACTCTGCAGTGAAATATAATTTTGGGAAAGAAATCCTGTAAACCTAACAGTAAATGGTAAAAGCATTTTTTTGACTATGTATGTCTGTTTTTAGTTTGTACTAATATATTCCCTACTGTTGCAGCAAAGCTGCTGAAAAAGCTCTTATTCTATCACTCACCCACAGAAGGAAAACACAGACAGGCTGGTATGCAAACAAGAACTTTTAATGTGCGCACAGGCCCAGACAGAGAAACCAGCAATCTCCACAAAAATTCTGAGCCCCAAGGGACGTCCTACAATACCTTATATACTGTACATTTTCAAACTCATTCTACAATCCCATTTGCCTCAGGTATTTCCTGTCCACCAATCAGCAGCCCCTGGGGAAGGTACCTGGGTGACCTGTCCAAACCGGTGTGCTCTGGTCTGCTGATTTCTGGGCAAGGGGATATTGTGCTCAGACCTGGAGTGGGGGAAGGATGCCTACTGAAATCTTAATGTCTTCTCTTAGCAGGCTGATCACTTATGTAAGAGTCTCATGGCTTGGGGGAAGGGTCAGGCTGATCACTTATGTAAAAGCCTCATGGCTTGGGGGAAGGGTTAGGCTGATTACTTATGTAAAAGCCTCATGGCTTGGGGGAAGGGTTAGGCTGATCACTTATGTAAGAGCCTCATGGCTGCCTCACTCCCCCCTTTTTAAGTGAGACCTCAACCGCCAGAGGTGGTAGAGGGCAGTATTACTGTGACTAACCCTCTTTCCTTGTACAGGGCCCCGTGGGCATGGAGAGTGGCAAAGGCATACCGGGAGTCTGTGTATATATTCACATGATGGTTAGTCCCAAGGGTTAAGGTACGGGTAAGGGCAATGAGTTCTGCCTTCTGTGCGGATTTTTCTAGGGGGTATAGGCTGAGCTTCGACTATCTCTTCCCTCGTCACCACCGCGTACCCCACACACCTGCGGCCCTCCATCACCAGACTGCTTCCATCTACGAAGTAGGTCTCATCCGGATTGCTTATCGGCACATCTGTCAGATCAAGGCGATTGTAGAAGACTGCATCCATCACTTCCAGGCAGTCGTGATCAGGTTGTCCTGGGCCAACAGGCAGGAATGTAGCAGGGTTTAAGGCTTGGCTGGTAGTTGTCTGCACTCTGGGATTTCCCCATAACATGCTCTGGTCTTTCAACATCCGGGAGCTGGTGAACTAGTGACTTCCTTTATGCTCTAGCAATGTTTGGGCTGAATGTGGGGCGGTGACTAGAAGGCCTTGGCCCATGGACAGCCCATCAGACTCTTCCACCAACAAGGCTGTTGCTGCTATTTCTCTCAGGCAAGGTGGCCATCCCTTGGCCACTGGATCGAGCGGTTTAGACAGGTAGGCGACTGGTCGCAGCCAAGACCCCAGTTGTTGGGTCAAGACCCCCAAAGCTGCTCCTGCTGCTTCGTGTACGTAGAGAGTGAAAGGTTTTGTAACATCCGGAAGGCCTAGGGCTGGTGATGACAGCAATGCCCTTCTCAAATGTTCGAAGGCCTCCTGTTGGTCACGACCCCATTCAAGGGGGCTCTTCTCTGGGCCCTTTGTAGACTCATAGAGGGGCTTTGAAATCTTTGCGAAGTTGGGAATCCAGATACGACAGTACCCAGCGGCCCCGAGAAAGGCACGTACTTGCTTGCGGGTTGTTGGCACTGGGATCCGGCACACTGCTTCCTTCCTCTCGCTCCCCAACCGTTGGCTTCCTTTTGACAGATGGAATCCCAGATACTTCACTTCCGACTGACATAACTGAGCCTTTTTTCTGGAAACTCGGTAACCCGCATCGTACAGAAGTTGGAGAAGCTCTGTGGTTGCCAGTATACATTCAGCCTCAGAGTCAGCAGCGATTAGCAGGTCATCAACGTACTGCAGAAGTACTTGTCTGCCGGGCTCCCCCGGAGGGAAACTAGCGATATCTTGGGCCAATGCTGTGCTGAAAATGGTAGGGTAGTTCTTGAATCCCTGTGGTAAGCGAGTCCAGGTAACTTGGGACTTTCTGCCAGTAACAGGGTCCTCTTTCTCGAAGGCAAACAGGTGCTGGCTTGCAGTAGCCAGGCGTATACAAAAGAAGGCATCTTTTAGGTCCAGTACTGAGAAGTGAGAAGCAGTCGCTGGGATGAGGCCCAACAGTGTATAAGGGTTTGGTACTACTGGATGCAGAGTCACAGTGGCCTCATTGACACCGCGGAGATCCTGAACAGGTCGGTAGTCTGTGGTTCCAGGTTTTCGGACTGGCAGCAAAGGAGTGTTCCATGCCGATTGGCAGGGCCGCAGGATACCATACTGTAGTAGCTGCACCAGATGATGATGAATTCCTTCCACAGCTGCCCGCGGCAACGGGTAATGTCGTACATGTTCCGGGGAGGCTCCCGGCTTCATTTCAACGCATACGGGAGAGATGTTAATGGTCATTCCGGGGGGGGGGGGGTGGTGTTTCCTTCAGCCCATACTCCAGGGAGCACTGATTCCCACGTATCCAGGGTAGCCACATCAGATTTGGGCCTGTTCTCATATAACCGCCATTCTTCTCGGGGGACGGACAGTACCAAAACTGTTGGGCCCAGGCTGGGTATTTCGAGCTCAGCCTGGCCGTCAGACCCGAATGAGATTTGGGCCTGGAGTTTTTTCCCAGAACATCCCGACCCAGCAAGGGTATGGGACATTCAGGCATATACAGGAACTGGTGAGTGATGGTCCGTCCCCCCAACTGGCACGTGCGGTTTTGCAGGAAAGGTCTCTGGGCCCTCTCCCCCGTAGCTCCCACAACAGTTACTGACTGGGAGGAGATCGGGGCTACTTGTTGGGTGACCACTGAGTGTGTTGCTCCGGTATCGACCATGAATTGCATTTTCCGGTCCCCTAAATTCATGTTGACCATAGGCTCCTGGGGACCCAACAGAAAAACTTGGAGCCCGGTCTGGCCTAGTAGCCATCTGAGTCATAATGTTCCATAGTTGCAAGGCCTGCGATAGCTGGTCCCGGTGGAGGCGGGAAAGCATCATGCTGGTCTTGCTCCCGTGTAGTTTGTACGGGTGCTTTTACTCCCCTCGTGGATGGATATCTCCCTCGCCTTGGGTTACGATTTGGACACTCCTTCTTCCAATGTCCCTCCTCTTTACAGTAGGCACATTGAGTGGGGCCTAGGGGAAACCTCGGCCCCCCGTATCCGCGGCTTCGTCCTCGTCCCCTATTTTCTCCTCTGGCCCAGGCTGGAACTGGTGGTCGCTCGGCTAGGGCGGCTGCTAGGAAGTCTGCCTTTTTCTTCATCCGACGCTCCGACTCTCGCTTCTGCTCCTGGTCACGATTTACATATATTTTTTGTGCTACTTCCATCAATTGTGTTGTATTCATGCCCGCAAACCCTTCCAGTTTCTGCAGCTTCCGCCGTATATCACCTTGTGCCTGTGCCACAAAGGCATTATTCACCATACGAAGATTCTCCTGGGCCGCTGGATCGTAGGGGGTGTATAATCGGTATGCTTCAGCCAGACGCTCATAAAATGCCGCTGGACTCTCATCAGGAAGCTGGAGAACTTCTGCGACTTTACTGATGTTCATAGCTCGTTGCCCCCCCTTCTTAAGGCCCTCAAGGAGCGCAGTCCGTAAACGAGTGAGAGCCACTGCTCCAACACTGTTGTTCGGGTCCCAGTGGGGGTCTTCATTCGGGAAATCTGCATCTGCCTGCTGCAGTGGATTTATAACTCCCTCACGGGCAGGATGTGTCTCCAGCCACTCGAGGGTGGCCCGTACAATGAGCGCCCGTTCTTCTGTATTGAATAAGGTGGAAAGCAATTGTTTAGTGTCCGACCAGGTAGGCTGCTGTGTTTGCATAATACTGGTCATAAGATCTGTCAGTTCTTGGGGCTTTTCAGTATAGGAGGCATAGTGGGTTTTCCAGTTCAACAGGTCCGTAGTGGAGAAAGGGACATAAATCAGGCTGGATGGTCCCACTGCCACCTGTCCAGTAGCATCAATATACGGGAGTCCCTGTACGTGTCGTAGTGGCAATTGGAGATCATGCGACCGCAGGCGGCAGGCTACCGGGGTGGACCATTCAAGCTCAGCCTCTGTGCTCTCAGGGGAGGAGATGGTGGCACTGGAGGTGGCACCAGAAGTGGGAGGGGTGGAGGATGTGGGAGGGGAATCTGAAGATGAGGGGCCGGAATCCGTAGAATCTTCCCTAAATCTGGCATCACCCATCCCAAGAGGAGGTCTTCCTGTCCCTTCAGCTATGGGCGGATTCTGCAGTGGTGCGGATGGGACATGGGGTTGAAGCAGAGGGAGGGGGCGTGGAGGAATATCTGGAGAGTCCCGCCCCTGGTAGATAGGGGCAGGCGTCCGTCCCTTTTGGCGACCGATGGCTGCCACCATTATTCTACACTGATCCTCGTGACAGTGCTGGAACCATCTTGGTCTGAGCTGGGAAGAACAACCCAAACTATGGTTACACGATGCAAGGTTCCACATTAGGAACCACCACCCAGGAAAAAGATTTAGGCGTTATTGTGGATAACATGTTAAAACCCTCGGCCCAGTGTGCAGCGGCGGCCAAGAGAGCAAATAGAATGCTAGGTATCATAAGGAAAGGAATGGAAAATAAAACAAAAGATATTATAATGCCTCTATATCATTCCATGGTGAGGCCGCACCTTGAATATTGTGTGCAATTCTGGTCACCATATCTTAAAAAGGATATAGCCTTACTAGAAAAGGTTCAGAGGAGAGCCACTAAAATGGTAAAGGGGATGGAAGGATACTCCTATGAAGAAAGGCTAAAAAGGTTAGGGCTCTTTAACCTGGAAAAGAGACGGCTGAGGGGAGATATGATAGAAGTCTATAAATTAATGAACGGAGTGGAACGGGTAAACGTAGATCGATTGTTTACGTTATCAGAATATAGAAAGACTAGGGGACATGCAATGAAGCTACAGGGTAAACTATTTAAGACTAATAAAAAAAGTATTTTTTCACTCAACGTGTAATCAAACTCTGGAATTTGTTACCGGAGGATGTAGTAAAGGCTGTTAGTGTAGCTGGGTTTAAAAAAGGTTTGGACAAGTTCCTGGAGGAAAGTTCCATAAACCATTATTAAGAAGGGACCCAGGATATCGATGCTTGACCCAGTACAAGCATTGCGGAACCTGTGTCTTTTGGGGAAACTGCTAGGTACGTATGACCTAGATTGGCCACTGTTGGAAACAGGATACTGGGCTTGATGGACCTTGGTCTGACCCAATATGGCATATCTTATGTTCTTATGATATGGTAGATTTGCTGTATAGATACTCAGTGATTTTGTTGTAGGTTTTTGTATTAGTTCACAATATGCCTGGTACTGGAGAATGTTTGTTAGTGAGATGATCAGAATCAGGTTTTTTTTAAGATTTTGAGTTCTGTGGGTGAATATCCTGGTTCTGCTCTGCATCCACAGTTGAGGAAGGTGGTTCTGTGGATGCAAAATATATGTTCAAAAAGAAAAAACAAGAACCATAACGTGGTTTATAACAACAAAATGAGTTATAATTTAATTTTATAAACTGTGCTGTGGTTCTCGCTTCTTTTAGTTCCTTTGTGTTCAAACATCTTGCACTTCCTCCATATAACCTAATCGGCTTTTTGGTTTGGTTCAGTCCCTGATTGGAGTTTTGAGAAAGTCCCTCCCCCCCCCCACACACTATTGGGGGGGGGGGCCATCTTATGCCTCACCTTAGGCAGCAGATTGCCTTGAGCCACCTCTGGGCAGCCGGGCACGCAACTTGGCCTGGCTTCAAGCATCAGACCTGGAAGAATGGGTCCAGGATAAGTTGATGGATGTTCTCTGCAAGGGTGGAAACATTTTTGGAGCACCTATGAGGGAGATGGCAGGTGAACTGGAGAAAGACCAGTTCACCAGGTATCACCTCCCTCAGAAGACTTCTGATCCCTCTAAAAGGAAATCCGCTGGAAAGAAGCCTTTCTCCCAAAAGAAGAAATTCTATGGTACATATACCCCGTACCATTCATATCATTCCCTTCAGCAGGCTCCACAACAAAAGGGTCAAGGCCAGTGCCAACAGCACTGCTCCAAGCAACAGAAATCCCAACCAGCCCCACAACCACAGCCTGGTGGGGGTGCTTTTGACTTTTTCTTTAAGGACATGGACCATCTTCCTCTTCCGGATGCCATTCCTCTGCAAGTGGGAGGATGGCTGGTCCACTTTGCCCACCAATGGCCCACCATCATATCAGACTCCTGGGCTCTCAAGATAGTCTGAGAGAGCTATCTTCTCCACTTCGATTAGCTTCCTCCCACTTTCTGCTTGGGGGAATACCCCCTTGACTCTCACCATTGCTCTCTCCTCCTGCTCGAGATCCAACACCTCTTGTCTGACCAGGTGGTTGTCTTAAACGGAACAGGGGTTCTACTCCTGGTACTTCCTGGTCCCCAATAAGATGGGGTTGTCATTCCATCCTGGACCTCTGGAACCTCAGCTGGTATCTTGTGAGAGAAAAATTCAAAATGGTGTCACTGGGTACCCTCTTACCCTACCCTCCAGCAGGAGGATTCGCTATGTTCCTTGGATCTGAAAGATACTTATGCACACATTCTATTCTAATCCTCCCCATTCATCGGCAATACCTCTGCTTCATGTTCAGAGGTCGGCACTACAATACCGGGTGCTACCCTTCAGCCTTGCCTCCACACCCAGAGTCTTCACAAAGTGTCCAGCAGTGGAGACTGCTTTTCTTTGAACTAGGGGAATATTTGTCTTTTGTTATCTGGACGACTGGGTGATCAGGGGTATGACCCCTGAAAGACATCCGGAGTTCAACCAGCTTAACCATTCAGGTTCTGGAAAACATGGGGTTTCTTGTCAATTACCCCAAATCCCACCTAGAGCTCATTCAAAAGCTAGAGTTCATTAGGGCTCTCCTCGATACCAGCCTATCATGTGCATACCTGCCAAGGGACAGGGCCCAAAGCTTTGATGGTCCTGATGAATGCAGTTCAAGCTGCTCCTCTCGTCACCGCTTGTCATATGCTACGCTTCCTCGGCCACATGGCTTCCATGTGGGGCACACTATGGATAGACCTCTTCATCACTCCTCACAATGCCCAGCTGCCGTGGCTTTGCTCGTTGGTGCCCCGCCAACATTGGGTGGCTCCCGATGTCTTCGTCCTCGACTGAAGCAAGGGTGTTTTCTATGCATACCCACTGACTCCTCTAGTGGCCAAGACTCTCTTCAAAGTTTAAGCGGACGGCGCCTGCATGATTCTCATTGTGCCGTATTGGCCCAGACAACCCTGGCTCCCCCTCCTGCTACAACTGTCATAGCGACCACCTCTCCGGTTGGGCTTGGCCCTGGATCTCATTTCTCAGGATGGAGGGATGTTGCTACATACCAACCTTCAATCCATGACTCTCATGGTATGGATGCTGAATGGGTAGCATTTGCTGCCCACCAGTTGCCGCTGGAGATAGAGAATGTTCTCCTTGCTTTGCGCAAGCCTATGCTTTCAAGTGGCACAGATTCTCCATATGGTGTATGATCAGGGCCCTGGACCAGTTCTCTTGTCTGATTCAGTTTTGTCATACCTCTTACATCTTTCAGACTCTGGACAAAAATCCAACTTTGTCAAGGTGCACATCAGTGCAGTGGCCACTTACCATCATTTGGTGGCTGATAAGCCCCTTCAGCTCACCCATTGGTGAGTCATTTCATGAGGGGGCTGCTTCTTTCCTGACCCCCTATTAAACCACCACCGGTGTGGGATCTTAATGTGGTACTGGGTTGGCTTCTCTTCCCCGTTTGAGCCACTCAGCTCTTGCCCATTCAGATTCCTTATTTGGAAGGTCATGTTCCTCGTAGCACTCACTTCTGCACACAAAGTTAGTGAACTGCAAGTGCTAGTAATGCATCCGCCTTATACCAGATTTCAGACTCACCCTAAATTCCGCCTAAGGTAGTTTCCGCTTTTCATCTGAACCAATTGATGATGATGCCAACCTTTTTTCTCAAGTCTCATGCCAACAGGGCTGAGGCATCTTTGCATACCTTGGATTTGTAAGTGAGCACTAGAGAGGATGAAAACCCACTGCCATTCGCCCTAGTTATTTGTCTCCTTTGACCCCAACAAACTGGGTATGGTGGTGACAAAATGCAATCCCTCAATCTAGGTGGCGGATTGCAACTCCTTTGCTTATGCTCAAGCTGACCTCTCCTTAGAATGCCATGTCACAGTGTACAATGTGTGAGTTATGGCTACTTTGGTAGCCAATTTTCATTGGAGATCTGTAGAACTGCTACATGGTTTTCTCTCCACACCTTTACAGCCCATTACTGTCTGGATGGAGATTCCCGGCGTGACAGCAACTTTGGCCAGGCCATACTCCGGCACCTTTTTGGGAATTAGAGCAACTCCTTCCCACCGGCTCTTCTGTCCATCCAGGCTACCGTAGAGTTGTGCTGATGTTGATGTTCATGGGGACAGCTGACCTTCGGAACCTTCAGCAGTTGCTCATGCTGTTTTCTTGGTTCGTTTTTTCTGGTTGCCCTTTTGGACTTTTAACAGGTTTTTTTGGTAGCCTGTAGCTATGGGAGTCCCATAATTGAGGACTCCCTGTTTGGTCCTGGAGAAAGCGTGGTTACTCATCTGTAACAGGTGTTTTATGGGAGCAACAGAAATTGGTCCTCACTATCTTCCCGCACTATCCTTGATTGAGCTATGTCGTCATACTGAGGTAAAGATGGCTCCTTTGGGTGGGAAGACCAGCAGGCATGTGTGGTGCATTTCTAAAGGCTTCCTTTGGAAGCTGGGAAGTGTTCCCAGGTGGGCTTCGTTGGTGACATCACCCATAAGTGATGACTGATTCCTGCTGCTCCCAGATAACACCTGTTACAGATGAGTAACCACGCTTTCCTGCTTGTCCCCAAATAAAAGGTAGTTACTTACCTGTAGCAAGTGTTCTCCATGGACAGCAGGAATAAGTCCTCACAACCCTCCCACTTCCCCCAAGGAGTTGTATTCTGCTACAGCTATACGATAAGACTACTTTAAGATGGCACTGCAGTGGCAGGCAGGAAGGAGGCACGTGGACATGATGGAACCTCTCAAAAGGGTTCCCATGCAGGCTCCGTCGGGGGGACATCACTCAT
This sequence comes from Ichthyophis bannanicus, assembly GCA_033557465.1. Taxonomy (NCBI): domain Eukaryota; kingdom Metazoa; phylum Chordata; class Amphibia; order Gymnophiona; family Ichthyophiidae; genus Ichthyophis; species Ichthyophis bannanicus. The sequence continues at coordinate 329,897,496 of CM066036.1, forward strand.
AACTGAGGACCTATTCCTGATGTCCACTGAGAACATCTGCCATAAGTGAGTAACTACCTTTTACTTGGAGACTGCATCATCAGAGTGATTAATTTGGGAACACAGTCCAAGGGACAGAAGATGGTCAAATGCTTCACAGGGTTTTAGCCAGCAGGAACGTAAATCAAATTGTTAGCATAGTCGGGGCGGAAAGTAAGCATTCCAAAATTGATATTATCCGCTTGGGTACAAATTACTTTGCTAAAATCAGTTTCTCTACAGTACAAAGGGACTTCCAGATTTTGGGAGGGAAATTTAAACCCATTATCAAACTATAGCATTCTCAGATATTCTGCCTTTTCAGTCAGGGCAGTTTCCCCAAATGGGTTAGTTTTCCGCATACCTTGACAGTCATGAACCTCACTTCTAAGCTAGGGTATGTGGAGTATGATCTCAGTCTCTCAAATTTACTGCTAATGCTCGGCGTAGTACTTGCATCGTGCCAAAGAGTGCTTCCTTCTGGAGTTTATAAGATGTAACGGGGATGGGTAATTTGCCAAGATGTGCTTGGAAATTCTTATTTATCAAGCCTTCGGCTCCCAATGCAATGGGGAATATTTCTCTATCTTTCTGCCACATTTTCTTGGTCTCTGACTGCATTACTTGGTACTTCAGGATCTTCTGCCTTTCCACATGCTTTCACAGAATGATCACTTGGAGCTAACACCACTATTATCAATGCCATTCTGGTGTTTCTCTCCTTTATCACTATATCTGGTTTCCTCGCATCCAGTTTCTTATACAGTGGAATGGGAATGTCTCAGGTGATCTTAACCTCTTCATTCTCTGTAATTCTCTTAGGGTCATGATCCCAGTGCTTTTCAGGATAGTGATGTTGTGGTGTTTACTGAGTTTTCAATGGATGAGGCATGCTACTTTGTTGTGCCTTTCTGTATATTTTTCACCATCAGAACTTCACAGCTAGCTATGAGATGAGATACTGTTTCCAGGTCTTTCTTAAAGAATTGACATTTATCTGTTTTGCCAGTTTTTTCAATGCTTGCTGTAAATCATCTCATCTGTAATCTGCTGTCCTGGGCTGCAACTATCAATCTCTCATCCATTGGTTTCAGTTCACCTGTCCTTAACTATTTATGTGTCTGTTCTTGACCGACAAAGGGTTTCTGGAATAACACTTTTAATTTCCCATTCTGTTTATGCATGTGCCACTTATTTTTCCTTGTTCGCTGTTCTAATTCTTTGAAGAGTTTTTTTCTCTTGTTTTACAAATTCTGTTGCTTCCTTTCCTGCGCATGCTCGTGGATTCTCACTCCATTCCTTCTAGTCATCGGAATGCTTGTCCAAGTTTGATGATGGAGACAGATTCTGGATGTTTACTTTCATATTTCAGCACTTTTTGTGTATTTGGATCCAATGATGCTGTCAGGTAGACTGGAGGTCTATGACAGTAGCTCTCTGGGTGTAATCAAACTCTGAGACCTAGCCCTCCTTCAGCTCTAGGAATGTACAGTCTTGGCATACACTGATTCTTATAAATTACTTCAAGGGCATGGAGGAGCTTTCTTATTTGCACATGCAGTTTTGCAAGATCTTTAAGCGGCCAGTCCACAATCCCAAAGCTGTATGAGAGTACAGCAATTGCCAGCTGATTGATGGCTTGTATTTATTATTTATTTAAAAAAATTATATTCTGCACATGAACATAGCAGATTAAAAAAAATACATACGTAATAATACAAAGTAAAATTAATATTAAACATAAAAAACATCAAATTAATATGAAACATAAAATACTTATCCCGTAACATAATATAAACAAACTATTATTATTCCGTGATACATGCCTTCTTGTTCAAGGTCCTTGATGTCACAGCCCTCAGCCAGGGCTAACACCTTGTAATGAAGACGTGCAGTTTATTTACAAACAAAGCAAGGATACATATTCAGAAAGGCAAGTAATTCTCTTAGTAACACATGAATAGTTAGAAAAGATAATTAGAAAGCAATTATTTACAGGAGAATAATACATCATCGATAGAGTTATGAGATATTGCAGCTATTTACAGAAGAATAATACTTCACCAAACTGTCATCATGCAACCCTTTAAAACATCAGCTAGGAGAACTCAGCGAAGGCTGTAGAAGTCTGGGATTCTTCATGCATGGCATGCGCCTGGCCAAGCAGATCTACGCTCTCTCTGTTCTGGGTTTTCTCTATATATATATAGGCTAAATGCAGCCGGCCATCACATGATTTCTCACATGAGCTTATCTCTACAGTTATTCTCCACCCCATACACCCCCTGCTTGACCAGTCCCTCTCTAGCCTTTGTTTGCTCCCAGCCTTTTGGTTTCCAGGCAGGCATCTGACAATGCTCACCCCCCATGGTTTTAGAGGTTCAGAACTCCACAATTACAATTAGGTAAATAGTTCTTATCAATTGATCTACATCTGCTAAGAGAATTGTTCAAAGGCCAGGAAAAGAATTCTGTCTCCCTCACCCTAGGACATTTGCATTTGTTAGGAGAAGAACCAGATAAGAAGAATTCTGTCTCCCTCTCTGGTCTTCCAGTATTCCTCAGGCTAGATGTGTAGGTAGTTTCTCACCAGACTGCAAATACAGCTTTGATCTCTGGGCTAGCAAGGCAGAATGGCTCAAAGCAGAATGGCTCAAGAGTTCAATTTCCTTGCAAAGTTCAATATTCCTTGCTGATCCAAATAAATCTTTAATTAGTAATACAGGAGATGTTTTCTATTTTGCTCAATTTTCCTCTTAAAAAAAAAGTTGCCTTAGCACACTTGTCAAGGCCAAAATTGATCCTGATGTCATCAGAAAAGTCTTTCACCACACAGAGTTGCTCTGCTACTTATTGGTCGCTGGAACTGTACCCATCAGATTGTCTACAAATAGTAGATGGGGTGTTGCTTTTATCCTTTTTAGGATTCATGCTAAATCTGTATCCCAAAGAGTTGATGAGAGTACTCATTGCATTAAGCGCCACACAAAACAGAAGTGGCGACATGGAATCTCCCTGAAATATTCCTCGCTGGATCTTAATGTTCAGAATGATGTACTGACCATGTTCATATCTCAAAAAGAGTGTGGTTTGCTACATAGACATAAGTGAACTTAGGGGCTTGTTTACAAAGCCGCGGTAGCGGTTTCTGATCATTATCGGAGCCACGGCCCCATTGAAATCAATGGGGCCTCGGCTCCGATAACGATCGGAAACTGCTACCGCGGCTTTGTAAACAAGCCCCTTAGTGTAGTCTATCAAACCAGGATTTATTTTATACATTTCAAGGCAATTTATTATCCAAGAGTGTGGGATGCTGTCAAAAGCTTTCTTATAATCAATCCGTGCTATACTGATATTTCTGATTTTTTCTTTTTTTTTTTTTTTTTTAGCACTGGCCGTGATTACCTTATTCAACCTTAATTGGTCCTTGGTTCCATATGCTCCCCTCTTATTGCCCTTTTGCTTTATTACCACGATGTTATTGTACTCGATATGATCATATATTCTGTCTGCATCTATTGCAGTGAACGGCTTATGGATTTTAGGTAAACAAGTTATTATTCTATAATTTTGGGGAATTTTACTTGGGTCCCCCTTTGGAAGGAGAAATGGTCTTCCTGTAGTCAGGAGCGGCCCAAAGGGGGTGCGGAGATTAATTGGGGGACTCATTTGCATAAATATTAGCATAATATTAACATGCATTTTTAGTAAACATCCCTCTTAATGAGTGTCTCAATAAAGAAAGACTAACAGATTTCTACATTACTATATTCGAGTGCCAACCGCCAGGCCCATTAGGAAGTACTATAAACACTGACCATTTAGAACTCATAGCAAATCCACCATATCATAACAGCACTGCCAGGACTCACAAAGCACCAAACCCTACCTATCAAAAGGCAACACTGCAAATATTAAGCCAATATATCTCAGAGAATACCAATGCATCTCATACTAGGGAAAGAGAACAAGTGGCATGGTCAGATAGAAACTACATGAACAGAATACCTCAGCTTGGTTAAAATGCAGAACATAGACCTTCACCAAAGAACAAGGGATCACAATTTAGAAATAGGAAGACAATAATTAAACTGGGAACCCCAAAAGCCAAACTTGGGATGTACAACAACACTGGAGAAATAAAACTATAAATTAATTTCCTCTTGTACTAAACAAAACACAAACGACGTTAACGATGCACATTTCCCAGAGCTGATATATTCCAATTAATAAATTCAAAATAAAAAAGTATTTTTCTACCTTTTGTTTGTGCATTTTCTTTTTCAGTTGCAATCGCTCCAGTCACTTTCTTCTGGTTTCTTTTTGTCTTCTGCAAGCTATCCATTTGTCCTTTTTTCTCTTTTAGATCTTTTTCCATTTTCTTTCTCTATATCTGCTTTAGCATACTGATCTTTCCCCTTTTGCTCTTTCTCCCATTTCTTTCCTTATTCCTTTATCATCCACTCCAATTTCACCCTTCCATTCTCAATTCCCACTTACTCTCCCAATACCCGGCCCATCGTAGACTTTTCTTCCCTCCCATACAAAATATATTTTCCCCTCTCCATTCTCATTCCCCATCCCTTTCTAGTCCTCCCCCAAAATCCAGCTCCCTTATAGTTCTAGACCCACCCCCTTCTAGTCCCATTCTCCCAAGCCTCCACATTAGCCCATTTCTAGTCCTAGCTCCCCATATGCTTTTTTCCAGTTCCATTCCAGCCCCCCATCAGCCCATTTCCAGCCCTATTCCAACTCCCATCAGCCTGCTTCCAGTTCTATTCCAGCCCCATCAGCCCATTTCCAGTCCTATTCTAGCCCATCACCCATTTGCAGTCCAAGTTCCCCCCATCAGCCCATTTCTAGTCCTATTCCAGCTCCTCATCAGCCCATTTCCAATCCTAGCCCCCCATATGCTCTTTTCCAGTTCCATTCCAGTCCCCCATCAGCCCATTTCCACTCCAAGCTCCCCCATCAGCCAATTTCCAATCCTAACCCCCTTGTCAGCCCATTTCCAGTCCTATTCCAGCCCCCATCAGCCCATTTCCAGTCCTAATCCAGCTCTTCATCAGTCCATTTCCAATTTTAGCCCTCTCATCACAGCCCATTTCCAGTCCTAGTGCCTCCCCACCATCACAGCCCATTTGCAGTCTTAGCCCCCCATCACAGCCCATTTGCAGTCCTAGCCCCACCCCCACCATCACAGCCCATTTGCAGTCCATTCCCCCCATCACAGTCAATTTGCAGTCCTATCCCCCCCCACTATCACAGCCCATTTGTAGTCCGTTCCCCCACATCACAGGCCATTTGCAGTCCTAGCCCCCCCACCATCACAGCCCATTTACAGTCTGTTCCCCCCCATCACAGTCCATTTGCAGTCTGTCCCCCCCATCACAGTCCATTTGCAGTCCTATCCCCCCACCATCACAGCCCATTTGCAGTCCATTCCCTTCCCATCACAGCCCATTTGCAGTCCATTCCCCCCATCACAGCCCATTTGCAATCCATTTCCCCCATCACAGCCCATTTGCAGTCCACGTTCCCCCCTAATTACAGCCCATCCAGTCCTAGCCCCCCCTCCGAAGAGCCTCACGGCCGTCTAAGGGGCTGCAGAGGGATCTGGGGAAGCCCGTGCAAGGACCTGGCTCCTTCTGCACAGCCGCCAGGCTCTTCACGCTGGCGGCTGTGCAGAGAGAGCCGAGGCCTCATGCGGGCTTCCCCGACTCTCTCTGCAGCTGTCCATTGTGCAGTAATGTTGTTCGCGTAGGGCCCCCTTTAGTGTGGGGCCCTGTGCGAACAACATTCTCGCTCAATGGATGGGCCGGCCCTGCCTGTAGTAAGCCATTGTGGTCTTAAGTCTGGCTGCTTGAACAATTGATTTTTGCAGTTCGCCAGGTCTTTGTAAAGCGATGTTTACTGTTTGATCCAGAAGTTGGTTACTCCACCTGGGCCAGGGCTCTTCCAGTTTGGGGCTTATTTTAACCTGTTTTCCAGCTCTTTCGTTGTTACTGCAAGCCATTCCATAGGTTTGAGGTTTGTTTTGTCTAAATGCTCCTGTATATAGGGTAACTATTCTGCTTCTTCTTTGTGCTTTGTAGGGTCCTCATATAGTTTTCTCCAGAAGGTTTCTGTTTTAGCATTGGTTAGTGGTGCTTTTACCATATTAATGCTCTTTCCCAATTCCCTATAGAATTGTTTTGTAAATGTTTTAAAACTATGTAAATAGTTTTTCATATCTTTCTTTTCTGTTTTCTTCATCTCTTCGCAGTTTTTGCGCTTCTGCTGCTACTTTCAATTTATTGTTGTAAAATAAAATTCAGGTAGTCTTCTGTTAATGCAGCATGCTTCAGCTTTGATGTGTTGGATCTTCCTCAATATCTTTGATCTTAATCCTTTTAGATACCCATCTATCAGGGATACCTCCATACGCAATGATTGTATTTTTCTTTCGATGCACTTTTTCCAAAGAGGAACTTGCCACCCACCCACTCCCTGGACCTTGAGGGCTAAGGGAGGGGCTGGCCTTGAATGCCCTTGAGGGTTAAGGTTGTAGTTGTGTAGGTGCTCAAGTAGTAAGGCAAGGCAAAGAAAATTTCTTTTGTGAGGTTTATTTCTCCTGCTCCGGAGTTCAAATGCAGCAGACGTAAATGAAATAATGTGGCACAAAACAAGGCTGAGAAACTTAACTAAACAAGGCTTCTTACTGCTAGGCTAAATGTCCATTCTGGATCACATTCATTTGTCATGTGACCTCCTTTCATTAACGTAACAGAAAACTCTGGTAACAGCCATGCTCCTGAATTGCACACAATATGCTTTCACTTATTCTCTTCACATAAGCTTCTTTAGCATAGCAATCAGTGAGGTAACTTTGTTATATTCTTTCATAAAACATTGGCAAGCATATCACTTATATATCCTTATGAATCACACAAGTAGAGCAGTCCATCGGGACTTCCTGTTCTGTAGATGGCAGAGAAATTAAAGGCATTTCTTCCTCACAACTGCTTATAGGCTTAGCTACGTTATTGGGAGAAACTGCTCTGCTCTTAAGGAACTCCCTGAATTCAGTGAGAAGTAATTCAGCCTGTGTATTTTCTGGGCTAGGCTGAGAATATCCTCCTTCAGGTAAATGCTTGTTTAATGTTCTTATCTCTTGGCAATTATCAGTGCTTTTACTTGGACAACAGTTCAGCGTGTAAGCATTTCCCTTCCCCCACCTATCTCCAAATGAAAGTGCAGGGTAAAACACTTCAGCTGTGCTTGGAGAGTCTCTCAGAGTGTTAAAAGGAAAACAGTCAGGCTTCTCTTGGCTTAACCAATTACTATCAAACTTTCTGCCTTTGTCCTGTCTTTTGCAATTAAAGTTCACTCTTTCTGGCTTCCCACTGTTAAGCTTGCTAGCCGTTCCAAACCCACCAGATACCTTGTGCTGGGGCTTCTTCCAGGGTAATTCTTTGTCCCTCTGCCTCCGGTTCCAAGGTTCTGCTTGGTCCTTTAAACTCCTGAGCTGTAGCCTTGGGTCTCTCAGTGCCTTTGAATTCTTCTGCTTACAGAAGTCTTTCTCTGCCCCTGAGTCTCCCAGGTCCTGTCTGCTCCTTCATGGATCACAGCTGCTTAGTGGTTCTCTCTCCAATGGTTCCTGTTCCTGGTCATCTGACCCGTCCTCGTCCAGGTGCTTGTGTCCTGACTCCTCCTCTGCGTCTTCCTCTTGCTGATCTGCCTCTAACTGTTTCTGTTTCTGTGTTCTTAACAAGCTGCCTGAGTACTGCACTGCCCGCTTCCTGCTTGGGCGTGCCCAATCAGGGACTTGGCTTCTCTCCTGCCTTGAGGTGAGGTGTGGTTCCTGATTAGCTCTGTGTTTTTTTCTCTCAGAAGAGAAAATCCTGCATTCCCTTGCAGTACCGGTTCTCTCCACCGGATCACTATCAGTTTCCATTGCTTCATAAGAGTCTCCTATGTCACAAACTGTTCTCTTTTTTTTTTCTGGCCCTGCACTTTAGTTGGTAATATTTTTGCAGTAATAAGCTGCACAATATTGTATTTGATTTATTTTGATAATGTCAATAAATGGTCCCTTTATACTGGATATGGCCTTGTTTATCTCAATTATCATACTTCTAACATTAGGTGTTAAATTTAAATTTGGGTAATCTTTCTCTTGCTTAGAACCCAGCATATTCATCTCTTTCCATGTGGACTAAGAGTTTGATCTTGAATTCCTCCACCTCTGGGTCTTTCTCCTCCCTTTCTTCTTCCTAGTCAGATGATTTGTTGACCTTTCCTTTATTCAGCTCACTCTCCTGCAGTTTCAGATCTCTTAACTTCATCTCTCCCTCAACTGCTCTTTCTTTTTTTTGTATTCCTTTCTTCTGCAACAAACACCTAGGTCTTCTCCTCCTCCTCTCTGTATTTATTTTTCCACGGAAGCCTTTTGTTCCTCCAACATGCTATCATTCACATACTTCTTTACTTTGTTCTGTGAAATTAAAGATCATAAATTTGCATCCATTGCTTTTTGCAGTTTTTCTAGTGGCAATTTTCCTCTTTCTTCTAGTTTTTGGTGGATTCTCTTTTTATATCCTCTTGATTTAAATATAGGGTTTGTAGCATAAAAATAGTTAATCCTCTTAATTTTTTCATTAATTTCTGTGATTTATCTCCTGCCACAGTAGGTTTATGAACATGCTCACCATGGCCTTTATCGGTGGCAAGGATGTTTTCTGCATCTTCATTGTTAGCCCTAGTGCTTAAGCTATGGCTGGGCACCTTTTTTATTCAGGGCAATGTGCGGCCAGTATGTATTTTTCTTTTTCGTTCCTACCATACTTCAATTGTAGTGTCGCCTTGCTGAGATTTAGTATAAATGTTATACAAAGGGGTCACCACGTGAAGGTACTCAGCAAGACTTGAGGAAGGAACTTTACTCTCTCCCCCTAAGAGATGCACATCAATTCACCAACAACTGTTAGTGAATTTTTATGTTGCACACTCCTTTTACCCATTTCTCTATAGTACAAAGGGACTTCCAGATTTGGGGAGGGAAACTTAAACCAATTATCAAACTATAGCATTCTCAGAAGTTCTGGCTGTTCATAATCAGGGGGACGAGAAGCTGCATCACATAACCAACTATTATGTGGCTCAAAACCTGTTGCAAATGAGAAGGATTTAGATATATAGGCAATTGGGGCAATAGATGAAATAACAAAAGGCTATACTGTGTCAATGGACTGCATCCTTCTGTGGCAGGAAAAAGGATCCTAAGTAAAAAATTCAGTTAATATGTGGACAAGCATTTAAACTAGGGAAAGGGGGTAAAGGATGGAAAACAAGTAGTTCAGGACATCACTCCCAACAAAATCATAATACTGGAAATAGTCATCATATTAATTCACACATCAATGATAAAAGAGAAAAGGAATCTGGAATAAAATCCATGCAAAATACAAGCAAGCTAACCAACAATTGCTAGAAGGCAATGAGGACAAATGCTCAAAATCTAGCCAACTAAGTTCCTGTCCTGGAAACCCTGATGGTAGAAATGGACTTGGACATTGTGGCCATTTCAGAAACATGGTTTAACGAATTCCATAAATAGGATATAGCCATAGCTGGCTATTATTTATTTAGAAAAGAGAGAGAAGGCAGAAAAGGAGGAGGAGTAGTCCAGATTCCACTCTTTTCACCTTGCTGCTCCTTACGCTTGGAATAAACTTCCTTTGTCTATACGTCAGGCATCTTCTTTGCCCCTCTTCAAACTCAAGTTAAAAGCTCATCTTTTCGCCTCTGCCTTTGGCTCTTGATTTTTCTGTTCTGCTTCCTTCCCCTCTTTTATTTCACCTTTCTTTCTTCCTCTTACACTTGTTCTTACCTCTTTCCTTTGTCCTGTCTCTCCTGCTCTTGTCTCTTTGCCCTTGTTCTTATTCTTTTTCTACTCCTTTTCTTGCTTTGTCTTTTTAGATTGTAAGCTCTTTTGAGCAGGGACTGTCTTTTTGTGTTCTCATTGTACAGCGCTGCGTGCGCCTGGTAGCGCTTTATAAATACTTAGTAGTAGTATATGGCAAAAGCAAGATTAAAGTCATTGAAATGCAGGCGGTATGGGGAAAAGAAGCGCTGTGGATTGTATTCGTAAGAGGAGATGGCATGATCTAGTCTACAGACCTCCAACTCAAACTGAGGAAATAGATAGAGACTTTATCACTGATATTGCAGAGGTAGCAAAGAAGGAAGAAATTATCATATTGGGTGACTTTAATCTACCAAACGTGGATTTGAGTATACCTTCTGCAAATCTGGAAAGAAGTAAAAGATTATGGATGCCTTGCAAGAAGCATGGCTCAGATAAATGGTGATGGAACTAACCAGGGAAGGTTTACGTTGGATTTAGTACTCATCAATGGAAACAGCATGCTGAATGTCCAGGCAGATGCTCGTGTGAGCAGCAGTAATCATCACACAATGTGGTTTGAGGTAAAAGCCAAGGCAGAGTCCAATCATAGCAGACTCAAAGATCTAGACTTCAAAACCGCTGACTTCAGTAAAATGGGAAAGTACCTGAAGGAGACATTGGCAGGGTGGGAGGAGATAAGGGAAATGGAATTGCAGTAGGCTAAACTAAAAGAGGCAATAAAAGGGGCAATGGATATATATGTAAGGAAAGTAAATTAAAACGAGGAAAAGGAAACCAAAGAAGTGGCTGCACAAATAAAGGCAAAAACACAGCTTTTACAAAATTCAAAAGATCACAAAAAGAGGAACACAGAAAAGAATACAGGATACAGGTAAAAGAGACAGAGAGCAATAAGGATAGCAAAAGCAAAGATGGCTAGCGCTTTGAAGCAAGGAAACAAAACTTTTTTCAGGTATATTTGGGAGAAGAAGATCAGAGGTGAAATTGCAAGACTCAAAAGTGCCAAGGACAGATTTGTGGAAAGTGACATTGAAAAAGCGAAAATGCTAAACAAATACTTATGTTCTGTATTCACTAAAGAAAATCCTGGAAAAGGACCATGTATGATTGACAAATATACAAATGGGAATGGAGTAGATTCCACACCATTCACAGAAAATGATGTTTTTGAACAGCTTGCAAAACTGAAAGTGGACAAGGCCATGACTGGAGAAAGGCTGATGCGGTACCTTTTCACAAAAGTACTAATAGGGAAGAGGTGACAAATTATAGGTTGGTAAGCCTTACCTCTGTGGTGGGAAAAGTAATGGAGGCACTCTTGAAAGAAAGAATAGAGGACTTCCTAGAAACCTATGGCTTGCATAATCCGAGGCAACATGGTTTTACCAAAGGAAGACCATTCCAATCAAATTTGATTGAGTTCTTTGACTGGGTGACCAGAGAACTAGATAAAGGTCCTGCGCTCCCAGTTGGTGTACCCCAAGGATCTGTCTTGGGTCCGCTTCTCTTCTCTCTCTATACCCAGTCCCTTGGTGCGCTTATCTCTTCCCATGGCTTACAGTACCATCCGTATGCTGATGACTCCCAGATCTACCTCTCTGCAACTGAAATCTCTCCGGCAATCCAGACCCGGATCTCAGCCTGCCTTTCTGACATTGCTGCCTGGATGTCTCACCGCCACTTGAAATTGAACATGCCAAGACTGAACTTCTTATCTTTCCCCCTAAAACCCTCCCCGCCTCTTCCTCCTTTCTCAGTCTCTGTGGATAAAACTGTACTCCTTACTGTTTCCTCGGCCCGCAATTTTGGGGTTGTCTTTGACTCCTCTCTCTCTTTCTCCACACACATCCATCTGATAGCTAAGACCTGCTGTTTCTTTCTCTATAACATCAACAAAATCCACCCTTTCCTTTCTGAACACACTACTAAGATGCTTATCCACTCCTTAATCAGCTCCCGTCTTGACTACTGTAACCTACTCCTTGCTGGTCTCCCTTTGAATCATCTCTCTCCCCTTCAATCTGTTTAACACTCTGCTGCATGACTAATATTTCGTCAGCCTTGTCATGCCCATATTACTCCTCTTCTCAAGTCACTTCATTGGCTCCCTATCCTTTTCCGCATCCAGTTCAAACTTCTCCTGCTGACCTATAAATGTATTCACTCTGCAGCTCCTCACTATCTTTCTTTGCTTATCTCTCCTTACAACCCCCCTCAGGAACTCTGCTCTTCTAGCAAACTGCTTCTATCTGTGCCCTTCTCTTCTGTTGCTAACTCCAGACTTTGCTCCTTTCACCTTGCTGCACCTTATGCCTGGAACAAACTACCTATGTCTGTATGCCAGGCACCTTCTCTGACTCTCTTCAAATCCAGGCTGAAAGCTCACCTCTTCGCTGCTGCTTTTGGACCTTGACTCACCTGATCTCCTTTTTCTTTTCCTTTCCCCCTTGTTTTATCCCTGCCTACACCTTCTGTGTTGTCTGTCTTGACTAGATTGTAAGCTCTGATGAGCAGGGACTGTCTCTTACATGTCCGTGCAGCACTGCGTATGACTTGTAGCACTATACAAATGCTCAGTAGTAGTAGTAGTGATTATACCTAGATTACAGCAAAGCCTTTGATATTTGTTTTTAGAATGCCAAAGAACCCCTGAGGAAGGCATAGCCGAAACACGGTCATGTCAGGTTTGGCTATAAGTTACCCCTGGTGGGGTTGACTATTATTTCCCCTGTTGAAGATAACTTAATAAAGTGTGTTTGGCTTACCACTCTTAGACAGGGTTGTTTTGCTACATGTGATATAGTGCTTTTTGGTTGGACTTATGGACTAGGAGAGGGACCTTGGAGTGCTAGTGTCTGAGGATCTCAAGGTGGTGAAACAATGCGACAAGGTGATAGCCAAAGCCAGAAGGATGCTGGGCTGCATACAGAGATGAATAACCAGCAGAATGAAGGAAACATAGAAACATGACGACAGAAAAAGACCACATGGCCTATCTAGTCTGTCCTTCCATAACAACAACTACAACAGTCCACTTTTTACCTTTAGAGATCCTCTGTGTTGGTCCCATGCTTTTTTGAATTCAGTTACTGTCCTCATCTCTACCACCTCCACTGGGAGACTATTCCATGGATCCACTACTCTTTCCTTAAAGAAATATTTCCGCATATCACTCCTAAATCTCTATCTCCCTTCACCCTCATCCCATGTCCCCTCGTAGCAGAACTTGCTTTCAATTGAAAGAGGCTCTCTCCCTGAACATTTATGCCACGGAGGTATTTAAACATCTCAATCATATCACCTCTATCCCGCCTTTCCTCTAAGGTGTACATATTAAGATCCTGAAGTCTGTCTTCATATGCTTTATAATGAAGCCCATTAATCATTTTAGTAGCAACCCTCTACACCGACTCCATCCTGTTCACATCCTTTTGAAGGTGCGGTCTCCAGAATTACACACCATACTCCAAATGAGGTCGCACCAAAGACTTATACAGAGGCATTATCACCTCCTTTTTTCTGCTAGCCATTCCTCTCCGTATGCACCCAAGCATCCTTCTAGCTTTTGCCGTCGCCTTTTCTACCTGTTTAGCTACTTTAAGATCATCAGACACAACCACGCCTAGATCCCACTCTTCTTTAGTGGACAAAAGTACTTCACCTCCTATACTGTATTGCTCCCTTGGATTGCTGCAGCCCAAATGCATGACCTTACATTTTTTAACATTAAATCCCAGCTGCCAAATTCTAGACCATTCTTCAAGCTTAGCTAGATCCCTCCTCATGTTATCTACCCCTTCCTGGGTGTCTACTCTATTGCAGATTTTGGTATCATCCGCAAAGAGGCAAACCTTACCCGACAGCCCTTCCGCTATATCACTAACAAAGATGTTAAAAAGAATCGGACCAAGGACAGATCCCTGGGGCACACCACTGGTAACATCCTTCTCCTCAGAGTGAGTTCCATTTACTTGTACTCTTTGTCGCCTCCCACCCAACCAATTTCTAACCCAAGCAGTAACTTTAGGGTCCATCCCTAGGGTGCTCAGTTTGTTTATAAGTCGCCTGTGAGGAACAGTGTCAAAGGCTTTACGGAAATCTAAATACACCACATCTAGAGCTCTCCCTCGGTCCAACTCCCTGGTCACCCAGTCAAAGAAATCAATCAGATTTGTCTGACAAGACCTGCCTCTGGTGAATCCATGCTGCCTCGGATCCTGTAATCCGCTGGACTCCAGAAACCTCACAATTTTCTCTTTCAGCAGCATTTCCAATAATTTACTCACCACCGAAGTTAAACTAACTGGCCTGTAGTTTTCAACCACATCCTTACTTCCGCTTTTGTGTAAAGGCACCACATGAGCCTCTCTCCAGTCCTTTGGCACCACTCCCGACTCCAATGAGGCATTGAAAAGGTTAGTCAGTGGAGTTGCTAGAACGTCCCCAAGTTCCCTCAGTATTCTAGGGTGTATCCCATCCGGTCCCATCGCTTTGTCTACTTTAAGTTGAGCTAGTTTCTCATGAACACAGTCTTCTGAAAATAGTTCAAGATGTCCCTCGCTTCTGTTCTTATTTGTGGGTGTTTTCTGAGGTCCTGCTCCTGGTTCTTCATCTGTGAACACAGAACAAAAATATTTGTTAAGCAATTCCGCTTTATCCTTATCAGCTTCTATGTATTCCCCCCCTGCACCCTTGAGTCTGACAATACCACTTTTGCCCTTCCTCTTCTCACTAATATATCTGAAAAATGTCTTATCCCCCCATTTTATTGTATTGGCTATTTCCTCCTCCTTTTGAATCTTTGCCTTCTTGACTACTTTGCTAGGTTCTCTAAGTTTTTCCAAATACAGATGCCTGTCTTCCTCTCTCTGTGATCTCTTGTATTTCATGAAGGCCTCCCTCTTTTTCTTCACTTGTTCAGCTACTTCCTTCAAAAACCATAGCGGTCTCCTGTTCCTTTTGCCTTTATTTACCATTTTAACAAAAAGGTTGGTTGCCTTTAAAATACCGCCTTTCAGTTTTGCCCACTGTTTTTCTACATCCCCCAGCTGTTCCCATTCCACTAACGACTCCCAGAGGTATTGGCCCATCTTCGCAAAGTTAGTCTTCCTAAAGTCTAAGATCCTCACCTTGGAATGGATTCTAACAGCCCTAGTCCTAATACTGAACCACACCATCTGGTGATCACTGGATGCAAAATGATCTCCCACTACAACATCAGAAACACTTTCACCATTGGTAAGCACCAAGTCCAGTATGGCCCCTTCACGTGTGGGGTCTGTTACCAATTGCCTGAATAGTTCTCCCTGTAGAGAATCCAGGATCTCCTTACTTCTAGATGATACTGCAGCAGGAATGTGCCAATCAACATCTGGCATATTGAAATCTCCTATCAGTAGCACTTCCCCTTTCCTAGCAATGCTGCGTATGTCTTCAATTAACTCTCTGTCCACCTCTTCCTCTTGTGAGGGAGGTCTTAATATCACTCCAATGCAAATAGATTTCTCTTTCCCTCTTTCTAGTTTAACCCACAATGCCTCCTCTCTCCCTTTTAAGCTCTGTAATTCCAAAGCTTTAATAGAAGTTTTTACATATAGTGCCACTCCTCCTCCCCTTCTTCCTACCCTGTCCTTTCTGAATAAAGTATAGCCAGGTATAGTTACATCCCAGTCATGGTTTTCTGTGAACCACGTTTCTGTAACTGCCACTAAATCCAAGTCAGCCACTCCCACCAAAGCTTCAACTTCAGGGATCTTATTTCCCATGCTACGGGCATTAATACACACTGCTTTCCATATGTTACCCCTGTTACCCATTTCCATAAAGGTATTTAATGTATCATCTACCTGGGGGCTTTCACTTACCTGGGGGCTTTCTTCACCCATCCCCAACAAATCTAGTTTAAAGCCCTCTTCAGTAGATTAGCCAGTCTACTACCAAAGATGCGTTGACCTCTCTTGGACAGATGGATGCCATCTCTGCTTTGCAACCCTTGGAACAGCATCCCATGGTCTAGGAAACCAAAACGCTCTCGATGACACCATCCACACAGCCATGCATTCATCTCCAGGATGCGAGCCTCTCTGCCTTGGCCTTTACCCTCAACAGGGAGGATTGAAGAGAACACCACCTGTGCACCTAACTGCTTCACCCTCTGTCCCAGAGCCATGAAGTCACTTTTGATACATTCCGAGGTATACCTGGCAGTATCATTTGTTCCAACATGGATTAGCAACATTGGGTAATAGTCAGTGGGCTTGATGAGTCTCGGCAAACTCTCCGTAACATCTTGGATTTTGGCACCAGGCAGACAGCATACCTCTCTGGACATCAAGTCTGGTCGGCAGATGGACGCCTCAGTACCCCTCAGAAGAGAGTCTCCAACCACCACTACCCTTCGTTTCCTTCTGGTCACTGATTCCACAACTTTGGGGTACTTGAACTCTGGTTCTTCCCTTTCCAGGGATGCTTTCACCTCATCCACTTCCAGGGCTGCATAATGGTTCTTCAATTCAAGGGCTGGAGAAGTTGGATTGGTGATTTTGCAGGCCCTGGTGACTTGTGTCCAGCCATCGACATTCTGTTGGCACCCATCTTCTCCTGTGCTGGAGAGCCTTGTTGCTGCAAGAAGCATCTCATCAATGTACTTCTCCCTGTCTTGAATGCTCCTCAGCCTTGCCACCTCCTCTCTGAGTTCTTCCACCTGTTTCCTTAGAGCTTCAGCATGCAGACACCCTACACATGGGACCGGTCCTTCAACCGGCATTAGGACCTCTGTCTGGATCGAGGCAGAAGCTGTAATGGGGGCAACAGCTTTAGCAATACGATTTTTCCCAGCCATTGTTCTTTTCGTGGAGCTTGGGTATCTGTTAGAGCAAAAGAGAGAGATCTACCAAGTACCAGCCGGTTTCGCAGCTGTCCTTTCAGAGAAAAAGCAGTTAAAACATTTTAATTATATACAAATGTGCTGGTCCAATTCACTGTGATCTGTTAAAGGGGGAGGTGCCCTATAAAGCAAGACTGCTCACTAGGGGTGGGTGGGAGTCGGGGTGGGTAGGGAGGGAACTAACACCTGATTAGGTGTTAAGAGTTTCTAAACCTGAGGAGTGTCAGACGGGTGCCTGGGTGAGAATGTTCACAGTCTTGGCAAAAGGCATATATTAATATGATTTGCAAGGGATTGTGGGAAATGTAGTCCATTCACACCAGACACAGCCGTTCACAATAATTAGTTGTGCTTGAGTGTAAAGCCAATAAGATATTTATTTATGGGGTTATTTCTCCCAACACAGATATGCTTGGTAGCACATAAAACAGGATACTTGCTTTCAGTGTTAAACTTAGAAAAACAAAGTCAGGAAAACAACAGCTGAACTTGTCAGGCAATCAAATCAAAAGAATAAAGACCTGGTTGGTAACAGAATGGTCTTTTCTGTAGGCTTTAGCTAATATTTTCTTAGCAGTGCCTCAATCAACAAACAAAACCCACAAAGTAGGGAAAAACTGTTCTTTTCAGGTTAACTTCTTATATCTTCACACATAGACTCAGAAGTGATTCCCTCAGAGCTCACAAGCAATTAGGTAAGGCTCAATTGCTAGCAGTTACCCAGCGGAAACCCCTCAGCTGGCTTAATTTCTACTGCGTGGCTCAAATCCTACTCAGGAGCTTTTCTGAGTAGATTAAAGAACAAGTTTGTATTTCTTTGTGATGGTTGTTGTACTTTGCAACAGTAAATTACCAAAGGAGTTTAGACAAAGAGCAATCCATGTATTCACAGCCTGCATCTGCAACCCCTCCCCCTTCTTCAACAATCATGGGTTCAATATGATGGATTGGTACAGAGGAATTTCTCAATGGAGCACTCTCAGGAGAATACTTGTTTCCCTGCTGTCTTTCAAGGGTATAGCTAGGGCATAGATCAGTGTTCATACCTGAGCTTCCATTGCAGTTAGAGTTCCTCTCTAAATAGCCTGGCCACTATGTAGTCCAGTTCTTATTTCCAGCCTTCCAATCCAGATCCCTGGACACTGGGTCTCTCTTCACATACCTTCTGGCACGGGTCCTAGGGTCCCTTCCAAGTGCAGCCGTCTCCCTCACAGGTACCATCTGGAGATTCCTAGCCCTGCAGCACCATTCCTCTGGCTTTCCCCAGTCCAATGGTGTAAGCTTGCCTTTGGAATGCCTTCCAGTATACGTACTGCTATGGACTCCTTTAGACCTCCCAAATGCTTTTCTCTTCTTTCTTCCAAAGGGTTTCTTGCCCTCTCTGTCCGTCCGCTCTGGCTTCTGCTTCTGATGATCCTCCAGATGATGAAGCTGTCCAAGATCATGAAGATGATGTCCAAGATGAATCCGAGAATGATTCTCTGTAGAATAAACTCTACCTTTATTCTGCTTTGATGAGTGCTCCACCCTAGCACAGCGCAGCTC
Source organism: Ichthyophis bannanicus (assembly GCA_033557465.1). NCBI lineage: Eukaryota > Metazoa > Chordata > Amphibia > Gymnophiona > Ichthyophiidae > Ichthyophis > Ichthyophis bannanicus. The sequence goes on from CM066036.1 coordinate 329,915,858, forward strand.
TGCTGAATCAGGCGCTGCCCTTTGAGATGAGTGCTTGGGGATTACCTCATAGCCCTCTTGATTGAACACACGTTTCCCCACTTCAGCTCCTCTAATGGCTGTTGGAAACCTGGTGCATTCTGGGACTGGTAGTCTTTTATGGACAAATTCTGTTTTCTTATTTCTACCAGAACTGACAGGTTGCTTGTTCAGAGTCACTTCACCTTTACTATAGCTCCTTCCTGAGCTATGATAAGCTTCCTTATCACAGGAGGTTACTGGAGTCAGCAACCTACTGTGCTCAAGTAAAGTTCCCCTAAAACAGCAAAAATGAAAGTAACCTTGCTTTAAAAAATATACACAGAACCCTTTTAAGAGCTCCCAGTCAGAGAGCTAGCAATGTAATAAAAAAACCAAACAAAGAAACCCTCAAATCCTTGCTTACTGTTTGATGTGTGGAGCCCTGGTTAGGAAAGCCTCAAAAGGGCAGGGCACAGGAGCCTTTTATGCAGGCTTCAACTGCACTCAGGAAACAGGCCCACTAACTCCTGATTAGGTGTTAATTAAGGAGGTAATTAATGCCCCTGTACAAGTTGTTGATGAGGCTTCACTTGGAGTATTGTGTTCAGTTTTGGAGGTCAGATCTCACAAAGGATATAAAAAAACGTTAGATAGTTCAGAGGAAGGTGACCAAAATGATTTGGAGCCTGCAGCTAGGGTTGCCAACTGGCCGGTTTTCAGCCGGCCTGGCCGGTTTTTCCACGGCCAGGCCGGCTGCCGGCGCAGAGGCAAAACCGGCCCTTTAAAAGCCGGTTTTTTTGCTCTGGCCGCAAAATCGGGAGCGGCCTGAGCAAAAAAACCGGCTTTTCTCCGCTTCAGAGGGAGCCGGGGAAGCCCGCGCGAGGCCCCGGCTCCCTCTGAACAGCCACCAGCGTGAAGAGCCTTTACCTTCACGCTGGCGGCTGTTCCTGTGAAGCCGCGAATGCTGGGAAAGGTTAAAGGGCAACCTTTAACCTTTCCCAGCATTCGCGGCTTCACAGGAACAGCCGCCAGCGTGAAGGTAAAGGCTCTTCACGCTGGTGGCTGTTCAGAGGGAGCCGGGGCCTCGCGCGGGCTTCCCCGGCTCCCTCTGAAGCCTCAGACAGCCGCGATGCTGGTCCGGGGGGGGGGGGGGCAAGGACTGCAGGGGCTGTGATGGGGGGACCGGGACTGGAAAAAGGGTAAGGGGGGGGGGGGGGACTTGGACTGGAAAAGGGCTAAGGGGGTGGGACTTGGACTGGAAAAGGGCTAAGGGGGGGGGACTTGGACTGGAAAAGGGCTAAAGGGGGGGACTTGGACTGGAAAAGGGCTAAGGGGGGGGGGACTTGGACTGGAAAAGGGCTAAGGGGGGGGACTTGGACTGGAAAAGGGCTAAAGGGGGGGACTTGGACTGGAAAAGGGCTAAGGAGGGGGGGGACTTGGACTGGAAATAGGCTGTGATGGGGGGGGGGACCTGGACTGTAAAAGGGTTATGGGGGGGACATGGACTGGAAATGGGTTGTGATGGGGGTGGAGGGGACCTGGACCAGAAAAGGGCTATGGGGGGGGGGGGGAAACTTGGACTGGAAATAGGCTGTGATGGGGGGGGGGGGACCTGGACTGTAAATGGGTTATGGGGGGGGGGACAGGGACAGGACAGGGGTGGTGGTGGGGGTGGAGGGGACCTGGACTGGAAATGGGCTATGGTGGAGGAAGGGGGATCTTGGACTGGAAATAGGCTGTGATTAGGGGGGCTAGGACTGCAAATGGGCTGTGATGGTGCGGGGGGACTCGGACTGCAAATGGGCTGTGATGGTGCGGGGGGACTCGGACTGCAAATGGGATGTGATGGTGGGGGGGCCTAGGACTGGAAATAGGCTGTGATGGGGGACTTGGACTGGAAATGGGCTGTGATTGGGGGGGGGGAGCTAGGACTGGAAATGGCCTGTGATGTGAGGGCTAGCACTGGAAATGGGCTGATGAAGAGCTGGAATAGGACTGGAAATGGGCTGATGTGGGGCATGGGAGAATGGGACTAGAAGGGAGTGGATGCTGGGTGGGTCTAGAACTATAAGGGAACTGATTTGGGGGGAGGACTAGAATGGATGGGGAATGAGAATAGAGAGGGGAAAAAATATTTTGTGTGGAAGAAAAGTCTATGATGGGCCGGTATTGGGAGAATAAGAGGGGCTTGAGAACGGAAGGGTAAAATTTAAACGGATGATAAAGGAATAAGGAAAGAATTGGGGGAAAGAGCAAAAGGGAAACAATCAGTATGTTAAAGCAGAAATAGAGAGAGAATGGAAAACATCTGAAAGAGAAGAAAGGACAAATGGATAGCTCGCAGAAGACACGAAGAAACCAGAAGAAAGTGACTGGAGCAATTGCAACTGAAAAATAAAACGCCCAAACAGAAGGTAGAAAAATACTTTTTATTTTGAATTTATTAACTGGAATATGTCTGGTCTGGGAAGTGTGTATTGCTAACATCTTTGCGTTTTTGTTTAGTGCAAGAGGAAATTACTTTATAGTTTTATTTCTCCAGTGTTGTACATTTCATGTTTGGATTTTGGGGTTCCCAGTTTAATTATTATCTGACCAAGGAAGTTAGCCTACACGTATCCTCGGTAATTTTTGTGGGTGGGGCTGGGGGCGGGGCAGGGGTGGGACTAGGGGCGGAGAATGGGTGGAGCATGGCGAGCCACAGGTGTCGGGTTTTTCTCGGTGAAAAAGTTGGCAACCCTACCTGCAGCGGAAAACATATGTGAAGAGATTTGACAATCTAAATATGTATACCCTAGAGAGGAGGAGAGACACGGAGATATGATACAGACCTTTAAATACTTAAAGGATATTAATGAACAAACAAGCCTTTTTCAAAGAAGGGGAAGCTGTAAAACTAGAGGACATGTGATGAAGTTGCAAGGCTTTAAACCAGAAGTTCTCAACCTGTGGGTTGCGACCCCCGTGGGGGTCGCCTCGAGATTTACTGGGGGTCGCGGCAGCAGCAGCAGCGGCGGCAACGACTCTTTGAGAGATCTTCAGTTGAAAAAAGCCAAGCCGGTGCAGAGCCTTCCGTCTCTGTGAAGGAGCCTGTGCACATGCGTCCTGCCCCCAAAGGAAGTTACATTAACTTCCTTTAGGGGCAGAACACATCTGCATTGGCTCCTCAGAGGTGGGAAGGCTCTGCATCCGCTTGGCTTTTATAACTGAAGATCACTCCGGCACCCGATAGTGGAGCGAGGTGTCGATCGGGCCCGGACTGCTGAGATATTAGGAGCGGCGGAGGATAAGTGGAGGCGGGCAGAACAGGACGGGAGCTCCGGTGCACACTGGCAGTGGAGTGAGTGGAAAAGGAGGCAGGAGCACAAAACGCCGGACAACAGAGGTAGCCCGCCGAAGTGACCTGAGCAAGGGCCGTGCGGGTCCAGGACATGCAGCCACGTGGCAGAGGCTCTTGAACGCGACAGAGGTGCAGGAGGCAGAAGGAGACTGTAAGTAAGGGGAAAGTGTGCCTCAGTGGAATAAAACATAGCTCAAAGTGCAAGGTCCCCCAGCCAGGCTCATATTGATAGAAATACTATATTTTCCTTCTGCATTTGTATTATTTTTTTTCAGAAGCCTGTGTAAAGCTCTGGTTTCCATTTTCATTGTGTTGAATATTATGCTTTGGTAGAGTACTGTAATTGTGTGGGTATGCTGGACGGTCTTGTGTATTTCCTTTTGATATTATAGTTACCTTCCTATAATATTAGGTCGGTGTATTTCCTATAATATTATAGGACGGTCTTGTGTATTTTCTATAATAATATAGTTACCTTCGCACATATCACCTTCTTTTCAAAAGGAAATACACAATTACAGTACTCTGGCTGTTTATTGTCATTGGTACAAGTTGGCCTAATTAACAGAGACTTACTACTAATTCTGAGCATTTGTATAGCGCTACAAGACGTATGCAGCACTGCACAGACATGTAAGAGACAGTCCCTGCTCATCAGAGCTTACAATTAGTTTTTATGGAGGTCTGTTGGTATGGATAGTTCTGTTGGTCTTTGCTGGATGCCCTCAATCAGTGGTGCTCCTGGATCGCCCCGCTGTTTGGCCTGCACCTAAGTGCCACACCAAAGGGCCCTCTAGTGAGGCTTTCAGGCACAGGTCCACCTTCCGGCGCTGCTTTTTATGTTGCCTGGGGTGCAGTGGGCCGGATCGGGCCTTGTGGAGGTGATCGGGGAGGGACTGCATGGCCTCCTATTAAAAACATGCTGGGTTTTTCGGTGGGAACTTCTATTGGGGAGGGCATTTCTGTCTGTCTGTTTATATGACTGTATGCAAGACAGGCCAGTGTGCGACTACATACGTTTACTAGAGTGGCTATGCATGCATCCTTGTGTTTCTGGTGGCTTGGTTTTGGGAGTGGGGAAGCACAACAGTCAATGGAGAATTGGTTGGATTGGTGTGCTTTGGGTCCTATCCAGGGGTCATGAATAATAAAAATGCTAATGGTCACAGGAAGGGTGGGTTGATTTTCTGGACAGAGTCTGGGAGAAAGTCAGTGGAATAAGTGGGTTTCTTGGTAGGGGTGAATAGGGTTGCTGAGAAAGGGTAGAAATGTAAGAGGAATGGGGTAAGTATGAGGAGGCTATTGCAGGCTGAGAAAAACAACTGGTAGCAAAAGCAAGAACTGGAGGCATTGAAGTAGAAGAGTTCAAAAGCAGTACAGCACATTATGCATTTCATATTATATATATATTTTTTTAAGATATATTTATATGTTTTTTCTATATAGCCGAAACGCGTAAGTTAGCACCTGTGACCTCATCTGCCTTTGCCTTGTGTGTAATATTATATAACACCAGCGACTCCATTAAAAATGAATGACAGAAGAATGCCAAGAAAAGAAAATATTGCAATGACTTTTTAAGGTATGGTTTCACCTCCATATTTTCAGCAAGGATTGAGAAACCACAATGCTTTATTTGTAATAAAGTTCTATCAGCGGAATCCATGAAGCCAAACAAACTGAAACAGCATTTTGACAGTAAGCATCCCACCTTTGTAGGCAAGGATATTCAGTATTTTAAGAACAAAGCTGATGGAATCAAGAAAAGCAGACTTGATATTGGCGGAAAGCTCCACCAGCAAAACATAGCCGCTGTTGAAGCTTCATATATGGTGGCTCTCAGAATCGCCAAAGCCAAGAAAGCTCACACCATTGCCGAGGAATTGCTGTTACCAGCAACAAAAGATATTGTTCGAGTCATGCTTGGAGATGAATTTGTATGGAAATTGAGTCCAATTTCCTTGTCTAACGACACCATCGGTAGACGAATAGAAGATATGTCTGCTGATATCCTTGACCAAGTAATCCAGGAAATGAAATCTGCTCCACTTGGACTATTTAGCATCCAACTTGATGAATCCACAGATGTTTCAAACTATTCTCAGTTACTGGTTTACGTGAGATATATTAATAATGTGAGTTTAAAGATGAGTTCCTTTTTTGCAAGCCACTTGAAACGACGACAACTGCTCGTCATGTGTTTGCAGAAATGAACAAAATATTTCAAAAACACGATATCCCCATCGACAAGGTTTGTGGTGTTTGCACAGATGGAGCTCCAGCTATGCTAGGATGTCAGTTGGGATTTCAACGTTTGGTGTTCAATGAGTCACCGAAAGTCATCGGAACTCACTGTATGATTCATAGACAAGTTTTAGCAACGAAGAGCTGCAAGAAGCTATGATAAATGTAGTAAGTGCCGTTAATTTCATAAAAGCGAGTGCTTTAAACACTCGACTGTTTACGAAACTTTGTAATGATTTGGATGCATCCAATAATGTTCTTTTACTACACACTGAGGTGAGATGGTTATCAAAAGGAAAGGTTTTAAAGCGCGTATTTGATCTTCGCGATGAATTAAAAACGTTTTTTAAGCAAAAAGCAAAACCACAATTTGAAGCACTTTTCAGTGACAAAAAGCAGCTGCTGAAAATTGCTTACTTGGTTGACATATTTGCAATATTGAACAAATTAAATTTATCACTGCAAGGACCAAATGCAACATGCCTAGATTTGTCCGAAAAGATCCAAGCGTTTCAAATGAAACTTCAGCTTTGGCAGAAAAAGTTAGCTGAAAATAGAATGTACATGTTGCTCAACTTATCCACTTTCTTTGAAGAAAACGAGATTGAACTTGACACAAGAAATGGAATTATAATTTTTCTTCAATGTCAGTAATTAAATTCTGGATCAAGTATTTTCAATTGTATCCTGGACTGTCTGAGATTGTGTTGCATCTACTTCTTCCGTTTCCAACAAACATATCTGTGTGAAACCGGCTTCTCAAGCTTGTTGCTTATCAAGAGTAAATACTGCAATAGACTTGCTGCAGAAGATGATCTTCGTTGTGCTCTCGCAAAGACTGAGCCGAGAATTTCACATCTAGCGAGAAGGAAGCAAGCACAACCTTCGCACTGATAGCCTATTCCTACTTTTTAGGTTTCAAAAAACATGAAATCCCAAAACAGAGACAATCAAAATCACAAAAATCACAGACACTGCAGCAGTCCCACTCCGGTTATTCAATCTACTTTTTGTCGGAATTCATCAAAGGTAGGCAAGAATGGTACTTGACCCCACCTGTTCGATGAAAGCCCTTTTATTCGAAATTTCCTTTAGTGATCACAATGTGAACTTTAAAATGTATCTCAATTAAATTCACTTATCTTAACTTGTGAAAATTGTCTTAACTTGTGAAAATTGTCAGCAAACGCAATCCAGCCCACAGCACGACGTGCATGTTTCGGGATACTGGCAATCCCTGCATCAAGTGCCCAAAATAATCATACTCGCTGGCTCCGTTACATCCATAAACATTTTTCTGGCGTCCTTCCACTCACTGACGTTTTTCCACCGGTAACCACCAACTAATAGTGTTGAAACACCTTATAGGACCAGATGATCAAACATTGGCTAATCACAGGTGTCAATCTCGAGGATGAACCAGTCACCACTCAGGGCCGATCCCAACTCAACACCCAAAGTGGTTGGACATGGACTATGTACCAGTAAAGATGGAACCAGCCTCTCATTTGTGAATGCTCAAATCAGTCACAAAGGAGTCAAGCAATGTGGAATGGGATGACCCATGATTTTAGGGAAACCCCTCATCCCATTGGTGCACGCCTAAAACAAACTGAACCAATCGATTTCACAATTTAATCCTGGGTGTTGAGTTGGGATCGGCCCTGAGTGGTGATTGGTTCATCCTCGAGATTGACACCTGTGATTAGCCAATGTTTGATCATCTGGTCCTATAAGGTGAGAACCACTGCTTTAAACAGAGGCATCAGGAAATACTTTTTCAGTGAAAGAGTGGTGGATGCTTGGAATGCCCTCCTGGTGGAGGTGGTGGGGGCAAATACAGTGACTGAATTAAAAAAGACATGGGACAGACACAGTGGATCCTTTTATAACAAGAGGATATAATCAAAGCAAGCTTAAATATCTTTTATACTTCAATAAATAGAGGGGGGGGGGTGACATGCACAGAGTGGCAGCTACAACCCTAAACAAAGTCATGGAGGGTAACTTTCACAGAGCGGCAGTTACAACCACTCTAGCCACCTTAATGGTAAGACTAGATGGACCATACTGGTTTTTATCTGCCACCATTTGCTATATTATCATGCTAGAAGTTTAAAAAATAAGATGGGAGAGTTGGAATATATAACACTGAATGAAAGATTAGATATAATTGACATCTCAGAGACCTGGTGGAAGTAAGATTAAGACAGTCTTGAAGGACTAGAAAGGAGGGCTGTTACTTCTGGAGAAAAATCTGAAATTGTGAGTATGTACTTCTGGGAATTTTTCTGAAAGGAATTTTTTTCTTTTAAAGCTAATTAATCTGTGAACCCACTATTTTTTGTTAAATCAGTCAGGGCCTAGTAGCAACAGTTTAAGATTCAATTTAAAACACAAAAGAGAACTTTCTGGTTACCTTTCATACCCAGTAGAGAGCTGTAGTTTAAATTTCATAGTCACTCAGGGCCTAGCATCAGCAAAGTACTTTTAGTTTCAATTTAAAACACAGAAGAGAGCTTTCTGGTTAAATTTAGAATCCAGCAGAGAGCTTGTACTTTAAATTTCATAATAGGTTAGAGCCTAGCAGCAGCAAAGAGCTATAATTTAAATCAAATCAGAATATAGCTTACCTCAGCAGCACAGGACAGGGTGCTGTGTAGCAGCCCTCTTTTAATAAGTGTTATATCTCTCCCTCCCTCCCCACACCCACCCTCCCCTGGGATAATCACAGCTTTATAGGTACTTGCACAACTTAAAAGACAGGAAGTGCTCTCAGGTGAAGCTCATTACCCAAATCAGTCATACACTAAGGACCTGAAATTAATTAAGCTTCAGGTGAACAAGGTATATTAAACTTATTAGGTACAGTTTTAGTGGTATAAATATCCATAGCACCCTTTAGTACGTAAAGAACTTAAAGATCTAAACACAAACTTAAAACTAAGATGCAGACAGCAGTCCAGCAGCGGGATGTGGGCTTTCCAGTCTTTTGCATTGAGTGTCACATGTATGATTTTCTCCCAGCTGGTGAGAGGTCTTACGTGTGCACTAGGTGCAAGGAGCTCTTTGCTCTCAGGGAACAAGTCCGTTCTCTAGAGGCTAAAGTAGCAGACTTAGAAAGCATAAGACAGACAGAGAGGTACATAGATGAGACCTACAGGGATATAGTCCTGAAGTCCCACCTCCAGTCTGGCAGCATCCCTGTTGCCATGGAGGAGAGAGGTCACGTGACAGGAGAGCATCACCCTGGTGTGGCAGGAAGTGATCCTGTAACTAGGACCTGTCCTCCAGGTGATATAAACCCCTCTCGCACCGAGGAGGTTTCTCCAGGGCCAAGTGCCCATGAGGGAAGGGTTAGGACAGCAGTTATAGTTGGTGATTCGATCATTAGGCATGTAGATAGCTGGGTGGCTGGTGGACGTGAGGATCGCCTGGTAACATGCCTGCCTGGTGCGAAGGTAGCGGACCTCATGCGCCACCTAGATAAGGTCTTAGATAGTGCTGGGGAGGAGTCTGCTGTCTTGGTACATGTCGGTATCAATGACATAGGAAAATGTGGTAGGGAGGTTCTGGAAGCTAAATTTAGGCTTTTAGGTAGGAAGTTGAAATCCAGAACTTCCAGGGTAGCATTCTCCGAAATGCTTCCCGTTCCACGCGCAGGACCCAAAAGGCAGGCAGAGCTCCGGAGTCTCAATGCGTGGATGAGACAATGGTGCAGAGATGAGGGGTTTGGATTTGTTAGGAACTGGGGAACATTCTGGGGAAAGGAGGGGCTCTTCCGAAGGGATGGGCTTCACCTTAACCGGGATGGAACCAGGCTGCTGGCATTAACCTTTAAAAAGGAGATAGAGCAGCTTTTAAACTAGATAATAGGGGAAAGCCGACAGTCGCCCAAGAGCGCATGGTTCGGAAGAATGTATCCTTGAAGGATACTACAAAAAGCAGAGAGGTTCCAAAAAAGAGTAAAGTAGCCCAAATGCCCTCGAATATGGAGCAGACAGAGCTTAAAGATCCCAAATTACCCATGTCTACCAATAGCCAAATTAATATGAATAAAATACAGTCTCTAAAATGCTTGTATGCAAATGCTAGAAGTCTAAAAAACAAGATGGGAGAGTTAGAATATATAGCACTAAACGAGAGGTTAGATATGATTGGAATATCAGAGACATGGTGGAAGGAGGACAACCAGTGGGACACTGTGATACCTGGGTACAAACTATATCGTAATGATAGAGCTGATCAAATTGGTGGAGGGGTTGCTCTCTATGTTAGAGAGGGCATTGAGTCAGAAAGGATTAAAGTTTTGCAAGAAACAAAATTTGCTGTAGAATCTCTATGGATTGAAATTCCATGTAAAAAGGGGAAGGCGATGGCAGTGGGGGTGTACTATCGTCCGCCTGGCCAGAATGACCAAATGGATGATGAAATGCTCAAAGAAATCAAGGAAGCTAGCAAAAGTTACAGTGCAGTAATAATAATGGGTGATTTCAATTACCCCGGCATCGACTGGGTCAGTGTCACAGCAGGACATGCTAGGGAGATAAAGTTCCTATATGAAATAAATGACTGCTTCTTGGAGCAGCTGGTTCATGAACCGACCAGAGGGGAAGCCATATTAGACCTAGTCCTTAGTGGAACACCAGATCTAGTGCAAGAGATAAGGGTGTTGGGGCCACTTGGCAATAGTGATCATAGCATGATCGCCTTTGATTTAATTAGTGGAGGAGGGATAGTAAGGAAATCCACAGTAGTACCCTTTAACTTTCGAAAGGGAGACTATGATAAAATGAGGAAAACTGTTAAGAAAAAACTAAAAGGAGCAGTTGCAAAGGTTAAAGATGTACATCAAGCTTGGATGTTGTTGAAAAATACTATCTTGGAAGCCCAGACCAGCTGTATTCCACTCTTTAAGAAAAGTGGAAGGAAGTCCAAAAAACTGCCAGCATGGTTTAAAGGTGAGGTCAGAGAGGCTGTTGTTGCCAAAAAAGCATCTTTCAGGAAATGGAAAAAAAGAGCCAAATGACGAAACCTGGAAACAGCACAAGCACTGGCAAGTCAAATGCAAGGCATTGATAAGGCAGGCAAAGAGAAAATTTGAGAAGAAGCTTGCTGCGGAAGCAAAAACACGAAATAAAGACCTTTTCAAGTACATTCGTAGCAAAAAACCTGTGAGAGAGTCAGTTGGTCCATTAGATGATAAAGGGGTTAAAGGAGCACTAAGAGGCGACAAGGCGATAGCGGAGAGACTGAATGAATTCTTTGCTTCAGTCTTTACTGAGGAAGATGTAGGGATGTTACCCATGACTGAAGTGGTATTTAAAGGTGCGGAAGAATTGAAGGAAATATCGATACTTCGGGAAGATGTCTTACAACTATTAGATAAACTGAAGAGTAGCAAGTCACCTGGGCCGGATGGTATACATCCAAGGGTGTTGAAAGAACTGAAATATGAGATTGCAGACCTGCTATTAGTAATCTGTGAACTATCATTAAAATCATCTCTAATACCTGAAGATTGGAGGATCGCCAATGTAACACCAATTTTTAAAAAGGGTTCCAGGGATGATCCGGGAAACTACAGACCGGTGAACCTGACGTCAGTACTGGGAAAAATGGTAGAAACCATCATAAAGAATAAAATTACTCAGCATGTAGATAGTCACGACCTAATGGGAGACAGCCAACATGGCTTTAGACAAGGAAGATCTTGTCTTACTAATCTGTTATGTTTTTTTGAAGGAGTGAATAAACAGGTGGACAAAGGTGAGTCGGTTGATATTGTGTATCTGGACTTTCAGAAAGCCTTTGACAAGGTCCCTCATCAGAGACTTTTGGCAAAACTAAAGAGTCATGGGATAGGAGGCAGTGTACTATTGTGGATCAGGAACTGGTTAAAAGATAGAAAGCAGAGGGTAGGGCTAAATGGCCAATTTTCCCAATGGAGAAAGGTGAATAGTGGTGTACCCCAGGGATCTGTGCTGGGTCCGCTGCTTTTTGACATATTCATAAATGACCTGGAAAGTGGAATAATGAGTGAGGTTATCAAATTTGCAGATGACACAAAACTATTTAAAGTTGTTAAAACCCAAGAGGATTATGAAAAATTGCAAGAGGATCTTGATAAATTGGAAGACCGGGCATCAAAATGGCAGATGAAATTTAATGTGGACAAGTGCAAGGTTATGCACCTAGGGAAGAACAACCCAAACTCTGGTTACACGATGCAAGGTTCCACATTAGGAACCACCACCCAGGAAAAAGATTTAGGCGTCATTGTGGATACCATGTTAAAACCCTCGGCCCAGTGTGCAGCGGCAGCCAAGAGAGCAAATAGAATGCTAGGTATGATAAGGAATGGAATGGAAAATAAAACAAAAGATATTATAATGCCTCTATATCGTTCCATGGTGAGACCGCACCTTGAATATTGTGTGCAATTCTGGTCGCCGTATCTTAAAAAGGATATAGCGATTTTAGAAAAGGTTCAGAGAAGAGCCACCAAAATGGTAAAGGGGATGGAAGGATACTCCTATGAGGAGAGGCTAAAAAGGTTAGGGCTCTTTAACCTGGAAAAGAGACGGCTGAGGGGAGATATGATAGAAGTCTATAAATTAATGAACGGAGTGGAACGGGTAAACGTAGATCGATTGTTTACGTTATCAGAATATAGAAAGACTAGGGGACATGCAATGAAGCTACAGGGTAAACTATTTAAGACTAATAAAAGAAAATATTTTTTCACTCAACGTGTAATCAAACTCTGGAATTTGTTACCGGAGGATGTAGTAAAGGCTGTTAGTGTAGCTGGGTTTAAAAATGGTTTGGACAAGTTCCTGGAGGAAAGGTCCATAAACCATTATTAAGAAGTGACCGAAGATATCAATGCTTGACCCAGTACAAGCATTGTGAAACTTGTGTCTCTTGGGGAAACTGCTAGGTACATATGACCTAGATTGGCCACTGTTGGAAACAGAATACTGGGCTTGATGGACCTTGGTCTGACCCAGTATGGCATATCTTATGTTCTTACATGGAAAGCAGTTAAGTCGGTGAACAGTGTGGTAAGGAGGGTGCAGCACAGCCCTGGGAAACAAAGAAAAAAGAAACTTTTTCTTCCATAAGGGGGATGGGCTCACCTAAGCACATGTTCCAAAATGAAAGCAGTGGAAAAACCCACACTTGCAAAGCTAGACTGAGGCCACACCCAGACTCCAGGGCAATTATAGGAAGTGATAGGAGACACCTGTGGGTGGGGCCAGGAGAGAAAGCACGCTTGCAAACATTTAAGCACAGGCAAACAGAGCAGGAAGCGTCAGCAAGACCGGCAGGAGAGAAGCAAGACACGGGAACAGCTTGAAAGACGGCAGTCGGGAAAGAGCCAGAATCCAGGCTAATTGCACTCCTTCCAGGAGAGAGGAAGCAAGAAGGCTAGCTGTGAGGAAGCTGGAGCAGGAGGTCTCAGCTCCATCTGAAGAGGAACAAGTCTTCAGGCTTGGAGAGCCTAGAAGGGCTAGAGACAAACACTGCAGTGATCCCCCAAGCAGCTCTGATTCAGAGGACGCTACTCCTAGGAGATGCCCTTGCTGTAAAAGGTCTACAGTCAAGCTCAGAGGTAGGAGGGGAAAGTTTGAGGGAGTTAATGTTTGTGACTCTGACTCAGAAATAAGTATACCCGATTCTGAGGAAGAAGCTGTACCTTATGGGACGCATGCCAGGAAGAATGCTTTTACAGATAAGGTAAAGCAAACAAAGCCTTTAAATGTTTTACTAAAGGGAAAGAAGTCTGAGAACATTAAAATAATCCCAGGGAGAAGAAGGGAAGTTCAGTGGGAAAGACTGTTCAAGCTTCTAAAGGAAGTAAAACCTGAAATCCCTGAACCTGTCCAAGCCCTACAGTCACGTAATGCAGAGGAAGACATGGAGGTGGAATTCTGTGGAGAGGAACCTGACTCCACAGACTCCCAAATGGAATGTTCTCTGTGCATAATCTCTGACTGAGAAAAGCTAAGGGTTTAATAGGAAGGAAACCCAGGAAACAGTTATCCTGATTATTGTAGCTAAGAAGCTTTAGAGAGAGAAGGAAGTCTCATGGTTAAAGCTACAAGAACTTGTGCTGAGTGAAAGTTTAAACACAGCAGTTTTAGGGGCTTGTTTACAAAGCCGCGGTAGCGGTTTCTGCCTGAAATCGGAGCCGCGGCCCTATTGAATTCAATGGGGCCACGGCTCCGATATCGGGCGGAAGCTGCTACCGCAGCTTTGTAAACAAGCCCCTTAGTTTCTATGCTGACAAGCAGAGAAGTGTTTTAAAGTTAAAACCTGAAGCAGCTAAGGGAAGCTAAAAGGTTTGCTGGACTCTGCTGTTAAATACTAGTTCAATTATGTTTGTTTCTGGAAGAAGAAATTATTTTGTGAAAGAGCTGGAAGACACTGCTCATTGATAACACTGCTGAAATACACTTTTTGTAAAGAAAGTTTATTTGGAGAAAACATCCTTTTTCTGTTGTGATTGGAGCCTTCTACAAAGGTCTGTTTGCAAAGCTGAAATTTAAAACGAAAAATTTAATAAATTTTCCTGTGTTGGCCAAAAATACCACTTGGACTGCTTTTTGCATGCAACTACACATTCAGAGGTCTTAGCCCTGAAGCTTAAAGCAACATACAAGATACAAGATGGCCTGCCACTTTCACTAGGCAACCGCCTAGTGGGGGCGCCGTCGCCACAACAGTGAAAAGAGGAAGATCAAAGATTGTAAAAGGAGAAAGAGGAATGGAATGAACCTATAGTTAGGTGAAAGGCAAATGAGAGAAATAGAAAGGTCTGTGTCAGAGAGAGCTGTTGTGGAGGAAAGGATGAAGAAGACAGGGAGTGTGAAGAAACAGAAAATGGAAATGGTATCTTGGAAAAGGACTTAGAAGAAATTTAACAAGAGGAAATAGAAAAAGAAGACTGAGACCAACCCATCTGGAAAAATAAGATGATCAGACAAGAAAGGTACAAAAGAGAGTCAGTTTTTAGAGATTGAAATGGCAGCTTTGAAAATGAGCATTTCTTATAGTTCATTATAGCAGGAAATGCTATTTCTGTTTCTCTTTCTTCCATGTTTCCAAGCTTGGTGTCTGATTTTAGTGTTTTCCATTTCAATTTTTGTCTTTTGTAGTTTCTTATTCTTTAATTGGTAATGGTCTGTGTTTTCCATGTGCAGCCAAGATAAGGGATTCTGTTAACATGTAGGTTCTCTCTAGGAATCTGTAGTAGTTCAGCTTGCTCTCTTTTCCAAATGGGGGTTACTGGTGTTCTAGAATATTTGTAGTGCTGATTTTCCATAGATAGGGTTGGGGCAATTTGAGTTCTTGATGCTGGTGTCGAGTGTCCATTTGCAGGGTTTTTTGTTTTAAAAACATAAGAAATGCCATACAGGGTCAGACCTAGGTCTATCAAGCCCAGTATCCTTTTTCCAACAGTGGCCAATCCAAGTCACAAGTACCTAGCAGTTTTCCAAAAAGACACATTAGTTCCATAATGTTTGTATTGAAGCAAGCAGTGGATTACCTGGGTCCTCTTTAATAATGGTTTATGGACCTTTTCTCCAGGAACTTGTCCAAACCTTTTTTAAACCCAGCTACACTATGTTTACCCATTCCACACCATTCATTAATTTATAGACCTCTATCATATCTCCCCTCAGCCGTCACTTTTCCAGGTTGAAAAGCCCTAACCTTTTAAGCCTGTCCTCATAGCAGTATACTTCCATCCCTTATACCATTTTGGTGGCTCTTCTCTGTTCCTTTTCTAATTCCGCTACATCTTTTTTAAGATACGGTGACCAAAATTGCACACAATATTCAAGGTGCGGTCACACCATGGAATGATACAGAGGCATTATAATATCCTTGGCTTCATTCCTTTCCTTATAATTCCTAGCAATTTATTTGCCTTCTTGGCTGCCGCTTTACACTTATCTCCCTAGCATGTCCTGCCATGACACTGACCCAGTCGATCCCAATCTATATCAGGGTAATTGAAATCACCCATTATTATTACTCTATTATAACTTTTGTTAGCTTCCCTGATTTCTTTGAGTATTTCATCATCCATTTGTTCATTCTGGCCAGGCGGTCGGTAGTACACCGCCACTGCCATCGCCCTCTCCTTTTTACATGGAATTTCAATCCATAGAGATTCTATAGTGCATGTTGATCTCCAGGAACAAGCAGGAATAAGTCCTCACATATGGGTACGTCGGTACCGACGGAGCCCGAGCGGGAAAGCTCCCCAGCTTCCCAGAAGGAAAGCTTTTGAGGCCTCCCACTGCGCATGTGCGCTGCCTTCCCGCCTTCCTGACCAACTCTCCTCAGTTCTTCTTTTTCCGCGGAGCCAGCAGGTCGTGTTCCTGTCACCGCTGAAGAAGTTGTTATTTTAATTTATTTCTTTGGCCGCGTGTCTGCTTTCCCCGATTCCAGACCGGTACCGCCGGTCTTTTTTCCTTTATTTAAAAAAAAAAATAAAAAATCTTCTTTTTTTTCCTCACTTGGTGTGTTAGTTCTGTGAGGCCTTTAGGCCTTCACTAATTCTCCCTCATGGAGAAACAAGCCTCTGGGTTTAAAAAATGCACCAAGTGCAGCGGTACTATTTCAGTCACAGACACCCATGAATGGTGTCTTAAATGTTTGGGGCCTGACCATTCCATTCCGGATTGCCCATCCTGTTCTTTGATGTCTAAACGTGGCTTACAGAACCGGGCAGCCAAGTTTCACATGCTGTTTTCTACAGATACTCCAGTATCGACATCTTCCAGGTCTTCCTCTCCGGATGGATCTCAGGTAACCAAACATTCCTCTGGCAGGTCCTCAAAGGGCAAATCTCCCTCTAAGTATCGAGATACGCCTGGGCTTGACCCTGAGGACCCTGCCCGAGCCAAACAACCCCGGCGGGAAGCTCCGGCTTCCAAAGCTCCTCCTATGGGGTTACAGGTTGACATCGATGGCACGGCCTCGACCGATCACCTGTTAGACTGTTCTGGGGTACCGGCTCAATCATCCGGTACCGACATCCAGACAGTCGTGGCGTCCATGGATCATACAGTTCAATCCATGCAGCAGGCCATTCTGGCTTTTATTAAGGCTGCGACGCCCTCGGTACCGCACCCTGCGGTACCGACTCCGGTTCCGGTACCACAACCGATACCGGTACCCATGCCTTCCACATCGACCAGGATACCGATTCCGGTTCCCGGTTCCGGGGTTTTTCCCGATATCGATCTGGTTCCGGGTACCCCCGATGTCGATACCGGTCGATACGCTTATCGATCCCTGGAAGCAAACAGACGATACTTTGAGTCTTCTGATGATCCTGATTCATCAGATGACTCTGCTGAAGTATCCCTTACTCTACCTGAGGAGCCCTCTTCTCCAAAGAGGAGAATGTCTCCTCCAGAGGATTTATCCTTTCAAGACTTCATCATTGAAGTAGCTAAAGGTCTTTCTATTTCTGTATCCTCTGAAAAAGAACCTAGAGCAAAAATGTTAGACATTTTAGGATACTCTAAGGTTCCCAAAGAGGCAGTCACCCTGCCCATCCATGAAATTCTTCAAGATCACATGATGGACTTATGGGAGACTCCTCTCACCCTATCTCCACATTCTCGTCATCTGGACACCATGTATCGTGTCCCCCCTTCTCCTGGGTTTCAAAAAACTCAGCTCCCGCACCACTCCATTGTGGTGCAGTCAGCTATGAAAAGGATCAAGAGTACTAAAAGACACTCTTCTACTCCCCCAGGAAGAGAATGTAGGACTCTGGATGCTTTTGGAAGAAAAATCTTCCAAGCAAGTATGCTTATTGCCAGAATCAACTCATACAGCCTCTATATGGGCATGATTCTGAAGGAAATTGCATTAAAAATACGCCATTTTCTCCCCTTTATCCCAGAGGATAGAAAGGAGGAGTTCCTTCTTCTGCTGAAGAATACCCAAGATATTTCAAAGTTCTCCAACAGAGCAGCCTTTGACTCCTTTGAAGGTGCTAGCAGAGCCTCAGGTATTGCCATAGCGGCTTGCAGAATTGCTTGGCTCCAGGCCTTTAACCTTGAATCCTGGGTCCAGGATGGGTTGGGAAATTTGCCCTGTACGGGTGAGAATCTGTTTGGTAAGGAGTGGCAAATCAAAGCCACTCAAATGGATGCAGAAAATGCTGCTTTAGATAGACTTTCTAAGTCTACCTCTACCCCTGTCAAGAAGAAATCTTTCAAAAAGCCTTTCTACAAGAAGGCCAGATTTGCCACAAATGCTGGCCAACAATCTTCTGCAGCTCGCTTTGCTCCTAAGCGTCAGCAGCCTAAACAGGCCAGGGCAAAACCTGCAGGGGCTGCTACAGCCCAACAGTCCCAACCCCCTCAGTGTTTTTGACGTAAAACTAGAGAACTTAACCTTTCTGGCTCTAAAACATCCAGAACCTCTCACCATTCCAGGAAGGTTAACTCATTTTGCTCCCAGATGGGAGCAAATCACATCAGAGCAATGGACCCTCTCTATCATCAGAGAGGGCTACAAACTACATTTCTCCAACCTTCCTCCCCATACCATGGTGAGAAGTTTCAATTCTCCCCCATCTCTCCTAGACCTGTTGGGTCAGGAGGTGACCACTCTTCTCGCCCAAAAGGCAATAGAAGAGGTTCCTCTCCCTCAACAAGGGTCAGGTTTTTACTCCCCTTATTTTCTCATTCCCAAGAAAACAGGGGGGTACAGACCCATTTTGGATCTCAGAGAATTGAACAAATTTCTATACAGGGAGAAATTCAAGATGCTTTCTCTAGGCACTCTCCTTCCATACCTACAGAGTCAGGACTGGCTTTGTTCTCTAGATCTCAAGGATGCGTACACACATATACTCATCCATCCATCCCACAGAAAATTCCTACGGTTTCTGTTCCAGGGAAAACACTTCCAATACAGAGTACTTCCCTTCGGTCTAGCCTCTGCTCCAAGGGTATTTACCAAATGCATGGCAATAGTAGCTGCATTCCTATGCACCCTGGGAATTTTTGTTTTCCCATACCTGGACGACTGGCTCATCCGAGCTCTGTCTCAGTCCGAGGCTCAGACTTCCCTGGATCGCACCAGGCGAATTCTACAGTATCTGGGACTTGTGATCAATCTGCCAAAGTCCCAACTCACCCCTTCTCAATCCCTAGAATTCATAGGGGCCTGGTTGGATACCACCACCGCAAGGGCCTATCTACCTCAGGCCCGTTGCCAACGTCTAGTGCACTTAGCCTCTCAGACTCAGTCCAGAAGCCACTTGACTGCCAGAGAGATGCTACAACTATTAGGCCACATGGCCTCCACAGTGCATGTGGTGCCTTATGCTCGCCTACATATGAGAGCAGCTCAATGGACTTTATCCACCCAGTGGACTCAAGCATCAGGAGCTCTCTCAGACCAAATAGCAAACTCCAATCGTCTCTTTTGGTCTCTCCAATGGTGGATATCCACTCAAAATCTGTTGTTGGGGGCCCCCTTTCAACCATTGTTGCCCCAAGCAACCCTCACAACAGATGCCTCCCAAACACGTTGGGGGGCTCATCCCCAAGATCTCTCCACTCAGGGCACTTGGTCTCCACAGGAGACCACCCTTCATATCAACCACTTGGAACTTCGAGCAATCTTTCTAGCTCTCAAAATTTTTCATACCCTCCTCAGCAACATGACAGTGCTTATTCACACAGACAATCAAGTAGCCATGTTTTACATAAACAAACAAGGAGGGACTGGCTCTCTGTCGCTTTGCAACGAAGCTCTAAGATTATGGGCCTTCGCCAGAGAGCATCAAATCCATCTCCTGGCAGTATATCTTCCAGGAATCCAAAACTCTTGGGCAGACAGACTCAGTCGAGTTCTGCTTCCACACGAATGGTCCCTGCACATGGATCAGGTACTCAGAATCTTCCAGAAATGGGGAACCCCGGACATAGACCTCTTTGCAAGTCCGTGGAATGCCAAACTTCCCCGGTTCTGTTCCAGAATTCCGTGTCAGGGAGTTCAGACCAAGGATGCCTTCCTCCTGCATTGGGGTCAGGGTTTCCTGTATGCCTTTCCATCCATTCCTTTGATTCCCAAGACTCTGTTCAAACTTCAAAGGGATCAAGGGTCCATGATCCTCATAGCTCCACGCTGGCCACGCCAAGTGTGGTACCCTCTACTTCTGCATCTCTCCCAAGCCCCCTCCCTGGACTTGGGAGCGGCTCCAGACCTTCTGTCTCAAGAGGAGGGGACTTTGTGGCACCCAAACCCCAAGTCCCTTCACCTCAGAGCTTGGTTACTGAAGGCCCAGACCTTCAACACTTCAATCTTTCGCAGCAAGTGAAGGATATCCTACATGCCTCTAGGAAACCTTCCACTAGGCGTTCTTACGCTTTTAAATGGAAAAGATTTTCCATTTGGTGTGTTCAAAAGGGTCTTAACCCTCTGGCACTCCCATTGAATTCTCTTTTGGAATATCTCCTGCATCTTTCCAATGCAGGACTCAAAACGAATTCAGTAAGAGTCCATTTGAGTGCTATTGCGGCATCACTTAAGCCCATCAATGGACAACCTGTTTCCTCTCATCCTCTTATTGCAAGATTCATGAGATTCTTAACTTTAACTAAACCTCCCATTCGACCTTCTCCGGTGGCATGGGACTTAAACTTGGTTCTTGGTCAGCTTATGAAGCCACCTTTTGAACCCTTAGCCACTACCTCCTTGAAATTTCTTTCCTGGAAGGTTATTTTCCTCATTGCAGTCAGTTCAGCTCGCCGCATCAGTGAACTGCAGGCCTTAGTGGCTAATCCACCTTACACAAGGTTCCATCATGATAAGGTAGTCCTTAGGACAAATCCTCACTTTATGCCTAAAGTGGTCTCACCTTTTCATCTTAATCAAGAGGTTTATTTACCTGTCTTTTTTCCAGCTCCTCATGCATCCAATGCAGAGAGGAACCTTCATACTCTAGACTGTAAAAGAGCTCTTGCCTTTTACCTCCACAGGACACAGCAACATCGAAAGTCTTCTCAGCTTTTTGTTGCTTTTGATCCTTCTCATTTAGGACTTCCAGTCTCCAAAAGAACACTCTCCAATTGGATTGCTCAGTGTATCTCTTTTGCTTACCAGAGTAAGAACCTTTCTCTGGAGGGCCATGTCTCCGCTCACAACATGAGGGCCATGGCCACCTCTATGGCTCATCTAAACTCTGTGTCCATTGACCAGATCTGTCGAGCAGCCACCTGGGCCTCGGTTCATACCTTTACAGCCCATTACTGTTTGGACAAGGACTCCCGCCGGGATGCCTTGTTTGGTCAGGCTGTCCTCAGACACCTGTTCCATTCTTGAACAACTCCAGCCCACCTTCCCTGAATGGATGCCTGAGATCCATAGGAAGATGAAGAACCTTTCAGGGTCTCATACCCTTTAGGGGATCTCCCGGGCATCTTCGCTAGGGAGTCCCCATATGTGAGGACTTATTCCTGCTTGTTCCTGGAGATAGCACAGTTACTTACCTGTAACAGGTGATCTCTGGGAACAGCAGGAATTAGTCCTCACAACCCACCCACCTCCCCTAGGAGTTGTATCTCTCTCTCTCTTCCTTTCCTCTCTCTATTGTCTCAGCTATAAACTCGAACTGAGGAGAGTTGGTCAGGAAGGCGGGAAGGCAGCGCGCATGCACAGTGGGAGGCCCCAAAAGCTTTCCTTCTGGGAAGCTGGGGAGCTTTCCCGCTCGGGCTCCGTCGGTACCGACGTACCCATATGTGAGGACTAATTCCTGCTGTTCCCAGAGATCACCTGTTACAGGTAAGTAACTGTGCTTTTCCTGCAACACTTTAATCCTGTGTGACTCAATTCCCTCTCTAACATAAAGCGCATTCTCTCCACCAATTTGATCTACTCTATCATTGCGATATAATTTGTACCCAGGTATCACACTGTCCCATTGGTTGTCCTCCTTCCACCAGGATTCTGATATCAATCATATCTAACCTCTCATTTAGTGCTATATATTCTAACTCTCCCATCTTATTTTTTTAGACTTCTGGCATTTGCATACAAGCATTTTAGAGGTCATATTTTATTCATATTAATCTGGTTATCAGTAGGCAGGGGTAATTTTGAATCTTTAATCTCTGCCTGCTGTGTACTAGAGAGAGAGAAATAAATAGAAGAAAGCTGAAAAGAAAAAAAATCTATATCCAAGATGGAAGGAAGTGAAGAAAACAAAAGGCGAGGCAAGAAATGGCAGATTAACTATAGGCCATAGAAAGAGAGCTAAGAAAAGACAGAGAAAAGCAGAAGCCTCAGATCGGAAACAGCATGATCAGAGAATAAAATGGTCAGACGACAATGGTAGAGAAAATAATTTTATTTTCAATGTAGTAATTGTACTTTATTTATTTTATTTATTTAAAACTTATTTCTATACCGTCTGTCTACAATTTAAAGTGGTTTGCAGTCAATAATTGTGTAGCAGGCCCTGGTTAGCGCACTGTTTTACATGAAACTGGAACAGTAAATACAGTACAACAATAATTTAACAAATTAACATCAACTATTTACAACTATGTATCTATTGGTTGGATTGGGCTACTCTGTCCATATACTGGAGGATTTGTCTGTTGTGTACTAGAGAGTATTTTAAGGTGGTTGAGTCCTTGAGACTATGTCCATGCTGTATTCATTCTGGAAGAGGTATGTGTTTAGCTTTTTTCTGAATTTCAGCAAGTCTGAGCTTTCTCTTAGTGTTGGCGAGAGGGAGTCCCATAATGTGGAGGCAAATAGTAAGAAGGTTCGGTTGGAAATGGACCGCTTACACTTGATTTTCTGAGTTGGGATCCTTAAGAAGTTAAAAGTGGAGGTTCTTTGGGAACGCTCAACTGTGGATTTGGAGATGAGAGGCAGAAGGCAGGTTGCAGATTCTCTGTGAAGGATTTTAAATGTTATGGTAAGGGCCTTGAATTTGATTCTGGCAGTAATGGGGAGCCAGTGGAGCTGTATAAGTAATGGGGTGATGTAGTCTTGATGAGGGGCTCCATTGATTATTCGTGCAGCCATGTTCTGGGCCATTTGCAGGGGTTGGAGGGTGTGCTTGGGGAGGCCGTGATAAATGACGATACAATAATCCAGAACAGGTGTAATTATGGCTTGGCAGATGGTACGGAATAAGTCTGCAGAGAGAAGAGGGCAGAGATTCTTCAGAGTTTTCAGCTTTTGGTAAACTGTGGATATTCTTTTAATATGTGGTTGGAAAGTTACGTACTGGTCAAGTGTTATGCCAAGGTGTTTTATTTCAGATTTGACTTTGATTTCTGCGTCGTCAAGTCTCAATGTCTGTGGTGAACAGAAAGCTGGGTCGGTGGTTATATATAAGGCTTTTGAATTTTCATTGTTGATGTGTAAGTTGTATTGGATGAACCATTTTTTTGCATCCTTGAAACAGTTTCAGAGGCTAATGAGGTCGGGAAAAAAGAGGTTAATGGATGTGAAGATCTTTATATTTTATTCAGTATGGGGAACTGCATCTCTTATTTATCTGGTATTGCACTGCATGCGGAGTCTGGCTTCTTGGGGTTTGTTTAATTTTTGTCTACATATTTTTATTTTTACTTTAGGTTGTAGTCACTTTTTCTTTATTTGGTGAGGGTCTGTGTTCTGAGTGTGTGACCGAGGCCAGGTGTTCTCTTAATGTGGAATTTGTGCATAGGGATCTATACTGTAGTAATTTGACTTGTTAAGCTTTTCAAATAGGTGTATGGATTTTCTAGGGCCTGTTGTAGTAGTGCTGCTTTTTTTCTGGGTATGCCCCTTGTATGAGTTTTGGAAATTTATGCTGGTATGGTAGATTTGGCCTTGTAGATTTTTGGTTACTTTCATAGGGTTTTAGATTAGTTTACAATATGCCTGGTACTGGAGAATGTTGTTAGTTAATGAGATGACCAGAATCAGCTTTTTTTTTTTTGACTATCGCATCCTGTTTGTAGATGCTAAATATTTACTGCTAAGTAGTTATTTTCATTCTGGCCATGCATTTGCCCTTTCACTGCTATTTTCTTACAACAATGGATTTGAAGGAGAAATACTAGCATCATGTGAAAAGAGATCACAAAGGAGTTTTGGGAGAAAGGAGGGTGGAGTGTAGCCAACATTAATAATAATGAGAGAGGGGGCACAGATTTATAGGTTGCAGGGGGGCGCCAGAAACCCTAGCACTGGCCTTGGCCAGTGGGCTGAAAATTTACCCTTGTTGGCAGAGCTTGCACTATAAGATCAGACCCAAGGGGGGGGGAGGGGGGTGTCGCAAAAGTTGGCTCAGGTTGCTACAACCCCTTGAATTGGGGTGTACTACTATCTGCCAGGCCAGCATGAAAAGACAGATGATAACATACTCGCCTTCAGCTCTACTTTGGCATGTACTTGCGGAATACCAGACACAGTCAAGGAGTTCTCGGGTCATCTCCCTAGCTAGAACAAGGGAAGGATTGCAGAAAATACATGATTTGAGCAACTTATGATATTTTTGAATTGGCCTCAAGAGTCTCTGCTATGAATATTGGTGTTCAGAGACTCTCATGGCTTCAGGTTTCCGACTTGCAGACAGTGTGTAGGAACAGCTTGCAGATGTGCCATGAGTAGAATCTCTTCAGAGACCAGTTTCAGGAGGCTGCTACAATGATCAATCAGCATAGTGACACCTTGCGAACCGTCTCCAGGCAGCAAGGGATACCCAAATATGAGCACTTGTCCTGCATGTCCATGGAGAGAACAAAGTTACTCTCCTGTAGCAGGTGTTCTCCATGGACAGCAGGACCTCACTACCTTCCCTTCTCCACTTGGAGTTGGCTGCCTAAGCTCTTTAAAGACTGAGCTCCTCAGGCACGGTGGCATCGGGCAGAAACAGGCACACATGCACTGAGAACTTTCTAAAAGCTCTTGGTGAGTAGCTAAGAGTTCCAGTGTGGGCTCTATCTGTGACATTACCCAAATGTCCTGCTCTCCACAAGGAGAACCTGTTATTGGTGAGTAACTTCATTTTATCTGCATAGCAGTGATTTTAAGCACTGCTATTTTATTTATGTACGAATGAAATTATTTGATATATCACCTTGGACTGGATATGCCTTCAGGTGGTTTACAGAACCCAAACATTAAAAGCAGATAAAACAAATGTTAGAATAAATAAAAATAAATGAATTAAAAACCAATAATATCACAGGACTGAGACAGGAATGTCACAGCACAACATAAAAATACCGTAAGACTTCCATTTATTGAAACAGGAGGCAAGAGGGTAAAAAGATTTAGACATCATCGTGGATAATACATTGAAACCCTCCAGCCAGTGTGCCGTGGCGGCCAAGAAAGCAAATAGAATGCTAGGAATCATAAGAAAAGAAATGGAGAATAAAAGCAAGGATATTATAATGTCTCTGTGTTGTTCCATGATGTGTCTGCGCCTTGAATATTGTGTGACATTCTGGTTGCCTTATCTTAAAAAGGATACTTATAGCAAAATTAGAAAAGGCACAGGTAAGAGCCACCAAAATGGTAAAGGGAATGGAAGGATACCCATATGAGGAGAGGCTTATAAGGTTAGGGCTCTTCAACTCTGAAAAGAGACGGCTGAGGGGAGATATGATAGAGGTCTATAAATTAATGAATGGAGTAGAACGGGCAAATGTAGATAGCTCAGCCATGCAACTGGCATGACCGCCTCGGGTTCTCCTACCCTCACCCCATCGCTTGCCCCCCTCCCCCCCCTCTCTCACCCTCCTCCCCCCCCCCAATAAGTCACACTGATACCACGGGTTTTCTTTCACCAAACTATTTCTATTTATTTGCGAACAATGGTTATTAACAGCACAAAACTGTTGGCCACAGCATGCACACAACAATCACAAAACCCTGTAGACAAATTCCTTGTAACACTTCTTTTCTTTGCCCCCTCGAGAGACACAGCCAATATCCCGCAGTCTTTGTACACAGCAGGAGGACAATTTTGCCGTAAAAGCTTTCCTCAGCCCCTTAGTCTTTTCATATCCTTCAGTCGAAAGCTGTTACGCCTGCCGTTCAAGCAGACTTGGCAACCTTTTCTTCTTCCCCCCCCCTTTTGCCCGCCGTCAAAGCAAGGCAAGGGGGGGCCCTCGGCGCGGTGTTCTTATCACCATCTCAATCTCTTCGGGGAGAGGTCCGCGTTTCTCTCCTGCACCTCTCCCCCTTTTGTTAAGGCCTAGGCTGTGTTCTCTCTCACCGGGTGCATTCTTTCAGCCAACCCCGCCAACAGCGAATCCTCGCTTGTTGATGGCCCCACCACTCAGCGCGCCGCTGTGGCCAACACCTGCTTCCACCATAAGTGTTCAACCGTATCCTGTACGGCGCAGAGAAAAATGTCCATTCCAATGTCTGACAGGTGCACTCCGTCTGCGCGATACAATCCCGGACATCTCTCTTCTATGAGGTCATGCGTGATACTGTATCCTCCTATGGCCACCATGAAGCGGGCCATCCATCTGTTCACTTTACATCTTGTCCTCTCCAATGCCCTGTGTGAGTTCTCGCCCCTCCACACTCGCCGTGGTATGATGTGTGACCATACTAAGAGTGTCCTGGGGAGTGTGTTAGCCAGCATCAGCAGGTCGCTTTGCATCTTCTTGGTGAGCTCAACGCTGCGCGTAGATGCCAGGTCGTTGCCCCCCAAATGGATCACGATCAGCACCGGGTTCCCGATCGATCTTTTCCTTTGGAGCAAGGACGGCACTAGCTGGTCCCACATCATACCCCGTTGTCCCAGCCACACCACGGACACTTCTGCACTTGGTAATCCCAAGTTCAAACCCTGCGGTCTGCACCGTGTCCTTTTTTGGGCCCAGTGAACAAATGAATGGCCACATATCCACACTTCACGCGGCCATAGGTGTGGATTTACTCCTGGATGGATCACAATCAGAAAGATATGGTTACGGCAGCACTTGTCTAACCCTGCTTATTTGCTTTGTCTGTATACAGATTGATCTATTACCATTATGACCCCCACCCCGCTCTCTGTCCGTTACAACACAATTTTTATTCGGTTTTTTTTTTTTTTGATTAGCCTCTCTTTCTTCACAGCGCCGGATGTATATACAGTTTGTATCTATCCGAGCGCCATCGTCCTATCTTCATTATCTGCTCTCTAGACATCCCAATGTTGGCTGCCATTGAAGCAGCCCCTATGCGAAAGGAGTGAGAGCCGTATAAGCTTGCATCCCGTCCAGTTCGTTCAATTACTAGCTTAAGTACTCTGATAAATTGAAAACGTGACAAGGGGGCACCGTTCGCATGCACGAACCACTGATTTTCTGAGTACGCCCGTAACTGTTGGTAGGCAAGAGCATTTCTCAATGGGCATGAGGGGTCGTTGTGCAGTGCCGACAGCACCACCTGCGCCCCTTTTCCCTCCGCGTCGGTCTTGGATCGGCGCAGCTGTAGCACTATGGCCTTTGTGCGTATGCTCACATCGCGCTTTTCCAGGCCTCCGCGGGCTGCCCCCAGGTCAGAGGATGATTCAGCTACTAGCTCCCCTACTCGAAATGCTCCGTAAAAGGCCCAGGAAAAGGCGCATCGAAACAGCCTCGTCTCGTACTCATCGTAACACACTTGGCTAGTAGTTACCATCAGCTGTTGGAGCATCTGATGATTGATCGGGCGGCGTTTGTCTACTTTCCTGGGCTGCCCCAGGGACCAGCCTCTCATTACTTTCTTAATGATAAACTCAGCCTTGGGGCTCTTCTTCCCCATAGCCTTCGCAAAAAATGATACAGCTGCTAAACGGGCTTGGACTGCCGCTTTTGTGTAGCCATTGCTCCTGCAATGCAGAATCCATCTCAGGATCATTGCTACCTTTAATCTGTCTTCTTGCCGTATGACGGCTTCTTTGCAAAATGTTTGGTATTGTTCCCAAGCCGCTACATATCTGCGCCGGGTATTCTCTGCTAAGGCGCCTAGCAGGAGTTCCCATATCTCAGTGGACCATACTCCCAGACTTGATCGGGCACCGCCGTCTTGACCGCATCGGCCTCGGGCGCCAGTTGGCGAAAAAGCCAGATCTTTGAACGAGAAAGGGCATCGGCAATGTTGTTAGTTTTGCCTTCGATGTGCTCCGCTCTAATGGTTATGTTATGTGCCAGGCATAGCAACACTATACGCCTTAATAGTGTCACTACCCTTGGCGTCTTAGCTCTCATACTGTTCACCGCCCATACCACCGCTAGGTTATCGATATGGAAGGTGATAGATCTGTTGGCGAGCTCCGGTGCCCATATACACAGTGCTACCATCAGCGGGAAAAGCTCCAGGAACGTGATGTCTCTGGTGGTTCCATCCGCTTGCCACTCCGAGGGCCAAGTCTCCGTGCACCACGCCCCTTTATAGTATATGCCGAAACCAATTCCCCCCGAGGCATCGGTGAAGAATTCAAGTTCCGCATTAGATACTGGGAGCGCTTGCCAAAAGGCTAGGCCGTTGAAGGTGCGAAGGAATTGAAGCCAGACCTGCAGGTCTTCTCGTATCTCCCTGGTGACTCGGATGCGATGGTATCTTTTTGCGATACCCCTCGTTGCCCATGCCATACGACGGCAGAACACCTTCCCCATGGGTATCACCCTGCATGCGAAGCACAGTAGGCCCAATATTGACTGAAATTGCCGGAGAGTCGCTTTTCGCTGGTTGTGCATTAGCTGCATATCTTTTCTCAACTTGAGCACCTTCTCCGCTGGCAAACGCGATCAGTGTGCCGGCACATCTAACTGTATGCCCAGGAAAGTGATGATCCCTTTCGGGCCATCGGTCTTCTCATTTGCCAATGGGATCCCAAATGCTCGTGCCGTCTGCTCAAAGATATCCAATATCCTTCTGCAGTCATCATGGTTTTTTCCCACAAATAGGAAGTCATCCAGATAATGCACCACCGTATTAGGGCCTGCAATGTCCTCGACTACCCAGTGTAGGAATGAACTAAATTGTTCAAAATATGCGCATGATACTGCGCATCCCATGGGCAAACATTTATCATAGAAGAACTCCCCATTGAACGAGAAGCCCAACAATGGAAAAGATTTGGGGTGTACTGGCAGTAAGCGGAACGCGGACTCAATGTCCGCCTTCGCCAGTTGTGCTTGTGGCCCATTGCTTCGTATGAGCCTGATTGCCTGATCCATGGTTGCATATTTTACAGAGCAATAACGTTGGATCAATATAATCGTTGACCGACTGTCCCTCGGGGTATGAAAGGTTATGAATTAGCCGGAATTGTCCCGGCTCCTTTTTGGGTATGACCCCCAATGGGGAGACTACGAAGTCTTTGAATAGGGGTGAATGGAAAGGACCAGCTATTCTCCCCATTCCTAATTCTTTTGCAATCTTGCTGCGGGCGATCTCATTGTGTTTCTGGACAGATGGAGGGTTATTACGCAAGCGCGTTTGCACTTTTGTTCTAAGAATTAGGGATGGGATGCGGAAACCCTGCGAGAAGCCATCTTCGATGCTGATAGCTATGTCCCGCTTCGGGTATGCTCTTAGCCATGGACGCATATGCTCAATTCTGATGGGTGTTGGCGCCAACCCCTTCGGTGGGTCGTTGGTGTAGTGCTCTGAAAGGCTTGGCCTCCCTTGGAGCCCTGCATGTGAAAGCGGGGTGTCCATTTCCGCATACTGAGCAAGAATGCTTGAATTTACACGGCTGCCATGTACAACTCCCTGCGTTGTACTGTCGGCATGCCCGTCTCCCTGGTAAGGGATTGGCCTGCCGCCATTGCGTGTTCTGAAAGGGCGGTTGCCACTGTGCACCCGGCAGCGGCTGCAGCTGCCCGTCTTGACACCACGGCCTATTGGGCGCCATTTCTTCCGTCCACATGTCCAGAATTCTGTGGTGCCATGCTAGTGTGGGATCTTCTGACATACTCCTCCTGAACTTCACATCATAATTAAGCCAGGCCCATCCACCGTACTGTTTATGTGCTCTGGTGATCGTGTCCAGGTAACGGGTCAGGTATGGCCCCTCTTCTGGTTCTTTTTCCATCACTACGCTCATAAAGACGTGGAATGCAGTCACCCAATTGTTAAGGGTTTTGGGAATTTTTGGTTTCCTATCCCTCTCGCTTCTTTTATCCTTATCCTTCCCACTGTTCGACTCCTCATCCTGATCCCTGAGCAGGAGAGAGAATATGTCGATATATTCTCTCCTCCAAATCCTCTTTTTTATTATTTTGGGTACCGACACAGCCAGGGAGCTCACCCCGCAGCGTGGGTCACGACTGGTATCGCGCCAGTCCGACTGCGTTCTTTGGGCCGCTCCCGGTGGCGTGCTCACACGATCCTCGCCCCTCTGACTTCGCCCCGACCAGGCCTGTCTGAGGGGATTGGAGTGTTTTGGGCCCTTCCTCCTTTTAAATTTCTTGAATGCATATCGCATCACGTCTGCCCATTCTACATCCCCCTCACTGTTTGAACTGGACTCGTCAGATGATGATGTTGATAAATCTAGCGCCCCCTTTTCGCACTCCGCCTTACCATGTGCTGAGCTGGGTGGTGCCGTAGAGCCGCTAGTCGATGGCATGTCTTCGTTCGCAAAGCCTGTCGTTCCCAGTCGTTGCTTCACTGAGGTCAGGCCGTGTTGCATAACCTGATCCCGTACCATCTGGAGCAGTTCTTCCAGCTCTTGCCCCTGCGGGGGGGCCGAGTTTTCCCTTGGCTGTGGCACCTTCCTCCTAACACTGCGCCGGGGCATCTCTGTTGCTGCATG
Source organism: Ichthyophis bannanicus (assembly GCA_033557465.1). Taxonomy (NCBI): domain Eukaryota; kingdom Metazoa; phylum Chordata; class Amphibia; order Gymnophiona; family Ichthyophiidae; genus Ichthyophis; species Ichthyophis bannanicus. Next base: position 329,946,247 of record CM066036.1, read on the forward strand.
GGTCATGGCCTCACGGCTAGCCCCCCGTGTCCCTCTCTTGTTTGACCCCGCGGCTGCCCGTGTTTTTGATGTTGGCGTTGCCTTCGGAGCAGCCCTGGTGCTCCGTGTTCTGGAAGCCTTTTGTGTCTCCTTTCTCGGCATCTCCTACTAGAATAGAATTGCTAAGCAGAGGCAATGGAAAGTCTAAATTACTATCATTCACGGATACATGCTTCAATCCCGTGCACCCCTCAATTCCTATGGCCCCATGTATGCATCGGGTGTTCACCATGTCTCTATAATATCACTTCTTCTATCTGTACGTATCTATATCACAATCCGCCATCTTTGTATGCATAGATCTCCCCTTTGCCCCATCCAGTGACACATTCCTTTTGATCCTATCCTAGCAGAACAGACACATTCATACTAAAATCCTCCAATCAGCACAAAACAAATTACATTAAACAGTCCGCATTACCGCTTCTCCCCACCAGGTGGCAGCCTTAACCTTGTATTCACAGCCCCCATTGCTTGGCCTTAACAGCAACAGCCTAATCGCTGTGGTCCGTTTTTTTTTTTTTTTATATAGCAAGCAGAAGAAGAACCCTCTGGGCTGCTCTCCCTTTATCGGTATCTGGCTGCCCCTCGAGAAATTATTATTATTATTTTTTTTAATGTGATATTCCTTGCATAGCCTTTCCGTTCTTTAGCGGCGCTTGGCCACGTGTCTGGGAGCATTGTTGCCGCGTACAGCCCAGCATCTCTCCCACCCGTCCTTACATGTGCTGCGCAGGTAAGATGCTGGCTGCCGTTGAAGCGGTCTGCCAGCCTCCTCAGCCTCGTATCTCCGATTGGGTGCTCACCGCTGCTGGCTAGCTTTCCCCCCCCCCGCACCGGACGTGTCGTCGGCAGCGCTACCGGGGACTCCCGGCCCGCGTCTGCAATGCTGCTACCCAGCTCCTTGCCCCTCACGGCTCATGCCCTCTCTTTTTGCGATCCAATAATTGTACCTTTTGAGATACTTGCTTTTTGTTGTACGTAGCTTCAGTGGTCTCACTGAAGCTTCGGTGGTCTCACTTGTCGCTCTCGCTGGCTGTGGCCTCGTCGAAACTTGTTTCGGTCTTGTCCGGCTTCCTCCAGGAAGGGGGGGTGAGCGGAAAAGAGGCCGAGCCAGCGCCGGCCGCGCTCTTTTGTACCCGGCCCATTGCCCGCCCCCCCTCCCCCCGCCCTTCGCCCTCGGCCCGCCACCGCGTGCCTGCGCCCGGCCGCGTTAATTCGCGGCCGGGTCTTGTTTATCAAAAGTTAAAAAGACTAGGTGATACTCAATGAAGCTACAATGTAACCCATTTAAGACTAATAAGAGAAAATATTTTTTCACTCAACGCGTAATCAAACTCTAGAATTCATTACCAGAAGATATAGTAAAAGCTGTTGGTGTAGTTGGGTTTAAAAAAAGGTTTGGACAAATTCCTGGAGGAAAGGTCCATAAACCATTATTAAAGAGGACACGGAAAATCCACTGCTTATCCTGGGATAATCATTGTGGAATCGAAGGTAAAAAGTAAAACTGTGACTGAGGCTCACTTTAAGAAGAACTGTATTCCAAGAGCCAAACTGCCCCAAATAATTGTTCAAAGAGCCAAGTTTTAAATTTCAATAATGAGTGTTCAAAGTGTAAATATTCAGGGAGAGTATTCCAGAGAGATGGGGCCATACAGGCAACACAGGACTGATTGTTTCATAACAGACAACCCTATACGAGGCTGTAATCAATTACTTGGCCTGGGTGGATCTCAGAGGATGGGAGGGAATATATGGAAGTAGAATTTAGATACAGGGAGAGTCTAGTTCAGATTATCTGGAATGTCAAAAATATTATTTCAAATTGTATTTCGTTACCACTGCATTTGGCCCTATATAATTATTTTAACAGGCATGTTTTTCATCAGTTGAAGCCTTTTGAGGTGTTCTCATGGGACCTCCTAGTCCTACTAGGACTGAATTACAGTAGACTAGTCTAGACAGTACCAGAGCTTATAAGAGTCTTAAGAGCTTTCTGATCAAGAAGGCATTAAGGCATGAATTCTTTTAAGAGGAAGACTGTCTTCATAAGAAATGAGATACAGAGGATAAAAGATTATTATCCAGAGTTATGCACAAAGAGCAGATAAGAACATAAGAACATAAGATATGCCATACTGGGTCAGACCAAGGTCCATCAAGCCCAGTATCCTGTTTCCAACAGTGGCCAATCTAGGTCATACATACCAAGCAGTTTCCCCAAAAAACACAGGTTCCACAATGCTTGTACTCGGTCAAGCATTGATATCCTGGGTCCCTTCTTAATAATGGTTTATGGACCTTTCCTCCAGGAACTTGTCCAAACCTTCTTTAAACCCAGCTACACTAACAGCCTTTACTACATCCTCTGGTAACAAATTCCAGAGTTTGATTACACGTTGAGTGAAAAAATATTTTCTTTTATTAGTCTTATAGTTTACCCAGTAGCTTCATTGCATGTCCCCTAGTCTTTCTATATTCTGATAATGTAAACAATCGATCTACGTTTACCTGTTCCACTCCGTGCATTAATTTATAGACTTCTATCATATCTCCCCTCAGCCATCTCTTTTCCAGGTTAAAGAACCCTAACCTTTTTAGCCTTTCTTCATAGGAGTATCCTTCCATCCCCTTTACCATTTTGGTGGCTCTTCTCTGAACCTTTTCTAATATCGCTATATCCTTTTTAAGATACGGCGACCAGAATTGCACACAATATTCAAGGTGCGGTCTCACCATGGAACGATATAGAGGCATTATAATATCTTTTGTTTTATTTTCCATTCCTTTCCTTATGATATCTAGCATTCTATTTGCTCTCTTGGCTGCCGCTGCACACTGGGCCGAGGGTTTTAACATGTTATCCACAATGACGCCTAAATCTTTTTCCTGGGTGGTGGTTCCTAATGTGGAACCTTGCATCGTGTAACCAGAGTTTGGGTTGTTCTTCCCTAGGTGCATAACTTTGCACTTGTCCACATTAAATTTCATCTGCCATTTTGATGCCGTCTTCCAATTTATCAAGATCCTCTTGCAATTTTCCACAATCCTCTTGGGTTTTAACAACTTTAAATAGTTTTGTGTCATCTGCAAATTTGATAACCTCACTCGTTATTCCACTTTCCAGGTCGTTTATGAATATGTCAAAGAGCAGCGGACCCAGCACAAATCCCTGGGGTACACCACTATTCACCTTTCTCCATTGGGAAAATTGGCCATTTAGCCCTACCCTCTGCTTTCTAACTTTTAACCAGTTCCTGATCCACAGTAGTACACTGCCTCCTATCCCATGACTCTTTAGTTTTGCCAAAAGTCTCTGATGAGGGACCTTGTCAAAGGCTTTCTGAAAGTCCAGATACACTATATCAACTGACTCACCTTTGTCCACCTGTTTATTCACACCTTCAAAAAAACATAACAGATTAGTAAGACAAGATCTTCCTTGTCTAAAGCCATGTTGGCTGTCTCCCATTAGGCCATGACTATCTACATGCTGAGTAATTTTATTCTTTATGATGGTTTCTACCATTTTTCCCGGTACTGACATCAGGCTCACCGGTCTGTAGTTTCCCGGATCACCCCTGGAACCATTTTTAAAAATTGGTGTTACATTGGCAATCCTCCAATCTTCAGGTATTAGAAATGATTTTAATGATAGTTCACAGATTACTAATAGCAGGTCTGCAATCTCATATTTCAGTTCCTTCAACACCCTTGGATTTATACCGTCCGGCCCAGGTGATTTGCTACTCTTCAGTTTATCTAATAGTTGTAATACATCTTCCCGATGTATCGATATTTCCTTCAATTCTTCCGCACCTTTAAATACCACTTCAGTCATGGGTAACATCCCTACATCTTCCTCAGTAAAGACGGAAGCAAAGAATTCATTCAGTGTCTCCGCTATCACCTTGTCACCTCTTAATGCCCCTTTAACCCCTCTATCATCTAATGGACCAACTGACTCTCTCACAGGTTTTTTGCTACGAATGTACTTGAAAAAGTCTTTATTTCACGTTTTTGCTTCCACAGCAAGCTTCTTCTCAAATTCTCCCTTTACCTGCCTTATTAATGCCTTTCATTTGACTTGCCATTGCTTGTGCTGTTTCCAGGTTTTGTCGTTTGGCTCTTTTTTCCATTTCCTGAAAAGTGCTTTTTTGATAGTATCACTGATTGGAATGTGTAATTCCCCCCCAGCCTACGATGAAACTAAGGAAAGAATCAGTTTTCTGTAAACCAAGCCACCACCTATTTTGATGTATTCAACTTAAGCCTTTTTTGACTGTTAATCGGAAGTTGACAGTCCCAGTTATTACTCACAATGATGATATGAACAACATTTGCATAAGACATCCATACCTAAATCCTAGATTAAGATAGCTAGGAGAGTGAAAAATGTTAAACAGAGTAAGGGCAACTAACAATCTGCATAGTTTAGCACAGCAAAAAAGCAGTCCTAAGTGGTATGTGTATTGGCTTGAATATCACCACTCTTGATACTACTGCCACTGTTTGCTGTATCTGGACATTGAGGCAGCCACTATCCATACTGAATATTCAGATTCTAGTTAAGCACAACTGCTGGGGTTTTAAAACCCCCGACCATCACAGTTTGAATATTATTCCCTACTTCAGGGGTGTGAAATTCCACCCCAGAGGGCCACAAACGAATCAGGTTTTGAGGATACACCTGATGAATATGCATGAAATGTATTTGCATACATTGCCTCATTGTATGCAAATATCTCATCAATATTCATTAGGAACTTCCTGAAAATCAGACATATGGCCCTCCAAGACTGAAGTAAAACATCCCTGTCCTAAGTCTTTCATATATTTTTAAGAAGCTCAGATAATTAAGCTTTAGTCCAGGGGTTCTCAACCCAATCCTTGGGACACACCTAGCCAGTCCGGATTTCTGGAGAACTATAATGAATATGCATGAGAGAGATTTGTATGCATTGCCGCCAGTGTATACAAATCTCTCATGCATATTCATTGTGGTTATCCTAAAAGCCTGACTGGCTAGGTGTGTCCCAAGGATTGGGTTGAGAACCACTGCTTTAGCTGGATGTCTGGGGACATGGCATTCCATAATTTATGAGCCTCACCAAAAATGCCCTAGACCATCATTTTACTCCTCTGCATTAATTGTATTAAAGGACATTCTTATGTTGTGCTTGATTTTGATTTGGTTGTAACATCTTCATAGACTGGGTACCATTGTACTCTTTGATAAGCAGCCAGGGCCATCTCCCCTCAGTGTTAAAAAAAAAAAAAAAAAGCCTTAAATTGAATTTCAGCTCTGACTGTTAACTGATGTATATTCCACAATAATGGTGTCACATTCCGCCTCTTTGTGTACCAGAAAACGAGAAATTAGACTTACCTGCTAATTGTTGTTCCTTGAGGAACTCCAGTTCAGTCCCTCACCTCTGGGTAGTGAACCTCCTCCTGCAGCATGGAGACTGGGCATGCCAGAATTGTGACATCACTGGATGTATCCTGCTGGCCTCTCCCACCAGCCCCCAGTGACCTATTGACAAAGCAGACTCAAAGGAGCAACAAATACGTAGCTATAATATTAACTTTAACCAATTAAACTTAAATAACTGTTCTAAATACCCATTAACTAAGAGGATAACTTCTCCTGCCCTCTCTTTTAAGAAAAAATAGCATAAAGAAGAGAGAGAACAGAAAGAATACAGAGATCCAAACTATCTGGCAGACCTTCACCAGCAACATGTTTTCACATCCCCCCCCAAAAACCTGCACCTGCCAAAACTGAGAAATCCCCAGGTGGGAATCGGGACTGAACTGGAGTTCCTCAAGGAACAACAATTAGCAGGTAAGTCTAATTTCTCTTTCCTTATCATCCCTCCAGTTCAGTCCCTCACCTCTGGGATGTAACAGAGCAGTAAACTATTGGGAGGGACCTGTCCATCCGGACCGCAAAACTGCAGCCCTGAAACAGGCATCCTTCGCCGCCTGAACATCCACGCGATAGTGTTTACTGAATGTATGTAAAGACGATCATGTGGCTGCCCTACAAATTTCCACCGGTGGAACCAAACTATGTTCCGCCCATGCCGCTTGCGCTCTGGTAGAGTGAGCCAGTAACCGTACGGGCACCTGACGCCCCTGTAAAATATACGCCGATGCTATCACTTCTCGGACCCATCTGGAAATTGAAGCTTTGGCCGCCGCTTCCCCTTTACGCGGTACCCCAAAGGGAATGAATAAGCGTTCAGACTTGCAAAAGGATTCCGAAACCTTCAAGTATCGCCGTAGGACCCTCTTGATATCCAACAGCCGCAAACTACGGTCCGACATGTCCTCTCCCAACACACCTAATACTGGCAGAGAGACTGATTGATTCATATGAAATGGCAAAACCACCTTAGGCAGAAACGACAGAACTGGGCACAACACAACCTTTCCCTAGAGAAGGAGAGAAATGGTTCTTGACAAGACAACGCCTGCAACTCCGAAATTCTTCGTGCAGAACAAATGGCCACCAAAAACACTGTTTATAAAGTCAAATCCTTGAGGGGAAGCCAAGTGCAATGGCTCAAAAGATTCTCTCGTCAGTGCTCCTAAGACTAAGTTGAGATCCTACGGGGGAGAAATCAATCTTCAGGAAGGCTGTAAATGGGCCACAGCTTTCAGGAAATGTATCACATCAAAATGCGACCCCAATACTAATCCCTGGACCTTTCCTTGATAACATGAAATAGCTGCCAGCTGAACCCTTAAGGAACTGGCTGCCAAACCCTTATCAAAACCATCCTGCAAGAAACTTAAAATTACAGGGACTGAAGCCATGGTTGGTCGGACTTGATGTCGTTCACACCAGTCCTCAAAAATACGCCATACGCGCACATATGCTAGGGATGTAGACTTCTTTCTGGCCAGAAGTAAGGTAGCAATCACTGCACCCAAATAACCTTTCTTCCTTAACCTAGCCCTTTCAATGGCCAAAACCGTAAGTGAGAACCGATCCACGTGAGGCATTCTTAGAGGCCCTTGCATTAGAAGATCCACTGTTGCAGGAATCCGCCAAGGTTTCCTGTCTAGGAGCTGCACCAGATCGGCATATCAGGGGCGTCAAGGCCAATCTGGTACTACCAACACTACTTTCCCCGATGAGATTCGATGCGCTGAATCACCCATCCTATGAGTGCCCAAGGGGGAAAGACATAGAGCAGACCTTGTGTGGGCCATCGTTGCATCAAGGCATCGATACCCTCCGACATCCTTTCTCGCCCGTCTGCTGTAAAAGCGACTCGTCTTGGCCGAAAGAAACGTAGCCATGAGGTCCATAATCGTAGGTCCCCATCTGTCGACTATCTGAGCAAAAACTTCCGGATGAAGCTCCCATTCTCCGGCATCCACTTCGACTCTGCTGAGAAAATCCGCCATCACATTGTCCGTTCCCACAATGTGTGCTGCCGACAGTGCCTGAAGCAAAGGTTTCACCCAAGCAAACAACATTTACGCTTCCTCTTCCATAGCCGCGCTTCCTGTGCCCCCTTGCTGATTGGGGTAGGCTGCTGTTGCGGCATTGTCAGAGAGCACTCGCACCGCTCGACCCCGCACCGAGGATTCGAATGCCTGAAGCGCTAGAGCCACCGCCCGCAGTTCCAGACGGTTGATTGACCACTTGGACTCCTGCTCGGTCCAGGTTCCTTGTGCAAATAGATCCTCTCAATGAGCTCAACAACCTGCAAGATTGGCATTCGACAACACTGGAAGCCATTGTGGCTGTTTGAGCGGCATGCCCGCCCCCATATTTCTTGTGCAAAGCCACCATTGAAGAGCTTTTCGGACCTTCAACGGACAGGGAAGCCGCATGTGGTCTTTTTCTGTCGTCATATTTCTATGTTTCTATGTTTCTATGTTTAGGGTATTGTTCTGGTGCGACCAACGCCGAAGTAGAGACCTCTGCAACGGACGCATGTGTGCTCTGGCCCAAGGCACCACTTCCAGCGTCGCTGCCATCATCCCGAGAATGCGAAGGTAGTCCCAGGCCGACGGAGCTGGAGTCTTTAAAAACTTGCGCACCCGACTCCGAAGAGCCTGGGCTCACAGATCTGGCAGAAACACTGCCTCCGCACAAATGTCAAACCGTACTCCTAAGTACTCCAGAACCTGTAATGGAATCAAACGGCTCTTGGCTACATTAACTACCCAGCCGAGACTCTGCAGAAACTGCACCACTCTGTCTGTCACTCTGACACTCTCGGCTCTTGATTTCACGCATATCAACCAGTCATCGAGATAAGGATGAACTAATATTCCTTCCTTCCACAGTGCCGCCGCTGCCACTACCATAATCTTGGTGAAGGTGCACGGAGCCATTGCTAAACTGAAGGGCAATGCTGGAAACTGAAAATGAAAATGGTAGCGCAAACCTTAGGAACTGTTGAACCGCTGGTCTGATGGGAATGTGTAAATATGCTTCGGTAAGATCGAGAGATGTTAAAAAATTTTCCTTGTCGAACCGCCACTATCTGATCGCAAGGTTTCCATTCGAAAATACGGTATACAGAGGCAGCGATTTATACCCTTGAGGTCCAGAATGGGACGGAGAGCCCCGTCTTTCTTGGGTACTACGAAGTAAGTAGAGTAGCGATTGATGCCGTATAATTCTCATGGCACCGGCACCACTGCTCCTAACTGCAGAAGACAAACTAATGTCTCCTGTACTGCAATCGATTTCTCCCGCCCCCTGCAAGGCGAAAGCACAAACAAATCTGTTACCGGACAAGAGAATTCGAGAGCATAACCTTTGCGAATGATCTCTAGCACCCACTGATCGGATGTTATCTGGACCCAGGCAGGGAGAAAATCCCAAAGTTGACCCCCTATTGGCTGAACCTCTGCCTGGGCCCGCCTCGCTTCATTGGGGCTTTCTAAGTGTCGTGGGGGAGGGGCTACTAAATCCCCTGCCCGCTCCTCGAAATCCACGAAAACCTTGACCACGTGCGGGAAATTGTTCTTTTTGAAAACCTCCCAACCGAGAGGTCCGAAAATGCCTGAAGTCCCGAAACTGACCTCGGGGCGTTGATTAAGCATGACCCTGCTTAGGCCTATCCTCCGGCAGGCTTCCTCCTTTGGATTCCCCCAAATCTTTGACCAGCTTGTCTAAATCCTCTCCAAACAACAACTTCCCCTTAAATAGAAGCTTACTGAGTCTCAATTTGGAAGAAGTATCTGCCGCCCATTTTCTTAACCAAAGATAACAGCGTGCGGCAACTAGAGAAGCCATACTATTTGCCAAGGCTCTGATTAGATCATAATGGACATCTGCCAAATACGCCAAACTGGACTCCAGCCTGTCTCATCCATTAAGCGCTCCTGCGCCTTCTGCGCCAGCTGCTGCAAACGCTGAGACCATCTCAGACAAGCCCTCGCTACCCAAGACCCGCAAATAGAGGCTTGCAGCTTGCACTTTCCTATCCTGCGCATCTTTCAGGGCCGCACTGCCCTCTACCGGGATAGTTGTCTTCTTTGTGACCGCAGATACCACTGCATCTATGCCTGGAGACCAAAACATCTCCCTCTCTAAATCAGCCAAGGGGTAAAGTTGATTCATAGACCTTATACCCCGCAATCCAGCCTCTGGCAAATCCCATTCATTCTGAATCATCTGTTTAACTACTCGGTGAACGGGAAAGACTGCCTGAGTATTGCACACAGCCTGAACGAGGGGATCTTCAAGCCCCTCTTCCTCCGTTGTTTGAACTGAAGACAGGTTGAGAGCCTGGAGCGACCCCGTAATGAGCGCCGTTAGCTCCTCTCTTCTAAAAACTCTTATAATCCTTGCCTGATCCTCAGGCCCCTGTATCTCATCTTCCTCAAGCTCTTCCAAACCAGATTCTGGCTCCAGGTCAAAATCCTCCCCTTCCAGCCAGTCCGAACCAAAAGGCTGATCTTCCATCGGCCTAGACCTCTTAAGGGGTCTCACTAAGCCACTTCCACCCTTATCCGAGATGGCCAGCGGTCCTGCCATCCCCCCCCCCACCGAAGGATCTGTAACCGCTGCCTGCTGCCTCAGGCAATAAGCCTGATGCATTACCAGTACAAAATCCGGGGAAAACCCCCCAAGCGCCGCCCCTGCCAACGCAATAGGCACCGAACTACTTGCCTCCGCTGGGCTATCCAGCAGGAGTGTGGATGGAGACTGTAGGGGAGAGACCCCATCTACCGCAGTAGACGGACCTTGAATTCCTTCACCAGCTTTGTTGAATCACCTACTCCATGTTGGATGATTCAGCTGTGCAGCTTTGACAGACCCCGCTTCTGATACTGTGCCTCTACGCGTCCCACACACTAAACACTGTGGGCGCGAAGGCATCAGATGCTGTAACTTAAGCAAGATAAAACTAAAGAAGCAGCCTTGAAATAAAAGTAAAATAAAATAAATTTCTTCTTTTTTTTTATAACACCCTAATCAACTGACAAAATAAGAAAACTAGCTCCAATAAAGTAAGAAGGCAGCTCCTAACCCCATAAGCCACCGTCTATGCAATTTAATTAATTAACATTTTTTTTTGGCCCCTTAGACCGCTAAAGCGTGCCTCTCACACAAAAAACCCAAAGTATTGCAAATTCACAGATGCCTGAGAAGAAATTTAAGGGGATCCGGTGTCTTTTTAAAATAAAAATGCCGCCATTGTGAAAAAATGCGGGAAGAAACGGCCTCGAGGCACAGAGCTCAACCTCCCGCCGAAAATAAAGCTGCCGATGCTTTTTTAGGCCCAAGACTGCACCACACTAAGAGGAATCCCCCGGAGCACTCACCTCAGTGTCTGGCAGCCAGAAACTCCGTTCTGCTTTTCCTCTGCTGAAAAAATGGAGTGTCCTACAATCAGCGCAGCTGCAATGAAAATGACATCGAACAGCTGCAGCTGAGAGGAAGTGAACACTGGCCCCTGATAGAATCGCCGTCTCAGAAGCAGACTGAGAGGAGCTCTCCACCGCCGCTGCCCAACTCCCCCCCCCCCCCCCCCGTACATGCCAGGAGGGGAGGGTCGGCCGGATCAAGGGGATAGACAGATAAGAGGGAGAGAAGCAATCCTCCCACTATAGACCCATTCCCCTTATTAACTCTTTAAATTTATTTATTTTTTAAAACAACTTTAAATAAATTTAAATCTGAATCCCAAATAAAATTAAGTTAAATAGCCAGAAAACAACCTCTAAAGCTATCTATCCAACTTAAAATGCTCCTTATGTGTCCCTCTAGTGAGCCCAGCACTTAGGCTCACTACGTTCTCCTGCTGCATGGAGACTGGGCACACTGGGTGCTGGTGGGAGAGGCCAGCAGGATACATCCAGTGATGTCACAATTCTGACAAGCCCAGTCTCCATGCTGCAGGAGGAGGTTCACTACCCAGAGGTGAGGGACTGAACTGGAGGGATGATAAGGAATAATCCTTGTTATATAAGAACATAAGATATGCTATACAGGTAAAACCAAAGGTCCTTCATTCCCAGTATCCTGTTTCCAACAGTGGACAGTCCAGGTCACAAATACCTATGGCAGGATCCCAAAATGTAGACAGCTTCCATGTTGCTTATCCCAAGGTTGAGCAATGGATTTCCCCCAGTCCACTTTAATAATGATTTATGGACTTTTTCTCAAGAAACGTTTCCTAACCTTTTTTAAACACGCTACACTAATGGCTTTTATATCCCCCTGCAATTAATTCCAGAACTTAATTATGCATTGAGTGAAAACATATTTTCTATGATTAGTTTTAAATGTACTACTTTATAACTTCATTGCTTGTTCGTTAGTCTTTGTACATTTTAAAGGAGGAATCAACCGATTCACGTTTACTCACTCCACTCTACTCATCATTTTATAGATCTCTGTCGTATCTCCCCTCAGCTCTCTTTGAAGAGCTCAATTTGAAGCTTTTAAGCCTTTCTTCATAGAGATATTCTTCCATCCCTTTATCATTTTGGTCACCCTTCTTTGTACCTCTTCTAATTCCACTATATCTTTTTTTTAGATGGGGTGACACAGAACTGCACACACCTTGGAGCAATGCAGAGGCATTATGAATTCATTGTTTTATTCTTCATGCCTTTCTTTAAAATTCCTAGTATTCTATTAGCTTGCTTGGTCACCACTGCACACTGAGCAAAGATTTCAATGTATTATCCATGATGATGCCTAGATTATTTTCCTGTATGGTGATTCCTAATGTGGACCATTGCATCGTGTTGCTATGATTTGAGTTGTGCTTCCTTAACTGCATAACTTTGCACTTGTGTGTATATTCTGCCCTTTGAACTCACATTTCCCAATTTCTCATGGTCCTCTTGCAATTTTTCACAATCTTCTTGTGATTTAACAACGTTGAATAAATTTGTGTTGTCTGCAACTTTTATCTAATTTTTTGTTACCATTTCCAGATCATTTATAAATATGTTAAAAAGTAGGGGGTCCAGTACAGATACCTGGGGGACCCCACTATTTATCTTTTTCCATTGAGAAAGTTGACCATTTAGCCCTACTCTGTTTTCTATCTTTTAATCAGTTCCCGTCGAGGAATGGATTCTCCAGCAGGTAAATGGGTAGTGGCTCTGGTGGTGGTCCCTGGGGCATGCCAAGGTACAGCTTCGATTACAATGAGCAAAGTGCAAGGCACTTCCACCAGCCAAACTGAACTGGGCATGTCTGAGGGATCCAGCACTCAGACAAGAATTACAAATCACCTTATCCAACAAATTTGTAACACTTGAACCATCAGATGATGTTGATGCAGAAGAAAAGCAGATATCTGAGTCCATTCTGGAATGCACCACCCCTCTGTGTCCATCCATCCTACGTTGGACACAGCCATGGATTTTAGATGAATGCCTGGATCTGGTGGAGCCCAACATCGACTTTGAGCAGTACCAGCAACTGAACAAAGTGGTCAGACAAAAGACAAAGGTGAAACGAGAAGCCTACTGGAATGGTGTCATAGCCAACCTGGAAGAAGCAGCATCCAGGCACGAGTACCGGATTCTGTATCAGACCCTCAGGAGACTGAGTGGTAAAAACAAGTTGACCAATGGCAACATCAAGAAAGTGGATGGCATCTTTATGAGCTCCTCTGGTGAACACCTGCAATGGTGGAAAGAATTCTTCCAACAGCTATACAACCACTATCAGTATTAACCAGTTCATCCATTTTCCCTTCGGGATGCCCAAGAGAGATACTGTGAGAGAGATAATATATAAAAGAAACCAGAGATTCATCAAAATTTGAATAAGACAGTATCTCTTACAAGTACTTCTTCAAGAGCTCCATTGGGGGAAAGAAGACGAACTATTAGAAAATTGAGAAATCTTAGATTCTTGTCTTTAGAAACATTCTCAAGGTATTCTATCCTATTATGAAGCACCAAACTATCTTTAACAAATGCATTCCCCAAAGTTTGCATACTACCAACACTGTTCTGAAGTCTAGATAGCCTACCATCCAGACTAGAGTATTGTGCAGCCTGCTGTTGAAAACAGTGGCATTTTGAGAAAAATTACAGAGTTGAGACACCCTTAAGAATCCCCTCCATCCTCCCAATAGCAAGCCATACATCTTTCAAGGAAATATCCATAGTACCCGCACTCGCAGGCCCCAAGTCCACAGACGCCGCCGGCATAGAGACTGGAGTTGGAAATGAGCCTCAAAGTTCAACGATACAACATGATGGCCCGGTACCTCAGAACTTAGGAGAGTAGAGGTAGCAAGAGTTGCAGCCTCTACCAGAGAAACCTCTGCCACACTTGGATCTTTCTTTGAAAGAGGCTGAGGGGGAGGGGTTAGGAGCTGTCGACTCAGGTATCCTCGGGTGCTCCTAAGGAGCTCCCAAGGGGCAGAACATGCCCCTTAGCTCATGCCCCTGAAGTCACACACCTGCAACCGTGTCCCATGGTACAAACCAAAAAATATCCTCTAGGACAAGGAGGGTGGAGCTGTAATCCTTCTGATGTTTATGGAGAGAATCGGGACCATGCTTCGCCATCCCATGATGCTCCAGGTGGCAAAGATACAGTAGGTGCCTCAGACATCCAGATGTACAACCCAACTGTATCCTCTGGCGTAAAGAGGGAGGAGCTGTAACCCTTGCGGGGTGAGTTGGGACCCTGCTCCGCCATACCACGATGATCTGGGTAGCAAAGATACAGCAAATGCCTCTCACAAATTTATTCAAAAAAACATTCCTAATCACCATTCTCACTCATGTCCGCATCCCCTCTTATTTACCCTCTTCCCATCTCCCAATCTCACCAGTCCCCCTTTTCAACCCTCTGACCTTCTTCATCTAAAAAATAAACAATTCAGGATCTAAAATCTCCAGAATCACAATCTCCTATATCTTCTAACAAATGCCAGACTATTTAAAATAGCTCCTTAGACTGATTCCTGGCTCAAATACTCTTACTTACTTGAAAGGTCATCTTAGTTTTCATAATAAAATTGCAATACCAATGTGCAGCTTTGCTCTAGAAAACTGCTGTGACCTGCAGACAATCATTCTTCTACATTTCTATGCATTATGGCCACATGTTGGGTAGCCCAACATGGCATTCCCCATCATGGACATCTGTGAACATGGCTTTAGTGGCTCTGACACTGTGCATTGCAGTGGGTCAGTGATGTATACGCAGCAGATGTCTGGGTCGACTGGTATGGATGCGTTTTCTGTTATGCCATCATTGTGACCTCCCAGCTTTACGTAAAGAGGAAAAATCTCATACATTCAGGCACCTAACGCTCATTGCATAGCCATCCCCTGCACTGTTCTGCCATCATTACTTGCCCCACATGGGGCAAATGGGTTCAACTTGTCCCTTTCTATCATGCCACTCTGTTGGGTGTATTGTCTTGCAGCTGCAAGGGCCGAGGCACCAGTTCCACCCGCACAAATGGTGTTTCATATACCCCATGGCACTGCTGCTTTTGGTTCACAGACACCAAATGCTTTTGGCCTGTATGATCTCATCCATCCACCACACACATTGCAAACTCTCTGCTTGGAAAATTCATGGCACAGCCCTGCACCCACCATTTGACTGTCAGAGATATTCATGGTGGGGTAGCTTACTAAGCTGCCTCACCATGGCCATCAGGGGTCATTTGCAGCAGTTAGCCATATCATGCACACCTATCTTATGACTGCTCCACATGAGCACTCATGTACAATTCTCGTTTTGCTGCCTACATCAGGAACATGCTACCTCTACCCAGACACTGTCCTGGCCTATGGCATGCCGCACACTGACAGTATATCTGGATATCTGTCTATACCTCACAGACACTATAATGTAGCTTATGACACCGTGTATGCTTTCAGGAGCATCTAGGACTGCACACCTGTCACAGCAACATTCCCCCTGCTGCTGCATCCCCTCCGCTGACTCCGCTGCTGCCACCACCCACCCATGACACAGCCAACACCCCGACTGACCATCATCACTAGGCAGCCACCTATCTCGCTTAGTCAACAGCATAGTCCTGCTGTACGGTCAAACATGCTCATCACACATACTGCCACATTGCCAAGCATCAGGTGAGACAACTCCATCAGCTATCAATTGTACTTGAAGGACTAGAAAGGGGGACTGTTACTTCTGGAGAGAAATCTGCAACTGTGAGTATATACTTCTGGTAATTTTCTAAAAAGAATTCTTTGTATTAAAGCTACTTAATCTGTGAACCCACTGTTTTTTGTTGGATCAGTTAGGGCCTAGTAGCAGCAATTAAAGTTTGAATTTAAAACACAGAGGAGAACTTTCTGGTTACATTTCATACCCAGCAGAGAGCTTGTAGTTTAAATTTAATAGTCACTCAAGGCCAAGTAACAGCAAAGTACTTTTAGTTTAAATTTAACACACAGAAGAGAGCTTTCTGGTTACATTTGGAACCCAGCAGAGAGCTTGTAGTGTACATTTAATAGTCACTCAGGGCCTAGCATTAGAAAAGTACTTTTAGTTTAAATTTAACACACAGAAGAGAGCTTTCTGGTTAAATTTAGAACCCAGCAGAGAGCTTGTAGTTTAAATTTCATAAGAAGTTAGAGCCTAGCAGCAGCTAAGAGCTATAATTTAAATCAAATCAGAATTTAGCTTAGCACAAAACGCAAAACAGGTTCTGTACTCTTTGAGCAACAAATAAAGTCTTCTAGAGACCTTTACAAAGAGGCCTTCTACCTAGGGGGCAAGAGACCTGTGAAATCTTTTCAATAGGTGTTAACACCAGGTGGCAGATCAAAAGGCCATTTTGAAAGACTCCTCCTATCCAAGCAAGGACTGTTAATTACCCAGGAAGTTTGTCACAGCATTACCTCAGCAGCAGAGGCATAAGTAGCTCAACAAGAGCTCTGTGATCCTCTGTCTTGAAGGACTAGAAAGGGGGACTGTTACTTCTGGAGAGAAATCTGCAACTGTGTGAGTATATACTTCTGGTAATTTTCTAAAAAGAATTATTTGTATTAAAGCTACTTAATCTGTGAACCCACTGTTTTTTGTTGGGTCAGTTAGGGCCTAGTAGCAGCAATTAAAATTTGAATTTAAAACACAGAGAACTTCTTTCTGGTTACATTTCATACCCAGCAGAGAGTTTGTAGTTTAAATTTAATAGTCACTCAGGGCCAAGTAACAGCAAAGTACTTTTAGTTTAAATTTAACACACAGAAGAGAGTTTTCTGGTTACATTTGGAACAAAAGCAGAGAGCTTGTAGTTTAAATTTCATAAGAGGTTAGAGCCTAGCAGCAGCTAAGAGCTATAATTTAAATCAAATCAGAATTTAGCTTACCTCAGCAGCACAAGACAGTGTACTGTGTAGCAGCCCTCTTTTAATAAGTGTTATTTCCCTCCCTCCCTCCCCACACTCACCCACCCCTGGGATAATCATAGCTTTATAGGTACTTACACATCTTAAAAGACAGGAGGTGCTTTCAGGTGAAGCTCATTACCCAAATCAGTCATACACTACGGACCTGAGATTAATTAAGCTTCAGGTGAACAAGGTATATTAAACGTATTACGTACAGTTTTATTGGTATAAATACCCATAGCAACCCTAGTAAGTAAGAACTTAAAGATCTAGACACAAACTTAAAACTAAGATGCAGACAGCAGTCCAGCAGCGGGATGGGGGCTTTCCAGTCTTTTGTATTGAGTCACATGTATGATTTTCTCCCAGTTGGTGAGAGGTCTTAACGTGTGCACTAGGTGCAAGGAGCTCTTTGCTCTCAGGGAACAAGTCCGTTCTCTAGAGGCTAAAGTAGCAGACTTGGAAAACATAAGACAGACAGAGAGTTACATAGACGAGACCTACAGGGATATAGTCCTGAAGTCCCACCTCCAGTCTGGCAGCACCCCTGTTGCCATGGAGGAGAGAGGTCACGTGACAGGAGAGCATCACCCTGGTGTGGCAGGAAGTGATCCTATAACTAGGACCTGTCCTCCAGGTGATGTAAAACCCTCTCACACCGAGGAAGTTTCTCCAGGGCCATGTGCCCATGAGGGAAGGGTTAGGACAGCCGTTATAGTTGGTGATTCGATCATTAGGCATGTAGATAGCTGGGTGGCTGGTGGATGTAAGGATCGCCTGGTAACATGCCTGCCTGGTGCGAAGGTAGTGGACCTCACGCGCCACCTAGATAAGGTCTTAGATAGTGCTGGGGAGGAGTCTGCTGTCTTGGTACATGTCGGTACCAATGACATAGGAAAATGTGGTAGGGAGGTTCTGGAAGCAAAATTTAGGCTTTTAGGTACGAAGTTGAAATCCAGAACTTCCATGGTAGCATTCTCCGAAATGCTTCCTGTTCCACGCGCAGGACCCAAAAGGCAGGCAGAGCTCCGGAATCTCAATGCGTGGATGAGACAATGGTGCAGAGATGAGGGTTTTGGATTTGTTAGGAACTGGGGAACATTCTGGGGAAAGGAGGGGCTCTTCCGAAGGGATGTGCTTCACCTTAACCGGGATGGAACCAGGCTGCTGGCATTAACCTTTAAAAAGGAGATAGAGCAGCTTTTAAACTAGATATTAGGGGAAAGTTGACAGTCGCCCAAGAGCGGATGGTTCAGAAGAATGTATTCTTGAAGGATACTACCAAAAGCAGAGAGGTTCCACAAAAGAGTAAAGTAGCCCAAATGCCCTCAAGTATGGAGCAGACAGAGCTTAAAGATCCCAATTTACCCATGTCTAACAATAGCCAAATTAACATGAATAAAATACATTCTCTAAAATGCTTGTATGCAAATGCTAGAAGTCTAAAGAATAAGATGGGAGAGTTAGAATATATAGCACTAAATGAAAGGTTAGATATGATTGGAATATCAGAGACATGGTGGAAGGAGGACAACCAGTGGGACACTGTGATACCTGGGTACAAACTATATCGTAATGATAGAGCTGATCAAATTGGTGGAGGGGTTGCGCTCTATGTTAGAGAGGGCATTGACTCAGAAAGGATTAAAGTTTTGCAGGAAACAAAATCTGTATAATCTATATGGATTGAAATTTCATATAAAAGGGGGAAGGCAATGGCAGTGGGGGTGTACTATCGAGCACCTGGCCAGAATGACCAAATGGATGATGAAATGCTCAAAGAAATCAAGGAAACTAACAAAAGTTACAGCGCAGTAATAATAATGGGTGATTTCAATTACCCCGGTATCGACTGGGTCAGTGTCACGTCAGGACATGCTAGGGAGATAAAGTTCCTAGATGAAATAAATGACTGCTTCTTGGAGCAGCTGGTTCATGAACCGACCAGAGGGGAAGCCATATTAGACCTAGTCCTTAGTGGAACACCAGATCTAGTGCAAGAGATAAGGGTGTTGGGGCCACTTGGTAATAGTGATCATAGCATGATCGCCTTTGATTTAATTAGTGGAGGAGGGATAGTAAGGAAATCCACAGTACTACCTTTTAACTTTCGAAAGGGAGACTATGATAAAATGAAGAAAACAGTTAAGAAAAAACTAAAAGGAGCAGTTGCAAAGGTTAAAGACGTACATCAAGCTTGGGTGTTGTTGAAAAATACTATCTGGGAAGCCCAGACCAGCTGTATTCCACGCTTTAAGAAAAGTGGAAGGAAGTCCAAAAAACTGCCAGCATGGTTTAAAGGTGAGGTCAGAGAGGCTGTTGTTGCCAAAAAAGCATCTTTCAGGAAATGGAAAAAAGAGCCAAACGACGAAACCTGGAAACAGCACAAGCACTTGCAAGTCAAATGCAAGGCATTGATAAGGCAGGCAAAGAGAGAATTTGAGAAGAAGCTTGCTGCGGAAGCAAAAACTTGAAATAAAGACCTTTTCAAGTACATTCGTAGCAAAAAACCTGTGAGAGAGTCAGTTGGTCCATTAGGGGTTAAAGGAGCACTAAGAGGCGACAAGGCAATAGCGGAGAGACTGAATGAATTCTTTGCTTCAGTCTTTACTGAGGAAGATGTAGGGATGTTACCCATGACTGAAGTGGTATTTAAAGGTGCGGAAGAATTGAAGGAAATATCGATACTTCGGGAAGATGTCTTACAACTATTAGATAAACTGAAGAGTAGCAAATCACCTGGGCCGGATGGTATACATCCAAGGGTGTTGAAAGAACTTAAATATGAGATTGCAGACCTGCTATCAGTAATCTGTGAACTATCATTAAAATCATCTCTAATACCTGAAGATTGGAGGATCGCCAATGTAACACCAATTTTTAAAAAGGGTTCCAGGGGTGATCCGGGAAACTACAGACCGGTGAGCCTGACGTCAGTATCAGGAAAAATGGTAGAAACCATCATAAAGAATAAAATTACTCAGCATGTAGATAGTCACAACCTAATGGGAGACAGCCAACATGGCTTTAGACAAGGAAGATCTTGTCTTACTAATCTGTTATGTTTTTTTGAAGGAGTGAATAAACAGGTGGACAAAGGTGAGTCGGTTGATATTGTGTATCTGGACTTTCAGAAAGCCTTTGACAAGGTCCCTCATGAGAGACTTTTGGCAAAACTAAAGAGTCATGGGATAGGTGGCAGTGTACTATTGTAGATCAGGAACTGTTAAAAGATAGAAAGCAGAGGGTAGGGCTAAATGGCCAATTTTCCCAATGGAGAAAGGTGAATAGTGGTGTAGCCCAGGGATCTGTGCTGGGTTCGCTGCTTTTTGACATATTTATAAATGACCTGGAAAGTGGAATAACGAGTGAGGTTATCAAATTTGCAGATGACACAAAACTATTTGAAGTTGTTAAAACCCAAGAGGATTGTGAAAAATTGCAAGAGGATCTTGATAAATTGGAAGACTGGGCATCAAAATGGCAGATGAAATTTAATGTGGACAAGTGCAAGGTTATGCAACTAGGGAAGAACAACCCAAACTATGGTTACACGATGCAAGGTTCCACATTAGGAACCACCACCCAGGAAAAAGATTTAGGCGTCATTGTGGATACCATGTTAAAACCCTCGGCCCAGTGTGCAGCGGCGGCCAAGAGAGCAAATAGAATGCTAGGTATGATAAGGAAAGGAATGGAAAATAAAACAAAAGATATTATAATGCCTCTATATCGTTCCATGGTGAGACCGCACCTTGAATATTGTGTGCAATTCTGGTCGCTGTATCTTAAAAAGTCTATAGCGATTTTAGAAAAGGTTCAGAGAAGAGCCACCAAAATGGTAATGGGGATGGAAGGATACTCCTATGAGGGAAAGACTAAAAAGGTTAGGGCTCTTTAACCTGGAAAAGAGACGGCTGAGGGGAGATATGATAGAAGTCTATAAATTAATGAACGGCGTGGAACGGGTAAACGTAGATTGATTGTTTACGTTATCAGAATATAGAAAGACTAGGGGACATGCAATGAAGTTACAGGGTAAACTATTTAAGACTAATAAAAGAAAATATTTTTTCACTCAACGTGTAATCAAACTCTGGAATTTGTTACCGGAGGATGTAGTAAAGGCTGTTAGTGTAGCTGGGTTTAAAAAAGGTTTGGACAAGTTCCTGGAGGAAAGTTCCATAAACCATTATTAAGAAGTGACCGAAGATATCAATGCTTGACCCAGTACAAGCATTGTGGAACTTGTGTCTCTTGGGGAAACTGCTAGGTACATATGACCTAGATTGGCCACTGTTGGAAACAGAATACTGGGCTTGATGAACCTTGGTCTGACCCAGTATGGCATATCTTATGTTCTTATGTACTTGCATCCAAACCTTCTCCAATGGCTACCCTGCCTCCCCCTTTCAGCATTTCAGTGGCTTTCCTGCATTAAGGTGCATGCCAGACACCTTTATGCAGCATGTCCCGTTACTGCATGGTAAGTGTCCACTACCACCCCTTAACGCCAGACCACCTCTAACATGCCCAGCACACTTACCCGCACGGTAACCCCTTATCACTGCCGTTAACACACGGAAAGGACTGCTCCCTTACCGCCGGTTAGTAAACATATCCCTAAGTTTTATGCATCATCCTCCGTGTTATCTACACCAGATGTCCAACCTGGCCGTTTTTCTTGTGGACATTGTTATTGCTGTCAGTATATTCTAACCGGTGACTCTTGGTGGCACCCTAATGGAAGATCTTATTTTTCAAAACATCATACTGATTGTGACTCTGACTTTGTCATCTGCATAATTGTTTGTCTGTGTCCAGTGGTGTATGTAGGATATTCCAAGTGGAGGATTCGGTTAATACCCAATGAGCATAAGTGTCATATTCATACAAGACTAGAAACAGTTCCCCTAGTAACCCATTGGATACAGTATCAACATCTAATTTCAAATCTTCTCTGGTGAATCTTGGAACATATTCTTTATCTCCAGGAACAAGCAGGAATGTAGTCTTCACATATGGGTATCGTCGGTACCAACAGAGCCTGCACGGGAATGCTCCCCAGCGTCCAATAGGAAAGCTTTTGGGAGCATCCCACAGCGCCTGCGTGCTGCCTTCCCACCTTTCTCAACTGTACCTCTCCAGTTCTTCATTTTCCGCAGAGCTGACAGGTCGCACATCCTGTCACCGCAGAAAATTCCCTTCTTATACTTCTTTTTTTGTGGTCGCGTCTGTCTTCCCTCGACACTATACCAGTACCACCGGTTCTTCTTTCATTTTTTCTAAAAAAACAAAAACAAAAACCTTTGTTTCTGGAGTCTTTCTCCAGTAATTTTCTTCTCGGGTGCCACACGCCATTTTGGGCACTAGGCCCAACTTTATCCCTCAAAATGGAAAAACCTGCTTCGGGTTTTAAAAAGTGTTCTAAGTTTGGCGGTACCATCTCCGCCACTGACACCCATGAGTGGTGCCTCAAATGTTTAGATCCTGACCACTCTATTTCAGAGTGTGTTGCCTATGGAATGATGTAAAAAAGGGGCCGGCAAAACTGAGCTGCTAAGCTCAGCACCCTCTTTCCCTCCGATGCAGCCTCCATGGCATCGAGGTCCTCCAGGGCTTCATCTTCCTCCCATAGATCTCAGGTAACTAAACATAAATCTAGCCGGTCCTCAAAGGGTAGATCTCCTTCTAAATATCGAGATGCCTCTGGTGTTGCCCTTGAGGGACTTTCACTGGCAAAATTGCCCCGGCGGGAGGCTTCGGCTTCCAAAGCACTAACGGGGCTCCAGGATGTTCTCGAGGGTTCATTCTCGGCAGAACTACTGGTGCCATGCTCTGGGGTTCCAGCCGCTTTAACCGGCACTGATACCCAAGCATTGGCAGCGTCGATAGACCAGAGATTCTTGGCTATTGAACGCAGTCTGGCGGCTCTTCTCACGGCCTCGATGCCCCTGAAACCGCTTCAGACAATTCAACCGGTACCGGCACCGACATCGGCAGGTATTCTACCGGGACTGTCGTGTCTCTATCTGGCATTGACAAGTCGGTACCGGACCATTCCGATGCCAACTTTGATTGGATCGGAGATACTTCGAATCCTCGGATGAGTCTGAAGACTCTGAAGGCTCTGCCGATACCAGAGTACTTCTTCCCGAGGATTCCTCTTCTCCTCAGCGTAGGATGTCGCCACCAGAGGATATGTCCTTTCAGGATTTTATCCGAGATGTGGCCCGAGGTCTTTCCATCACAGTGGCTCCTGAAAAAGAGCCTAGGGCAAAGGAATTAGAAATCCTACAATACCCTAAAGCTCCCAAGGAGGCAGCTACCTTACCTATTCATGAGATCTTGCATGATCTTATGTTAAGGATGTGGGAAACACCTCTAACCACATCTCCTCATTCTCGAAGACTCGACACCATGTATCAAGTTCCTCCTTGTCCTGGGTTTCAGAAGACTCAATTACTACACCATTCCATGGTGGTGGAATCAGCCATGAGACGGATGAAGAGTGCAAAAAGGCATGCATCTAATCCTCCAGGATGTGAGTGTAGGACTCTTGACGCCTTTGGACGTCGATCCTTCCAGGCTTCCATGCTTTCTGCTAGGATCAGTTCCTATATCTTGTATATGGGAATGTTCCTTAAGGAAGTCACAGGAGACTTAGAGCTTATGAGTCCTCTCCTTCCTGATGATAAAAGGCAAGATTATCTTACTCTTGTTAAACATGCTCAGGATGTTTCCAAGTTTGTGAATCGTGCAGCCTTTGACTGCTTTGAATGCATAAGCAGAACCTCTGCTATTGCCATAGGTGCACATAGAAATCTGGGTACAGGACAAACTGGGAAATATACCTTGCACAGGAGAGAATCTCTTTGGCAAGAATTGGCAGGAAAAAGCTAATGAGATAGATGCTGACAATATCACTTTGGATAGATTGTCCAAATCTACAGCTGATCCTGCAAGGAAAAGATCCTCTAAGAAACCATTCTTCAGTAAGAAGACGTTTTATCCCTCCTATACCCAGCAGGGACATCGTTCAGGTCTGTCTGCCCAAAAGGGACAGCAGCAACAACTTAGGCAACAAAGGAAGCCAAAAGCAGCTAAGCCTCAACTGGCTCAGCAGACTCAGCCTCCACAGGGGCTTTGACTCCTATCTAGAGAACTTTGCCTTCTCGGCCCTGAACGGCCCAGAATCCTCCACCATCCCAGGAAGGTTATTTCATTTTGCCCCCAGATGGTGTCAGATAACAGCAGAAAATTGGACTCTGTCTATTGTATGAGAGGGGTACAAGCTTCATTTCCTCAGCATGCCCCCTCCTGCAATAGTAAGTTCAATTCTCAGACCTCTCCCAACGACCGGTTAGGTCAAGAAGTCACAATGCTCCTTGCTCAAGGAGCAATAGAAGAGGTGCCCATTCCCCAACGGGGTACAGGGTTTTACTCCCTCTATTTCCTTATTCCAAAGAAAACAGGAGGACACAGACCCATTCTAGACCTCAGAGAATTGAAGAAATTCTTGTTCAAAGAGAAGTTCAAAATGATTTCTCTAGGAACTCCGCTGCCATACCTTCAGAGTCAGGATTGGCTTTGTTCTCTAGATCTCAAGGATGCGTACACTCATGTTCTCATCCATCCAACTCACCGAAGGTTCCTTCGATTCCTATTTCAAGGGAAGCACTACCAATACAGAGTTCTTCCTTTTGGCCTGGCTTCTGCACCAAGGGTGTTCACAAAATGCATGGCTGTGGTAGCAGCATTTCTCCGCACCCTGGGAATATTCGTCTTCCCTTACTTAGACGACTGGCTCATTCGAGCCCCTTCAGAGCCAGAGGCCAGGGTTGCTCTGTCTCGCACAATGCGCATCCTTCAGTATTTGGGACTTGTCATAAACTTCCCAAAGTCCAACCTTGCTAACACTCAATCCCTAGAGTTTATAGGAGCTCTTCTGGATACCAGACAGACAAGGGCCTTCCTTCCATAGCCCCGCTGCCTTCGCATTGTGCAGTTAGCTTCCCAAGCAGTGCTAAAACCTCACCTCACTGCTTGGGAAATGTTACAGTTGCTAAGCCACATGGCATCCACCATGCATGTGGTTCCTTATGCTCGCCTCCATATGAGGGCAGCCCAGTGGACCTTATCCACTCAGTGGACTCAGGCATCAGGTTGCCTGTCAGACAAAATAGCAAACTCAGATTGCCTTATTTTGTCCCTCCAATGATGGCAGTCACCCAAAAACCTTCTGGTTGGGTCTCCTTTTCAGCAACCCCCACCCCAAGCCACTCTAACAACAGATGCTTCACAGGTGGGTTGGGGAGCCTATCTCCATATCAACCTCCTGGAGCTCAGAGCAATCTTCCTTGCTCTTCGAGTATTTCACACCCAACTCAGCTACAAGACAGTCCTAGTTCAAATGGACAATCAGGTAGCCATGTTCTATGTGAACAAGCAGGGTGGAACAGGCTCTCTGTTGCTGTGCAGTGAAGCCTTGCGAGTATGGGTCCTCACCAGAGAGCATCAGATTCATCTCCTTGCGGTGTATCTTCCAGGCATTCAAAACTCTTGGGAAGACAGACTCAGTCGAGTTCTGCTTCCACACGAATGGCCTCTCCATGCAGACCAGGTGGCCCAAATTTTTCAAATTTGGGGAACCCCGGACATAGACCTCTTTGCAAGTCCGCTGAATGCCAAATTTCCCCGGTTCTGTTCCAGAATTCCAGCTCGAGGTTGTCAGGCCAGGGATGCTTTCCTCCTTCATTGGGGTCAGGACTTCCTTTATGCCTTTCCACCCATTCCCCTAATTCCCAAAACCCTGTTAAAGCTTCAGAGAGACAGAGGTCATATGATCCTCATAGCTCCATGTTGGCCACGGCAAATGTGGTACCCTCTGCTCCTACATCTCTCTCAAGCTCCGCATCTGGAGTTAGGATCTGCTCCAGATCTTCTTTCTCAAGAGGACAGGATACTGTGGCATCCCATTCCCCTGTCTCTGCATCTCAGGGCCTGGTTGCTGAAAGCCTAGAACTTCACGGTCTTAACCTTTCCCAGCAGGTAAAAGATATCCTTCATGCTTCCAGGAAACCTTCCACAAGACGCTCTTATGCATTTAAGTGGAAAAGGTTTACCATATGGTGCTCGCAGAAGGGTCTTAACCCTCTTGCGATACCTCTGGAATCATTACTGGAGTACCTCCTTCATTTATCAAATGCAGGGCTTAAGACCAATTTAGTGAGAGTCCATTTGAGTGCTATTGCAGCTTCTTTCAAGCCTCTAAATGGACAACCTATTTCCTTTCATCCTCTCATAGTGAGATTTATGAGAGGCCTTCTTTTAATGAAGCCTCCCATTAAGCCACCACCGGTGGCATGGGACTTGAATCTGGTACTTGGCAGCTCATGAAACCACCCTTTAAACCATTAGCCACTACCTCTTTGAAATTCCTTTCCTGGAAGGTTATCTATTCCCATTGCAATCACATCAGCACGTCGCATCAGTGAATTGCAAGCGTTGGTGGCTGATCCTCCTTATACAAGGTTCCACCATGATAAGGTAGTCCTTAGGACTCATCCACACATTATGCCAAAGGTGGTTTCGCCTTTTCATTTAAACCAAGCGTTTTACCTTCCTGTATTCTTTCCAAGGCCTCACGCCTCAAATGCAGAAAGGAACCTTCATACTTTGGAGTGCAAAAGAGCTTTGGCCTTTTATTTGCAAAGGACACAGCAACATAGAAAATCCTCTCAAATCTTTGTTGCTTTTGATCCTAGTCATTTGGGACTTCCAGTCTCCAAAAGGACACTGTCCAGCTGGATTGCACAGTGTATATCTTTTGCCTATGAGAGTAAGAACCTTCCTCTTGAAGGCCATGTCACAGCTCACAATGTGAGAGCTATGGCAGCCTCAATGGACAACATCTGTTGAGCAGCTACTTGGGCTTCGGTACATACCTTCACAGCCCATTACTGCTTAGACAAGGACTCCCGCCGGGATGCCTTGTTTGGTCAGGTTGTTCTTCAACACCTGTTCCAGACTTAATCAACTCCTACCCACCATTCCTGGTAGGATGCCAGAGATCCATGGGGGAAAGTGGAGCCCTTTATGTTTGTTTATTGTTATGTTTATTAAAACTTTATATACCGCCCAATACAATTAGCATCTGGGCGGTTCACAATACATAAAATCACAAGGGCACACAACTCTGGGGCCATCTCCCTGGCATCTGCAGCTAGGGAGTCCCCATATGTGAAGACTACAATCTCCAGGAACAAGCAGGAGTGAGTCTTCACATATGGGTACGTCAGATACAGGGGTCTCCATACCCTTTCTCTCCTACATAGACTAATTCTATTGTCAGTCCAGATGGGTCAGACTTATTTTTCTTTTGGTCCTAGGATTGGACTGTTCTTGGACCAAAACAGCTTAAGCTTTGTCTAATAGTACCTTCTGCGTCTTCCGCTGAAGCCCTACCTCTTTTTACTACCCCAGTTTTCCCCTGGGGCTATTTCTCAACCTGAAGGGTTCTGACCTCCACTTGTTTTTTCTACTTTTATTACCTCTACTTCTCAGTGAGGTACTCCTTCAGGTTTTTCACTGGCTCTTCTAACAGATCCATATCAACCTCAGTAGACTTTTGCAATGCCAACAAGGGAGGCCCATATTACAATATTTTCCTACTAAATACTCTTTCTACAGGGTCTTCCTCTGTAGAAGTCCTGTTCTACTTCAGCTGTTCCACAGCATCTTTTCTGTATTCAACTCCTACCCTCCATCCCCAGGATGCCTGAGGTTCTGAGGAGTAGCATGGCTCTTTCTAGATTCGCAATATGCTAGGACTCCCTCTGGGCATCTTAGCTTGGGAGTCTCCATATGTGAAGACTCATTCCTGCTTGTTCCTGGAGATAGCACAGTTACTTACCTGTAACAGGTGATCTCTGGGAACAGCAGGAATAAGTCTTCACAACCCACCCACCTCCCCTAGGAGTTGTATTTCTCTATCTCTATCTTTCCATTTCTTGCTCTCTCTCTCTCTCTCTCTTTGCCTCAGCTTTAAAACTTAACTGAGGAGAGGCAGTTGGGAAAGGCAGGAAGGCAGCACGCAGGCGTGTTGGGATGCTTCCAAAAGCGTTCTGATTGGACGCTGGGAAGCGTTCCCACGCAGACTCCGTCGGTACCGACGTACCCATATGTGAAGACTTATTCCTGCTGTTCCCAGAGATCACCTGTTACAGGTAAGTAACTGTGCTTTCCTGCTTGTTCCTGGAGATAGCATAGTTACTCACCTGTAACAGGTGATCTCCGGGAACAGCAGGAATTTAGTCTTCACAACCCACCCACCTCCCCTAGGAGTTGTATCTTTCTATATCTCTCTCTCTTTCTCTCTTTCCCTCTCTCTTTTGTCTCAGCTTTAAACTCATCTGGAGAGGGACAGTTGGGAAAGGCGGGAAGGCAGCACGCAGGCACTGTGGGGATGCTCCCAAAAGCTTTCCTATTGGACGCTGGGGAGCATTCCCGTGCAGGCTCCATCGGTACCGATGATACCCATATGTGAAGACTAAATTCCTGCTGTTCCCAGAGATCACCTGTTACAGGTGAGTAACTATGCTTTACCTGGCGATGAGGTAACAGGGAGAAGAAGTTGAATTTGCAAGATCATGTCTGGATGTTCAATTTGCATTCTATTTCCTATATTTTTTTTATGAACCCTCTCAGCTGGTAGCCTTCATTAGTGCTAAGCGGCCAGACTCCATAAATGATCCTCCTTAACTCACAATATAATTGTTCTGAATTTTGACTGCTGCCTTGTTTCTTTCGTATTTCGCATGGTTTATTACTCTATCAGAGTTCCCCCCTTATAGTGGGCTAGTTTGGTTGGCATTGTATGTATTATTTCTTAATATATTGGTCACGGGGGTTGTAGTGGAGCCGTGTATAATTTCCTAATTTGTTATATGTTCTGTTTTTTCTGCTTGTCAGCCTGTTTCCGCAGGAAAGAACTTTGTTTCTTTCTTGATTATATTGTAAAATTTCATAAATAAAAAATAAAAAAAAAAAAAAACAATTTGCGTTCTATTGAACCCCTCGGCCTTAATCAGATTGTTGATTGGATTTCGTTGCTGTGAATGGCCCTCTGTTGTCTTATTGACTGATCTAGCATGTGACTTTTGATGCCTCTGGTATATTTTGTTAGACTAATGTCAGAGTTTTTAGCTCGCGGCTTGCACACAGCTGATTGGAGTAGCGTGTTTTTTGGGGTTTCACTGCTGAGCTTTCCCTGGTGCAGATTAGTTCTATTTTCTTATTGAAACACAATATTGTGTCAGTATTGGCTTTGCTGTTACCACATTTTGACATACAAAATTTAAGGAAAATATATTTTTTTGAGCTGGGATGAAATGAATACACCTTAAGTTTTTTTGGTGTTTGGTTTACATTATAAAACAAAGGACCAATGATGATCTTTGAGTATAACTAGTAGTGATCTGTTAGGGCTATTATACTAGAGGGCCAGTAGGCTTGTATAAACTCACTTTGGTTGAGGTCCCTTGTTAAAATCTAGTATTCTGTGTTTTTGGTCTGTTTGTGCATGTTAATGGACATTAACATGCTGTCTCTGTTGCCACACCCATAGGAAAAACATGGGCATGTTGGCAGATTTGTATATTTAAAAGTTTTTATATATCATCTTTATAACAATATGTTATTCAAAATGGTTTATGTATCAAATAGCATAATCTCAGAGTCCAAATAAAAGAGGCAAGTGCAGATTGAAAAAAATCCAAAACTTAGTCATTAGTAGATCAAAGAACCAACCTATTACATATTATTAGTTATGAAAAGTTCACATAAATCGTCCTATATTTTTCATACTATCAATATTAGAATAACCCACCAGAACATACCCAAGCAAGAGCAACTTTAATCCTCAGCAGGCAATAATAAAGTTTCAAACCCTTCCTAAATTCATTAAATTCACTTCCTCTCTCAAGAATGCAGGCAAAGCATTTCATTGCTTGGGAGCAATTATAGTCACTGCTCTTATTCATGCTAACATTTAGTAAACAGGCTCCTTAGTTATCTTTTTTCCAGGCTTCAGTGAAGGAATATTTTCTAAAGCTGAGCCAAACAACAAATTCCAATTCTTGTCTCGTATACCTCTGTACCCCATCTCCCTCTGAAGAAAACTAAACACCACTACCATGTGGTCTGGTCATGGGATTTTCTTCATCAAAACAGACTTACTACTATTAATCATTTATATAGCGCTACAAGGTGTACACAGTGCTACAAATAGATGTAAAAAAGACGGTCCCTGCTTACCAGAGCTTACAATCTAATCAAGACAGACAATACAATAGCTGAGAACAAGGGTACAGTTAGGGAAAGGTAAGGAGAGACAAAGAAGAACAAGGGATCAGGATCCAAAAGCAGCCTCAAAGAGGAGAGCTTTTAGGATGAATTTGAAAAGGGGCAGAGATGAAGCTTGACGTACAGACTCAGGTAGTTTGTTCCAGGCATAAGGAGCAGCAAGGTGAAAGGATCGAAGTCTGGAGTTGGCAGTGGAAAAAAGGGGCATAGAGAGAAGCAAGCCAGTAGAAGAGCGGAGCTCAGGAGGAGGGGGTGTAGGGAGATAGGAAAGGTAGTGAGGAGCAGTAGAATGAATGCATTTATAGGTCAAAAGGAGAAGTTTGAACTGGATACAGAAATGGAAGGGGAGTCCAATGAAGTGACTTGAGAAGAGGGCTTATATGAGTATATTGGGGCTGGCAGAAGATTAGCTGCTCAGCTGAGTTCTGAAAAGATTAAAGGGGAGAGAGATGACTCTGAGGGAGACCAGCAAGGAGTAGGTTGCTTAAGTTTAGACAGGAGGTGACTAAAGAGTGGATAAGTGTCTTAGTAGTGTGTTCAGAAAAGAAGGATCAAATCTTGCTAATGTTATTGAGAAAGAAACAGCAGGTTTTAGTTATCAGTTGGATGTGTGTGGAGAAGGAGAGGGAGGAGTCAAAGATGACCACAAGATTGTGGGCTGAGAAAACAGGAAATAGAAGAGCATTATCCACAGAGATTTGAGAAAGGAGGAAGGGGAGAGGTGGGTTTAGGAGGAAAAATAAGAAGCCCTGTTATGGCCATGTTCAATTTCAAACAGCAGTGAGACATCCAGGCAACGATATCAGATAGGCAGGCAGAGATTCGGCCTGAAGTTTCGGAGAAATATCAGGTGTAGAGAGAGAGATCTCAGTGTCATCAGCATAAAAATGGTACTGAAAGCCATGGGAGGAGATGAGTGCACCAAGGGACTGGGTATAGAGAGAGAAAAGGAAAGAGGGTCCAGAACAGACCCTTGGAGTACACCAACTGAGAATGGGATAGCAGTAGAGGGAGACGAACAAATACTAAGAGAGAGATTGGAGAGATAAGAGGAGAACCAGAGCAACACAGAGCCCCTAAAATCAAGTGAGAACAATGTGTCAAGGAGAAGCTGGTGGTCAACAGTGTCAAAAGCAGCAGAAAGGTCAAGAAGGATAAAGGACTGTGTAAAGACCCTTGGATTTAGTCAGGAACAAGTCACTGGATACTTTGGCAAGAGCTGTCTCAGTAGAATGTAAGGGACAAAAGTCAGATTGTAGTGGATCCAGAAGGGCTTGAGAGGAGAGGAATTCAAGGCAACTGTGGAGAACTGCACATTCAAAAAGTTTGCAAATGAAGGGAAGAAGGGACGATAATTAGAAGGAGAAGTAGGGTGAAGTGAAGGTTTCTTGAGGAGTGGTATGACTACAGCATGCTTGAAGACTGCTGGGACAGTTGCAGTGGAGAACGATAGGCTGAGAATATGAGAGATGGAAGGGATGATAAAGGAGAAGGAGTTAAGGAGATGGGTGGGGATAGGATCAGAGAAGCAGGTAGTAAGTTTAGAGGAGGAAAGAAGATGTTTCCTCTTCGGAGATCTTAGAAACAGAAGAAAGGGTAGCAGAAATTGAGGGGAAGAGCTGGTATTGAAGAGGGGGAAGAGGGGATGAAACTGATCTTGTGGAGAATTGAAGTGTAATCTTGTGGACTTTGTCATGGAGTCAGCTAGGGTTTGGGCAGAAAGGGAAGGAGAGGTCTGAGGCAGAGGCACCTTGAGGAGAGAGTTGAGATTTGAAAAGATTGTGAGGGTCAGAGGCAAGAGAGTTAGTCAGATGGACATAATAATTTTGCTTGGCAAGTGCCATGGCTGACTGGAAGGAAGCAAGTATGAATTTGAAGTGAAGAAAGTCAGAAAGGGTGCGGGATTTGAGCCAAATGCACTCAGCTGAGCAGACACAGGAGGGCATAGATAATGAGTAGTCAAGGACAGCCAGGGCTGAGGTATAGTGTGCATCGCAGGATGTGGCAAGGGAGAGGAGCAAGAGCATTCAGAACAGAGGAGAGTGCAGTATTATAGGAAACTACAGCCTCATCAACAGACTTGGAAGGCAAAGTGGAGGAAAGAGGTGATGAAACAATAGTGGAGAGAGCCAATGGATCGATGGCATGAAGATTTCTAAAAAGGTAGGAGGAGACGGGCAAGATTGAGATGGGACGTGATGAAGAGTGAAGCTTAGCAGGTGATGGTCAGACTTAAACATTCCTAATTTCATTAAAGCCAAAGAGCTAAACACTAAATCCTGAAGTGTGTCCAACACAAAGGGTGCTCCCATGACTAGTTTCCTCCATTGAAAATCTTTCATGCCAACAGAAAGAATTGGGAGTCTTTATCTCCATCGTTTATATCATATTAAAATCCATTGCTATCATTTATCTTGTAACTCTAATGCCACATCTGACATGATATCTAGCAATGACTCTATCTTTCACCTCACTACCTGACAGAGAGCATAGATGACTAAAAAAGCAATCGCGCCTAACCAACTAACTTCTCCATTCCATCTTTATGAAATCCAGGATTTAATTTTCATCATCTGTCAACATTCTTTAAAAATAATCTCTTCTATCTTGCAATCAGGACTGAGATAACAAATTATAGCCCTCTGGGAAAAGCTAACCCATAGCCACCTCCCTCTGCTTTGAACCACAATTCTGTAACCGAAACCAAATCTGATTGTTTATCCTCGATTAATCAGAAGCTTATTAGCCGTCAACTGTGTAGTCAAAAGAATCTTGCAAAACTCTTAACTTCCACGGCTCCTGAACAATCTCCCTCCCCATCTTAGCTTTCTTTCTTCCATATCTGCCTTATCCTAATACACAACCAATTCTCTCACATCCCATGCTTACTACTCTGCCAACACAGACCCAAACAAACAACTGCAGATCATCCCTACTAGTCCCTAGCTCACCTTTCGATACGGTGTTAAGTAGTGGCTAGTCATCACAAATAGCTCCTGACTAATAAGGATGTGGGTGAGCATCACATTGGTATTAGCTCTCCAATAGCCCTAATAAAGCAGGGGCAACATGCACCAAAAGACTCATTCTGTCTCCACTCTTCAGGATATCTTGGCAGTCTCTGTTGGTGGGCCAAGTAAGTGGAATATGGAAAAGCTCAGAATGATATGTATTAGTGGTCAGTCAAACATCTCTTTTCATTAGCAATCCCCTTAACTGGAGTATTCATAACAGGGTTAGTTCTTCATTCTTCCAGGAAATTCTATCTGTTCTGGGTCCAAAATAGAGGAATCTAACCTTTTACTACTTAGTACATTTAGTAGGTTATTTTAAAATTTCTCCACATGTAAATAGCAGCATTAGAAAGTGGCATTTCATAACTATAATTTGGGCAGGCTGAATAAATTATATATGTATTGTAAACGGGGGTGCTGGTCGTGAATGTCCACAGTCTTGGCAAAGGCAAAATATTATTATGACTTGCAAAGGAGTGTGGGGGTTGTAGTTCATTCATACCAGAATCAGCCGTTCACAAAATAATGAGTTGTGATGCTCGAGTGTAAGCAAAGAAAAACAGATTTTATTCATGGGGTTAATTCTCCCACACAGATTTACTTGGTAACACAAAAGGACACTTGCTTCAAGTATTGTACTCAGGAAAAACAAAACATGTTATAAGGTAACTGAACTTCTTAAGCAATAAATCAATAAAGACCTTGATGGGAAACAGAAAAGGTCTTTTTGATGGCTCCTGCTAATGACCTTCTTAGCAGTGCTCCAAAAGGCAAAAAAACAAACCCAAAAGTAGCAAAAAAACCCTGTTCTTTACCAAGGATAACTTTCTTCTATTCACACACACAAAGAAGAAGTTTCCTTCTAGAGCTCACGTGCACTTGTGCCTAGCTCAATTACAAATAATTAGCCAGCTGCAAACCCCTTTGCTGGTTCACTCTCTCTACGTGGCTCAATCCTACCCTAAAGCTTTCTTGCAGAGACTTTTCTGGGTAGATAAAAGAACAAGTTACAGTTCCTTTTGGTGGTTGTTGTATTAGTGAGAAACTACTTTAAAACAGCAGCCT
Organism: Ichthyophis bannanicus; assembly: GCA_033557465.1. NCBI lineage: Eukaryota > Metazoa > Chordata > Amphibia > Gymnophiona > Ichthyophiidae > Ichthyophis > Ichthyophis bannanicus. The sequence goes on from CM066036.1 coordinate 329,980,572, forward strand.
AGACAGTGAGCAGTCCATGTATTCCAACTGATCATTTGATATATCTCCTTCCTCAAATATCATGGAATCAATATCATGGTCTGGCTCAGAGGAATTCCTTAATTGATCACTCTCAGGATAATATTTGTTTCCCTGCTGTCTTCCAGATGAAGAGCTAGGGCATAGATCAAAGTTCATACCTGAGCTTCCCTTGCTGTTAAGTTTCCTCTCCTGGTATCCTGGCCAGTAAGTAGTCCAGCTTTTATGTCCAGCCTTCCAATCAAGATCCCTGGACACTGGGTCTCTCTTCACATACCTTCTTGCACCAGTCTTAGGGCCCCTTCCAAATGCAGCCGTCTCCCTCAAAGGGTGCCGTTTGGAAGTTCCTGGCTCTATAACCCCAATCCTCTGGCTTCCTCCAGTCCAATGGAGTATGCTTGCCTCTGGAATCACTCCTAACACACGTACTGCTGTGGGTTCCTTCTTTAGACCTCCAAGATGTCTTTCTGGTCTTCCTTCTGCGTTGCTTCTGCTGTTGTAGTCCTCTCTCTTCTTTCTCCAATGGCTTCTGCTTCTGTCTCTCCTCGTTCTGTTTCTCCCTGTGCTCCTGGTTCCGTCTCTGTGTAGAATATCTTTTACTTTTAAAGTGCTTAGAGGGACACTCCACCCTAGCACAGGTGTGCTGAATTAAGCCCTGCCCTTGGAGATGAGTGATTGGGGATTACCTCATAGCTCTCCTGATTGAACACACGTTTCCCCACTTCAGCTCTTCTAGAGGCTGTTTGAAACCTGGTGCATTCTGGGACTGGTAGTCTTTTATGAAAACATTCTGTTTTAGTATTTCTACCAGCAAAGACAGGTTGCTTGTTCAAAGCCAATTCACCTCTTTTATAGCTCCTTCCTGAACTATGATAAGCTTCCTTATCACAGTATTCCCATTTTGTAATGGGTATACATTTATAAGCAGATTTCCCATCATCTTTTGCACCTCTTAAGAACTGAGTGCAACTTTTAGAAAAGTGCTAATTTCAGAGAAATCAGGTGATGGCGGTAGATGAACAAGATGTGATCTAGTAGAGCTCCTGACTTAAGGCCCAAAAAACCTGCATAAATGTCGGAAAAATACCACAAAACTAAAAGGAGGTCATAACAACAGCAGTACCACTGGAAGAGGGGACGGTGCTTGAGGCGAGCCTGATCAGTGCAGGTATGCCGCATTACCCAATATGGACCCTCTCAGTCAAGAAAGTCAGCCCAGCGCACAAAATGGCCACAGATACGCAACAGGCCAATATCCCAGGAGCCGGAGATTTGGCGGCAGAGATCTTCCGGGTAGTATCCAGCCTCCTTGGAGGACAAGCTTAATCACTTCTAATCCACTGTGGACAGAATAAAGGAACAGTTTGAGGCAGAACTTCACAGACTCACTGAAGTGGAACAGAGGGTGGCCTCGCAGGAAACAATGATAGAACATTTGGCCGAGCAAGTTAAACAGCTCACGACCAGCCACCAACAACTTCTGGAGCAAATTGAGGATCCTCATTTGCTTCCTTTGTGAGCTGAGATGTCTATGTTAATCAGATAGTGATAGTACTGACAATATTCAAAGTAATGTGTGTCAAGACATTACCTGAGATGAGAGCTTTCCTAAGAATTTTTCATAAACAATTGAAATGAGTTAAGTTTAATTGCCATAAACTATTAGTTGTGTTTTGATGTTTGTTGCTCCTTAAGTAATAAGATTAACTATACTTTGTATATTGTCATAGTTGGAGAATAAATTACAAACATAATTAATAATATGCACATGTATGTTGTGTACCTGATAAGAGAGATGTGTCTGTTAGGCCACATGCTAACTTTAATTTGATAGATAAAGAGAAAAATTAAAGAATGTAGATGCAAAGTAGAAGTACGTCGCAAGTTATCTTGGTCTCCATATAATTAAATAAGTTGTAATAATTTAGTGCTAGCGGTAGATATATTCTAATTAACATTAGATTAGATAATTCTGTTTAGTAATTCTATATTGCCATTAGTAGTTGTGCATGTTTGTCATTGTGGGAATCAGAAGAATGCTGTTATGGCGAGTTTTCATTCTGCAAATTATATATTGCATGCACTGTCTTATGGGACGAAGACGACGACTATTGTGAATGAAAGGAAGTCAGCAATGCTACTAAAAGCTGGACTGGAGCAAACATAAGAACATAAGATATGCCATACTGGGTCAGACCAAGGTCCATCAAGCCCAGTATCCTGTTTCCAACAGTGGCCAATCTAAGATCAGCGATTCCAGCGATGCTACAAAAAGATGTATGTGCAGCCATGATGTCTGGGTGGACAGTTACTGACACTCTCTGTCAAAGATGTGCATAGCACAGCCCAGAGTGAAAAAGAGTGTTGCTGGAGAACTTGCAATTGTGACCAGTGTTGTGATGTGAATGTGAACATAAACTTCTGAACTACTGAAAGATCTATGAAGAACAGTTGGTCACCGTCAGCATATAGTGCTTGAAGAATAATTGGTAGAGCTTTAATCTCCAGGAACAAGCAGGAATGTAGTATTAACATATGGGTGACGTCGCTACAGATGGAACCACATGAAAATGCTCCGCAGCGTCCAATTGGAAAGCTTTTGGGAGCACTCCACTGCACCTTTGCAACTGCCTTTCCACTTTCCCAATTCCCTCTCTTCAGTTCTTCATTTTCCATGGAGCCAGCAGGAAGCAAATCCCATCGCCGCAGAAAAAAATGTTTTGTGGCTAGCGCCTCTGCCTTCCCATCAACACCGGCACTCTTGTAGAGATCACTGGTTCCCTTATTCTTTTCTTTTGCTTCTTTCTTTATCTTCTTTAAAAAAAAAAAAAGACTTGGGCTTCGATGCCCTTTTTAGGCCTTAAGCCTACCATAGCCTTCACATCCTCAAAGGCATGGAGAAACCAACTAGTGGTTTCAAAAAATGTTCTAATTGTGCCAGCACCATTTTGGCAACTGAAACGTATGTTGTTAAGTGCTGTTGAGTCGGAGTCTACTCATGGCGACCCTCTGGATAGCTATCCTAAATTGTGTTCGGTCTTCAGTCAGGCGGCTCATTGTTGACAGACTGGCACCCGTAGCTGCTGTTATTGTATCAATCCATCTCATTGCTGGCCTTCCTCTTTTGCGTTGACCTTCTATCTTGCCAAGCATGATGTCTTTCTCTAATGATCTCTCTCTTCGCATGATGTGTCCAAAGTATGAAAGTCGAAGTCTTCTCATCTGAACTTCTAAAGAAAGCTTAGATTTGATCTCCTCTAGTACTGACTGGTTTGTTTTTCAGGCAGTCTATGGTATACACAGTATTCGCCGCCAGCACCATAATTCAAAGGCATCAATTTTCTTCCTGTCTGTCTTTTTCACTGTCCAGCTTTCACATCCATATGATGTTATTCAAAATACCATGGCTTGAACCAGTCGAATCTTTGTATGGAGAGAGACATCTCTGCTCTTGAGAATCTTATCTAGGTCTTTCATAGCCATTCTGCCAAGAGCAATGCGTCGCTTGATTTCTTGACTGCTTGTTGCTTCTTTATTGATAGTTGATCCAAGTAGGTTAAAGTTGTTCACAATTTCAATTTCTTCTCCTTCAATGATGAACCTGTTGATTATGTCAGTTGTCATGATCTTTGTCTTCTTTACATTAAGGTGCAGGCCCATTTTGAGACTATATTCTTTGATTGTGAGAAGCAAATGTTTCAGATCACCTTCACTTTCAGCCAGTAATGTAGTATCATCAGTATAGCGAAGGTTGTTGATGAGTCTTCCACCAATCTTCACACCTCTGTTGTCTTCATACAATCCTGCTTCTCTGATGATTTGTTCTGCATATAAATTAAACAGGTAGGGGGAAAGTATGCAGCCTTGTCTTACACCTTTGCTTATTTTAAACCATTCTGTTTCTCCTTGTTCCGTTCGAACTGTTGCTTCTTGATCAATGTACAGATTGCGCAAGAGAACGATCAGGTGTTCTGGTATACCCATGCTTCTTAATGTGGCCCAGAGTTTCTCATTGTTTACACAGTCAAAAGCCTTGCTATAGTCGATAAAGCACAAATAGATATCCTTTTGGTATTCTTTAGTCTTTTCAAGGATCCATCTCACATCCGCAATGATGTCTCTCGTTCCTCGCCCTTTCCTGAACCCTGCTTGCACTTTAGGTAGTTCTTGTTCCAGGTATGGTTGTAGTCTCTTTTGAATAATCTTCAGTAGAATCTTGCTGGCATGTGGGATTAGAGTGATTGTTCGATAATTTCCAGTCAGTTGGATCACCTTTCTTTAGTATTGGTATAAACACAGATCTTTTCCAGTCAGTTGGCCATGATGTTGTCATCCATATTTCTTGGCAAAACCTTGTAAGTATGGTAACAGCTGCATCAGATTGCTGCAATACTTCTATAGGAATGCTATCAATGCCTGGTGCTTTGTTCTTTGATAAGGCTTTCAATGCTGCTTCAACTTCTTCTTTCATCACCAATGGTTCCCGATCATAAGGTACAGGTTAAAACGGCTGTTGGTCCACTTGATCTTTATCATATAAAAACTCTGTATATTCCTTCCACCTTTTCTTGATCTTCTCAGCATCATTCAACATAGAACCTTGAGCATCTTGTAACATTCCAATTCGAGGCTGGAACTTTTTCTTTAATTCTCGTAGCTTCAGGAAGCCGATCTTGTTCTTCCTCTAATAGTTTCTGCTTCTATTTCCTTGCAAGTGTCATTGTAGTACTTTTCCTTGTTCTGTCTTGCTGTACGTTGGAAATCTCTGTTGAGTTCTGCGATTGTCTTTCTTTCTCCTCTGGCTTTAGCTTCTCTGCGTTTCTGGGCAATTTTCAGAGTTTCTTCCGTCATCCATTTTGGCCGTTTTTGCTTTTTCATTTTTTGTAGAGACTTCTCACTTTCTTCCAACACAACCTTCTTAATGTCATTCCATAACTCTTCCGGAGCTCTGTCATTTGTATCTAAAGCAGTAAATCGATTTTGCAGGCAGTCTTTAAATTCCAGTGGTATATTCTCAAGGTCATATTTTGCTGCATTCATGAGTGGTTTGCTCTTTTTCAACTTTAGCTTGAGTTTGCATACTAGTAGTTGATGATCTGTACCACAGTCAGCTCCAGGTTTTGTCGTTGTTGTTATAGAGCTTTTCCATCGTTGACTTCCACAGATGTAGTCAATTTGATTTTTATACAATCCATTGGGTGAAGTCCATGTGTACAATCGCCGATTGTGTTGCTGGAAGAAGGTGTTTGAGATGAATAGATCATTGGTCTTGCAGAATTCTATCAGTCTTTCTCCAGCTTCATTTCTGTTGCCAAGTCCATATTTTCCAACTACTTTGCCTTCTTTTTGTTGCCAACGTTTGCGTTCCAGTCACCCATGACTATCACGATATCCTGTTTGCATGTTCTGTCAATTTCAGCTTGTACTTGTTCATAGAACTCTTCAATTTCATTCTCTTTTGCAGCTGTTGTTGGGGCATATACTTGAATTATAGTTGTGTTGATAGGCAATCCTCGTAGACGAATAGAGATTAGGCGTTCACTGACTGCATTGTATTTCATTACAGTTCTTGCAAGTTTCTTCTTTATTATAAATGCAACACCATTTCTTCTTTGTCTTTCATTTCCAGCATAGTAGACCATGTGATCATCTGATGCAAAGTGCCCGATGCCAGTCCATTTCAGTTCGCTGACACCCAACAGATCATGTTGTACACGTTCCATTTCATTCTTGACCATCTCCAACTTCCCTTGGTTCATGCTTCGTACGTTCCATGTTCCAATGTGTAAGACATCTTTACAGCTTCTGACTCTCATTTCATGCGCAGCTACATCAGCAGTCAGACTTCCCGAGGGCTTTGATCCAACCACATCATAAATGCTGGCTTTACTTTGAAAAGTCTTCAGCTCCATATGACTGGAGTTTAAAATGCCTCGGCTCAGACCACCAGCCAAAAGATTGTCCCCTCTGTCAGAAAATGATATGGAGAGGCCTACAAAACCAGGCTTCTAAATTTAGAGCATTCTTCGCTTCGGAAGCCGTATCGATGGCGTCCATTTTGTTGAGGGCCTCATCATCTTCCCATGGATCTCAGGTATCATCGAAGTTCAAACAAGGCTGCATCGAAGTCTGACAATACCTCCAGGGGAAGATCTCACTCAAAGCATTGAGACCCCTTGGGTGTTGTCTCGGAGGTGGATTGACCTGCTAAACAGCCCCGGTGGGAAGCCCTGTCCTCCAAAGCCTCGACCTCCAGAGAGCTACTGGTGCCATGGAGGATGGTAGCGTAAATACCAGTCACCGACACCCAAGCATTGGCAGCGTCAATAGACCAGCGCATACTGGCCATCGAGCAGAGCTTAGCAACCCTCCTTTCAGCCTTGGTACCTATAAAACCCTTGGCTACAGGCACCGCCTCTGACAGTTCCTGCAGGTATAGTGTTCTTTTCAGTGTGGAGTACAATCTTGTTCTTACTTTTATTTTAATTTGCATGCACTGTGTTTCTAATTTGCCTGTCATATTTCTCCTTTTATGTAGCGATTCCTGCCCCTGATATTTTACAATCGTTTCATGCTTTAATCCATGTGGTGATCATTCCCGTTTTTATTCGATCGGCGGCAATGCCTCTTTTTCATTTTTCTTGTCTATACGGCGCACTCATGCTTGTGCATTTTCTGTTAAACAATCCGCTTATTTATTTATTTGTTAGCAATATAGATGTGAGACATAGTACAATCTGCTAGCCTATTTTTCTCATCATTCCACCTACACTTACAAGAAGTGGTTGTTAACATTTGCCAACCATTATATACTAATTGTATATACATGCACATACATATAAATGCCATTGCTATGGCTGCTCCAGTCAAGTGCAAACCTCGTTTTTTTGACATGTTGCTTGTTTCTCTCTTTTTTGTAATTGAATTGTCCATCAATTAATATCCCATTATATACTTTTGATACTGTATCTGCCTGTTGAGATATTTTTAGGGTGTTACATGTTTCCTGCTTTCTTTTATTACAGTGGTTGCAGGTCCCTCTGCATGATATTTTACAGCATATTGCATATTACCTTTACGCCTATGTTACTTTTCCTTGTCTCCAAAATACATATAGACAAAGTTTTTCTACTCCTGATTATACCTTTATATTTTTAATTATATATTTTTAGTTGCGTTATTGTTATTGATTTCTCGCATATTTCTCTTTTATTAATCGTTCCCTTCTCTTTTTAGCTAAGTATATGTATTTTATGTTATATACTTTGTACATTTTTAGAGTTATAATTCTTTATGTATGTATTTTTACTGTGTTCTAGATTGGGAAGTGTGGTTGTTCCACCCCATAGACATGTCTCATACACTTTCTGTGTGGTTATCTGGTAATGCTTTTAACTATTTATTCACACAATTATTTATGTATATATTTTTAATTATGTATTATTATTATGTTTGTTTAATTTGTCTGTTTTTTAGACCCCTGATGAAGGCCTTTGGCCGAAACTTGTAAAGTTGGGTCTCCAATAAAGTCGTTTTTATCAACTATCCTTGGTTGGCTGTGGTAAATTGCCCTCCACTGTACTCTTGTTGCTACAGGCACCGCCCCGTCAATACCAGTTATGTTTGTTTATTAATTTTTGATATACTACCCTTTATAACATCAGGGCGGTTCACAATCATATTAACAATCAGAGTTTGGCTCAAGGCCAGGTAAAGGGAAAAGAACTGCAATCATGACAGGAAAGAAAAAGCAACAAGAAACAAGAACAGGACATAGAGGAAAGGTCAACAAAAAACATGAATAAACCAGGTCAGCTGTGTGTATCCGAGAGGTTGTATGCAGAGGTGAACAGATGAGTTTCAGTAGAGATTTAAATGTGGAGTAGTTTTGTTCAAACCAGAGTGATGTGTGTAGGGAGTTCCAGAGAGCGGGGCCGTGGAAGAAAAAGGCAGAGCGACAAGTTGATTGAAGACGTGCGCATGATGGGGGAGGAAGGTGGAGTCGGTTTATGTGAAGGGAACGGAAGTTACGCGCCAGGGACATGAAAGTGGAAAAGGTCGGCAAGGTATTGTGGTGTGTGGGTATGAATGACTCGATGTACCAAAGTTAGTATCTTAAAGTGAATGTGATATTCTATAGGAAGCCAGTGTAAATGGAGCAGTAAGGGGGTAATATGATCAGTATGTGAGGAGTGAGTGATGATTCTAGCCGCGGTATTCTGTATGAGTTGTAGACGACGTAACTGGACATGTGTGACACCTGTGAGGATGGAATTACAAAACTCAAGCTGTGATATGACTGTGGATAAAGTGAGGGTAGTTAAGGCAGAAGGAGAGAGAAAAGGGCGGATAGATCGAATTTGTCGGAGGAAGAAATAGGATGTCTTGGCAAGCTGGGAAACATGATCCATGAGGGTGAGATTGGAGTCAAAAATGACCCCCAGGTATCGGAAAGAAGAAACCATAGGGATTGTAGAATTTCCAAGAGAGGGAGCAAGGGAAGGACAGGGGCTTCTAAAGGTAAACCATGTAGAAGATGTTTTAATCAGATTAAGATGAAGACAGTTTGAGGACAACCAGTCAGCTACAAGAGTGAGAAAGGAATTCAAAGGAGTGAGATCCGGGTGAAGGACAATGATGATGTCTGCGTAATAGAAAGCTGATAGACCAGACTGTTGGATACAAAGAGCCAGTGGTGCAAGAAAAAGATTGAATAAGAGAGGGGCCAAAACTGAACCCTGAGGGGCACCACAGGGGGAGGGGGTAGTATCAGAGACAGAGTGCGATCCAATGGACGAAGCCACAGAAAAGGAACGGAAGGAAAGAAAAGAGTGAAATCAACGATAGACAGTGCCTCGAAGGCCTGTGTCCCGTAAACGTGAGAGGAGAAGTGAGTGATCCACAAGATTGAACGCTGCGGAAAGATCTAGAGAGACTACCTCCGTGATATCACCCTGATTGTGCGAGGAATGTAATTCGTTGAAGAATGCTGTCAAGATTGTCTCAAAACTATGGCCCTGACGGAAACCTGATTGACGTAGGTGGAGAAAGTTTATTGAGTGAAGGTGTTGTGAAAGCTGGGTAAAGACAGTTTTTTCTACAATTTTTGCAAGAAAGGGAAGGTTAGAGACTGGGCGATAGTGAGTTGGGACTAGAGGATCGAGGGAGGGTTTCTTGAGGATGGGGCGTACTAGGGCAAGTTTCCAGGAGGAAGGGAAAATACTGGTAGAGAGACAGGAGTTGACTATAGAGAGAATGTAGGGCTCTAAAGCAAGAGTGGGCTCAAGAAGCCAGCTGGTAAGAATAGGATCTAAAGGGCATGTAGTCTTGCGTGCTGAGGAGGAAGTTGGACGTTATAAGCTCAGAGGTGGTAATTGGATGAAAGGTGGACCAAGAGTGGGAGAGAGGAGGCAAAGGAGGATGGGAGGGAGAGAGGATAAAGGAGGGGGAAAGGAGGGAAAAATAGCATGCAGATTCTGAATCTTGGTTGCGAAATGTGAGGCCAGCTGAGTAGGGGTGAGCGTGGGGTGAGGAGGCACAGGGGAGGGGCCAGAGTGAAGCGAGGTGAGGGATCTAAGCACCGAAAAGAGCTGTCAGGAGGGATTGGGGCAGAGATGATGCAATCAGAGAAGAAGAATAGTTTAGCCTGATGAACAGAAGAACGATAGTGCCGATGGTATTTGCAGAATTGAGCCAGTGTGTGTGGAGTGCGGTGCTTGTGCCAAATACGTTCTGCTCAACGAAGATGAGTGTGTAAGAGACAAAGGCCAGCATTAAACCATGGCTGGTGAGTGGAGGGGTGCCTGGGCTGAGTTGGCTGAAGAGGGGCAAGATGATCAAGGGTAGAGGAAAGTGCAGAGGTCAGGGTTGAGACCTGAGTATTTGGGGAGAGAGCAGGGAAATTCTCAGGAAGAAGCTGGTGTGCTGGAGGAAAGAGCTTGAGGGCGAGGGGAGTAATGCGACGGGCGCAAGGGATTGGAGGAGAGAGTGGCAGATGGAGAAATTGAATGGAAATGTGCAGGCCACATCGTCCATTTGCCGAGATACCACCCCATACCATGACCAATGGTGGGTGTTTAACAGTCTTGATCGTGCACTTCGGATTTAGTCTCTCACCTGCTGGTCGACGGATGTAGTTGTAACCACTCCCACGTACTTGTTGAAATGTACTTTCATCTGTGAACATTACCCTCTCCCACCATTCAGCAGATTTGTCTTTCATCTTGCTACAAAACTGTATGTGGGCAGCAATTTGTTTCCTGGTCATCATAGGCTTCTTGGCAGGTCTTCTGGCCATGAGTTTGAATTCACCCACAAGCCATCATCGGACAGATTGGCACTTATCTTTATTCCTCGATCATTAGCTAGCTGAGCCACACGTTGAGATGAAGTATGTGGACTAGATGTAATAATGCTTTTGAGGAATCAGTCATCTCATCCAGTAGTTATCCGTCTGCGCCCACATTTCAAACAACGTGTACGGCCACCTGATTTCAGAACATTCTGAACTGCACACCTTGATATATGCATATGTTTTGCAATAACACATTGCGAATATCCTTCAGCATGCAGTGTAACAACTTGTCCCTTTACAAAGTCATTAATATCACACTTTCTACCCATCTTGATTGAATATTTTACATGAAACTTTCAATCTTTTCCTAGTTGTAAAAATTCAAAACTTCATCCAAGAAACCTACTACAGAGTGTAAGTAAACTAAAATGGACGCCAGATGCATGGTGTGACTAATCACCATGCTGATTAAATAAGTAAGCACGTGTAACATCTCCACAGTACATTATATATATTGTAGAAAAAGATACTTGCCTTAATTTTTTGGCCACTACTATATGTTCCAATAAATTGAAAGGAGTAGCAGAAGCACAAAAATTGCAGAGATAGAAACACCAGCCACCCACTCCCTCCCTCCCACCCCCGGAAAGAGAGCTATTAAAATAAACTATTTAGCAAAAAAACAAGTTTACAAGTAGTTGAGAAAGGGCATCAGTCAGTGAAAATGCCACCAACTAAAACTGAAACAGAAAGCTATTGGAGAAATCAGTACAACCAAGAAGCAGAACGGCTACTCAATATACGAGAAAATCTGTAGAAGACAAACATCAAAATAGACTAAAGTAGCAACAAAAGAGTTGAAAAATAGGTTAAAAAGAGCCCCAAACTGGAAGGGCCTTGGCGTAGACTGAGTGACCAATTTATGTCTCGACCAGGTTAACATCCCTCCTGTAAGACCCGGCAAACTGCTAAAAAAGCAATTGATCAGGCAGCTGGGCTTAACACCAAAATGGCTAATAATATGAAAAACATGTCTCCTTCCAAACGGAGAGCCAAGTAATGTTCCTAAAAATTATAGACCAATAACTTATCTACCTACAATATATAAACTGTTCATTGTAATAGATGCTGACATAATATATGATCATGTAGAATCCAATACTATCATGGCAATAGAACAGAGGAGAATAAGAAAAGTGCATATGGAATCCAAGATCAGTTAATGCTGAAGAAAGCCATGATGGCCAACGCCAAGAAAAGCAGAAATCTTAGCATAGCATGGATTGATTATAGGAAAGCCTTTGAGAGCATCCCACACTCCTAGATCATAAATTGCCTTGAAATGTACAAAATAAACTCTCCATTGAGTACATCAAGTTCACATTTAAAATGTGGCAAAATCACACTCCATCTGAAGTATGAAGATCAACAGTTTGTGATTCCTAACATACAGTAGTTGTTGGAAAGGGGGCGGGTCACTTGGGCCTTGACCCCCCACCAAAAATCATGGTGACTGGCAGCAGGCCCGTGGGCAGAAGAGAAGCCTCAATTGCAACGAAGACCCTTCCTGTGTGCTCATGGGAGATTGTATCCCCTCAAGCAGAACAGGAAGGGTCTTTGCCGCGATCGCACTTTATCATCATCTGCCATGGGGGATGGGATTCCCATGGGCAGCCAGTTCTTTGCTGGCTGTGATCATGGCAAAGACCCTTCCTGTTCTACTTACGGGGATCCAATCTCCCGGGGGTAGACAGGAAGGGTCTCTGCCCGTGGGGCGATGCTTTGGTCCCCCCAAAATAGAAGGCCTTCCACTGCCCCCTGATTTCTAACATTAAGATCCGGCCAGGGATAATTCAGGGAGACCTCCTCTGTTGCTATTTTTGTTTTGTATAGCAATTAATGCTTTGAGTACTCTTATTAATTCTTTGGGCTACAGGTTTAGCCTTAAAGTTTGTAAAGATCCAGAGATAACATCATATTTACTGTTTGTAGATGACTTGAAGATCTACAATTAAGGTTACCAGATGTCCCCAATTTTTAGGGATTGTTCCCAATTTTACAGTTCTATCCCTGACTCCCACCTGTTTGACAGTCTCCTGTCCCCAATTCCAGCAATGGGGAATGAGGCGGCAATGGGTGGTGCAGTGCAGAAACAGCAAAACATGCCAATTAAAAGCCTTCAGTGCAGCCGATAACTTAGCTTTGGAACGCACATATGTGATTATCACATCCCTCCACCCCTGACAAGTTTAGCTCTGAGGAAGCAGAACAATGCGGGCTCTAAGGGTTGCCAACTTTATTTAAGAAAAAAATGTGCTACCTGTGCTACCCATCAAAACTATGACGTTCTTTTCCTTTTCCTGGCAGTGTGCATTTTGCTCTTTTGTAAACCGCTCTATTGTTTCTTCGAAGGGCGGTATATCAAGAAATGGAATAGATACCCATGTTCCAGCCCCACCCCACCCCACCCCATACTCTGTCCCTGCCACTCCCCCAACAAATAACTGCAGAGGGCAGACATGCAGGCTTTAGTGTCTGCAGGCTGTATCAAGAGGGGGGAGGGGAGTACAAGAGGTTGCACTCTTCATTACCCATTCAGCCCACAGTCCTCTCTTCAGATCCACCAACACACCTTCTCTTCCATATGGTATTAAACCCAAATAAATATTATACATCCACAGAACTTCCCCTGCCCCTTCTGCGACAATCTGTGCAGAGCAGAGCTAGCAGACTTCCCCATAAAGCTCAGAGTTGCCAAATTATCCATTTCCAGGAGCGACATCTTAATCCAGTCCTGGATTTCTGACAATCTCATTCTGATGTATTACAGGACCTGCAGCACTGATTCCAATGGGTAAAATCAGGGACTACAAATACCATACTGCACTGTAATACAAATTTAAATCCTGAACTGGCAAAAAAACCCTCACTCCTAGTGCTGGGTAACTTGGCAACTCTGATCTCATCATATTAAAAAAATAATCTGAGTAGCAACCTTATTGTGAATTAACACAAGAAAGTCATTCAGGACCAAGAGTAAATCTACCATGTTGTTGTTAAGTGCCGTCGAGTCGGAGTAGACTCATGGCAACCCTCTGGATAGCTATCCTAAATTGTGTTCGGTCTTCAGTCAGGTGGCTCATTGTTGACAGACTGGTACCCGTAGCTGCTGTTATTGTATCGATCCATCTCATAGCTGGTCTTCCTCTTTTGCGTTGACCTTCTATCTTGCCAAGCATAATGTCTTTCTCTAATGATCTCTCTCTTCGCATGATGTGTCCAAAGTATGAAAGTCGAAGTCTTGTCATCTGAGCTTCTAAAGAAAGCTTAGGTTTGATCTCCTCTAGTACCGACTGGTTTGTTCTTCGGGCAGTCCATGGTATACACAGTATTCGCCGCCAGCACCATAATTCAAAGGCATCAATTTTCTTCCTGTCTGTCTTTTTCACTGTCCAGTTTCACATCCATATGATGTTATTGAAAATACCATGGCTTGAGCAAGTCAAATCTTTGTATGGAGAGAGACATCTCTGCTCTTGAGAATCTTATCTAGGTCTTTCATAGCCATTCTGCCAAGAGCAATGCGTCGTCTGATTTCTTGACTGCTTGTTGCTTCTTTATTGATAGTTGATCCAAGTAGGTTAAAGTTGTTCACAATTTCAATTTCTTCTCCTTCAACGATGAACCTGTTGATTATGCCAGTTGTCATGATCTTTGTCTTCTTTACATTAAGGTGCAGGCCCATTTTGAGACTATGTTCTTTGATTGTAAGAAGCAAATGTTTCAGATCATCTTCACTTTCAGCCAGTAATGTGGTATCATCAGCATAGCGAAGGTTGTTGATGCAAGCACTAATTTCCCAAAGTCACACAAAAAGGACTTCAATTAGGAAATGGCAGCACCGTAAATATTACAGTGGGTTCTTTTTGTGTGGTGCAGAGGTGTGAGGTGTGTGTGGTTTCAAGGTGAGGTATGTGTGTGCATGTCTCTTTCATACAAAGGTGAGATGTGAGTGTGTATTCTGGGAGTGGGGTGCTTGTGTGTGTGTGTGTGTGTTCTGGGGAGATAGAAATGCACCTTTTGGCAACACCTTGTATTCTTCCCTCCCACTCCTACCCCTCTCCTGCTGGCTCTTCTTCCCCACCCTCCTAGCACTTCCAAGTGGAGGAGTAACCTAGTGGTTAGAGCAACAGCCTACTACCCAGGGGATCAGAGTTCAATTCCCACTGGCACTCCTTGTGACCTTGGGCGAGTCACTTTACCTTCCATTGCCTCGGAAAAAAAGGCCTGGCAATCTACTTCCAGTTATACCTTGCCAAGAAAACCCAGGAGCTGCTGGGTCACCAGGAGTCAGCATTGACTTGAAGGCACTTAAAAAGCACTTCCATCCTCTGTCCTAAAATCCATCCCCCATTCTACATTTATAATAGGCCCCAATTCCTTTAAATTTTCACTGCCTTTACCCCACTTCCCCCCTCCACATACAGAGACACTTTTTTCCTTGCCATCAGGGCCTCCCCCCCTTCTCTGTCTGCCCGTGAGGGATCCCATCCCCTGTGGGCAGAAAAGAAGAGGATGGCTGACATTCGCAGCAAAGACACTTTTTATTTGCCCACGGGAGATCAGATCTCAGCAGGTAGAGAAGAAGGCCTGTCTGCCCGTGGAGATCTGATCTGCAGGCAGATAGAAGGGGTCTTTGCTGTGATAACAGCCATCCTCTTCTTTGCTGCCTATGAGGGATGAGATCCCTACGGGCAGACAAGGGACTGTGGCCTTCGGAGCTCTCGTTTGGGAATGCACTACCCTCCCTCATACCCCAAAGTAGGTCGATGGACGCAGCTGCATCATAAGTTACACAGCAACACTCTCCCTTATCCTCACTTTTGCTGGTGCTAGTGTGGCTCCTATCAGAGCTCCCGATCTGACCATTTTTCCTCTTTTGGTGTTGGCAGTGGCAGGTCTCAGATGATCAGACTTGAAAAAAAAACAAACCCCAAACCGCAGATTTGTGCAGGCTTCAGGCTCCTGCGTGCATGAGGGTCTGACTGGTCCCGTCCCCCTCTGATGTCACACCAGAGGGGGTGGGATCGCTGGGCCCTCATACACACAGGAATCTGAAGCATGCATGACCCCCCGGTTTTGCTTTTTAAGTCCGCAATCCTTGGAGGCCTGCCAATGCAGACAGAGTTAAAATAGCAGCGGCAGGGGGAAGAATTGCTGATCTTTTGGATTTTCGTTTGTCGTTTTAGGCAACATGAGGTAGCCGCTGGTGCAATTTGGAGAATGTATTTTGCTGCCCCAGGCGGCTGCCTCAGCCACCTCTACAGAAAAAAAGCTGGCTTTTCCACTGCTGGTTTTAAGGGTCTGCCAGCCTGGCCATTTAAAAACCAGCCAGTGGCAACCCTATATATACTGATTACACAGGTACACTAAAAAAAAATTTTTTTAAACTGCCTCTAATGTTTCGATTGATTTTTATGTTTTTTGGTGCGCTGAATCCAAATCTGGTAACCAATTTGCTCCATCACGTACAGATTTTTTGCTACATTGGGTTAGCAGTTTGAGGTGAACGTTTCAGATTGAGTGCGATCGAGATAAACGTTTCTTGGATGAATTCTTTATACTAATTGTTTAGTAGTTATTCAAATAAGAATAAAGAAAATTGTAACAAGGCAGCACATAAGAATAGAGTAATGTCAACAAAACACATTGTGATGGTAGCAAAATTGTCTGCACTTAAAACAGCCACATACATGTGCACAAACATTGAGCATATAAGAGCGAGGTTAGACACAAAGCAAAGCAAAGAAATGTGCAAAAAATGTTGTACAGGTATGTATGTAAGAATAGAAAACGCAAACCGCACCATTGCAATACATGAAGACAAACACCCGATGGTGTGAAAATAAAATTCTAATAAATGAGATCCGACACTGTGGTAATAACTAGCAAATTTTTATTTCAAAGTTTAGTAAAAACACGATATTTGTCAACACAGTTTAGATTTTAAAGTCATTCTTGGGTCAATCAATCTCCTGGTGGGCCCGTTTCTTCTTCCCCCGAATGCTTCTCTTGGTGCGCTGCTTGGCGTATTTTTCATCTGGGGTTTCCCGCAGCAGCAACCAGCAGAAATCAGCCATCATAGTGGTGTTCCATCTTCCTTGGTACCTTCTCTCTGCGTCCTTGATGTCCTGGTGAAACCTTTCACCTTGTTCTTCACTGTACGCCCCCAAGTTTTCGGGAAAGTAGTTCACATGGGAGTGCAAGAAATGGACTTTCAGGCTCATGTTACAGCCTTGTTCTTTGAAGGCATTGAGCATCCTGGCAACAATATCCTTATAGTTCTCATCCCGCCTGTTCCCCAAGAATTTGAGAACAACATCCTTGAAGGAATCCCAGGCTTCTTTTTCCTTCTCAGACATCGTTTCAGCGAATGCTCCATCTGAAATGAGTTTCCTTATATCAGGGCCAACAAACACTCCTTCCTTTAGCTTTGCTTCAGAAAGTCGGGGGAACTTTGAGCAAAGGTACCGAAAGCACTCACCATCTTTTGGAAGGGACTTGATGAATTGCTTAATGAGACCCAACTTAATGTGGAGAGGTGGTAATAGAATTTTATCACGAGGTACCAAGCTCTCATGAAGAACATTTTTCTCACCGGGTCTCAAATACTCCCGAATTGGCCAGTCTTTTTTCCCCCAGTGTAGGTTGCGGGCCCGGCTATCCCACAAGCAAAGGAAGCAGGGATATTTGGTGAAACCGGATTGCTGCCCTAATAGCATGGATAGAATTTTAAAGTCTCCACAAATCATCCACTTATGCTCATCATAACGAATCTTCTGAAGAATCAGGGCCAAATTCTCGTATTTTTCTTGGAGAATAACAGAGTGAGCAATAGGAACTGAAGTGAATGTGTTGCCATTATGAAGAAGAACACCTTTTATGCTGTCTTTTGACAAATTGATGAACAGCCGCCATTCAGCAGGATCATACTTGAGTTTAAACTTTTCCATCACTCCGTATATATCGTTGCAAAATACCAAATCTTCCTCTTTGCTGAAATACTTCAAAAATTGTGTCTCGCGGTTGCGGTACCAATAAAAAGTTGTTCCTGGTGACAATAGATTTTTCTGTTTAAGCCGAGAACCTAGCAGTTGGGCAGCATCTTTTGGGAGTCCTAAATCCCGGACTATATCATTCAATTCAGCTTGAGAGAAAAGTTCAGGTTTCGGATCTGGTTCAGTTTCAAACTCGGAAGTACTGGACTCATCGGGAAAAGCCATCTGATGAGTCTCATCATGATCAGAACCGTCCACACAAATATGATCCAAAGATTTTGGTGGTTCAGGCACAGGTACTTCGTTGCTATGAGGCATAGGCCTAATTGCTGAGGGAAGGTTTGGGTAACTTATTACGTTCTTATTTTTTAAGTTGTATCCCTTCACAATGCAAGAGCAAAAATAGCAGTCACTGCTGTGGTCTCTTTGTTCACGCCACATCATAGGTATTCCGAAACAAAATGCTTGTTTTTTACCTTTCATCCATAAGCGTAGATCTTCCTCACATGTCTTGCACACTTTGTGAGGAGCCCACGGTTTGTCTTGATCGCCTAACTTCAAACCGACATAGGCGAAATATACTTTTTTAATAAATGCAGAAATGTTCCTCTGCCGCTTTTTCACGGTATATTCCCCACAAATAAAACAAAAACTGTCCGGAGAGTTGACGCAACCTCTGGCTCTGTGAGCCATCACAAATACACAGCACTGCAAACTACAACTGTAGTGAACCACTTCGGAATAAAGCTGGATTACGACTGAGCAAACAAAAGGTAATAATGAACTTGCAAGAAACTGAAATTTGACAGGAACGTTCATGTCGCAACCACCGTGTTTGAGCGAGCGAGCGAACGAGGCGAGGCGAACAGGAAAGAACATGCGCCAGCGCGAGTACTGGATTTAGCCCCCCGCCTCCCAATTGTCCTGTTAATGTATAAAATGAATACAAAACACTCTAAAATATCATGAGGGAGTGTTTCTAGTTAGTTAACCATTACAACCTCTATTTTGGGCCAAGAAAATAAACTGCAGTCGGCTAAAAAGAAATTATGTGAACATTCCTTATATGGGTAAGAAATCTAATTTTGCAAGAAAACGTGACGTGATGGAACATTTTGGCTATTTTTCCTGGATTCAGCACCCCAAAATCTATAGGAATCAGTTGCAAAACTGGAGGCAGTTTTTTGGTAGTGTACCTGTGTTATGAGTGTCCACATGCATACTTAATATGTATACTTTAGAGGAAAGGCAGGATAGAGAAGATATGATAGAGATGTTTAAATACCTCTGTGGCATAAATACACAGGAGGAGAATGTCTTTTGATTGAAAGCAAACTCTGCTAGGAGGGGACATAAGATGAGGGTGAAAGGGGAATATGCTCAGAAGTAATATGGGGAAATATGTATTTTACAGAAAGAGTGGTAGATGCATGGAATAGTCTCCTAGTGGAGATGGTAGAGATGAAGTCAGTGTCTGAATTCAAAAAAGCATGGGACAAATACAGAGGATCTCTAAGGGACAAAAATGAGACTATTGCAGTTGATATGGAAGGACAGACTAGATAGGCCATGTGGTCTTCTTCTGCCGTCATGTTTCTTTGTTTTTATGCGCAAAGGCCCCACAGTCTCAGTATCCTTTTAGAATTAAGGACAACCACAGTGGAGGAAAGGTGCAGACAGTGGATAGGAGGAGGGAAGAGGGAAGAGAAGCTAGACATAGTGGGGGGAGGGAATTTAAGGAAAAGGGAGATGGTGGTAAAGAGAAGGGGAGATGCTGGATATCAGTGGGGAGGAAGGAAAGGGAATGGGAGATGTTAAGTATATGGGTGGGGGAGAAGGAGAGCTGCTGGAAAGGGAGATGCTGGACACTTTGGGAAAGGAAAGGAAAAGACATGGAAATGCTGCAGTAAAAAAGGAGACAGAGGTCTGAATGGTGAGAAGGAATGAAATCTGAGCAGACAGAAGTAAGGAAAAAGTAAAAGAAATTGAAAGTGAGACATCAGTGTCAGACAGATGTAGGAGAGGAAAAGAAATGGCAAATGGACAGAGGAGACCATGAGAACAGCATTAAGAGAAGACAGAAAAAAGAAAGCAGAAACCAGAGATTGGGGGCGAGATGATTAGTAAAAGAAAAAATATGCCAAACAGGAAAGGTAGAAAACAAAATTTATTTTCAATTTAGTGATTTTAATGTCAATTTTTAGAATTTGCATCCGTATGGGGGAAATGCATCAGTGTTTGTTTCCTGTTGCTTTGTCTACTTGGAAGTGATATTGTTGCTGTCATGAGATGGATGGGGGGGGGGGGGAAGGGGTGGCAGGATGATGATTCCTCTTCCATCCTCCACCCCTTGTTGTTGAAACCTGGAACCTAAGGGTTTCCTCCCTCTTCCTGCTTTATAACAAGTGTCCCAGAATTGCCTGCAAACAAATCTGGTAATTTTATCTATAGTCCTGGCAATCAATACCTAGAGGAGTAACTCTGTGTAGTGAAAAGCTTTTCCAATGACAACAGGATGACTTTTGGCTCAAACAAATATGCTAAGATAACCTTCCTGGAAAAGGGGGTGGGGGAGGAATTCAGCAAAACAGAAAACATCTCTTTAACTGTGTAAACACTACAACATCGCTGTACCAGTAAAGTACTGGGATCACGATCCTAAGAAATTGCAATCCTAAAAAAAATCATGGTGAATGAAGAGGCTATGATCACTTGGGGCATCCCTATTCTGAACAATTCAAAAGCTGGATGTAAGGAAAGCAGACATAATAGTAAAGAAGACAAACGCTAGAATCTCATTGATAATAGAGGTGATGGGTCCAAGCGATTATTCAGTGAATCTTGTGGAGAGGGGTAAAATCCTCAAGTACTAAGAAATGCAGTTGGTGACCAAGAAAATATGGCAGAAATATTTCCCGCTGAAATGAGAGCCACAGCCAGATGAAAGCAATTTCCAAACGCACTTCGATAGTTTGCCTATCCAGAGTACATGTTACATCCTATGAGCTCCAGAAGGAAGCTCTCTTTGGCACGTACAGACACTGAGAAGTGTTAGCAGAAATGTGAGAGACCGAGATCATACCCTGTATACCCTGGCTTAGAAGTGAGATTCATTGTTGTCATGGTATGTGCAAAGCTAACAAAAACAAGAGTCACACACCTTACTCAAAACATCAACACAAAAAAAGTGCCCAAGTGAGTACTCTAAACACAAGTTTTTAATTTTTCTTTTGTGCTTAGAAGTATCCCACTCATTCACTTGTATACAAAAGCTTTTTTTAGGAGGTGGTATAACAATGAGCCCAGACATTAGTAGCTCATGGTGACTGATCTTAATGGCTCGATTTTTTTTTTTTTTTTTTTTTAACCACAGATCTCACTTGGACACCTTTTTTGTGTTTGATGTGCAAAACTAATCCATTTGGAGAGACTGCCCCCAAGAGAGAGAGAGAGCCTGCATCAAGTTTTAGAGGGAACAATATAAACATTTGTTCAGGGACAACACAGACTTTAATGGGTGGGGGCAGCAGGAGGGATTTCCTTTCAAGGCCCAAGGTGCCTAATCCCAGACTCATCAGAAGACACATTCATTTTTGGGGTGCTCCACACTATCTCTTTCTAGTACTACAATATTCCAGCTCTTCATCTGTGTGTGTGATCCCTTGTGTTACCTTACGCAGAGACCACAAGTAAATGCAGAATCAAAGCCAAAAGAAAGTCCAGGCTTCCACATAGGGCTCACTGATCTATATACATTAGGCAGATTCATTGCAGGAAACCTGAATGGGGATGCTATAGCAGAATGATTCATTAGCTGCTTACTACTCTGTGGCATGGCCTTGATGCCAGGAGCATACTGGACTAGCGAGGATCACAAAAGGATCCCTAACACCAATAAGAGAAAAACCCTGGATGAGAGCCTCTCCAAAGAATGTTTTTGCTAGGGAGCATCAAGAGATTATTTTATTTTCCATAGTGGTTTTGCTTTCATTACCCATTATACTATATGTTGTTCAATATATGGTATGTTAATATATAATAACATAAGAGATGAATACTGGGTCAGACCAAGGGTCAATTAAGCCCTGTATACTCTTTCCAACAACAGCCAATCCAGGTCACAAGTACTTGTCAAGTTCCCAAAAAGGTACACACATTCCATGCTGCCAATCCCCAGGGATAAGCAATTTGATTGGTCTTAAATGTGTTACATTAGACTCATTACATGTCCTCTAGTCTTTCTACTTTTCGAAGGAGTAAACAACCAATCTATGTAGACCTTTACCATTTTGGTGGCTCTTCTCTGTACCTTTTCTAATTCCACTATATCCTTTTTAAGATATAGCGACCAGAATTGCACACAATATTCACGTTGTGGTCGCACCATGGAGTGATACAGAGGCATTAATAATATCTTTGATTTTATTCTTCATTCCTTTCCTTATGATTCTTAACATTCTATTTGCTTTCTTGGCTGCTGCTGCACACTGAGCAGAGGGTTTTGATGATACCTAGAATTTTCCTGAGTGGTGAGTCCTAATGTAGAACCTCTTGTTGTGTAGCTATTGTTTGGGTTGTTCTTTCCAAAGTGCATAACTTTGCACTTGTCCACATTAAATTTTATTAGTTATTTGGATGCCCAGTCTCCCAATTTCTCAAGGTCCTCTTGCAATTTTTCACAATCCTCCTGTGTTTTAACAACTTTGAATAATTTTGTGTCATCTGCAAATTTGATCACCTCACTTCCTAGTCCCATTTCCAGGTCATTTATGAATATGTTAAAAAGCAGCAGGCCCAGCACAGATCCTTGGATTAATCTATTATTTACCTTTCTCCCTTGAGAAAATTGACCATTTAGCCCTAGTTCCTATCTTTTAATCAATTCTCAATCCACAATAGGACACTGCCTTGAATCCCATAACTTTTCAATTTCCTCTTATGAGGGATTGTGGTAGTGTGGCATGTGGTGGGAAAGGGTTTTCTTTACAACACAGTCCAGACAGCAGTTCAGGGAAAACAAAAGCAGTTTTTATTCTGTCCCAGCTTGTTAAACCTCCACAAAGCAAAATCCAGAACAGACAGCAGTTCAGGGAAAACAAAAGCAGCTTTGCTTCTGTCCCTGTTTTTAAACCTTCACAAGCTGGTTCTCCCGGCCCTTCCTCCAGCCCCAGTTAAAGTTCCTACCTCAGAACTCCTTTGCATGGCTTGCCTTGGAAGAGCTTCTGGCTCTATGGGCCTCTGTCCCTCCTGCAGCCTGCTGGCTTCTTAACCTCTTCCTCTGAGCCACATTCTCCTAGCCCTGAACTCTAGGCTGCAGACCCTCTTAAAGGGGGCTATTGATAATACCTTTGAAGAGGGACAGATAACATTCTATATACCCCATTACATACCCTCCCCCTCAGCTCAACCATACCCCATTGAATGCCTACCTCATCCTGGACCCCACCCAGGAAAGGAAGTCAATGTTCAGGTGAGTTTGATCAGCCCTATGGCGAACCTGGAACTTGTAGAGTTGGAGACTCAAAACCACTGCATAATACTTCAGTTGGACTCCTTATGTTAAGCCATCCACTTGAGAGGTTGGTGGTCTGTTATTAGCATAAATGGATGTTCGAGCAGGTAGTATTTGAAAGTTCCAAGCGCCTACTTAACAGCCAGAGCTACCTCCTCAATCACCGCATAATGCTTCTCCCGAGGAAGCAGTTTTATTCTGATAAATACTATGGGTTGTTCTTCACACCTGGCTTCCTGGGCCAGAACAGCTCCTAGACACACCTGAGGCATCAGTTTGCACAATAAATGATAGGGAGAAATCAGGGCTAATCAGGATGGTTCAGAGCACATGGCCTTTTTGAGACACTGGAAGGCTAGGTCCAGGTCTGCTGAGCACTGGATCCGTTTGGGAGCTCTCTTCTGGAGAAGATTGGTTAATGGCTCCACCACTTCTCCAAATTAGGGTTCAACCGGTGGTAATAGCCAATCAATCCAAGGAAGGAACAAACCTCTTTCTTAGATTTTGGGGTGGGAACCTAGGCAATGGCATCCACCTTCTACAGTTGAGGTCATACCTGCCCATTCCTGATTAAATACCACAGGTATTGAATGTCCCAACCTCCCAGAAAACATTTCTTGGAGTTGGCCATCAACCCAGCCTTCTGCAGGCTGGTCAACATGGCTTATAATTTGAGTTAGATGGATGATCCAGTCTCTGCTGTAGATGACTATGCCATCAAGATATACAGCCGCATACTCTTTGTGCGGCCTCAGTAGGCGACTAGGCATTGAAACATGGCAGGAGCCCTGTGTAATCCAAAGGGCAGCACTATAAACTTGCAGTGTCGAAAAAACAGTCTTCTCCTTGGCATCTGGAGTCAAAGGCATCTGCTAGTATCCCTTGGTCAAATCCAAGGCTGATATAAAGCATGCTTCACTGAATCGCTTGATTAGCTCATCTACTCTGGGCATGGGATATGCTTCCAGTTTAGAAGCTGCATTGACTGTCTGGAAGTCAATGCAGAATCTGATGCTTCAGTTAGGTTTAGGAACCAAGACGATGGGTGACAATCAGTCGCTCATAGACACTTCTATAACTCCCAGGTTAAGCATTTCTTCCAGCTCCTTGGCGATGGTCTGTCACCAGGCCTCCAGAATCTGAGAGGGTCATTGCCGGATAACCATTCCAGGGTCAGTAATGATATCATGACAAATGAAGTGGGTTCATCTTGGTTGAGCGGAGAACATCTTTAGGTTCCGATGGATCAAACCTTCTAGATCTCTTCTCTGGGTAGCAGAGAGCTGGACCTCCAATTGGGATTTGAGCTGGTTCTGACAGGGCTGAAATTTCTGGCCCAAAATCATCATCCCTGTACCATGATAGCAGTCACTGAAGTCTACTTTTTCAATAGTTTAATATGGTAAATTTTGGCTTTCTTCTGTTTATTTGGCTGCACAATTTTGTAGTTAACAGGCCCCACTTTCTCTTCTACCTCATAGGGCCCCTACTATTTACAGACTAACTTGCTCTCATATGAGGGCAGCAAGACTAAAACTCTGTCTCCTGGTTGGAAAGTGTGGTGCACAGCTGCCCGATTGTAGCCTTTGTTCTGCTCGGCTTGGGCTTTTTCCAGACTGAGCTTCGCCACCTCTCTAGTTTTCCTCAGCCAGTCTTGCATTTGTATAACATACTCCACCAAATTACACTCGGCATGGGGTGGTTCTTCCCATTTTTCCCTACCACGTCTAATATACCTCTTGGCCATCTTTCAAAGAACAACACAAAAAGTGAAAACACCGTGGAACTCTGAGGTATCTTGTGGATGGCAAAAATCAAATAGGGTAGGAGAATGTCCCAATTCTTCCTGCCCTGCACAAACCTTTTAAACATCTATTTCATAGTTTTATTGACTCACTCAACAAGGCCATCCATTTGTGGGGGATGTACTGATGTTTGCAGCATCTTGACTTTCACCAAAGCACACACTTGCTTCATCACCTTGGATACAAAAGGTGTTCCTTGATCTACGAGGATCTCATTGGATATTCCCACCCATGTGAATACTTCCCAGAGAGCGCATATCCCTTAGAAAATGGCCTTCGGGTATCGGGTAGCATAGTCTAGTATGACTAAAATATACTTTTTGCCTCAGGTGGTTTGCTCCAAGGGACCTACCAGGTCCATGGCCACTCTTTCAAATGAGATTTCAATGATAGGCATAGGCACCAGAGGGGCAGGTTGGACTCTGGTGGGGTTATGAAGTTGGCAGGTGGGGCATGACTGGCAGTATAAGTGCACCTGTTTATGGACCGTAGTATTTTCTCCACCCCCAGGTGTCCTCTTAATAAATGGCTATGGGCCAGCGATAAACACCTGCTGATGATAGGGCTTGGGAACTATTAGTTGTTATTCCTCTTCCCCCTCTATAGCACCCTTGGCAACTCTGAATTATAAATCTCCCTTTAGCACAAAATAGGGAAAGCTTCTTGTAGGGGACTCTCCGTTACCTACTGGAACCGCATCCACCTCCAACACCCACTCTCGGGCATTGTTAAGGGATATACTCTTGCTGGGCCCTCCTGAAGCACCCTGGGTCTTCCCCCCAGACCCCACTCTCAAAGGGGACCATACTATTTAGGTCACTACCGCTGAGCCCAGAACTATCCCCAGGGGTTTCTTCCCTAGGTTCTCCCTCCCCGGATCCTTCCTCTATAGCCACCCTCAGATTCTGTTGGTAATGCAGCTTTTCCTGGTGATGCTGACTCTGGGACTTAGCAGGCTTGGGAGTCTTGATATATAGATCCACATCTTCCAGAGGGAAGATCTCTGTGAAATCTTCCTGGTCCGATTTAGCTTAGCCATCAGTCAGACAAGTCCATCTCACTCCAAAATTTGGGTAGTCTCGCCCAATCACCACTGAATATTGGAGCCAGGGCAGTACTATGATCTCGAATGTGGCTTGCTCTGCTGGAGTCTTAAATGAAACCTGTGCTGTGGGATGCAGCCTCAGGTCTCCATGCACACAGGCCAGTGTTACCATCTTTGCATAATCAATTTGAAATCTGGTTATAGTTTCCCGGCGAATGAGGGTCCGCACACTCCCGGAGTCTATCAAGGCCTGGAGGTGGGTCACCTCGAGTTCCACTGGAATCACAAAGTTCTGGGCCCCTGGGTGGGGAGTGTACACAAAAGCACAGGATGTGAGGGGTGGTTAAGCTGACATCTATGGGTTCTTCCATACCCAGGGGACATTTCTGAACAAAATGTCCCCAGGCTCTAGACCTAAAACAGGTGAAGGGGCCATGCCTTGCCTAGGAGGTGACTTTGAGTGTTGGAACAGGGGAGCCAATATCCATTCTGGCTTCCCCTTCCTTCCTCCTGGGCTAATGAGTGACTTCTTTCCCTTCTCACTACGCTTCAGGCATTGGGCGGGCTTCATGATACCCCTTGGTTATTTGTAGTGCACTCTCCATTATAAGACTGGGGTGCTCACGTACCCACGGTTTCATCGGGGCAGTCAAGCCATCCAAAAATGGCTCCAATATCACAATCTTGGTTATCTCGGGCTCAGTCTTTCCTTCTTGTTGCAATCACTTCCTTGCGAGATCCTTCAGCCGATAGAGGAACCTCCAAGGGCTCTCCTTTATCTGGAACAGCTCCCTTTATGAGCCACTGGCGGTAGGTCTCTGTGGTACAGCCGGCCTGTTTGAGTATGTCGACCTTTACAGCTGCATACTTAGCTCACTGATCTGAGTTGGCAGTCTGGCATACAACCTGACTGCTGTCCATCAGCAGATTCCCTAAATAAGTAGTCCATGTCTCCATTGGCTATGTGGGCGGTTCATTCAAAGTTCACTATAAAGTGGTTCTGTTCATCTTCTGCCATCATTTTAAGAAGTGCTTGCGCTGGAGGTGGAGTTGCAGTCTCTGTAGGACCTGAATCAACTGCTGCTGCTCTGTTGCTGTCCTTCCAGCAGGGCACGTTGAAACTGTTGTCACTACTGATACTGTTGTTGCTACTGCCCTTCGTCCAGAATCTGGAGGAGCCTCTCCATCCTGGCTTGTCACTGTTCTCTTGCAACACCACCACAGCTTCCTCTTCTGCAACTGAGTTAACCCTGCAGTATTCCAGTTCTAACAACTTTTAGCAGCCTCTAGTGGCCAAAACAAAGCCTGCCTGTCTGGAACCGACTAAACCTTGTTCAAGTTCCCTAACTATGGTGAGGCTAACCCTCTTAGCACACACACACAAACAAACAAAAAAAATCCTGACCTGCTGTAGAGACCCAGACCTGGAGGTACGTGGATTTGCCCTCAGTCACATGATTAGAGGAAATCCCCCCCCCCCCAAGCTGCCAGCATATGTGGTAGTGTAACATGCAGTGGAAAGGGGTTTTCTTTACAGCACAGGCCAGGCAGCAGTGCAGGGAAAACAAAAGCAGCTTTACTTCTGTCTCAGCTGGTTAAATCTCCACAAGCTGGTTCTCCCAGCCCTTCCTCCAGCCCCAGTTAAGGTTCCTACCTCAGAACTCCTTTGCAGCTTGCCTTGGAAGAACTTCTGATTCTACGGGCCTCTCTCCCTCCTGCAGCCTACTGGGTTCTTAACCTCTTCTTCTGAGCCACTCCCTCCTAGCCCTGAACTCTGGGTTGTAGACTCTCTTAAAGGGGATTGTTGATAATCCCCTTGGAGAGGGATAGGTAACATTCTATATACCCCATTTCAGGAATCTTGTCAGAAGCTTTCTGAAAATCCAGATACACTAGAATAAGAGAAAAAAATGATAGCAAAATTAGAGGCAGAGGAACAGATGGCTAAAGATGTGAAGTGTGGCGACAAACCTTTCTTCAGGTATATTTGGGAGAGGAGGAAAATCAGAGGTGGAATTGCAGGACTCAAAAGTGCTGGGAACAGACTCGTGGAAAGTGACATTGAAAAAGCGAAATTGTTAAACAAATACGTCTGCTCTGTTCTTACTAAAGAAAATCCTGGAGAAGGACTAACCGTGACTCCCAAATATAAAAATGGGAATGAAGTAGATACAGACACAAGAAGAGCGAGACCCTCTTGCAAACCAACCAGAGATACACACGAAGCAAGAGTGGAGGATGAACACAAATACTTTATTGAATCCCCAACGCGTTTCGGCAGGTGCCTTCTTCGGGGGGAGGGTACTATGATACAAAGATATATTAAAAACCATATATTAAAAACCATGTATAAAAACATAAAGATACCAAAATATAATTGAGCTGGCATGGCCACTGTTAGTATTCAGGGTTACAATACAATAACATTTACATTATTTACATTTGTGGTTTGATGTTATTGTATTGTAACCCTGAATACTAACAGTGGCCATGCCAGCTCAATTATATTTTGGTATCTTTGTTTTTATACATGGTTTTTAATATATGGTTTTTAATATATCTTTGTATCATAGTACCCTCCCCCCCCCCCCGAAGAAGGCACCTGCCGAAACGCGTTGGGGATTCAATAAAGTATTTTATTTATTTTTATTTATTTATTTACATTCTCTTATATACCGCGCTATTCTGCATCAGTGCGGTTTACATTGAACAAACTGAAATTACATTGAACAGGGTATTATAACTTGGAGATAACTATTTTACAGGGAACATTTGTGTTCATCCTCCACAATGAAGTAGATACCACACCATTCATAGAAGGTGATGTGTTAGAACAACTTGCAAAACTGAAAGTGGACAAGGCCATGGGACCGGATGGGATACATCCCAAGATACGGAAAGAGCTCAGAGAGGTTCTTGCAGGGCCATTAAAGGATGTTTTTAACAGATCCTTGGAAATAGGAGAAGTTCCTCAGGACTGGAGAAGGGCTGATGTGGTACCTCTTCACAAAAGTGGTGACAAACTACAGGCCAGTGAGCCTTACCTCAGTGGCGGGAAAAGTAATGGAGGCGCTCCTGAAAGAGCAAATAGTGGACTGTCTCAAAACCAACAGGTTGCATGATCCAAGGCAACATGGTTTTACCAAAGGACAATCTTGACAAACAAATCTGATTGAGTTCTTTGACTGTGTGACTGCGTGACCAGAGAACTAGATCAGGGGCATGCGATGGATGTAATTTACCTGGATTTCAGCAAAGTCTTTGATACTGTTTCTCATAGGAGGCTTATCAATAAACTGAATAGTTTGTGGATGGGGTCCCAAGGTGGTGAACTGGATCAGAAATTGGTTGACTGACAGACGTCAGAAGGTGATGGTAAATGTAGCTCACTCAGATGAAAGGAGGGTGATTAGCAGGGTGCCCCAGGGTTTGATCCTGGGACCGGCACTGTTCAATGTATTTGTGAGTGATATTGCTGAAGGACTGAATGGAAAAGTCTGTCTTTTTGAAGATGACATGAAAATTTGCAACAGCGTGGACTCCCATGAGGGAGTGGATAACATGAGGAAAGATCTACAAAAGCTGGAAGAATGGTCTAATGCTTGGCAGTTAAGATTTAATGTGAAGAAGTGCACTGTCATGCAGTTGGGAAGCAGAAATCCAAGGGAAATGTACACAATAGGGGGTGAGAGGTTGGTGTGCACAGACCAGGAGAAGGACCTTGGTGTGATTTTTTTTTCTGAGGATCTCAAGGTGGCAAAATAGTGTGACAAGGCAGTGGCAAAAGCCAGGAGGATGTTGGGTTGCATACAAAGAGGAATTACCAGAAGAAAGGAAGAGGTACTAATGCCACTGTTCAAGTCACTGATGAGGCCTCACTTGGAATACTGTGTTCAGTTTTGGAGACCATATCTTACAAAGGATATAAAAAGACTGGAAACAGTTCAGAGGAAGGCGACCAAAATGATTTGGAGTCTGCGTCAGAAGCCTTATGAGAAGAGACTTGAAGACCTAAATATGTACACTCTGGAGGAGAGGCGGGATAGGGGAGAAATGATTCAGACCTTTAAATACTTTGAGTATTAATGAACAAACAAACCTCGTCCAAAGACGGGGAAGCTGTAAAACTAGAGGGCATAACATGAAGCTGCAAGGGGGTAAATTGAAAGGCAATGTCAGGAAATACTTTTTCACTGAAAGGGTGGTGGATGCTTGGAATGCCCTCCTGATGGAAGTGGTGGGGGCAAATACAGTGACAGAATTCAAAATGGCATGGGACAGAAACAGTGGATCTATAGCAACAGGATAAAATAAAAATAAACTTAACTATCTAATTTCTCAACAAGCAGGGGTGCCCTACACAGAGCGGTGGGCTCGCCCCTAAACAAAGACATGGGGAGGGGTGACCTGCACGGAGCGGCAGGTACACCTACTCTTGCCACCTTGCTGGGCAGACTAGATGGACCATACTGGTCTTTATATGCTGTCATTTACTATGTTACTATATCCAGCTGCTCACCTTTATCTCACTCCTTCAAAGAAATAAAAGAAAGATGAGACTTCCCTTGGCTAAATCCAGGTTGGCTTTGTCCCATTAAACCATGACTATATATATCAGTAGTTCTCAACCCAGTCCTCTGGAAAATCTAGGCCAGTCAGGTTTTCAGGATATCCAAAATGACTATGCATGAGCTAGATTTGCATGCGCTGCTTCCATTATATTCATATCTATCATGTATATTCACTGTGGATATCCTGAAAACCTGACTGGCCTGGGGGTCCTAGAGGAGTGGGTTAAGAACCCCTGATCTATATAATCAATAATTTTCTTCTGGTTCCTACTATTTTGCCTGGCACTGGCCTCAGTTCATAGTTTCCCAAATCACCCCTGAAGCTCTTTTTTTTGGAAATTGGCATTATGTTGGCCCTTCTCCAATCTTCTGGCACTACAGATAATTTTAATGATAGTTCACAGATTACTATAGTAGATCTGCAATTCATATTTTAGTTCTTTCAGCATCCTGGGATGTATTCTACCCGGTCCAGATAATTTGCTGTTCTTTAGTTTACTAAATTGCCCTATTACATTTTCCAGGTTTACCAAGATGTGTTTTAATTTCTCCAGTTCATTACCTTTAAATATCGTTTCTGGCATGGGTAGCTCCCCTACTCTTCTTCAGTAAAGACCAAAGCAAAGAATTCATTTAGTCTCTCTGCTATGGCTTTGTCATCTCTTAATGCCCCTTTTACTCCTCTATCATGTAATGGTCCAGTTGACTCCCTCACGGTGGGTTTTTTTTTGCTATAAATGTACCTGAAAAAGGTTTTATTCTGAATTTTTGCTTCTAAGGCAAGCTTCTTTTCAAGTTTTCTCTGCCTGCCTACCTTATCAATGCCTTGCATCAAACTTGACAGTTGCTTATGCTGCAGTTGGGTCCTTTTTCCATTTTTTGAAAAATATTTTTTTGGCTGTAACAGCCTTTCTCACTTCACCTCACATTTAAACCATACCAGCAGTCTTTTGGACTTCCTTTCACCTCTTATTAACATGTGGCATACATCTGGTCTGAGCTTCCAAGGTAGTACTTTTAAACAATGCCCAGCAATGTCAACTCTTAACCTTTGCAGATGCTTCTTTTAGTTTTTCCTAACCATTTTCCTCATTTTATCACGGTCTCCCTTTTGAAAATTAAATGCAGTGCAGTAGATTTACTTTCTGTTCTATGTTCATTAAATCAAAATGTTCATGTTATGATCACTACCAAGGCCAGTGCGACTGATTATGCAAGCAGTGCACTTGCACAAGGTAGCAGCTTTGAGGGGTTGACAAGGGCTTACAGCCAGGGCTGGCCCGTCCATTGTGTAAGAATGTTCGCACAGGGCCCTGTACTTCAGGGGGCCTCGCGCCAACAACATCCTGCACATGTTTGGCTCTCGGTTCACCTCCATACAGCGGCTCCCGGCTCCCATTAGGCTCAGCAGCAGCTCCCTACAGCCACCGAAGTGAAGAGCATTGTTTTCCTTCACTTCGGCAGCTGTATTGTAATGTAGATCGCTGGCGCGCCGGAGGTCAAAGGACATTTCCTGTGTCCCTGAACCCAGTGCACCAGCAATCTATATCACAATACAGCTGCCGAAGTAAAGGAAAACAATGCTCTTCACTTCGGCGGCTGTAGGGAGCTGCTGCTGAACCTGCCGCGTGCCGCTGTAGGGAGGTGAGCCAGGGCCTCTAAAGCCTGTCGTGGGGCTCTTCAGGGAGGGGCTAGGGGGGCCTAAGATTAGAAATGGGCTGAGTTGGGGCGGGGGGCTAAGTTTGGAATATGGGCTGAGTGGAGGGGCCTAAGATTGGAAATGGGCTGAGTGAGGGGGGGAGGGGGCTAGGATTGGAAATGGGTTGAGTGAGGGGGCCTAGGACTGGAAATGGGCTTTTGGGGCATAGGAATGGAAATGGACTGAGTGTGGGGGAGCTTGGACTGGAAATGGGCGGATGTGGTTCTGGAATAGGATTGGAAATGTCTGATGGGGGAGCTAGTTTTGGAAATGGCTGATGGAGGGATTGGGGGGGATAGGATTGCAAATGGGCTGATGGGGGGAGCTTGGACTGGAAATGGGCTGATTGGAGCTGGAATAGGACTGGAAATGAGTTGATGAGGGGGGCTAGGACTAGAAATAGACTGAGTGTGGGGGAGCTTGGACTGGAAATGGCTGATGGGCTGGGATAGGATTCAAAATGGCTGATGGGGGTGCTAGATTGGAAATGGCTAATGGGGGGGGGGGCTAGGATTGCAAATGGGCTGATGGGGAGTTTGGACTGGAAATGAACTGATGTGGGGGATGGGAGAATGGAACTAGAAGGGAAGCAGATGCTGAGTGGGGCTGGAACTAGAAGGGAGCTGATGTTGGGGGAGGACTAGATGGGGATGGGGCTGAGGGAATGAGGATGGAGGGGGATAAGATATTTTGTGTGGGAGGGAAGAAAAATCTATGAGTGGCCAGGTATTGGCAGAGTAAGTGGGGATTGAGGATGGAAGGGTGAAATTTGAGTGGATGATAAAGGAATAAAGAAAGACATGGGGGAAAGAGCAAAAGAGGAAAGATAAGTATATTAGAGCAAATGTAGAGAGAGAATGGAAAAAATCTAGAAGAGAGAAGAAAGGACAAATGGACAACAGACAATGGAGAATTAGCAGAAGACAGAAGAAACCAGAAGAAAGTGACTGGAACAATTGCAATTGAAAAATAAAATGCCCAAATAACAAAAAGTAGAAAAAGACTTTTTTATTTTGAATTTATTAACTGGAATATGTCAGCTCTGGTAAATGTGCATCACTAACGTCTTTGCGTTTTGTTTAGTACAAGAGGAAATTAATTTATAGTTGTACATTCCAAGTTTGGCTTTATGGGTTCCCAATTTAATTATTGTCTTCTGATTTCTAAATTGTGATCCCTTGTTCTTTGTTTGGTGACGTTATATGTTCTGCATGTGTAACCGAGCTGAGGTATTCTGTTCATGTAGTCTATTTGACAGTGCCACTTGTTCTCTTTCCCCAGTAGGAGATGTATTGGTATTCTCTGAGATGTATTGGTTTAATATTTGCAGTGTTGCCTTTTGATAGGTAGGGTTTGGTGCTTTGTGAGTCCTGGTAGTGCTGTTATGATACAGGGGTTTGCTATGGGTTCTAAATGGGCAGTATTTATAGTACTTCCTAATGTGCCTGGCGGTAGGTACTGGAGTATAGTAATGTAGAAATCTGGTAGTCTGTCTTTATCAAGACACTCATTAAGAGGTGTGTTAACATTATGCTAATATTTATGTAAATGTGCTCCTTATGCAAATGAGACCCCACAATGAGTCTCCGCACATGGCCCTGCGTCCCCCCTTGGGTCACCCCTGCTTACAGCTGTGATTCTTATCCTTTGTGTCATAGGGCCTGGCAGCCTACTCTACTCCCTTCTTGGTAGGGGCCCTGTGGGATGCATCAGACTGTTACTCCTCTATCTGGTACGCAATTGCACATGCGAACATGATCGCACATGACCGACAGAACCACTTGCATCTGCTGCAGCCAACATTTCCCTCTGCCTGCTATGAGTGTGCTCAAAATGTTCAGGCAGGATTGGCTCTGATGTTGATCTCATTCATCATGAAATCTGCAGCAGAGCCATGACTGCTAGTGCGTTTTCAAAACCTGCTGCAGACATCCCATGGAGGTAAGATGCCCAAACATAGGAGAGAGACCCAGGAAAATCCTATGCTGGATGAGGGGAGTGAGTAAGAGGTAGGAGGCACATATCAGAGGAAGGGGAAATTAAGAGACAGGCAGGAGGCACGTATTGGTGGATAGTTGAGTAGGGAGTGGGAAATTTTAGTAGGAAAACTAGATTTTTGGGATTGGTTGGCAAATGAGGTGCAAACTTGGGGGAGAGAAGGAGAGAGAGGATTTGTTGAGGGGATGAGTAATGAATGTGATGAAGGAATTATCAGGACTAGGGAAATGGTATGGGAAAAAGGGATGCCTGAAGAGACAGCAGGGACTGAGAAGACAGCATGGAAAGGCAGGGGGAGAAAACCATGGAAAAGAAGGTGGGTGGGGAAGGTAGGTGCACTAGATGATTTGGGGTGAGGGCATGAAGAAAAGAGCAGACCAGGGTAAAGAGGGGAGAAGGATGGTGGAAAAATAAGGCCTGTTTGGCGGGGAAGGGGGGGGGGGAATGGGCTAGGAACTGAGCCAGTAAGAATATGGAGAGTAAAAGAAGGGGGAGAGTGGAGAGGAAACATTAAAGATGATGGATAAAGAGATATCTGGGGAGGAAAAAGCAGGGACTCAGACTGAATTTGGGGCTGGTAAGGGTGAGTAAGTGAGGAATATAGGATCAAGTGTGAGAATGAGAATTTGGAGGGGCAAGCATCGATTGTGGGGTTGAGTGGAGAGAGAGAGGCCTTGGGTGGGGAGGAGCAAGGGAGGTTTAACATGGACAGGGGAACAGAAGTGAGGGGGAAAGGCCAATAAAAGGAATGGGAGAAATCTATCTGCCCCTGATGTAGGCAGATTGCTGAAAAATGGCCAAGTTTGTTTTTCTGGATGATTTGTTAATTTATGCTATTTAGGTTTTAGGTTTATTTGTAAGAATAAATCCCTTTTCAATTTTTGTTTTGTATTATAGTGCCTTATTCATTTGCTTAGAGGCCCCTTTGCTATTTTGTCTAGGTTTTTTTTGTAATGTACTGTACCTGGTAGTGAAGGGAACTTGTGCTGGCGGTACTGAGATGACAGCAGAATCAGAACTTAGTGTACCTAAATGTAACTTACAGTACTTTGGACTACTACTGAAAAAACATCAGCTAAGACCAATTTTTTTTGGATGGTGAGTTGTATGGAAAGATGTCCAAGTTCTCCTCACCATCCATTGTTGGGGGAGGATTTCTGTGGATGCAAAGTACATGTTTACATATAACTCCTTGAAGGCCACGTGTGCAGTGTGTCATGTATGCAAGTGTTATCCATCAGGTGTGTCCCTATGAAATAAAGATTGAAAGCCACTGGCTTACAGTGTTGTTGAGTATGTCTCTTCCATGCATCTGTGGTGACAGATCGCATTGCACCATCCCCGGTTTCATCTTTTCTTCGAGTCAGCAGTGGTAGCCAGTGCTTCATGTCCAGTGCATGGGGCCATTGAATTGTGCACCGGAAGTGAATACTATAGGCAACATCAGTTGCTGTTGTTAACTCGGAGAAGGGGAGATTAAGCTGGGGAGGGTGCCATGTGAACCTTTTGCCACGGGGAGGGGGGGGGGAGGGGGTGCAGAAAGAAAAAGAGGGGGAGATTTTGAGTTATGAGTTAGAGAGAGAGGATATACAGGACTTAAGGGAAGGAGAGGAAGAATATTGGATGATCACTGGGGTGGGGAGGGGATATAAAGTTGCTGGGATTTGGGGGGAAGGAAGAAAAGAGGTAGGGATGGAAGAGAAAAAGGAGAGATGCTGGACCATGGGTAAAATGGGGAAGGAGGGGGATTGGGAGATGCTGGGCATGGTGGAACTATGTGGAAGAGCCGTGAGACATTAGCGAGGAGATGAGTGAGAATGAGTACAAAGGGTGGAAATGTGGTAGTGGTTGAAAGAGAGAAGGAGAGAGACCGGGCCATAGGAGAGCTGGGGAAATGGGTGGGTCTGGAGGTGAGAGGAGGAGATGGAAAGTTCATACAAAGGTGAAAAATCTAAAGGGAATTGAGAACTATAGGGTGAGGGCTAATTTGAGTGCATAGAGAGGTAGTAAAGAAAGAAATGGAGGAAAGAGCAAAAAAGGAAAAAAATATGTCGGAAGCTGTAAGGCGTGAATGGAAAAAGACAGGAGGAGAGAGAAGAAAGGACAAATGGACAGCAGACAATTGTGGTCCCTGGTGGTCTGCCTGTGCTTTCTGTGTGCGACCAAAGTGTGGTATTCTGCTAGCATGTAGATTTGGTGAAGTAGTCCCATTTGTTCTGTTTTTCCAGTAGGAGATGTTTTGATGTTCTATGTGATGCACTGGTTTCATATTTTTAGTGCTGCCTTATGATAGGTAGGTTTTGCTGCTGTGTGAGTCCAAGTAGTGTTGTTATGGTACGGCGAGTTTGCTTGGGTTCTAAATGAGCAGATTTTTCTAGTACTTAATGTACCTGGCAGTTGACACTGGAGGATAGAAATATAATAGCCTTTTTTTTATCCTCACTGTACATGTTAATTTCTTCATTAAGTTATTTTTGGGACAATGAAGAGGCTTGTGAAGGGCTCCACTGGAATGGATTGGGGGTGGGGGAACAGCACAGTAATTACTCACACAGGGCAGTAAAAAAAGGTAGCACTGGTCCTGATTACTAGTGCCAAGTCATCCCAACACAGTTATCTCTCATAATCCATCCATGTTCCACTAAGGATCAGTTCCTAAATAGTTCCCCCTCGTGTTGGTTCCTGCACCAGCTGCTCCATGAAGCAGTAATTTATTTCATCTAGAAACTTTATCTCCCTCACTTCAGCAGTTGATCCCAGGGTAATTGAAATCACCTATACTTTGAGATAGTGTGGTGTCCCCTTGTCCTTCTACAATGAGTCTGAATGTATGCTGTTGCCTTTATATAATGTTATGATAGATGCTGCTGATACAGGCAGTCACTGAAACATGGGTGATTTTTGATGTATACTTAGGCAATTCATTGTGATGATGATCATGCAGTTTGTTATGATATGAGCTTCCTTTTTATTAAAGGTTACTATCTGATGCTTTCTATCTTGTGCTAACGTGAATTATTGGTGTTGCTGCTCCTTCTGTTTTTCAGACTCTTTCTTATCTCAGAATTATACTACATATGTTATCTTTAATCAATTCACACTGGGCAATAAGGCTAAAAATCTACCACCCCTCCACCAATTTAATCCACATGATCATTTCAATATAATTTGTTGTTGTTGTTAAGTGCCGTCGAGTCGGAGTCGACTCATGGCGACCCTCTGTATAGCTATCCTAAATTGTGTTCGGTGTTCAGTCAGGCGGCTCATTGTTGACAGACTGGTACCCGTAGCTGCTGTTATTGTATTGATCCATCTCATTGCTGGCCTTCCTCTTTTGCGTTGACCTTCTATCTTGCCAAGCATAATGTCTTTCTCTAATGATCTCTCTCTTCGCATGA
The DNA here is from genome assembly GCA_033557465.1 of Ichthyophis bannanicus. Classification (NCBI taxonomy): domain Eukaryota; kingdom Metazoa; phylum Chordata; class Amphibia; order Gymnophiona; family Ichthyophiidae; genus Ichthyophis; species Ichthyophis bannanicus. Next base: position 330,017,970 of record CM066036.1, read on the forward strand.
TGTGTCCAAAGTATGAAAGTCGAAGTCTTGTCATCTGAGCTTCTAAAGAAAGCTTAGGTTTGATCTTCTCTAGTACCGAATGGTTTGTTCTTCGGGCAGTCCATGGTATACACAGTATTCGCCGCCAGCACCATAATTCAAAGGCATCAATTTTCTTCCTGTCTATCTTTTTCACTGTCCAGCTTTCACATCCATATGATGTTATTGAAAATACCATGGCTTGAACAAGTCGAATCTTTGTATGGCGAGAGACATCTCTGCTCTTGAGAATCTTATCTAGGTCTTTCATAGCCATTCTGCCAAGAGCAATGCGTCGTCTGATTTCTTGACTGCTTGTTGCTTCTTTATTGATAGTTGATCCAAGTAGGTTAAAGTTGTTCACAATTTCAATTTCTTCTCCTTCAATGATGAACCTGTTGATTATGCCAGTTGTCATGATCTTTGTCTTCTTTACATTAAGGTGCAGGCCCATTTTGAGACTATGTTCTTTGATTGTGAGAAGCAAATGTTTCAGATCATCTTCACTTTCAGCCAGTAATGTGGTATCATCAGCATAGCGAAGGCTGTTGATGAGTCTTCCACCAATCTTCACACCTCTGTTGTCTTCATACAATCCTGCTTCTCTGATGATTTGTTCTGCATATAAATTAAACAGGTAGGGGGAAAGTATGCAGCCTTGTCTTACACCTTTGCTTATTTTAAACCATTCTGTTTCTCCTTGTTCCGTTCGAACTGTTGCTTCTTGATCAATGTACAGATTGCGCAAGAGAACGATCAGGTGTTCTGGTATACCCATGCTTCTTAATGTGGCCCAGAGTTTCTCATGGTTTACACAGTCAAAAGCCTTGGTATAGTCGATAAAGCACAAATAGATATCCTTTTGGTATTCTTTAGTCTTTTCAAGGATCCATCTCACATCCGCAATGATGTCTCTCGTTCCTCGCCCTTTCCTGAACCCTGCTTGCACTTCAGGTAGTTCTTGTTCCAGGTATGGTTGTAGTCTCTTTTGAATAATCTTCAGTAGAATCTTGCTGGCATGTGGGATCAGAGCGATTGTGCGATAATTTCCACAGTCAGTTGGATCACCTTTCTTTAGTATTGGTATAAACACAGATCTTTTCCAGTCAGTTGGCCATGATGTTGTCTTCCATATTTCTTGGCAGAGCCTTGTGAGTACGGTAACAGCTGCATCAGATTGCTGCAATACTTCTATGGGAATGCTATCAATGCCTGGTGCTTTGTTCTTTGATAAGGCTTTCAATGCTGCTTCAACTTCTTCTTTCATCACCAATGGTTCCTGATCATAAGGTACAGGTTGAAACGGCTGTTGATCCACTTGATCTTTATCATATAAAAACTCTGTATATTCCTTCCACCTTTTCTTGATCTTCTCAGCATCATTCAACATAGAACCTTGAGCATCTTGTAACATTCCAATTCGAGGCTGGAACTTTTTCTTTAACTCTCGTAGCTTTAGGAAAGCCGATCTTGTTCTTCCTCTAATAGTTTCTGCTTCTATTTCCTTGCAAGTGTCATTGTAGTACTTTTCCTTGTCCTGTCTTGCTGCACGTTGGAAATCTCTGAGTTCTGCGATTGTCTTTCTTTCTCCTCTGGCTTTAGCTTCTCTGCGTTTCTGGGCAATTTTCAGAGTTTCTTCCGTCATCCATTTTGGCCGTTTTTGCTTTTTCACCTTTTGTAGAGACTTCTCGCTTTCTTCCAACACAACCTTCTTGATGTCGTTCCATAACTCTTCCGGGGCTCTGTCATTTGTTTCTAAAGCAGCAAATCGATTTTGCAGGCAGTCTTTAAATTCCAGTGGTATATTCTCAAGGTCATATTTTGCTGCATTCATGTGTGGTTTGCTCTTTTTCAACTTTAGCTTGAGTTTGCATACTAGTAGTTGATGATCTGTACCACAGTCAGCTCCAGGTTTTGTCTTTGTTGATGTTACAGAGCTTTTCCATCGTTGACTTCCACATATGTAGTCAATTTGATTTTTGTATAGTCCATGTGTACAGTCGCCGCTTGTGTTGCTGGAAAAAGGTGTTTGAGATGAATAGATCATTGGTCTTGCAGAATTCTATCAGTCTTTCTCCAGCTTCATTTCTGTTGCCAAGTCCATATTTTCCAACTACTTTGCCTTCTTCTTTGTTGCCAGCTTTTGCGTTCCAGTCACCCATGACTATCAGGATATCCTGTTTGCATGTTCTGTCAATTTCAGCTTGTACTTGTTCATAGAACTCTTCAATTTCATTCTCTTCTGCAGCTGTTGTTGGGGCATATACTTGAATTATAGTTGTGTTGATAGGCAATCCTCGTAGACGAATAGAGATTAAGCGTTCGCTGACTGCATTGTATTTCATTACAGTTCTTGCAAGTTTCATCTTTATTATAAATGCAACACCATTTTTTCTTTGTCTTTCATTTCCAGCATAGTAGACCATGTGATCATCTGATGCAAAGTGCCCCATGCCAGTCCATTTCAGTTCGCTGACACCCAACAGATCAAGTTGTACACGTTCCATTTCATTCTTGACCACCTCCAACTTCCCTTGGTTCATGCTTCGTATGTTCCATGTTCCAATGTGTAAGACACCTTTACAGCTTCTGACTCTCATTTCATGCGCAGCTACATCAGCAGTCAGACTTCCCGATGGCTTTGATCCAACCACATCATAAATGCTGGCTTTACTCTGAAAAGTCTTCAGCTCTTCCCCAGTAGCTAGTTGAGTGCCTTCTGACCTAGGGGTTCATCTTCCAGCACAATTTGTTTTGTTGTAACTATCCATTGGGTTTTCATGGCAAGATACAGAAGTAGATTGCTGGGCCTTTCTTCCGCGCAGTTTAAGTTTGGTGGTGTTGCCGTTGTCACAAAAATGTGATCCTCCGCCGTCAACACTGTCCCATTCTGCTGCTGCCCAGATGGGTGGTTTGTCTTGGTCTGGCACCTCAGCTGAGACCTGTCTATCTTGGGAGACCCTGCCAGTAGTTAAACTACCGATAGTTTAGCTCTCAGCATCACTGATGCACGCAAGCCCTCACAGCACGACAAGCTGCAAACCAAGTACCCTGCTATATAACCATGTCCCATTGGTTGTCCTCCTTCCACCAGGTCTGTGAGATGCCTTTTATATCTTTACTGCCATATTCACTTACTGCTATATATTCTAACTCTCCATTTTAAGATTTCTGGAATTTGCATATAGACAATTTAAAGGATTTTTTAAATTTGTATTCACAGCCTGTCCAGTAGTTGGGTGTAATTTAGAATCATTTATCATGGTCTGCTCTTTGTTTAAAAGCACCTGGGCTGCTTCTGCCTTTACCATTACCTCTCTTTTGAGATATTCTAACCTAAATGTTTTGCCAATATATTTTGAAGGTACCCTACTCCATATCATATGCTCCTGAATGACTGTTGGCCTTTCCCCAAAATCTAGATTCTAAGTTAATAGACTTGTAAACTAAGCACTGATTGTCAGTGAGCTTTTTATGCTTCGTCTGCTCTAAAAGGACTTGATTCTGACCCAGTGTCCAGCATGGTGTCAGGGATGCTTTTCTTTCTGAGTTAATGCCCTTGCTTTAAATCAGAGCTACATTTATATACTATGAAATAAACAAAGTAGCTAAAGTTACTGGATACATGTGTAGTATTATAAAGAAAGATGTAACCATTGTGCAGAGAGAAATCATTTTCTTATATCTTACTTTGCCACTAGAGGTCACTCATACTTCAGTTTTACTGCTTTTCTGGCTGCTTGTCGTCCTTTCCATGCCTGATTTGGGAGGGACAATTTTCAAAAACTTTGGATTCTCACTGCTGGGGAATGACTTTAACAGGGTTGTTTTTATCAGTATAGTTATATTATGAACCCTGTTTCTGTATTAATCCAGGTGAAGACACGATCACCTCCTTTATTCTGCTGGTATACCTATGGATAGGGTTTTGAAAAAGAAAAACCTGCTCCCTGTCCTCCGCCATGCTGCTCTCTGCCCCCTCCCCAACTTCACCCTCTAAAACAAATAACAGCAACGAAAGCAGCACCGGCTTTACCCATTGCAGACTACATCAAAAGAGGCAGGATACAAGTTGTACCCTCCTCGGCCCCCATTTAGCCACTGTCCCTTTCTCTGTCCCTCCATATATATCCCTGAGGCCTCCCTCCCCCCATACATATGATCCTTCAAATGCAGTTCTTCCCCAGTACAGTATCGTATACAAACACACATCTTGCAGTGTGCAATGTGAAGCAGGTGGATGGTTTTTTTTTTTCATATATTACGACCTCACTTAGTTTTCAATAAAAGTTTAATGCTGCAACACACATTGGGGGTCATGCACTCAATCTAGTTCTTTTTACTAAGTTGTGCTGCTTCCTTGAACCCCTCCCCATTCACTGATTACATGGTCGGATCATTATGTTTTGTTAACTCATATGCAAATTGTGTATTTGAGGGTGCCATCTCATAAATTGACCCTTTATGAATATGCAATTAGGGTCCTTGAGCAGGGAAGCATGGGAAAGGAAGTGACTGTAGCAAGAGGGCACAATAGAGATGAAAAGCATGGCAGTTTTTAATTTCTTGTTGGGAGGCCACAGTAGCTGAATATTCTAAATCTTGTTCCTTTGGGGAAAAAGGTGATACTGCTTATTCATCCCATGTGGTGTCCTTGTTCACCTCTGCACTGCTGTTGGAGGAAGAACAGCTACTTAGACGTGAATGGAAATGTTACAAGCTTGACTATTGAGGTTAAAGAGGTTTAGAAACGAGCATTGACCCAATATCAAAACGTCAATTTAACTAGATAATCATATTCTACCAAGGGACTTCAGAGGTCATTATCTCAGCTGCGTGAGCTGATTTACATTGTGAAAGGTTTAACCTCTACTTCTAGGAATCAGATGGAAGATCTTTACCCCCCTCTGCTAATGAATTTTCTGCTTATTTACAGGCAAAAGTAGAAAAGCTGCTGGTGGTCTAAAGGGCTAATGAGGAACAAGATAAGAGTGCTGCAAACATCAGGGATTATATGAGAACCTTTTAACTTGGTAAATAGAAAATTAATTATTGATATCTTGGGGGATGAACCAGTTACGGGTGTCTTAGATTCTACATCAGTTGCATCGATAAAGGTTACTAGAGAGACACTTTATCTTTTGTTGAGTAACGTTGTAAATGCCTCCTTCTTGGAAGGCCACCTTCCTATTACTCTAAAGCATAAAAGTGTGAGGTCAGTCTTGAAAAAAGCTTTTTCTAACACAATTGACTGTAAAAACTTTCAGTCGATCTCTAGCCTTCCTATTGGAATAAGGTGATTGAATAGTAGGTTAAGGTTCAGTTAGAAGATTATCTAGATAAGAATGGGTTATTGTTTTTTGGGGTGCCTCTCTGGTATTCCATTGCATGCAGAGTTTGGCTTCTTGGGTTTTCAGCTTAATTTTTGTTTGCATATTTCTATTTTTATTTTGTGATCACTTATTCTGTACATGATGAGGGCCTACCTATGTTCTCAGTCTGGGCTGGCCCGAGGCACGCGCGAGAATGTCGCCCGCACATGGCTCTGCACCTCGGGGAGGCCCTGTAAACACCTGACCGAATTAAGAGGGAGCCATTGAGGCTCGAAGCGCAGCTTCCCAACTCACCTCCTCACAGCCAGGGGAGTAAACAGCTGCCAGAGCGTTTTCTTTTTTCTCCCACGGCTATGCTAAGTTGCAGCTGCCGCTCAGTACATGAAGATTAAACAGGGGCATTTACTGCCTCTTGTGCAAGAGACAGGAAATGCCCTTGTTTAACCTCTACATACTGAGTGGTGCTGGCGGCTGCAAATTAGCACAGCTGCGGGAGAAAAAGGAAAATGCTGCTTACTCCCACGGCTGTGCAGAGGTGAATCGTGGAGCCGGGCTTTGGGCCTCATCGGCTCCCTCTTAAGCCAGTCAGGCATGTGTGGGGCCCCTCGAGATGGGGTGATGGGGGGGGGGGGAGCCGCTGGCATTGGAAGAGGACTATTATTTGGGGCTAGATCAGGAAATGGGCTAATATTGGGGGATGGGGAGACTACAATTGAAAGGAAGACCATGCTGGGAAGGACTGGGATTGGAGGGGGGCTGATACTAGGGGGCAAGGACTGGAAAAGGTCTAATGCTGGGGAATGGAGGGACTGGAAGGGAGCTGATAGTGGGAGGGACTGGAACTGGAGAAATACTGATACTGAGGGGCTAGGACTAGAAATGGGCTGATGCTAGGAGATGGGGAGTCTGGGATTGGAAGAGAGATGATGCTGGAAGGGACTGGAACTGGAGGAGGATGACTGATATTGGGGGACCAGACTGGAAATTGGCTGATGCTGGGAGATGGGGAGAATGGGATTGGAAGGGAGCGGATGCTGGGAGGGGCTGGAACTAGAAGGGAGCTGAAGTTGGTGGAGGATTAGAAGGGGGGTGGGGTGGCAGGGGGAATAAAAAAGAAGCTGAGGGAGTGAGGGTGGAGAGGGAAACAGATATTTTGTGTGGGAGGGAAGAAAAAAGTCATACAGAGGGAAGAATTGAAAGAGAGGGGCAGAAGAGTGAATGCTGGATTAAGAAGGAGGAAAGGCAAAGTGGAGGAGTGGCCTAGTGGTTGGGGCAAGGTACTTCAGGCCGGAAGGTCAGGGGTTCAAATCCCACTAGAGGACAGCAACCTTGGGCCGGAAGGACTGGGGTTTCTAGTCCCACTGGTGCTCCTTGTGGTCTTGGGCAAGCCACTTAACCCTCCATAGCCCATGTTCCCTGTAAAATAGTTATCTCCAAGTTATAATGCCCTGTTCAATGTAATTTCAGTTTGTTCAATGTAAACCGCACTGATGCAGAATAGCGCGGTATATAAGAGAATGTAAATAAATAAATAAATAAATAATGAATATCAGAGAAGGCAGTAACTGGGTGGTGGAAGGGATGTAGGAGGCAGTGCTAGGGACAGGGAGTTGGGGAGAGGAGGGACTGGAACTGAGGTGACTTTAAACCTGGGTGAGAGAAAAGAAGAAGACAGAATCTAAGATTGGCTGGGTAATGGGAGAGTAAGTGGGGACTCAGATGATGGGTCCAGGAGCTGTCGCAACTCACTGTGCATGCAGCTCGGGCATTGTGCAGCTTCATCTTCCTCTTCGTCTCTCCGGGCCAGTCCAGGTTACTGTTGGGTAGTCAATCCCTTCCAGCAGCTGAGGACTGAATGCTGAAACTTTTACTGGCAGGTGATATAGCTCCCCCTGGTGTCAGGAAACCAGTCTTCAGTCCTCAGCAGCTGGGAAGGACGTTTCTCTGGCAGGCTCCCAGAAGACCTGCATTTTACATCTGTGTTAATGATTAATAACGATATAGAGCAGAATAAGAAGCATGCTAATGGAGGCAGACTGATTGGTTTTGGAAGACCAGAGGCTTCATCGCTGGTCCTAGCAGGGCATTTCAACGAACAGGGCTCCCTTATTCGGGGAGGTCACCCGGGCAAAGTCAGAACGTTGATCCTCGGCTATATTTATCATTTATAGCACTTTTGGAGGCAGAGCCTGTCTTCCGCAGGATCCGTTCTTCAGCGGGGGACTTAGGCGCCGGGAGCCCTGGTATCCTCTTCCCGCTGCAGTTTCAAATGTCTCTCAGTCTCGCTAGCAGCGAGTTCATAGAGGCGAAAGTTCAGTCTCCTGAGTTCAGGTACTCTTTCTTTCATTTGTTTTATGTGAATTTCTGGTGTTTTCACTTTATTTCTCTCGCCGGTCAGTCTTGTTTCCTGCAGCTTTTCGTCGGTGGGAAAGCTCGCACGCGCGCCATTTTTTTTTGCTTTTGCGTGGTGTTTTCGGCGGGTCAGTTTTTCTCTGGCTAGCTTTTAGTGTATTTTAAATTCTTGGTGTATTTTTTTTGCTGCGATCTTTAGCCCATAATGGAGAGCTCTGGCTCGGGGGATAGGGCTGGAGAGAAGACTCAGGGGTCTCTGCTTAAGGCGGGAACGGCAGCCATAGTGTCTGCAGAGGTTGCTGCCTCTCCTGCGCCGTTGCCACGTGCTGGGAAAAAGAAGTCTAAGTCTTCCAAAATGTCTTTAGTAGAGCAGATAGACCAGTCTCCAGCTCCTGCAGCCCCAGGTCCATTGGACTCTCTTTTTTCTCCGGATTTTATTCTAGCCTTGCATAAGGCCTATCTGTTAAAGATGTCTCAGCCTGTTGAAAGCAAGTTTCCTAAGCCTCCAGCAGGTTTATCTTGTGGGGACCCTATCCTCTCAGATCCGGGGGAAGGGACCTCGGCGCAGTGCCCGGGGGAGATTTCTCTTCGGGGGCATCAGGTCCTCAGCTCTCCGATCCTCTTATGCCTGAAGAAGGGGAAATTTTGTCTGAAGGGGGATTGGATTCCTGGCCCTTAGACTTGGAGGAAGGGGAGCTAGCGCCCGGGGGGGACCCCAATGTTTTCAGGGTCTTTCGTAAGGAGGAACTGGGGGCTTTGATTCTTCAGTCCTTGGCTGCTTTAAATATTGTACTTCCTGCGCTGCAACAGGAGCCATTGGAAGATCCTTTATTACAAGGGTTTAAACCTGAGCAGCGGTGTTTCCCTATGCACAGGGTGATTAAGCAAATGATTGAGTCAGAATGGGAATGCCCAGAGGCTAGTTTAAGAGGGGGGCGTACCATTGCCCGACTTTACCCGGTTCCTCAGGAGGAGAAGGAGTTGCTCCGGATGCCTAAAGTGGACGCGCTGGTGTCGGCGGTCACTAAGAAAACCACGATCCCGGTCGAAGGGGGGGGCAACCCTTAAAGACCTTCAGGATCGTAAGTTGGAAGTGCTGTTAAAACAAGCCTTTGATGCTAGTGCTCTAGCCTTGCAAGCTTCGGTTTGCGGAGCATATGTATCCCGAGCCTCTATCCGTTGGATTCAAGGAGAGCAGTCTACGGTGAAGTTGGAGGATCTGTCCCCGGAAGGGGCAAAACTGGAGTCGGCAGCGGCTTATTTAGCGGACGCCTTCTATGATTTGATTAGGATATCAGCGAAATCCATGGCGTCGCTTATTGCGGCTAGGTTTCTGTGGTTGCGGAACTGGGCGGCGGACGTGTCTTCTAAGTCGCGCCTCAGTAAGCTTCCATACAAGGGCAAGCTACTTTTTGGGGAAGCCTTGGAAAAAATTGTGAAAGATTTGGGCGATACTAAGGGTGGATGTCTTCCTGAGGATCGGCCCAGGTCTGCTAAATCTACTCCGGCACAAAGGGGTCTCGGCAGGGATCTCCGTAGGTTCCGCGGCTCTCGCTTTGTCCCTTATCAGAGGGGTTGCTTTCCTTCCAGGGGGCAGTCCTTTCGTGGAGCCAGAGGGTTTGGCAGGGTTTTTTTCAACGCCCAGCAAACCTCCTCCAAGAAGTCTCAATGAAGGGACGCTGGTCCAGGCGGAGGTTCCCGTAGGTGGACGTTTGCTGGAGTTTCTCTCCATCTGGGCCAACATAACTTCCGATCTCTGGGTGCTAGAGATCATCCGCGAAGGGTATTCTCTGGAGTTTGCATCCCTTCTGGCGGATGCCTTTGTGTTGTCCCCCTGCGGTCCTTCTTGGAAACGTCAAGCGATCGACAGCACTCTTCAGCGGTTGTTGCGACTACGGGCCGTGGTTCCCGTGCCTTTAGACCAGTGCGGAGTAGGTCGGTACTCGATTTACTTTGTGGTGCCCAAGAAGGAAGGCTCGTTTCGACCTATTTTAGATCTCAAGCGGGTAAACCGTTCCCTGCGGGTGCCGCATTTTCATATGGAGACTCTGAGGTCCGTCATTTGGGCGGTAAAGCCCGGGGAATGGCTCACCTCCATAGATTTGACGAAAGCTTATTTGCACATTCCCATATGTCCGGAACACCAGCGGTTTCTGCGCTTTGCGGTTCCCCTGGGTCATTTTCGATTTCGAGCGTTACCCTTTGGTCTGGCTACCGCGCCTCGGGTCTTCACCAAGGTGATGGTGGTGGTAGCGGCAGCTCTTCGCAAGGAGGGAATTCAGGTGCATCCCTACTTGGACGATTGGCTCATACGGGCAGGGTCTCGGCAGGAATCAGCCGCAGCAATGGCCCGAGTGATGCACTTTCTGGAACACCTCGGTTGGGTCGTCAACCAGGCAAAGAGTCAGTTGCTTCCGGTTCAGCGTTTGGTTTACCTCGGGGCCTTGTTCGACACGCAGAGAGGAACGGTTCTTCTTCCGCCAGACAGGGTCCGGAAGCTGATAGCCCAGGTCGACGCCTTCCTTGGGTTGGCGACTCCCACAGCGTGGAGGTACTTGCAGTTGTTGGGTTCAATGGCTGCGGCCTTGGATCTGGTGCCTTGGGCCAGAGCTCACATGTGGCCACTGCAACACGCCTTGATCTCGCGGTGGTCTCCGCACGTACATCCCCTATCGCAAAGACTTCGGTGTCCGGAGGAGGTCAAACTCAGTCTGCGGTGGTGGCAACTTCCAGCACACCTTCAGGCTGGAGTTCCGCTGGAGGATCCAGAGTGGATCTTGGTCACTACGGATGCCAGCCTGTCCGGTTGGGGAGCTCATTGTCGGACTCTGGTGGCGCAAGGCGACTGGTCGGCAGAGGAGAGCACTTGGTCGATCAATCGGTTGGAGCTGCACGTGGTGTGTTTCGCACTTCTGCATTTCTCGGATCTCCTCGAAGATCACGCGGTACGAGTGTTTTCTGACAATTTAGTGATGGTGTCCTACATCAACAAGCAGGGGGGCACGGGCAGTGCGCCCTTGCTGCAGGAAAGTCAGCTATTGCTTCAATGGGCGGAATTGCATCTCGTGGCTCTTTCGGCGGCTCACGTAGTGGGAAAGGACAATGTTCAAGCCGATTATCTCAGCCGTCATCGCCTGGATCCCAGAGAGTGGGAGCTGAACTGGGCGGTGTTTCACGCCATTATGGTGCGGTGGGGTCAGCCAGTCCTGGATCTCATGGCAACGCTGGCCAGTGCCAAGGCGTCGCGTTTTTTCAGCAGGCACAGGGAGCACATGTCGGAAGGTCTAGACGGTCTGGTGCAGCCCTGGCCGGCGGGGAAACTCCTTTATGTGTTCCCTCCTTGGCCGTTGATCGGTCGGGTCATTCGGAGGATTTCGGCTTACAGCGGCACGGTGATTCTCATTGCTCCGGATTGGCCAAGACGACCCTGGTATGCGGATCTGGTTCGACTTCTCGTAGCTCCGCCCTGGTAGTTGCCTTCAAGGGTCAACCTCTTGAGTCAAGGTCCAATCTTGATGCCGCAAGTGGATCGGTTCTTGCTTACGGCTTGGCTCTTGAGAGGGAGCGGTTGCGACGGAGAGGATACTCGGCGGCGGTAATCGCTACTATGTTGAAGTCTCAGCGGCCCTCGACGTTGCTAGCCTATGTTCGCGTATGGCGCATTTTTGAGGCATGGTCTAGAGATCGGGGCTTGTGGCCCGGCGCTGCGGGCTTACCTGAGGTTTTAGCTTTTCTTCAGGGGGGACTAGAAAGGGGTCTAGCCCTATGTACGCTCAAAGTTCATCTCGCGGCTCTTTCCTGTTTCAGAGGTCGGGTGAATGGGTCTTCCCTCTCTTTGCACCCGGATGTTCAACGATTTCTCAAGGTGGCTAGAAATATCCGTCCCCCCTTACGTCTCGTGGTGCCTCCGTTGGACTTAAATCTGGTTCTGGAGGCCTTAACAGGACTGCCTTTTGAGTTGAGTGACAGTCTCCGAGAGCTTTCTTGGAAAACGGCCTTCCTCGTGGCTTTGTGTTCGGCTTGGAGAGTTTCGGATTTGCAGGCACTGTCTTGCAGAGAGCCGTACCTGCACTTTTCCGAGGACAAGGTAGTTCTGCGGCCGGTTCCCTCGTTCTTGCCGAAGGTGGTTTCCGATTTTCACATGAATCAGGCAGTTTCACTTCCTACTTTTCGCTCGTGAGGGGGCAAGAAGGTGGATCGGGCTCTTCAAAGCTTAGATTTAGGACGAGTTTTGCGGAAGTATCTTTGGAAGACCGTGCTCCTTTCGGAAGTCCGATCGATTGTTCGTTCTGTTTGGAGGGCCTCATAAGGGTCAGGCGGCTACAAAAGCGTCTATCGCTCGTTGGGTGAAACGGGCGATAGCGGCAGCTTATGAGGCCAGGGCAAGGCTCCTCCTAAGGAGCTTCAAGCGCATTCGACGAGAGCCCAAGCTACATCTTGGGCAGAGTTTGCCTTGATTCCGCCCGCAGATATCTGTCGGGCGGCATCCTGGTCCTCTCTCCATACTTTCACGAAGCACTATAGGTTGGATGTGCAGGCTCGCGCAGATGCTAAGGTTGGGGCTTCGGCCATTTTGGCGGGGCTTGCAGGACCCTCCCCAGTTTAGGTACTGCTTTGGTACTGCCCAACAGTAACCTGGACTGGCCCGGAGAGACGAAGAGGAAGGAGAAATTAGGCCTTACCTGCTAATTGTCTTTCCTTGAGTTCTCTCTGGGCCAGTCCAGGTCCCTCCCATTTCGTCTGCAAGCCTATCAGTTTCTTAAACTGCCTTGTAGTCTTACCGTTGCGGAGCTTTGCCCTTGCAGCTAGGGCATTTGGTGGCTAGAAGAGGATATTAGGAATTCTGGAAACAGCGGTTTAAAAAAAAAAAAAAGGAAACAGCAAAGTCAACAGTTTTTGTTTTATGGGGTACGCTTCTTTGCAGGATAGGGCGTGCTCCGCAGTTTTTGTGGTCTTCGGGACTTCTCAGTTTGGTTCCAATAGTTCAATATTAGTGGATTTCTTATTTTGGTCTGCTGCTTTGACAATAGGTAACTGGTTTCCTGACACCAGGGGGAGCTATATCACCTGCCAGTAAAAGTTTCAGCATTCAGTCCTCAGCTGCTGGAAGGGATTGACTACCCAACAGTAACCTGGACTGGCCCAGAGAGAACTCAAGGAAAGACAATTAGCAGGTAAGGCCTAATTTCTCCTTTCTTTGAGTCAGCAACAGCAGCCAGTGCTGCCTGTAACATTCACTTCCAGTGTGCAGGGCCATTTACCAGAAGTGAATGCTGCAGGAAGCACTGGCTGCTGTGTGCTGACTCAGAGAAAGAAAGATAAAACTCAAATGATGCTATGCGATCTTTCTGCCACTGACTCAGAAATAGAACGAAGATACCAGAGATAGTGTTGCACGATATTTTTCCCAGGGGGCAGGAGAGAGGGAGAAAAAGAGAGATGGGATATGCTGGACGTATGTGTGTATGTATGTATATATTTATATATTGAGAGAGAGGTGGATTTTAAGTTTTGAGAGAGAAGGTATATATTGGCCTGGAATGGAGAGGAACATGGGGAGATAGACAAGATCCTGGGCTGGGAAGGGAGATAGGAGAGATGCCAGCACTGCAAGGGGAGAAGATGGAGAAGGGAGAAGAGGATAGAAAGTTGATGGTCTGGGGGTGGGGGAGGGTGGTTTATGTGGTGGGGAGGGCTGGGGAGGTGGAAGAGAAAGCATAAGATGCTGGAGTTTGAGGGTAAAGCAGAAGGGTGAGGGGATTGGGAGATACTGAACTGGGGTGGTGAGAGAGAGAAGAGGAGGGAAATGTTGGGCAAGATGAACTATGTCTAAGGCCATGGGAAGCTGGCAAGGAAATGAATGAGAGGACGACAATGATTATAGAGGAATGAAATGTAATGAGGAGTGGGTGAAAGACAGGAGAATAAGAGATTAGCGAAGGAGTTAGATAAGAAATGGGGGAGCTGGGCTGGAGATTTGAAGTGTAGATGGAAAGTTGCTAGGTAATAAGTCAAAAGGGGATTGAGGACAGGAGGTTGAAACTGAGTAGATGAATAAGTAAGGAAAGAAATGGAGAAAAGAACAAAAAGCAAACGATCAGTATGTCAGAAGTGGATGTAGGCAGAAAATGAAAAAAAAATAGAAGAGAGAAGAAAGGACAAATGAACAGCAGACAATGAATGGAGAGTTAGCAGAAATGAAGATTGCAGAAGAGAGAGAGACTGAGGCAATTATGACTGACAAATAAAATACCCAAACAACAAAAGGTACAAAAATAAAGTATTTTATTTAGAATTTATTAACTGGAATATGTCAGCTCTGGGAAATGTACGCTGATCTCTTTTTGCTTTGTTCAGTATACAAGGAAATTAATTTCATAGTTTAAATTTTCAACAGAAGCACAAAGGGCATATAGTATCATGGCAACTGTTAACAGCACTCCACCCCTAGAAGGTATGAAGGTTAGTGGTAACTTAAGTGGCAAATGGGATAATTTCAAAGCTGAGTTTGTGGGTGACTGTCTGGCAACAGGCTAGCATGAGATGCCCAGGGCCACATTTACCTATGTGTAAAAGGGGCAGCTGCCCTGGGTCCCTACACAACAGTCCAGCTGCCCTGCTGCCCCTAGGTAAAAGCAGTCCTATTCCTACCTTCTGCTCCTTCAGGCCACTTGCAAGAGGAAGTGAGTGGCACTTTAGTGAACAGACTGACAATTTTCTACTTCCACTCACTTCTCTCATGAGCAACCTAAGGGAGATGGAGGTAGGAACAGGCCACTGACTATGCTGCTCTGGGGGGGGGGGGGGAGGTGTGTGGTGGGGTGGGGTGGAAACCACTTTTAAACGTTTGTCCAGGGCCCCATAAGGGGCTGAAGCAGCTCTGGAAATGCCAACTGAAATATAGGCTGCTACACAGCAGAAGGATGATGGGTGCTTAATGCCATAATATTTATAAGCAAAATTTGAGCCTCACAGAGGAGCCAGGTGCTGATTAACTTCGGTGCCGCCCCTGGAATGCTCTGATGTTCCACAGTTAGCATTGGGGCATACAGCAAGGTTAGAAGGCGAAATTCAGCGGTGCAAAACGGCTATGTGCCACTGAAAATCCCACTCACCTTGATTAATGCAGTTAGAAGGTCTGCTAACGCATTACTTGTTCGAAATATACTCCCCCCAAGACATTAAGGTGTGGAAGTGACCTCTCCTCATTATATTTTTTTAATCCACAGTTTGTACAAAACAGATGTAATGGGGATGTTTTTAACAATGTTTTTGTTTTATGCTCTGCTTAGCATATGATTAAATATTAAAGTTTAAAAAAAATAAGAAAAAGAATTCAATCTGAATTTCGGTTTAAAAAAGAATTCTCATTCATGTATTTTACAGATAAAAACGGGCTTTTATAATGATCTTTGAAACGTCAAAAATATTTTTTCTTTTGTAATTTAATGATTCTTCTCATTTCTAACTGCACATTGTCTGAATGTGATCCCAACAGAATCTCTCACGGACACCTCTGAGCTTATGGTGACCATTGACACATTTGCAGAGTACAGAACATCCTGTTGGTAGAATCCATACCAAACATTACCGGCCTACTTCCACCCCATATCAACCTTGCCCTGTCTCCTCCAACCTCTTTAGAAATCTTCATGCTATTGACCCTTTGGCTCTCTCCTCCACTGTCTCATCACCTCTTTCCTCCACTATTTCATCTGAGTCTCTGGATGAGGCAGTCGCTTCCTATAACATTGCAATCTCCTCTGCTCTGGATGCTCTTGCTCCGCTCATGCTACATCCTGTGATGTGTACTGTACTGGGCCCTGGCTGTCTTCCCCTCCCACTATCTATATTCCTGTGCCCATTCAGCTGAGTGTGCTTGACGCAAATCCGACGTCATTGCAGATTTTTTACACTTCAAATTCATGCTTGTCTCTTTCCAATCAGCTATAGCACTCGCCAAACAAGACTATTATGTCCATCTGACCTTCACCATCTCTTTAGAACTATCAGCTCTCTCCTCAATGTATCTCTGCCTCCAGCCCCTCCTTTCCTTTCTGCCCAAACCCTGGCTTATTATTTCCATGACAAAATCCACAAGATCACACTCCAATTCCCCATGAGGTCAGCTACTTCCCCTCCTCCCCCTCCTCACGCCCAACTCCCCCCCCTGCTACCCTTTCTTCCTTTTCTGTGATCTTTGAGGAGGAAACCACTCACTTTTTTTCCTCCTCCAAACTTGCTACCTGCTCCTCTGATCCTATTCCCACCCATCTCCTAAGCCCCATCTCCTCCACTGTTGTCCCTTCCATCTCTCATATTCTCAACCTATCGCTCTCCACTGCAACTGTCCCTGCAGCCTTCAAGCATGCTGTGCTCACACCTCGCCTCAAGAAACCCTCACTAGACCCTACCTGTCGTCCTAACTATTGACCCATCTGGATCCTTTACAATCTGGCTTTTGTCCTTTACATTCTACTGAAACGGCTCTTACCAAAGTCTCCAGCAACCTGTTGCTGGCAAAATCCAAGGGCCTTTACTCGATCCTCATCCTTCTTGACCTTTCGGCTGCTTTTGACACTGTTGACCACAACCCTCTCCTCAATACATTGTCCTCACTTGGTTTTAAGGGCTCTGTGCTATCCTGGTTCTATTTTTATCTCTCCCATCACTCTTTCAGTGTTTGTTCTGGTGGATCCTCTCTCAGTTATCCCACTCTCAGTTGGGTGTATCCCAAGGATCTGTCTTGGGTCTACTCCTTTTCCCAGTACCTTGGTGCACTCATCTCTTCCCATAGCTTTCAGTAACACCTTTACGCTGATGACTCCCAGATCTACCACTCTATATCTGAAATCTCTCCAGCAATCCAGGCCAAGATCTCGGCCTGCCTTTCTGACATTACTGCTTGGATGTCTCATCGCTGCTTGAAACTGAAAATGGCCAAAACTGAGTTGCTTATTTTTCCCCCTAAACCCTCCTCTTCCCTTCCTCCTTTCTCAGTCTCTGTGGATAACTCTCTACTCCTCCCTGTTTCCTCAGCTTGTAACATTAGGGTCATCTTGGACACCTCTCTCTCCTTCTCCACACACATCCAACTGATAGCTAAAACCTTCTGTTTCTTTCTCTATAACATCAACAAAATTCACCCATTCCTTTCTGAACACACTACTAAGACACTTATCCAGTCTTTAGTGACCTCCCATTTTGACTATTCTAATCTACTCCTTGCTGGTCTCCCTTTGAATCATCTCTCTACCCTTCAATCTGTTTAACACTATGCTGCATGGCTAATCTTCCACCAGCCTCATCATGCTCATATTACCCCTCTTCTCAAGTCACTTCATTGGCTCCCTATCCATTTCCACATCCAGTTCAAACTTCTCCTACTGACCTATAAGTGCATTCACTTTGCAGCTCCTCACTACCTTTCTTCTCTTATCTCTCCCTACACCCCTCCTTGGGAGCTCCGCTCTTCTGGCAAATCACTTCTTTCTGTGCCCTTCTCTTCTATTGTTAATTCCAGACTTTGCTCCTTTCACCTTGTTGCTCCTTATGCCTGGAACAAACTACCCAAGTCTGTATGTCAGGCGCCTTCTCTGGCCCTTTTCAAATCCAGGCTGAAAACTCACCTCTTCACTGTCACTTTAGGATCTTGACTCACCTGCTCTCCTTTGTGTCTCCTTACCATTCCCCCTAGCTGTAACCCATGTCTACACCTACTGTGCTGTCTGTCCTGACTAGATTGTGAGCTCTGATGAGCAGGGACTGTCTTTTACATGCGTCTGTGCAGTGTTGCGTACGTTTTGTAGCACTATACAAATGTTCAGTAGTAGTGGTAGTACGTTTTCAGCTTGAGGTGGATCGGCAGCAGTGACCACAGGCCAGCAGTGTGGGAAACGGTAAGCACGCACTCTCATTTTCAGCAGCTGCTGCTCTTTCCCTCCCTTTCCTAACCTTTCTGATTATAAAGGAACCACATACAATGGTGAAGAGCAACCTCAGGGACCGAATTCAGGTGATCACTATGCAGTCTTCCTGCTGGCCTACAGCTACCCTACCCATAGTCCTGAACCTGATGCAGAGGATCCCGGGAACAAGGTAATAGAGAAGAGACAGAGGAAGGGGCAGAGTGAGAAGAGCCTAAGGTAAAGGAGGGAAGAGAAAGAAAGGAATCCAAGGGCAGAGGAAGAAGACCTAACCATAAGAAGAGGAGATGAAGAAGATCCTCTAGGCACCTAAGGAGGACTCGGGAAAAAAACTTGGAACCTCTACCAGACTGTAGGTCCCTTTCAGCAGTGTGCAGTGCTTTGAGACAGTCTGGGTACAATTTTCCAGGAGCCAGACCACCATCAAAGTCTGACCTTTGGGTGTTTTCAAAAGGTTCTTGTGACGGGACCAGAAAAATACTGAGAGGCCTATTGCATTCAGATAGCATTCTTTCCACTCACTCCAATGCCAAAAACTCAGTCCAGTCCACGAAATGGTTTTAAACTTGAGTTTACTCAAAGAACTTAGTCATTCACAGATCTTCAGTTTTAATGATAATCACTTCATAACAGGTAACAACAGAGAATGCAGAATGTTACTTACAGCCTCTTGACTTTAATTTAGTCCAAGTCTCTTGGCTGTTAGTGAACTGAATCTAACTTCCTAGTTTGTTTCTCTCCAATCATGGAATAACTTAATTGGATCCTTCTGGTTTAAAAAGAACTCCAGACCCTGTCCCCCGTCAGTGGGCAGCCTTTCTGTGGCTCAGAGTCCTCACTGTCTCCTTGAGTACTTTCTGCTGCTCTCGGTATATTCCTGCAGTGCGCCTCATGAGGCCTCTGCGGTGCCTTGGCTTAAGTGTCCTTGAACATTCCTCCTCAGAAGTGACAGAGCAGCTCCCTGGTGCTGCTCCTGGTAGCATCTGCGGTAATCCCTGAAGACTCCCTTCAGTGCTTTGGCTTAAGGATGCCTCAGACACTTCTCTTCAGAGACTCTTTTGACTAAGCACAGGCTTGCACTGTTTCTCTTTCCTCTTCTGAGTGCTTTGTCAAAGACCAGAAGCACCTTGCTTGGTACAATGGCTGTGAAGCCAAAGGCCCCCTTAGGGCAGACTCTTATGGTGCAATGGCAGGGGGAAATTGCTTTTACAGCTCGAGCAGAAGTGGATCTTTGAGTTGAAGTCCCTTGAGCTTTTTGGCTTAACCAATACTATCGACTGGGGAGTATTGTTTTGATTCTCCTTGAGCCCGTATGGAATAGCGATGACCATCTAGCTCCTCCTCCCACTTCTTTGATTGGTTCAGTTTCTGAATTTAAGAGAATGGGGTGACGTCAGATGCTATGCTGGAGTTCACCAATTCACCGAACGTTACATTATTACTCTTAGAGAAATTCTTTTTAGCCCCTGACGAAGCGACTGCGAAACAAGGATCTTTATAGGGCATAATTGATGAAGATTTCTCTTTGTGGGACGTTGAAAACTAAAAGATAAGTGAATGGTTACTGTTTTTGAATTGGTGATGTAGTTCTTTACGCCAGTAGATTTGTATGCTTTGCTTTCAGGAATGGAGTTGTGTGGGCCGGTTGTCCTGACCTGTAAATGGCTGAGTTTGGAGTTGTCATTTGTGAATGAGCTATGCTTCAAAATTTGTCTGCTCTTTCAATATTTTTATGAAATATTGAAAAATATTCAATATTGGATGTTGGATTTTTCAAATTAGAATATCATTAACAGTTTTTTAGGTGTTTTTTTAAGACCTGTGATGTCTGTGGAAAAACAATTCTACTTTTGGCAAAGTGTTCCTTGCTGCGTAGAGGGATATTGATATTACACTGAGATCTTTTTTCTCCTCAAATTAAATATTTATCATTTTGGTTTTTGGTGTTTTCAGCATCACAGGGAAGAAATTGAAGGAGATTATAAATTAAATAATTGTGAAGGGTTTTTTAAATTATTTATTGGTAGATAATCCCTTGCAGCGGTGTGGGTTGTTTGAATTATCAAGCAGTGGCAGTATAGCCAAAGACACAGATTTGAATTTGCACTGGGGTTTTATATCCCTTGCAGTTTCCCTATAAAATTACTCTCCTACCTGCTCCATATTTAATCAGTGACCCTCTCAGCATTGCCTTCCTGAGATCTGCTGGATGATTCAGAGGCTAGCAAATTTCCTCCTGTTTTAGAAGTAGGCAGGTTACATAAAGGTTAGATGGAAGCTCTCTGATAGAGCCACTCCAGGCTCTATGCAAATAACAATACAGGACCTTGGTGGTGCTTACAAACTTTAGGGAGAAGATGGTAATGAATTTAAGATGTACTAGAGACAAAGAGGCACCTGAAGGAGAGAGACAGAAGAGAACCTGGGGGAGAGAAAAGGGTTAGGTGAAGGGACTTAGGGGTATGTTTACTAAGCAGTCTTAACGTGCACGCAGCAATAGTGTGCAGGCTGCCATAAAAGGAGTGGGTGTTCCGGTCTTAGCGTAGCAAAATGGGATCATCGCGCGATAACGTGCACTGCGCACATTATAGTGCGAGAAGCCGCTAAGCACGTTAATGCACGGTAATCTTAAGTAGGCGCGCTGACATCTAAAAACAGAAACAGAGGTGTAGCACAATGGTTAATACACTGACTGATGGTACTGGGGTCATGAGTTCGATCCCCCAGTGTGGCTAATGAACAAGGCAGGCTGAGGCATCACCCTTTACGTGTAAGTAGTGTTTTGTGATGCATTTTAGTTTTATTTTAATTAGTGCTGCCAGCAAACACACCCTCACAGTGGCGTAAACGAAGGTGCCGCATAAGGCACCCTATAAGGCACACAAGAGGACACATTATAAAGTGCACTGTCCGCCAAGGCACCCTACAATGTCCACTATAGGACGCCTTATAAAGCGCTTTATAGGGCGCCGTATATGGCACCTTAAGGTTACAGCACTGTGAGGGTGTTTTTGCTGGCAGCACTAATGTACATTAAAAACAGACAATGCCTCAGACAGCCCTATCAAATAACCCCACTGTGGGTTAGAACCCATGACCTCTGGCTCCACAGGCAGTGAAGTAACCAGTGGGCTACAGCTCTACAGCTGCTAACAAACCCCTGGCTGGCTACAGAAGGACTGCACGTCACCACACAAACATTCTGCTGTGGTTACCAGGATAGGGGCAACCCACCCGTACCCATGATGCACAGCACATGCAAATCAGCAGTCTACAGATGATCACAAGATGGGGTATGCACCCCACAGCACCTCAGCCTGGTAGGGGGAACTGACCGAGTGCACCCCCACAGCACCTCAGCCTGGTAGGGGGTGCCGACGGTGTGTGTTAGTGGCACAGAGCAGCTACAGACTGTCACATTGTGTGGGTATTGTGCTCACCCTGAGGGTGAGGTGGGGCGGCCAGCACCAGGTCCGCAGCACCTTCCATGGCTGAAATAGGCCATGTCACAGGTACCCATCAGTGTCAGTGTGTGTTATAGGTAGTTCCTGCAAACACACCTAGGATACATTAGTGTCCATCTGAAGTTGTCAATCAGGTCTAGCCCTTATGGGCTATGATGCACCCAGAATAGTGCATATTCTGTGTTGGTGCCATGGTAACATGATGTAAGTGACAGGGGGTGTTTGGACCCATAGGCGGATTATGTACCACCACCCAACCCCCACCCTCTGTGGCCCAGGGTGGGAGACAGGATTCCCCCACCAGCAGATCCACATTCTACCTCCCTGCAACAGTGGCAGTAGAGGGGGGGCCATCAACCCCAGTTGTGCTGGGGAACAGACACCCTACAGGGCAGCCAATGCAGAGCTCTACACATCCCTAAGGCAATGGCAGAAAGACAGTAGGCCTGGAAATGCTCAGCTGCCCCCCATCACCATCTGACATTCTCCAGCAGCAAGCACAGTGAGACACCAGCCGCTGCACCCTGCAAGGTGTTCCAGCCATACACATATATAACTGCAGACAGTCTGCTAGCTAGTCCACAATGCATGATCCTGGAGGAGATGTGTGCACCCAAAGCTGGGACGTGAGCACACCCATTAAGCAGATAAGTCAGTGATTAGGCCCAAGAAAAGAGAACCTATATATTTCACTTAAGAGAAATACAATATAGCACTATGGGGGAGCCTAGCATGCTGTGGTCACTGCTCAGTCAGGGTGAGAGTGACCTCCCAGCAGGACATGCTGTGGCCACCCTGTCGGTGCAGGTTGTGGCCGGGCACTACAATGTCCAAGCCACTGCCCTATGCCCTGTGCTGACGCATCCAGGCCAGGCCAAGCTGTCCAGGCTATACCCATGGTACCTTGCTCCTCATTATGCACATTGGAAGACCAATACTGGCAACAGTGCTAGCAGTGTGGGCTGAGGAAGGTGTTAGCAGCCACCACACACTGGATAGACAGACACACACTCCCCACATCTATGCCAGCATTGTGCAACTATAGAGGTGTTTGGCAGCCCTGCCCACCACACCAGTCCTGGGCACAGTGCAGGCATGGCTATGGTACGCAATACTGTTGGGGTCATCCCCAGGGTGGTAAACACTGTCATACACCAGAACTGAAGCACACTCCACAGACATCAGAAAGGTTGCTATGATGCATCTCAATCAGCAAATTGTGCTTAACTTAGGAATTGCTATCTGCCAGTGATCATAGCAACCTTCTGATAGATGTGAACCGTATTCCCAGGTTTAGGGTGGCATTGCTAAGGTATGCAAGTGCTAGTATTGGGAGATGCACGCAGGGCCCAACATCCTGCCTCTCCAGGAGGCTTTGGATAATGGAGCCTGTGGGTGTGGGTGGTTCTGCTCCTGTTGGCTGCTGCTCTAGGGCAGAGGTTCCCAACTCCGGTCCTGGTGGGCCAAACACTGTTCAGGTTTTCATGCTGTCCCTAATGAATATGTATGAGATACATCTGCATACCACGGGGACGGTGCATAGAGATGCAGCACAGCCATATTTTTTTAGAGGCAGCATGGAACCTGAATGGTGTTTGGCCCTCCAGGACTGCATTTGGGAGACTCTGCTCTAGGTAATGCACATGTTTATGGTGTCTGTGCTCTGTAGGGTAAAATGTAGGTGTTTTGGGTATGTTTACGTTATCTGCAATAAAGGTTCTGTCTGTATTACCACATTTTAGTAGTGGATAAAATATGGGGACTGGGTTGGCAGGAACCACAGCTGGGACTTGAACCTGTGACCTCTGCTCCTGAGCACACTGGCTGTGTGCACTGCACCACTGTGTTGCCGCAGAAACAGTGCATTCCCTGGGGATAGCATGACTGTTCGTCAGACAGGGCCTGTCTGTTGCAGTGCATGGCACCCACCTACACAGGGCTAGGACATGGTCTGCTGTGGGCAGCTGCCACTGCCCCCTCCACCACCAGTACCCCTCTGCCACCATGCTGACATGCCCTTCTGCTGGTGGTGCTGGTTGTGCGCAGTCTCAGGCCATCCAGTGTGTGGGTAGGTGGCTGCCTATGATGCAGGTTCTGGGGTAGGGGTGCCTGCATAGCTGTCCACGCTTCCCCCCAGCACCACCTGCCAATGTTCTGTGCCCTTGGGGGTACCTGCTGGGTACTATCCCCTGTGACACTGTGGGAAACACACTTGTGCCCATGTTGGGCCCTCATCAGTTGCTCTCTGGCTGCTCTACTGTTTCAGCATTCCTATGGGCCACCTAGGCATCACCCTAGTCTGCACTGTGGCCCAGCTGCACCACAGCATGTGCCGCCTGCAGCCCTCTGTGTCCCCTTTTCCAGCATCTGTCCAGTTGCCCGTTCCGACATGCCCACCCTGCTGTTGCGGAACATGTGCGCGCCATAGGAAACCTGTCCAATGGGGAGGGAAAACCCTGATCAGCACTATTTCACTGTGGGCTCATTCACCTTGTATGGGGACAGCATAGACCCTGAGCATCACCCTGGTGTGGCAGGAAGTAATCCTGTAACTAGGACCTGTCCTCCAGGTGATGTAAAACCCTCTCGCACCGAGGACGTTTCTCCAGGGCCATGTGCCCATGAGGGAAGGGTTAGGACAGCCGTTATAGTTGGTGATTCTATCATTAGGCATGTAGATAGCTGGGTGGCTGGTGGACGTGAGGATCGCCTGGTAACATGCCTGCCTGGTGCGAAGGTAGCGGACCTCATGCGCCACCTAGATAAGGTCTTAGATAGTGCTGTGGAGGAGTCTGCTGTCTTGGTACATGTTGGTACCAATGACATAGGAAAATGTGGTAGGGAGGTTCTGGAGGCAAAATTTAGGCTTTTAGGTAGGAAGTTGAAATCCAGAACTTCCAGGGTAGCATTCTCCGAAATGCTTCCTGTTCCACGCGCAGGACCCAAAAGGCAGGCAGAGCTCCGCAGTCTCAATGCGTGGATGAGACAATGGTGCAGAGATGAGGGTTTTGGATTTGTTAGGAACTGGGGAACATTCTGGGGAAAGGAGGGGCTCTTCCGAAGGGATGGGCTTCACCTTAACCGGGATGGAACCAGGCTGCTGGCATTAACCTTTAAAAAGGAGATAGAGCAGCTTTTAAACTAGATATTAGGGGAAAGCCGACAGTCGCCCAAGAGCGGATGGTTCGGAAGAATGTATCTTTGAAGGATACTACCAAAAGCAGAGAGGTTCCACAAAAGAGTAAAGTAGCCCAAATGCCCTCAAGTATGGAGCAGACAGAGCTTAAAGATCCCAAATTACCCATGTCTAACAATAGCCAAATTAATATGAATGAAATACATTCTCTAAAATGCTTGTATGCAAATGCTAGAAGTCTAAAAAATAAGATGGGAGAGTTAGAATATATAGTACTAAATGAAAGGTTAGATATGATTGGAATATCAGAGACATGGTGGAAGGAGGACAACCAGTCGGACACTGTGATACCTGGGTACAAACTATATCGTAATGACAGAGCTGATCAAATTGGTGGAGGGGTTGCTCTCTTTGTTAGAGAGGGCATTGAGTCAGAAAGGATTAAAGTTTTGCAGGAAACAAAATCTGCTGTAGAATCTATATGGATTGAAATTCCATGTAAAAGGGGGAAGGCAATGGCAGTGGGGGTGTACTATCGAGCGTCTGGCCAGAATGACCAAATGGATGATGAAATGCTCAAAGAAATCAAGGAAGCTAACAAAAGTTACAGCGCAGTACTAATAATGGGTGATTTCAACTACCCCGGTATCGACTGGGTCAGTGTCACGTCAGGACATGCTAGGGAGATAAAGTTCCTAGATGAAATAAATGACTGCTTCTTGGAGCAGCTGGTTCATGAACCGACCAGAGGGGAAGCCATATTAGACCTAATCCTTAGTGGAACACCAGATCTAGTAAGAACATAAGAACATAAGATATGCCATACTGGGTCAGACCAAGGTCCATCAAGCCCAGTATTCTGTTTCCAACAGTGGCCAATCTAGGTCATATGTACCTAGCAGTTTCCACAAGGGACACAGGTTCCACAATGCTTGTATTGGTTCAAGCATTGATATCCTGGGTCCCTTCTTAATAATGGTTTATGGACCTTTCCTCCAGGAACTTGTCCAAACCTTTTTTAAACCCAGCTACACTAACAGCCTTTACTACATCCTCCGGTAACAAATTCCAGAGTTTGATAACATGTTGAGTGAAAAAATATTTTCTTTTATTAGTCTTAAATAGTTTACCCTGTAGCTTCATTGCATGTCCCCTAGTCTTTCTATATTCTGATAAGGTAAACAATCGATCTACGTTTACCCGTTCCACTCCGTTCATTAATTTATAGACTTCTATCATATCTCCCCTCAGCCGTCTCTTTTCCAGGTTAAAGAGCCCTAACCTTTTTAGCCTTTCTTCATAGGAGTGCAAGAGATAAGGTTGTTGGGGCCATTTGGCAATAGTGATCATAGCATGATCTCCTTTGATTTAATTAGTGGAGGAGGGATAATAAGGAAATCCACAGTACTACCTTTTAACTTTCGAAAGGGAGTCTATTATAAAATGAGGAAAACAGTTAAGAAAAAACTAAAAGGAGCAGTTGCAAAGGTTAAAGACGTACATCAGGCTTGGCTGTTGTTGAAAAATACTATCTTGGAAGCCCAGACCAGCTGTATTCCATGCTTTAAGAAAAGTGGAAGGAAGTCCAAAAAACTGCCAGCATGGTTTAAAGGTGAGGTCAGAGAGGCTATTGTTGCCAAAAAAGCATCTTTCAGGAAATGGAAAAAAGAGCCAAATGACGAACCTGGAAACAGCACAAGCACTGGCAAGTCAAATGCAAGGCATTGATAAGGCAGGCAAAGGGAGAATTTGAGAAGAAGCTTGCTGCGGAAGCAAAAACGCGAAGTAAAGACCTTTTCAAGTACATTCGTAGCAAAAAACCTGTGAGAGAGTCAGTTGGTCCATTAGATGATAAAGGGGTTAAAGGAGCACTAAGAGGCGACAAGGCGATAGCGGAGAGACTGAATGAATTCTTTGCTTCAGTCTTTACTGAGGTAGATGTACGGATGTTACCCATGACTGAAGTGGTATTTAAAGGTGCGGAAGAATTGAAGGAAATATCGATACATCGGGAAGATGTATTACAACTATTAGATAAACTGAAGAGTAGCAAATCACCTGGGCCAGATGGTATACATCCAAGGGTGTTGAAAGAACTGAAATATGAGATTGCAGACCTGCTATTAGTAATCTGTGAACTATCATTAAAATCATCTCTAATACCTGAAGATTGGAGGATCGCCAATGTAACACCAATTTTTAAAAAGGGTTCCAGGGGTGATCTGGGAAACTACAGACCGGTGAGCCTGACATCAGTACCAGGAAAAATGGTAGAAACCATCATAAAGAATAAAATTACTCAGCATGTAGATAGTCATGACCACTGTTCCCTCTAAGCTGTGCGCGTGTGCGCGCGCACTCACCTCGCCGAGCGAGCGCACATACTTTACAGCAGAGCGCACAAAAATTACGGTTCTGATTCTGATAGAAAACAACACAGACATCTTAAAATTTAAAAGTTGTTACCACAGTTATGTATTTACGGTTTTCAAAAGTTCTACAATGTTTTCTAGTGCAATCAATGTGGTGTACATACTGTATTCTGATGTGTAGTCAAATTTTAAAGTATATAACTCCGAGTGTCGTTATGTGGTGCACAAAAATTTAACCTTCCTTCAAAAGCTGCACAGCTGATATTTTATGCGCACACAGCCTACAGAAAATTAGAGGGAACATTGGTCATGACCTAATGGGAGACAGCCAACATGGCTTTAGACAAGGAAGATCTTGTCTTACTAATCTGTTATGTTTTTTTGAAGGAGTGAATAATCAGGTGGACAAAGGTGAGTCTGTTGATATTGTGTATCTGGACTTTCAGAAAGCCTTTGACAAGGTCCCTCATGAGAGACTTTTGGCAAAACTAAAGAGTCATGGGATAGGAGGCAGTGTACTATTGTGGATCAGGAACTGGTTAAAAGATAGAAAGAAAGCAGAGGGTAGGGCTAAATAGCCAATTTTCCCAATGGAGAAAGGTGAATAGTGGTGTACCCCAGGGATCTGTGCTGGGTCCGCTGCTTTTTGACATATTCATAAATGACCTGGAAAGTGGAATAACGAGTGAGGTTATCAAATTTGCAGATGACACAAAACTATTTAAAGTTGTTAAAACCCAAGAGGATTGTGGAAAATTGCAAGAGGATCTTGATAAATTGGAAGACTGGGCATCAAAATGGCAGATGAAATTTAATGTGGAGAAGTGCAAGGTTATGCACCTAGGGAAGAACAACCCAAACTATGGTTACACGATGCAAGGTTCCACATTAGGAACTACCACCCAGGAAAAAGATTTAGGCGTCATTGTGGATACCATGTTAAAACCCTCGGCCCTGTGTGCAGCAGTGGCCAAGAGAGCAAATAGAATGCTAGGTATGATAAGGAAAGGAATGGAAAATAAAACAAAAGATATTATAATGCCTCTATATCGTTCCATGGTGAGACCGCACCTTGAATATTGTGTGCAATTCTGGTCGCCGTATCTTAAAAAGGATATAGCGATTTTAGAAAAGGTTCAGAGAAGAGCCACCAAAATGGTTAATGGGATGGAAGGATACTCCTATGAAGAAAGGCTAAAAAGGTTAGGGCTCTTTAATCTGGAAAAGAGATGGCTGAGGGGAGATATGATAGAAGTCTATAAATTAATGAACGGAGTGGAACGGGTAAACGTAGATCGATTGTTTACCTTATCAGAATATAGAAAGACTAGGGGACATGCAATAAAGCTACAGGGTAAACTATTTAAGACTAATAAAAGAAAATATTTTTTCACTCAACGTGTAATCAAACTCTGGAATTTGTTACCGGAGGATGTAGTAAAGGCTGTTAGTGTAGCTGGGTTTAAAAAAGGTTTGGACAAGTTCCTGGAGGAAAGGTCCATAAACCATTATTAAGAAGGGACCCAGGATATCAATGCTTGAACCAATACAAGCATTGTGGAACCTGTATCCCTTGGGGAAACTGCTAGGTTCATATGACCTAGATTGGCCACTGTTGGAAACAGAATACTGGGCTTGATGGACCTTGGTCTGACCCAGTATGGCATATCTTATGTTCTTATGTTCTTATGTTCTTAGACCCTTCCAACATTCATATCTTTTTTTTGGAGCTTTCTCGGGAGCACTTTTGGATGTTGCCCATTAATATCACTATTGCCCAGCTTGGTTATGTTGTTTTATATTTTCTTCTGGTCATTTTCAATGTTTTTTTGCCCTTTTGTTCTGTGCACATGTATCACACTTATCACTTTTTGTAGGTTTCCCTGGTTTTACTGTACATTGCTGACGGAAATGGTTTCTTTTCCCTTTAAATCTGCTCTAACGCCAGGGTTAGTTTTCAGCCCAGGATTCCACAGCGTTAGTGTGCAGGGAGCCTCTTCTCTTCCACTCTCCAACCATTGTCCCTCTCTCTCCGCCCCTAGGGAGCCTTCCTCCGCCCTCCGTGTGCCTATCTCCACCCACAGTGCTCATTTGCGCCGCTGCGTGCATTATCGCGCGCTAAGGTACCTTTTCACCCGATAAAGTGCAATTATTGCGCGATAAGGTACCTTATTGCACGATAACATCGCCGGGCGCACATTAAGACAGTTTAGTACACATACCCCTTAATTTTATATTGCATTTGCGGTGTGTAAAGCATACTTTACATACAGAAGATGCATGTTATATAATTGGATGGGGTAAATGTGTGTAGATGCATAGGCATTTTAGTTTGGGTGGATCAGGAGTGGAGTTGTGATCTATATGCATAGTTTATAAATATGTGTGTACCTACATAGAGTTCATGCGCATAATTGCTTCTGCCTCGTGTTCACGCACATAATTGCTCCTAGCTTTTGTGTATTACCGGGAATAGTTCTGGATACCTATTTTATAAAGACACATAGAGGGTAATTTTATAAAGGCTTTTTTGCACGTGTATGTTCATATGTGCATGTAAAAAGCCTCTTATAAAACACCTCATACGTAAATGTATGTGCAATGACAAGAATATATGCATACTTTTATGCAAATTGAGTGTAGGTGAGTTTGGGGGCAGAGTTTAGGGGAGCATGGATGGAGCTGTAATTTACATATACATACTTTATAAAATAGTTGCATATGCATGAATGTTTACACCTTCTTCCAAGTAGGTATTAATGTCTGCAGCTTCCTTTGAGCCACAATATCAGCTGCTTTGGTGGGGTAATTTTGTAAAGACACATAGGCTTGAGCAGAAAATAATGGTTGCCATGTTAGTCCACTTGGATATGTACAAACAAAGGTCAACAAATAAGTTGCACGTGATTCCTTTTTGCTGGACTAATTTACTGTATCTTTGACAAGCTTTAGAGAGCTATCTTCACTTCACCAGATCAGTGAAGAAGCAATAAATTGGGCCTGAATAGTACAGACTCATCTAGGTATTAGTCTGTCTGCATATGTCAGTGCAGCTGAATGGAACAGGGTGGGGGACACTGTTCCCTTTAAGCTGTGTGCATGTGTGCGCACACACACCTCGCCGAGCGAGCGCACATACTTTACAACAGAGCGCACAAAAATTACAGCTCTGATTCTGATAGAAAACAACACAGACGTCTTAAAATTTAAAAGTTATGATTGTAATTACTAGAAATTTCCCGCTTCATTTAGTAATCGTCTATTTTCATTTAATTTGATTAAAATCAATGTGGTGTACATACTGTATTCTGACGTGTAGTCAAATTTTAAAGTATATAACTCCGAGTGTCGTTATGTGGCGCACAAAAATTTAACCTTCCTTCAAAAGCTGCACAGCTGATATTTTATGCGCACACAGCCTACAGAAAATTAGAGGGAACATTGGTGGGGGACACAGGCAGAAATGGTGGGACAGTGACATTTTACAGTTCAAAGTTTTTATATCCAATAATAAGTGAGAAAGCTAATACCTCTGTTGAGGCCTTTTGTGTCTGAATGGTAGTGCTTGATCATTTTAATTTCAAATGTTTTCTGTTTGTGTGTATTCCTAAAGTTTCCTTTCAGTATGTTAATTTTAAGGTCATTAAGGGAGTGATCTTCCTTTCAGAAGTGCTTTTCTACTGTCATTCTGGGGTTTTTTTTGTGTAATACTTTGTGGTCTGCTTCTTCGATGTAGAACCCCTCTTCGCGTTTTTTGCATTGGCTCATGTACACTACAGGCCGATACTCAACTGTGACAGCAGCCAGCACACTTAAGTTAAGCCTGGATATTCAGTGCTGGGGACATATCCTGCCACTGGCAGTGAATATCCGTTGTGCCCATTTAGCATGTCACCTAACCGGGGAGTGGCAATATTCAGTTGCTACCTGGTTAGCTAAACCGACTAAAGTTAGGCCAGCCATTTAAGTGCCTATCTTAAGTTAAGCAGCCAGCACTCGAATATTACTACTGGCCGGTTAAGTGCTGAAGAGTCCCTGGAATGTCCCGATGTTACACAGTTAGCAACAGGACATTAGGAGGGGATACTGCGTGGTACAAAATGGTTATGTATCTCTGAATATCATGTTTACTATGATGAACGTGGTTAGCAAGTTGCTAAAGTGTTAATCATTTTGTATATACCCCGTGCTTTCATAGTGGGACATGAATATAAGCCTTTTATTTTGATGTCTTTCCCATGTGCAGTGGCATGCCAGGGACGGGGTGGTGGGTGCAGCCGGCCCCTGGAGTGTGAGGCACCATGGCAAAGCCAGCTTAAATGTAAGCTTGCCATGTTGACTCCATGGGCCCTGCTGGGGGGGGGGGGGGGGGGGGGCATTGCAGCATGCAGTGCTGGCATTGCAGGAGAGAGCATCTGCCCCGGTGCACTGTCCATGTGGGTAGCTATGGGGTCCTATGATGTGTCCTGGCATAAATTGCATTGTGGACTTTTTATGTTTATGCAATTTCTTGATATACTGCCCAGGCTGAAGGGCATCAGAGCGGTTTACAATCACTATAAGCAGGTACTGGATACATTCCCTCGTCCCCAAAGGGCTCACAATCTATGTGTACCTGAGGCAATGGAGGGTTAAGTGGCTTGCCCAAGGCCACAAGGAGTGCCTACAGGACTAGAAACCCCAGTCCCTCTGGCCTGAGATTGCTGTCCCCAGGTGGGAATTGAACCCCCAGCCCTCCGGCCTGAGGTACCTTGTCCTAACCACTAGGCCACACCTCCAACCCTTTTTGGAGGTTTTGTACCATTTTCTTTTATTTGGAATTCTGTGTGGCGTTTCATGTTTCTGTTTTGGGTTGGGTGATTGGTGGAAGACTAGAATTGGAGGGGTGGGAACATGTTTTTAGTAAGCCATCCTCCAGAAATAGGGATTGAAGTTCTTTGATAATATTCCTTAGGTTTTCTAGTTCTGAATTATTAATTACCACAAGTAATACGTGTTCTATGGTTTTCCTTTACTTGTATTGCATTAGTTTTTTTCTGGGTGTTTTGAATAAGGATGCAGTTTTTTTGGAGATGATTTTGGAATAATAGCCCTTTTGTTTAAAGGATTCTCTTAGGGCTATAAGGTGTTTATTCTTGTCTTACAATTAAGATACTGAAAGGAAACTTTAGGAATGCATATGAACTTCCTCACTTATCAAATATAAAGACTTTGACATGTAAAATGTCACTGACCCACCATCTCTGCTGTGATCCTACCCCATCTCATTCAGCTGTAGTGACATATGCAGACAGCCTACTACCTAGATGAATCTGTACATGGCATGTGCATTAGTTTTCATATGAATGGTAAAATCAATGAAAATCATGTTTTTCAGTTCATCTCCGTGTCAATTAACCAAGCGTGCATGCTTGGAAAATGTGCGCAAATCGCCATTCGTGAACTTCATTTTCCCATGCATTCACACACAGTCTGACACACTGGAACCAATCTGGGAGGGGAAAGGAGATCAAAAAGGGATCACCAGCTGCCATCATGAGGCACTTAAGCCAATCATGCTTCAAATGTTTGACAGGCAGCAGAGAATCCTATCCCTGTGTGACTTCCTTAAATCCCCTGGCTGATGAGGTCATAGCAGCACTGGAACATATAGCCAGTGCAAATACCAGAGAACCATTTTGGTTCCGACTTTCAGAGAGTGAGGAAGGAGTGCTGGTGTAGAGTCTAGGATTCCTTAGGAGAAATATCAATTTGGCTGTGGCTGGGATAGGACTGGAAAGAAGAAAGCAGTTTGGCTAGTAGCTACTTGCTAGAGCTGTGCTCTGGGGCTAATTTTAAGGGAGGAAAAGTCCAGATAAGCTTCAAGACTGACTTTTAGCCATTAAGGAGGGACTTATGGCCGAGGTTTGCTTGCCTTGCTACATCAAAGCACAAAAACAAAGATTAAAACTGGGTTTCTTTCTGCGAGTGTTTTTGCTTTCCTTATTGCTATGGAGACAGATCCTGGCACACAACTAGGGGATTGAAAGGTTTTGCATTCTGATACAATTTGGAAGCACTGGCAGAAGAAGAGGTTACTGTATCAAAAGCTATGCATTCCATTGCAGAACCAGGAGATAGAATGCAATAATATTTTCGCAACCATCTTATTCACCTATTGTCTGTGATGACAGCACAGAAAAATGAAAGTAAAAGATAAATAAATATAAAATAAAATTTAAAAAAAGCCACCAGACAGGCAGTCTCTGGGACTCCAGTACCAAGGAGCATTAGCCGGGCAAACACATTCCCCCTCTCCCTGCTCCTTTCAAGAGTGTCAGCAGGCAGGCAGCCTAACCGAAGCCAGGCGTGGGGACCCTGGTTTTGCTATCTGAGGCAGCACAGCTGTGGAGGTGGGAAGGCACCTTAATGTATCTATTCCTATGTTCATAGAATTAAGCTAAAAGATAAAAAGTTAAATAAAACGTAGAAGATAGGCAGTCTCTTGTTCATGAGCTAAGAATCCAGTCCCATTGGAGTATTTGCCAGCCTGAAGACTGTCTGGCATGCAGTTTAACTGGACACTGCATGGCCTACCCCAGTATCGTAATGCTTGTGAAGGGTACATCTGGAAAATTAAATATTCATAGAAAGAAGGAAGGGAAGGCAAGAACAGTACTGACATAAATGCATAGAAAGACAGATGTAGGAGAGGTAACTGTTCGGGAGGGGAGTGATAAGACATGTGGGTCAGCCTATTTAATTGTTTAATTGTGTGATAAGGGCAGCGCTTTGATTAGCACTCTTGCTGTAAATGTTAAACTGGTGATACAAATTAAAAAAAAAATAAAAGAAAGAGACAGGTGTTCTGAGGTTATAGTTTTGGGCGTTTTTCATCCACCATGTAAGCTAATGAGAGATGTCTTTACAAGGAGAGTAGAAAGAGCTGCAGTTTTCAGTGCAGTTGTGAAAAGGGCAGGTGTCTGGTGAAATTTTCACAGAGGGGTATAGAGAAGGCGACAATGCAGGGTAGGGGGGCATGAGAGAAGCAGCAAGTGAAGGCAACTCAGCCTCGCAAGAAGCTCACTGTATTTCCTGCTGAAAAGTGTGTGGAGATGGTCTTGGCAGATACAGAATCTGATGTATCCGCATGATTGGGATTTGCATCTTAATCATCAGATATTGAAAGTGTAGTGCCTGAAGAGGCTGTTGAAGAGATTGTTAGCGTGTCAACTGGTGAGGAGATAGAAAGTGATCCTGACAGTGCCAAGGCCAAAAACACTAAACAGATAGAGGGAACAATAGAGAGTGGGAAGGATGTGCTGGCCTTTCATCCTCTCCTTTGCCCCCAGGCACGGGTCTAGCAGCAGAACTCCCTCCAAAGGAAGTACAGGGGAAGTCTCATAAAGCCTCACCTACGTGAAAGCATTTTAAAGTTCTTGATGACAAATGTATGCAGAAAGCAATTACAGTAGTCAGCACATTAGCAGAGGGAAGTTGATGGGTCATTCTGTAAAAGTGGCACGCTGCATCATCTGTCAAACAGCTCAGTACAAAAGAGGGGGCTGATCCTAGCCTGAAACTCCATCCAGGACTGAAAACAGCAGTGGTAGGAAATGTACAGGAAAAATGAAATCCCTTTCCCATCCTCTTCCGACAGTTAGATGACATGGCAGTAAGCCCGATGCGCATCAAAGCAAGCCACCATGGAAGACATGGACTGGTGTTCATTAGCATTGTCGTGGGCTAGCAGGCAGGCAGATGGAGTGCATCAGGGAAATGATAGCCTGGATGACCATCTGCTGAAAATGGTTGTGAAGATGGGATTTAAAAGGTTGCTGCATCTTTTAGCTCCTGCTTATCAAGTGCCTTGCAGGACATCCTTTAGAAGGAGATCCCCAGCCTGTATGATCAGTTGCATCACCAGCTGCTGGTAGAGCTGGCAAAGGTAGAGGCCCATACTACTGTGCATTTCACCCCTTACATCTGGGCTAATCAGAATATTGTCCATGCCTACCTCTCCCTGACAGCAGACTGGTGGCAGCTGGCCAAGGCAGGGACAAGTTGCAGGTCTAACGGGGGTGCAACTGCAGAAAGGATACCAATGGACTGTACTACACAGCCAGGTAATGGATGACAGCCATACATGGATCTATATTTTAGCAGAAATGAGGGCAATGCTGCAGGGCTGGCACATGGGGCACAGAGTACCGTGCATACAGGTTTTTTTTTTTGTAACAGATAGTGGAATAAACATGGTCAAGGCAGTGAAGGCATCAGGTTCTCAGACACTCCCTAGACCTGGACAGCAAGGTTAGTGGCAGCCCTATCCTGATGGAACTAATCAAGAAGTGCCGAAAAAAATAGCTGGATATTTTCATTGGAGAGTTGAAAAGTGGGTGCAAGGTGCATGAGAAGCGGGAAGCAACAGGGGCACCTGAGTGCCAGCTCAAGCAGGATGTTGCCACCAGGTGGAATTCCACTTATGACATACTAGAGAGGTTAGAAGAGCAAGGGGCTTATGACTCTCCGCAGTTGGAGGCATTTCTAGCCGGTAGGGAGAAGTAGGCATGGGCGGGATGAGAAGTGTAGGTGGAATACTAGATAGTTGTGGCTGATTTGGAGTTGTTCTCCTATGTTCTTTGGTTATAAGTTTCCTTTAAGTGATGTACATCTCCACAAGATGTGGGCTAATTGATATGTTTTGTTTTCTTTCTGAGGTAACCCCGGTCTACGATGTTGATTTTGTAATTGATGATTATGGATTGTATTACCTTTGTACTTATGTTGTAAGTATTTCAAATTTAAATAAATGTAAAAAGAAAAAGCAGGGTCCACTGTGGGACGCAGCTGCAGGCGCATGCTTGCGGGAGTGTGTCTGAAGGAGAATTCTAAAGGGGCAGGTTCTGCCCCTTTGGAGCCCCTTTGAAGCACTTTCGAGCAGTTTGTGCCAGATTGTTCTATTTCTCATGGGTAAGAGGGAAGAGGAAAGTTTTGCTTTGGCCAAATAAGAAAGTGGTAACTGTTGTAAGGCCTGTAGACCGTCCTGTTACAACCATATCCTTTACGCCTGTGGTAATTCCCGGGTCTATACTGGACTCCTCAGAGTATTCAGGTATCCCTGCCATCCTGGTTTGACATCAGGGGAGGGTGGTAGCGCCTCCCAGGATCTGGTGAGTGTTCAGCCAGCCTCCATTGCTTTGCCCCAGGAGCAGGAAGTTTCCTTACCAAAAATGCATTTTGGTGAAAGTGCAGCTCATTTGCATTTACCAAAAGAGGTACACTTTCCTTCATTGCAGGTCAAACTCATTTCTATTTCTTCTGATGATATTACCCTGAAAGACATATTTGTAGCTCTTACCCGCCTGGAAGCTTCCTTAGGCTCTTTGAGGGACTTTTTGGACTTTACTGTGGACACTGTGGAAAAAATGTTGGAGCAAAATAATAGACTGTCTGTTGTGAATGTTTCTGACTAAACTTGATTCTTGATTCTCTGTCATACTCGTCTTGTAATTCCTCTATGAAGGATAGTTTGGTAGTTCATTGATGATTAGAGTTGTTGGAAAATGTGTATCGCTCTAAGGATTTGAAATTTTTAAATTTTCCACATGCCCATTATTTACCTTCCATTCTTCTCCTTCAGAAGTATCTCATGGAGATCTTGGGCTATTCTGACGTGGAAGCAGTAAAAATCTCTAGATCAGGAAGGACCAGGTTTAGACCAGCTCTCCAATGTGGACAGCCTGGATTTGTCTGCTTTTCTGGAGAGCTCAGTAGATACTATTTCCTCCTGTGCCACATTGATCTTTTCCTTCTATTCTGATAGAAACATAGAAAAATGACGACAGAAAAAGACCACATGGCCTATCAAGTCTGTCCTTCCATATCAACAACTACAACAGTCCCCTTTTTTCATTGTAATAATATTTTGCGTTTGTTTTTCCAGAAGAAAGGTCTTCCTTTTTGTGGTCAAAAATACATATCTTTCCAGATGTTTCTAAAATGACACAATTGAGGAGAAGGGCCTGAAGCCTGGTATTTTGGTGCGGGGCACACCCTTCTTTCCCAAATTTTCTTGTAAATGCATTATAGCTTATCAAAGTATTCAATATATTTTCTTTGAACTGTCTCAAGTGGAGACTTTCCTCCAGGGCAAGTAATTTTGATTTTGGGAAACTTTCCCTGTTGTTTTCTCTATGATGACTGTCACATGGGTGCTAATCATTTTGTTATCCCGAGGCAAGTGTAAGGTTCTCCAGTACTCCCTTGATGTGGGCTTGATGTATTGATATGCATTTTCTTCTTTTCTATGTTATCCCAAGATTTGTTAAGGTATTGTACTTTTCTTTTGAGTGTATTGTAAGAATTATAAACTTCAATTTTAATTAAAAAGAATGAATGAAGTCTGAAGTTGTCAGTAGCAGAGAAAGGCACAGGATCTGCTAGAGGAGCGGAGTTCACAAGGAGGGTGTAGGGAGAAATAAGAGAGGAAAGGCAGTGAGGAGCCGCAGAATGAATGCACTTACAGGTCAGTAGGAGAAGTTTGAACTGGACACGGCTGGCATGAGTAATACCCTGCACCAATCTCTCTGCCCCCCCCCCCACTTGGCTTTACATTCCCTTGGCCCATGAGCCCCCAGCCAGGGGACAATCTTTAGTGATTGAAGTCTTAGCTACAATGCTAAACTGCAGAGGTCACCTACCACAAGTCAGACTTCTGCACAAATTTCAGTGACACACTATCTTGTAGAGCTTATCGAGGCCATGCACACAGTTAAAACTTCTTCTACTGACCTGGAAGTGCATTCGTTCTGCGGCTCCTCACTACCTTTCCTCTCTTATCTCACTCTACACCCTTCCTCGGGAACTCTGCTCCTCTGTCAGATCCCTTTTGTCTGTGCCCTTCTCTGCCACTGCCACTCCAGACTTTGTTCATTCTACCTTGCTGCTCCCTATGCCTGGAACAAACCACCTGAGTCTGTGCTTCGGGCTCCTTCTTGGGTAAACGTAGATCGATTGTTTACATCATCAGAATATAGAAAGACTAGGGAACATGCAATGAAGCTACAGGGTAACCTATTTAAGACTAATAAGAGAAAATATTTTTTTACTCAACGTGTAATCAAACTCTGGAATTTGTTACAGGAGGATGTAGTAAAAGCTGTTAGTGTAGCTGGGTTTTAAAAAGGTTTGGACAAATTCCTGGAGGAAAGGTCAATAAACCATTATTAAAAGGGACATGGGATATATCACTGCTTGACCCAATACAAGCACTGAGGAACCTGTGTCTTTTGGGGAAACTGCTAGATACTTATGACCTAGATTGGCCACTGTTGGAAACAGGATACTGGGCTTGATGGACCTTGGTCTGACCCAGTATGGCATATCTTATGTTCTTATGTAAGATCTGTTGGTCAGGAAAGAACAGAGCCCAAGATCCCAATATCGTGGAGACGAGTAAGCAGAGTATAATAGTCAACAAGTTCAAAAGCGGCGGATAGATCAAGGGAAACTGTGATGGAAATGGAAGTGTGATCGTGCGCAGAGTGAAGTTCATTCAGGATAGCAAGAAGAATAGATTCTGTGCTGTGACCAGGATGGAAACCAGACTGATGAGGGTGGAGGGATTATAAGGTGGCATCGAGGTGAGAGGAGAATAGGGAGAAGACCAGTTTCTCTAGAAGCTTGGAGAGAAAAGGGAGATTAGAGATGGGGCGCCAATTAGCTGGGACAGAGAGTGCAGAATAGTCCACATGTCTAACTGGCTGACCCTGAACGTACATGGCTGACCTCAAAATTGGCCCTGTACATCCGGGGTTGCTTCCCTGTCCACTACCTACCCTCGCTCCACCCCCTCCTACCCACGAACAGAGCTCCCCGCACAAGTCTGCTATATGTGTAGGGAGCTCTGTCCCAGCATATCGATCCGGACATTTAGCAGGATGTGGGTCAGAATCCTCCCCTATGTGTTTTGTCTTGATTAGATTGTAAGCTCTGATGAGCAGGGACTATGTCTTACATCTATATGTACAGCGCTGTATACTCCTTGTAGCACTATACAAATGATTAGTAGTAGGTAGTAGTAGTAGATCCCTTGGCGCATACTAGGCACAAGTCGGAAGTCTGGCTAGACTTGGCCAAGGCTGCGCTACATGTCCTGTCCTGCCCCCCAGCCAGTGTGCCCAGTGAACATATATTCTCCTTGGCAGGGGATATTGTGGCTCCCCATTGTTCACGGCTAGCATCAGACTTGGAAGGAAAGCTAGTGTTGCTTGGTTTCCCTTTTTTTCATGTGACTGGGAGGAGGAATGAGTGTAGAGCTATACTGAGGGGCAGTTGCCCACACTCTTCTTTCAGTGTCTATCTGTGTTGTTGACAGTTTCCACTGCAGTTTCTCCAGGATGGTGCCATTTCCAGTGGCTACCTTTCAGCTGCCCATGTCAAAATTTAAAATTGAAAAGCAAGAAATTTAAAAAAAAGCAAAAAGCAAGACACATAGAAAAGGAATTTTAAAAAAAAGGTCTCCCTCTGCTACTGGTGCCAGTCTTGCTGGCCTGCCCCTTTGTTGCCAGCCAGTCCTGTTCTTAAGATGCAAACCACAGCTGTATTATAGAAGTTGAAAATCCTGCTCCTAACTGCACAGCTGTTCTGTGACCTGCTATCATGTCTCCAGTGGATCCATTTAGGCCCACATTTACTTATCTGTTTAACAGGGTTTTTATACTGCTTTAATTTTAGTCAAAGTGGTTTACATTGTAACTTAAACTTGTTTTTTCATTCTTTCAGTGCCATCAAATCAGTGCTGATTCCTGGCAACCCAGCTGCCTCTGGGTTTTCTTGGCAATATATCACTGGAAGATTGCCAGGCCTTTTCTTCAGAGTCAATAGAGGGTAAAGTGACTTGCCCAAGGTCACAAAGAGTGACAGTGGGCATCAAACCCTTGATCTTCTAGGCACTAGGCAGTTGCTCTAACCACTAGGCTATTCCTCCACACTTGGTAATGTGCATTAAACAGGGACATTGATAACTTGGATTCTTCTGAGGCAATGGAGGGTTACGTGACTTGCCCAGTTTTAGTGGGAATCGAACCCTGGTCTTTTGGTTCCCAAGCCAGTGCTCCAACCATCAGAGTACTCTTATGGGAAAACTAAAAAACGAAAAAATGAAATAAACAGCAGCAAAAAAGAAAGACCTTGTTTCCTCTTGCCTCTCTCTGTTGCTGCTGCCAGTGTTGAGGATGGCAAAAAATGCCCCAACAACAGCCGCCTCACTCCGCTTTCAAAAGTTAAACACCCCCCCCCCCAAAAAAAAAGCACACGAGTTGCTGCTGCTGAGTCCACTTCTTGGCAGTGGCAGACTCACCCTCACCTTTCACTGCTATCCATGGGTCCTGCATCTTAGAGAGCCGTGGCTGTGCTAGCGAAATTCAGTTTAAATAAAAAGCCAAACCAGTGCGGAGCCTTCCCGCCTCTGTGAAGGAACTGTGCAG
The DNA here is from genome assembly GCA_033557465.1 of Ichthyophis bannanicus. Taxonomy (NCBI): domain Eukaryota; kingdom Metazoa; phylum Chordata; class Amphibia; order Gymnophiona; family Ichthyophiidae; genus Ichthyophis; species Ichthyophis bannanicus. The sequence goes on from CM066036.1 coordinate 330,058,040, forward strand.
CTGCATCCCACCCCCAAATAAGTCATGCAGCTGTGTCCCGCTCCCAAAGGAAGTTACAGTAACTTCCTTTGTGGGCGGAACGCAGCTGCATGGGTTCCTTCACAGAGGCGGGAAGGCTCTGTACCAGTTTCACTTTTATCTAAACTTAATATCGCTAGCACAGCTGTGGTTCTCTACGAGATAGGAGCCATGGCTGCCAGGGAAAGGAGATGTTGAGTTTTTGGAGGAGCTAACATGGGGGAAGGTGGGTGCTGGAAGGGGCTGACATGGGGGGGGGAGGAGGGGGCTGACATGGAGAAGAGGAGGGGGCTGGAAGGGAACTGACATGAGGAGGAGGGGACTGGAAGGAGGCTGATATGGGATAGGAAGGGGCTGGAAGGGCCTGACACCGGAGGGAGGGGGCTGGAAGAGAACTGACATGAGGGGAAGGTGGGGACTGCAATGGGACTGACACGGGGTGGGGGAGGAGGATGCTGTAAGAGAATTGACATGATGGGAAGGAGGGGTCTACAAAGGGGGTGACACGGGAGGAGGTAGGAGGGGGCTGGAAGGGAGGGGGCACTGGCACTGACATGGAGGGGAAGGTGGGGTCTGCAATGGGACTGACATGGGGAGGAGGGGGCTGGAAGGGAATGGATACGGGAAGGTGGGGTCTGCAAAGGAGCTGACATGGGGGAAGGTGGGGGCTGGAAAGGAGCTGATACCTAAGGATAGTACTGGAGGGGGTCTGGGAAAGGTGATGGTACTAGGGAAGAAAAGAGAGGGATGGAAGAGAGCTGACACTTGGGGATGGGACTGGAGGGGGCTGGGTAATGGGGATGGGGTCTGGAAGGGAGGTGGCACTAGCACTGGGATGGTATTTGGACTAGAAGGGGTTAGACAGTGGGGAAGGAGGGGGACTGGAAGGGAATAGAAACAAGTGACAGTCCTGGGAATGCAAGGGGGTTGAAATTAGAAGGTACTGGGAGGGGAGGACTGTAAAAGGGGGGGGGGGGCTGATACTGAGGAGGTTTACTAGGACTGGAATAGTCTGATGGAAGGAAGTGAAGAAAACAAAAGAACAGGCCAGAAATGGCAGATGGACTATAGACCATAGAAAGAGATCTAAGACAGGAAAGCAGAAGCCTCAGACCAGGACCAGCATGATCAGAGAATAAAATGGTCAGACAACAAAGGTAGAAAAAATAATTTTATTTTCAAATGGACTTTGTACAATGTTTTGAGGAATTGAATCTCTTGTTTATCTGATGTTGCACTGCATGCAGACTCTGGCTTATTGGGGATTCAGTTTAATTTTTGTCTACATATTTTTATTTTTACTTTAGGTTGTAGTCACTTATTCTATACTTTGTGAGGGTCTGTGTTCTGAGTGTGTGACTGTGGCCATGTGTTCTGTTAACGTGGAGTTTGTATATAAGGATCTATACTGTACTATAGTAATTTGACTTGTTCAGCTTTTCAAATAGGTTTATGGAGGTTTGAGGGAACCACTCTGATGAATACAGTAAAGGACAGTATATCAAGTGCCTAAAACCATAAACCATTACAGCAGTATTTATAGTGCATCGTTTTTTCTGAGTAGGCCTCTTATATGAGTTTTGGAAGTTTATCCTAGTATGGTAGATTTGGCCTTGTAGATCGTTGGTGACTTTTGTAGGGTTTTATATATTCCCAATATGCCTGTTACTGGAGAATGTTTGTTAGATGACCAGAAACAGATTTTTTTTTAATATATTGAGTTCTGTGGGTGAATGTCCTAATTCTGCTCTGCACCCATTGTTGAGGGAGAGGTTTCTGTGGATGTAGAATATATATTCAAAAAGAAAAAGAGAGAACCATAACTGTTTATAACAAAATAAAATGAGTTATAATTTGGTACTATAAACTGTGCTGCGGTTCTCACTTTTTTATTTTAGTTCTTTGGTGTGTGAGCATCTTGCATTTCCTTTGTTTTTTTGCAGAATATATATTTACATTAACACCATGCTGGTTCAGTGTGCAGTTTCAAGAGTTATTTTGGGGTTGCCAAGCCCTTCTTGGTCACAAAGTCTCTCTTGTTTTTCCGAGGGTGGGAAGTGCTGTGTTGGGGCGCCAAGTTGCTCCTGTTTTTGTGGAAGTGGGGAGGTACTGCATATGGATGCTTTGAGCCCCTCTTGTTTTGGCATATTTAATACCATGTTTCCTAAGCTCCGCGCACCATAGGTCAGACCAAGGTCCCTCAAGCCCAGTATCCTGTTTTCAACAGTGACCAGTCCCAGGTCACAAGTACCTGACAGTTTCCCAAAAAGGCACACAGGTTCCGAAGTGCTTGTCCCGGGGCAAGCAGTGGATTTCCAGGTCCTCTTTAATAATAGTTTATGGACCTTTCCTCCAGGAACTTGTCCAAACCTTTTTTAAACCCAGCTACACTAACAGCTTTTGTACATCCTCTTGGTAATTAACTGCAGGGAGGCAGTTACATCCCCCTGCAGTTACTGAATTTCAATGTGACAAAATAGCTGCAGGTGCAACTAAGATCACACATTGAGGTAACATTAGCTGCACTCACGCTACTTGCGCTGAGCCATTATGTTAGTTTCTGCCAACAATTCAGATGCCTGTGTGTGAGAGTTCTTTCTCTCGCCTCACTCTGCAGTAAAGTTTAATTTTGGGAAAGAAATCCTGTAAACCTAACAGTAATGGGTAAAAGCATTTTTTGACTACATATGTCTGTTTTTAGTTTGTACTAATATGTTCCCTACTTGGTGAAGATCTATTTCTGTTCTGCATATGTGTGACTGAGGCTACATGTTCTGTTAGCATGCAGTTTCTATGTAGGGTACTGTAGTAATCTGGCTTGTTCAGTTTTCTGAATAGGAATATGGATGTTCTAGGGCCCACTGCAATATTTGTGCTGCCCTTTTTTGAGTACGCTCCATGTTGTGTGAGTTTTGGAAGTTAGTGCTGTTATGGAATAGTAGATTTTCTGTATGGATCCTGTACTCTGGGTTCTTGGTAAGGTCAACTTTAGGGTGTGGTTTGGGTGGGGGGGGGGGGGGTACTGGAATATGTATTGTCTTTGAGATTTGCAGTTTTGTGTTTTTTATGCTGCCAGACTGAAATTTAAAATATTTTGTCAGGTCAGATTCAAGAAAATTTCAAATTTTAAGGGAACGTCTCAGTTTAATTTTGTTTAGTAGCCTGATAGCTTCACTGCTGCTGAGTTCCGGACTTTTCCAGCTCTAGCGCCATCTGATCCAGCATTTGAATTCATGGCTACCAGGATTAGTTTCTCACTTTATAACTTCCCTCCCCATCAGTAATCTAGTCATAACGAAATAAATCTGATGTGCAGATTGGTGATGGTATGATTGGGGGGGGGGGGGGGTGCTGTGTAAGTGGCTTTTCATTAATCAAATTTAATGTTTTATTATTATTATGTTTGTTTTATTGTAACATCTGTTTTACTAAATTGCATGTATGTTTGGAAGCCACTTAGGATTTTAGATTGGTGGCTTATACATTTTAAAATAAAGTATACTAAATTTATGTAAATAATGCTGCAGTGAATTTCCACACATGACCCTCCATCACGCTCATGCTGTCCCTGGGAGGAAGTAGACGGGGGGGGGGGGCACTGGGAGGAGGAGGAAAGCAGAAACCTCAGATCGGGACCAGTATGATCAAGAATAAAATGGTCAGACAACTAAGGTAGAAGAGAATTTTATTTTCAATTTAATGAACAGTCTTGGTGCTATCTTTATATTTTATAAAGTACAGGGAAATGCATCTCTTTCTATTTCTCTGGTGTTGCATTGTATGCAGAATCTGACTACTTGGGGTTGCAATTTAATTTTTTATCTACATATGTTTATTTTTAGGTTATGGTCACTTATTCTGTACTTGGTGAGGGTCTGTGTTCTGAGTTTGTGGCCAAGGCCAAGTGTTCTGTTAACATGGAGTTTGCATGTAAGGATCTGTACTGTAGTAATCTGAATTGTTCAGCTTTTCAAATAGGTGTTTGGATGTTCCAGGGCCCGCTGCAGTATTTACAGTGATGCTTTTTTTGGGTAGGGTCCTTATGTGAATTTTGGAAGTTGAGCTGGTATGGTATAGTAGGTTTGCTCTACCGATCCTCAGTGACTTTGTTGTAGGGTTTTGTATTAGTTCACAATATGCCTGATACTGGAGAATGTTTGTTGTTTCTTGTGAGATGTTCGGAATCAGATTTTTTTTTTAAGATATTGAGTTCTGTGGGTGAATGCTCTGCACACATTGTTGAGGAAGGGGGTTCTGTGGATGCAAAATATATGTTCAAAAAGAAAAAGCAAGAACCATAACGCAACATGAGTTATAATTTGGTGTTATAAAAAGTGCTGTGGTTCTCGCTCTTTCTTTTAGTTCCTTGGTGTGCAAACATCTTGCATTTCCTCCAGATTATCTAATCAGCTTTTTGGTTTGGTTCAGTCCCTGACTGGAGTTTGGAGAGAGCCTCCCCCTGATCTGGGTGGGGTGGGGGGGGGGGGGAGGCAGCAGATTGCCTTGAGCTGTCCCTGGTTACCCGCTTTGGAAGAAACTGAACTTAGCATGGTGGAGGGACACTACCAGCCTACACCATCAACGAACCTTGAGCCCTCTCTTCGATGTTCTTTTCAAATTTCCATTACTGTACTTGTTTGGAGGTTCTAGCATGGGAGGATGAGAGGCTCCCTTGATTGATGAATGATATTTCTATCAGGAGGGATGAGCTTGGAGCACTGATGGAGGGAAGGGGACACTTGCCTAGCCAGCCTCCCTTTTGTTTTATGTGCGCTGATTGGCTGGTTTGCTTTCCTTCTTATTGGCTGGTATAGAGGTTCGGGGGGGGAGGGAGGGATGGGGAAGGGAGGGCTGGGGGTTTGGCTGGGGCACTGGGGGTGGGGGGGGGCGGATACTCTATTTTGGGAGTGCTTTCTGTGGCAAGATGGTGAGTGGGGGGGGGGGTTGGAGATGAGGGGAGGGGGAAGACTAACATCATAAACACACAAAAACAACAAAAAAACCACAAAAGGCGCTTTGTTGGATCGCCTCGTGTTAATGGATTGCGATTTTGGCTTTGTTATCTTTTGATATTGTCTTATGCTTAGGGTTTATGTATTTATGTAATCATTGGATGCCTTTCAATAAAAAAAAAAATACATAGTTAGTCCAATAAAAAGGTATCACCTGCAACTTGTTTGACTTTTATTTGCATAAAAATATACTTTGAAATTAGAGCCTACTTTTGGCCTTCACATATAGGTAGCCTGTTATAAAAGTAGCCTTGTAGCTGCCTATGTTGCCTTAATATAAAACATTAACTTACAAACATTCAGCTCCAGATTATATAATGAATCCAGTAATAAAAGACCATCAAACCTAAGTGATCGAGAGCAGAGTGGAGAACTTATTGCTCATATCTCATACTTTGGTTCCCGTTTTAAATTATCTGAAATGTGAAACTGTCTGGAAGAAAATAATGGACTATGAACTGAATTAACAATGAGGACTGATGAGGAGACCCAAGTGAGAGATATGATGAGCAAGACAATTTCCACTCTATTCTCAATTACTTATGTTTGATGGTCCTTTATTAATGGTTCGCTATAATTGAGAGCCAAATATTTGTATGTTAATGTATTATATTCCCTTCAATGTTTTTGAATGGACTAGGCGTTTATCATGTCTTTGTAAAATAGGAGTAACACAGGAGTCACACCTTGCCAAGAAAACCAAGAGGTTGGGTCACCAAGAGTCAGCATTCACTTGATGGCACATTGGCACACACACAGGCATATTTTTGGGAATTTGTATAGATACCCTGCTATAAAATTATTCCAAGAAGAATATAATGCACCCCCCCCAACCCTGTCTTTCTACCACTGCCATACAGGTGGGAGAGTACTGAGGTTTCCCTTGATCATAGTTGCTAGGCTAAGAAGCAATGTTTTCAATTTAGGATGACCAATAATTTGCTAACTTGCCATGAGGTACTACTGGAAAGAAATGAGCTCAGTTCACTTTAATACTTTTTCCCTCAGCTCATCTTCCCTTCACAAACTTTCTCAGCTTATCTTCCCAACAACACATCCCTTTAACATCTCTCTCCCCCAAAAATTCCTTCCCCAGCTTGTCTCTCCCTCAACAAACCCTCTACCCTGCCTCTCCAGTTTTCCTGTTTCTCCTCTCACCTCCCAACACCCTCCTCTTTCTCTGTTCATATCTCGACACTGCCAACCCACCCTGTCCCAGCACAGTCATTGTTGTCTTATACAGTATTTAAAGTTATCAGATTTTTTTACAGG